>CAMTDV010000002.1:8720487-10205487 GCA_947069175.1 Scalesia atractyloides | reverse complement strand
TTGGGCTCCTAGAATATGGCGCCCTTGGGGCTTTCTATTTGATTGTATCGAAAGGCCCAATGAATTGGGATTTCCCTATTGGTCCAGGTCATTTCGGGGCAAGCGGATCATTTATGATAAAGAGGATGAGCTTCAAGAGAATGATTCGGAGTTCTTGCAGAGTGGAACCGCGCAGTACCAGACACGAGATAGATCTTCCAAAGAACAAGGCCTTTTTCGAATAAGCCAATTCATTTGGGACCCTGCAGATCCACTCTTTTTCCTATTCAAAGCTCAGCCCTTTGTCTCTGTGTTTTCACATCGAGAATTATTTGCAGATGAAGAGATGTCAAAGGGGCTTCTTACTCCCCAAACAAATCCTCCTACATCTCTATATAAACGCTGGTTTATCAAGAAGACGCAAGAAAAGCACTTCGAATTGTTGATTAATCGCCAGAGATGGCTTAGAACCAATCGTCCATTAGAATGGTTCATCAACAGGGGGATGCGAGTTCAAATCTAGACACAGTTTGTTTTGGTCGGCCTCACTATAATCGGAACGACAGACTCTTACGAAAAACGGTATGATAAATAGTAAATAGTCAAAACAACAGGGAATTTAAGATGATAAATTTAAGATGATAACGGATTGGTAAGCATTCTTATCGCGAACTCTATAACTTTCATTCAAAATAGCCATTTCATAAGCTATGGTTAAATTTTGAAAACCAGTGTTTACTATAGTGATTAATAGTTTTGGACCATAGCATTTGGTTGTTTGAGAGTAATAAAACTCATTAGTACTGTTTATATGTTTAAATCAAAAAGGTGGGTAGTTAAACCATGAAATCATGATATGATTTGTGTTTCTTAACCCGTTAAAATATTCATGTGTACAGCATATAAACATGACACTCATTATTCACTAGGGACTTCACAATAAGTGTTGATTAGATTTTGTTAGCACATCTTGGTTCCGCATATGATTTTCTGTCACAATGTTAAAAGACATCGCAAACATATATATTACCTTCATGCAAAAATGTACATGGAGATATTAAAAAAAACGATAACTGAACTCAACAACCGTAATTAATTTCTACTTCAAACAACTTATATTTTGCTAAAATAATTTTTAAACTACAAAAAAGATATTTAAATTTATTAATCTATCAAATTTGCATGAAATCTCCTAAAACCAAAACCCATATAACTATGATAGGTCCATTCTGAATTATGACTAAAAAAACAAATAGTACAAATTAAAATAAAATACCGGTTTTACGTGAGCTCACAGCGTAAGTTCGTGTTTGTGCTTACGTACGTTTGATGTGATCTGGCGGTATAAATTTGTGTTTTTGTTTTATAACTTTACTAATGGTTGGTTGAATGCTACTTATCACAGTTATGACCCATGCCACCGCAACGCGGGGTTTAAACTATATATATATATATATACACATATATATATACACACACATATATATATGTATATATATATATATACATATCAGTTTAGTGAGAAAATTAAAAACTTTATCCGAAGTAGTATTACACATATGTAATACAAATATACAAATTAAAGAAACACACATTGGATTGTAAGGAAAATTGCTTGCGGTCCGTGAGGCAAAAATCGATTTATTACACACATATTTAATAGTGTTTTTTTCTGATTTTTTACTTTTTGTATAATTCATATATGCAATATATCCCAAAAATTAAAAAAATGAAAAAAGAAAAAAGAAGTACCATTTGTCACACCCCGACTCACAACAGAAATAAAAGTTGGGGTATAATTGCGTTATCACCAAAGCTCATGACATTTAGTATTAGGTTTCATATTTATTAAATTTAAATTAAAACTTCAAATATTCAACTACAAGAAAAACATACAAGTTCAAGAAAACATTGTTCTAAACAAAATATATTTTATTAATCTTTTAAGGTCGTTCCTATGTATTCCTCTCCTCAACATGTTCACCTATATCATGCGTAAAAACAAAGGTTTGACAAAAGTTGGCGAGTGAATACAAGTAAAACATTTAAACAGTTGATATGAATTGATTCTTTAAATAAAATTGTGCATAGACCATTAAGTAAGCATATGTGTTATATAAACAATCACAAACCACATAATATCCACAATGAACAATATGAATATGATGAATGATGAACTTGAGATCAAGGCTCAATCAAACAGAGCCGATCTAATGAGGCACCTGATGCTCAACTTGTATCCCACGAGGAACTGAATGGCCTTAGTTGAGTGATTGCACTGAAATGATAAAATGTAACCACATATAATCATACAAAAAAATATACATTTGATCACATAATGATATTAGCACAAGTGTTTAAATAATAAATAAAACAAGTACGACACATGATACACCCCAAAAGGTGATTAAAAATGGGGTTTGTAAGAATTCACTCACAGTGGGTGCGTCTTTTGCTTGGTAAAGGATGCGCACCAGTTAGAGATTTGACTGACGGAGGAATACTAACCTAAAATAATAACGCGATAATTCGATAAATATGATAAAATTAATATTTTGATTTAATACTTTGTTAGATTTTTAGATTATTTTTGTGGTTTTTATTGAGATTTTAAGACCTTCAAAAGTATATTTTTAAGTATTTTTAATTGATTTCTAACTAAAATATAAATATAAATATAAATATAAAAATATGTGAATAAATATAATAAAGTAAAATAGAAATTTAAAAAAACCTTGTCAGATCTGACAAGGTCTGACTGGGTCAACAGGGATATTGGATGCGTGCGGTGAGGCTCGAACTCGTGATCTCTCGGTTGCGTGCACGCAGCTCTTTCAACTGAGCTACGTGTCTAACACATTAATTTCTTGATTTTTATTATACTTATGCACTTCTAGGTTAGTTCAGAATTAATTTAATTAAAAAGATTTTCAAATCGAAAGAACCAGTGTTTAACATGTATCGAACCTACGACCAGTGATACGCTTTGCCCCCAGCCCAACCAGTTGGGCTGGGTGTCTAACCCGTATATTATAGAATTTTTATTATATTTAACCTCTTACTAAGAGATAATATGATCTAGTTTAACAAAAAATGGGTTTTATTTCAGGGGCCGGTGAGTCACAAGGGTTGAACTCAGTACCATTCGTGTATAATGCACACAGTCCACCGCTGGACTGTATGTCTAACCCGTTTAAAACCCGATTTTAATTAGTTATATACACAACTCAACTTCATCTTCTTCAACCAAACAACCCAGAACTCAACCCGCCTAAAATACTTGATTAATTTAACTGATTTTTAAACAACTACTGAACTATAAAACGTAGACATCGAAAAGATTTGAGAATTGAAATTTTTTTTTGAAAGAAACAGTACCTTTTGAACACTTCCGGCGGGATTTGGTGATTCCGACGACTCGCATTCTGATAGTTGGGTTATTTGAGTAGAGAGTGATAACGAGTTTGAGTGAGAATGGCGAGTTCGATTTGGATGGGATGCAACTGAATTTATAGTGATCTTATCGTAATAATGAGGTTTTGGTTACAACTTGGATTGAGGATCTCGAAATCTTTTATTGATTTGAATTGATTAGTTGTTGATTGCGGGCATGTAACCGAATAACAGTTACATCAGTTTTGAGAATCAAGATTTAAACTTGATCGAAGCGGTTACAAGGACTCCGATTGAAGAAGTTGCAGGTTTAAGCTTGAAGAATATACATATATTATGATACGTGGCAAATATCACATGTTGTATGTCTAGTGCAGTGGTGTTTTGAAAAATGTGAATATGTGGGGGGGGGGGGGGGGGGCGGGTCGACTCCGGTTACCCTTCTTTTAATTTTTTTCTTTTCTAGTTATAAAATTTTAGTTATTTTAGCTTTACTGATTATGAATTTAAATAAGTATTTTAATTATAAATATTAGTTATAAATCGATTAATTCTAATAAATGCATATTGACCTTTAAATAATTACTTGAATTTTAAACGGGGCGAGTTCTTGAAAGCCGTTTTACACGAATGTTACAATATTCCTCATGTGTAACATAAAAAATGGCCCTGCGGTCTGCATAGTTTTTTTTTTTTGCGGTGTATTACACAAATGTTATACACATACAAATAGGGTTTGTTAGTTTTCTCATTAACTATAAGTTTTCTTATGGTCCCCTTCCTATATTTAGTTTTGTTGGAAAAACTAATTTACGGTAATTCTAGGGTTGTACATTATACATTAAACTAAAATAAGTTGTTTACATTTGGGTATTTAAAAATGTCCTTTCCATACATTATAATATAGTATAGGTGTGATATACGCTTTCATACAACTACTTGAATATTATCCTCGATCTAGCAATATAAATTTCGAACATATATACTGATTTATCAAAATGTGAATCATATGTTTTTTGTTTATTTTATTTATGTGTTTTGCTAACAAAATAGTATACAAGGTGGTGTTTGATTCTCATGGTGTTTACCTTTTTCCAGGATTAACTGCACTATTTGCTTGGACACTAATTCAGCTGAGGTCTGTCAATATCTTTTGTAGCAATTATTTTAATTTTTGAAGTATCTTATTTGTTTTTTGATTTTAATTATTTCTGAGCTATCATAATGGAAAATCATTTGCAGATTGTATTACTCAACGATACACGTTTTTCTATGTGAGTTATGTGGAAGAGGAGGTTATCACAACCATGTGCTTCTTTATATATGTGTTTTAATGAACTTCGTTAAAAGTGACGTAAAGGTAGACGACTATGTGATCTCAAAACTAATATAAACATCTGTAACTTGAAGTAACATAGAGGCGACTATGTGATATGAAAACTAGTATAAACATTTGTAACTTGAAGTATATGAACCTTCAAATCCAAACGAAAATGAAAAGCTCTAAACTTGGCTATGCAATCTTTACCCGCCGTCACTCTTAAATATGATAGCATGAATCTTGACCGGATTTAAACAGAAATGTTAACATCTATATTTTTTTATTGTTATTTGTTCACTAAAATACTAAAGTAACAAATTACAAAAAGTGACAGGTAAATGGGCAACAAGCTGCGTCGCAACCCCCTTTTGAAGAAAGTAATTGCCCGAGTGCTTATTTCCTGGTCGTTGTTAGAGTGTGGTATGAAAATTGTTATATATATGATCATAAATCATATCTTCAAATTAGGACACTTTATTTGTGTTACGCTATTAGATTTAAAATGCAAACGTTTAAGTGTTGTCGTAGTTCAATTAGATTATCGCAACGTCAAAGCACATGATGAACATATTACTCTCGTATTAAAATGTATCGCAAAATCTTAATCTCAAAATCTTAACATTGAAAAGCTCCAAAATTAACTATGCAATCTAGAACAAGAAACTAGAATCTGACATATGCACAACTAAATATATAATTTAGTCAAGATACAAAATGAAAGGGCCAAAGGGGTAATTAATAGATAGAAAGAGTGTAAAAACAAGGGGTTGAAGTTGAAAATCTCACATGAACGAACCATTATAAATGAAACCCTAATTCTTCATATTATTCTTATTATAAGACGCAATTAGAGCGCCGCATCTGCCTGTCCGTAAACCCTAATTCTCCACGGGGCATCACTTCTTTTCCAATGTTAGGCGAAAGTAGCTGTCTGGATTCAATGGTAAGTGCTCTTCAATTCTTCGTTTGTATTCTTATGATTTATTAATTATACTGACTTATTCTTGATGCAGGGAACTGAAGAATGTGTAGTAAAGATTGATAACATGTTGGTTGTCCATAGGGTGGTGCAGGTAACTAACCTAAAAAATTATTTTTCTGATCAAGCTTTATTAAAAATTAAGATATTTATTCCTGTATCTTAATAATCTATTACATGGTTGTTTAACTTTTTATATTGGTATCATGTAGAACTTTTCTTCTTTTGATGGCCAGAAGGAAACCGCGTTGTAGAACTTTTCATCTCTTGACGGGAAAGGTCGGGGTCGTTAATCTTGGCCATTTGATGTGGCGCAATAGGAGTTATCATTGTGTGTCATGTGGTGAAACATCTACTAAAAGGAAGTCAAATGTTGGTGTTTGGTCTAAGAGAAAGAGTAGTTAAATTGGTTGAACCTGTAAAAGTACCGAAAAGCTGAAGAGAGCATAAAGACTTACCATGTGGTAGCAATGCTCCCTCTTTCTTGGTGGAAAAAAGGGTTTGAGTATTAGTTTTAACACAATTCTGAGAGTTGTGATGATTGATTCAAGACAAGAAGTTTTGGAGAAAGATGCACCCTTTTGTAATTTCATGTCTATCTTGTAGTCGATTCCTTATAAAAATTAATGTTGAAATAGTTATTCAAAGGTTCAACATTTACTATGGTTCTTTTTTTTAAATTTTTGTTATTATTTGTTATGTGATGATAATCAACTAAAGAAGTATAAGGTAATTATCTGTTGAATCTTTGTATTTGGTTATAAAGAAGTTTAATGTAATTATCTGTTGAATCTTTGTATTTTATTATAAAGAAGTTTAAAGTGATTATGTAAAGTCTTCGTGTTTTTGTATTCTGCTACATACTAAGAACACACGAGTCGAATTGAGCCATAACCAACCAGGCAAAAGTTGGACTTGAATTCTAAAAGAAAAAATAAATAATAATGAACCAAGTCGTATAGTGAACCGAATCTATAAATTTGTTATATGTTCAAAATTAAAGTATGGTACAATATAAAAAAACTTTATGAGACGAAAAAACAAAATAGTAAAGATTGATAACATGTTGGTTGTCCAGGCAAAAGTTTAAACTATAGATATATATATATATATATATATAGTGGAGTTCAAATGAGAAGAAATCATAAATTAAGAATAAAAATAATAAATGATATAAAGATAATTTGAACAAATCATTTAATAACACTATGCTTTATATTTAATATTTAGATTAATTAATGAACCTTAATCATTTAATGAGTTTATCCAATTAAATAGTTGTGCACCTTACACAATAATAACATGATCCTGCATATTCAATATTTGCTACACCATAAAAATAAAGTTTTGGTGTAGGATACAGAATGTGTAGGACCTCAACAATTTTAAATAATTTTATGACTCATAATAAAATATGTGTAGAATACAACGCTGTTAAATAATTTTATCTTCTACTAAAATTGGAATTCTATATTCTGTACCCTACACCAATAAATACATGCTAAAAGATATAATATGGTATTATAATGTAATGTTACATATATATATATATATATATATATATATATATTGGAGAGTTCAAATGAGAAGAAATCATAAATTAAGAATAAAAAGAATAAAGATACAAAGGTAATTTGAACAAATCATTTAATAACTCTATCCTTTATAATTAATATTTAGATTAATTATGAACCCTAATCATGAGTTTATCCTATTAAATAGTTGTGCACCTTACACAATAAAAACAATTGTACATGATCCTACATATTCAATATTTCCTACACCATAAAAATAAAGTTTTGGTGTAGGGTACAGAATGTGTAGGACCCCATCAATTTTAAATAATTTTGCGACTCATAATAATTTATGTTTAGGATACAGCACTTTTAAATAATTGTGTCTCATAATAAAATTGGTGTATAACACAACACACTAACGGTGATAAGAAGTAAATTATGATGACATTAATGCGATTTTTGAGTAACTCTTATTATGTTTATTCGTTTTATATTAAATTGTCTATTATATCCTTATTAATTAAATCATTAATTAAAAGTGGACAAAAATCATATCTTGATAATAAAAAAATTAGGGTTTAGATTAATTTATTTTTCTTCTTATAAGAATATTTTTTCAAATGAACATATATATATATATATATATATATATATATATATATATATATATTTTATATATATATATATATATACTAATTTGCACTTTATTTAACCAAATTAATATTAAGTCAATCTATAAATATTAAATTACACTCTTCATGTTAGGGATGAAATCTTTTACCAAAATACAGATACCGTACCGATCATAAACGATATCGGTATCGTTATTAGATTTTTCGAAACTTGGTATCCGTAAAATTTTAGGGTATCGGTACTCGTATTTTTCGGTAAATACGTGTATTAATACCGAAATTAATAAATGAATTCCATGGAGTTTTTGGGTTGGATTAGGAAGAGTCGAACTAATCCTACTGGCTACTATAATATACTGAACTAATAAATAACAAAACCTAAACCTAAAATCCTTTCTTATTCTATTGGAAAGTCTGCGATCATTCAAGATACAGGAATCCAAAATCCAAATTCATCTTTTCTTCAAAGGTATTCAAACAAATCCAAATCCACGTTACATGTTTGTAGTCTTGTTCAAGCTTCTTTTTTCTTCCTTAATTTATGTTTTGCCCATGTTTGTATTTGGTATGTTTCATGAAGAGTCAAACTACTCTTTTTATGTTTTCTGATTTAGTTTCTTGTTTCACACTCTTTAGTCTATATTCTATTTCTGCTTTAATATTTGACCCATTAAAATATTATTATATATACCGTAGTTGGGTAGAGTTATAGAGTGAACACTAGTTTGAGAGACAACATAATAAGATTTGAGTAACTCTTATTATATTTATTAGAATTCTATATAAAATTGTATATTATATCCTTATTAATTAAATCATTAATTAAAAATGAACAAAAATCATATCTTGATCACAACCATTGATCAAAAAAATATAGGGTCTAAATTAATTTATTTTTCTTCTTATAAGAATATTCTTCTCAAATAAATCTCCCCTATATATATACACTAATTTGCACTTTATTTAACCAAATTAATATTAAGTCAATCTATAAATACTAAATTACACTTTATGTCCTTCATGTTAGGGATGAAACCTTTTACCAAAATATAGATACCGTACCGATCATAAACGATATCGGTATCGATAGTAGATTTTTCGAAATTTAGTATCCGTAAAAAACGGTATCCGTATTAATACCAAATTTAATAAATGAATTCCAAGGAGTTTTTGGGTTGGATTACGAAAAGTCGAACTAATCCTACTGGCTACTACAATATGCTGAACTAATAAATAACAAAACGTAAACCTATATTCCTTTCTTATTCTATAGAAAAGTCTGCGATCAATCAAGATTAGGAATCCAAAATCCAAATTCATCTTTTCTTCAAGTTATTCAAACAAATCCAAATCCATGTTTCATGTTTGTAGTCTTGTTCAAGCTTCTTTTTCTGCTTTAATTTATGTTTTGCCCATGTTTGTATTTGGTATGTTTCGTGAAGAGTCAAACTACTCTTTTTATGTTTTCTGCTTTAGTTTCTTGTTTCACACTCTTTAGTCTTTATTCTATTTCTGCTTTAATATTTGACCCATTAAAATATTATTATATATACCGTAGTTGGGTAGAGTTATAGAGTGAACACTAGTTTGAGAATGAACTAATCTGAGGCATTGAATTATATCATCTAGAGATTTTTAAATAATGGCAAGATTGTAATTATAATGTTGTAAATTCCATTTAAATTAATTGATAGAAGAGTATTTACGTCTTTTGTGAATTGAGTTTATTAAACAATATAATCAAAATTCCTAAAATCTTGCTAGTTTCCGTCTATACAAGATACATAGTTGTTCGTGTATGCAAATGTGTATAAGTCTTGTATATACTAACATATATACACATATGTTAAAAACATAATTTAATTAATTTTAATATTTAATTTAAATTGAACATAGGAGTTTATTTAAAAATAAACATTAGCACTTCAATCTCTTATAATTAAAATAATAGAGAAATAATTAAAATTGAGAGAGAGAGAGAGAGGGGGAGAGAGAGTGTTAAGAGATGAGAAAATTAAGAGATTTTAATTAAAAGTAATTGACTAATATCAATTTTATCCTTTTAAACTAAAAAATATCAAAGACCAAGATTAGTTCACTCAGTTTACTCTCAATAAGTTCACAAATGATTTTAATTCTACGACAGTTTACTCTTGTTTCATGCTTTAGTCTTGTCTCAGGTATGTAGTTTACTTTTGATTGACCACAAAACATAGCAATAAAATAAAATATATCAAGTTAAGTGAAACCACGAAAACAAAGAATAAAAAGTATCACAGGCTTGATTTTTTTATTAGCATGTGAAGTTGTAAACCGATAGGCCATATCAATGTGGATTTCAAAATCTAAAACATTTGGTTGTCATGACTACTTACACAAGTTGTTATTTTTTTTATTAATATTGATAAGTTTTTATGTTTTTCATTTTAGATTTGAATTCTTATAAGTAGTTCATAGCATTTTCATCATCGGTAAAAAGCATGGAATTCATTAAAGTAAGTTAAATTTTTAATGGTTTGGTTGTAAATTATAAATTTATCTTTTTTTATTTTTAGATTTTTAATATCTTTGTGTTTGATTGTGTAAGGAGACGATACTATTGTTGAAGAAATCCCTTTTGTCGAACTTGATGGTGACTCGGAATTGGGTAACGTGGAAGCAAATTCCAAGAGAAAGAAAGCATCAAATGGGGAAGGAACCCAAAGGAAAGCTCAAAAAGGTGGTAGAGAAAGGGCACCCTATTGGGGTTACTTTGATGTGGTTTTCCTAGGAGAAAAGACGGGGTTAAGCGAAAGTATGGAAGGTGTAAGTCTTGCAAATCTCATATAAAAGCCGATCCAAGTAGAAACGATATGTCCGGTGTTTGCCAATACTCTACTACTTGTGAAAAGATTCCTGATGTAATTGTTAAGAAAAAAACAAAATAATTTAGTTCTTACAAAGGAAGCTAATGGGGAAGGTAGAGTTAGTGTTTGGAAACATGATGAGGTTAGAATAAAAAAAAGCTAAGCTAGACTTGTTTATTGTTGCTGAACTACCTTTTAAACTTATAGAATATTTAGCTTTTCTTGAGTACGCTAACGCATTAAATGTAAAGTTCAAGTTGCCCTCACGGCATAAATTATCTATGGATATTGGGAAATATTATGTAGAGGAAAGAAATAAGTTGATGGCTTATTTAAGTAATCCAACTAACACCATTCACTTGACCACCGATACTTGGACATCATCATGTCAAAGGTTTAACTATATGGTTATAATGGGTCATCTCATAGATGATGACAGGGTAATGCATAAACGCATTATTAATTTTAGACGGATCATATGTGGAAGAGGAGGTTGTCACAACAATGTGCTTCTTTATATACGTGGATATGTGTTTTTATGAAGTTTGTTAAAAGTGACATAGAGGTAGACGACTATCTAAAAACTAATGTAAACATCCGTAACTTGAAGTGGCATATAGGTAGACGACTAAGTGATATAAAAACTAGTATAAACATCTATAACTTGAAGTATATGAACCTCCAAATCAAAATAAAAACGAAAAGCTCAAACTTGGCTATGCAATCTTTACCCACCGTCATATTAAACTCTTAATATGATAGCACGAATCTTGATGGGAGTTAAACTGAAATCTTAACATCTATATGAAGAAAGTAATTGCCTGAGTGCTTATTTCCTGGACGTTTTCCAAGTATGTTATGAAATTTGTTATATATATATATATATGTGTGTGTGAGATCATAAATCATATCTTCAAATTTGGACACTTTATTTATATCACACTATTAGATTAAAATGCAAACGTTTTAGTGTTATCATAGTTTGCAAGAACTTCAACAATTAGATTATTGCAACGTCAAAACACATCATGAACATATTACTCTCGTATTAAAATGTACCTCAAAATCTTAACAACATCGAAAAGCTCCAAAATTGACTATGTAAGCTAGAACAAGAAACTGACACTTATGCACAACTAAAAAAATTAATCTAACATACAAGACCAAAGGGCCAAAAGGGTAATTTATAGATAGAAAAGAGTGTAAAAATAAGGAGTTGAAGTTGAAAATCTAACATGAACGCACCATTATAAATCAAACCCTAGTTCTCCATATTATTCTTATTATCAGATGCATCAAGAGCGCCGCATCTGACTATATGTAAACCCTAATTCTCCACTGGGCATCACTTCTTTTCCAATGTTAGACCGAAGTAGCCGTCTGGATTCAATGGTAAGTGCTCTTTAATTCTCCGTTTGTATTCATATGATTTATTAACTACACTGACACTGACATAATAATCGCGCATGATACACGGAGGTGAAGTATTGCGCTAACCCGTGTGCGAGATAGCACGGTATCTTGTACAAGAAGCAATATAGGAAAAAAAAGGTCACCGCTCGTACACCACTCCCGGCTCTAGTTTCGAGCGCTGATGGAATCAACTTGTGAAGATACCTACACAAAAGGAGACCAATAAGTAAATAATAATAATTAGACTTCGATGATAAAAGAAAAATATAATATATTTTTGACTCGTTACGAATTCGACGCTCATTAGGGACGTACCGTTATGACGACATCGACTAAATAATAAAAATATATTATATTTTTGACTCGTTACGGACGACATCGACTAAAAATATGTAACATATTGAAGCTTGGTAAGTAATATTTTCAAAACCGAACAAGTGACAAAATATATATTTTTACAAGTATATAAACTATATCGTATTTCGTCGATACTAAAAACATATTATTTTTGAAGTGTATAAAAATATATATTTCATAAACCCCCCAAAAATATATTGTTTTTGGTAGAAACTAAAATATATATTTTTCTAGAACTAATTGCAAAAATATATATATATTTTGAGATATATACACTTACCAAGCATAATAATACATATACCAATTTGAATATATCTTAAAATTATATAATTTAAGTATACACAAAAATGGGGGTAATAAATACAAGAAAAATACGTATTCCTATACGTACAAATGCATGTCAATATATACCATTAATATTTGGTGAAAATATCATTATACAAGTATTATACTTAACCATGAGAATACGAATGTAAATACACAAATACACACAATACAAGTATATCTATACTTGGCGGAATACACACGTATAATACTTAACAATTATTAAACTTGGTCATGTAAACAAAAAACCATGCACATGAATAATTATATATCCATACATGTTAAAAATAGATTATTTTTAACAAGCCCATCGTAATTAAAAATGATATATGTAAAGAGGTTCATACAAATAATACAAGTTGAAATATAATATTTTAACTAACACATCGATCTTGGAATATTATATAATTAAGAAGGATTATATAAGGAACATATCAGACGATGGTATCGACGATGGAATATTATATCGGTGAAAAACGTTTAAAACGAAGTCGTATTCTAATAGTTAGAGTGCGTTGGTAGTCAAAACGAGGAACTGAGTTTAATTGGGAACGCGAAGACTCCATGCGTGATAAATACCCGCATCTTTTCCCGACTTCTACCTAAATTTCGGGACGACATTTCTAAAAGTAGGGGATACTATAACATTCATGTAAAACGGGTTCCAAAAACCGCTCCGTTTGAGAATCAAGTGTTTGTTAGAAATTTGTTTATTTTAGTGTGTTACTTAATTATATTATTTATGGTTAATAAATAGCTTTCATAACTAAAATAATAATAAATAAGAGAATAAATTAATTAAATCTAAGATAATAAAAAATAAAAGAATAAAATGAACAAAAGGGTCGCCGGGATTCGAACCCGGATCCCCCACATAGCACACACAAGTTTCACCACTTCACTAAAACAACATCAAGCCAATGTGCAACTTCAAGATCGGTAGTTTTGTAACTGTAATCAATCTTCAAACAAACAACTAAATTAGCATTTTAAATGATTGAACGTCAATTGTAACCGATTTTTGAACAACTAATTATAACCGAAAACCTTGATCAATTAGTAGAAACCGAAATGTAATCATGGGATTTAAAATCGAAGATTTCAAAACTGATTTTGAGCCTTATAAATACCAATTCCTCTAAATAAAACACACCACTCTCAATCTCTATACCCAACACCTTTCTGTTCGAATCAACATCGTCGGAGATCACCTGTTTCGCCGAAATCCGTCACCGGAAAACCGCAACTTGGCTCCTAGTCGGTACAACTCTCCTAATCTTTTTGATACCTCCTTAATTATGTATTGCAAAACTTAAATCAGTTAAGTAGCACTGTTATCATCGATTAACAGTCGGATCATGTTTCTGGGTTTGAATCAAAGTAGAAGATGAAGTGCTAAAGTGTTTATTAGTATAATTAAAAATGGGTTATAAACCAGGTTAGACACACAGTCCAGTGGTGGACTGTGTGCAAACATAACATACACGTCCCGGGTTCGAATCTTGATCTGTCCGTTTTGTTGAAATAAATACCAGCTTTTTTTTAAACAATCATATTATCTCTCAATAAGTTAATAAATATAATATAATTCCTATTATTAATGGGTTAGACACCTAGCCCAGTTGGTAGGGCTGGGTGCATCGCAAGTGAAGGTCGCGGGTTAGAGGCGGTCTGTGTGCGCCGGTTCAAAGGTTTTAAAATTCTTTTCAAATTAAATAAATTCAGAATTCATCTAAATAGTATATAAGAGTAATTAAATCTGAGATTATTTTGGGTTAGACACGTAACTCAGTTGGTAGAGCTGCGTGCACGTATACGGGAGGTTACGAGTTCGAACCTCACACGCTGCCAAACTCACGCGCATAAGAACCGGTTGAACCAGTCAGGTCTGACAAGACCATATTTTTTTTATTTATTATATTCTTTTATATTTTAGTTAAAAATCATTTAAAAACACTTAAAAACAAGACTTTTTAGGTTTAAAAACTTCATTAAATACTACAAAAATAACTTAAAAATCTAATAAAAAGCATTAATTAAAAATATTAAATTCTAATAGAATTTATTTATTTATCGAATCATTATGTTGTTATTTTAGGTTAGTTTTCTCTGGTGATTAAATCCCAAACTCGTGCAAGTTCGTCTTCAATCAAGGAAACGCACTCACTGTGAGTGAAACCTTAGAAATTCCTCTTTTTAATAACGTTTTGGGGTGTATCATGTGTCGTTTATTTATTTTATTTATTCTAACACTTGTGCTAACACCATTATGTGATCAAGTGTGTATATTTTATCATTGTTGTTATGTGTGGTTACATTATGTCATTTTAGTGCAAATAATTCATACAAGGCCCATCAGTTCCTTGTTGGATACGAGTTAAGAATCGCGTGCCTTGTTAGATCGGCTCCGTTTGATTGAGCATTGATCTCATAGTTAATCATTTATCATGCAAGTGTTCATAGTTGATATTATGTTGGTTGTGGTTTGTTTATATATATATACATATGCTCATATATGGTTTTTGCACAATCTTTTAAATTAATCAATATAATTGAATTGTTTAAAATTTTAATTTAGATTCACTCGCCAACTTTGTTGACCCAAACCTTTGTTTTTACACATGATACAGTTGGACAGGCTGAGGAGAGGAATACTTAGGATTGGCCTTAGAAGATGATTAAAATACTACATGTTTAGAACAATATTTCTGATGTTTGAGTGTTTTCTTTGTGTTTGGGTATTTCTTTTAAATTTAAAATAATGAATATGAAACTTAATCAAAGTAAATGTCATGAGCTTTGATGATAACCCAATTATGCTCCGACTTCTATTTCCGCTGCGCGTCAGGGTGTGACAAATTGGTATCAGAGCTCTGACTATAGGGATATAGGATAGGTTATTTGTCACACCCTGACCCGCAGCGGAAATGGTAGTCGTGGCATGATTGGGTTTTCATCAAAGCTCATGACATTTACTATAAGGTTTCATATTTATTATTTCTCTTTAAAGAGGAAGTTACAATAAACATACAAACACAACATGTTCAAATACATTTTCATTCAAATTACAAACTATCGTACAATTACAAAGGAAAACAAAACTAAACGTTCATTCCAAGGCATTAACTTGTTTATTCTTCTAAGCCATCCTATGTGTTTCTTTTCTCAACCGGATCACCTGTATCATGTGTAAAATAGGGTTTTGTGTCACACCCCGACCCGCAGCGGAAAAGGTGATAGGGGCATGATCGGGTTATCATCAAAGCTCATGACATTTATTAAGCGTTTCATATTCATTAATACAAATTAAATGGAAATTTACAATAAATGTTACATCATGGTCTATCTAACAATCTAAACTTCTTTGTTCTCTTCTAAGGCATATCCTATGTTTTCCTTGCTTCAACCTGTTCACCTGTATCATGTGTAAAAAGGTTTTTGGATCAACATAATGTTGGCGAGTGAATCCTATGGAAAACATTTGAACAAATTTATTTAAATTGATTATGAAATATGTGCACAACCAAACATGAATAAAATTAGATGTAACTTAATCAACAATCATAAGTTATTAAATGAAACACTCATGAACAATAATGGAACAATTAGAGGCACGCGATGCTCAACTCGTCTCTCACGAGGAACTGAGGGGCCTGATGGATGAATTGCAATAACATGATAATATGAATGACACAACTACAAACAATATAAACTCAATGATACACACATGAACAATAATGAATTTGATTTGAAGCACGCGATGTTCTACTCGTCTCCTACGAGAAACTGATGGGCTTAATGTATGAGTTTCATATAATTTGACAAAAGGAAATAAGTAAATCACAACAATAAAACAATCTAAGTTTAAGTCATGATGTGGTATGGCACAAGTTTAAATAAATAAATTAATTAATTTCATAACACATGACACACCCCAAAACGTGTAATTTAAAAGGGGGAGTTGTAAGATTCACTCACAGTGGGTGCGTTCGGTTGATGATGTTGAATGCACGCGAAGTGGTTTTAACCACGAGTGAAATTAACCTAGATAAATCGCATTATGGTTTGGTAAGTAAACGGATTTTATTAATCTATTTTAGTAGGATTGTTGGGTGTATTTTTGTGAGTTTGAGGCTATTTTCTAACCTTAAAAATGTTATTTTTAAGTATTTTTAATTGATTTTTAATTAAAATAATTAAATAAAAATAATAAAAAAATTTGATTTTTTTTCTGACCGTTGACCGTTTGACTGACCGTTGACCTGATCGTTGACCGGTTCAATTCGGAATACAAGTGCGCTGGGTGAGGCTCGAACCCGAGACCTCCCGTACGCGTGCACGCAGCTCTACCAACTGAGCTACGTGTCTAACCCGTTATAAATCTGATTTTAATTATATATATATATTAATTAGTTTTAAACCGAAAATCATTTTTATTTTAAAAACAGTTTAAGCGAATCGGACATGCACTCCACAGGTCTCGAACCCGGGACCTGTTGTTTAATCTAACACACAGTCCACCGCTGGACTGTGTGTTCAACATGTTATATTATTCGATTTTTATTATACTTAAATACAAATTATTTGTTTCCTTTTCTGCCTTATTTAAAAAGACTAGATAATTGTCCGAGTCGGTGCAGAAGACCGGACTCGAACTCGTGACCTGTGATATAAACAAACACACAGTCCACCGCTGGAATGTGTGTCTAACTTGGTTATTATTCCGGTTATCAATATACTTAACATATACCAGTGACGACTCCGGTTCGGTTTAACAAAAAAAATGATTTTTATTAAGGCAGCGTGTGTGAGACGGGAATCGAACTTGAGACGTTTAGCGTTTTATGTGCACACAGTCCACCGCTGGACTGTGTGTCTAACCCGATTAATTTCATGATTTATATTAAACATATATGATAACGAATACATCGTCTTCTTCACTGAAATATAACCAGAGGTAAAATCTGACTGTTTCGAGTTTTATTCAAGTTTCATTAGCGATTTACAGTCCATTAAGGTGAGATAAGGGTGAAAAGATAAAGAAAATAAGCGAAAAGGTATACCGACTGGACCCTCTGTTTTCCGGCAGAACTCCGGCGACAGCAATAAGCTCCGGCGTCAGGTGTCTTGCAGCAGCGAGTCTCCGGAAGGCTTGGAAAAGGTAAGGGTGACTTCGGTATAAACTTAGGAGGTTCAGTGAGGTTCAGAAATAAGGAAATCGGTTTTCCGGCGACGAACAGAAAAGTTCCGGCGAGGGAGTTTTCGCCGAGAAAGAGTGTGGTTTTGAGCGAAAAGGTTTTCAATGGACGGAGGGTGAATTTATAGGGGAAAATCGAGGTGTATTTGGTCTGATTTCCGACTGGATTCACTGATTTAAATTTCCCGGCGGTTATGGTTTTGGTCTCGGACTTCAAACATCGGTTATAACCGATGTCTGGTTAATGGTTTACGTTATAACGTAAATTGTAGTTAAGACTCGCGAGATTTCCGGGATTCCGACGACTGAACTGTTTGGGCGCCGGTTTTGAATTCGTAACGTTACTTTATGATTTAAATGATTTCATTATATAACAAACAAAATCCGCGGCGCAGTGGTTTGTGTGTTGAGAGATAATTCTGTTTGCTGGTTCGGTACAGACCCGGGTTCGAAACCCGGCAGAGTACTTTTATTTTTATTTTGCGATTTTCAACAGTTTTTCAAAAACTAAATATATATTCCCGTATAATAATCGATTACGGATCGTTTAAAAATATTTTGGGCATTTGATTCGCAACGAAAATTTTGACTGACTGTTCGGTTGCTAAACGGAGCGGGTTTGGTAAATCCGTTTTTGACGGATGTTACAGTATCCCCTGCTTTTTAGAAATTTCGTCCCGAAATTTAAATAATGATATATTTTGACTAAAAGGATGGTGATGTTTTGTTTGACAGTTGTATGCTCAGAAAAATGAGGGTTTAAGTTTTTGTTCGAGGCGGGTAACGTTCCTTGTAAGGGTTAAGTACCCTATTCAGGAATCGTTTTTTGTTGCCTACTGTATAAGTATTGATAAGCAGAAATGATTTGCTAAAAATGATATCATGCATAAGAATTTAGATACGTTTGGGAAAGTATGGTTATATCCTAAGGCAAAACTTCTAACACTACAACCTATATGGAACATAAATAAAAACACAACAACTGATATTTGAACATAAGTAAACACAACAGCTAATATTTGAGCATGAATAAACACATCAGCAAATATTTGAACATGAATAAACACATCAGCAAATATTTGAACATGAATAAACACATCAGCAAATATTTGAATCCACATTCTGATAGCATATATGTTTGAATGATGGAAGTTCCTCTCTCGTTTGTTATGATGGAGAGGTTAGTTTATGTAGAAATGGATCACAATCCAATCTCTTTAAATAACATGATGATGTAAATGTAACACAAATTCCAACCAAGGCAATACTAAATCCTACATGGAACTTCTCATAACCGCCTGATAATGCCTCTGATCCTTTGGCAAGAATACTTATATATAGGAAGTACCAGCGGCGTATCCACCATATTCTTGCCAAATTTTCATTAGTTTTATCCACAAGTTATGATTGGTTACCAAGAAACTAATAAATCCTACATAGAACTTCTCATAGCCGTCCGATAATGCCTCTGATCCTTTGACAAGAATACTTATATATAGGAAGTACCAGCGGCGTATCCACCATATTCTTGTCAAATTTTCATTGGTTTTATCAGTGAATTATGATTAGTCCTATAACTCTACAACCATTACAACAAACATAAAATACTGAAATGGAATATATCTATGCGATCAAGGCTCAATCGAACGGAGCCGATCGTATTGCATGTACTGAAAATGAAATGGATGTGCGCTCAAGGCTCAATCAAACGGAGCCGAACGTATTGAATGTACTGAAATTGAAATTGTGTGCTCAAGGCTCAATCAAACGGAGCCGAGCGTATTGCATGTACTGAAAATGAATAACTTAACCACACAAACAGCCTATGCATGGAACCTCTCATAACCGCCTGATAATGCCTCCGATCATTTGACAAGAATACTTATGTATAGGAAGTACCAGCGGCGTATCCACCATATCCTTGTCAAATTTTCATTGACTTTATCCGCAAGTTATGGTTAGTTCGATGCGACTCTACTATAAACACCACAACCACAAGATACTGATAATGAAATTGTCTGTGCGCTCAAGGCTCAATCAAACGGAGCCAAACGTATTGAATGAAATTGTATGTGCGCTCAAGGCTCAATCAAACGGAGCCGAACGTATTGAATGTACTGAAATTGAACAACTTAATCTAAACAACCATCACACAATCAGCCTATGCATGGAACCTCTCATAACCGCCTGATAATGCCTCCGATCATTTGACAAGAATACTTATATATAGGAAGTACCATCGGCGTATCCACCATATCCTTTTCAAATTTTCATTGACTTTATCCGCAAGTTATGGTTAGTTCGATGCGACTCTACTACAAACACCACAACCACAAGATACTGATAATGAAATTGTCTGTGCGCTCAAGGCTCAATCAAACGGAGCCGAACGTATTACATGAACTGGAAATGTAAATTGAAATGTGCGCTCAAGGCTCAATCAAACGGAGCCGAACGTATTGCATGTATTGAAATGTAAAATGAAATAACCGATCAAGGCTCAAACAAACGGAGCCGATCGTGCGGGCACGCCCTGATCAACCGCATAATAAAATGGGGATCAAACTCAACCTCGATGGATGGGGAGCTGCGGCCTCAGCAAAAGCATATACTGAAAACAATATATAATATATAATATACCATAATTACTCTAACAGTCTACACAAGTGATAAAGAAACACATAAAACTAAACGATAGGAGTTGAATCTGGATCTTCGGCGAAGAGGACTAGTTGAGTATCTTCATCTGGGCCGTCATTATCTTCGACAGGATTGGCGTTGATATTGAAGACTCTTCCTCTTGCTGGTGGCATAGTGGTTGGGTTTTCTTGGTTTACTTGGTTAACTGGGTTTGATTGGGCTTGAGTGTTGATAACGTTAACCAATTGAGGGCATGTGTTTCTAAAGTGGGTAGGGTCGCCACAATTGAAACAAGCTCGAGCATATGGGAACATGGGGTATTGGGGTTGGTGATAAGTTTGGGCCATGTTTTGAGTAGGGGAAAAGGTTTGGTTTTGAAAGGTGCGACAAACATTGCTCAAATGACCATAGCGTCCACAAGTTGCACATAGACGACAAGGTAGGGTATGGGGATGGTGATAAAAACAGTTGTTGCATCGAGGGTGAGGTCCAAGATATGGTTTCTTATCTGGGTAAGCTGAGTTGGGTGCCACTTGGGTGATTGGGATAGCTCGGATGGGTATGGCGTGTAAAACTGGTTGATTTTGTTGAGTAGTAGCGAAAAGTCACCCGACTCTTCTTCTCTTGGGGTTAGGTTGAGAAGGGGATTCAGGTTGAGTGGAGTCGGAGGTTTCAGTCGATTCTTTATCCTTCTTCTTCTCCTCCTTGAAGTCTTTGTTTCGGATTCGGTTCTCAGTGAGCTCTGTTGCTAGCTCCATTGCTGCTTCCAAAGTTGCAGGCTTGGTACTTATTACAGGGTCTTGAATCTTTGACGGAAGACCACGAATGTAGTGCTCGATCAAACGGTAGAGGGGAGTGAACATGTTGGGAACCATTTGATGTAACTCGAGGAATCTTTTGTTGTAAGTGATGTGGTCTCCTTCCATTTGCTTCAATGAGTAAAATTCATCCTCTAACTTCTTGATTTCGCTCCTTGGGCAAAATCGTCTGGTCATGATTTCCTTCAATTCGTTCCAGGTTAAGGACATAGCATCTTCCACACCTCGTTTGGCCTTCTCTGTGTTCCACCAAGTAAGTGCTACCCCATATAATCGACCGGTAGCATATCGCACTTTGCGATCGTCAGGGCAATCGCAATTTAGAAATGTGTTCTCCATCTCTTCAAACCAATGGAGGAGTGCGGTGACGCCTTCAGTTCCTTTGTATTTCGGAGGGTCGCATGATTTGAAGTGCTTGTAGGTGCATTTAGTGATATTTGGGGAAGAGTTGAAAATGTTTTGGTTTGCTTGATTGGCAGGATTTGCGGTGAGTGCTTGCTGAACTTGGATTACAATATTGGGTATTACGGCTGCCATTTGTGATGCGTTCGCGGGCTTTTCTTGCTCTCGTCTTCCTACGGGCGAGGTTAGAAGACATCTACAAGAAATACATGACAAGAGTATGAGTTGGATGCTTTTGGGTTCATGGGTCGCATTAGGAATGAACATTCATAAAATAATTATAGATAAATAAATTACTACATCCATTGGATGTCTTGGGCTTTGCTCGCTGTTAGGCCCTTCATGCCGCCATACTTTACCTGTGTAATCATGTGGGCCCCCATGAATACCGGTTTTTCATATGGTTCGCACGGTTTCTGCCTGGTTGCGTACACAAAAACCCGGAGAAAATCGAGAAATATGTATACAACGTGTGATATTCGGAATGTGTCCAGGTGTAGACACGGTGACACCTCAAAGTAGGTTTAGTTCGAACGACGTTTGGTGTGGCATGCTTTGGCCTAATAGGTCCTTCGTACTCTCATCGTTGGTCCCCAAGTAGGCAAACTGGTCCGTTATATTGGATTTATACGAATGCCAGCCTAGACAGGACGTTCCGACTACCGGTACTTGTACCCTTCCAGTTACTACATGCCCATCGCAGAACTTACTTTGATGAGATTTGAAAATTGCACAAAATCTTTGGATAATGAGAGTATGAAAATAAATGGAACACATGAACATCGATATATGTATAATGAATATGTATATATGTATAATGAATATGTATATAAGCATGTATGTTTGACTGTGAATGTAAACAAATATGAAACAAATAAATATCACAAGTTTGTATGTAACCACCTAATCAATTAAAATTTAGGCAGACTATAGTATAGGCTCTAAGGGTCTAATAACCTATCCTATATCCCTATAGTCATGGCTCTGATACCAATCTATCACACCCCGACCCGCAGCGGAAAAGGTGATCGGGGCATGATTGGGTTATCATCAAAGCTCATGACATTTATTAAGCGTTTCATATTCATTAATACAAATTAAATGGAAATTTACAATAAATGTTACATCATGGTCTATCTAACAATCTAAACTTCTTTGTTCTCTTCTAAGGCATATCCTATGTTTTCCTTGCTTCAACCTGTTCACCTGTATCATGTGTAAAAAGGTTTTTGGATCAACATAATGTTGGCGAGTGAATCCTATGGAAAACATTTGAACAAATTTATTTAAATTGATTATGAAATATGTGCACAACCAAACATGAGTAAATTAGATGTAACTTAATCAACAATCATAAGTTATTAAATGAAACACTCATGAACAATAATGGAACAATTAGAGGCACGCGATGCTCAACTCGTCTCTCACGAGGAACTGAGGGGCCTGATGGATGAATTGCAATAACATGATAATATGAATGACACAACTACAAACAATATAAACTCAATGATACACACATGAACAATAATGAATTTGATTTGAAGCACGCGATGTTCTACTCGTCTCCTACGAGAAACTGATGGGCTTAATGTATTAGTTTCATATAATTTGACAAAAGGAAATAAGTAAATCACAACAATAAAACAATCTAAGTTTAAGTCATGATGTGGTATGGCACAAGTTTAAATAAATAAATTAATTAATTTCATAACACATGACACACCCCAAAACGTGTAATTTAAAAGGGGGAGTTGTAAGATTCACTCACAGTGGGTGCGTTCGGTTGATGATGTTGAATGCACGCGAAGTGGTTTTAACCACGAGTGAAATTAACCTAGATAAATCGCATTATGGTTTGGTAAGTAAACGGATTTTATTAATCTATTTTAGTAGGATTGTTGGGTGTATTTTTGTGAGTTTGAGGCTATTTTCTAACCTTAAAAATGTTATTTTTAAGTATTTTTAATTGATTTTTAATTAAAATAATTAAATAAAAATAATAAAAAAAATTGATTTTTTTTCTGACCGTTGACCGTTTGACTGACCGTTGACCTGACCGTTGACCGGTTCAATTCGGAATACAAGTGCGCTGGGTGAGGCTCGAACCCGAGACCTCCCGTACGCGTGCACGCAGCTCTACCAACTGAGCTACGTGTCTAACCCGTTATAAATCTGATTTTAATTATATATATATATTAATTAGTTTTAAACCGAAAATCATTTTTATTTTAAAAACAGTTTAAGCGAATCGGACATGCACTCCACAGGTCTCGAACCCGGGACCTGTTGTTAAATCTAACACACAGTCCACCGCTGGACTGTGTGTTCAACATGTTATATTATTCGATTTTTATTATACTTAAATACAAATTATTTGTTTCCTTTTCTGCCTTATTTAAAAAGACTAGATAATTGTCCGAGTCGGTGCAGAAGACCGGACTCGAACTCGTGACCTGTGATATAAACAAACACACAGTCCACCGCTGGAATGTGTGTCTAACTTGGTTAATATTCCGGTTATCAATATACTTAACATATACCAGTGACGACTCCGGTTCGGTTTAACAAAAAAAATGATTTTTATTAAGGCAGCGTGTGTGAGACGGGAATCGAACTTGAGACGTTTAGCGTTTTATGTGCACACAGTCCACCGCTGGACTGTGTGTCTAACCCGATTAATTTCATGATTTATATTAAACATATATGATAACGAATACATCGTCTTCTTCACTGAAATATAACCAGAGGTAAAATCTGACTGTTTCGAGTTTTATTCAAGTTTCATTAGCGATTTACAGTCCATTAAGGTGAGATAAGGGTGAAAAGATAAAGAAAATAAGCGAAAAGGTATACCGACTGGACCCTCTGTTTTCCGGCAGAACTCCGGCGACAGCAATAAGCTCCGGCGTCAGGTGTCTTGCAGCAGCGAGTCTCCGGAAGGCTTGGAAAAGGTAAGGGTGACTTCGGTATAAACTTAGGAGGTTCAGTGAGGTTCAGAAATAAGGAAATCGGTTTTCCGGCGACGAACAGAAAAGTTCCGGCGAGGGAGTTTTCGCCGAGAAAGAGTGTGGTTTTGAGCGAAAAGGTTTTCAATGGACGGAGGGTGAATTTATAGGGGAAAATCGAGGTGTATTTGGTCTGATTTCCGACTGGATTCACTGATTTAAATTTCCCGACGGTTATGGTTTTGGTCGCGGACTTCAAACATCGGTTATAACCGATGTCTGGTTAATGGTTTACGTTATAACGTAAATTGTAGTTAAGACTCGCGAGATTTCCGGGATTCCGACGACTGAACTGTTTGGGCGCCGGTTTTGAATTCGTAACGTTACTTTATGATTTAAATGATTTCATTATATAACAAACAAAATCCGCGGGGCAGTGGTTTGTGTGTTGAGAGATAATTCTGTTTGCTGGTTCGGTACAGACCCGGGTTCGAAACCCGGCAGAGTACTTTTATTTTTATTTTGCGATTTTCAACAGTTTTTCAAAAACTAAATATATATTCCAGTATAATAATCGATTACGGATCGTTTAAAAATATTTTGGGCATTTAATTCGCAACGAAAATTTTGACTGACTGTTCGGTTGCTAAACGGAGCGGGTTTGGTAAATCCGTTTTTGACGGATGTTACATTTTGGGTCAACAAAAGTTGGCGAGTGAATCTTATTTAAATATTTGAAAGGGTTAGTTATGTTGGTTATTTGACTAAAATTGTGCATAACCAAATATGAATAAACGTAAATGTAAAATTAATCACAAAACACATAATATCAACTAATGCACAAGCACACACACCAAATGATGAACAATGAGATCAAGGCTCAATCAAACGGAGTCGATCAAATGAGGCACCTAATGCTCAACTCATCTCCCAAGAGGAACTGATGGGCCTAATGAATGATTTGCACACAACTTGACAAGAATGTAAACACGTATCACAACAAACAATATTTACATCATAAGTTTAAGTCATATAATGGTAATAGCACAAGTTTGAATAAATGAAATAATTAAAGCGACACATGATACACCCCAAAACATGAATAAAAAGGGGAATTGGTAAGGATTCACTCACAGTGGGTGTGTTTCCAGGATGACGATGAATGCACACGAATTTTAGGATTTGATCGACGAGGAAAACTAACCTAGAATAATAACTAAATGGTTCGGTAAATAAATGGATTTTTATTTGAGATTAATAATTTTAATTCATAACCTTAATAGGATTTTTAGATTTATTTTTGTGAGTTTAAGGACATTTTCTAACTTTAAAAATATTATTTTTAAGTATTTTTAAATAATTTTCTGATTAAATAAATTAAAAAGAAAAAAAAATGTTGACTTTTGACCATGTTGACCGTTGACCGGTCGAACTGTGTTTATTCTATGCGCTAAGTGAGGTTCGAACTCGTGACCTCCCGTATACGTGCACGCAGCTCTACCAACTGAGCTACGTGTCTAACCCGAAATAATCTTGTTTTTAATTATATTTATATACTATTTAGATTAAACTATATTCTGATTTAACAAAATGATTTGCATATTATAGAGACAGAGTAATGGAACCGGCTCGAACTCACGACCTTTGCTTCGCGTGTGCACACAGCCCGACCAGTTGGGCTGTGTGTTTAACCCATCGGATATAAGATTTTTATTTCTTTTTTATACTTACTGTCGAGTTTCATATTTGAGTTTTATAAAAAGGTTTGAATATTGTGACGAATCGAAAACAAGAACAGAATCGAACTCGAGACGCATGTTTTGTAATTTGCACACAGTCCACCACTGGACTGTGTGTCTAACCCGGTATATTTACCGATTTTAAATTCCTTTAAACACATTTCAAACTTCATCTTCTTCAATTCATGAAACCAGAGCATTAACCCGACTGTTTAATCAAATCTTATTGAATTAGTTGATTGATTATTACTGATAACGAAAATAATTTAAACAGAAAAGGATTTAAGGATGTTGTACCGAACAGGTGTGATCTCCGATGAAGTTCCGGTGACTGAAAGAAATTCCGGCGGAGTGTAACTTGCGACAAAGGCTCAACCAGAAGTTTGAGGTGAGTGCGGTGCTTTCTGTCTGAGTTCTAGAAGTCTTATTTTAGAGTAAGGCAAAAGAAATGAAATGGGTTCGGTTTTCCGGTGAGTGGATTTTGGCGATTCCGGCGGTTCTCTAGTGAGGCAGAGCTCCTTTCAGGCGATCGAGTTTTTGAGAGTAAGCTAGAGAGATGAACGAATTCTGAAGGGAATTCGTCTGGTATTTATATAAAACAGGGGATGTTGAATTTCGGTTTCATTCATGGATTGCCGGTCATTGATTTCGTTCAGCTCAGACGAATTGATTCAAGATTTCCGTTAAATCTGATTATTGAAAGCAGTTACATGCGTTAATCAAAGGGAAAAACGGTAATTTGGATTGATTGCTAGAATCATGTTCCGACTATTATGGTTCTGAGATTTGGAATTCAATTTCAAGCGTTGTTTTAGTATATAAATTAATTGCTTTAGGATTTAACAGATATGTGTGTGTAGCGTAGTGGTGTATTGTGTGTGTTGGTTGGGTGGAGACCCGGGTTCGAAACCCTGCTACCCCATTCTATTTTCTTTATTAAATTTTTCATTAATTATTATTATTTATTAATTGTGGTCTTAAACCTTTATAATATTTATTAATTATGTATTATTTTAAATAACCGATACGTTAAATACGCAACGAAACTTTTTTAACTGAATATTTGATTGATAAACGGATCGGGTTTTTGAAACCCGATTTTCACGAATGTTACAGTATCCCCTACTTTTAGAAATTTTGTCCCGAAATTTAAGTAGTAGTGGTATATTTGACTTGAAGGAAGGGTGTTTTAATTTGACAAGTACATAATTAGAAGAGGGTGAGAGTTTAAATCTTATTTGAGGCGGTAACGTTCCTAGTAAGGGTTGAATACCCTGCTACAGGAATCGCTTTTTGATGCCTAAAGTATAAGAATGCGGAACATGGATAAACTGAGTTGATTGACTAGGCATGATTTTATGCATAAGAGTTTTGAGGGAATTAATACGTTTGAAATGATAAGGTATGTATCATAAAACAAAAACTTCAACCATGACGATATTTAAACCAACACGGAACTTCTCATAACCTCCTGGTAATGCTTTTGATCCTTTGCCAAGAATACTTATATATAGGAAGTACCAGCGGCGTATCCACCATATTCTTGTCAAATTTTCATTGGCTTTATCAGTAAGTTATGATCAGTTCTATGTGACTCTAAAACATAAACAAACACAACAACCAAAGCTTGAGTCTCAATTCTGAAAGGATACATGACTGAATGATGACAGTACCTCTCTCGTTTGTTATGATAAAGGGGTTAGTCTATGTAAAAGTGAGACACAACCCAACTTCTTTAAATGATGTGATCGAGGTACGTCGCGATGTTTGATGATATGAATGTTAAATCAATGAATATAAAACAAAACTGTAATATCAATTCGCATTAAAATTCTTGGATACATAAATTCACAATTTATAACTGGGAGACGTAAAGATTGAGATAACATAAAGAAAACATTAAAACTAAACGGTTGGAGTTGAGTCTTGACTCTTGGTGAGGGAAGGCTAGTTGGGGGATTTGTTTGGGCCGTTATTATCTTTACCAGGATTGGCGTTGATGTTGTAAGCTCTTCCTCTCGCTGGTGGTGGAGCTGGGTTTGCTTGATTTGCTTGGTTGACTGGGTTTGCTTGAGCTTGGGCGTTTATGATGTTAACCAGTCGAGGGCACGTGTTTCTAAAGTGGGTAGGGTCGCCACAATTAAAACAAGCTCGAACATGTGGGAACATGGGGTATTGGGGTTGTTGATATGTTTGGATCATGTTTTGAGTAGGGGGTGAGGCTTGGTTTTGAGGGGCACGACAAGTTTTGCTCCAATGACCATAACGCCCACAATTAGCACATAGTCGACAAGGTAAGGTAGATGGATGGTGATAAAAATAGGTGTTGCATTGAGGGTGAGGTCCAATGTAAAGTTTCTTATTTGGGTAAGTAGAGTTAGGTGCTACTTGGGTGATTGGGATAGCTTGGAGGGGTATGGCTTGTGAAGCTGGTTGATTGCCTTGGGTAATAGCGAAATTTTGCCCGTCTCGTTTTCTCTTAGGAGTGGTTTGAGAAGAGGGTTCGGTTTGGGTGGAGTTTGAGGTTTTGGTTGATGCTTTATCCTTCTTCTTCTCCTCCGTGAAGTCTTTATTCCGTATGCGGTTTTCGGTGAGTTCTGTAGCTAACTCCATTGTTGCTTCCAAAGTTGCAGGTGTGGTACTTATTACAGGGTCTTGAATTTTTGAAGGAAGACCTCGAATGTAGTGCTCAATCAAACGGTAGAGGGGAGTGAACAAGTTGGGGACCATCTGATTTAACTCAAGGAATCTCTTGTTGTATGTGGTGTGGTCGCCCTCCTTTTGTTTCAAAGAATAGAACTCATCTTCCAATTTCTTGATTTCGCTTATTGGAAAGAAACGTCTTGTCATGATTTCCTTCAACTCTTCCCAAGTCAAAGTCATAGCATTCTCAATGCCTCGCTTGGCCTTCTCTGTATTCCACCATGTAAGTGCTACTCCAAACAAACGACCGATAGCATATCTCACCTTGCGATCATCGGGACAGTCGCAATTGAGAAAAGTGTTTTCCATCTCCTCAAACCAATGGAGGAGAGCGGTGACACCTTCAGTCTCTTCGTATTTTGGAGGATTGCAGGATTTGAAATGCTTGAAGGTGCATTTAGTGGTATTTGGGGGTGGGTTGACAACATTTTGATCTTCTTGATTGATTGGGTTGACGGAATTAGCGATAAGGGCCTGTTGTACTTGAATTACGATGTTGGGTATTACGGCAGCCATTTGTTGAGCGATTTGGGCAGCCATGCGCTCGCGGGTTTTTCCTAATCTCATTTTTCTACGAGAGAGGCTAGAAGACATCTACAAGAAATACGTATCAAGAGTATGAGTTTGACGTTTTAGGGGTCATGTGTCGTATTTAGGAACGAACATTCATAAAATAAATGAAGAATAATAAATTTACTACATCCATAGGATGTCTTGGGCTTTGCTCGTAATTGGGCCTTGCATGCCGCCATACTTCACCTTCGTAATCATGTGGGCCCCCATGATTACCGGGTCTTTCATATGGTTCGCATGTGTTAGCCTGGTAACGTACACTAAAACCCGGAGAAAATCGAGAAATATGAATGTAACGTATGAAATTCGGAGTGCATCCAGGTGTGGACACGGTGACACCTCAAAGTGGGGTTAGTTCGAACGACGTTTGGTGTGGCATGCTTTGGCCTAGTAGGTCCTTCGTACTCTCATCGTTAGTCCCCAGGTAGGCAAACTGGTCCGTTATATTGGATTTATACGAATGCCAACCTAGACAGGACGTTCCGACTACCGGTACTTGTACCCTTACGGTTACTACATGCCCGTCGTAGAACTCACTTTGATGAGATTGAAAAATGAAAAAATGCGACAAAATCTTGAATAAAGGAAATATGAGGATGATTTGAATATGTGAACATTGAAATATACGTGATGAATGTATATGTAAGCATGTTAAGTTTGACAATAAGTATGACTCATTAAGTATCACACAAAATGATTGGGAAGTGTTTGCATGCATTTGTGTGTGTAATAAATACAAAACAAATAAACATCATGAGTTTGCATGTAACCACATAAACAATCAAAATCTAATCAACTATAGTATAGGCTCTAAGGGTCTAATAACCTATCCTATATCCCTATAGTCAAAAGCTCTGATACCAATCTGTCACACCCTGACCCACAGCGGAAATGGTAGTCGGGGCATGATTGGGTTTTCATCAAAGCTCATGACATTTACTATAAGGTTTCATATTTATTATTTCTCTTTAAAGAGGAAGTTACAATAAACATACAAAGACAACATGTTCACATACATTTTCATTCAAATTACAAACTATTGTACAATTACAAAGGAAAACAAAACTAAACGTTCATTCCAAGGTATTAAATTGTTTATTCTTCTAGGCCATCCTATGTGTTTCTTTTCTCAACCGGATCACCTGTATCATGTGTAAAATAGGGTTTTGGGTCAACAAAAGTTGGCGAGTGAATCTTATTTAAATATTTGAAAGGGTTAGTTATGTTGGTTATTTGACTAAAATTGTGCATAACCAAATATGAATAAACGTAAATGTAAAATTAATCACAAAACACATAATATCAACTAATGCACAAGCACACACACCAAATGATGAATAATGAGATCAAGGCTCAATCAAACGGAGCCGATCAAATGAGGCACCTGATGCTCAACTCGTCTCCCACGAGGAACTGATGGGCCTAATGAATGATTTGCACACAACTTGACAAGAACGTAAACACGTATCACAACAAACAATATTTACATCATAAGTTTAGGACATATAATGGTAATAGCACAAGTTTGAATAAATGAAATAATTAAAGCGACACATGATACACCCCAAAACATGAATAAAAAGGGGAATTGGTAAGGATTCACTCACAGTGGGTGCGTTTCCTGGATGACGATGAATGCGCACGAATTTTAGGATTTGATCGACGATGAAAACTAACCTAGAATAATAACGAAATGGTTCGGTAAATAAATGGATTTTTATTTGAGATTAATAATTTTAATTCATAACCTTAATAGGATTTTTAGATTAATTTTTGTGAGTTTAAGGACATTTTCTAACTTTAAAAATATTATTTTTAAGTATTTTTAAATAATTTTCTGATTAAATAAATTAAAAAGAAATAAAAAAATTGTTGACTTTTGACCATGTTGACGGTTGACCGGTCGAACTGTGTTTATTCTATGCGCTGAGTGAGGTTCGAACTCATGACCTCCCGTATACGTGCACGCAGCTCTACCAACTGAGCTACGTGTCTAACCCGAAATAATCTTGTTTTTAATTATATTTATATACTATTTAGATTAAACTATATTCTGATTTAACAAAATGATTTGCATATTATAGAGACAGAGTCATGGAACCGGCTCGAACTCACGACCTTTGCTTCGCGTGTGCACACAGCCCGACCAATTGGGCTGTGTGTTTAACCCGTCGGATATAAGATTTTTATTTCTTTTATATACTTACTGTCGAGTTTCATATTTGAGTTTTATAAAAAGGTTTGAATATTGTGACGAATCGAAAACAAGAACAGAATCGAACTCGAGATGCATGTTTTGTAATTTGCACACAGTCCACCACTGGACTGTGTGTCTAACCCGGTATATTTACCAATTTTAAATTCCTTTAAACACATTTCAAACTTCATCTTCTTCAATTCATGAAACCAGAGCATTAACCCGACTATTTAATCAAATCTTATTGAATTAGTTGATTGATTATTACTGATAACAAAAATAATTTAAACAGAAAAGGATTTAAGGATGTTGTACCGAACAGGTGTGATCTCCGATGAAGTTCCGGTGACTGAAAGAAATTACGGCGGAGTGTAACTTGCGACAAAGGCTCTACCAGAAGTTTGAGGTGAGTGCGGTGCTTTCTGTCTGAGCTCTAGAAGTCTTATTTTAGAATAAGGCAAAAGAAATGAAATGGGTTCGGTTTTCCGGTGAGTGGATTTTGGCGATTCCGGTGGTTCTCTGGTGAGGCAGAGCTCCTTTCAGGCGATCGAGTTTTTGAGAGTAGGCTAGAGAGATGAACGAATTCTGAAGGGAATTCGTCTGGTATTTATATAAAACAGAGGATGTTGAATTTCGGTTTCATTCATGGATTGCCGGTTATTGATTTCGTTCAGCTCAGATGAATTGATTCAAGATTTCCGTTAAATCTGATGATTGAAAGTAGTTATATGCGTTAATCAAAGGGAAAACGGTAATTTGGATTGATTGCTAGAATCATGTTCCGACTGTTATGGTTCTGAGATTTGGAATTCAATTTCAAGCGTTGTTTTAGTATATAAATTAATTGCTTTAGGATTTAACAGATATGTGTGTGTAGCGTAGTGGTGTATTGTGTATGTTGGTTGGGTGGAGACCCGGGTTCGAAACCCGGCTACCCCATTCTGTTTTCTTTATTAAATTTTTCATTAATTATTATTATTTATTAATTGTGTTCTTAAACCTTTATAATATTTATTATTATGTATTATTTTAAATAACCGATACGTTAAATACGCAACAAAACTTTTTTAACTGAATATTTGATTGATAAACGGATCGGGTTTTTGAAACCCGATTTTCACGAATGTTACATTATTAGACCCTTAGAGCCTATACTATAGTTGATTAGCTTTTAAATGCTTATGTGTTACATGCAAACTCATGATGTTTATTTGTTTTATATTTGTTTCACACACAAATGCATGCAAGCACTTTCACTACTACATGCTATTGTATGATATTAATCGTGCCTTACATATATTCCTAACATATCATGTTTATGCAAACACACACAACACAAATTCACAAATTTTCATGATTTCTTTCTCAAGGGTTTTGTAATGTTCTCATGTTTTCAATCTCATCAAAGTGAGACGTCCTGTCTAGGATTGGCGTTCGTATAAATCCAATATAATGGACCAGTTTGCCTACCTGGGGACTATCAATGAGAGTACGAAGGACCTATTAGGCCAAAGCATGCTACACCAAACGTCGTGTGTACTAACCCCACTTTGAGTTGTCATTGTGTCTACACCTGGACACTCTCCGACCTCATATCTCGCAATCATGTTTTACAGTTTTCATTCGACTGATGGAGCGTTAACAGGCCAAAACCAATGTGAACCCTACAAAGCCCAGTAGTCATGGGGGCCCACATGACTACCTACGCTAAAGTATGGGAGACATTTGGGGCCCAAACATGAGCAAAGCCCAAGACATCCTATGGATGTAGTGAATTTATTTTCTCAATTATTTTGTGAATGTTGTTTCTCTTTTTACGACACATGACACCAAAAAAAAATTAACTCATAATCTCGCTACTATTTCCTGTAGATGTCTGCTAGACACTCTCGAGGTGGTAGAAGGTCAAGAAGATCTGGCGAGCGCATGACCGCTCAAATAGCCCAACAGATGGCTGCCATACTTCCCGACATCGTTGTACAAGTTCAACAAGCTCTTTCCGCCAATCCCATCAACCCCACCAATCAAGAAGGTCAAAATATCACCAACCCTCTCCCTAACACCACCAAATGCACCTACAAGCATTTCAAATCCTGCGATCCTCCAAAATACGAGGGGACTGAAGGTGTCACCGCTCTCCTCCGTTGGTTTGAGGAGATGGAAACCACTCTTCTCAATTGCGATTATCCCGATGATCGCAAGGTGCGATATGCTACCGGTCGTTTGTACGGGGTAGCACTTACATGGTGGAACACAGAGAAGGGCAAGCGAGGTGCTGAAGCTGCTATGGCCTTAACTTGGGAGGAGTTTAGGGAGCTCATGACGAGACGCTTCCGTCCAAGAAGCGAAAACAAGAAATTGGAGGATGAGTTCTACTCTATGAAACAAAAGGAAGGAAACCACACCACATGCAATAAGAGATTTCTCGAATTGAATCAAATAGTCCCCAACTTGTTCACTCTACTCTATCATTTAATTGAGCACTACATTCGGGGTCTTCCCTCGAAAATTCAAGATTCTGTGTTGAGTACTACACCTGCAACCCTCGAAGCTGCCATGGAGCTGGCTACTGAGCTCACGGAAAATCGTATCCGAAATGGCGATTTTATAGATGAGAAGAAGAAAGAAAAGACACCTTCTGAAACCTCAATCCTAACTCAAACAGGTTCGTTTTCTAAGTTTGTTGGTAAAAGGAAACGCAATGGGAAGAATTTCACCGTTACCCAAACCAATTCCCCTTATCACTGTGCCCCAATTACACAAGTCGCTCCTCATGCCGCCCCATTCAAAAACCCTACATAGGCTCTCACCCATAATGCAACTGTTGCCAATATCACCACCCTCCTGAGACCCCATGTCAATATTGCACAAGTTGTGGCCGTGCAGGTCACACAATTAAAACTTGTCGCATCCTCCAAAAGCCAAATCGCAATCAACCTCAAGCCCAATCCAACAATCAAGTGGTAGGCCAAGCCCAACACCAACAACTTCTACTCTTACCACCTGCTCAACCCATGGCACAACCTTACTACCAACCCAATTGCCCTATGCCACAAGTCAGAGCATGTTTCAACTGTGGTGATCCAACCCATTTTTGAGACACTTGCCCACGGTTAGTGAACATCATAAATGCCCAAGCTCAAGCCAACCAAGCCAATCCACCCGCAAGAGCTCGCTTTCAACATTAATGCCAACAAGTTAGGGCTGATAACAATGTGGTTAACCGTACGTTTCTCATTAGCGGTAGTTATGCATCCATACTATTTGATACTGGTGCGGATAAGAGTTTCGTGTCCTTAGAATTCGAATCGATACTTGAATTACCCTGCGGTAGTCTAGCTGAATCCTTCACGGTGGAAGTAGGTGATGGTGAACCTATTACGTTAGACTCAGTTATTCGAGGTTGCAATCTCACCCTAAATGATCATGATTTCTCAATTAATCTTATCCCTATGAAATTGGGTAGTTTCGGCATTATCATCGATATGGACTGGCTTAGTCAGCATCACACTTAAGTTGTTTGCTACGAGAAGTTTATTCGAATTCCTCTCGTTGACGGTCTGTGACAACCGGCAGTTTCCGGTCTTAATTAAGCGCTTAACGAACAGTAATACCATTATAATCAACGTATTTAGACGTAAATTAACTCGATCAGGCCTTTGAAAAGCCTAGGAACGTCTACTTGATTCACGTTACGCGAATTGGCGACAATCGAGAACTTTAACGCGAATTCGAACGATAAGCGAACTGATGTCGAACAAATACTGACAACTCTAAAAACACGAATTTTATACTTGTATTTATCATACAATTATGATTATGTGATAAATTTTGATCGTTGAACGTCGCGAAGCACAACGCGGAGGTTACACGAAAATCAAGACGCGTCGACAACGAAACGGAAGCCACGGACTAGAGATACATCTAAATATTAATATATTATGATATATTTGGCTTTGTTTTCGAATTTTAACGCCAACGGAAGAAACCAGAACGAAAAACGGATCAGAAACGACAAACAGGGCAACTACGCGATGTTTAACGCAATGAACGGATTACGCGTCAAAACCCGACCCCCGATATAATTTAAAACGTTTTTGAGTCTAAACAAATAAATTTCGATAAATAACAACACTTGGATTGAAAAACAGACTATAAATGGTGATCATAGAGATTTTACGCAAATTTTAACGAAACCAGAAAACCGTCACGTCAACCGGTCGACTAACGACAACATTTACGTGTTTTTTATTCTAATTAAACACATTTCGACAAAACACAATGTTCGGGTTTCGATAACGGGCTGTGGATACTTCAATGGGCTTACTCACGATTAACGGGCCTTGGGCCCAACCCAATAAGAAACCCTAGTATATAAAGAAAAACTAAATCTAAATCCCTCATTTCTTCACAACTCAAACCCTAGCACACCACTTACAAACCCCCTGCCCTCTCTAGAATTCGGTCGCCGGATTCCGGTAGCCACCGGCCGGCGACTCCGGTCGTCATCTCCGGTCACGCACACACCACCGACACCCTCCTCCTTTCTCCGACCACACACACACCCACGAGTATATACACGCAGACAGATCCGGCGAGAGAGAGTGTGGCGACGGCTGTATTGTTCGGTTCAGATGTTAGTAACGGCAGTCCCTTCTCCGGTCATCTCCTCCGGTGCGGACAACCTCATACATATATATACAGAAGTGAGGGAGAGAGAGATGTGAGGAGAGAGAGAGAGAACAGTCGGAGGGGAAAAGGGCGACGGCAGGAGTCGACAGCGGCAGCAGCCGCCGCGTCGCAACAGAATCGCCGTAGGCGGCGGCGATGTTGACAGTGGTGGTCATTTTCGACTTTGATCGGATTTGTTGTTCGGTTTGGGTGGAGTAGGACTCACGGCGGCAGTAGAGGCGTCGATGGTGGTGGTCCGGTGTTGGGTGAGCGACGGATAGTGCCGTCGTCGGTGGCTCTAAGCCGATCGGCGACGCGGCAGCAGTGGCGATGTTCAGATCAATTTTGGAACAGATTCGGGCTTAACTCAATCAAGATGTTCACTCGGGTCGACTCAGTTCAACCCGATTCAGAATCCCGGTTCATGTTTCGGGTTGGTTCGATTCAAGTATTTGTTCTTTATTTGGTTCGCCTTCAATTCAGTTTTGATACGTGTTTGTTTCAGGTTCAGTCTCGGTTCGGTTCAGATCGTTCGGTCAACGAAAGTCAACTAGTCAAACCCAGTCAACATAAGTCAAACCTGGTCAAACCCGGTCAACGGGTCAACCCACGTCACGGTAAAAATTAATTACGACGCGCAAAATTAATTATATAAGTTTATAATTATTATTAATATTTAATTATCGCGAAACCGAGCTCGACCCGACCGTTAACAATTCGACATCACCAAAAAGTTTAAAAATAACAACTAAGTCGACGTACGCTATCTTCGGATGATCATTAAGTTAAAACCGAGCCGTCGTTAATTATATAAATCGGAAATATTAAATCGGCGAAAACTTAATATTCGAAAACGACGAAAAATTTTATATATTGTTTGATTGTATATATTGCAGGATGTGTTTTGATAAATAAATAGACAGATAATATTGTCGGGATCGTCCGAAAACAGAGGAAACTCTGCCCGGTATTTTTGTAAAATCCGTAAAACGAAAACACGATATATTTCAAGGAATAAAACGTCCAATATTCATACGATTATTATAAAATAAATATAAGTATATATTTATTTTGTCGACGCTAATTAAAACGTTCAAATCTCGATCCGATAACCTTTCCGCGAACGCGATTTCAAGATAACGAACGTACGGTAAACGACTAGAAGATAAATGATACTTATTTATGTTTAATTCAAACGGCGAATTCGGAATCTAGATTTCAAACATCGATAACTTATTCGAACAATGTTACAAAAAAATAAGTATATCGTTTATATTTAATTCGAAATGCCACAATTTCCGAAACGCTTATACTAAGCGCGTAGTATTTCAAACGACAAATTCGGAAATCGTATTACAAGGATATTATATATATATATATTCAAATGTCGTAGCATTGAATACTTTTATAAAATAAATATAGTATTATTTACTTCAATCGTCGACGACGTGAACACTCGAATACTTTGAAGGATTTTATAACAATAATATACATTGATTATATTCGATTCAATGCCTAACTTAGTGCGACACGATACGCCAGACTTGTGCGTGAATACGAAACGTATTATCTATACGAATATATTTTCGAGTATATATACATTATACCTTACGAAAACTACGAAGAGTCGTACTATTATATGTCGATGTACGTAACAACTAAATATGATTTCAAGAAATATAGTTATGTTTCATATAAACGTATAATTCAAGTAGCTCGAAAACAGAATCGTTTCTAAGAAAACCATGGGTTGGTTAACCGAGTTAAGTTAATAGAAATTTCATAGAATCGTATGAGTAACGATTCGGTAGAGCTCGATATCACGTAGTATAGCTATGTCATTCTTAGAAACTTACAAGTTATTCAATTTTAGGAATACACTAGATTGCATGCTAGCAAGTCAAGTTGTGGAGACAACACTATGGAAATAACACTTAAGCTAGCTTTGCACTGGATTATACAGGTGAGTTCATAACCCCCACTTTTTACCGTTTTACATTTTTATAAATGTTTTCGGGGGTGGAAAGACATGCAAGTTTTGCGAAGGCATAAAATGCTTTGAGGAAAGAAAATCATATATTTCTAAACCATGTTACAAACAGATTTCAATGAAAACAAATGGTTTATGAAAAGTTTATGCTAAACTTACCGGTTTTCAAAGTTGTACAAAGCTTTTCGAAACATGCATCAGTTTTATGACTGGTGATGTCACACCCCGACCCGCAGCGGAAAAGGTGATCGGGGCATGATTGGGTTATCATCAAAGCTCATGACATTTATTTTAACGTTTCATATTCATTAATACACTTTGATGGGAAATTACAATCAATATTACATCATGTCCTAAACATCAATCTAGGCTTCATTGTTTTCTTCTAAGGCATTTCCTATGTTTTCCTTGCTTCATCCTGTTCACCTGTATCATGTGTAAAAATGGTTTTTGGATCAACAAAAAGTTGGCGAGTGAATCCTATGAAAAACATTTGAACAAGTTTATTTAATTGATTATAAATAAAGTGCACAACCACACATGAGTAAAAATAGATGTAAACTTATTCACCAATCAATTAATATTAAATAATGCACACATGAACAATAATGGATCGTTTTGAGGCACGCGTTGCTCAACTCGTCTCTCACGAGGAACTGATGGGCCTAATGAATAAATTGCATATAAATTGACAAAATGAAATACATAACCACAAGCAATATATACAATCTAAGTTTAGATCATAATATGATATGGCACAAGTTTAAATAAACGAGTTAATTTTTGTGACACATGACACACCCCAAAACGTGTAATTAAAAAGAGGAGTTGTAAGATTCACTCACATTGGGTGCGTTCGGTTGATGATGTTGAATGCGCACGAAGTTGGTTTTTAACCACGAGTGAAACTAACCTAGATAATGGCATAATGGTTCGGTAAGTAAACGGATTTTATTAATCCATTTTAGTAGAATTGATGGGTGTATTTTTGTGAGTTTAAGACTAATTTCTAACCTTAAAAATGTTATTTTTAAGTATTTTTAATTGATTTTTAATTAAAATAAATAAATAAAAATAATAAAAAAAATGTTGCCTTTTTGACCGTTGACCGTTGACCATTGACTTTGACTGTTGACCGGTTCGTATGTGTAATTGTGTGCGCCGGGTGAGGCTCGAACCCGAGACTTCCCGTACGCGTGCGCGCAGCTCTACCAACTGAGCTACGTGTCTAACCCGAAATATTTCTGTTTTTAATTATATTTATATATTAATTGAATTAAACAGAAAATCATTTATTTTTAAAAACGATTTTAATGCATCGAACCGGTGCGCTCCACAGGTCTCGAACCCGGGACCTGTGGGTTGAGTTAACACATTGTCCACCGCTGGACTGTGTGTCTAACTTGCTAAATAATCTGATTTTTATTATACTTATATACAAACTAAATATTTTCATTTCTGTCTTAAATAAAAAGTTTGATAATTGTCCGGACCGGTGCGGTAGTCCGGACTCGAACTCGTGACGTGTGTTTAAACATTCACACAATCCACCACTGGACTGTGTGTCTATCTTGGTTATTATTCCGGTTTTTTATTAAACTTAACATCTTACGCAGTGACTCCGGTTCGGTTAAAAAAAAGAACATTTTTATTAAGGCGAGTATGCGTGGGACGTGTATCGAACTCGGGACGTGAGCGTGTTTATGTGCACACAGTCCACCGCTGGACTGTGTGTCTAACCCGAGATATATCTTGATTTTAATTATACTTATACGATACTAAAACTTCATCTTCTTCGTTGGACTCAACCATAAACGGAGGTCCGACTGGTTCGAAAATTAAATCAAGTTCGTTAGTGTCTGGTGGTTAATTACAGGTGAGATAAATAAAAAGAATGAAGGATTAAGCGTAAGGTATACCTAACAGTGGCTCCTCTGTTTCGCCGGCGAAACTCCGGTGACAGCAAACTATTGCGGCGACGTGTGTCTTGCGGCAGAGGGTCTTCAGCGAGCTTGAGGTGAGTGTAGGTGGCTTCGGTATGAGCTCTGGGGGTTCAGTAAGGCTCAAAGGTGAAAGGCTCGGTTTTCCGGGGAGTGGAATTACGTCGGGTAAAGGTGTGATTGTGAGCGGAAAAGCTAGCAGAGGTTTGAGGGGGTATTTATAAGGCAGGACATCGATGAATTTGGTCCGATTTCCGTCTGGATTCGTCGGTCATTACGTTTTCCGGCGGTTATAACTTGTGTCGCGGGTTCAGACGTCGGTTATAACCGATGTCTTAGTTAAAGCTTCGGTTAAAACTGAAGTAACCGTCCAATCTTGGCGAGATTGTCGGGATTTCCGACGACTGCAATTGGGCGCGTCGGTATTTGAATTCGAGATGTATTTTATGTATTAATTGTTTCCAATATTTAACAAGAAACATAAGTGGCGCAGTGGTTGGAGGGTTGAGTGTTAAGGCGTTGCTTGAAACCGGTTGACTGACCCGGGTTCGAAACCCGGCAGTAACCTTTTATTTTTAAATCACCATTTTTAATACTTTTCAAATATAAATTATATATTCCAATATATTTATTAATTATGTATCGTTTAAAATTATTTGGGCATTAAATACGCAACAAAATTTTTAACTGATTGTTCGGTTAATAAACGGAGCGGGTTTGGTAAATCCGGTTTTTGATGGATGTTACAGTATCCCCTGCTTTTTAGAAATTTCGTCCCGAAATTTAAGTAGTGATATATTCGACTAAAAATGATGGTGTTTAGTTTGACAGTTACATGCTTAGAAAAAGAGTAAGAGTTTAAGTTTTTGTTTGAGGCGGTAACGTCCCTTGTAAGGGTTAAGTACCCTGTTACAGGAATCGCTTTTTGTTGCCTACGGTAAAATATTGATAAGCAGAGTTGATTCGCTAAATATGATATCATGCGTAAGAGTTTTGATATGTTTGGAAGGATAGGGTTATATCCTAAAACATAATTTCTAATACTACAACCTACATGGAACTTCTCATAACCGTCTAACAATGCCCTGATCCTTTGACAAGAATACTTATATATAGGAAGTACCAGCGGCGTATCCACCATATTCTTGTCAAATTTTCATTGATTTTGTCAGCAAGTTATGATTAGTTACCAAGAAACTACTAAATCCTACATAGAACTTCTCATAACCGCCTGACAATGCCTCTGATCCTTTGACAAGAATACTTATATATAGGAAGTACCAGCGGCGTATCCACCATATTCTCGTCAAATTTTCATTGGTTTTATCAGTGAATTATGATTAGTCCTATGTGACTCTAAAACATAAACAACACAACAACCACAGCTTGAGTCTAAATTCTGATAGTATACATGTTTGAATGATGACAGTACCTCTCTCGTTTGTTATGATGGAGAGGTTAGTCATTGTGGAAGTGAGACATAGCTCAACTTCTATAAATGATGAAATTGAATACACTGAAATGTATGATGAACAAACTTCAACCAAAACATACTAAATCCTACATGGAACCTCTCATACCGCCTGATAATGCCTCCGATCCTTTGACAAGAATACTTATATATAGGAAGTACCAACGGCGTATCTACCATATTCTTGTCAAATTTTCATTGACTTTATCTGCAAGTTATGATTAGTTCTATGTGACTCTACAACAAACACAACAACCACGAGATACTGATAATGAAAAATGTCTGTGCGATCAAGGCTCAATCAAACGGAGCCGATCGTATTGCATGTACTGAAAATGAAAAATGTCTGTGCGATCAAGACTAAATCAAACGGAGCCGATCGTATTGCATGTACTGAAAATAATAAATTTAATCTAAACAATAATCACACAAACGGTTTATACATGGAACCTCTCATAACCGCCTGATAATGCATCCGATCCTTTGACAAGAATACTTATATATAGGAAGTACCAGCGGCGTATCCACCATATTCTCGTCAAATTTTCATTGACTTTATCCGCAAGTTGTGATTAGTTCTATGTGACTCTACAACAAACACAACAACCACAAGATCGTATTGCATGTACTAAAAATTAAAATATCTGTGCGATCAAGGCTCAATCAAACGGAGCCGATCGTATTGCATGTACTGAAAATGAAAAAATGTCTGTGCGATCAAGGCTCAATCAAACGGAGCCGATCGTATTACATGTACTGAAAATAATAAACAATAATCACTGAAACAGATTATACATGGAACCTCTCATAACCGCCAGATAATGCCTCCGATCCTTTGGCAAGAATACTTATATATAGGAAGTACCAGCGGCGTATCCACCATATTCTTGTCAAATTCCCATTGGCTTTATCCTTAAGTTATGATTGGTTCTATGTGATAAAGAAAAACATAAAACTAAACGATTGGAGTTGAATCTTGATTTCCGGTGAAGAGGACTAGTTGGGTGGTTTCATTTGGGCCGTCATTATCTTCAACAGGGTTGGCGTTGATGTTGAAAACTCTTCCTCTTGCTGGTGGCCTAGTGATTGGGTTTTCTTGATTTACTTGGTTAAATTGGTTTGATTGAGCTTGAGCGTTTATGATGTTAACCAATCGAGGGCACGTGTTTCTAAAGTGGGTAGGGTCGCCACAATTGAAACAAGCTCGAACATAAGGGTACATGGGGTATTGGGGTTGTTGATGGGTTTGGATCATGTTTTGAGTAGGGGGAGAGATTTGGTTTTGAGGGGTGTGGCAAACCTTGCTCAAATGACCATAGCGTCCACAATTTGCACATAGTCGACAAGGTAAGGTGAGGGGGTGGTGGTATAAACAGGTGTTACATCGAGGGTGAGGTCCAAGGTATGGTTTCTTATTTGGGTAAGTTGAGTTGGGTGCTATTTGCGTGATTGGGATAGCTTGGATTGGTATGGCTTGTAAAACTGGTTGATTACGTTGGGTAAAGCGAAAAGTTGTCCGTCTCTTTTTCTCTTAAAAGTGGGTTGAGAAGGGGATTCGGTTTGGGTGGAGTTTGAAGTTTCAGTCGATGCTTTATCCTCTTCTTCTCCTCCTTGAAGTCTTTGTTCCGGATTCGGTTCTCGGTGAGCTCTGTTGCTAGCTCCATTGCTGCTTCCAAAGTTGCAGGCGTGGTACTTATTACAGAGTCTTGAATCTTTGACGGAAGGCCTCGAATGTAGTGCTCGATCAAACGGTAGAGGGGAGTGAACAAGTTGGGAACCATTTGATGTAACTCGAGGAATCTTTTGTTGTATGTGGTGTGGTCTCCTTCCTTTTGCTTCATCGAATAAAACTCATCTTCTAATTTCTTGATTTCGCTCCTTGGGCAAAATCGTCTGGTCATGATTTCCTTCAATTCATCCCAAGTTAAAATCATAGCATCTTCAACACCTCGTTTGGCCTTCTCTGTATTCCACCAAGTAAGTGCTATTCCATATAAACGACCGGTAGCATATCGCACTTTGCGATCATCGGGGAAATTGCAATTTAGAAAAGTGTTCTCCATTTCTTCAAACCAATGGAGGAGAGCGGTGGACACCTTCAGTCCCTTCGTATTTTGGAGGGTCGCATGATTTGAAATGCTTGTAGGTGCATTTAGTGGTATTTGGGGGAGGGTTGATAACGTGTTGATCTTCTTGATTGACAGGATTAGCGGTAAGTGCTTGTTGGACTTGGATTACAATGTTGGGTATTACGTCAGCCATTTGTTGAGCGATTAGGGCAGCCATGCACTCGCGGGCTTTTCCTGCTCTCATCATCCTACGGGCGAGGCTAGAAGAAATCTACAAGGAATACGCATCATGAGTATGAGTTGGATGTTTTTCGGATCATGGGTCGTATTTAGGAATGAACATTCATAAAATAAATATAGAAAAATAAATCTACTACATCCATAGAATGTCTTGGGCTTTGCTCGTCATTGGGCCTTGCATGCCGCCATACTTCACCTTCGTAATCATGTGGGCCCCATGAATACCGGGTTTTTCATATGGTTCGCATGTGTTAGCCTGGTTACGTACACTAAAAACCGGAGAAAATCGAGAAATATGTATACAACGAATGATATTCGGAATGTGTCCATGTATAGACACGGTGACACCTCAAAGTGGGGTTAGTTCGAACGACGTTTGGTGTGGCATGCTTTGGCCTAATAGGTCCTTCGTACTCTCATCGTTAGTCCCCAGGTAGGCAAACTGGTCCGTTATATTGGATTTATACGAATGCCAGCCTAGACAGGACGTTCCGACTACCGGTACTTGTACCCTTCCAGTTACTACATGCCCGTCGCAGAACTCACTTTGATGGGATTTGAAAATTGCGACAAAATCTTTGAATAACAAAAGTATGAACATTGAAATATGTATGATGAATGTGTATGTAAGTATGTATGTTTGACTGTAAGTATAGACAAATATGAAACAAATAAATATCATAAGTTTGTATGTAACCACCTAAACAATTAAGATTTAGGCAACTATAGTATAGGCTCTAAGGGTCTAATAACCTATCCTATATCCCTATAGTCATGGCTCTGATACCAATCTGTCACACCCCGACCCGCAGCGGAAAAGGTGATCGGGGCATGATTGGTTATCATCAAAGCTCATGACATTTATTTTAACGTTTCATATTCATTAATACACTTTAGTGGGAAATTACAATCAATATTACATCATGTCCTAAACATCAATCTAGGCTTCATTGTTTTCTTCTAAGGCATTTCCTATGTTTTCCTTGCTTCATCATGTTCACCTGTATCATGTGTAAAAATGGTTTTTGGATCAACAAAAAGTTGGCGAGTGAATCCTATGAAAAACATTTGAACAAGTTTATTTAATTGATTATAAAATAAAGTTCACAACCACACATGAGTAAAAATAGATGTAAACTTATTCACCAATCAATTAATATTAAATAATGCACACATGAACAATAATGGATCGTTTTGAGGCACGCGTTGCTCAACTCGTCTCTCACGAGGAACTGATGGGCCTAATGAATGAATTGCATATAAATTGACAAAATGAAATACATAACCACAAGAAATATATACAATCTAAGTTTAGATCACAATATGGTATGGCACAAGTTTAAATAAACGAGTTAATTTTGGTGACACATGACACACCCCAAAACGTGTAATTAAAAAGGGGAGTTGTAAGATTCACTCACATTGGGTGCGTTCGGTTGATGATGTTGAATGCGCACGAAGTTGGTTTTTAACCACGAGTGAAACTAACCTAGATAATGGCATATTGGTTCGGTAAGTAAACGGATTTTATTAATCCATTTTAGTAGAATTGATGGGTGTATTTTTGTGAGTTTAAGGCTATTTTCTAACCTTAAAAATGTTATTTTTAAGTATTTTTAATTGATTTTTAATTAAAATAAATAAATAAAAACAATAAAAAAATGTTGACTTTTTGACCGTTGGCCGTTGACCATTGACTTTGACTGTTGACCGGTTCGTATGTGTAATTGTGTGCGCCGGGTGAGGCTCGAACCCGATACCTCCCGTACGCGTGCACGCAGCTCTACCAACTGAGCTACGTGTCTAACCCGAAATATTTCTGTTTTTAATTATATTTATATATTAGTTGAATTAAACAGAAAATCATTTATTTTTAAAAACGATTTTAATGCATTGAACCGGTTCGCTCCACAGGTCTCGAACCCGGGACCTGTGGGTTGAGTTAACACACAGTCCACCGCTGGACTGTGTGTCTAACTTGTTAAATAATCTGAATTTTATTATACTTATATACAAACTAAATATTTTCATTTCTGTCTTAAATAAAAAGTTTGATAATTGTCCGGACCGGTGCGGTAGTCCGGACTCGAACTCGTGACGTGTGTTTAAACATTCACACAGTCCACCACTGGACTGTGTGTCTATCTTGGTTATTATTCCGGTTTTTATTAAACTTAACATCTTACGCAGTGACTCCGGTTCGGTTAAAAAAAAGAACATTTTTATTAAGGCGAGTATGCGTGGGACGTGTATCGAACTCGGGACGTGAGCGTGTTTATGTGCACACAGTCCACCGCTGGACTGTGTGTCTAACCCGAGATATATCTTGATTTTAATTATACTTATACGATACTAAAACTTCATCTTCTTCGTTGGACTCAACCAGAAACGGAGGTCCGACTGGTTCGAAAATTAAATCAAGTTCGTTAGTGTCTGGTGGTTAATTACAGGTGAGATAAATAAAAAGAACGAAGGATTAAGCGTAAGGTATACCTAACAGTGGCTCCTCTGTTTCGCCGGCGAAACTCCGGTGACAGCAAACTATTCCGGCGACGTGTGTCTTGCGGCAGAGGGTCTTCAGCGAGCTTGAGGTGAGTGTAGGTGGCTTCGGTATGAGCTCTGGGGGTTCAGTAAGGCTCAAAGGTGAAAGGCTCGGTTTTCCGGCGAGGTGCAGAACTTTTCCGGCGAGTGGAATTACGTCGGGTAAAGGTGTGATTGTGAGCGAAAAAGCTAGCAGAGGTTTGAGGGGGTATTTATAAGGCAGGACATCGATGAATTTGGTCCGATTTCCGTCTGGATTCGTCGGTCATTACGTTTTCCGGCGGTTATAACTTGTGTCGCGGGTTCAGACGTCGGTTATAACCGATGTCTTAGTTAAAGCTTCGGTTAAAACTGAAGTAACCGTCCAATCTTGGCGAGATAGTCGGGATTTCCGACGACTGCAATTAGGCGCGTCGGTATTTGAATTCGAGATGTATTTTATGTATTAGTTGTTTCCAATATTTAACAAGAAACATAAGTGGCGCAGTGGTTGGAGGGTTGAGTGTTAAGGCGTTGCTTGAAACCGGTTGACTGACCCGGGTTCGAAACCCAGCAGTAGCCTTTTATTTTTAAATCACCATTTTCAATACTTTTCAAATATAAATTATATATTCCAATATATTTATTAATTATGTATCGTTTAAAATTATTTTGGGCATTAAATACGCAACGAAATTTTTAACTGATTGTTCGGTTAATAAACGGAGCGGGTTTGGTAAATCCGGTTTTTTACGGATGTTACAGGTGACGGGATTGTCATAGTCACAACTAGGGGGCGAGGCCCCAATTTTACAAAAGAACAAGGGCTAGGCCCAAAATCACAAGAAAACATGGGCTAGGCCCAACGACAAAAGAACATGGGCTAGGCCCAACGACAAAAGAACATGGGCTAGGCCCATAAATCACAAAAGGACATGGGCTAGGCTCAAAATCACAAAAGAACATGGGCTAGGCCCAATAACACTGATTTATAACAATTGGTATGTAGCTATGGGATTAGATTATAACAAGATCACTGTGCGTAAGTAGGGAACTAACAATAGTAACGATTAATCACGTAGTGACCAAGGTGCAAAAGGTGTAGATCTATCGAGTTTGAGACACGCTCCACTCCTGGTATGATAACCGGTTAGGAGTGCTTTTGTGATCCCAAAATGTCAAAGAAGTCTTGGTTGGGTTACTTACTTATGGCACATAGGTTGGTGTATTAACTACACACTGACAGATACTTAGATTCCATAGGAAAACTACATACTACGGTTTCAATACCGGTTTACAATTATGACAGAAAACATTTCAATGCCGGTTTATTTTCAGATACGATTGAAAACATTTTATCACCGGTTTATAAACATAACAGTTATATGCATGGATTTGCAAACAACATGGGAAAACATTTTAGTACTGTTATACAGACATGGCATTTCAAATGCTTTGAGATACTATGATCCCACAAACCAGTTTTCGAACGTAAAATGCGCAAATGTTTTATGACTCGTTTGAAACAAAACAAACAAACTATGAACTCGCCAACTTTATGTTGATTTTTTGCATGTTCTTTCTCAGGTTATAAATTCAAGTATGGCACGGTTGGAATAGTGGAACCCATGGGGATTGGAGTACTTAGCGGACGTTCAGTTACTAGAAACCTTAGCCATCACGTCTGCTTCCGCTGTGCGACGAAGATGCCATTCGGTTCACGCCCCGGCTCTGATGTGAAACGGATAACATTGGGGGTGTGGCACGGTCAAACTTTATGTATCTTTGGTGAAACCCCTTCCAAAGGGCTCAAACTACTGTCATGCCTTCAAGCTCGAAGATACCTTCGTAAAGACTATATCGCATGTTTAGCTCACATCGTCAAGAAGGAAGGCAAGGAAAAGAAACTCGCAGACATCACAATCGTTAAAGAATTTCCTCAAGTATTCCCCGACGACGTTTCAGGACCTCCTCCTGTGCGAGAAGTCGAATTCTGAATCGATCTTGTACCTGGTGCTACACCAGTCGCAAAATCTCCATATCGGTTAGCCCCATTTGAGATGCAAGAATTAGCTAGTCAGCTGCAAAAGTTGACTAACAAGGGATTTATACGTCCTAGCTCATCACCTTGGGGTGCGCCGGTTCTTTTCGTAAAGAAGAAAGAAGGAACCTTCCGAATGTTTATCGACTATAGAGAGCTCAACAAGCTGACCATCAAGAATCGCTATCCTCTACCTCGTATTGATGATCTTCTAGATCAACTTCAAGGTGCCACCTGTTTTTCAAAAATCGATATTCGTTCTGGTTATCATCAACTTAGAGTACGTGAAGAAGACAATCCAAAGACTGCTTTTCGAACTCATTATGGCCACTATGAATTCATGGTTATTCCTTTTGGTTTGACCAATGCTCCTACTGTTTTCATGGATTTGATGAATAGGGTGTGTAAACCCTACCTCGATCGTTTTGTCATAGTCTTCATTGATGATATTTTAATCTATTCTAAGACCAAATCCGAATCCTAACACTTTTGAGGACCGAAAGGATTTATGCTAAGTTCCAAAAGTGTGAGTTTTGGTTAAAAGAGGTACAATTTCTTGGTCATGTTGTTAACGACAAAAGGGATTCATGTCGACCCTGCAAAGATCAAAGCGGTACAAGAATGGCAAGCGCCATGTACTCCTATCGAAGTTAGGTCATTTCTTGGTCTAGCTGGTTATTATCGACGATTCATCGCAAATTTCTCTCGTATCGTCGTTCCACTCACAGCCTTGACTCACAAGGGTAAACCCTTCATTTAGGGGCCCAAGCAAGAAGAGGCTTTCCAATCATTGAAGCAAAGCTTTGTGATGCACCTATTCTTTCTCTTCCTGATGGTTGCGAAGACTTTGTGGTTTATTGTGACGCGTCATGACAAGGTTTAGGTTGCGTTCTAATGCAAAGAGGAAAGGTGATAGCCTATGCCTCAAGGCAACTCAAAGTTCATGAAAAGAACTATACCACTCACGACATAAAACTTGGAGCAATCGTGTTCGCTCTAAAGATATGGAGACACTATCTCTGTGGTACCAAGTGTGAAATTTACACTGACCACAAGAGTCTTCAACATATCTTCAATCAAAAAGAGTTGAACATGAGGCAAAGACGTTGGGTGGACTTCTAAAGGATTATGATTTTGAAATTTGATATCATCCTTGCAAGGCTAATGTTGTGGCTGACGCCCTCAGTCGAAAAGAGTATGCAAAATCCATCCGTCTGTTGTGTTCTCAAATTGTGAACGATCTTCAAAACCGAATTTGAGTAGCTCAACATACTTCTGTCACGGAAAATGATGTGCGAGATGAATTGTCTTGTGGAGTTGAACTCAAAATAGAAACCAAGTCCGATGGTATTCTTTACTATCTAAACCGTATTTGGATACCTAATCGCGACAATCTTCGTACTTTTCTTATGAATGAGGCTCACAAAATACGATACTCCATACATCGAGGTGCTGATAAGATGTATCAAGATCTACGATACTCATACTGATGGCCTGGCATGAAGAAAGGTATCGCTAAATTCGTCTCCAAGTGCCTTACATGTTCTAAAATAAAAGCTGGACATCAACGACCTTAAGGACTACTCGTCCAACCCGAAATACCTGTTTGGAAGTGGGAAAATATAACCATGGGCTTTATTACCGGGTTACCTCGCACCTCTAGTAGGTATGCCACAATTTGGGTTATCATTGATCGTCTCACTAAATCAGCTCATTTCATCCCAATTCGTGAAGACTACAAGAACGAGAAGTTAGCTCGTATCTATATTGATGAAATTGTAAGCCGTCATGGTGTACCCATAAGTATCATTTTAGATCGAGATGGCCGTTTTACTTCACGAACGTGGCAAGCCGTACAGTCAGCTTTGGGTACACGATTAGATCTCATCACTGCTTTTCACCCTCAAACTGATGGTCAATCTGAGCGCACCATACAAACTCTTGAAGACATGTTGCGAGCATGTGTCATAGACTTCAAGGGTAATTGGGATACTCACCTAGTTGAATTTTTCATACACAATAGCTATCATTCAAGCATCAGCATGGCTCCTTTTGAAGCCTTATATGGTCGTAAGTGCTGATCTCCTGTATGTTGGCATAAAATCGGTGAAGCGCAAATCACTGGACCTGATTGATTCAAGAAACGACTGACAAAATCCTTCAAATCCGCAATAATCTTCTAGCAGCTCATAGTCATCAAAAGAGTTACGCTGATAAACGACGAAAACCATTGGAGTTTTGTGTTGGTGATCAAGTACTTTTAATGGTATCACCATGGAAGGGAGTGGTTCGTTTTGGTCAAAAAGGAAAGCTAGCGCCACGCTTTGTGGGACCATTCAAGATACTCGAAATTGTCGGTCCTGTAGCATACATGCTTGACCTACAAGAAGAACTCAACAGAATTAATCCCACATTCAATGTATCAAACCTGAAGAAGTGTCTCGCCGACGAAAACCTCCACATACCATTAGAAGATATTCAATTTGATGAATCAATGCACTTCGTTGAAAGACCTGTAGAAATCATGGACTTCGGTAAAAAGCGTTTAAGACGAAGTCGTATTCCAAAACGAGAACCTGAGTTTACTTGGGAATGCGAAGACTCCATGCGCGATAAATGCCCGCATCTTTTCCCAGTTACTACTTCTACCTAAATTTCGGGATGAAGTTTCTAAAAGTAGGGGATACTATAACATTCGTGTAAAACGGGTTTCAAAACCCGCTCCGTTTGAAAATCAAGTGTTTATTAGAAATTCGTTTATTTTAGTGTGTTACTTAATTATATTATTTATGGTTAATAAATAGCTTTCATAACTAAAATAAAAATAAATAAGGGAATAAATTAATTAAATCTAAAATAATAAAAAATAAAAGAATAAAATGAACAAAAGGGTAGCCGGGATTCGAACCAGGATCCCCCACATAGCACACACAAGTTTCACCATAGCACTACACACACTTATGTTTAAAATCTGGATATAAAATATATTTATAATAAAAAAACATCAAGCCAATGTGCAACTTCAAGATCGGCAGTTCTGTAACTGTAATCAATCTTCAAACAAACAACTAAATTCGCGTTTTAAATGATTGAACGCCAATTGTAACCGATTTTTGAACAACTAATTGTAACCGAAAACCTTGATCAATGAGTCGAAACCGAAATGTAATCTTGGGATTTAAAATCGAAGATTTAAAAACTGGTTTTGAGCCTTATAAATACCAATTCATCTCAATAAAACACACCACTCTCAATCTCTATACCCAACACCTTTCTGTTCGATTCAACATAGTCGGAGATCACCTGTTTCGCCGAAATCCATCACCAGAAAACCGCAACTTGGCTCCTAGTCGGTACAACTCTCCTAATCTTTTTGATACCTCCTTAATTATGTATTGCAAAACTTAAATCAGTTAAGTAGCACTGTTATCATCGATTAACAGTCGGATCATGTTTCTTGGTTTGAATCAAAGAAGAAGATGAAGTGCTAAAGTGTTTATTAGTATAATTAAAATGGGTTATAAACCGGGTTAGACACACAGTCCAGTGGTGGTCTGTGTGCGCCGGTTCAAAGGTTTTAAATTAAATAAATTTAGAATTCATCTAAATAGTATATAAGAGTAATTAAATCTGAGATTATTTCGTGTTAGACACGTAGATCAGTTGGTAGAGTTGCGTGCACGTATACGGGAGGTCACGAGTTCGATCCTCACACGCTGCCAAACTCACGCGCATAAGAACCGGTTGAACCAGTCAGGTCTGACAAGACCATATTTTATTTATTTATTATTTTCTTTAATATTTTAGTTAAAAATCATTTTAAAACACTTAAAAACAAGACTTTTTTGGTTTAAAAACTTCATTAAATACTACAAAAAATAACCTAAAAATCTAATAAAAAGCATTAATTAAAAATATTAACTTCTAATAGAATTTAATTGTTTATCGAATCATTACGTTGTTATAGTGACACGTGTCCAATGATATAGTGACACGTGTTGTATTTTATATAATTGTCTGTTAAAGACCAATAAGGACTAAAGGCGTCAACATGCATAAATAATAGCCTCTAGGTTAGTTTGCATAAATAAAGGAAACTTATTGCCCAACCCATGAGGTGGAGAAAATAGAGAGATACTTCTTATCTCTTTCCGTGAAAAACCTAGACTGTCGGAAGTACATTTCCGGTTTTAATTCCTTATCTAGGTTAGTTTGCTATCTTATTACCCCTGAATCCAAACGCATTGCGCGTTTAATAAATGGATTAGCGCCCGAGATTAAGGGCATGGTAAAGGCTACTCAGCCTAGTACCTATAGATCTGCTGTTGACCTATCTCTCTCCCTCACCCTTGATATAGTGAGGCAGAAGCCAGTCAAGCCTGAAACTGACTGGAAAAGAAAGAGAGAGGAAGACAACTCCCATAGATTTAATAAGAAAAATAAAGGAAGGTTTGGGTTAAAAGGGAACCAAAGCAAGCCGGCTATGATGCCATTCTGTAAGACTTGCAACCGAAGACACTAGGGACAGTGTAATCCTGACCCACAAGCCAGACCTTGTGGTATATGTAAAAGAAGGAGGCATAAGACCCAAGATTGTAGAGACCTTAAAGATGCTATATGCTATATCTGCCATGAAAAAGGGCACATTGCAAGTAGCTGCCCTAAGAATTCGAGGAATAAAAATCCGAAGCCTGGAGAGGCCAAGAAGGGGAATGCACGCGCTTTTCGGCTAACTGCTAAGGAAGCTGTTAATGACAATAACGTCATAACAGGTACTTTCCACATTAATGATATTTATACTAGAGTTCTATTTGATTCGGGTGCAGATATATCATTTGTTGATCATGAGTTTAGTAAACTATTAAATCTGCCCATAAGAACTCTAGATGAGACTTATGAGATAGAACTTGCCGATGGAACCTTAGAAACTGCTTCTTCTATTCTTGATGGATGTTCCATATCCATTAAGAATCATTCCATCCCTATCTCTCTGTTACCAATGAAATTGGCGGGGTTCGATGTTGTCTTAGGCATGGACTGGTTATCTCATAACCAAGCCCGCATTGCCTGCGATAAAAAGCTCATCGAAATTAAGACCCCATCTGGTGAAAAGATCACCTTCTTTGGCGACTCACACTATGGATTGCCAGACAAGGTGTCGTTATTTAAGGCATCCAAGTGTTTGATAAGAGGCTGTGTCATCTATATGGCACAAGTTACCATAAATGAACCAAAGCCGAACCTTGAAGATCAACCAGTTATCTCGGAGTATCCTGATGTTTTCCCAGAATAATTACCAGGCCTACCTCCAGATAGGCAAGTGGAGTTTAGGATTGATATCCTACCAGGAGCAGCACCTGTTGCTAGAGCTCCGTATCGGTTAGCACCGACAGAAATGAAGGAGTTGAGGATGCAATTAGATGAACTTGTAGAAAAAGGCTTTATTCAGCCTAGTTCCTCACCTTGGGGAGCTCCTATTCTGTTTGTAAAGAAGAAACACGGTTCGATGCGAATGTGCATCGACTATTGGGAGCTGAACAAGTTAACCATTAAGAATAGATATCCTTTCCCTAGGATCGATGATTTATTCGACCAACTTCAAGGGGCTAGTTACTTTTCTAAAGATTTGAGATCAGGATATCATCAACTGAAGGTTAGAAGTGAAGATGTTCCTAAGACAGCCTTCAGGACCCGCTATGGTCATTTTGAATTTTTGGTGATGCCTTTTGGACTCACAAATGCACCAGCAGCATTCATGGATCTCATGAATAAAGTCTGCAAGACATATTTGGATAAGTTTGTCATTGTCTTCATAGACGACATACTTATCTATTCTCGTAATCAAGATGATCACGAGAAACATCTTCGGTGCATCTTAGAATTATTAAGGCAGGAGAAACTTTATGGGAAGTTCTCTAAATGCGAATTTTGGCTTAGAGAAGTCCAATTTCTTGGACACATGGTAAGTGAGCATGGTATCCAAGTGGATCCCGCCAAAATTAAGGCTATAATAAATTGGGAAGTGCCCAAAACCCCAACAGAAGTTCGTATTTTCTTAGGACTGGCTGGTTACTATAGGAAGTTCATTGAGAACTTTTCAAGGATAGCCACTCCTTTAACTTCTTTGACCCGTAAGAATATTAAGTATAATCGGGGTCCAAAGCAACAAGAATCTTTTGAGATTCTTAAACACAAGCTGAGCAACGCTCTTTTGTTATCTCTACCCAAGGGTATTGAGAACTTTGTTGTCTATTGTGATGCTTCGCACACTGGTATGGTTGTGTGCTAATGCAAAATGGTAAGGTAATTGCCTATGCATCACGACAACTAAAGGTGTATGAAAGGAATTACACCACCCATGATTTGGAACTGGGTGCTGTTGTATTTGCACTAAAACTGTGGAGACATTACTTGTATGGCACACAGTGTGTTATATACACAGACCATAAAAGTCTCCAACACCTGTTCAATCAGAAAGAATTGAACATGCGACAACGTTGGTGGATGGAAACACTTAACGATTATGATTGTGAGATTCGCTACCATCCAGGCAAGGCAAATGTAGTTGCCGATGCCTTAAGTCGCAAGGAAAAGGTGAAACCTATAAGGATTAACGCTAAGAGCATTGAGCTCAGAAATAGCTTAAGTGAGAAGCTATTAGATGCGCAGAAGCAAGCCTTGTTAGAGGCTAACATCCCTAATGAGGGATTAGGCGGAACCATTGATCAATTAACGCCTGGAAAGGATGGAATCCTAAGATTTAATGATAGAATTTGGATTCCGATCTTTGGAGGACTTAGGAATCTAATCCTCCAGGAAGCGCATAATTCAAGATACTCCGTTCACCCGGGTGATGACAAGATGTATCAAGACTTGAAGAGAAATTATTGGTGGGTGGGTTTGAAGAAATCCATAGCCACTTATGTAGCTAAGTGTCTGACGTGTTCGCAAGTTAAGGCCGAACATCAGAAACCGTCAGGACTTCTACAACAACTTGAAATTCCCACTTGAAAATGGGAAATGGTAACTATGGATTTGATTACCAAGTTACCTAAGACTAAAAGTGGTAATGACAATATTTGGGCCATAGTGGATAGGCTGACTAAATCAACACACTTCTTGCCAATAAAAGAAACGTATAATTCGGATAAATTGGCTAAGTTGTATGTCGACAAGATAGTATCCCTACACGGTGTGCCAGTATCTATTGTATCCGATAGAGATACTAGATACACATCTCACTTTTGGAAAAGTTTCCAACAATCCTTAGGCACACGACTAAATTTCAGTACGGCTTACCATCCGCAGACTGATGGTCAAAGTGAGCGTACTAATAAGACACTGGAAGACATGCTTAGGGCATGTGTGATTGATTTAGGCGGAAGTTGGGATGACCACTTACCCCTAATAGAATTCTCCTACAATAATAGCTATCATACAAGCATCAAGGCTACTCCTTTTGAGGCCTTGTTTGGGAGAAGATGTAGAACACCCGTATGTTGGGCAGAAGTTGGGGAGGCCCAACTGTCAGGACCTGACATTGTCCCGGAGACCACATTATGCAAATTCATGATTGTCTCAAAGCTGCCAGGGATAGGCAGAAGAGCTATGCTGACATGAGGCGTAAACCTCTTAAGTTCCAAGTAGGGGACAAGGTCATGCTAAAAGTATCATTCTGGAAAGGTGTGATGCGTTTTGGAAAGAAGGGCAAGTTAAGCCCTAGATATATAGGACCCTTCGAGATAACCGAATGTGTCGGCACTGTAGCTTATAAGTTCAGGTTGCCAGAGGAGCTTAATGGAATTCATGATGTATTCCACATATCTAATCTTAAGAAATGTCTAGCCGATGAGTCACTAGCAATGTCGCACAATGAGGTGCAAATTGATGAAAACCTGAGGTTCATTAAGAAACCAATTTTGATCGAGGATCGACAGGTTAAGAAACTCTGAAGAAAGATATTACCTATAGTAAAGGTTAAATGGGACGCTTTTAGAGGTCATGAATATACATGGGAGGTTGAGTCCACTATGCGACAAAAGTACCCCCGTCTTTTTGAATAAAATCTCGAGGTCGAGATTTCTTTTAAGGGGGTGAGGATGTAACACCCTGTAAAATCATGTCCAATAATATAGTGACACGTGTTGTATTTTATATAATTGTCTGTTAAAGACCAATAAGGACTAAAGGCGTCAACATGCTCAAGATTGAGCCTCTGAGTGACGAACAGATGTCAACATGCATAAATAATAGCCTCTGAGTGACTGATACGTCAACATGCTTAAATCATTAGCCTCTGAGTGACTGATATGTCAACATGCTTGAAACTTGGCCTCTGAGTGACTAATACGTCAACATGCCAAGCCTCTGAGTGACATCCGAATCAACATGCTTGTGATAAGCCTCTGAGTGATCCTTTGTGAAGTCCTAACTCTCATACGTACCGTTTGTTGGACGAGAGAGTTCAATTCTGTAAATATGTAAAAGTTGGATATTGGAGGGATTAAAAGTGTCAACATGTTAATTTATACCTCTGAGTGACCTTTTAACGAACCGAGAGCTCAATAATGCCCGGGCATAATCCCGGGTATGCCAAGTATTGGCTACAGAGGGCTAAAAGTGCCAAAATAGTATTTAAAATCGTTTTTATAAGCTTTATATAGTTTAGGGGCCAAAGTGTCAAATTTTAAAACCGAAATAGGGGCGGTCGCGGGCTGCGAGAGACCCGACCTGTGTCTCTCGCGCCCCGCGAGAACATACCTGCAACAGAATGTTTGTTTTGGAGCCCAAGCAAAGCTCCAAAACCATTAAATCCGAAACCATGGCCTTCCTAATAAGCTATGCCACGTTTTGGGACACTTGTAAGCTTTTTCTTACACCCCTAGACACCTGGCTTCACCTCCTTTGAGCTCTCCAACTATAAATAGGTACTTAAGTTTACCATTTCAACTTGCACCTTTCTTATTCACTCTTCTCCCTCCTTTGGAAGTTCCTAACTAAAAGGAGCAGTCCAACATAGTTCTTTTGCATCTAGGAATCACTGGTAAGTGTTCCTTTCTTGTGCATTTTCGTTTATAGGCTTCTATAGCCTAAAGTCAAGCGTTTTACGTAAAACTCTTTGACTTTCGGTTAAGATCATTATGGTCCAGTCATTGTTCGAAATGAACATGGCTAAGTGATCATAGTAAGGTAGGTGTTAGTCCCTAAAAAGGGCACCTCCTGAAGATCACGTTTGCTAGACCAATTGATGGGTCAAAGTTATGGTATTAAAAAGTCAAACAGGCCATTTTTCGGAAAAATTATAAATTAATCTTATATATGTTATGAAACCTGTTTTGACACTTAGACAAGTTGGTAGTAATTATTAGAACACGTATGAACATGTTCAACTCGTCAATTTCAGTTCTAGGGTCGGTTCGCAACCAAAAGTCGCAAGGTTTGACTTCTGCTTTGACTTTCGATTCTGACCCAATTTAGATTAGTTACCTACTGATCTAAAGTTTCATTATGATCATAATATAATGTAGCATAACCCTCTGAGGTTATATTATATGATCATAATCAGAATCCAAGTTTATGCGCAAGTTCCATAATTATGCCATTTTTTACCAAAATGCCCTTTTGAACAAAACAAGGTTTCAAATGGTAATGAACTTGGAAATGAATTTCTACTAATGTAATATCATAAGTAGGATTATTTGGGATATTAAACCAAGTTATAAACTGAGTTTTAAACAAGTCTTTAAACTATGTCGATAAATGACAGTTTTAGCCCTTGTAGCTTATAAAATAGTTTTAATCAAATCTTTTCGATATAAATCACTTACTTACCGATATGTTATATTAATTAACATATTTTAAACATTTTAATCTGATCCAAACATCAGTTTTCATAAACATCGCTTAAAGACGTCACTTTACGACATAAGCGCCGTTTCGGCGCATAGTATGGTTTTAAACCATATTAATGGACCAAGATTTGTTACCTACTGATTTTAAAACTTATTTTATGCATATTTACAGTAGGTACATGTTATAAACTCTGAATCCCAAATAATTTATAAACTATGTGTAAAATTACCAAATTTCCCTTATGAGGCATAATTTCGTTTTAAAACCTTAACAGGCATATAAGTTGATATCCTACTGATATCTTAACTTATTTAAAGTATAATGACAACTTGTCCATGACTTATCCGGTTACCCGTTATCGCTAATATGCGCACGGTTACGTATATGTAACCATTTTTCGGAAATCAACCAAAACGGGTTTAACCTTATCATTTTAAGTTCAAAATCCATAATGTTTATAGTTTACCCGTTTTATACATGTCAAGGTACTTGTCGGGTTTTAAACTACATTCTATCCGATCATTTGTCACTTTATGATGTAATATATTGTTTGAATGGTATAAAGGGTGTTCATATACATGTAATAAAGTGAAATATTTGTAATCGTATTGTAATATGGATGGTAGGAGGTAATTGTATTGTATTATGGATGGTAGGAGGTAATGTTAGTGTTCATAGATGGTAATGATAGATGAAAAAGAAAGTGTATTCAAAGTAGTATAACAAAACACATTATATCATGTTGATACATATAGATACACATGTCATTTATAATATTGTTAATGTAAAAAGTAGTGTATAATTGATGGCCGTGTAAATGAAATTGCAATTATCTAATATTAGTAATGTATTACGGAATTTATCAAAGAAATTATACATATGCACACGTTCATGGATAATTGTTACTCGATTTTTTTGTTTTTTTATTAACGAAAAATAGTGATATTTTCAAAAAAATATTAAAAAAATATGTGTGTTTTATTAGGTATTTTTGGTTGTGTGCATATTGGTTCTCGCGGTTTTGGTAATATAGGGGGATTTATAACGGATTCTTCTCCTATATATATATAACTAGGTTATTAGACCAATGTATTACACGGGTTAAGGATTTGATGCCCTAGACAACCCGACATATAGTTGGTAATGCGTAAAACTGATTCTTTTAGAAAACAAACCAACTTTACATAGTAATTGTCTTGTGCTATTAACTGAATCATTCATCTCAATTTAATCGAAATCATATTATCTGGCGCTATTAACCGAAATATAGGGATAAACGTTCGAGTGAAAATATTAAGTGCCGCATATAACCTGATCAACAATGATAGGACCTATAGTCGATTTCAACTGTATAAACTATTCTTTCAATCAATATTTTTTTGATAACGTTGCTAGAACACTAACATTTGGTAAAAGTCTTGGTTTGGCAGGCCTGAGAATTTAAGTCCTGCTGAATATAAATTTATATCAAAATTATTATGAAAATATTCTACCTCTAAACTATCAAAACATAGATATTAACATAACAAAAAATATAATGACAGTTTTATTAAAATTAATAACTAAAACATTCAAATTAAAGGAATTAAGGTTAAAATATAAATTAAGAAATATCAAAAGAAAAAGTTAAAAAAAATTCCTAACCAAACAATATAATATCAATATTAAAAATACACATGTGTATCATTATATATACAATATTACAAATGGTAGTGTAAATGAAAGTGCAATTGTCTACTACTAGTAATGTATTACGAAATTTCTTGATACATATGTACATGTGCATCGATAATTATTACTCGGATTTTTTTGTTATTTTTATTGAAAAATAGCAATTTTTTTCAAAAAAGGATATTAAATAAAAACTTGTGTGTTTTATTGATTTTTTTAGAAATTTTTTGTGTTTACATTGGTTATCGTAGTTCACGCATGAACTCTACCCTGTATATATATATATATATATATATATATAACTCTCTAGTTAATCAAATAAGATGTAATATTATACAACATTATTACTACATACATACTATATTGTATTGCAATGCAACGTATTTATTATGTTACGTTGTAATGTATGATATACTATTCCTTTGAATGATAAATTTTCTTTTTAAATACTTATATTCAAAATATGATATGATATTGTAAGATACTATATATATTTTTGAATGATAATTTTTTTTAAATACTCTGCCATATAATATTATCAATATGACATGATATTTGATCATATCGTATGTTATCGAATATCATTATATCATACTATACCAACTTCCCAAGCAAGAACCTTATAGATGTAAAATTATTGATGGTCCTAGAATACCAAAAGTGGAAAAATAAATTTAGTTTGTGTTAGATAACATACCTACTAATCCCTAAATAGATAAAAAAAATATGTTAATTGTACAGCGTGTTACCGATGTGTAAAAAATATTTTATATTGCTTCCATAAACAACTACGGATTACCATATGAACGGATCACATGAAATTCAAGACGATAAAAATTAACTTTTATATGTTATGTTTTTAAAATCCGTCACACAAGAGTTCAGTTAGATATTCGGGTTTTTCTTCTCAAAAAGTTTTCTTTTTATATGATACTATACGATAATATCAGACCTATAAACCTATAACGAATTTATAGATTCGGTTCGCTTATACACGATTCATTTATTTCAATTTGGTTTCTCAAGATAAATATAATATTCCATAACATTATATTATCTTCATTATATTACAAATTTTTACATATATAATAACATTTACACATCACATACCATTACACTGCTACAAGAATGATTGTCCTGGATTCCAGTAATTACCTACTGAGTAATCCTAAGAAATAATATAGAAAGTTTACCACCGTATGGTTTCCATGAAATTCAAAATATAAAGAAAAAATAATTTCTTTTTCGATTTTTGTCGCACAAAGAGATTAATTATAACTCCTGGAGGCTAGGTTTTTTTAAAATATATTTTCATAAGTTTTTGATATTTGGTTTGTTTTAGCTTATTTATTTATTTATTAATTATATTAAATAAATTTCAAGTGTTTGTAACTATTTGATTTTTTTTTATTTTTTGTTTTTTGGTGTTTAGGTTAGATCTAAAAAAGTTGGCCTTTTTTCAAGAATCAAAGTTATGAGCTAAATCAACCTGATACAAAGTTAAGCACTTTCTCGTGAACAAACCTACATGTTTATCAAATTGTTCTAAGTATGTGACGGAATACAAAAAAATGAAAACTTAACACAATCACTTTAAAGTTCTTTCTTTAAATAAATACAAAAAATTTGCATAATCTCTCTAAACTTGTTTCTTCATTATCACTTGTCAAATAATTACAATTTACAAGTATTCAAAAGCCAAGGAAATGTTAAACTCTTGAGTAACTATTTATTCAGTAAATCTATTATAGGAATCAAAGCATGAGTAGCAACTAACCCAGCTGCTAAATGCTTCTTGTTGAATTCAGTTTGGTCTTCATTCAGTTCTTCATCATGGTATGCAGTTATCAGCTATGGAAGAGCTTAGCCTTGTGAATGATACGGCGATTTGACGGTTTAGAGATATCTTTCTACGGATCAGTTAATGTGAAGTTTATGTATCCGTTTATCATGCGTTCTCGTACAAGCGAGGATATAGTTAAATGTCTTCCTTGATACCCTGAAAAAGGACTCAGAACTTTCCTCAACTCCTCTTGAATACACAAGAACTGCATAAGCATTGATGGGTCAAATACGTAAAACTAAAAAGAAAACGGGTCCAACAACTCAGACGACATCTACTAAAAGGTATTATTGATGGGTCAATTATACTATACTTCCACTACACAAACGAATATCAACGACCGCATAATCGAGTAATTAACGGCTGAGTAATCCTACGAATTAAAACTTTTATAGGGAAATTACTAAGTGATCCAAAAATCTATCCCCATGAAAGAAGATGGAAAAATCATTCCGATATAGACATAAATATATACCAAAAAGATATTGTATCAATTGCAACAACAAATCTTCAATGTAACAAATTACATTGAAGATTGATCAGAAAAGTCCATTTTTAGGTTAGTTACCTTCATCCCTATGAACTGTCAACATGTTATCAACCTTTACCACGCATTCTTCAGTTCCCTGCATCAGGAATCGGTCAGAATACTTAACAACTAAAAAAATATAAAAGAAGAATTAAAGAGCACTTACAATTGAATCCTGAAGCTACTTTCGTCTAGCATTGGCAACAAAGTAAACAAACAAAAGACGGTGGCAGATGATGCGGCGCCCAAGATGCGTATGATAATATAATAAGAGTAGAATGGAGAATTAGGGTTTGATTTATAATTGTACGTTTATATTCGATTTTCAATTTTAACCCCTTGTTTTTGCACTCTTTTCTATCAATTCATTACCCCTTGACCCTTTGATTTTGTATCTTTCTCTGCAAAACTAAATTAATATTATTTTCTTTTTTAGCAGGTAAGATTAAATTATATGGTTGTGCAAATCATTTGTGGTTATGATACACTTCAAACAACACATGTTTACGTTAGCTTTCACATTACATGGTGGTGAGTAGTTTGGTTATTTGGTGGGTTTTTAACACTTATGATTTCATAATTGAATTGCATAAGTTTTTATTAAAAACTTGTCTTTGATTATCAACCGAGTTAAATCATTAACAAGGCCTTTTTGGTATCTATCTAATTAAAAGGTTTGGGTGAATCGTTGAACCGGAAATCTGAAGGGGTTACTTTTCTTTAAATTTTATAACTTTCTTAATCATACGTCATCAAAACTTTCAAAATTCATACAAATCAATATTTTTTTCTTGGTATTTAGTTAATTTAGGCCTTTACAATTAAAAACTAACGAAATACTCGCTATGAAGACGACCTTACTTACTCATTATAGTAAAGGTAGATAGGACCAATTTTTAAATTTGTTTTTGACCAACCTTTTGACATGTATTAAAAAAACATATTCCTATTCTCTTTTAAAAAAAACTACTTTCTTTTTCAAAGAAACCTTACTAAGAAGCACATCATATACTTTGTCAAAGAAAAGAATATCTTCTAGACTTGTATGTGGTTATGATATAGTTCAAGTTATAGATGTTTACATTAGTTTTCATATCACATTGTCGTCTACCTTTATGTTACTTATAACCAACTTCGTCAAAACATACATCCACGTATATAAAGTAGCACATTGTTGTGAAAACCGCTTTTTCCACAAAAATTTTTCCAATCCACTTAGAAATATGTCTTTTGTTTAGTAATAATATAACACATGCTAAGTAGAGACTCGGGCACTTTATTGTAGTGACAACCATGAAATAAAGATGAGCACAAGAGATTTCTTAGATTCTTCATAGATTTAAAGATTGTAATTTAGATCTGATTAAGATTCATGCTCTCATTTTCAGAGTGATAACGTGTAAATATTGCATAGCTATGTATGGAACTTTTTGCATTTGTTTAGATTCAGAGGCACATTTTTACATCAAGGTAATATATATATATATATATATATATATATATATATATATATATATATATATATATATGTTTATGATGTGTTTAGCATTGTCATAGAAAAACCTATGCACAATCAAGATGTTCTTGTAAAAAATCTAATAGCAGTTAATATAAATACCCCTATGAAGAATGAGAATCTTGTATTTATGTTGTACATATGAATATTATAACAGGTTAAGAATTCACAATAACGACACAAAATATGTCATGATTCCGAGATTTTGAGTTTTGGTATAAGTTGACCCTAACCAAGTTACCCACCTCCTTGGTTTACACTCAAACCATCAAATGTTATAGTCCAAAATTATTCATCACTATAGTAAACATAAGTTTTTGAAAATTCAACCATAGCGTATAAAGTGACTATTTAGCAACAAAGTTATAGAATCAAGTTTCTTAATAGCTTTCCGCTCAGCAAGTCAAGTGTTGTATTTCCATGTAGGTTGTCAAACAGTGGTAGTTTGTGGTGGTTCATTGTTTTTTCAATGCTTTCCTGGAAACTCTTTTTTATTTCTTTGAACTGTGTTTCAACTATATCCATGACACATTTCATTATTCGGTCCAGTGAGCTCTTATTTCGAACGTATCTCTTCAAGTTGGCGGGCTAGCTCTCAACTCTGTTGGTTGTACGCAAATAGAAGTTGAGACTCTGGTCAGCCCATGTAAATACGAACATTTTTTATACTCTTGCAGCCAATTATCATACACATACTTAAAGACCCCTAAAATTAAAATAATAAATTAAAATGTGCATGTGTAGAAATATAATGGAACGTGTGAATCATTTGTTGTAAGAAAATTTAATTTCACGATTGCAAGCCAAGTGGCTGATGTAGTTTGTTCAAGTTGTATATGGATACAGACGGTGACTCGCACAACGTCCTCCAGGATGACACGATTTTTTCCCAGTGAGTCAAACTAAATGCATTCTTGCAGTACTTAAAAATATTTTGTTGTATGTGATAACTGCAAAGATACCTAGAGGTGTTCGGAAATACTTCAGTACACACACGACTTCACTAGGGCCAACTCTCTATCTGTCACAATGACACGTGGTTCCATATAGTCATTTAGCATTGACCTTATCCTTTCAAGCACCCATACGAAGATATCACTCTATTCATACAAATAATGGCATGCGCGGTACAATACGACTTGTTGGTCGGCGTCAAACCCATAACCTGGACATATGGCATGTCATAGATGTTTGTTTTAAACGCAGTGTAGAGTAGATCAACAGCAAGTGTGGGAATGTGTGCCACCTATCACCCGAGTAGGGATGAACAAAGAAAAGCTCTGTTATCACTTCTGTTCTGGGTTCCTGCCGTGTCTAGTAAATGAATTCGTTTTCAAGCATCAAGGTTTCCAATGACTGCATGGGATTCTTTCCGTCACTCTATGAGGCTCGAATCTTTTGGATCGTACTTTGTATGTCTTTCCGTACAACGTGTAACATTTGTCAAAAAACGGGTTTTCCAAACCCGCTTCGTTTTGTAATCGAATATCAAGTTATAATTTTTTGTTGCGTATTTATGTTTATTTTAATCTTAAACGATGCATAATTAATAAACAAATTAGAATGTAAAAACTATAATTGATAAAAAGTGAAAATAAAAAAAAAAAAAAAGAAAACCGGCTGCCGGGATTCGAACCCGGGTCAGCTGGGTGAGCCTCAAAGTTTTAACTCGCGCACATATAACCACTCCGCCACTTGATGTCTTTGTGAGTTCTAGGAAACAATTAAATCATATGTACAACCGTGAATCAACATGTTGCGCCAACTAAACCGATATCGGCTTCCAACCGTCCAAGACGTTTGAGTGCTCGCGGATTCTTGATCATAACCGATAAACCGACATTTTAAATCAATTCGGTCGTTAATGAACTTGAATTCATGTGATGTTCGGTTTTTATAACCGAAAACATTCACTTCTTGAATTACTTTAACAAAATCCTCATCTCGCGACTCAATTACATTCCCAGAACTTCTAATTTCACGTTTACTCTAATTTCTGATCGTCGGAATTACTTTTTGAACTCGCCGGACTTTCGCCGGAAAACCGTGTCTTTCATCAAAACGGTAAAATACCTCGACTCTTCTGTTTCAATCCATTGTTAGAACATTACTAACATCAATCCATCACCCAGAATCAATCCCAGACGACGTTGCCGGATATTCTGTACTCGCCGGAAAATCGCTGGAATTTCCGAAATCACGCTGTTAATCGGTAAGATCATCTAAACCTCCTTTTAATCAATGGTTAGTAACTCAATTTCATATCTAATCAATCAAAACTGTTAATTGGTCCGCTCAGACGAAGTTCATAAAAACAGAGCCGACGACATTGCCGGAGTTCTGTGAAAAATCGTCATTCCGGTATGTTCATTCCCAAAACCTTTCCTATCCGTTACATTTTAATCATTCAAACGCCTGTTAATCGAATTAAGCAAGAAACAGTTGATTAATTGTTATCTGTGTTCTTGAGCGAAGGAGACGAAGTTGATTATGATTATAAGATTAATTAAAATCAGTATAATAAACGGGTTAGACACACAGTCCAACGGTGGACTGTGTGCAAACAATAAACATACGTCTCGAGTTCGATCCCTATCACGACCCTATTCTCGGGAATAAAATGTTTTTTTTAGAACCGAACCGGGTTAACTCACTGAAGATGTTAAGTATAATAAAAATCAGTATATTAACCAGGTTAGACACACAGTCCAGCGGTGGACTGTGTGCAACACTAAACCACAGGTCCCGGGTTCGAGACCTGTTACGCACGCCGGTTCGATGATTAAAATCCTTTTTAAAAATAAATGAATTTTGAATAAATTAAAACAGTATATAAATATAATTAAAAACAGAAATATTTCGGGTTAGACACGTAGCTCAGTTGGTAGAGCTGCGTGCACGCGTACGGGAGGTCACAAGTTCGAACCTCACTCAGTGCAACAATATAAGCGACCGAACCGGTCAACAAGTCAAACAGTCATGGTCAACGGTCAAAGTCAAAAAAGTCAACATTTTTTTATATTTTTATTTATTTATTTAATTTAAAAATCAATCAAAAATACTTAAAAATAATGTTTTTAAAGTTAGAAAATAGCCTTAAACTCACAAAAATATATCTAAAAATCCTATTAAAATTATTAATAGAATTCACTTGTTTACCATACCTTTTCGATATTATTTAGGTTAGTTAATTCTCGTCAATCAACCCGCTTAACTCGTGCGCATTCATCATCTTCAACCAAACGCACTCAATGTGAGTGAATCTCTACAAATTCCCCGTTTTAATCACGTTTTTGGGTGTATCATGTGTCTTATTATTTATTACATTTAAACACTTGTGCATCCATCATATCCATGAACAAATGTGTATTCATCATGTATCAACTGTTTGTGTGGTTATTATTTAGATTAAATTTATCATTTTCAGTACATACATTATCATAGGCCGCCGCTCCCCATTACATATGAGCGTTGAGCTGTTCCCCATTACATATGAGCGTGAACTAGGCGTTGTCAACATACGATCGGCTCCGTTTGATTGAGCCTTGATCGCACAGACATTTATCATAGGCCGTCAGTTCCCCATTACCTATGAGCATGAACGTGACGTTGCCAACATATACAGTATCATTCATGTTATACATTCATGCAAGTTGGTTTGTTATTGTATGTTATTGTTTGTTGTTGTTATTGTTATTGTATGATTATTTACGTTTGCTCACATATGATTATTGCACAATTTTCCATAATAAATATAATAAGAAATCAATAATAAATGTTTTCTAACAAGGTTCACTCACCAACTTATGTTGACCCAAAAACCCCCATTTTTACACATGATACAGGTGATCCAGCTGCAGCAAGAAACACATAGGATGGCTTAGAAGAATAAACCGGTTTAGACTTTGGATTGTTTAGTTGATTATCTTTCTTTGTAATTCATGTTTGGAATACTGAGGATGTAATTTTGGATTTAATAAATATGAAACATATTAGTAAATATCATGAGCTTTGCTGATAACCCAATTATGCCCCGACTCTTATTCCGCTGCGGGTCGAGGTGTGACACAACGAGCATGTCGGGATCCTGTTTCTTTAGCGTTCGATAAATGTTGCATGGCTCCATGTTTTGAGCTATCAACTGCTCGATGAACTTGTAATCGTTGGGAGTAAAGTTTCGCACAAACGTGTGGGCCCATCGGTCCTCAACAAGTTTGTGGTTATGTTTAGTGACTCCCACTACTATCCCCTAGGTTTCGTACGGATGGTTCCGCACCGCCAGAAGATAAAACGGGCAACCGGTTTTTTTGTTGCTTGCTTTTCTAACCGTTGTTGTAGTGCGTTGCTCACCACCACCATCGCATTTAATCCATACCCTCCTGGTCCTTCCTCCAATTTCCTTTGATCTCTTGTCACAATAACGAAACCATCCTCGTTTTCTATATCTTGTACCCATTCTTTAGGTCATCTAGAGAGTTGAAAACCTATAACACCGATAGAGTTAACTTTCATTTTATAGTTATTAATTTGGTTTAATTCTTTTGAACTATATATATTAATTTTAATGTATGACATTTATCTAAAAACACATAGGAATAACACTGTCTCACCTAACTACATAAGTTTGATACTTCGTTTTCTTAGGATTGCCCGGGCTCGAGGGTTCCTCGTCACCATACAATGGTGCCTTGGGTGGCTCACCACCATATCCTCATTCGTCCCGATAGTTTTGTGGAACGTAGAGAGAATGTGATGCATTGTAACTTTTGTAAGGATTTCTCGGGAAAATGAGTTGCTCCTTACCAAATGATGCGGTGAATGGAGGCTTAACATCGTATCCACGTATCCATTCGGATACGGTTATTGCACGTTAGTAGATTCACACATGTATCCATAATTCGGATACCCTTGTTGCCAAATAATCTAGTTCATCAACAGGGAATGGTTCATCAATAGGGGGATGCGCGTTCAAATCTAGACACAGTTTTGTTTTGATCGGCCTCGCTAGAATCGGAACGACAGACTCTTACCAAAAACGGTATGATAAATAGTAAATAGTCAAAACAAGGAAATGTTAACGGATCGGTTTCGGGCACCCATGATTGGCTAGAATACTGCCAAAAAAATAATTACCAGACATTTGTAATTTGTTGAATTAATAATCTTTCCGTAAAAATTGCTTAAATCCTTGCTTAACAACCGGCAAAGAAGACAAAGAATAACATAATATACTAGCGTGTTATGATGAATGCTTGAAGGATTAGGTATTCTATTTATACACTATGAGATACGCCGCGTACTACTCCGTACTCGACATATAACTTTATTAATGTGCACAGACAGCATCGTATCATAGTCAAATCATCCCGCTGATATGCATAGTACATTTTTGTATGCCACGTCTTTTTCTATAGTATATGTCCAGCGTACAGGCCTAGACGGGGCGTACAATTTATTGAAGTGACATGGTACGAGGTTGGAGCGTTGGTCAGAGACAAGAAACCATAGATGCCTCGTACAGGCCTGTACGAGATGTCTTGAAAGAGTCCAAATAGGTTGTTGGGTGTATGAATATGTACGCCCTTCTTTATACACTGAAGAATTTGACATGAATATATTTATAGTTAATGTCCAAATGCAGTGTAACATCCTAGGTTTTTAGTACTATACCTTTTGAAACATTAATTATTCATTATGACTTAAGATTTCTCAATAATCTATTTAACATCCAAATATATAATATTTATACATGTAATTAGCTTGGAATCTAATGTTATAAAGTTTTTAAAGTTGATTTGAAAAATCAAAATATGGAACCTAGGAACTAAAAGGATTTTTAATAGAACTAGAAGGATTCGGTTGTCCAATCATAAAGTCAAACATTTAACTGATTATACCAAATAAGGGACATATACCTTCTTAAGTCAAAATCTATAAAATTATTGAGGTGTGTGTGGGTATCAACCCTGTTGAAGACTAAATCCAACATGTGTTCATAATCTCATGTAGCTTTTGTGATTGGAACCTTGATATCTCTTTGGTAAGCATTCTTATCGCGAACTCTATAGTTTCATTCAAAATAGTCATTTCATAAGCTATGGTTAAATTTTGAAAAACTGTGTTTACTATAGTGATTAATAGTTTTGGACAATAACATTTGGTTGTTTGAGAGTAATAAAACTCATTAGTATTGTTTATATGTTTAAATCAAAAAGGTGGGTAGTTAAACCATGAAATCATGATATGATTTGTGTTTCCTAACCCGTTAAAATATTCATGTGTACAACATATAAACATGACACTCATTATTCACTACGGACTTCACAATAAGTGTTGATTAGATTTTGTTAGCACATCTTGGTTGTGCATATGATTTTCTGTCACAATGTTAAAAGACATCGCAAACATATATATAACCTTCATGCAAAAATGTACATGGAGATATAACAGAAAAAAAAAACGATAACTGAACTCAACAACTGTAATTAATTTCTACTTCAAACAACTTATATTTTGCCTAAATAATTTTTAAACTACAAAAAAGTTATTTAAATTTGTTAATCTATAAAATTTGCATGAAATCTCCTAAAACCAAAACCCATATAACTATGATAGGACCATTCTGAATTTATGAATACAAAAACAAATAGTACAAATTAAAAATAAAAAAACGGTTTTACGTGAACTCATACCATAAGTTCGTGTTTGTGCTTACGTACGTTTCACGTGATTTGACGGTATAAATTTGTGTTTTTGTTTTTTAACTTTTACTAATGGTTGGTTGAATGCTACCTATCACAGTTATGACCCATACCACCGCAACGCGGGATATATATATACATATATATTTTATATATATATATATACGTATCAGTTTAGTGAGAAAATTAAAAAACTCTATCCGAAATTGTATTACACATATGCAATACAAATATACAAATTAAAAAAACACGCGCAAGGAAAATTGCTTGCGGTCTGTGAGGTAAAAATCGATTTATTACACATATTTAATAGTGTGTTTTTCTTCCCATTTTTTACTTTTTGTATAATTCATATATACAATATATCCCAAAAATTAAAAAAAAAGGAAAAAGAAAAAAAAGTACCATTCCTCATGTGTAACATAAAAAATGCCCTACGGTCTGCATGGCGTTTTTTTTTCCGGTGTATTACACAATACACCTACAAATAGAGTTTGTTAGTTTTCTCATTAACTATAAGTTTTCTTATGGTCCCCTTCCTATATTTAATTTTGTTGGAAAAACTAACTTAGGGTAATTCTAGGGTTGTACATTATACATTAAACTAAAATAAGTTAACATTTTGGGTATTTAAAAATGTCCTTTCCGTATATTATAATATAGTATAGGTGTGATATACACTTGCATACAACTACTTGAATATTATCCTCGATCTAGCAATATAAATTTCGAACATATATACTGATTTATCAAAATGTGAATCATATGTTTTTTGTTTATTTTATTTCTGTGTTTTGCTAACAAAATAGTATACAAGGTGGTCTTTGATTGTCATGGTGTTTACCTTTCCCAGGATTAACTGCACTAGTTTCTTGGACACTAATTCAGCTGAGGTCTGTCAATATCTTTAGTAGCAATTATTTTAATTTTTGAAGTATCTTATTTGTTTTTTGATTTTAATAATATCTGAGCTATCATAATGGAAAATCATTTGCAGATTGTATTACTCAACAATACACGCATTTCTATGTGAGTTATGTGGAAGAGGAGGTTGTCATAACCATGTGCTGCTTTATATATGTGTTTTAATGAACTTCGTTAAAAGTGACGTAAAGGTAGACGACTATGTGATCTCAAAACTAATATAAACATCTGTAACTTGAAGTGACATAGAGGCGACTATGTGATATCAAAACTAGTATAAACATCTGTAACTTGAAGTATATGAACCTCCAAATCTAAACGAAAATGAAAAGCTCTAAACTTGGTTATGCAATCTTTATCCGCTGTCACTCTTAATATGATAGCATAAATCTTGACTGGATTTAAACTGAAATCTTAACATCTATATGAAGGAAGTAATTGCCCGAGTGCTTATTTCCTGGTCGTTGTTAGAGTTTGGTATGAAAATTGTTATATATATGTGATCATAAATCATATCTTCAAATTAGGACACTTTATTTGTGTTACGCTATTAGATTTAAAATGCAAACGTTTAAGTGTTGTCGTAGTTCAATTAGATTATCTCAACGTCAAAGCACATGATGAACATATTACTCGTATTAAAATGTATCTCAAAATCTTAGTTTCAGAATCTTAACATTGAAAAGCTCCAAAATTGACTATGCAATCTAGAACAAGAAACTAGAATCTGACATATGCACAACTAAATATATAATTTAGTCAAGATACAAAATGAAAGGGCCAAAGGGGTAATTAATAGATAGAAAAGAGTGTAAAACCAAGTGGTTGAAGTTGTGTGTCATGTGGTGAAACATCTACTAAAAGGAAGTCAAATGTTGGTGTTTGGTCTAAGAGAAAGAGTAATTAAATTGGTTGAACCTGTAAAAGTACCGAAAAGCAGAATAAGAGAGCATGAACACTTACCATGTGGTAGCAATGCTCCCTCTTTCTTGGTAGAAAAAAGGGTTTGAGTATTAGTTTTAACGCAATTCTGAGAGGTGTGATGATTGATTCAAGACAAGAAGTTTTGGAGAAAGATGCACCCTTTTGTAATTTCATGTGTATCTTGTAGTTGATTCCTTATAAAAATTAATGTTGAAATAGTTATTCAAAGGTTCAACATTTACTATGGTTCTTTTTTTTTTAATTTTTGTAATTATTTGGTATGTTATGATAATCAACTAAAGAAGTATAAGGTAATTATCTGTTGAATCTTTGTATTTGGTTATAAAGAAGTTTAATGTAATTATCTGTTGAATCTTTGTATTTTATTATAAAGAAGTTTAAAGTGATTATGTAAAGTCTTCGTGTTTTTGTATTCTGCTACATACTAAGAACACACGAGTCGAATTGAGCCATAACCAACCAGGTAAAAGTTGGACTTGAATTCTAAAAGAAAAAATAAATAAAAAATGAACCAAATCGTATAGTGAACCGAAGCTATAAATTTGTTATATGTTCGAAATTAAAGTATGGCAACATAAAAAAACTTTATGAGACGAAAAAACAAAATATCCATAATTGAATATCCACGTGATATAAATACATATTTTATACGTAGATGATAAATCGTTGGTAAAAGTTCAACAACAATTAAATATAAATTTTATATATTTTAGGAATATTTGTAGGTTATCTAATAAAAACTAAAATTTATTTTTTCATTTTTTGTTTTCTGGCACAATGCTAATTTTCCTTCAGTAATACTGTTTGAAAAGTAATGATAGAATAGAATAGAATGATATAATATTATGTGATAGCATATGATATAAAAGGATACAATACGATATGATAGGTCATGTCGTATTGTTACATCTTGATATGTATCGTATCATATCAATTAAAATTGTTTCATGTCCAATTGTATCATAGCCCTTATACTTTTATTGTTTCATATCCAATCGATAAATCAATGCACTTCGTTGAAAGACCTGTAGAAATCATGGACTTCGGTGAAAAGCGTTTAAGACGAAGTCGTATTCCAATAGTTAGGGTGCGTTGGTAGTCAAAACGAGTTTACTTGGGAACGCGAAGACTCCATGCGCGAAAAATAATCGCATCTTTTCCCATTTACTACTTCTACCTAAATTTCGGGATGAAATTTCTAAAAGTAGAGGATACTATAACATTCGTGTAAAACGGGTTCCAAAACCCGCTCCGTTTGAAAATCAAATGTTTATTAGAAATTCGTTTATTTTAGTGTGTTACTTAATTATATTATTTATGGTTAATAAATAGCTTTCATAACAATAATAATATATAAGGGAATAAACTAATTAAATCTAAGATAATAAAAAAATAAAAGAATAAAATGAACAAAAAGGTAGTCGGGACTCGAACCCGGATCCCCCACATAGAACACACAAGTTTCACCATTGCACTACACACACTTATGTTTAAAATCTGGAAATAAAATAAAGAGTAAACTTCTATTTTGCTCTCTGTGGTTAGTCACTTTAACGGTTTTGGCTCAATCCTTTAAAAATAGCCATTTTACTCCCTGATGTTTCGGTTTTATTCCCAGTTTGCTCCACGGCTTTAACTTAGTTAAAATTTTAGTTAACAGTAAGGGCATTTCAGTAAATTTATATATAAGTATTTAATTTTTATTTATTGTAAATCTGTCTTTGTCTTTTATTGAATTTTAATTATTTGTTAATATATGAATACATGTATTTTTTATTAATTATTAATATACTATATACATATATATACAAACATCACCTACCATCACCATTCAATTCACCAAACTCTCCCCTCTGCACATTGACCGCCACCACCATGCGATCAGCACCACAGACCGGCGACCACCATCCGGCCACCACCACCGGCCCGCCATCACTAGCAGCTCGCCACCTCCACCCCTTCTCTCGTACCACTTATTCTACCAGACCATCATAAGCCAACATCACCTATCGTGCACTACCACGCCACCATCTCGCGACCACCACCAGCCAGCCATCACCATCCTCCGCATCATCCCTGGATTTCAGATCTGGAAACCGATTAACCGCCACATTATTCAAGCAATCCTTCTCCAACCTCTGCGCATAATGATTTCCGACAAAATCTCCACCACCGGCCCGCCATCACAATTTGACGTTTTTCCCGGTGCAAACCGATTTGACGTTTTTGAAGAGGTCGTTGGGGAGATCTAAGGGGCATCATGAGTCTTCCTATGTTCGGGAAAGGCGGGGATGGTGGTGGCTAGTGGTGTGGGGTTCGGGTGGAAAAACTATACGGGGTCTTTGTTGGGCTGTTGATTACTGCGGGCATGAGGGTGAATAAAGGTGGAGTGATTTTAAGAGACGGTGGTAGGATTCAACGGTGGTGGGTTTTTTTGGGGAAGATGTTGGTGGTGGTTGGTGTTGATGGCAGGTTGTGATGGTTGATTAGGTGGTGTTGGTTGTAGGTTTTAGTGGTAGCGGCAGGTTGGTGTTGGTGGCTATCGGTGGTTGTTGGTGAAGGAGAAGAGAGAGGGTGAAGAGAGAGGGTAGAGTGAAGAAAGAGGGTAAAGAAAAGAGATGATCAGATCTTTATGGGTTTTGTTAATTATTATTATATATAATATAATCTTTATTTATAGTTTTACTAAAACACCCTTAGTTTTAAACTTGAAGTTACCAAAATACCTTATCAGTTAACAAATAATTTGGATGGAGTTAGAGGCGGGGAGCAAAATGGAAAAACCATAGCAAACTATTGGAGGAAAATGACTATTTTTAAAGAATTGGGGCAAAACCGTTAAAGTGACCAAACCACAGGGAGCAACATGAAAGTTTACTCTAAAATATATTTATAATAAAACAACATCAAGCCAATGTACAACTTCAAGATCGGCAGTCTGTAACTGTAATCAATCTTCAAACAAACAACTAATTAGCGTTTTAAATGATTGAACGTTAATTGTAACCAATTTTTGAACAACTAATTGTAACCGAAAACCTTGATCAATTAGTCGAAACCGAAATGTAATCATGGATTTAAAATCGAAGATTTCAAAACTGATTTTGAGCCTTATAAATACCAATTCATCTCAATAGAACACACCACTCTCAATCTCTATGCCCAACACCTTTCTGTTTGAATCAGCATCGTCGGAGATCACCTGTTTCGCCGGAATCCGTCACCTGAAAACCGCAACTTGGCTCCTAGTCACTACAACTCTCCTAATCTTTTTGATACCTCCTTAATTATGTATTGCAAAACTTAAATCAGTTAAGTAGCACTGTTATCATCGATTAACAGTCGGATCATGTTTCTGGGTTTGAATCAAAGAAGAAGATGAAGTGCTAAAGTGTTTATAAGTATAATTAAAATGGGTTATAAACCGGGCTAGACACACAGTCCAGTGGTGGACTGTGTGCAAACATAACGTGCACATCCCGGGTTCGAATCTTGATCATGTCCGTTTTGTTGAAATAAAAACGAGTTTCTTTTTAAACAATCATATTATCTCTCAATAAGTTCATAAATATAATATAATTCCTATTATTAATGGGTTAGACACCTAGCCCAGTTGGTAGGGCTGGGTGCATCGCAAGTGAAGGTCGCTGGTTAGAGGCGGTCTGTGTGCGCCTGTTCAAAGGTTTTTAAAATCATTTTAAATTAAATAAATTCAGAATTGATCTAAATAGTATATAAGAGTAATTAAATCTAAGATTATTTCGGGTTAGACACGTATATCAGTTGGTAGAGCTGCGTGCACGTATACGGGAGGTCACGAGTTCGAACCTCACACGTTGCCAAACTCACGCGCATAAGAACCGGTCGAACCGGTCAGGTCTTACAAGACCATATTTTTTTATTTATTATTTTCTTTAATATTTTAGTTATAAATCATTTAAAAACACTTAAAAAAGACTTTTTAGGTTTAAAAACTTCAGTAAATACTACAAAAATAACCCAAAAATCTAATAAAAAACATTAATTAAAAATATTAATTTCTATTAGCATTTATTTACTTATGGAATCATTACGTTGTTATTTTAGGTTAGTTTTCTCTCGTGATTAAATCCCAAACTCGTGCGCGTTCGTCTTCAAACAAGGAAACGCGCCCACTATGCGTGATTCCTTAGAAATTCCCCTATTTAATAATGTTTTGGGGTGTATAATGTGTCGTTTATTTATTTTATTTATTCTAACACTTGTGTTAACAGCATTATGTGATCTGGTGCGTATATTTTATCGTTGTTGTTATGTGTAATTACATTATGTCATTTCAATGAAAATCATTCATACAAGGCCCATCAGTTCCTCATTGGATACGAGTTGAGTATCTCGTGCCTCATTAGATAGGCTCCGTTTGATTGAGCCTTGATCTCACAGTTCATCATTTATCATGCAAGTGTTCATAGTTGATATTACGTGGGTTGTGGTTTGTTTATATATATACACATATGCTCATATATGGTTTTTGCACAATCTTTTAAATTAATCAATATAATTGAATTGTTTAAAAGTTTAATTTAAATTCACTCGCCAACTTTTGTTGACCCAAACCTTTGTTTTTATACATGATACATGTGATCAGGCTGATGAGAGGAACACTTAGATTGGCCATAAAAGATTAACAAAATACTATATGTTTAGAACAATATTTCTGATCTTTGAATATTTTCTTTGTGTTTGGGTATTTCTTTTAAATTTCAAATAATAAATATGAAACTTAATCATAGTAAATGTCATGAGCTTTGAAGATAACCCAATTATGCCTCGACTTCTATTTCCGCTGTGGGTCAGGGTGTGACAGTTAAAACACATGAACTCGCCAATTTTTGTTGATTTTCAACTTAACATGTGTTTCAGGTAATTAGTGGATCTATGCAAATCAAGAAACAAGTACCAAGTCTCCAATGCCATCTTTTGAAGGATTTGTCCAGTATATCCCGCCTACTTGCGATGATATAAGTGTTAAAACCTTAGTATTTAAAATCTTGCATTTTTGTTATTTAACAATTTGACAATTTATGGGTTGTAAACAATATAGTTAACCTATGTTGTGTTTTGAAAACTATATCAGTGATGGCATTTGGAGGTTGTTTTATTCGGTTAGTATGTTCACTTATGTTGTATGCAATGAGAACCCACCAGATCACACCGCGCGCTTCCGCCTATGAACGGGTGTGATAGTTTAGATCTCTTACTAGTTCAACACTTATCAATTCAAAAGTTGTCTAACAACCCTAACTTGAACTTGATAAACTTGAACTTTAAATGGTTCAGATATTAGGTAAGTTTATTGGACCAACAAACTTAAATAACACCAAACCCAATTAGAAATCCCGAAGAACACCAAAAGCGGTACTAATAATATTATTAATACGTCTTATGGTATTTTCTCCTTTAATTCATTAAAAATAATAATATTATTAATAACTAACTAATACACAACAATAAAAGATTCATGTGGTATACTTCATTAACAATATAAATACACCCTTTTACGAATCAAACATTAACAGACAATCATCGCTATATGTATAATATCTCACAAATAATATTACTAATAAAGTTACATTCAAGAAATTTTTATTTAATCCGTACACAAATATTCTATGGTTTACTTGGATATTAATCATTTACTTTTGATTTACCTAAAATATAATTAATTATCTAGTAACGATTTTGCTTATAATAAACAATTAGAAATAATGTCATGCGATAAAACCTCCTTATCTTTTAAAAGGATTCTTTTACAATATGTTTAAAATATCAATTAAATAAGTTATTGTTTTCATATGATGATAATGATGATGATGGTGGTGGTGGTAGAGAATAGGTTAATTCGTTACTTAAAAAGCGATTTACTTCCATGCTTTGAAAACATATTTAATATTATTGTTTGGTTAGGAATTTTTTTAACTTTTTCTTTTGATATTTCTTAATTTATATTTTAACTATAATTCCTTCAATTTGAATGTTTTAGTTATTAATTTTAAGCAGACTGTCATTATTTTATTTTGTTGATATCTATGTTTTGATAGTTTAGAGGTTGAATATTTTCTTAATAATTTTGATTTAAGTTTATATTCAGCAGGACTTAAATTCTCAGGCCTGCCAAATAAAGACTATTACCAAATGTTAGTGTTCTAGCAACGTTATCAAAAAATATTGATTGAAAGAATGGTTTATATAACGGAAATCGAGTATAGGTCCTATCACCGGTGATCAGGTTATATGAGGCACTTAATATTGTCACTCGAACATTTATATATATATATATAGGAGAAGAATCCGTTAGAAATCACCCTTTATTACGAGAACCACGAGAACCAATATGAACACAATCAAAAATACCTAATAAAACGCACATATTTTTTAAATATTTTTTTGAAAAAATCACTATTTTTCGTTAATAAAAAAACCAAAAAAAATCGAGTAACAATTATTCATGCATGTGTGCATATGTATAATTTATTTGACAAATTCCGTAATACATTAAAAATATTAGACAATTGCACTTTCATTTACACTACTATCAATAATACACTACTTTTACATTAACAATATTAGAAATGCACATGTGCATCTATATCTGTCACACCCGACCCGCAGCGGAAATAAGAGTCGGGGCATAATTGGGTTATCACCAAAGCACATGACATTTACTATTATGTTTCATAATTAATGAAGTCAAAGCTACATTTTCAAACATCCAAACATGTTCATTCAATACAAAGGAAATAATCAAAAGGTAACAATCCAAGAACTAAATTGTTTTATTCTTCTAGTCCAGATCCTATGTGTTCCTAGCTGCTGCTGGTTCACCTGTATCATGTGTAAAATGGTAGTTTTTGGGTCAACATAAGTTAGCGAGTGAACCTCATTAGATAAACATTTGATAATGATTTTATGGTTAGTTTATCAATAAAATATTGTGCATAATCATAAAAGAGCAAATGTAAGTAATCAAGCATTGGCAAATAGCAGTTACAATTATAACATACAATAACACTTGATAGCATACATGAATATACCAATAACATACGATAACTAACATAAATGAACTGTGCGATCAAGGCTCAATCAAACGGAGCCGATCGTATTGCATGAACTGGAAATGTAAATTGAATTGTGCGATCAAGGCTCAATCAAACGGAGCCGATCGTATTGCATGAACTGGAAATGTAAATTGAACTGTGCGATCAAGGCTCAATCAAACGGAGCCGATCGTATTGCATGTATTGAAATGTAAAATGAAATGACCGATCAAGGCTCAATCAAACGGAGCCGATCGTGCGGGCACGCCACAGTTCAACCGCATAATAAAATGGGGAACAAGCTCAACCTCATGGATGGGGAGCTGCGGCCTCGGCAAATGCATGTACTGTAACAATAATTTGCATCCAATAATAACTACTTAACAGCAACAAACTAATACACATGTCATGATACGATGTATGCACAATAGTTTCGTTATTATATGTAAATAAACAAAGACACATGATACACCCCAAAAACGTGATTAAAACGGGGAATTTGAAAGGTTCACTCACATTGGGTGCGTTGAATTGGAGATGGTGAGATGCGCACGATTTAGATGAGCGAGTCGACGAGGAGTACTAACCTAAATAATAATGGAAAAATATATTAAATGGATGGATGTTATTAAGGATTTTAATGAAATTTTTAGATATATTTTTTATGAGTTTATGGCTATTTTCTATCTTTAAAAATGTTATTTTTAAGTATTTTTAATTGATTTTTAAATTAAATTAAATAAATAAATATATAAAAAATATATTATTTTTTTACTGTTGACCGTTGACCGTTGACCGGTTCGGTCAGCGGATATTTCTGCGCCGGGCGGGATTCGAACCGGCGACCTTCCGTTCACGTGCACGTAGCTCTACCAACTGAGCTACGTGACTAACCCGTTATAAACTCAGTTTTAATTATATTTATATACTTATTTGAATTAACCGAAAATTCCTTTATTTACAAAAACGTTTTAGTTCAACTGGACCAGTGCTCGTGACAAGATTCGAACGCGCGACGTGAAGTTCATTTTGCACACAGTCCACCGCTGGACTGTGTGTCTAACCCGGTTATATTCTTGGTTTTTATTATACTTAACAACTACCTGTTTTAACCCGGGTTAGTTCATGATTAAAAAGGAATGTTATTACACAAAGCGTGCGCGTAGCAAGGATCGAACTCGGGACGTGTATGTGAAATTTGCACACAGTCCACCGCTGGACTGTGTGTCTAACCCGTTTATAATCCGGATTTTAATTACTCTTATATTCTGTTATAACTTCATCTTCTTCACCGATTACACAGGCAACATAACTCGACTGATTATGATTGATTTGTGATTTACAAAGTTCTCCGACATCAACAGTAACTCAAAAGTAAAGAATGGAGAAAGTTTAAGGAACAGAATATACCGATTGATGTTATTCACTGAATTACGGCGGAGGTTCGTCGGTACTGGAAATGAACTCCGACTGTTGAACCAATTAACAGCGTTGATCGATTACTCATAAAGTTGTGTCACTTAAACAAGGTTTAAAAGAAGTTTTGGATATCGTACCAGTTCACAGTTGGATTCCGGCAGTCTCAGAAACTTTCCGGCGAAGATAAGATTTCCGGTAAACGTTGGCTAGGATCGATTCTGATGATGGAGTTGTGTTAGAGACTGACTAATCACATGTTTTAAACAATAAGAGTCGAAGGAATTACCGTGAGAATGTGAGTCCCGGTTTTCCGGTGACTTGCAGGAATTTTCCGGCGAACTAATTCAGAAAATCTTACGGTTCAGAAACGCGACGAAAATGAAATTGAGTATTGTTGTGATAGTTCTGAATCGTGTAAATGAACTGAAGCTCGAATTAAATCCGAACTTGATGAAGTTTTCGGTTTCAAAAGCCGAAATGATAAGGCTTAAAGTTTAATCAATTCTGGCTTAATTAGAAACCGTCGCACATCGGTTATAAATGAACCAAATGAATTCACAACGATTTGGCGATTGGTTTGCCGATTACCGTTATTCAGATGGCATCATCGGTTAAGTTGAGTTTGTGTATAAGTTCCAATTGTTTTCCTAGTGTTAACAGAAAACACATTGTGGCGGAGCGGTTTGGGGAATGGATGTTAAGTCTTGGGGCGACTCAGCTGACCCGGGTTCGAGTCCCGGCAGCTTCACTTATTTTTTTAATTGTTTTATTTTTAACTTTTTATCAAATATGATTTTTATAGTTTAGTTCATTTATTACTTATGTAACGTTTTAACTCAAAATAACCATAAATAATTAATGCACTTTCATAACTTGGTACTTGATTACAAAATGGAGCGGGTTTTGGAGACCCGATTTTTACAAATGTTACAGTATCCCCTACTTTTAGGAATTTCGTCCCGAAATTTAAATAGTTGAAGTAGTAGGAAAAAGATGCGGGTATTTTTCACGCATTGAGTCTTCACGTTCCCAAGTAAACTCAGGTCCCCGTTTCGACTCCCAGCGTACCCTAACAATAGGAATGCGACTTCGCCGAAGACACTTTTCTCCGTAGTCCATGATCTCCACTGGTCTTTCAATAAAATGAATGGATTCATCAATCTGAATATCTTCCAGTGGAATATGGAGGTTCTCATCAGCGAGGCACTTCTTCAAGTTCGACACGTGGAATGTGGGATGAATCCTGTCGAGTTCTTCCGGTAGGTCAAGCTTGTATGCTACAGGACCCACTCTTTCGAGTATCTTGAAAGGTCCTATGTAACGTGGTGCTATCTTTCCCTTTTGACCAAAACGAACTACTCCCTTCCACGGTGACACTTTTAAAAGCACATGATCACCAATGCTAAACTCCAAGGGCTTCCGTCGTTTATCTGCGTAACTCTTTTGACGACTTTGAGCTGCTAAAAGATTGTTTCGGATTTGATGAATCTTGTCTGTGGTTTCTTGGATCAATTCTGGACCAGTAATTTGTGGTTCCCCAATTTCGTGCCAACAAACAGGAGATCGGCACTTTCGACCATATAAAGCTTCAAAAGGTGCCATGCCGATGCTCGAATGATAGCTGTTGTTGTATGAAAATTCAACTAACGGTAGGTGGGCGTCCCAATTTCCCTTGAAGTCTATGACACATGCTCTAAGCATATCCTCAAGAGTTTGAATGGTGCGCTCAGACTGTCCATCAGTTTGAGGGTGATAGGCGGTACTGAGATCTAATCGAGTGCCCATAGCGGATTGTACTGCTTGCCATGTTCGTGAGGTGAAACGACCATCACGATCAGAAATAATACTTAATGGTACCCCGTGTCGGCTTACGATTTCGTTGATATAAATACGAGCAAGCTTTTCGTTCTTGAAATCTTCTCGAATAGGGATAAAGTGAGCTGATTTTGTAAGTCGGTCTATAATCACCCATATAGTGTCATACCCACTAGAAGTGCGAGGTAACCCGGTAATGAAATCCATGGTTATATTTTCCCACTTCCATACAGGTATTTCCGGTTGGACTAGAAGTCCTGAGGGTCTTTGGTGTTCAGCCTTAACCTTAGAACATGTGAGACACTTGGAAACAAAAACGGCAATATCTTTCTTCATTCCAGGCCACCAATAGGTGTACCGTAAGTCTTGATACATCTTATCGGCTCCTGGGTGTATAGAATATCGCGTTTTATGAGCTTCATGCATGAGTGTTTCACGAAGATTGATGTGGTTAGGAATCCAGATACGATCTAGGTAATACAAAATACCATCAGATTTAGTTTCAAGTTTTAGCTCGGCTCCACAGGATATCTCTTTTTGTACATCTTCCTCTGTTATTGAAACGTGTTGGGCTTCACGAATTTGATCTTTAATATTGGTTATAATTTGCGAACATAGAAGATGAATGGAGTTCGCATAACCCTTTCGACTAAGTGCATCAGCCACCACATTTGCTTTACCAGGGTGGTATCTAATTTCACAGTCGTAATCATTTAGGAGTTCGACCCATCTTCGTTGCCTCATATTTAACTCTTTTTTATTGAAGATATGTTGAAGACTCTTGTGGTCAGTGTATATTTCACACTTAGTACCATAGAGATAATGTCTCCATATCTTAAGAGCGAATACAACGGCTCCAAGTTCGAGGTCATGAGTGGTGTAGTTCTTTTCATGTGTCTTGAGTTGCCTCGAGGCATAAGCTATGAGTTTTCCTCTTTGCATGAGAACGCAACCTAATCCTTGCCCTGACGCGTCGCAATAGACTACAAAATCATCACAACCTTCAGGAAGAGTGAGGATTGGTGCATCACAAAGTTTTTGTTTAAGAGTTTGAAAAGCTTCTTCTTGCTTGGGTCCCCATACGAATGGTTTTCCCTTATGGGTTAAAGCCGTGAGTGGCACTGCAATGCGAGAGAAGTTTGAAATGAACTGACGATAATAGCCAGCAAGTCCAAGAAAAGACCTTACTTCGGTTGGTGTACGTGGAGCTTGCCATTCTTGAACTGCTTTGATCTTTGATGGGTCAACATGTATTCCTTTGTCATTGACTACATGACCGAGAAATTGCACCTCTTTTAACCAGAATTCACATTTAGAGAACTTGGCATAAAGCTTTTCCTTTTCTAGAAGTGCAAGAACGAGTCGAAGATGACGCTCATGATCAGCTTTAGATTTTGAATAAATAAGAATATCGTCGATGAAGACTATAACAAATCGATCAAGGTAAGGTTTGCAGACTCTGTTCATTAGGTCCATGAAGACAGCTGGTGCGTTGGTTAATCCAAACGGCATAACCATGAATTCATAGTGGCCATAACGAGTTCGAAAAGCAGTCTTAGGGACGTCTTCTTCATGCACTCTAAGCTGATGATAGCCAGATCGAAGATTGATTTTTGAAAAGCAACTGGCACCTTGTAGTTGGTCAAGAAGATCATCTATGCGAGGTAAAGGATATCGATTTTTGATGGTTAACTTGTTGAGCTCTCTGTAGTCGATGCACATACGAAAAGATCCATCTTTCTTCTTTACAAAAAGGACAGGTGCACCCCAAGGCGATGAGCTGGGGCGTATAAATCCCTTGTCAGTCAACTCTTGCAATTGACTGGCTAGCTCTTGCATTTCAGAGGGGGCTAACCTATATGGAGATTTTGCAACTGGTGTAGCACCAGGTATAAGATCGATACGGAATTCGACATCTCTGATTGGAGGAAGTCCTGAAATGTCGTCAGGAAAAACTTGTGGAAAATCTTTTACTACAGAAATATCTTCAAGTTTCTTCTCTGCGGTCCCCTTCTTGATGATATGGGCTAAAAACGCGACATAATTCTTGCGAAGGTATTTTTGAGCTTGAAGACAAGACATTAAGTTGAGCCCTTTCGACGAGGTTTCTCCAATGATTCGAAGAGTCTGACCTTTTGAAAGAGGAATACGAATAAATTTTTCACGACATACAACTTCCGCATGATGTTGACTGAGCCAATCCATACCGATTATGATGTCGAAGCTTCCCAGCTTCATAGGGATAAGGTCGACTGAGAAATCGTGGTCGTTTAAGGTGAGTGTACAGTTGCGTAAAATAGAGTCTAATGAAACTGGTTTTCGTCCGCAACTTCCACCGTTATGGATTCCGCGAGCTTATCCCGATTTTTGCTTAAGATAGGTTCAAATTCTAATGACACGAAACTTCTATCTGCACCAGTATCAAATAACATAGAGGCATATATACCATTTATAAGAAACGTACCGTTGACCACATTGCCGTCAGCTCTGGCCTGGTTTGCGTTAGTATTGAAAGCTCTTCCTCTAGCAGGTGGAGGAGCTTGGTTCGCTTGATTCACAGGGTTGGCTTGGGCCTGAGCATGAATAATATTGACCAGCCTTGGACATGTGTTTCTGAAATGACTTGGGTCTCCGCAATTGAAACAAGCCCGCATAGGTTGGCCCATAGGGTAATTGGGTTGATAGTATGTTTGGGCTAAATGTTGGGTGGGTGGAAATGGTAGTTGTTGTTGTGCTTGACCCATTAACTGTTGGTGGGTTTGGGTTATAGGTTGGTGGCGGTTTGTTCGTTGAAGCGTGCGGCAGTTTTGAACAGTATGTCCTGCGCGACCGCAGCCGGTGCAGTATTGGCAAGGATAATCAGGGGAGTGGTGATACTGACAACGGTTACATTTTGGTAATGGGCCTGTGTAGGGTCTTTTGTATGGCGCGGGTGGAGAAGTGACTTGAGTGATGGGTGCAGCAGGAATAGGGGTGTTGGTTTGGGTGACTGCAAAGTTCTTGGTGTTACGCTTCCTTTTGTTAGCAAACTTAGAGGAAGGATTAGGGTGGTTTGAGGTTTGTCCCTCAACAGGGGCTTTCTTCTTTTCTTCTTAGTACTTCCCATTGCGAATTCAGTTTTCGGTCAGTTCCGTTGCCAACTCCATGGCAGCTTCGAGTGTTACCGGTGAAACGCTGAGAACCGAATCTTGGATTTTCGAGGGGAGTCCTCGAATGTAATGTTCGATCAGACGATAGGTTGGAGTGAATAAGTTTGGATCCATTTGGTTCAACTCTAAGAACCTCTTGTTGTAAGTAGAGTGATCACCCTCTTTTTGCTTCAAGGCATGAAATTCATCCTCCAATTTCTTAATTTCACTTCTAGGACAGAATCGCCTAGTCATGATTTCCCTTAACTCCTCCCAAGTTAAGGCCATCGCATCTTCAGTTCCCCTCTTTCCTTTCTCAGTATTCCACCAAGTGAGAGCTACACCAAGTAGTCTCCCGGTGGCGTAACGAACTTTGCGATCCTCAGGACAATCGCAGTTTAAGAAAACGTTTTCCATCTCCTCGAACCAATGTAGGAGAGCAGTGACTCCCTCAGTCCCTTCGAATTTTGGAGGATCACAGGACTTAAAATGTTTGTAAGAGCATTTGATGGTAGGAGGGTTGTCGATGATCCGGTCCTGTTGTTGAGGAGGGTTAGTAGGATTTGCAGCAAGGGCTTGTTGTACTTGTACCACGATGTCAGGCAATATCGTGGCCATTTGATTTGCGATATGAGTGGCCAAACGTTCCCGAGACTTTCCCGATTTCTTACCCCTCCGATGCTGTCTAGACGACATCTACAGGATCATAAAATGAGAAGATTGTGAGTTTATGGTGTCTTTTTAGGTGTCATGTGTCTTTAATAAAATGAAAATAACATAAATATCAATAATGCAACTACATCCATAGGATGTCTTGGGTTCGCTCATGTTGGGCCTCAAATGTCCCCCATACCTTCACCTACATAGTCATGTGAGCCCCCATGGCTATTGGCTTGGTAGGATTCACATTAATATTGGAAATTTAACACTCGCATCCCCCGAATGCAAACCACAAAATATGTTCATGAGGTGTTTGGTCGGAACGTGTCCAGGTGTAGACACAATGACAACTCAAAGTGGGATTAGCTCTCACGACGTTTGGTATAGCATGCTTTGGCATAATAGGTACTTCGTACTCTCATCGTTAGTCCCCAGGTAGGCAAACTGGTCCTTTATTTTGGATTTATACGAATGCCAGCCTAGACAGGACGTTCCGACTACCGGTACTAGTACCCTTCCAGTTACTACATGCCCGTCATGAGAACTCACTTTGATGAGATTTGAAAACACGAAAATCATTGTAAAATCAATCATGATGTGGTGTGTGCTTGCATGGATGTGATATGTTATGATCATACGATTTCATGATAGGCATTATTTGGTAATACATACTTATGAACATGCTTGTACAATATCAAATGTAACATTTAACATAAACATATAAACATCATGAAATTTGGCATATAACACACAAAATTCTTATAAGTTTCTAATCGACTATAGTATAGGCTCTAAGGGTCTAATAACCTATCCTATATCCCTATAGTCATGGCTCTGATACCAATCTGTCACACCCCGACCCGCAGCGGAAATAAGAGTCGGGGCATAATTGGGTTATCACCAAAGCACATGACATTTACTATTATGTTTCATAATTAATGAAGTCAAAGCTACATTTTCAAACATCCAAACATGTTCATTCAATACAAAGGAAATAATCAAAAGGTAACAATCCAAGAACTAAATTGTTTTATTCTTCTAGTCCAGGTTATGTGTTCCTAGCTGCTGCCGGTTCACCTGTATCATGTGTAAAATGGTAGTTTTTGGGTCAACATAAGTTGGCGAGTGAACCTCATTAGATAAACATTTGATAATGATTTTATGGTTAGTTTATCAATAAAATATTGTGCATAATCATAAAAGAGCAAATGTAAGTAATCAAGCATTGGCAAATAGCAGTTACAATTATAACATACAATAACACTTGATAGCATACATGAATATACCAATAACATACGATAACTAACATAAATGAACTGTGCGATCAAGGCTCAATCAAACGGAGCCGATCGTATTGCATGAACTGGAAATGTAAATTGAACTGTGCGATCAAGGCTCAATCAAACGGAGCCGATCGTATTGCATGAACTGGAAATGTAAATTGAACTGTGCGATCAAGGCTCAATCAAACGGAGCCGATCGTATTGCATGTATTGAAATGTAAAATGAAATGACCGATCAAGGCTCAATCAAACGGAGCCGATCGTGCGGGCACGCCACAGTTCAACCGCATAATAAAATGGGGAACAAGCTCAACCTCATGGATGGGGAGCTGCGGCCTCGGCAAATGCATGTACTGTAACAATAATTTGCATCCAATAGTAACTACTTAACAGCAACAAACTAATACACATGTCATGATACGATGTATGCACAATAGTTTCGTTATTATATGTAAATAAACAAAGACACATGATACACCCCAAAAACGTGATTAAAACGGGGAATTTGAAAGGTTCACTCACATTGGGTGCGTTGAATTGGAGATGGTGAGATGCGCACGATTTAGATGAGCGAGTCGACGAGGAGTACTAACCTAAATAATAATGGAAAAATATATTAAATGGATGGATGTTATTAAGGATTTTAATGAAATTTTTAGATATATTTTTTATGAGTTTATGGCTATTTTCTATCTTTAAAAATGTTATTTTTAAGTATTTTTAATTGATTTTTAAATTAAATTAAATAAATAAATATATAAAAAAATATATTATTTTTTTACTGTTGTCCGTTGACCGTTGACCGGTTCGGTCAGCGGATATTTCTGCGCCGGGCGGGATTCGAACCGGCGACCTTCCGTTCACGTGCACGTAGCTCTACCAACTGAGCTACGTGACTAACCCGTTATAAACTTAGTTTTAATTATATTTATATACTTATTTGAATTAACCGAAAATTCCTTTATTTACAAAAACGTTTTAGTTCAACTGGACCAGTGCTCGTGACAAGATTCGAACGCGCGACGTGAAGTTCATTTTGCACACAGTCCACCGCTGGACTGTGTGTCTAACCCGGTTATATTCTTGGTTTTTATTATACTTAACAACTACCTGTTTTAACCCGGGTTAGTTCATGATTAAAAAGGAATGTTATTACACAAAGCGTGCGCGTAGCAAGGATCGAACTCGGGACGTGTATGTGAAATTTGCACACAGTCCACCGCTGGACTGTGTGTCTAACCCGTTTATAATCCGGATTTTAATTACTCTTATATTCTGTTATAACTTCATCTTCTTCACCGATTACACAGGCAACATAACTCGACTGATTATGATTGATTTGTGATTTACAAAGTTCTCCGACATCAACAGTAACTCAAAAGTAAAGAATGGAGAAAGTTTAAGGAACAGAATATACCGATTGATGTTATTCACTGAATTCCGGCGGAGGTTCGTCGGTACTGGAAATGAACTCCGACTGTTGAACCAATTAACAGCGTTGATCGATTACTCATAAAGTTGTGTCACTTAAACAAGGTTTAAAAGAAGTTTTGGATATCGTACCAGTTCACAGTTGGATTCCGGCAATCTCAGAAACTTTCCGGCGAAGATAAGATTTCCGGTAAACGTTGGCTAGGATCGATTCTGATGATGGAGTTGTGTTAGAGACTGACTAATCACATGTTTTAAACAAAAAGAGTCGAAGGAATTACCGTGAGAATGTGAGTCCCGGTTTTCCGGTGACTTGCAGGAATTTTCCGGCGAACTGATTCAGAAAATCTTACGGTTCAGAAACGCGACGAAAATGAAATTTAGTATTGTTGTGATAGTTCTGAATCGTGTAAATGAACTGAAGCTCGAATTAAATCCGAACTTGATGAAGTTTTCGGTTTCAAAAGCCGAAATGATAAGGCTTAAAGTTTAATCAATTCTGGCTTAATTAGAAACCGTCGCACATCGGTTATAAATGAACCAAATGAATTCACAACGATTTGGCGATTGGTTTGCCGATTACCGTTATGCAGATGGCATCATCGGTTAAGTTGAGTTTGTGTATAAGTTCCAATTGTTTTCCTAGTGTTAACAGAAAACACATTGTGGCGGAGCGGTTTGGGGAATGGATGTTAAGTCTTGTGGCGACTCAGCTGACCCGGGTTCGAGTCCTGGCAGCTTCACTTATTTTTTTATTTGTTTTATTTTAACTTTTTATCAAATATGATTTTTATAGTTTAGTTCATTTATTAATTATGTAACGTTTTAACTCAAAATAACCATAAATAATTAATGCACTTTCATAACTTGGTACTTGATTACAAAACGGAGCGGGTTTTAGAGACCCGATTTTTACAAATGTTACAATATCTATGAACATGATATAATGTGTTTTGGTATACTACTTTGAATACACTTTCCTTTTCATCTATGATACCATCCATGATACACTAACATTACCTCCTACCATCCATAATACAATACAATTACCTCCTACCATCCATAATACAATACCATCACAAATATTTTACTTTATTACATGTATATCAACACCCTTTATACCATTCTAACAACATAATTCATCATAAAGTGACAAATATAACCAAATCATCAACCACTAGATACAAAAAAAAACATGTATATAGGTTTACTTTATCATTCAAAATCACAAACTTTTTATATATCAAAACACGTATCATGGTATATATAATGATACACATGTGCATTTTTAATATTGATAATTAAAAAGTAATGTATTACAGTTGGTAGTGTAAATGAAAGTGCAATTGTCTACTACTGGTAATGCATTACGAAATTTGTTCAAGAAACTATACATATGTACATGTTCATCGATAATTATTACTCAAAATTTTTTTGCTATTTTTATTGACAAAAAATAGCAATTTTTTTCCAAAAAGAATATTAAATAAAAACCTGTGTGTTTAATTGATTTTTTAGGTATTTTTGTATTCACATTGGTTATCATAGTTCTCGCATGAACTCTACCCTGTATAGTATACATCTATATATATATATATATATATATATATATATATAACTCTAGTTAATAAAATAAGATGTAATATTATACAACATTATACCACAATACATACTATTTGCAATGCAACATATTTATTATGTTACGTTGTAATGTATGGTATACTATCCCTTTTAATATGATATAATATAATATTAAATGCTATGATACTATATATATTTTTGAATGAAAAATTTTCTTTTTAACTACTCTCACATATAATATTATTCGATATGATATGATATTGTATGATGCTATATATATTTTTGAATGATAAATTTCCTTTTTAAATACTCTATCATATAATATTATCAATATGATATCATATTTGATCATATCTGCGTTATCGAATATCATTATATCATACTATACCTACTTACCAAGCAAGAATCTTATAGATGTAAAATTATGGATGGTCCTAGAATACCAAAAGTGGAAAAATAAATTTAGTTTGTGTTAGATCACATACCTACTAATCCCTAAATACATAAAAAGTATGTTAATTATAGAGCGTGTTACCGATGTGTAAGGAAATATTTTATATTGCGTCCATAGTCAACTACGGATTACCATATGAACGGATCACATGAAATTCAAGAAGATAAAAATTAATTTTTATATGTTATGTTTTTAAAATCCGTCACACAAGAGTTCAGTTAGATATTTGGGACTACTCTAACATATAATATTATTCAATATGATATGATATTATATAATACTATATATATTTTTGAATGATAAATTTCCTTTTTAAATACTCTACCATATAATATTATCAATATGACATCATATTTGATCATATCACGTTATCGAATATCATTATATCATACTATACCTACTTCCCAAGCAAGAATCTTATAGATGTAAAATTATGGATGGTCCTAGAATACCAGAAGTGGAAAAATAAATTTAGTTTGTGTTAGATCACAGACCTACTAATCCCTAAATACATAAAAAGTATGTTAATTATACAGCGTGTTACCGATGTGTAAAGAAATATTTTATATTGCGTCCATAATCAACTACGGATTAACATATGAACGGATCACATGAAATTCAAGAAGATAAAAATTAATTTTTATATGTTATGTTTTTAAAATCCATCACACAAGAGTTCAGTTAGATATTTGGGTTTTTCTTCTCAAAAAGTTTTCTTTTTATACGATACTATACGATAATATCAGACCTATAAACCTATAACAAACTTATAGATTCGGTTCGCTTATACACGATTCATTTATTTCAATTTGGTTTCTCAAGATAACTATATTATTGCATAACATTATATCATCTTCATTATATTACAAATTTTTACATATATAATAACATATCGTATCATATGATTACACATCACATACCATTACACTGCTATAAGAATGATTGTCGTGGATTCCAGTAATTACCTATTGAGTAATCCTAAGAAATAATCAAGAATGATTGTCATGGATTCCAGTAATTACCTACAAGAATGATTGTCGTGGATTCCGGTAATTACCTACTGAGAATAAAGTATTTATTAGAAATTCGTTTATTTTAGTGTGTTACTTAATTATATTATTTATGGTTAATAAATAGCTTTCATAACTAAAATAATAATAAAAAAGGGAATAAATTCATTAAATCTAAGATAATAAAAAAAAATAAAAGAATAAAATGAACAAAAGGGTAGCCGGGATTCAACCCAGATCCCCCACATAGCACACACAAGTTTCACCACTTCACTACACACACTTATGTTTAAAATCTGGAAATAAAATATATTTATAATAAAACAACATCAAGCCAATGTGCAACTTCAAGATCGGCAGTTCTGTAACTGTAATCAATCTTCAAACAAACAACTAAATTAGCGTTTTAAATGATTGAACGTCAATTGTAATCGATTTTTGAACAGCTAATTGTAACCGAAAACCTTGATCAATTAGTCAAAACCGAAATGTAATCATGGGATTTAAAATCGAAGATTTCAAAACTGATTTTGAGCCTTATAAATAGCAATTCATCTCAATAGAACACACCACTCTCAATCTCTATACCCAACACCTTTCTCTTCAAATCAGCATCATCGGAGATCACCTGTTTCGCCGGAATCCGTCACCGGAAAACCGCAACTTGGCTCCTAGTCGGTACAACTCTCCTAATCTTTTTTATGCCTCCTTAATTATGTATTGCAAAACTTAAATCAGTTAAGTAGCACTGTTATCATCGATTAACAGTCGGATCATGTTTCTGGGTTTGAATCAAAGAAGAAGATGAAGTGCTAAAGTGTTTATAAGTATAATTAAAAATGGGTTATAAACCGGGTTAGACACACAATCCAGTGGTGGACTGTGTGCAAACATAACGTACACGTCCCGGGTTCGAATCTTGATCATGTCCGTTTTGTTGAAATAAAAGCCAATTTGTTTTTAAACAATCATATTATCTCTCAATAAGTTAATAAGTATAATATAATTCCTATTATTAATGGGTTAGACACCCAGCCCAGTTGGTAGGGCTGGGTGCATCGCAATTGAAGGTCGCGGGTTAGAGGCTGTCTGTGTGCGTCGGTTCAAAGGTTTTAAAACTCTTTTTAAATTAAATAAATTCAGAATTCATCTAAATAGTATATAAGCGTAATTAAATCTAAGATTATTTCGAGTTAGACACGTAGATTAGTTGATAAAGCTACGTGCACGTATACGGGAGGTCACGAGTTCGAACCTCACACGCTGCCAAACTCACATGCATAAGAACCGGTCAGGTCTGACAAGACCATATTTTTTTATTTATTATTTTCTTTAATATTTTAGTTATAAATCATTTAAAAACACTTAAAAACAAGACTTTTTTGGTTTAAAAACTTCATTAAATACTACAAAAATAACCTAAAATCTAATAAAAAGCATTAATTAAAAATATTAATTTCTAATAGAATTTATTTATTTATGGAATCATTATGTTGTATTTTAGGTTACTTTTCTCTCGTGATTAAATCCCAAACTCGTACGCGTTCGTCTTCAAGCGTCAAGGTTTCCAGTGACATGGGATTCTTTCCGTCACTCTATGAGGCTCGAATCTTTTGGATCGTACTTTGTATGTCTTTCTGAACAACGAGCCAGTCGGGATCCTGTTTCCTTAGCGTTCGATAAATGTTGCATGGCTCCATGTTTTGAGCTGTCAACTGCTCGATCAACTTGTAATCATTGGGAGTAAATCTTCGCACAAATGTGTGGGCCGACCGGTCCTCAACAAGTTTGTGGTTATGTTTAGTGACTCCTACTACTATCCCCTAGGTTTTGTACGGATGCTATCGCACCGCCAAAAGATAAAACGGGCAACCGGTTTTTTTGTTGCCGACTTTTCTAACCGTTGTTGTAGTGTGGTGCTCACCACCACCATCACATTTAATCCATACCCTCCTGGTCCTTCCTCCAATTTTCTTTGATCTCTTATCACAATAACCAGACCATCCTCGTTTTCTATATCTTGTACCCATTTCCTTAGATCATCTAGAGAGTTGAAAACCTATAACACCGATAGAGTTAACTTTCATTTTATAGTTATTAATTTGGTTTAATTTTTTTGAACTATATATATTAATTTTAATGTATTGACATTTATCTAAAATCACATAGGAATAACACTGTCTCACCTAACTATATAAGTTTAATACTTCGTTTTCTTAGGATTTCCCGGGCTCGAGGGTTCCTCATTACCATACAATGGTGTCTTGGGTGGCTCACCACCATATCCACATTCGTCCCGATAGTTTTGTGGAACGTAGAGAGAATGTGATGCATTGTAACTTTTGTAAGGATTGCTCGGTGTAACATCCGTCGAAAAACGGGTTTTCCAAAACCTGTTTCGTTTATTAATCGAATATCAAGTTATAAAATTTTGTTACGTATTTATGATTTATTTTAATTTTAAACAATACATAATTAATAAACATTTTAGAATTTAAAAAGTATAATTATTAAAAAGTAAAAATAAAGTAAATAAAAAGGAAAAGGGGCTGCCGGGTTTCGAACCCGGGTCAGCCGGAAGAACAAAGAAACACCTAACCACTCCACCACTTGACTCGTTTGTGATATATGATAAAACAATTAATACTTATAATAAAACTCAAACTCAAATACGGTGATTCAACACGCCCAATTACACTCGCCGGAAATACCGACGATTTCGCCAATTATCGACGGTTTCTTTTGACTAAACGCAAGTATTAACATCGACGTCGGTTATAACCGATGTCTAAACCCGTGACCTCAGTCATAACCGCCGGAGAAAGTCTTGACCACGAATCAAGACCAAATTCAGACCCAATTCATCTTGATTCATCCCTTTAAATACACACCCAAGTCTCTGGTAATCTTTTCGCTCAAAATCGCACAAATTCTCGAAGAAATTTCACTCGCCGGAAACATTCTGTATTGTCGGACTTTCGCCGGAAAACCGAGATATACATCAAAACGGTAAATTTCTCGATTCTTTCGTTTTCAATCCATTGTTAGACTTATACTAACTTCAATCCTTCAACCAGAATCGGTCCCAGACGACGTTGCCGGATAATCTGCACTCGCCGGAAAATCTCTGGAAATTTCTGAAATCACGCTGTGAATCGGTACAAACATCTAAACCTTTTGATAATCCTTGTTTAGTACCTTAATTGCACAACTCACTGATCAAAACTGTCGATTGGTTCACTCAGTCGGAGATCGCCAATCAGAGCCGACGCCCCCTTGCCGGAAACCTGAATTAAACACGCTGTTTTAGTACACTCTGTTCTATAATCCTATTTGCTATTACATTTCAACTAATTATAAGTTTTGATAATCAAGTTAATCAAAACAGCCGGAATTCTATGATCTGGGTGTTTGTAAACGAAGAAGACGTAGTCAGAAATAAGTATAAGTTTAATTTAAAACGGATTTTTAAACGGGTTAGACACACAGTCCAGTGGTGGACTGTGTGCAATTTTAAACCACACGTCCTGAGTTCGATTCGTGCACTTAACCGGTTTCCTGCGATAAATCCCAATTTTTTTGAAAGGCCCCAGAACACCTTCCAGTTAGTATATAAGGTTAATAAAAACAAGTATTTTAACCAGGTTAGACACACAGTCCAGCGGTGGACTGTGTGCAAAGTTAAACCACAGGTCACGAGTTCGAATCCTGCTTCTGCAACCGGTTCGACATGATTAAAATTCTTTTTAAAATAAATGATTCTGAATAATCTAAATAGTATATAAGTATAATTAAAAATAGAAATATTTCGGGTTAGACACGTAGCTCAGTTGGTAGAGCTGCGTGCACGCGTACGGGAGGTCACGAGTTCGAACTTCACTCAGTGCACACTTAGACCACAGTCCGACCGGTTAACGGTCCGATCAACGGACCGGTCAACGGTCAACGGTCAACCAAAGTCAAACTTTTAATTATTTATTTAATTTAAAAATCAATTAAAAATACTTAAAAATAATATCTTTAAAGTTAGAAAAAGACCTCACAAAAATAAATCTAAAAATCCTACTAAAATTGTTAATAAAATCCACTTATTTACCGAACCATTTCGTTATTATTTTAGGTTAGTTATTCCTCGTCGATCAAATCTCCAAACTCGTGTGCATTCAACATCACCAAACGAACGCACCCAATGTGAGTGCATCTCTACCAATTCCCCGTTTTAATCACATTTTGGGGTGTATCATGTGTCGCTTATTATTTATTTCATTTAAACACTTGTGCATCCATCATATCCATGACCAAATGTGTATCCAATATGTATCGATTGTTTGTGTGGTTAATGTTTAGATTAAATTTATTATTTTCAGTACATACATCATCATAGGCTCGTCTGTTCTCCATTACCTATGAGCGGAACTGTTCCCCATTATCGATGAGCGGAACGTGGCGTTGCCAACATATGATCGGCTCCGTTTGATTGAGCCTTGATCTCACATACATCATCAAAGGCTCGTCCGTTCCCCATTGCCTATGAGCGGAACATGACGTTGTCTACATATACATTATCATTCATGTCATATACTCATTCAAGGTGGCTTGTGTTTGTTTGATTGTATACGTTTGCTCACATATGATTATTGCACAAGTTTTCCATATTAAATACAATAAGAAAATCAATATCAAATGTTTTTTAACAAGGTTCACTCGCCAACTTTTGTTGACCCAAAATCCCCCATTTTTACACATGATACAGGTGATCCAGATGCAGCAAGAAACATATAGGACGGCCCAGAAGAATAAATCAGATTAGGCTTTGGATTGTTTACTTAGTTGCTTTTTCCTTGTAATTGTATGAACTTGTTTGGAATATTGAAGTTGTAATTTGAATTTAATAAATATGAAACATTTTAGTAAACATCATGAGCTTTGGTGATAACCCAATTATGCCCTGACTCTTATTCCGCTGCGGGTCGGGATGTGACGGATTGGTATCAAAGCCATGACTATAGGGATATAGGATAGGTTATTAGACCCTTAGAGCCTATACTATAGTTGATTAGAATTTTGAAATCGTTTGTGTGTTACATGCAAAATTCATGATGTTTATATGCTTTATGTTTATTGTTACATTCAATGTTATGCAAGCATGTTCATAAGTACATATTATTATACAATGCTCATCATGAATCATATCCTCATAACATACCATATCCATGAGAGCACACACCTCACAATTCCTATGATTTTTGCAACGATTTTTGAATTTTCAAATCACATCAAAGTGAGTTCTCATGACGGGCATGTAGTAACTGGAAGGGTACGAGTACCGGTAGTCGGAACGTCCCGTCTAGGCTTGGCATTCCTATAAATCCAAAATAAAGGACCAGTTTGCCTACCTGGGGACTAACGATGAGAGTTCAAAGGACCCATTAGGCCAAAGCATGCTATACCAAACGTCGTGTCTATACCTGGACACCCTCCGGCCATACATCTCGCAAACATATTTCATGGTTTTCATTCGGGTGATGCGAGTGTTAAACCGCCAACACCAATGTGAATCCTACTAAAACAATAGTCGTGGGGGCCCACATGACTACACAGGCGATGGTATGGGGGACATTGGAGGCCCAAAAATGAGCAAACCCAAGACATCCTATGGATGTAGTTGCATTATTGATGATTATGTTATTTTATTACTTTTAACGGCACATGACACCTAAAAACTACTTAAACTCACAATCTTCATATGTATGTTCCTGTAGATGTTGGCTAGGCAGCTACGTGGAGGAAGAAAGTCAGGAAGGTCAAACGAACGCTTGGCCACCCAAATTGCAAAACAAATGGCCGCGGTGCTTCCTGACATCGTAATTCAAGTCCAGCAAGCTCTCACTGCAAATCCCATTAACCCTCCCAATCAAGAAGACCAGAACGTCGACAACCCTCCCTCCAAGAAGTGCTCCTACAAACACTTCAAGTCTTGCGATCCCCAAAGTATGAAGGGACCGAAGGTGTCACTGCTCTCCTCCACTGGTTTGAGGAAATGGAGAACACCTTCCTCAATTTCGATTGTCCCGAGGATCGCAAGGTACGATACACAACCGGGAGACTGTTTGGGGTAGCCCTGACCTGGTGGAACACAGAGAAGTGTAAGAGAGGAGTCGAAGACGCCAGGCCTTAACATGGGAAGAGTTAAGGGAAATAATGACAAGACGCTTCTGTCCAAGAAGCGAAATCAAGAAGTTAGAAGTCGAATTCCACTCCCTAAAGCAAAAGGAAGGAGACCATACTTCCTACAACAAAAGGTTTCTAGAGTTGAACCAAATGATTCCCAACTTGTTCACCCCAGTGTACCGCTTGGTTGAACACTACATTCGAGGCCTCCCCTCGAAAATTCAAGACTCGGTTCTAAGCACTTCGCCAGCAACACTTGAAGCCGCAATGGAACTAGCTACCGAACTTACCGAGAATCGCATCCGAAACGGTAAATTCAAGGAGGAGAAAAAGAAAGCCCCCATTGAGGCTCACACTTCAAACCATTCTGGCTCCTCTTCGAAGTTTACTGGTAAAAGGAAGCGAAACACCAGAAACTTTGCTGTCACTCAAACAAACCCTCCTATCACTGTCGCACCAATCACCCAAGTTGCTCCCTCAGCTGCACCATACAAAAAGCCATACTCCGGCCCATACCCGAAATGCACCCGCTGCCAATACCATCACTTTCCCGAACATCCCTGCCAATATTGCACCAGCTGTGGCCGTGCAGGTCACACCATCCAAACCTGTCGCACACTTCAGCGAATGAACCGCAACCAACCCTCAACCCAAACCCACCATCAGATAGTGGGTCAAGCCCAACAACCCTTACTTCTACCACCTACACAACATACGGCCCAAACCTACTACCAACCCAATTACCCCATGATGCAACCCATGCGGGCTTGTTACAACTGTGGTGACCCAAACCATTATAGAAACACTTGTCCACGCTTGGTGAACATCATTCATGCCCAAGCTCAAGCAAATCCGGTGAACCAAGCTAACCAAGCTCCTCCACCTGCTAGAGGAAGAGCTTTCAAAATCAGCGCCAATCAAGCTAGGGCCGACAACAACGTGGTTAACGGTACGTTTCTCATCAATGGTAGTTTTGCATCCATGTTATTTGATACTGGCACGGATAAGAGTTTTGTGTCCTTAGAATTTGAACCCATCCTCAACCAAACTCGTGATAAACTCATGGAATCCATAACGGTAGAAGTTGCTGACGGAAAACCGGTCTCATTAAACTCTATTATACGCAATTGTACTCTCACCCTAAACGATCACGATTTTCCAGTTGACCTCATTCCTATGAAGTTGGGAAGCTTTGACATTATAATTGGCATGGACTGGCTCAGTCAACATCATGCTGAAGTTGTATGCCGCGAAAAGTTTATTCGCATTCCTCTTACAAACGGTCAGACTCTACGAATCTTTGGAGAAACCCCTTCGAAAGGACTCAAATTAATGTCCTGTCTTCAAGCCCGAAAATATCTCCGCAAGAATTATGTCGCATTTCTAACTCATGTCGTCAAAAAGGGAACCAAGGAGAAGAAACTCGAAGACATCCCAGTAGTAAAAGATTTTCCCCAAGTTTTTCCTGACGACATTTCAGGACTTCCTCCCGTGAGAGAAGTCGAATTCCGCATTGATCTTATACCTGGAGCTACACCAGTTGCAAAATCTCCCTATAGGTTAGCCCCATCCGAAATGCAAGAGCTGGCCAGTCAACTGCAAGAGCTGACTGACAAAGGATTTATACGTCCTAGCTCATCGCCTTGGGGTGCACCTGTCCTTTTTGTGAAGAAGAAAGATGGAACTTTTCGCATGTGTATCGACTACAGAGAACTCAACAAGTTAACGGTCAAGAACCGTTACCCATTACCTCGCATCGACGACCTTCTTGACCAACTTCAAGGCGCCACCTGTTTTTCAAAAATCGACCTACGTTCTGGTTATCATCAACTCAGAGTACATGAAGAAGACGTCCCAAAGACCGCCTTCCAAACTCGTTACGGTCATTACGAATTCATGGTCATGCCATTTGGATTAACCAACGCCCCAGCTGTATTCATGGATCTAATGAATAGGGTATGCAAACCCTATCTCGACCGTTTTGTCATAGTCTTCATCGACGACATCCTCATCTACTCAAAGTCTAAATCTGATCATGAACGACACCTTCGACTCATCCTTACGCTCCTAAGGAATGAAAAGCTCTACGCCAAATTCTCCACATGCGAATTCTGGTTAAAAGAGGTACAATTCCTTGGACATGTCGTCAATGACAAGGGAATATATGTTGACCCCACAAAGATCAAAGCAGTACAAGAATGGCAAGCGCCACGTACCCCCACCGAAGTAAGATCATTTCTTGGTTTGGCCGGTTACTATCGCCGCTTCATTTCAAATTTCTCCCGTATTGCTGTACCACTCACGGCTTTGACTCATAAAGGAAAACCCTTCATATGGGGACCGAAACAAGAAGAAGCCTTCCAAACCCTTAAGCAAAAGCTTTGTGACGCGCCTATCCTCACACTCCCCGAAGGTTGCGATGACTTTGTGGTATATTGCGACGAATCAGGGTAAGGACTAGGCTGTGTATTAATGCAAAGGGGAAAAGTGATAGCCTATGCATCTAGACAACTCAAAGTTCATGAGAAGAACTACACCACCCACGACCTGGAACTTGGAGCCGTTGTGTTCGCTCTCAAGATATGGAGACATTACCTCTATGGTACCAAGTGTGAAATATACACTGACCACAAGAGCCTCCAACATATCTTTAACCAAAAGGAGTTGAATATGAGGCAACGAAGATGGGTCGAACTTCTTAATGACTACGACTGTAAAATTCGGTATCACCCTGGTAAGGCAAACGTGGTGGCCGATGCGCTCAGTCGAAAGGGTTATGCGAATTCCATTCGTCTTCTATGTTCGCAAATCCTAACCGACATCAAAGATCAAATCCGGGAAGCCCAACATGTTTCTGTAACAGAAAACGACGTACGCAATGAGCTGTCTTGTGGAGCAGAACTTAAAATCGAAACCAAATCCGACGGTATTCTGTACTATCTAGATCGCATATGGATTCCCGATCATAATAGCCTTTGTGATTTCCTTATGAATGAGGCGCACAAAATACGGTATTATGTACACCCAAGAGCCGACAAGATGTATCAAGACCTTCGATACACCTACTGGTGGCCTGGCATGAAAAAGGATATTGCTGTTTTTGTTTCTAAGTGCCTTACCTGTTCCAAAGTAAAGGCTGAACATCAAAGACCGTCAGGACTCCTAGTACAACCCGAAATACCTGTGTGGAAGTGGGAAAACATAACCATGGATTTCATTACCGGGTTACCTCGCACCTCCAGTGGGTATGATACCATATGGGTAATCATTGATCGTCTTACCAAATCAGCTCACTTCATTCCAATTCGCGAGGACTTCAAGAACGACAAGTTAGCTCGTATCTACATCAGCGAGATCGTAAGCCGTCATGGTGTACCTTTGAGCATTATTTCAGACCGTGATGGTCGTTTCACTTCACGAACATGGCAAGCCGTACAAGCCGCTTTGGGTACACGATTAGACCTCAGTACCACTTATCATCCTCAAACTGATGGACAATCTGAACGCACCATCCAAACTCTTGAAGATATGCTTCGAGCATGTGTCATAGACTTCAAAGGGAATTGGGACGCTCATCTACCATTAGTTGAATTTTCATACAACAATAGTTACCACTCAAGTATCGGCAAGGCTCCTTTCGAAGCATTATATGGTCGTAAGTGCCGATCTCCAGTATGTTGGCACGAAATTGGGGAAGCTCAAATCACCGGTCCAGAATTAATCCAAGAATCAACAGACAAGATCCATCAAATTCGAAACAATCTTCTAGCGGCACAAAGTCGTCAAAAGAGTTATGCAGACAAACGACGAAAGCCCTTGGAGTTTAACATTGGTGATCAAGTACTTTTAAAAGTATCACCGTGGAAGGGAGTAGTTCGTTTTGGCCAGAAGGGCAAGCTAGCACCACGCTACGTAGGACCTTTCAAGATACTCGAAAGAATAGGACCTGTAGCATACAAGCTTGACTTACCAGAAGAACTCAACAGAATTCACCCCACGTTCCACGTATCAAACTTAAAGAAGTGCCTCGCCGATGAAAATCTCCATATTCCCCTAGAAGATATTCAGATCGATGAATCTATGCACTTCATTGAAAGACCAGTAGAGATCATGGAAAACGTTTAAGACGGAGTCGTATTCCAATTGTTAGGGTACGCTGGGAGTCGAAACGAGGACCTGAGTTTACTTGGGAACGTGAAGACTCAATGCGCGAAAAATACCCGCATCTTTTTCCTGTTACCACTACTACTTAAATTTCGGGACGAAATTTCTAAAAGTAGGGGATACTGTAACATCCGTCGAAAAACGGGTTTTCCAAAACCCGCTTCGTTTATTAATCGAATATCAAGTTATAAAATTTCGTTGCGTATTTATGATTTATTTTAATTTTAAACAAACATAATTAATAAACATTTTAGAATTTAAAAACTATAATTATTAAAAAGTAAAAATAAAGTAAATAAAAAAGAAAAGGGGCTGCCGGGTTTCGAACCCGGGTCAGCCGGAAGAACAAAGAAACACCTAACCACTCCGCCACTTGACTCGTTTGTGATATATGATAAAACAATTAATATTTATAATAAAACTCAAACTCAAATACGGCGATTCTGCGCGCCCAATTACACTCGCCGGAAATACCGACGATTTCGCCAATTATCGACGGTTTCTTTTGACTAAACGCAAGTATTAACATCGACGTCGGTTATAACCGATGTCTAAACCCGCGACCTCAGTCATAACCGCCGGAGAAAGTCTTGACCACGAATCAAGACCAAATTCAGACCCAATTCATCTTGATTCATCCCTATAAATACACACCCAAGTCTCTGGTAATCTTTTCGCTCAAAATCGCACAAATTCTCGAAGAAATTTCACTCGCCGGAAACATTCTGTATTGTCGGAATTTCGCCGGAAAACCGAGATATACATCAAAACGGTAAATTTCTCGATTCTTTCGTTTTCAATCCATTGTTAGACTTATACTAACTTCAATCCTTCAACCAGAATCGGTCCCAGACGACGTTGCTGGATAATCTGCACTCGCCGGAAAATCTTTGGAAATTTCTGAAATCACGCTGTGAATCGGTACAAACATCTAAACCTTTTGATAATCCTTGTTTAGTACCTTAATTGCACAACTCACTGATCAAAACTGTCGATTGGTTCACTCAGTCGGAGATCGCCAATCAGAGCCGACGCCCCTTGCCGAAAACCTGAATTAAACACCCTGTTTTGGTACACTCTGTTCTATAATCCCGTTTGCTATTACATTTCAACTAATTATAAGTTTTGATAATCAAGTTAATCAAAACGGTCGGAATTCTCTGATCTGGGTGTTTGTAAACGAAGAAGACGAAGTCAGAAATAAGTATAAGTTTAATTTAAAACGGATTTTTAAACGGGTTAGACACACAGTCCAGTGGTGGACTGTGTGCAATTAAACCACACGTCCCGAGTTCGATTCGTGCACTTAACCGGTTTCCTGCGATAAATCCCAATTTTTTTGAAAGGCCCCAGAACACCTTCCAGTTAGTATATAAGGTTAATAAAAACAAGTATTTTAACCAGGTTAGACACACAGTCCAGCGGTGGACTATGTGCAAAGTTAAACCACAGGTCACGAGTTCGAATCCTGCTTCTGCAACCGGTTCGACATGATTAAAATTCTTTTTAAAATAAAGGATTCTGAATAATCTAAATAGTATATAAGTATAATTAAAAACAGAAATATTTCGGGTTAGACACGTAGCTTAGTTGGTAGAGCTGCGTGCACGCGTACGGGAGGTCACGAGTTCGAACCTCACTCAGTGCACACTTAGACCACAGTCCGACCGGTCAACGGTCCGGTCAACGGTCAACGGTCAACGGTCAACCAAAGTCAAACTTTTTTTTTATTTTTTTATTTATTTATTTAATTTAAAAATCAATTAAAAATAATATTTTTAAAGTTAGAAAAAGACCTTAAACTCACAAAAATAAATCTAAAAATCCTACTAAAATTGTTAATAAAATCCACTTATTTACCGAACCATTTCGTTATTATTTTAGGTTAGTTATTTCTCGTCGATCAAATCTCCAAACTCGTGCGCATTCAACATCACCAAACGAACGCACCCAATGTGAGTGAATCTCTACCAATTCCCCGTTTTAATCACATTTTGGGTGTATCATGTGTCGCTTATTATTTATTTCATTTAAACACTTGTGCATCCATCATATCCATGACCAAATGTGTATCCAATATGTATCGATTGTTTGTGTGGTTAATGTTTAGATAAAAATTATTATTTTCAGTACATACATCATCATAGGCTCGTCTGTTCCCCATTACCTATGAGCGGAACTGTTCCCCATTACCTATGAGCGGAACGTGGCGTTGCCAACATATGATCGGCTCCGTTTGATTGAGCCTTGATCTCACATACATCATCAAAGGCTCGTCCGTTCCCCATTGCCTATGAGCGGAACGTGACGTTGTCTACATATACATTATCATTCATGTCATATACTCATTCAAGGTGGCTTGTGTTTGTTTGATTATATACGTTTGCTCACATATGATTATTGCACAAGTTTTCCATATTAAATACAATAAGAAAATCAATATCAAATGTTTTTTAACAATGTTCACTCGCCAACTTTTGTTGGCCCAAAATCCCCCATTTTTACACATGATACAGGTGATCCAGATGCAGCAAGAAACATATAGGACGACCTAGAAGAATAAATCAGATTAGGCTTTGGATTGTTTACTTAGTTGCTTTTTCCTTGTAATTGTATGAACTTGTTTGGAATATTGAAGTTGTAATTTAAACTTAATAAATATGAAACATTTTAGTAAACATTATGAGCTTTGGTGACAACCCAATTATACCCCGACTCTTATTCCGCTGCGGGTCGGGGTGTGACACTCGGGAAAATGAATTGCTCCTTACCAAATGATATGGTGAATGGAGGCTTAACATGGTATCCACGTATCCATCCGGATACGGTTATTGCACGTTAGTAGATTCACTCGTTCAAATCTAGACACAGTTTGTTTTGATCGGCCTCGATGAACGACAGACTCTTACGAAAAATGGTATGATAAATAGTAAATAGTCAAAACAACAAGGAATTTAAGATGATAAATGTTAACGGATCGGTTTCGGGCACCCATGATTGGCTAGAATATCGCCAAAAAAATAATTGCTAGACATTTGTAACTTGTTGAATTAATAATCTTTCGGTAAAAATTGCTTAAATCCTTGCTTAACAACTGGCAAAGAAGACAAAGAATAACATAATATACAAGCTTGTTATGACGAATGCTTGAAGGATCAGGTATTCTATTTATACACTATGAGATACGCCGTGTACTACTCTGTACTCGATGTATAACTTTATTAATGTGCACAGACAGCATCGTATCATAGTCAAATAATCCCGCTGATATGCATAGTACATTTTTGTATGCCACGTCTTTTTCTATAGTATATGTCCAGCGTACAGGCCTAGACGGAACGTACAATTGATTGAAGTAACATGGTACAAGGTTGGAGCATTGGTCAGAGACAAGAAACCATAGATGCCTTGTATAGGCCTGTACGAGGTGTCTTGAAAGAGTCCAAATAGGTTGTTGGGTGTGTGAATATGTACGCCCTTCTTTATACACTCAAGAATTTGATATAGTGACACATGAATATATTTATAGTTAATGTCCAAATGCAGTGTAACATCCTAGGTTTTTAGTACTATACCTTTTGAAACATTAATTATTCATTATGACTTAAGATTTCTCAATGATCTATTTAACATCCAAATATATAATATTTATACATGTAATTTGCTTGGAATCTAATGTTATAAAGTTTTTAACGTTGATTTGAAAAATCAAAATATGGAACTTAGGAACTAAAAGGATTTTTAATAGAACTAGAAGGATTCGGTTGTCCAATCATAAAGTCAAACATTTAACTGATTATACCAAATAAGGGACATATACCTTCTTAAGTCAAAATCTATAAAATTATTGAGGTGTGTGTGGGTATCAACCCTGTTGAAGACTAAATCCAACATGTGTTCATTATCTCATGTATCTTTTGTGATTGGAACCTTGATATCTCTTTGGTAAGCATTCTTATCGCGAACTCCATGACTTTCATTCAAAATAGTCATTTCATAAGCTATGGTTAAATTTTGAAAAACCGTGTTTACTATAGTGATTAATAGTTTTGGACCATAACATTTGGTTGTTTGAGAGTAATAAAACTCATTAGTACTGTTTATATGTTTAAATCAAAAAGGTGGGTAGTTAAACCATGAAATCATGATATGATTTGTGTTTCTTAACCCGTTAAAATATTCATGTGTACAACATATAAACATGACACTCATTATTCACTAGGGACTTCACAATAAGTGTTGATTAGATTTTGTTAGCACATCTTGGTTGTGCATATGATTTTCTGTCACAATGTTAAAAGACATCGCAAACATATATATAACCTTCATGCAAAAATGTACATGGAGATATAACAGAAAAAAAACGATAACTGAACTCAACAACTGTAATTAATTTCTACTTCTAACAACTTATATTTTGCCTAAATAATTTTTAAACGACAAAAAAGTTATTTAAATTTATTAATCTATCAAATTTGCATGAAATCTCCTAAAACCAAAACCCATATAACTATGATAGGTCCATTCTGAATTTATGAATACAAAAACAAATAGTACAAGTTAAAATAAAAAACGGTTTTACGTGAACTCACAGCATAAGTTCGTGTTTGTGCTTACATACGTTTCACGTGATTTGACCGTATAAATTTGTGTTTTTGTTTTATAACTTTTACTAATGGTTGGTTGAATGATACCTATCACAGTTATGACCCATGCCACCGCAACGCAGGGTTTAAACAATATATATATATACACACACATATCAGTGAGAAAATTAAAAAACTCTCTCCGAAGTTGTATTACACATATGTAATACAAATATACAAATTAAAAAAACACGCATTGGATTGCAAGGAAAATTGCTTGCGGTCCGTGAGGCAAAAATCGATTTATTACACACATATTTGATAGTGTGTTTTTTTTTTTTGATTTTTTTACTTTTTGTATAATTCATACATGCAATATATCCCAAATATTAAAAAAATGGAAAAATAAAAAAAAGTACCATTCCTCATGTGTAACATAAGAAATGGCCCTACGGTCTGCACAATGTTTTTTTTTTCTGTTGTATTACACCTACAAATAGAGTTTGTTAGTTTTCATTAATTATAAGTTTACGTATGGTCCCCTTCCTATATTTAATTTTGTTGGAAAAACTAATTTGTACATTATACATTAAACTAAAATCAGTTGTTAACATTTGGGTTTTTAAAAATGTCCTTTCCATACATTATAATACAGTATAGGTGTAATATACGCTTTCATACAACTACTTGAATATTATCCTCGATCTACCAATATAAATTTCGAACATATATACTGATTTATCAAAATGTGAATCATATGTTTTTTGTTTATTTTACTCCTGTGTTTCGCTAACAAAATAGTATACAAGGTGGTCTCTGATTGTCATGGTGTTTACCTTTCCCAGGATTAACTGCACTATTTGCTTGGACACTAATTCAGGTGAGGTCTGTCAATATCTTTGGTAGCAATTATTTTAATTTTTAAGTATCTAATTTGTTTTTTGATTTTAATAATATATGAGCTATCATAATGGAAAATCATTTGCAGATTGTATTACTCAACAATACACGTATTTCTATGTGAGTTATGTGGAAGAGGAGGTTGTCATAACCATGTGCTTCTTTATATATGTGTTTTAATGAACTTCGTTAAAAGTGACGTAAAGGTAGACGACTATGTGATCTCAAAACTAATATAAACATTTGTAACTTGAAGTGACATAGAGGCGACTATGTGATATCAAAACTAGTATAAACATCTGTAACTTGAAGTACATGAACCTCCAAATCTAAACGAAAATGAAAAGCTCTAAACTTGGCAATGCAATCTTTACCCGCCGTCACTCTTAATATGATAGCATGAATCTTGACTGGATTTAAACTGAAATCTTAACATCTATGTGAAGAAAGTAATTGCCCGAGTGCTTATTTCCTGGTCGTTGTTAGAGTTTGATATGAAAATTGTTATATATATGTGATCATAAATCATATCTTCAAATTAGGGCACTTTATTTGTGTTACGCTACTAGATTTAAAATGCAAACGTTTAAGTGTTGTCATAGTTCAATTAGATTATCGCAACGTCAAAGCACATGATGAACATATTACTCTCGTATTAAAATGTATCTCAAAATCTTAACATTGAAAAGCTCCAAAATTGACTATGCAATCTAGAACAAGAAACTAGAATCTGACATATGCACAACTAAATATATAATTTAGTCAAGATACAAAATGAAAGGGCCAAAGGGGTAATTAATAGATAGAAAAGAGTGTAAAAACAAGGGGTTGAAGTTGAAAATCTCACATGAACGAACCATTATAAATGAAACCCTAATTCTCCATATTATTCTTATTATGAGACGCAATCAAGAGCGCCGCATCTGCCTGTCTGTAAACCCTAATTCTCCACGGGGCATCACTTCTTTTCCAATGTTAGGCGAAAGTAGCCATCTGGATTCAATGGTAAGTGCTCTTCAATTCTTCGTTTGTATTCTTATGATTTATTAATTATACTGACTTATTCCTGATGCAGGTAACTGAAGAATGTGTAGTAAAGATTGATAACATGTTGGTTGGCCATAGGGTGGTGTAGGTAACTAACCTAAAAAATGATTTTTCTGATCAAGCTTTATTAAAAATTAAGATATTTATTCCTGTATCTTAATAATCTATTACATGGTTGTTTAACTTTTTATATTGGTATCATGTAGAACTTTTCTTCTTTTGATGGCCAGAAGGAAACCGCGTGTAGAACTTTTCATCTCTTGATGGGAAAGGTCGAGGTCGTTAATCTTGGCCATTTGATGTGGCGCAATAGGAGTTATCATTGTGTGTCATGTGGTGAAACATCTACTAAATGGAAGTCAAATGTTGGTGTTTGGTCTAAGAGAAAGAGTAGTTAAATTGGTTGAACCTGTAAAAGTACCGAAAAGCAGAATAAGAGAGCATGAACACTTACCATGTGGTAGCAATGCTCCCTCTTTCTTGGTAGAAAAAAAGGGTTTGAGTATTAGTTTTAACGCGATTCTGAGAGGTGTGATGATTGATTCAAGACAAGAAGTTTTGGAGAAAGATGCACCCATTTGTAATTTCATGTGTATCTTGTAGTTGATTCCTTATAAAAATTAATGTTGAAATAGTTATTCAAAGGTTCAACATTTACTATGGTTCTTTTTTTTTAATTTTTGTAATTATTTGGTATGTGATGATAATCAACTAAAGAAGTATAAGGTAATTATCTGTTGAATCTTTGTATTTGGTTATAAGAAGTTTAATGTAATTATCTGTTGAATCTTTGTATTTTATTATAAAGAAGTTTAAAGTGATTATGTAAAGTCTTCGTGTTTTTTATTTGCTACATACTAAGAACACACGAGTCGAATTGAGCCATAACCAACCAGGCAAAAGTTGGACTTGAATTCTAAAAGAAAAAATAAATAAAATGAACCAAATCGTATAGTGAACCGAATCTATAAATTTGTTATAAGGTACAATATAAAAAAACTTTATGAGACGAAAAAAAAATATCCATAATTGAATATCCACGTGATATAAATACATATTTTATACGTAGATGATAAATTGTTGGTAAAAGTTCAACAACAATTAAAATATATTTTTTATATATTTTAGGAATATTTGTAGGTTATCTAATAAAAACTAAAATTTATTTTTTCATTTTTTGTTTTCTAGGACAGTGCTAATTTTCCTTCAATAATACTGTTTGAAAAGTAGTGATAGAATAGAATAGAATAGAATAGAATAGAATAGAATAGAATGGTATAATTTTATGTGATAGCATATGATATAAAATGATACAATACAATAAGATAGGTCACAAATTTTAGGTCATGTCGTATTGTAGCATCTTGATATGTATCGTATCATATCAATTAAAATTGTTTCATATCCAATTGTATCATAGCCCTTATACTTTTATTATATACAATACATTTCAACATAACACAATAAATACATGCTAAAAGATATAATATGGTATGATATAATGTAATGTTTTATATATATATATATATATATATATATATTGGAGAGTTCAAATGAGAAGAAATCACAAATTAAGAATAAAAAGAATAAATGACAAAAAAGTAATTTAAAAAAATTATTTAATAGCTCTGTCATTTATATTTAATATTTATATTAATTAATGAACGCTAATCATTAAATGAGTTTATCCTATTAAATAGTTGTGCACCTTACACAACTGTACATGATCCTACATATTCAATATTTCGTACTCTATATCATAAAAATAAAGTTTTTTTGTAGGATACAGAATCTGTAGGACCCCAACAATTTTAAATAATTTTACGACTCATAATAAAATATGTGTAGTATATAATCCTTTTAAATAATTTGTATTCTGATAAAATTGGTTTAGGACACAACACACTAATGGTGATGAAGAAGTAAATTATGATGACATTAATTAGATTTGAGTAACTCTTATTATATTTATTAGAATTCTATATCAAATTGTCTATTATATCCTTATTAGTTAAATCATTAATTAAAAGTGGACAAAAATCATATCTTGATCACAACCATTGATCAAAAAATATAGGGTTTAGATTAATTTATTTTTCTTCTTATAAAAATATTCTTCTTAAATGAACCTCCTCATATATATACTGGTTTGCACTTTATTTAACCAAATTAATATTAAGTCAATATGTAGATACTAATTACACTTTATGTCCTTCATGTTAGGGATGAAAGCTTTTACCAAAATACAGATACCGTACCGATCATAAACGATATCGGTATCTGTATTAGATTTTTCGAAATTTGGTATCCGTATCGATACTCATGTTTTTCGATAAATACGTGTATTAATACCGAATTTAATAAATGAATTCTGAGGGGCTTTTGGGTTGGATTACCAAGAGTCGAACTAATCCTACTGGCTACTACAATATACTTAACTAATAGATAACAAAACCTAAACTGAAAATCCTTTCTTATTCTTTAGAAAAGTCTGCGATCAATCAAGATTCAAGTATCCAAATTCATCTTTTCTTCAAGGTATTCAAACAAATCCAAATCCATGTTTCATGTTTGTAGTCTTGTTCAAGCTTCTTTTTTCTGCTTTAATTTATGTTTTGCCCATGTTTGTATTTGGTATGTTTCATGAATTGAAGAGTCAAACTACTCTTTTATGTTTTCTGCTTTAGTTTCTTGTTTCACACTCTTTAGTCTTTATTCTATTTCTTCTTTAATAATTGACCCATTAAAATATTATTATACTTACCGTAGTTGGGTAGAGTTATAGCGTGAACATTAGGTTGAGAGTGAACTAATCTGAGGCACTGAATTATATCATCTAGAAATTTTTAAATAATGACAAGATTATAATTATAATGTTTTAACTTCCATTTAAATTAATTGACAGAAGGGTATTTGCGTCTTTTGTGAATTACATTTATTAAAAAATATAATCAAAATTCCTAAAATCTTGCTAGTTTCCGTCTATACAAGATGCACAGTTGTTAGTGTATACACATGTGTATAAGTCTTGTATATACTGACCTGTATACACATATGTTAAAAACATAATTTAATTAGGTTTAATATTTAATTTAAAAAGAACATAGGAGTTTATTTAAAATAAAACATTAACCCTTCAAGAAGTTATTCACAAATAAGTTGTTCACAAATGATTCTAATTCTACCACAATTTACTCTTGTTTCATGCTTTAGTCTTGTCTCAGGTATGTAGTTTACTTTTGATTTACCATAAAAAAACATAGCAATAGAATAAAGACTATCACAGGCTTGATTTTTTTTTATTAGCATGTGAAGTTGTGAACCCATAGGCCATATCAATGTGGATTTCAAAATCGAAAACATTTGGTTGTCATGACTACTTTCACAAGTTGTTATGTATTTTATTAATATTGATAAGTTTTTATGTTTTTCATTTTAGATTTGAATTCTTATAAGTAGTTCAAGGCATTTTCATCATCGGTAAAAAGCATGGAATCCATTGAAGTAAGTTAAATTTTTAATGGTTTGGTTATAAATTATAAATTTATCTTTTTTATTTTTAGATTTTTAATATATTTGTGTTTGATTGTGTAGTGAGACGATACTATTGTTGAAGAAATCCCTTTTGTCGAACTTGATGGTGACTCGGAATTGGGTAACGTGGAAGCAAATTCCAAGAGAAAGAAAGCATCAAATGGGGAAGGAACCCAAAGGAAAGCTCAAAAGGTGGTAGAGAAAGGGCACCCTATTGGAGTTACTATGATGTGGTTTTCCTAGAAGAAAAAGACGGGGTTAAGCGAAAGTATGGAAGGTGTAAGTCTTGCAAATCTCATATAAAAGCTGATCCAAATAGAAACGATATGTCCGGTGTTTGCCAATACTCTACTACTTGTGAAAAGATTCCTAATGTAATTGTTAAGAAAAAAACAAAATAATTTAGTGATTAAAAGGGAAGCTAATGGAGAAGGTAGTGTTAGTGTTTGGAAACATGATGAGGTTAGAATAAAAAAAGCTACGCTAGACTTCTTTATTGTTGGTGAACTACCTTTTAAACTTATAGAAAATTTAGATTTTCTTGAGTACGCTAACGCATTAAATGTAAAGTTCAAGTTGCCTTCACGGCATAAATTATATATGGATATTGGGAAATATTATGTAGAGGAAAGAAATAAGTTGATGGCTGATGTAAGTAATCCAACTAACACCATTCACTTGACCACCGATACTTGGACATCATCATGTCAAAGGGTTAACTATATGGTTGTAATGGGTCATCTCATAGATGATAACAGGGTAATGCATAAACACATTATTAATTTTAGACCGATCATATGTGGAAGAGGAGGTTGTCACAACAATGTGCTTCTTTATATACATGGATGTGTGTTTTTATGAAGTTCCTTAAAAGTGACATAGAGGTAGACGACTACCTGAACACTAATGTAAACATCCGTAACTTGAAGTGGCATATAGGTAGACGACTAAGTGATATGAAAACTAGTATAAACATCTATAACTTGAAGTATATGAACCTCCAAATCTAAATAAAAATGAAAAGCTCCAAACTTGGTTATGCAATCTTTATCCACTGTCATATTAAACTCTTAATATGATAGCACAGATCTTGATGGGAGTTAAACTCAAATCTTAACATCTATATGAAGAAAGTAATTGCCCGAGTGCTTATTTCCTGGACGTTGTCAAAGTATGTTATGAAAATTGTTATATATATATATATATGATCTTCAAATTAGGACACTTTATTTATATTACACTATTAGATTAAAATGCAAACGTTTTAGTGTTGTCATAGTTTGCAAGAACTTCAACAATTAGATTATTGCAATGTCAAAACACATCATGAACATATTACTCTCGTATTAAAATGTACCTCAAAATCTTAACAACATCGAAAAGCTCCAAAATTGACTATGTAAGCTAGAACAAGAAACTGACACTTATGCACAACTAAAAAATTTAATCTACCATACAAGACCAAAGGGCCAAAAGGGTAATTTATAGATAGAAAAGAGTTTAAAAATAAAGAGTTGAAGTTGAAAACCTAACATGAACGCACCATTATAAATCAAACCCTAGTTCTCCATATTATTCTTATTATCAGATGCATAAGCGCGTCGCATATGACTATATGTCCATTGGGGATCACTTCTTTTCCAATGTTAGACGGAAGTAGCCGTCTGGATTCAATGGTAAGTGCTCTTTAATTCTCCGTTTGTATTCTTATGATTTATTAATTACACTGACACTCACATAATAATCGCGCTTCTGTCGATGATACGCGGAGGCGAAGTATTGCGCTAACCTGTGTGCCAGATAGCATGGCCTCTTGTACAAGAAGCAATATAGGAAAAAAGGTCACCGCTAGTACACCACTCCCGGCTCTAGTTTCTAGCGCTGATAGAAGTGTAGATCAACTTGTGAAGATACCTACACAAAAGGAGACCGGTCAGTAAATAATAATAATTAGACTTCGACGATAAAAGAAAAATATAATATATTTTTGACTCGTTACAAATTCGACGCTCGTTAGTGACGTACCGTTACGGACGACATGGACTAAATAATAAAAATATATTCTATTTTTGCTCGTTACGGAATTCGACGCATGTAACGGACGTACGCTAGTTACGGACAACATCAACGATGTAAGAAGTATATAGATATGTATATATATGTATGTATATATACATATGTATGTATGTATATAATTGACTCGTTACGCATTCGACGCTTACGTACGACATCGACGATAAAATGAAAATATAATAAATTTGTAGTCGTTACGAATTCGACGCTCGTTAGGGACGTATGGTCGTTACGGACGACATAGAGTAAATAATAAAAATATTATATATTTTTGACTCGTTATGGATTCGACGCTTGTTACGGACCTAAGGTGCCAACGAACGACATCGACTAAATAAAAAAATATAATGTATTTTTGACTCGTTATGGATTTCGACGCGCGTAACGGACGTACACTCATTACAGACAACATCGACCATATAATAAAAATATTATATATTTTTGACTCGTTACGGATTCGACGCTCCTTAGGGACGTACGGTCGTTACGGACGACATCAAAGATATAATAAAAAGATGATATATATTTTTAGTCGTTACAGATTCGACGTTCCTTAGGGAGGTACGGTCTTTACGGACGACATCGACTTAATAATAAAAACGTTATATATTTTTGACTCTTGACGGATTTAATGCTCGTTACGGACATACTGTGCCAACGGACGACATCGACTAAATAACAAAAATATAATATATTTTTGACTCGTTACAGATTTTGAAGCGCGTAAAGGGCGTACGGTTGTTATGGACGACATCGACCAAATAAAAATATTATATATTTTTTACTTGTTACGGATACAACGCGCGTAAGGGACGTATGCTCGTTACGGAAATTATGGATGATATATATTTTTGAGTCGTTGCGGATTCGACCCGCGTTAAATAACCATACAATAATAACTAATGTACCCGTGAAGCGGGTCACGAATAAAATAAACCCTCCCCTTGGAGTTCACGTGGTCCCAATGTCCCTATCCGCAATCACAGCCCAAAACCCTAAAAGCGTGGGTTTATCAACCACTACCAAACCCTGTCTACACGTATGTTTATTAAACTTTATTAATATTAAGTGGTAAATGTAGTATATTTAAATAAAATAATAATAATAACAATACAAAAAATTAATGTTAAACGTACCTGGGTATAGAGATTTGTAGAGATCTCATCATCCCTGTATAAACCTCTCTGTGTCGCAAACTCTGAAAGCGACATAGCACGCGGTTTTCCGGCCATGCGAAAAGAAACCTTAGGCGATGGGGAGGGGGGGTGCAATAAACTCCCGCGCCCAATCATGCTCCATGAGAGTCTTGAGAGCATCCCAAGAAACTGCCTAGTGTCCACCGACATGCATCTTCCGAAGCTTGTCGCAACGGACAGGGTTAGCAGCATCGGACTCCGGAGGAAACTATAAAATTGTGTGACCTAGAAGAGGATTCGGCGGTCGACGCTGCTGCTGCTCCTACTCACGCATCAACTTGTCATCCATGTCATCGTCAATCACTATCATGAAAACCAAAAAATAATATTCTTTTAGATCGTTAGGGACCTACGCACGTTACGGACGACATCGACTAAATAATAAACTTATTATATAATTACGACAATCAATTTCGAAGTTTGTTAGGGACGTACGCGCGTTATGAACGACATCGACTAAATAATAAACTTATTATATAAGTACGACAATCTAAGTTTCGACGTTCATTAGGGACGTACGCGCGTTACGGACAACATCAACTGATCAAACTAACACCAAAGATGAAATACATAACAAATACACCTAATCCACAACCTTCAAATTCTCCAATTTACCTAAAATACAACTAAATTACTTATGAAAAACATACCAAATTCGAAATTAATGAAGTTGGGTTGAAAAATTACCTCCTTCATGCTTCAAATATGCTTCGTATACGGTCCAAATACGTAATCGTCGTATGTTCCCGCTCGTATGTGTGTGTATTTGATTTTGGGGTATACTGCACTTCGTAGGGAATGAAACTGGTTTATACGAAGGCCTATACGCTTGTATATAGAGCTATACGCAGCGTATATATGGTATGCAAAAGGTCTAATATACCCCTTGACTTAGAGGCGTATAGACCCTTATCAACGGTAAAAGGGTAATTTCCCATGGTCAAATTTAAAATTACCCTTTTACCCCTTAAAAGGGGCTATACACAGAAGTATCTAGGGGTATATTAGACCTTTTATATACTTTATATATGATGCGTATAGCTCTAAACGCCGCACATATAAAGGTAGTATAATGTCTATTATAGCCCTGGATCAAGCCTGGTATAGACCCTTTCCAAGGGTAAAATGATAATTTTTCAGAAAGTCAAAGATGCTTTGACTTTGGAGAATTACAATTATACCCCTAAAGAGGGTCTAAACGAGGCTTGATCCAGGGTATAATAGTAATTTTGCAAATTCAAATTTTAAAGCTCAGTTTAGGGGGAATTTCTCTGACTTCTCTATACGCATCGAAGGGGTCTCTACGATGCGTATAACCTTTGGCATTTTACCTTTTTGCCCTGGTTTGAGGCTATACGCAGCCGAAGTCAGGGGTAATCTAGTCTTTCTGGCTTTCCATACGCTGCGTTGGGCCCTATACGCAGCGTATATAAAAGCTCATTTTTGTATTTTTTTTGTATTTCTTTATTCAGTTATAAAAAACAATATAATTTATATTGTTAATCATATAAATTATAAAAGTAATACAAGTATTATTAATAATTTAAAAAATATTATAAATTGTAAAAATTTTACAATCAACACAAATATTAACAAAAATACAAGTTTTCGTTTAGTGTTTGATAACATATATACTCGAGTCTTTGTCTTGGTATTTGTCTGAGTCTGATTCAGGGTTCATTATCTCGGTGTAGTGTTGTAACTGTGCCCTATAAATTTCTTCCCACTGTTCTGCAACTATTATTCTGTGTAACGACCATAGCACGTTTACCGTAGGCATCACGTAGCCTCCTTTCAACTTAACATGTATGAAGTGTGCCCTGTTAACATGTACGAGTGTTATTGGGTGAGGTCATGGATCTATAGGGGCATCCAATAACGAGAAGAAGGTACATCTCCCTTCGATGCTTAGCACGTGGACAAAGATATTATACCTTTCCGCTAAGAGAAGCCCTGCGTGCGGCATTTCCATCCGGTGACTTTTGGGGCACCCTTTCACTAAATGCCAAGAGATGCTATTACGTATCTAGTTAAATTCTCCTTTGCTCCATATTTCGAATATAGGACACCATAGCGATACGTTATGGTCAATCTCCAGTAGTAAATCATTTTGAACACAGGGCCATACGTATTCCGTGAAACCTAACCCGACAGCCCCAGACCGAAACCCACAATGACCGTCTTGCATCACATCTTGTATACACGGTATGTAGGTGGGTAACTCCGATGGAATTCGATGCTTAAACCTCATAATGGTTAACAAGTCCTCATCCCCTTTATTAATGGAAAACATGATCATCCCGTGTCTCCTTCTTTTTAGAACCCGTTGAACCACTTTGTTGCATTTTAGGTTTTTCAGACTTTAGAGCCGAACCAGTTCCACGAGATCCCTGTGATGGTACGTATGAGCTGTATCAGGGTAAATCGTACCTATGTTGTGGGGAAGCTGCATATATGTTGCTTGCCTCACAATAGGAGTTGTTTCTCGCAACTTCGTCTACCCTCGCAGCTTCTTCTAGCCTTTGTTGTACGTTCTTTGATGTAGGCCGACCGTGAGTATCTTGTTGGACAGTCAGTGGTTTCTTAGTTGATTTTGTCGGGGTTAAGACCGCCTTTATCTTTGAAAGCAAAATTTTTTTTCAAAGAGGAGGATTGCGACTCTAATTGTTGCTGCATAATATTGAGCTCTTCTACAACATCGACCTCCTCATCAGGCAAGCTTACGCTAGAATACGTCTATGTCTTCGAGTTGTATCTTACGCTCTACATAGTTAAATCAATACGATGTGAGAAACAACTAAAATAAATACGTTGTGAGAAACAGCTAAAATCGTACTAAATAACAAAATGTTTGTAGGTTTAATATTTTTTACATGTATGTCAGTACTTTTCAAGCCACAAGCACACAGGAACCCACAACTAAGCCACATATGGCAACCACATGATGCGTTAAGTTTTCGCAACACCTCCAGCTTCATCACTAGCTCTCCTTCTAGCAAATCAAGTGCTGTATAGGAAACCTTTCCACGTAGGTTATCCAAAAGTGGTTATCTGTGGTTCATAATTTTTTTGATACTTTGGGTGAAAGTTTTTTCTATTTACCCTAACCGAGTTTCAACTATATGAATGACGCATTCCATGATTCGTTGCAATGAACTCCTGTCTCGAACGTATCTTTTCAAATTTGCGTGCTGGCTCTCAAAACTGTTAGTGGTGAGCTGACTAAAGTTGACACTTATTAGTTCACGCAAAACCAAACATTTCTTTATAGTCTTTGACCTATTTTTCGTAGACATAATTAAAGACAGCTGCAAAAGTAAAATAATGAAATGTAAAAGCGTATGTAAATATAATGGTTTGTGTGAGTCATTTTTTGAAGACACACTTACTTAAATGGTTGGCAGCCACGAGCCGGTTATACAATTTGTCCAAGTTGTATTCGTACATGGGCTCTGAAGCAGAGTTGCACACTCTCTGCTAGTACGAAAAACATTTCTCCCAATATACTTTATTGAACCCTTGCTCGCAATGTTTACATATATTTTGTTCGATGTGAAACCGACATAGAAAACTAGACGTGTTCGGGAATACTTTAGCACACGCGTTCATTAGGGCTAGCTCTCTGTCCATGACTATCACATGCGACATCATTCATTCATGCAACATTGACTTGATCCGCTCAAGCACCCACACGAAGTTATCCCTTCGTTCTTTGCAAACAACAACATGTGCGATACAAAAAAAAATTGTTGGTCGACGTCAAACCCACAACCTGGACAAATGGCATGTTGTAGATGTTTGTTTTGTACGTCGCGTCAATCAACAACATGTGTAGGAATGCACGCCACATAGTAATTGAATGGGGATGAACAAAGAAAAGCTCTATTACGACACCTGTTTTGTGTTCCTATCGGGTGTCGTAAATGAATCGATTTTCATGCGCATGCTTTTTAGTGCCTACATGGTTGTCTTTCCGTCCGTTTGGACGCTCTAATTTTCTGTACCGCATTTTGCACGCCTTTCTAAACTTGGAGGATGTTAGGAAACTGCTTTTTTAGGGTTTGAAATATGTTACGTGGCTCCACGTTTTGAGCAGTTAGCTGCTCCACCAACCAGTATTCGACTTTAGTAAATCGTCGCACAAACGTGTGGCCCAACAGACTCTGCGTAGGTTCGTGGTTATGTTTCGAGTTGTCCACTACCAACTCCCACGTGTCATTCGTCAAGTCCCGAACAGCGAGTAATGAAAATAGGCAACCAATATTTTTGCTGCCAGCTTTCCTAACTGTTGCTTTACTACGGTGCTCACCACCACGGTCGCACATATGCCATACAATCCCCATTCTACCACGGATATTTTTCGATCGACAGGTAATAATGACGTAACCATTCTCCTTTACTGTTGCTTGTATCCAATTCTTCTGATCAAAACGCTAAAAAAACAGTTACTTTATTAATAAAATTAATTTTAATTTAACGATAATAATAATAATAATAATAATAATAATAATAATAATAATAATAATAATAATAATAATAATCATAATAATTTTAACAACAATAATAATTATTATAATTTTAACAATAATAATAATAATTATAATTTCAACAATAATAATAATTATAATAATATTAACAATAGTTATATAATTTTAACAATAACAATAATAGTATTTATAATTTTAACAGTAATAATAATAATTATATATTAACAATAGTTATATAATTTTAACAATAATAATAATAATTATAATTTTAAATATAATAATAACTATTATAAGAATAATACAAATATTAATGTGATACCTCCTTAATTTGAAACGGATTGACCGGGTTAGAGGGTTGATAATCATCATACAATGGTCTGTTAGGAGGCTCATCACGTATCCACCGTATCCTCCGTATGATCCGAACTATCTTGTTGCACGTAAGAAACTTCACCCCATATCCGTAATCCGGATAAGATTGTTGTGTCGGGTAATATGGTTCATCAACAGGGGCATTCTCAGCACCGTATCCTACGTGTCCATTCAGATTAACTTGTTGGACGTACGGAGATTCATACCCGTATCCGAAATTTGGATACACTTCCTGTAATATGGATCCTCAACTGGTGGAGTCGGAGCCTCGTTCAAGTCTGGCAACTGTATGTTTTGATCAACAGGGACGCCAGACACGACTTGCTCCTCATTAGCATCATTTACTCCCCACGAGTCGTCAGAATAGTGATTAAAGAAATAATTCTCGTCCAAAAATATGCCATTTTAGCTCCGATAAAGTAAATAACTGAGAAAGTGAAGAATGCGATATATTTTTTTGAATTCGTAGGAAGACATGGATGTCTAAATATTATTTTGTATTCACAATTATCAGCCTCGTATAGCTCCATACTCGGCATATAACTTTATTCATGTGCCTAGAAAACATCGTATCATTCTCAAATCTCTCTGACATACGCAGCGTATAGAGCTATACACATCATAAATGTAACATCCTACTTATTATAGATGTAATTAGCAAAAGATTTAAAATCCAATTTAATGGATAACAGTTTTCCTTCATTGACATGATTAGATTTTAAAAGTCTTAAGTACAAAATATGATTTCAACATTTCAACATTTGTTTGTTTCTTAGACAAGGAATAGTAGAGTGGAAGCTAGAAATTCGAAAGTCTTTGATTCTTTGTCTTTCTTGTTCAACATCCTTGTGTTTTAAAGTTCACCTACAATACAAATTGTTTTATTATATAATCCTTACAAGAAATAAAAACATAACCGATTTGTTAAAGAATGGTTTAAATAAACACACCTAATATTTTTTTCTTCAAGACCCACCGTAAGCTACGGTACCGTAGCTTACGGTCAAGACCATTTTATGTTACGGTGAGAACCATCTGTCTTACGGTAATGACTTTTTGTTCATTAACAGTAGCAGCCACCGTAAGCTACGGTGGCTGCCGTAGCTTACGGTGGCATGCTGCAGAATTTTCCTTTTTGCAGTTTTTGTCATGAAATTCTCAAATCGCTTAAATCGCTTATGCGTTTAACTTACTGTTTCTTCCTATGTGATCAAAACAACATCTTCTACTTTATACATTCGCAATACAATACCTGCGTTAAGCATACGTTTAATTTTATAAGCTTTCGAATTACTACTATTTACACATATTTTGACCCGTTCGTATTTTCTTAACAATTTATCATATTAAATCATATCCTTTGACCATGGACTTTATTACCGGGTTACCTGTTTGGAAGTCGGAAAATATAACCATGGACTTTATTATCGGGTTACCTCACACCTCCAGTAGGTATGACACAATTTGGGTTATCATTGATCGTCTCACTAAATCAGCTCATTTCATCCCAGTCCGTGAAGACTACAAGAACGAGAAGTTAGCTCGTATCTATATTGATGAAATTGTAAGCCGTCGTGGTGTACCCATAAGTATCATTTCAGATCGAGACGGTCGTTTTACTTCACGAACGTGGCAAGCCGCACAGTCAGCTTTGGGTACACGATTAGATCTCATCACTGCTTTTCACCCTCAAACTAATGGTCAATGTGAGCGCACCATACAAACTCTTGAAGACATGTTGCGAGCACATGTCATAGACTTCAAGGGCAATTGGGATTCTCATCTACCGTTGGTTGAATTTTCGTACAACAAGAGCTATCATTCAAGCATCGGCATGGCTCCTTTTGAAGCCTTATATGGTCGTAAGTGCCGATCTCCTGTATGTTGGCATGAAATCAGTGAAGTGCAAATCATTCATACAAGGCCCATCAGTTCCTCGTTGGATACGAGTTGAGCATCGCGTGCTTCATTAGATCGGCTGCGTTTGATTGAGCCTTGATCTCACAGCTCATCATTTATCATGCAAGTGTTCATAGTTGATATTATGTGGGTTGTGGTTTGTTTATATATATACACATATGCTCATATATGGTTTTTGCACAATCTTTAAAATTAATCTATATAATTGAATTGTATAAAATTTTAATTTAGATTCACTCGCCAACTTTTGTTGACCCAAACCTTTTTTTACACATGATACAGGAGGACAGGCTAAGGAAAGGAACACTTAGATTGGCCTTAAAAGATGAATAAAATACTACATGTTTAGAACAATATTTCTAATGTTTGAATGTTTTCTTTGTGTTTGGGTATTTTTTTAAATTTCAAATAATAAATATGAAACTTAATCATAGTAAATGTCATGAGCTTTGAAGATAACCCAATTATGCCCCGACTTCTATTTCCGCTGCGGGTTAGGGTGTGACAGTTAAAACACATGAACTTGCCAACTTTGTTGATTTTAAACTTAACATGTGTTTCAGGTAATTAGTGGATCTATGCAGGAGGTTGCAAATCAAGAAACAAGTACCAAGTCTCCAATACCATATTTTGAAGGATTTATCCAGTATATCCCGCCTACTTGCGGTGATATAAGTGTCAATACCTTAGTATTTAAAATCTTGCATTTTGGTTATTTAACAATTTGACAATTTATGGGTTGTAAACAATATACTTAACCTATGTTGCGTTTTGAAAAATATATCAGTAATGACATTTGGAGGTCATTTAGTATGTTCACTTATGTTGTATGCAATGATCAGATCACACCGCGCACTTTTGCCTATGAGCGGGTGTGACAATTTAAATCTCTTACTTGTTCAACACTTATCAATTCAAAAGTTGTCTAACAACCTTAACTTGAACTTGATCAATTTGAGCTTTAAATGTTTCAGATATTAGGTAAGTTTATTGGACAAAAAAACTTAAATAACACCAAATCCAATTAGAAATCCCGAAGAACACCATAAGCGGTACTAATAATATTATTAATAAGTCTTATGGTATTTTCTTCTTTAATTCATTAAAAATAATAATATTATTAATAACTAACTAATACACAACAATAAAAGATTCATGTTGTATACTTCATTAACAATATAAACATACCCTTTTACGAATCAAACATAAACATGCAATCATCACTATATGTATAATATCTCACAAATATTATTACTAAAAAGTAGGGGATACTATAACATTCGTGTAAAACGGGTTCCAAAACCCACTCCGTTTAAGAATCAAGTTTTTATTAGAAATTCGTTTATTTTAGTGTGTTACTTAATTATATTATTTATGGTTAATAAATAGCTTTCATAACTAAAATAATAATATATAAGGGAATAAATTAATTAAATCTAAAATAATAAAAAAATAAAAGAACAAAATGAACAAAAGGGTAGCCGGGATTCGAACCCGGATCCCCCACATAGCACACACAAGTTTCACCGCTGCACTACACACACTTATGTTTAAAATCTGGAAATAAAATATATTTATAATAAAACAACATCAAGCCAATGTGCAACTTCAAGATCGGCAGTTCTGTAACTGTAATCAATCTTCAAACAAACAACTAAATTAGCGTTTTAAATGATTGAACGTCAATTGTAACCGATTTTTGAACAACTAATTGTAACCGAAAACCTTGATCAATTAGTCGAAACCGAAATGTAATCATGGGATTTAAAATCGAAGATTTCAAAACTAATTTTGAGCCTTATAAATACCAATTCATCTCAATAGAACACACCACTCTCAATCTCTATACCCAACACCTTTCTCTTCGAATCAGCATCGTCGGAGATCACCTGTTTCGCCGGAATCTGTCACCGGAAAACCGCAACTTGGCTCCTAGTCGGTACAACTCTCCTAATCTTTTTGACACCTCCTTAATTATGTATTGCAAAACTTAAATTAGTTAAGTAGCACTGTTATCATCGATTAACAGTCGGATCATGTTTCTGGGTTTGAATCAAAGAAGAAGATGAAGTGCTAAAGTGTTTATTAGTATAATTAAAAATGGGTAATAAACCGGGCTAGACACACAGTCCAGTGATGGACTGTGTGCAAACATAACGTAAACGTTCGGGGTTCGAATCTTGATCATGTCCGTTTGTTGAAATAAAAACCAGTTTCTTTAAACAATCATATTATCTCTCAATAAGTTAATAAGTATAATATAATTCATATTATTACTGGGTTAGACACCCAGCCCAGTTGGTAGGGCTGGGTGCATCGCAAGTGAAGGTCGCGGGTTAGAGGCGGCCTGTGTGCGCCGGTTCAAAGGTTTTAAAAATCTTTTTAAATTAAATAAATTCAGACTTCATCTAAGTAGTATATAAGAGTAATTAAATCTGAGATTATTTAGGGTTAGACACGTAGTTCAGTTGGTAGAGCTGCGTGCACGTATATGGGAGGTCACGAGTTCGAATCTCACACGCTGCTAAACGCATAAGAACCGGTCGAAACGGTCAGGTCTGACAGGACCATATTTTTTTATTTATTATTTTCTTTAATATTTTAGTTAAAAATCATTTAAAAACACATAAAAACAAGACTTTTTAGGTTAAAAAACTTCATTAAATACTACAAAAATAACCTAAAAATCTAATAAAAAGCATTAATTATAAATATTAATTTCTAATAGAATTTATTTATTTATCGAATCATTACGTTGTTATTTTAGGTTAGTTTTCTCTAGTGATTAAAACCCTTCGCCTGCTTAATAACGTTTTGGGGTGTATCATGTGTCGTTTAGTTATTTTATTTATTTTAACACTTGTGCTAACACCATTATGTGATCTATTGTGTATATTTTGTAGTTGTTATGTGTGGTTACATTATGTCATTTCAGTGCAAATCATTCATACAAGGCCCATCAGTTCCTCGTTGGATACGAGTTGAGCGTCACGTGCCTCATTAGATCGGTTGCGTTTGATTGAACCTTGATCTCACAGCTCATCATTTATCATGCAAGTGTTCATAGTTGATATTATGTGGGTTGTGGTTTGTTTATATATATACACATATGCTCATATATGGTTTTTGCACAATCTTTTAAATTAATCAATATAATTGAATTGTTTAAAAGTTTAATTTAGATTCACTCGCCAACTTTTGTTGACCCAAACCTTTTTTTTACACATGATACAGGTGGACAAGTGTAGGAGAGGAACACTTAGATTGGCCTTAAAAGATGAATAAAATACTACATGTTTAGAACAATACTTCTGATGTTTGAATGTTTTCTTTGTGTTTGGGTATTTCTTTTAAATTTCAAATAATAAATATGAAACTTAATCATAGTAAATGTCATGAGCTTTGATGATAACCCAATTATGTCCCGACTTCTATTTTCGCTGCGGTTCAGGGTGTGACATTTAAAACACATGAACTCGCCAACTTTTGTTTATTTTCAACTTAACATGTGTTTCAGGTAATTAGTAGATCTATGCAGGAGGTTGCAAATCAAGAAACAAGTACCAAGTCTCCAATGCCATCTTTTGAAGGATTTGTCCAGTATATCCCGCCTACTTGCGTGATATAAGGGTCAAAACCTTAGTATTTAAAATATTTCATTTTGGTTATTTAACAATTTGACAATTTATGGGTTGTAAACAATATACTTAACCTATGTTGCATTTTAAAAACTATATCAGTTATGGCATTTAGAGGTTGTTTTATTCATTTAGTATGTTCACTTATGTTGTATGCAATGAGAATCAATCAGATCATACCGCGCGCTTCCGCCTATGAGCGGGTGTGACAGTTTAGATCTCGTACTGGTTCAACACTTATCAATTCAAAAGTTATCTAACAACCCCTAACTTGAACTTGATCAACTTGAATTTTAAATGGTTTTAAATAACACAAAACCCAATTAGAAATCCCGAAGAACACCATAAGTGGTACTAATAGTATTATTAATACGTCTTATGGTATTTTCTCCTTTAATTCATTAAAAATAATAATATTATTAATAACTAACTAATACACAACAATAAAAAATTCATGTGGTATACTTCATTAACAATATAAATACACCCTTTTATGAATCAAACATAAATAAGCAATCATCATTATATGTATAATATCTCACAAATATTATTACTAATAACTTTTTATTTAATCCGTATACAAATATTTTATGGTTTACTTGGATATTAATCATTTACTTTTGATTTATCTAAAATATAATTAATTATCTAGTAACGATTTTGCTTATAATAAATAATTAGAAATAATGTCATACGATAAAACCTCCTTATCTTTTAAAAGGATTCTTTTACAGTATGTTTAAAATATCAATTAAATAAGTTATTGTTTTCATATGATGATAATGATGATGATAGTGGTGGTGGTGGTAAAGAATAGGTTAATTTATTGCTTAAAAACCGATTTACTTCCATGCTTTGAACACATATTTAATGTTATTGTTTGGTTAGACAATTTTTTTTAACTTTTTCTTTTGATATTTCTTAATTTATATTTTAACGGTAATTCCTTTAATTTGAATGTTTTAGTTATTAATTTTAAGTAGACTATCATCATATTTTTTATTATGTTGATAGCTATGTTTTGAAAGTTTAGAGGTAGAATATTTTCATAATAATTTTGATATAAATTTATATTCAGCAGGACTTAAATTCTCAGGCCTGCGAAACCAAAAACTATTACCAAATGTTAACGTTATCAAAAAATATTGATTGAAAGAATAGTTTATACAATGGAAATCGACTATAGGTCCTATCATTGGTGATCAGGTTATATGAGGCACTTAATATTGTCACTCGAACGTTTATCCCTAGATTTTGATTAATACCGCCAAATAATATGATTTCGATTAAATTGAGATAAATGATTTTGGTTAATACCGCAAGATAATTATTATGTAAAGTTGGTTTTGTTTTCTAAAATAATTAGTTTTACGCATTACCAACTATATGTCGCGTTGTCTAAGGCATCAAATCCTTAAACCTGTGTAATACATTGGTCTAGTAACCTAGTATATATATATAGGAGAAGAATTCGTTAGAAATCACCCTTTATTACGAGAAACGCGAGAACCAATATGAACACAACCAAAACTACCTAATAAAACGCACATATTTTTTTAATATTTTTTTGAAAAAATCACTATTTTTCGTTAATAAAAAAATCAAAAAAATGAGTAACAATTATCCATGTACGTGTGCATATGTATAATTTCTTTGACAAATTCCATTACCAATATTAGACAATTGCACTTTCATTTACTCTACCCTCAATAATACACTACTTATTATATTAACAATATTAAAAATGCACATGATATAATGTGTTTTGGTACATTACTTTGAATACACTTTCCTTTTCATCTATCATACCATCCATGATACACTATCATTACCTCCTACTATCCATACACAATACAATTACCTTCTACCATCCATAATACAATATCATTACAAATAATTTACTTTATTACATGTATATCAACACCCTTTATACCATTCAAACAATATATTACATCATAAAGTGACAAATATAACCAAACCATCAACCACTAGATACAAAAAAACATGTATATAGGTTTACTTTATTATTCAAAATCACAAACTTTTTGTATCAAAACACTTATCATGGTATATATATAATGATACACATGTGTATTTTTAATATTGATAATGTAAAAAAATAGTGTATTACAGATGATAGTGTAAATGAAAGTGCAATTGTCTACTACTGTAATGTATTACCAAATTTGTTCAAGAAATGATACATATGTACATGTGCATCGATAATTATTACTCGAAATTTTTTTGCTATTTTTATTGACAAAAAATAGCAATTGTTTTTCAAAAAAGAATACTATATAAAAACTTGTGTATTTTATTGAATTTTTTAGGTATTATTTGTGTTCACATTGGTTATCGTAGTTCTCGCATGAACTCTACCATATATATATATATATATATATATATATATATATATATATATATATTAATCAAAATAAGATGTAATATTATACAACATTATACTACAATACATACTATATTGTATTGCAATGCAACGTATTTATTATGTTATGTTGTAATGTATGGTATACTATTCCTTTTAATATGATATGATATAATATTAAATGCTATGATACTATATATATTTTTGAATGATAAATTTTCTTTTTAAATACTCTAACATATAATATTATTCGATATGATATGATATTGTATGATACTATATATATTTTTGAATGATAAATTTTCTTTTTAAATACTCTACCATATAATATTATCAATATGACATGATATTTGATCATATCGTAAGTTAAGTTATTGAATATCATTATATCATACTATACCTACTTCCCAAGCAAGAATCTTATAGATGTAAAATTATCGATGGTCCTAAAATACCAAAAGTGGAAAAATAAATTTAGTTTGTGTTAGATAACATACCTACTAATCCCTAAATACATAAAAAAATATGTTAATTGTACAATGTGTTACCGATGTGTAAAGAAATACTTTATATTGCGTCCATAATCAACTACGGATTACCATAAAATTCAAGAAGATAAAAATTAATTTTTATATGTTATGTTTTAAAATCCGTCACACAAGATTTCAGTTAGATATTTGAGTTTTTCTTCTCAAAAAGTTTTCTTTTTATATGATACTATACAATAATATCAAACCTATAAACCTATAACGAACTTATAGATTCGGTTGCTTATACACGATTCATTTATTTCAATTTGGTTTCTCAAGATAAATATAATATTCCATAACATTATATTATCTTCATTATATTACAAATTTTTACATATATAATAACATATGGTATCATATCATTACACATCACATACCATTACACTGCTACAAGAATGATTGTGGTGGATTCCAGTAATTACCTACTGAGTAATCCTAAGAAATTATATAGAAAGTTTACCACCGTATGGTTTCCATGAAATTCAAAATATAAAGAACAAAGAATTTCTTTTTCAATTTTTGTCGCACAAAGAGATTAATTATAACTCCTGGAGGCTAGGTTTTTTTAAAATATATTTTCATAAGTTCTTGATATTTGGTTTGTTTTAGCTTATTTATTTATTAATTATATTAAATAAATTTCAAGTGTTTGTAACTATTTGATGTTTTTTACTTTTTTTGTTTTTTGGTGTTTAGGTTAGATCTAAAAAACTTGGCCTTTTTTCAAGAATCAAAGTTATGAGCTTTAAAATCAACCTGATACAAAGTTAAGCACTTTCTCGTGAAGAAACCTACATGTTTATCAAATTGTTCTAAGTATGTAATGGAATACAAAAATATGAAAACTTAACACAATCACTTTAAAGTTCTTTCTTTAAATAAATACAAAAAATTTACATACTCACTCTAAACTTCTTTCTTCATTATCACTTGTCAAATAATTACAATTTACAAGTATTCAAAAGCCAAGGAAATGTTAAACTCTTGAGTAACTATTTATACAGTAAATCTATTATAGGAATCAAAGCATGAGTAGCAACCAACCCAGCTGCTAAATGCTTCTTGTTGAATTCAGTTTGGTCTTCATTCAGTTCTTCATCACGGTATGCAGTTATCAGCTATGAAAGAGCTTAGCCTTGTTAAAGATACGGCGATTTGACGGTTTAGAGATATCTCTCTACGGATGAGTGAATGTGAAGTTTATGTATCCGTTTATCATGCGTTCTCGTACAAGCGTGCGGTTATAGTTAAATGTCTTCCTTGATACATTGAAAAAGGACTCAGAACTTTCCTCAACTCCTCTTGAATACACAAGAACTGCATAAGCATTGATGGGTCAAATATGTAAAACTAAAAAGAAAACAGGTCCAACAACTCAGACGACATCTACTAAAAGGTATTATTGATGGGTCAAATATTTTTAACATTATACTATACTTCCACTACACAAACGAATATCAACGACCGCGTAATCGAGTAATTAACGGCTTAGTAATCCTACGAATTAAAACTTTTATAGGGAAATTACTAAGTGATCCAAAATCTATCCCCATGAAAGAAGATGGAAAAATCATTCCGATATAGACATAAATATATGTAAATATTTAAATAAGGTTGATCAGAAAAGTCAATTTTTAGGTTAGTTACCTTCATCCCTATGAACTGTCAACATGTTATAACCTTTAACACGCATTCTTCAGTTCCCAGCATCAGGAATCGGTCAGAATACTTAACAACTCAAAAAAATATAAATGAAGAATTAAAGAGCACTTACAATTGAATCCTGAAGCTACTTTCGTCTAGCATTGGCAACAAAGTAAACAAACAAAAGACGGTGGCAGATGATGCGGCGCCCAAGATGCGTATGATAATATAATAAGAGTAGAATGGAGAATTAGGGTTTGATTTATAATTGTACGTTTGTATTAGATTTTCAATTTTAACCCCTTGTTTTTGCACTCTTTTCTATCAATTCATTACCCCTTGACCCTTTGATTTTGTATCTTTATCTGCAAAACTAAATTAATATTATTTTCTTTTTTAGCAGGTAAGATTAAATTATATGGTTGTGCAAATCATTTGTGCTTATGATACACTTCAAACAACACATGTTTACGTTAGCTTTCACATTACATGGTCGTGAGTAGTTTGGTTATTTGGTGGGTTTTTAACACTTATGATTTCATAATTGAATGGCATAAGTTTTTATTAAAAATTTGTCTTTGATTATCAACCGAGTTAAATCATTAACAACGTCTTTTGGTATCTATCTAATTAAAAGGTTTGAGTGAATCGTTGAACCGGAAATCTGAAAGGGGTTACATTTCTTTAAATATGATAACTTTCTTAATCATACGTCATCAAAACTTTCAAAATTCATACAAATCAATATTTTTTCTTGGTATTTAGTTAATTTAGGCTTTTACAATTAAAAACTAACCAAATACTCGCTATGAAGACGACCGTACTTACCCTTTATAGTAAAGGTAATAGGACCAATTTTTAAATTTGTTTTTGACCAACCTTTTGACATGTATTAAAAAAACATATTCCTATTCTCTTTTAAAAAAAGACTACTTTCTTTTTCAAAGAAACCCTACTAATAAGCACATCATATACTTTGTCAAAGAAAAGAATATCTTCTAGACTTATATATGGTTATGATATAGTTCAAGTTATAGATGTTTACATTAGTTTTCATATCACCATGTCGTCTACCTTTATGTCACGTATAACCAACTTCGTCAAAACATACATCCACGTATATAAAGGAGCACATTGTTGTGATAACCGCTTTTTCCACAAAAATTTTTTCCAACCCACTTAGAAATATGTCTTTTGTTTAGTAATAATATAACACATGCTAAGTAGAGACTGGGGCACTTTATTATAGTAACAACCATGAAATAAAGATAAGCACAAGAGATTTCTTAGATGCTTCATAGATTTAAAGATTGTAATTTAGATTTGATTAAGATTCATGCTCTCATTTTCAGAGTGATAACGTGTAAATATTGGATAGCTATGTATGGAAGTTTTTGCATTTGTTTAGATTCAGAGGCACATTTTTGCATCAAGGAAATATATATATGTTTATGATGTGTTTAGCATTGTCATAGAAAAACCTATGCACAATCAAGATGTTCTTGTGAAAAATCTAATAGCAGTTAATATAAAGACCCCTATGAAGAATGAGAATTTTGTATTTATGTTGTACACATGAATATTATAACGGGTTAAGAATTCACAATAACGACACAAATTATGTCATGATTTCAGGATTTTGAGTTTTGTTATAAGTTGACCCTAACCAAGTTACCCACCTCCTTGGTTTACACTCAAACCATCAAATGTTATAGTCCAAAATTATTCATCACTATAGTAAACAACAGTTTTTGAAAATTCAACCATAGCGTATAAAGTGACAATTTAGCAACAAAGTTATAGAATCAGGTTTGTTAATAGCTTTCCACTCAGCAAGTCAAGTGTTGTATTTCCATGTAGGTTGTCATATAGTGGTAGTTTGTGGTGGTTCATCATTTTTTAATGCTTTCCTGGAAACTATTTTTTATTTCTTTGAACTACGTTTCAACTATATCCATGGCACATTCCATTATCGGTCCAGTGAGCTCTTATTTCGAACCTATCTCTTCAAGTTGGCGGGCTAGCTCTCAACTTTGTTGGTTGTACGCAAACCGAAGTTGAGACTCTGGTCAGTCCACGTAAATACGAACATTTTTTATACTCTTGCAGCCAATTATCATACACATACTTAAAGACCCCAAAAATTAAAATAATGAATTAAAATGTGAACATGTAGAAATATAATCGAAAGTGTGAATCATCTGTTGTAAGAAAATTTACTTTCACGATTGCAAGCCAAGTGGCTAATGTAGTTTGTTCAAGTTGTATATGGATACTGACGGTGACTCGCACAACGTCCTCCAGGATGACATGAATTTTTCCCAGTGAGTCAAACTAAATGCATTCTTGCAGTATTTAAAATATTTTGTTGTATGTGGTAACTGCAAAGATACCTAGAGGTGTTCGGAAATACTTCAGTACACACACGACTTCACTAGGGCCAGTTCTTTATCTTTCACAATTAAACGTGGCTCCATATATTCATTCAGCATTGACCTTATCCTTTCAAGTACCCATACGAAGTTATCACTCTATTCATTACAAATAATGGTATGCGCGATACAATACGACTTGTTGGTTGGCGTCAAACCCACAACCTGGACATATGGCATGCCTGTGTTGTTTTAAATGCAGTGTAGAGTATATCAACAACAAGTGTGGGAATGTGTGCCACCTATCGCCCGAGTAGGGATGAACAAAGAAGAGCTTTGTTACCACTTCTGTTCTGGGTTCCTGTCGTGTCTAGTAAATGAATTTGTTTTCAAGCATCAAGGTTTCTAGTGACTGTATGGGATTCTTTCCGTCACTCTATGAGGCTCGAATCTTTTGGATCGTACTTTGTATGTCTTTCTAAACAACGAGCCTATCAGGATCCTGTTTCCTTAGCGTTCGATAAATGTTGAATGGCTCCATGTTTTGAGCTGTCAAATGCTCGATCAACTTGTAATCGTTGGGAGTAAATCTTCGCACAAACATGTGGGCCGACCGGTCCTCAACAAGTTTGTGGTCAGGTTAAGTGACTCCCGTTACTATCCCCTAGGTTTCGTACGGACGGTGCCGCACCGCCAGAAGATAAAACGGGCAACCGGTTTTTTTTGTTGCTGGCTTTTCCAACCGTTGTTGTAGTGCGGTGCTCACCACCACCATCACATTTAATCCATACCCTCCTGGTCCTTCCTCTCATTTTCTTTGATCCCGTGTCATAATAACGAACCATCCTCGTTTTCTATATCTTGTACCCATTTCTTTAGGTCATCTAGAGAGTTGAAAACCTATAATACCGATAGAGTTAACTTTCATTTTATAGTTATTAATTTGGTTTAATTCTTTTGAACTATATATATTAATTTTAATGTATGACAATTATCTAAAAACACATAGGAATAACACTGTCTCACCTAACTACATAAGTTTGATACTTCGTTTTCTTAGGATTGCCCGGGCTCGAGGGTTCCTCGTCCTCATACAATGGTGTCTTGGGTGGCTCACCACCATATCCTCATTCGTCCCGATAGTTTTGTGGAACTGTGATGCATTGTAACTTTTGTAAGGATTGCTCGGGAAAATGAATTGCTCCTTACCAAATGATGCGGTGAATGGAGGCTTAACATCGTATCCACGTATCCATCTGGATAGGTTATTGCACGTTAGTAGATTCACACATGTATCCATAATTCGGATACCCTTGTTGCGCCAAATAATCTGGTTCATCAACAAGGGATGGTTCATCAACAGGGGAATGCTCGTTCAAATCTAGACACACTTTGTTTTGATCGGCCTCCCTAGAATCGGAACGACAGACTCTTACGAAAAACAGTATGATAAATAGTAAATAGTCAAAACAACAAGGAATTTAAGATGATAAATGTTTACGGATCGGTTTTGGGCACCCATGATTGGCTAGAATACTGCCAAAAAAATAATTGCCAGACATTTGTAATTTGTTGAATTAATAATCTTTCTGTACAAAATTGCTTAAATCCTTGCTTAATAACCGGCAAAGAAGACAAAGAATAACATAATATACAAGCATGTTATGACGAATGCTTGAAGGATTAGGTATTCTATTTATACACTATGAGATACGCTCTGTACTACTCTGTACTCGACGTATAACTTTATTAATGTGCACAGACATCATCATATCATAGTCAAATCAGCCTGCTGATATGCATAGTACATTTTTGTATGACACGTCTTTTTCTATAGTATATGTCCAGTGGCCTAGACGGGGCGTACAATTGATAGAAGTGACATGGTACGAGGTTGGAGCGTTGGTCAGAGACAAGAAACCATAGATGCCCGGTACAGGCCTGTACGAGGTGTCTTGAAAGAGTCCAAATAGGTTGTTGGGTGTCTGAATATGTACGCCATTCTTTATACACTCAAGAATTTGATATAGTGACACATGAATATATTTATAGTTAATGTCCAAATGCAGTGTAACATCCTAGGTTTTTAGTACTATACCTTTTGAAACATTAATTATTCATTATGACTTAAGATTTCTCAATGATCTATTTAACATCCAAATATATAATATTTATACATGTAATTAGCTTGGAATCTAATGTTATAAAGTTTTTAAAGTTGATCTGAAAAATCAAAATATGGAACTTAGGAACTAAAAGGATTTTTAATAGAACTAGAAGGATTCGGTTGTCCAATCATAAAGTCAAACATTTAACTGATTATACCAAATAAGGGACATATACCTTCTTAAGTCCAAATCTATAAAATTATTGAGGTGTGTGTGGGTATCAACCCTGTTGAAGACTAAATCCAACATGTGTTCATAATCTCATGTATCTTTTGTGATTGGAACTTTGATACCTCTTTGGTAAGCATTCTTATCGCGAACTCTATAACTTTCATTCAAAATAGTCATTTCATAAGCTATGGTTAAATTTTGAAAAACCGTGTTTACTATAGTGATTAATCGTTTTGGATCATAACATTTGGTTGTTTGAGAGTAATAAAACTCATTAGTATTGTTTATATGTTTAAATAAAAAAGGTGGGTAGTTAAACCATGAAATCATGATATGATTTGTGTTTCTTAACCCGTTAAAATATTCATGTGTACAACATATAGACATGACACTCATTATTCACTAGGGACTTTACAATAAGTGTTGATTAGATTTTGTTAGCACATCTTTGTTGTGCATATGATTTTCTATCACAATGTTAAAAGACATCGCAAACATATATATTACCTTCATGCAAAAATGTACATGGAGATATAACAGAAAAAAACGATAACTGAACTCAACAACCGTAATTAATTTCTACTTCAAACAACTTATATTTTGCTTATACAAAAAAGTTATTTAAATTTATTAATCTATTAAATTTGCATGAAATCTCCTAAAACCAAAACCCATATAACTATGATAGGTCCATTCTGAATTTATGAATACAAAAACAAATAGTACAAATTAAAATAAAAAAGCGGTTTTACGTGAGCTCATAACATAAGTTCGTGTTTGTGCTTACGTACGTTTGAGTACGTTTGACGTAATCTGACGGTATAAATTTGTGTTTTTGTTTTATAACTTTTACTAATGGTTGGTTGAATGCTACTTATCACAGTTATGACCCATGCCACCGCAACCCCGGGTTTAAACTATATATATATATATGTATATATATACATATCAGTGAGAAAATTAAAAAACTCTATCCAAATTTGTATTACACATATGTAATACAAATATACAAATTAAAAAAACACGCATTGGATTGCAAGGAAAATTGCTTGTGGTCCGTGAGGCAAAAATGGATTTATTACACACATATTTGATAGTGTGTTTTTTCCCAGATTTTTTACTTTTTGTATAATTCATATATGCTATATCCCAAAAATTAAAAAAAATGGAAAAAGAAAAAAAAGTACCATTCCTCTTGTGTAACATAAAAAATGGCCCTACGGTCTGCATAGTGTTTTTTTCGGGTGTATTACACAAATGTAATACACCTACAAATAGAGTTTGTTAGTTTTCTCATTAGCTATAAGTTTTCTTATGGTTCCCTTTCTATATTTAATTTTGTTGGAAAAACTAATTTACAGTAATTCTAGGGTTGTATATTATAAATTAAACTAAAAGTAGTTGTTAACATTTGGGTATTTAAAAATGTTCTTTCCATACATTATAACATAGTATAGGTATAATATACCCTTTCATACAACTACTTGAATATTATCCTCGATCTAGCAATATAAATTTCAAACATATATACTGATTTATCAAAATATGAATCATATGTTTTGTGTTTATTTTATTTCTGTGTTTTGCTAACAAAATAGTATACAAGGTGGTGTTTGATTGTCATGGTGTTTACCTTTCCCAGGATTAACTGCACTATTTGCTTGGACACTAATTCAGCTGAGGTCTGTCAATATCTTTGATAGCAATTATTTTAATTTTTTAACTATCTTATTTGTTTTTTGATTTTAATAATATCTGAGCTATCATAATGGAAAATCTTTTGCAGATTGTATTACTCAACAATACACGTATTTCTATGTGAGTTATGTGGAAGAGGAGGTTGTCACAACCATGTGCTTCTTTATATATGTGTTTTAATGAACTTCGTTAAAGTGACGTAAAGGTAGACGACTATGTGACCTCAAAACTAATATAAACATCTGTAACTTGATGTGACATAGAGGCGACTATGTGATATGAAAACTAGTATAAACATATCTGTAACTTGAAGTATATGAACCTCCAAATCTAAACGAAAATGAAAAGCTCTAAACTTGGCTATGCAATCTTTACCCGCCGTCACTCTTAATATGATAGCATGAATCTTGACTGGATTTAAACTGAAATCTTAACATCTATATGAAGAAAGTAATTGCCCGAGTGCTTATTTCCTGGTCGTTGTTAGAGTATGGTATGAAAATTGTTATATATATGTGATCATAAATCATATCTTCAAATTAGGACACTTTATTTGTGTTACGCTATTAGATTTAAAATGCAAACGTTTAGGTTTATCGTAGTTCAATTAGATTATCGCAACGTCAAAGCACATGATGAACATATTACTCTGGTATTAAAATGTATCTCAAAATCTTAATCTCAAAATCTTAACATTGAAAAGCTCCAAAATTGACTATGCAATCTAGAACAAGAAACTAGAATCTGACATATGCACAACTAAATAAATAATTTAGTCAAGATACAAAATGAAAGGGCCAAAGGGGTAATTAATAGATAGAAAAGAGTGTAAAAACAAGGCGTTGAAGTTGAAAATCTCACATGAACGGACCATTATAAATGAAACCCTAATTCTCCATATTATTCTTATTATAAGACGCAATCAAGAGCTCCGCATCTGCCTATCCGTAAACCCTAATTCTCCTCGGGGCATCACTTCTTTTCCAATGTTAGGCGAAAGTAGCCGTCTGGATTCAATGGTAAGTGCTCTTCAATTCTTCGTTTGTATTCTTATGATTTATTAATTATGCTGACTTATTCTTGATGCAGGGAACTGAAGAATGTGTAGTAAAGATTGATAACATGTTGGTTGTCCATAGGGTGGTGCAGGTAACTAACCTAAAAAATGATTTTTCTGATCAAGCTTTATTAAAAATTAAGATATTTATTCCTGTATCATAATAATCTATTACATGGTTGTTTAACTTTTAATATTGGTATCATGTAGAACTTTTCTTCTCTTGATGGCCAGAAGGAAACCGCGTTGTAGAACTTTTCATCTCTTGACGGGAAAGGTCGGGGTCGTTAATCTTGGCCATTTGATGTGGCGCAATAGGAGTTATCATTGTGTGTCATGTGGTGAAACATCTACTAAAAGAAAGTCAAATGTTAGTGTTTGGTCTAAGAGAAAGAGTAGTTAAATTGGTTGAACCTGTAAAAGTACCGAAAAGCAGAATAAGAGAGCATGAAGACTTACCATGTGGTAGCAATGCTCCCTCTTTCTTGGTGGAAAAAGGGTTTGAGTATTAGTTGTGATGATTGATTCAAGACAAGAAGTTTTGGAGAAAGATGCACCCTTTTGTAATTTCATGTCTATCTTGTAGTCGATTCCTTATAAAAATTAATGTTGAAATAGTTATTCAAAGGTTCAACATTTACTATGGTTCTTTTTTTTTAATTTTTGTAATTATTTGGTATGTGATGATAATCAACTAAAGAAGTATAAGGTAATTATCTGTTGAATCTTTGTATTTGGTTATAAAGAAGTTTAATGTAATTATTTGAATCTTTGTATTTTATTAAAAAGAAGTTTAAAGTGATTATGTAAAGTCTTCGTGTTTATGTATTCTGCTACATACTAAGAACACACAAGTCGAATTGAGCCATAACCAACCAGGTAAAAGTTGGACTTGAATTCTAAAAGAAAAATAAATAAAAAATGAACCAAATCGTATAGGGAACCGAATCTATGAATTTGTTATAGGTTTGAATTTAGAGTATGGTACAATATAAAAAAAAACTTTATGAGACGAAAAAACAAAATATCCATAATTGAATATCCACGTGATATAAATATTATATTTTTTTACGTAGATGATAAATCGTTGGTAAAAGTTCAACAACAATTAAAATATATTTTTATATACTTTAGGAATATTTGTAGGTTATCTAATAAAAACAAAAATTTATTTTTTCATATTTTGTTTTCTGGGACAATGCTAATTTTCCTTCAATAATACTGTTTGAAAAGTAGTGATAGAATAGAATAGAATAATATAATATTATGTGATAGCATATGATATAAAAGGATACAATACCATATGAAGGGTCACGAATTTTAGGTCATGTGTATTGTAACATCTTGATATGTATCGCATCATATCAATTAAAATTGTTTCATATCCAACTGTATCATAGCCCTTATATTTTTATTATATACAATACATTACAACATAACACAATAAATACATGCTAAAAGATATAATATGGTATTATAATGTAATGTTATATATATATATATATATATATTATATATATATATATATTGAAGGGTTCAAATGAGAAGAAATCATAAATTAAGAATAAATAGAATAAATGATACAAAGGTAATTTGAACAAATCATTTAATAATTATATCCTTTATAATTAATATTTAGATTAATTATGAACCATAATCATGAGTTTATCCTATTAAATAGTTGTGTACCTTACACAATAAAAACAATTGTACATGATTCTACATATTCAATATTTCCTACACTATAAAAATAAAGTTTTGGTGTAGGGTACAGAATGTGTAGGACCCCATCAATTTTAAATAATTCTGCGACTTATAATAAAATATGTTTAGGATACAACACTTTTAAACAATTTTGTCTCATAATAAAATTGGAGTATGACACAACACACTAAGGGTGATGAAGAAGTAAATTATAATGACATTAATGAGATTTTTGAGTAACTCTTATAATGTTTATTAGTTTTATATTAAATTGTCTATTATATCCTTATTAATTAAATCATTAATTAAAAGTGGACAAAAATCATATCTTGATAATAAAAAAATTAGGGTTTAGATTAATTTATTTTTCTTCTTATAAGAATATTTTTTCAAATGAACCATATATATATATAATATATATATATATATATATACTAATTTGCACTTTATTTAACCACATTAATATTAAGTCAGTCTATAAATACTAAATTACACTTTATATCTTTCATGTTAGGGATGAAATCTTTTACCAAAATACAGATACCGTACCGATCATAAACGATATCGGTATCGTTATTAGATTTTTCAAAACTTGGTATCCGTAAAATTTTAGGGTATCGGTACTCGTATTTTTCGGTAAATACGTGTATTAATACCGAAATTAATAAATGAATTCCATGGAGTTTTTGGGTTGGATTAGGAAGAGTCGAACTAATCCTACTGGCTACTACTACAATATACTAAACTAATAAATAACAAAACCTAAACCTAAAATCCTTTCTTATTCTATTGGAAAGTCTGCGATCATTCAAGATACAGGAATCCAAAATCCAAATTCATCTTTTCTTCAAGGTATTCAAACAAATCCAAATCCACGTTACATGTTTGTAGTCTTGTTCAAGCTTCTTTTTTCTTCTTTAATTTATGTTTTGCCCATGTTTGTATTTGGTATGTTTCATGAAGAGTCAAACTACTCTTTTTATGTTTTCTGCTTTAGTTTCTTGTTTCACACTCTTTAGTCTTTATTCTATTTTCGCTTTAATATTTGACCCATTAAAATATTATTATACTTACCGTAGTTGGGGAGAGTTCTTGAGTGAACAATAAGTTGAGAGTGAACTAATTTGAGGCATTAGATAATATCATCTAGAGATTTTTAAATAATGGCAAAATTTTAATTATAATATTATAACTTTTATTTAAATTAATTGACAGAAGGGTATTTGCGTCTTTTGTGAATTGCATTTATTAAACAATATAATCAAAATTCCTAAAATCTTGCTAGTTTCCGTCTATACAAGATACATAGTTGTTCGCGTATACACTGTGTATAAGTCTTGTATATACTGACATGTATACATATATGTTAAAAACATAATTTAATTATGTTTAATATTTAATTTTAAAAAGAACATAGGGGTTTATTTAAAAATAAACATTAACCCTTCAATCTCTTAGAATTAAAATAATAGAGAAATAATTAAAAATGAGAGAGAGAGAGAGAGAGAGTTAAGAGATAGAAAATTAAGAGATTTTAATTAAAAGTAGTTGACTAATATCAATCTTATCTTTTTAAACTAAAAAATATCAAAGTCGAAGATTAGTTCACTCAGTTCATTTTTAAGAAGTTATTCACAAATGATTCTAATTCTACATTGTTCACAAATAATTCTAATTCTACACAGTTTACTCTTGTTTCATGCTTTAGTCTAGTCTCAGGTATGTAGTTTACTTTTTATTGACCATAAAAACATAACAATAGAATAAAATATATCAAGTTAAGTGAAACCACAAAAACAAAGAATAAAGAGTATCACAGGCTTGATTTTTTTATTATCATGTGAAGTTGTGAACCTATAGGCCATATCAATGTGGATTTCAAAATCTAAAACATTTGGTTGTCATGACTACTTACACAAGTTGTTATGTATTTTATTAATATTGATAAGTTTTTATGTTTTTCATTTTAGATTTGAATTTTATAAGTAGTTCATGGCATTTTCATCATGGGTAAAAAGCTTGGAATCCATTGAACTAGGTTAAATTTTTAATGGTTTGGTTATAAATTATAAATTTATCTTTTTTATTTTTAGATTTTTAATATCTTTGTGTTTGATTGTGTAGGGAGACGATACTATTGTTGAAGAAACCCCTTTTGTCGAACTTGATGGTGACTCAGAATTGGGTAACGTGGAAAAAATTCCAAGAGAAAGAAAGATTCAAATGGGGAAGGAACCCATAGGAAAGCTCGAAAAGGTGGTAGAGAAAGGGTACCCTATTGGAATTACTTTGATGTGGAGTTCTTAGAAGAAAAAGACGGAGTTAAGCGAAAGTATGGAAGGTGTAAGTCTTGCAAATCTCATATAAAAGCCGATCCAAGTAGAAACGATATGTCCGGGGTTTGCCAATACTCTACTACTTGTGAAAAGATTCATGATGTAATTGTTAAGAAAAAAACAAAATAATTTAGTGTTTAAAAGGGAAGCTAATGGGGAAGGTAGTGTTAGTGTTTGGAAACATGATGAGGTTAGAATAAAAAAAAGCTACGCTAGACTTGTTTATTGTTGGTGAACTACCATTTAAACTTATAGTAAATTTAGCTTTTCTTGAGTACGCTAACGCATTAAATGTAAAGTTCAAGTTGCCTTCACGGCATAAATTATATATGGATATTGGGAAATATTATGTAGAGGAAAGAAATAAGTTGACGGCTTATGTAAGTAGTCCAACTAACACCATTCGCTTGACCACAGATACTTGGACATCATCGGACATCATCATGTCAAAGGGTTAACTATATGGTTGTAATGGGTCATCTCATAGATGATGACAGGGTAATGCATAAACGCATTACTAATTTTAGACCGATCATATGTGGAAGAGAAGGTTGTCACAACAAGTGCCTCTTTATATACATGGATGTGTGTTTTTATAAAGTTCGTTAAAAGTGACATAGAGATAGACGACTATCTGAAAACTAATGTAAACATCCGTAACTTGAAGTGGCATATAGGTAGACGACTAAGTGATATGTAAACTAGTATAAACATCTATAACTTGAAGTATATGAACCTCCAAATCTAAATAAAAATGAAAAGCTCCAAACTTGGCTATGCAATCTTTACCCACCGTCATATTAAACTCTTAATATGATAGCACGAATCTTCATGGGAGTTAAACTGAAATCTTAACATCTATATGTAGAAAGTAATTGCCCGAGTGCTTATTTCCTGGACGTTGTCAAAGTATGTTATGAAAATTGTTTTATATATATATATATATATATATATATATATATATATATATATATATATATATATATATATATATATATATATATATCATAAATCATATCTTCAAATTAGGACACTTTATTTATATTACACTATTAGATTAAAATGCAAACGTTTTAGTGTTGTCATAGTTTGCAAGAACTTCAACAATTAGATTATTGCAACGTCAAAACACATCATGAATATATTACACTCGTATTAAAATGTACCTCAAAATCTTAACAACATCGAAAAGCTCCAAAATTGACTATGTAAGCTAGAACAAGAAACTGACACTTATGCACAACTAAAAAATTTAATCTAACATACAAGACCAAAGGGCCAAAAGGGTAATTTATAGATAGAAAAAAGTGTAAAATTAAGGAGTTGAAGTTGAAAATCTAACATGAACGCACCATTATAAATCAACCCTAGTTCTCCATATTATTCTTAGTATCAGATGCATCAAGAGCGCCGCATCTGACTATATGTATACCCTAATTCTCCACTGGGCAACACTTCTTTTCCAATGTTAGACGGAACTAGCCGTCTGGATTCAATGGTAAGTGCTCTTTAATTCTCCGTTTGTATTCTTATGATTTATTAATTACACTAACACTGACATAATAATCGCGCTTGTGTCGATGATACGTGGAGGCGAAGTATTGCGCTAACCCGTGTGCCAGATAGCACGGCCTCTTGTACAAGAAGCAATTTAGGAAAAAAAGGTCACCTCTCGTACACCACTCCCGACTCTAGTTTCTAGCGCTGATGGAAGTGTAGATCAACTTGTGAAGATACCTGCACAAAAGGAGACCAGTCAATAAATAATAATTAGACTTCGACGAAAAAAGAAAAATATAATATATTTTTGACTCGTTACGAATTCGACGCTCGTAAGGGACGTACCGTTACGGACGACATCGACTAAATAATAAAAAATATATTATATTTTTGACTCGTTACGGACTTCGACGCGCGTAATGGACGTACGCTCGTTACGGACAACATCAACGATATAAGAAAAAATATATATTTTTGACTCGTTACGCATTCGACGCTCGTTAGGGACGTACGGTTGTTATGTACGACATCGACGATAAAATGAAAATATAATAAATTTTTAGTCGTTACGAATTCGACGCTCGTTAGGGACATATGGTTTTTATGAACGACATCGACTGAATAATAAAAATATTATATATTTTTGACTCGTTATGGATTCGACGCTTGTTACGGACGTAAGGTGCCAACGGACGACATCGACTAAATAAAAAAATATAATGTATGTTTGACTCGTTATGGATTTCGACTCGCGTAACGGACGTACGCTCATTACAGACAACATCGACCATATAATAAAAATCTTATATATTTTTGACTCGTTATGGATTCGACGCTTGTTACGGACGTAAGGTGCCAACGGACGACATCGACTAAATAAAAAAATATAATGTATGTTTGACTCGTTATGGATTTCGACTCGCGTAACGGACGTACGCTCATTACAGACAACATCGACCATATAATAAAAATCTTATATATTTTTGACTCGTTATGGATTCGACGCTCGTTAGGGACGTTCGATCGTTACGAACGACATCAAAGATATAATAAAAAAGATTATTTTTAGTCGTTACATATTCGACGTTCGTTCGGGAGGTACGGTTGTTAAGGACGACAACGACTAAATAATAAAAAACATTATATATTTTTGACTCGTGACAGATTTAATGCTCGTTACGGACATACTGTGCCAACGGACAACATCGACTAAATAATAAAAATCTAGTATATTTTTTACTCGTTACGGATTTCGACACGCGTAACGGGCGTACCGTCATTACGGACGACATCGACGATATAATAAAAATATTATATATTTTTTCTCGTTACGGATACAACGTGCGTAAGGGGCATACGCTCGTTACGGACAATATGGACGATATAACAAAAATATTATATATTTTTGAGTCGTCACGGATTCGACCCGCATTAAATAACCATACAATAATAACTAATGTACCCGTGAAGCGGGTCACAAATAAAGCAAACCCTCCCCTTGGAGTTCACGTGGTCCCAAGTGTCCCTATCTGTAATAACAACCTAAAACCCTAAAAGCATGGGTTTATCAATCACTACCAAACCTTGTCTACATCTATGTTTATTAAAAGTTATTAATATTAAGTGCTAAATGTAATATATTAAAATAAAATAATAATAATAATAACAATACAAAAATTAATGTTAAACGAACCTGCGTATTGAGATTCGTAGAGATCTCATCATCCCTGTATAAACCTCTCCGTGTCGCAAACTCTGAAAGCGAGCAGGGGGGGGGAGGGGTGCAATAAACTCCCGCGCCCAATCATGCTCCATGAGAGTCTTGAGAGCATCCCAAGAAACTGCCCAGTGTCCACCGCCATGCATCTTCCGAAGCTTGTCGCAACGGACAGCAGCATCGGACTCCGGATGAAACTCCAAAATTGTGTGACCTAGAAGAGGATTCGGCGGCCGACGTTGTTGGTGCTCCTATTCACGCAGGTCCAACTTGTCATCCATGTCATCGTCTATCAATATCATGAAAACCAAAAAATAATATTATTTTAGATCGTTAGGGACCTACACACGTTACGGACGACATCGACTAAATAATAAACTTATTATATAATTACGACAATCAATTTCGAAGCTCGTTAGGGACGTACGCGCGTTACAAACAACATCGACTAAATAATAAACTTATTATATAACTACGACAATCTAAGTTTCGACGCTCGTTAGGGACGTACGCGCGTTACGGACAACATCGACTGATCAAACTAACACCAAAGATTAAATACATAACAAATACACCTAACCCACAACCTTCAAATTCTACAATTTACCTAAAATACAAGTAATACCGATGAAAAACATAACAAATTCGAAATTAATGAAGCAAGGTTGAAGAATTACCTCCTTTATGCTTCAAATATGCTTCGTATATGGTCCAAATACGTAATCGTCGTATGTTCCCGCTCGTATGTGTGTGCATTTGATTTTGGGGTATACTGAACTGCGTAGGGGATGAAACTTGTTTATACGAAGGCCTCCGCTTGTGTATAGAGCTATACGCAGCGTATATATGGTATGTAAAAGGTCTAACATACCCCTGGACTTAGATGCGGATAGACCCTTATCAGAGGTAAAAGGGTAATTTCCCATGGTCAAATGAAAAATTACCCTTTTACCCCTTTAAAGGGGCTATACGCAGAAGTATCTAGGGGTATATTTGACCTTTTGTATACTTTATATATGATACGTATAGCTCTAAACGAAACGTATATAAAGGTAGTAAAATGTCTATTATAGCCCTGGATCAAGCCTCGTATAGACCCTTTCCAAGGGTAAAATGGTAATTTTTCAGAAAGTCAAAGATGCTTTGACTTTGGAGAATTACCATTATCCCCCTAAAGAGGGTCTAAACGAGGCTTGATCCAGGGGTATAATAGTAATTTCGCAAATCCAAATTTTAAAGCTCAGTTTAGGGGGAATTTGTCGGACTACTATATACGCATCGTGGGGCTCTACGATACATATATCCTTTGGCATTTTACCTTTTTGCCCCTGGTTTGAGGCTGTACGCAGCCGGAGTCAGGGGTAATCTAGTCTTTCTGGCTTTCTATACGCTGCGTAGGGCCATATATGCAGCGTATATAAAAGCTCATTTTTGTATTTTTTGGTATTTCTTTATTCAGTTATAAAAAACAATATAATTTATATTGTTAATCATATAAATTATAAAGTAATACAAATATTATTAATAATGTAAAAAATATTAAAAATTGTAAAAATTTTACAATCAACACAAATATTAACAAAAATACAAGTTTTCGTTTAGTGTTTGATACCATATATACTCGAGTCTTTGTCTTGGTATTTGTCTGAGTCTGATTCAGGGTTCATTATCTCAGTGTAGTGTTGTAACCGTTCCCTATACATTTCTTCCCACTGTTCTGCAGCTATTATTCTGGTAACGACCATAGCGCGTTTACCGTAGGCATCCGGTAGCCTCCTTTCAACTTAACATGTATCAAGTGTGCCCTGTTAACATGTACGAGTTTTATTGGATGAGGTCGTGGATCTATAGGGGCATCCAATAACGGGAAGAAGGTACATCTCCCTTTGATGCTTAGCACGTGGACAACGATATTATACCTTTTAGCTAAGAAAAGCCCTACGTGCGGCATTTCCATCCGGTGACTTTTGGGGCACCCTTTCACTAAATTCCAAGAGATGCTATTATGTATCCAGTTAAATTCTCCTTTGCCCCATCTTTCGAATATAGGACACCATAGCGAAACGTTATGGTCAATCTCCAGTAGTAAATCATTTTGAACACGGGGCCATACATATTCTGTGAAACCTAACCCGACAGCCACAGACCGAAACCCACAATGACCGTCTTGCATCACATCTTGTATACACGATATGTAAGTGGGTAACTCCAATGGAATTTGATGCTTAAACCTCATAATGGTTAACAAGTCCTTGTCCCCCGTTATTAATGGAAAAACATGATCATCCCGCGTCTCCTTCTTTTTATAACCCGTTGAACGACTTCGTTGCGTTTTAGGTTTTTCAGACTTTACAGCCGAACCAGTTGCACGAGATCCTTTGATGGTACGTATGAGCTGTATCAGGGTAAATCATACCTATGTTGTGGGGAAGCTACATATATGTTGCTTGCCTCACCATAGGAGTTGTTTCTCGCAACTTCGTCTACCCTCACAGCTTCTGCTAGCCTTTGTTGTACGTTCTTTGATGTAGGCCGACCGTGGGTATCTTGCTGGACAGTCGGTGGTTTCTTAGTTGATTTTGTCGGGGTTAAGACCGCCTTTATCTTTGAAAGCAATTTTTTTTCAAAGAGGGGGATTGCGACTCTAATTGTTGTTGCATAATATTGAGCTCTTCTACAACATCGACCTCCTCATCTACCAGTTTACACGGTAGTAAGGAAAGCTTACGCTAGAATACGTCTATGTCCTCGAGTTGTATCTTACGCTCTACACAGTTAAATCAATACGATGTGAGAAATAGCTAAAATCAATACATTGTGAGAAACAGCTAAAATTGTACTAAATATCAAAAGGTTTGTAGGTTTAATATTTTTTACATGTACGTCTGTACTTTTCCAGCCTACAAGCACACGGAAACCCACAACTAAGCCACATATGTCAACCACATGATGCGTTAAGTTTTCGCAACACCTCCAGCTTCATCACTAACTCTCCTTCTAGTAAATCAAGTGCTGTATGGGAAACCTTTCCACGTAGGTTGTCCAAAAGTGGTTTTCTGTGGTGGTTCATATTTTTTTGATGCTTTCGGTGAAACTTTTTTCTATTTCCCCTAGCCGAGTTTCAACTATATCAATGACGCATCCCACGATTCGTTGTAATGAACTCCTGTCTCAAACGTATCTTTTCAAATTTGCGTGCTGGCTCTCAACACTGTTAGTGGTGAGCTGACTAAAGTTGAAACTTATTAGTTCACGCAAAAACAAACATTTCTTTATAGTATTTGACCTAGTTTTCGTAGACATAATTAACGACCCCTGTAAAAGTAAAACAATGAAATGTAAAAACGTATGTAAAATAATGGTTTGTGTGAGTCATTTTTTGAAGACACACTTACTTAAATGGTTGGCAGCCACGAGCCGGTTATACAATTTGTCCAAGTTGTATTCGTACATGGGCTCTGAAGCAGAGTTGCACACTCTCTTCTAGTACGAAAAATTTTTCTCCCAATCTACTTTATTGAACCATTGCTAGCAATGTTTACATATATTTTGTTCGATGTGAAACCGACATAGAAACCTAGACGCGTTCAGGAATACTTTAGCACACGCATTCACTAGGGCTAGCTCTCTATCCATGACTATCACACGCGGCATTATTCATTCATGCAACATTGACTTGATACGCTAAAGCACCCACACGAAGTTATCCCTTCTTTCTTTGCAAACAACGACATGTGCGATACAAAAAAGACTTGTTTGTCGACGTCAAACCCACAACCTTGACAAATGGCATGTTGTAGATGTTTGTTTTGTACGTTGCGTCAATCAACAACACGTGCAGAAATGCACGCCACATAGTAATTGAATGGGGATGAGCAAAGAAAACTCTATTACGACACATGTTTTGTGTTCCTATCGGGTGTCGTAAATGAATCGATTTTCATGCGCATGCTTTCTAGTGCCTACATGGTTGTCTTTCCGTCCATTTGTGACGCTCTAATATTCTGTACCGCATTTTGCACGTCTTTCTAAACATGGAGGCTGTTAGGGAACTACTTTCTTAGGGTTTGAAATATGTTACGTGGCTCCACGTTTTGAATAGTTAGCTACTCCACCAACCTGTATTCGACTTCAGTAAATCGTCGCACAAACGTGTGGCCCAACAGACTCTGCGTAGGTTCGTGTTTATGTTTCGAGTTGTCCACTACCAACTCCCACGTGTCATTCGTCAAGTCCCGAATATCGAGTAATGAAAATAGGCAACCAATATTTTTGCTACCAGCTTTTCTAACTTTTGCTTTGCTACGGTGCTCACCACCATGGTCACACACAAGCCATAGAATACCCGTGCTACCACGAATATTTTCGATTGACTAGTAATAATGACGTAACCATTCTCCTCTTCCGTTGCTTGTATCCAATTCTTGTGATCAATTAAAGACATGAAACGCTAAAAAAACAGTTACGTTATTAATAAAAATAATTTTAATTTTAATAACGATAATAATAATAATAATTTTAACAACAATAATAATAATTATAATTTTAACAATAATAATAATAATAATAATAATTTCAACAATAATAATAATAATAATATAATAAGAATAATAATAATTTTAATTTCAACAATAATAATAATTATAATAATATTAACAATAGTTATATAGTTTTAACAATAATAATAATTATTATAATTTTAGGCCTAATTTTAACAATAACAATAATAATATTTATAATTTTATCAGTAATAATAATAATTATATATTAACAATAGTTATATGATTTTAACAATAATAATAATAATTATTATAATAATTTTAAATATAATAATAACTATATAACAATAATACAAATATTATTGTGATACCTCCTTAATTTGAAACGGATTGCCCGGGTTAGAGGGTTGTATAATCATCATACAACGGTGTGTTAGGAGGCTCATCACGTATCCACCGTATCTATTCGAACTATCTTGTTGCACGTAAGAAACTTCACCCCCATATTCGTAATCCGGATAAGATTGCTGTGTCGGATAATATGGTTAATCAACAGGGGCGTTCTCAGCAACATATTCTACGTGCCCATCGAGATTCACTTGTTGCACGTACGGAGATTCATACCCATATCCGAAATTTGGATACACTTGATGCGTTCTGTAATATGGATCCTCAACTGGTGGAGTCGGAGCCTCGTTCAAGTCTGGAAACTGTATGTTTTGATCAACAGGGACGCCAGAGACGACCTGCTCCTCCTCATTAGCATCATTTACTCCCCACGAGTAGTGATTAAAGAAATAATTCCCGTCCCAAAATGATGGCATTTTAGCTCTGATAAAGTAAGTAACTTAGAAAGTGAAGAATGCGATATATATTTTGAATTCATAGGCAGACATGGATGTCTATATATTATTTTGTATTCACAATTATCAGCCTCGTATAACTCCATACTCGGCATATAACTTTATTCACGTGCCTAGAAAACATCGTATCATTCTCAAATCTCTCTGACATACGCTGCGTAAAGAGCTATACACAGCATATATATAACACCCTACTTATAATAGATGTAATTAGAAAAAGATTTAAAATCCAATTTAATGGATACAATCAACAGTTTTCCTTCATTGACATGATTAGATTTTAAAAGTCTTAAGTACAAAATATGATTTCAAACATTTCAGCATTTGTTTGTTTCTTAGACAAGGAAAGGTAGAGCGGAAGCTAGAAATTCGGAAGTGTTCGGTTCTTCGTTTTTCTTGATCAACATCCTTGTGTTTTAAAGTTCACCTACAATATAAATTGTTTTATTATATTATCCTTACAAGAAATACAAACGTAACCGATTTGTTAAAGAATGGTTTAAATAAACACACCTAATATTTTTTTTCTTCAAGACCCACCGTAAGCTACGGTTAACCATCGTAGCTTACGGTCAAGACCATTTTATCTTACGGTGAGAACCATCTGTCTTACGGTAATGACTTTTTTTCATTAACAGTAGCAGCCCGCTGTAAGCTACGGTGGTTGTCGTAGCTTACGGTGGCACGCTGCAGAATTTTCCTTTTTGCAGTTTTTGTCATGAAATTCTCAAATCTCTTAAATCGCTTATGCGCTTAACTTACCGTTTCTTCCTATGTGATCAAAACAACATCCTCTACTTTATACATTCGCAATACAATATCCGCGTTAATCATATGTTTAATTTTATAAGCTTTCGACTTACTACTATTTACACATAGTTTGACCCGTTCGTATTTTCTTAACAATTTATCAGATTAAATCATATCCTTTGACCATAAAATCATCTTATTAGTACGCTCAATTCCTGAGAACGACCTTAGTGCATTTATATTTCTGTTACTAAATTTTATGCTTGAAATTCCAATTCTACCCTTCTTCCAAGTTTGTATCAAGTATTTGTTTATACGCCTCATAGCATATATCTCAAACTGAATTTCGACCTGTTTGATTACGGTAACGATATCCATCGTTTTATATAACCGAACCTCTATACTTTTATTCCTCAATCCGTTTGGTCGTTATAGCGAATTCCATTGCTTTTCTCGACCAAACTAATATTTATCTTGTTATTTGACTAGTTTAATTAACTTAGTGAAATCCATCGCTTTTATTACAACCCAAACAATTCATAATTAGATATTCTCTATTTGATTCACATGCGTGCAATCCATCACTTATAAATAAACCGACTATGCTTAGGCTTATTTCATTTCTCAGCATATATTACTACTAATATCATAGATAAAGCCTTTCAAAACAATTATATCACGTACCTTAGAGCTTTCCCTTCAGACGCGTGTCCATTCCGACTTTGTTGCTCGATGTTTTGTCCGACTTGCCTATGACATTTACCGGATTTATGGTTTAGAATTCATAGTCTAACATATATATATATCATGTAACTTATCAAAAATCTCATTTACATGATTCTTTTGTATTTTCAGCAATTATGATCACTTAGGCATTACATCAAGCACCTTGTGGGCGAGATTCTTATACTATTCTTATCAATCCCATGATTTTGTTATTAGTCACATATTACCACCCATTTCAAGTGTCTATGTCTAGAATAGGCAATTAATATTTAGAACCTAACATATTAACATCAAATACTAAAATCTCACTAACACAATTCATGTGTTCATCATATTCATCAAAACCTATTTAGCACAAATATTGTAAATCATTCAACCACTAAAATCACAACATTTGATCTCTAAATGTTCATCTAGAGTTTATTTCTAGACTTATATACATCTCAAATTCTGTCATCGCATACACAATGATACTCAATTTAGAACTTATGGTGTTCATGTAATTTCATAATACCATCAAACATCAAAATTCGATATACCTTACGATTCCCTTATCTAGATGGTCGTTGATATACACTCATGCATGAATTTTAGGCTCTTAATTGATATAGATTTGATGATTTCAGTTCAAAGAAGGGTTTTTCTCCTTTTTTCTTCTCTCTGGTTGCTCCCCAGAACACACACTTTGTTTTTGTTTGTTTATTTTATTTATTAAACTTAGTTTCCAACTTGCTAGATTCAGCCCCTCATATTTTGTAACACCCTGTAAAATCGTGTGCAATAGAATAGTGACACGTGTTGTATTTTAAATATGGTCTGTTAAAGATCAATAAGGACTAAAGGCGTCAACATGCTCAAACCGAGTCTCTGAGTGACGGTCCGATGTCAACATGCTTGAAACTTTCCCTCTAAGTGACTGATATGTCAACATGCCCAACCTCTAAGTGACATCGGAATCAACATGCTTATAATAAGTCTCTGAGTGATCCTTTACGAAGTCCTAACTCTCATACATGCCAAATGTTGGACGAGGGAGTTCAGTTTTGTAAATATGTGAAAGTTGGATGTTGGAGGGATTAAAAGTGTCAACATGTTAATTCTTACCTCTGAGTGACCTTTTAACGAACCGAGAGCTCGACAATGTCCGGGTATAATCCTGGGTATGCTAGGTATTGGCTACGAAGGGCTAAAAGTGACAAAAAGGTGCTTAAAAAGGTTTTTAGAAGCTTTAATAAGTTAAGGGGTTATAAGTGTCAAAGTTTGAAAGTGGCCGTGGGGCGGTCGCGGGCCGCGAGAGACATGGCATATGTCTCTCCCGGGGCGCGAGAGAGCCTCTGCTGTAGAAAGTTTGTTTGGCAGCCAAGCAAAACTCCACAAAACCATTAATTTGAAACTATGGACTTGTAATCAGCTATGCCACATTTTGGGACACTTGTAAGCTTCCTCTTACACCCCTAAACACCTGGCTTCAACTCCTTTGAGCTCTCCAACTATAAATAGGTTCTTAAGTTCACCATTCCAACTTGCACCTTTCTCATTTATTCACTCTTCTCCCTCCTCTGGAAGTTACTAGCTAAAAGGAGCATCCAACATAGTTCTTTTGCACCTTAGGAATCACTGGTAAGTGTTACTTCTTTGTGCATTTTCGTTTATAGGCTTTTATAGCCAAAAGTCAAGCGTTTTACAGAAAACGCTTTGACTTTCGGTTAAGATCATTATGGTCCAGCCATTGTTCGAAATGAACATGGCTAAGTGATCTTAATAAGGTAGGTATTAATCCCTATAAAGGGTACCTCCTGAAGATCACGTTTGCTAGACCAATTGACGGGTCAACATTATGATATTAAAAACTCAAACATGCAATTTTTCGGAAAAATTATAAATTTATCTTATATATGTTATGAAACCTGTTTTGACACTTGAACAAGTTCTTAATAATTATTAGAACATGTAAGAACATGTTCGGCTTGTCAATTTCAGTTCTAGGGTCCGTTCGCAATCGAAAGTCGCGAAGTTTGACTACTGCTTTGACTTTCGATTCTGAACCGATTTAGATTAGTTACCTACTGATCTAAAGTTGCATTATGATCATAATATAATGTAGCATAACCCTCTAAGGTTATATTACATGATCATAATCAGAATCCAAGTTTATGCGCAAGTTCCATAATTATGCCATCTTTGACCAAAATGTCTTTTTTGCATAAGTCAAGGTTTTAATGATAATGAACTTGAAAATAAGTTTCCTACTGGTATAATATTATAAGTAGGATTGTTTGGGATGTTAAAACAAGTTATAAACTGAGTTTTCAAATCGGTCCTTAAACTATGCCAATAAATGACTGTTTTAGCCCTTGTGGCTCATAAAATAATTTTAATCAATCTTTTCAAAGTAAATCTTTTACCTACTGATATGTTATATTAAATAGCATATGTAATACATTTTAATCTGACCCTAATGTCAGTTTTCGTTAAACATCTCATAAAACGTCATTTTACGACATAAAGCGTCATTTCGGCGCATAGTATGGTTTTAAATCATATTATTGACAAGGACTTGAACCTACTGATTTTAAAACTTATTTTAAACATATTTATAGTAGTTACATGTTATGAACTCAGAATCCCAAATAATTTATAAACTATGTGTAAAATGACCAAAATGCCCCTTCGGTGCATAGTTTGGTCATAAGAGATAAATTACACAAATAATTGGTATCCTACTGATATTATATCGTAAATAAAATATTTTTCCAGAATACTTATAATCATAACATTAAATTATATTCAAGTTCCTTTTATACGGTATAAAATTACCAAAATGCCCTTATGAGGCATAGTTTCGTTTTAAAACCTTAACGGACATATAAATTGATATCCTTCTGATATTTTAACTTATTTAAAATATAGTAGCATATAGAACTTGTCCATGACTTATACGGTTACCCATTATCGCTTATAAGCATACGGTTGATTATACGTAACTAGTTTACGGAATTCAACTGAAACGGGTTTAACCTTGTCATTTTAATCTCAAAATCCAGAATGTTAATAGTTTACCCATATTATACAAGTCAAGGTACTTGTTGGGATTAAAATACAATTTATCTAATCATCGTTTAATCTAGCGTCATACGTTTTGATCAGTACGCTAGTAGGTCTAAGTCAATGACTTAAATAAGACCGTTATTATTTAATTGGTTAGTTTATGCCATAATCTAGACTAGAGACTTGCCGGTAAATGCTATCTGCACTTAGCTCATTTTAAATACGGCTGAGTTATAAAAATTTAAATAAGACTAGCTCAGGTAAATACTATCGACTTATTTCCCCTACACGGGCTTGGGTCACGGTAAATTATTACCGCTTGGTCGGAAATGGGATTCAATCGAAAGCCGGTTCGGGGATAGTAAATCCGCATATTCTATTTAATCAGATTTGTTTGATAACTTAAACATTCGGGGTTAACTACCGTGTCCTAATATCCTCGGCTCATTACAATAGAAATGGCCACAACCTTAGCGCGGGTGTAGGCATACACCCGATAGATGCTCAATTATGCATTCCCACAAGGTTGGAAGGAATTGACCCCTTCGTGAGTCCAAATGGTGTGTACGTTAATTGTGTCTCGGTCTCCGTACCGAGCCCCGTATGTATGGACAACATGTAAATCTGTTAACAAGGTTGGACGGTCAATTAACCCAATTTATAAAAAGATTTTGTGCTGATACGCACTTAAAACATTTTTTAAATGTTTTCAAAACGAGTCAGTTGGGTGTATTTACCAGCGAAAGCTGGTGTATTTTCAAAAGACTAAACTGCAGCTACAATACGAAAATAGGCCGGAGGTACTCGATAGTGAAAGAGGATCTTGCAAATCCTAGATCTGCCCAAAGTCTGTTTTGTATTCTTTCCATGTACAATTTATGATCCGCCTGTGGATCCTCTATTACGAGCCTGTATATTATTTTGTATTTTCGAACATTCGGTTTGTAATAGTAATTTCACTCCAAGACTTCCGTTGTGCCATGTTTAATTGACTATGATGATTATCAACTGACATCAGGATACTCCCCACCCGGGCCCACCTGTGTATGGATTTCGGGTTGGAAATCCGGGGTGTGACAGGTTGGTATCAGAGCCAACGTTTGAGAGAATTAAACACTAGCCTTTTATGTTTAATCTCAAACTTATACGAGCACATTCCTTAGACTTCCGAGTCTAGGCATTGACCTAGGATTACTCATTTCATTATTAAGTTATTAGTATTGTTTTTGAATTGATTTTTAACAGGAAAATGCCGCCATGTGTACGAGGACAAAGTGGGAGAGGAAAAGGTCCAATGAGGGGAGGATCATCGGGGCGCATTCCCCCTCAACCTCACAACTCAGATGCCTACCAAGAATCATGAGATTCGTCTCCTTGGCAACCAGCGAGACGTTCTGTCTCTAATATACACTCGCCCCCGCATTCCCAAAATTCTTACCACTCTCACCACTCCTACCATTCACACCATTCTCATCATTCTCATTCTCATCACTCTTACCATGAAGAATTTAACCCTAACCATTACTTCAACACGCCTCCAGCCGATCAAAATCAGTTGGACTAACCAAAACCTATGGACGAGGACTCCGACAGGAGATGCCGTCGTCGGGATCGAACGCGCATCCCATAGAAATATATAGCGATTCGATCTCTTATGCCGGATCGCCCTACCAAGGTCCTAATGAGTGGGACCAATATTGGAATCAATTCACTTTCACCCACACTCCTTCTCATCACTCTCAACCACCTCCAGTTCAAGAAGATATCCACATGGAACCGGTGGACCAACCTCAACCACCACCTGAACCACCAAGAAGGAAGCGTGGAGCACGTTTGTCGGTACGTGCCGGACAAAGGTCGGGATCGCTGCCACCTTTGCCAAATTCCTACCCCACAATTCAAGAGGACCCACAAATAGGTGGACCCTCTAACACCTCACCTGTGGTTGAACCAACACCAACACCCACACCTACAGTTCAACCCCCACCATCGGGTTATTCTAACCCAATCCCCACATATCCAGACACGTCTGGATATGATCCTTTTAATTCATCTGCACCGGTAGACTATCAAGCATGGTCGCAAGACCCTATATGCAAGATGTTATGCACAATGCACTTTTCCTTTCCCACCTACTTATCCACCGACCTGGATATCCAACTTATGGGTACCAGTATCCTTTCGACCTACTTATCCACAGGCCATGTCTCTCGCGGCCCGCGACCGCCCCACGGCCACTTTCAAACTTTGACACTTTTAACCCCTTAACTTATTAAAGCTTCTAAAAACCTTTTTAAGCACCTTTTTGTCACCTTTAGCCCTCCGTAGCCAATACCAGGCATACCCGGGATTATGCTCGGACATTGTCGAGCTCTCGGTTCGTTAAAAGGTCACTCAGAGGTAAGAATTAACATGCTGACACTTTTAATCCGTCCAACATCCAACTTTCACATATTTACAAAACTGAACTCACTCGTCCAACATTTGGCACGCATGAGAGTTAGGACTTCGTAAAGGATCACTCAGAGGCTTATTATAAACATGTTGATTCCGATGTCACTCAGAGGTTGGGCATCTTGACATATTAGTCACTTAGAGGCCAAGTTTCAAGCATGTTGACATCGGACTGTCACTCAGAGACTCGGTTAGAGCATGTTGACACCTTTAGTCCTTATTGATCTTTAACAGACCATATTTAAACACGTGTCACTATACTATTGGACACGATTTGACAGGGTGTTACATCCTCACCCCCTTAAAAGAAATCTCGACCTCACGATTTTACTCGGGACCTCTAAAAACATCCCACTTAACCTTTACTATAGGTATCAGTTTCCTTCGGAGCTTCTTAACCTGTCGATCCTTGATCGAATCGGTTTCTCAATAAAGCTCAGGTTTTCATCTATCTGCACGTCTTTATGCGACATTGCTAGCGACTATTCGGCTAGACATTTCTTAAGATTTGATATGTGGAATACATCATGGATTCCACTTAGCTCCTCTGGCAACTTGAGCTTATAAGCTACAGTGCCGACACATTCGACTATCTTGAATGGTCTGATATATCTTGGGCTTGCCCTTCTTTCTAAAACGCATTACAACTTTCCATGGTGATACTTTTAGCATGACATTGTCCCCTACTTGGAACTTAAAAGGTTTACGCCTCTTGTCAGCATAGCTCTTCTGCATGTCCCTGGCAGCTTTGAGACGATCACGGATTTGCACAATCTTTTTCGTGGTCTCCAGGACAATCTCCGATCCTGATAGTTGGGCTTCCCCAACTTCTGCCCAACACACGGGTGTTCTACATTTTCTCCCATACAAGGCCTCAAAAGGAGCAAGCTTGATGCTAGTATGATAACTATTATTGTAGGAGAATTCTATTAGGGGTAAGTGGTCATCCCAACTTCCACCTAAATCAATCACATATGCCCTAAGCATGTCTTCCAATGTCTGGATAGTACGCTCACTTTGTCCATCAGTCTGCGGATGGTAAGCCGTACTAAAGTTTAGTCATGTGCCTAACGATTGTTGGAAACTTTTTCACAAGTGAGATGTGTATCTAGTATCTCTGTCAGATACAATAGATCCCGGCACACCGTGTAGTGACACAATCTTGTCCACATATAACTTAACCAATTTGTTTGAATTATACGTTTCTCTGATTGGCAAGAAATGAGCTGACTTAGTCTGTCTACAATGACCCAAATAGTGTCATTGTTACCATTTCCCATTTCCAAGTGGGAATCTCAAGTTGTTGTAGAAGGCCTGACGGTTTTTCGATGTTCGGCCTTAACTTGCGAACACGTCAGACACTTAGCTACATAAGTGGCTATGGATTTCTTCAAACCCATCCACCAATAATTCTTCTTAAAATCTTGATATATCTTTTCACCACCTGGGTGAACCGAGTATCTTGAATTGTGTGCTTCTTGGAGGATTAGATCTCTAAGTCCTCCAAAGATCGGAACCCAAATTCTATCATTAAATCTTAGGATTCCATCCTTTCTAGACGTTAATTGATCAACAGTTCCGCCTAATCCCTCATTAGGAATATTAGCCTCTAACAAGGCTTGTTTTTGCGCATCTAAAAGCTTCTCACTCAATCTAATTCTAAGCCCAATGCTCTTAGCGTTAATCCTAATAGGTTTAACTCTTTCTTTGCGACTTAAGGCTTCAGCAACTCCATTTGCCTTGCCGGGGTGGTAGCGAATCTCGCAATCGTAATCATTAAGAGTTTCCATCCAACGGCGTTGTCGCATATTCAATTCTTTCTGATTGAACAGGTGTTGGAGACTCTTATGGTCAGTGTATATAATACACTTCGTACCGTACAAGTAATGTCTCCATAGCTTTAGTGCAAATACCACGGCACCTAATTCTAAATCATGGGTGGTGTAATTCCTTTCATCCACCTTTAATTGTCGTGATGCATAGGCAATTACCTTGCCATTTTGCATTAGCACACAGCCCATGCCGGTGTACAAAGCATCACAATAAACAACAAAATTCTCAATATCCTCAGGTAAAGATAACACAGGAGCATTGCTCGACTTGTGTTTCAGAATCTAAAAAGATTCTTGTTGCTTTGGACCCTAATTATACTTAACATTCTTACGGGTCAAGGTAGTTAGAGGAGTGGTTATTCTTGAGAAGTTCTCAATGAACCTCCTATAGTAACCGGCCAATCCTAGAAAACTACGAATCTCTGATGGGGTTTTGGATACTTCCCAATTCATTATGGCCTCAATTTTGGTGGGATCCACTTGGATACCATGCTCACTACCAACGTGTCCAAGGAATTGGACTTATCTAAGCCAAAATTTACATTTAGAGAACTTTGTATAAAGTTTCTCTTGTCTTAATAATTCTAGGATGCACCGAAGATGTTTCTCGTGATCAGCTTGATTAGGAGAATAGATAAGTATGTCGTTAATGAAGAAAATGACAAACTTATCCAAATATGGTTTGTAGACTCTATTCATGAAATCCATGAATGCTGATGGTGCATTGGTGAGCCCAAAAGGCATCACCAGGAATTCAAAATGACCATAGCGGGTCGTGAAGGCTGTCTTAGGAACATCTTCACTCCTAACCTTCAATTGATGATATCCTGATCTCAAATCAATCTTGGAGAAACAACTAGCCCCTTGAAGTTGGTCAAATAAATCGTCGATCCTGGGCAGAGGATATCTATTCTTGATCGTCAACGTGTTATGCTCCCGGTAATCGATGCCCATTCGCATCGAACCGCCTTTCTTCTTTACAAAGAGGATAGGCGCTCCCCAAGGCGAGGAACTAGGCTGAATTAAGCCTTTCTCCAAAAGTTCATCTAGCTGCGTTCTTAATTCCTTCATTTCTGTTGGTGTTAGCCTATATGGAGCTCTAGCCACTAGTGCAGATCCTGGTATAATATCAATCTTGAACTCCACTTGTCTATCTGGAGGTAGGCCTGGTAATTCCTCAGGGAAAACATCGGGATACTCTGAGATGACTGGTAGGTCCTCCATGTTTGGCTTAGGCTCATTTATGGTTAGTTGTGCCATGTAGATGACACAGCCTCTTCTCAAACACTTGGATACCTTAAATAACGACACCTTGTCTAGCAGTCCATAGTGTGAGTCTCCGGGGATGGTGATCATTTCACCAAATGGGGTTTTAATTTCGATGAGCTTTTTATCGCAGGCAATGCGTGCTTGGTTATGAGATAACCAATCCATGCCTAAGACAACATCGAACCCCGCCAATTTCATTGGCAAAAGAGAGATAGGGATGGAATGATTCTTAATGGATATAGAGCATCCATCAAGAATAGAACATGTGGATTCTATCATTCCATCAGCAAGTTCTATCTCATAAGTTTTATCTAGAGTTCTTATGGGCAGGTTTAATAGTTTACTAAACTTATGATTAACAAAAGATCTATCTGCACCCGAATCAAAAAGAACTCTAGCATAAATATCATTAATGGGGAAAGTACCTGTTATGACATTGTCGTCATTAACAGCTTCTCTTGCATTAATTTAAAGGCATGGGCATTCCCCTTCTTGGCCTCTCTAGGCTTTGCATCATTACTTTTGGGTTTCTTGGGGCAATTGTACGTTATATGCCCTTTTTCATTGCAGTTATAGCAAACTGCATCCTTAAGATCCTTGCAATCTAAGGTCTTATGCCCTCTTCTTTTGTAGATACCACAGTGTTTGGTTTGTGGATTTATACTACATTGTCCCCAATGCCTATATTTACAGTTCTTGCACAGGGGTTTGTCATTAGACGCGTGTTGGTTCTTCTTGAACCTAAAATTTCATTTCTTTTTAAACCTGTGGGAATTATTATCCTCCTGTTTCCTCTTTCCATCAGTTTCAGTCCTAACTGACCTTTGTCTAACCAAATCAAGGGTGAGGGAAAGAGATAGGTCTACAGTGGACCTATAGGTACTAGGTTGAGCAGCCTTTGTCATGCCCTTTATTTTGGGCGCCAACCCATTTATAAAACGCGCAATGCGTTTGGATTCGGGGGTGATTAAATAGGAAACTAACCTAGATAGGGAACTGAAATTGAAGACGTACTTCCGACAGTCTAGGTTTTCATTAAAAGAGACAAAAAGTTTGTTTCTAATTTCTCCACCTCATGGGTTGGGCAGTTCGTTTCCTTAACAAGGTCCACAAACTTGGACCATCCTAAATTATACATGTGTACGTTACATGTAGACTGTATCATGGCTTTCCACCATATTAAGGCATCGCCCTTAAAGGACTGTGATACATACTTGACCACATCCGTATCAGCAGAGTTGTTGATATCTACAATCGTTTCCATCTCATCTAGCCACTTTAGAGCTTCCACGGCTCCTTTTTCCCCATTAAAGTCTCGGGGCTTACATGAGACGAAATACTTATAGGTGCATCCGTCCTTAGCAGAACGGGACCTTTCTGCATAATCTAATTTCTTTGGTTCACTCTTCGCATCTGAAGAGTGAATGAGCTCTCCTTATGAGCTGAAGATGGTGGAATAGATAAGGGTCTAGAGTGAGTGGCACTCGACTCTCTTAGTCTTTCTATGGCCTTTTCGACAGCCGCATCAATGCGAGCTTGAAAATTTTCATCATCAATATTTTTGTTTCCAACTTTATTAGATTCAATATTCCTGTGGCTACTTTGTGCTTCATTTGAGTTAGCCATTTTTAGGTCTTGGGTTCTATATACCAATAAAACTTTATTTAGCCTTGGTATATCAACCAGATCGGCTTTCAACATTGGATATAACAATCCATTGCCTATACTAGTGTGAATAACATCACAACTCTTAGGCTTAACATATCTATATTTGGCATAGGTCTTAATAGGACCATCATAGGCAATTACAATTTGGACATTGTCCATATATCATTGGACAGTGGATCGCAATGTCACAACTGTCATTGTCATGATTGACAATTATATAACTCATAAGCTTATCCCTAATGGACATAATACTTGGGCACATTGGACATAATATATATATGGCATATCAACCTGTCACTTAGGACATAATACATATGGCATATCAGCCTGTCCCGTTGGACATAAATTGGGCACATTGGCCTACATCATATCAGATGTATATGGCATATCAGCCTGTCCCGTTGGACATAAATTGAGCACATTGGCCTACATCATATCAGATGTATATGGCATATCAGCCTGTCCCGTTAGACATAAATTAGGCACATTGGCCTACATCATATCAGGTGTATATGGCATATCAGCTTGTCCCGTTAGACAAAAATTGGGCACATTGGCCTACATCATATCAGATGTATATGGCATATCAGCGTGTCCCGTTGGACATAAATTGGGAACATTGGCCTACATCATATCAGATATGTATGGCATATCAGCCTGTCCCATTGGACATAAATTGGCACATTGGCCTACATCATATCAGATGTATATGGCATATCAGCCTATCCCGTTGGACATAAATTGGGCACATTGGCCTGGCGGCTAGTGTGGTTCCTCAAGCCACACTACCAAGAGTATGAACATTCTTTACTATTACATAATAGTACCTTAATGATTGATAAATGGTCCCGGTCACCTTCGACCTTAACGACCTTGGAGGTTTGGACCTAGTCCCTTACCTCTGGATAGAAGGATAACTTCCCTTTAACTATCCTGATAGAAGACCCCTTCGTACTTAACTATCATCTCTTGGCCAATGTGTGGTCTACGCCACTTGGCATAATCAAATCTATTAAGGTCTTTTGGAATTATATAGCAGAGCATAACTCGTTTCAAGACGATGAATAATATATATATATATAATTCCAAAATACTTCAATAAATTTCAATAGAAGTTACAATACTAGAAAAATGAAATAAATTGTCCATGCAAGGACTTAAAGGAAATAAACATGTCCTCACAGGGACTAAAACAAATAACAATGTCCTCGCAGGGACTACATATTATTAGAAGAGCTTCACTCGTTCTTCTTTCCCTTGACCAACTTGGAGAGTTTCTTGAAGAACTTGTTTGTATTCTTCTCCGTTTTCTCCGCCTGCTGCTGCATTTCTTTCATTCTTTCTAAGGCCTCATTAATGGCCGTAAGTGGTGGCGGAGGTTGTGGTTGAGGTTGTGGCATATTTTGTCTATCATGCAAAGACACTGCCAAACTGTTTTTTAATAGATTTCCACAAGCAACTAATTCAATTAGTAAATTAGTTGTGTGTGGAATATTTTACCATAGTGCCTAATATCACTACATATATATATTTTATAAAAAATTTAGGGACATTACAAGTCCACTTTCTAATTAAATTAAATACCCGTGTTATTTAGATAACTTAATATTTTCGAGGTGTTACAAATCCACCCTTCTAAAAGAAAGTTTCATCCTCGAAACACGTATACTTACCGAAAAGCAAAGGGTAGAGTCGTCTCATTTCATCTTCCGACTCCCAAGTGGCGTCTGATCCTTTCTGATGCTCCCACTTGACCTTTACTTGATTGATTTCTTTATTCCTTAACCCTTTGATTTTTCGATCGATGATTTGAATCGGTTTAACTACGTAGTTATGCCTGTCATCGATTTCAATGTCATCATATGGTACATATGCTGCTTCGTCCGATAAACATTTACGAAGATGTGATACATAAAATACGTTATGTATTTCTTTTAATTCATCAGGAAGTTCTAATCAGCAAGCCACTTCGCCCACCCGATCAATAATCTTAAATGGGCCTATAAATCGTGGACTCAATTTACCTCTTTTCCTGGATCGTATGATTCCCTTCCACTGAGATACTTTGAGCATTACTCTATCACGTATTTGAAACTCGATTGGTTTTCGTCTTCTATCCGCATAGGACTTTTGTCGATCTTGAGCTGCTTTTAAATGAGCTCGAACCGTATCAATCTTTTCATTTGTGGCCTTAATCACATCTTTATGGGCGAGTTATCTCGGTCCCACCTCACCCCAACATATTGGGGTTTGACATTTTCGACCATAAAGCATTTCGTATGTTGCCATACGAGTGCTCGAATGTTAACTGTTATTGTAAGAGAATTCAACTAATGGTAGGTAGGCATCCCAACTACCACCAAAATCGATAAGACACGCCCGAAGCATGTCTTCTAAGGTTTGAATCGTTCGTTCGCTTTGTCCATCTGTTAGGGGGTGGTATGTTGTACTAATTAATAGTTTTGTGCCCATCTGTTTTTGGAAATCAAGCCAAAAGTTCGAAGTAAACCGGGTATCTCTATCAGATACAATCGATACTGGTACTCCATGGCGTGCTATAATTTCATTCACATATACCTCCGACATCTTTTCATAGGTATAGGCCTCTCGAATTGCAATGAAGTGGGCGCTTTTTGTTAGTCTATCAACGACCACCCAAATGGCATCAAATCCTCGAGCCATTTTTGGTAGTTTTGTTAATAGATCCATGGTGATATTTTCCCATTTCCAAACTTGTATTTCTAGCGGTTGGAGTTTGCCATAAGGTTTTTGATGTTCCACTTTTACTTGTAAAAAAGTTAAACATTTTTCGACGTATGTTGCTATATCTTTCTTCATTCCAGGGCACCAATAATTTTGTTTTAAGTCCTTATACATTTTGGTCGCTCCCGGGTGTATCGAATAACGTGATTTATGAGCCTCTTCAAGTAGAATGTCCTTCACACCAAAAGTGTTCGGGATCTAGATTTTACCAAATCGAGTTTTCATTCCATTTTCTCCGTCTTCAATATCTTTCACCAAACCCTTGACACGTTCTTTTCTCCAATTTTCTTCTTTTATCGCTTTAGCTTGCGCCTTTCGGATTTGTTCGAGCAAACCTGAAATTACCATGAGTTGCATCGACCGCACATGTATTGGTGTGTATTCATCTTTTCGCCTTAGGGCATCCGCTACCACATTGGCCCGTCCTGGATGGTAATGGATTTCACAATCATAATCCTTTACCGTTTCTAGCCATCGTCTTTGTCTCAAATTTAATTCTTTTTTATCAAAAAAATATTTTAAACTTTTTTTATCAGTAAAAATAGTGCACTTCACCCCATATAAGTAGTGTCTCCAAAGTTTCAGGGCGAATACTACTGCCGCCAGTTCGAGTTCTGAGTTAGATATTTCTTTTCGTGCACTTTTAATTATCTAGAGGCATAAGCTATCACTCTACCCTGTTGCATGAGTACGCATCCAAGGCCTTGGTGCGACGCATCAGAATACACTACTAAGTCATTAATGCCATCCGGTAAGGTTAATACCGGAGCACTGGTTAACTTTTCCTTTAACATTTGAAACGCTTTTTCTTGTTCATCATTCCAGGCGAACTTTTCATTTTTGCGAGTTAGCTTAGTTAACGGCGAAGCAATCTTGGAGAAATCCTGAATAAATCTCCTATAATAACCCGCAAGCCCCAAAAAGCTCCTGATTTCTGAAGGATTTTTTTGGAGGATTTCACTTCGACACCGCTTCAATCTTGGATGGATCGACCAATATTCGTCGGCGCTGATGATATGCCTTAAGAATTGTACTTTTCGAAGCCAAAAGGCACATTTCGAAAATTTGCGTAAAGCTTTTCTCTTCTTTGTGTTTCTAATACTTCACGCAAATGACGCGCATGATCTGTTTCGCTTTTTGAATAAACTAAAATATCATCAATAACACTATTACCGATTTATCCAACATTGGCTTGCCAAACAAATTCATAAGGTCCATGAACGCATCGGGTGCACTTGTTAACCCAAAGGACATCACAAAGAATTCATAGTGCCCGTACCTCGTACGAAATGCCGTTTTAGGTATATCTTCATTTTTCACCCTCAGTTGATGGTAACCAGACCTTAAATCAATTTTTGAAAACCAACTTGCACCTTATAGTTGGTCAAATAGATTGTCGATTCTCGGAAGCGGGTATCGATTCTTTACTGTGAGTTTGTTTAATTCACGGTAATCTATACACATGCGCTTACTTCTGTCCTTCTTCTTCACAAATAACACCGGTGCACCCCATGGGGAAACACTCGGTCGAATAAATCCCTTATCCAATAAGTCTTGCAATTGCGACATTAACTCTTGGAGTTCCGACGGTGCTAGCCGATAAGGTGCCTTAGCTACCGGTTTTGCATTTCGAACCAGTTCAATACCAAACTCTAATTCGCTCTCGGGTGGTATTCCTGGTAAGTCATCCGGGAATACATCTTCAAACTCCTTTACAACGGGTAGATCTTCAATCTTTGGTAATTCTTTTTCCGTATCACATATGTAAGTTAAGTATGCTTTACACCCATGTTGCACGAATCTTTGGGCTTCCGTCATTGTACATAATATGGGGTTACCATTCTTTTCCCCATAAATTATGACACGTCTCCCGCTCGGAGCTGTTAATTGTATCTCCTTATAGAAACATATCACTTTAGAGTGGTAGCGAGATAACCAATCCATTCCGACCACAACTTGAAATTCCCCCATAGACATGGGTATCAGGTCAATCGAGTAATCATCACCATCAATGTTCAATTTGCAATCCCGACATATTTCATGGACAACAAAACTTTCGTTATTACCTATTTCTACTTTCATAGGTACATGTAGTTTTATTAATGTAAACGAGGGGTGTTGAATAAATCTTTTTGAAACAAAAGATATATTTGCACCTATATCAAATAAAATGTGTGTGGGAATACAATTTACAGTATATGTACCTGAAATCACATCGGGTTCAGTTATGTGGAGGATCTTGCTTTTGACCTTGAGACTTCAATCTTTGTGTCGGATTCCTCCTTCTTCCCTTTTAATTCTGGGCACTCAGATTTCTTGTGACCCGGTTGGTAGCATTTATAACACACCGACACTTTACTAGGGCAAATGATGCTATATGTCCCGCTTTTCCGCATATAACACACAGTTTGTTTTTGAAATAGCACTCTCCCTTATGGGCACGACCACATGTTTTGCAACCTGGTGATCCTCCTTTTGTGCTCCCTTTCTTTGGAGTTTCATTGATCTTCTACTTTTTGGTTGAATTTGGATTTGCATACGTCGCTCTTCGTTCACCCCTCTCAATTTGTTTCTTTAATTCAATCTCCCGTTCTTGTGCAACGTTTATGATTTCCGTGAGGTTTTCATACTTCGAAAGTGTCATGAATTCTCTGTACTCAGCACTCAACATGTTGTAATAGTAATAGATCTTTTGTTCCTCTGTTTGAACCAACTCGTCACAAAACCTCAATTTGTCAAGGAACACCCCCGTGATCTTGTCTATTGTTTCGCCCTTATGCCTTAGTTGAATGAACTCTTCCTTTATTTTGTTTATAACGGCTTTAGGGCTATGATGTTTAAGATATGGTATCTTAAACTCCTCCTATGTCATAACCTTCGTTGCCTCAACCCCTTGTTCCTTTTTAAGATTATCCCATCAATGTTTTGCTTGACCTCTCAATTGCCCAATCCCATAAGCTACAAGGTCAGTCTCCTCACAATGAGTCCTTTTGAAGACTCATTCCATATCGCTTATCCATCGTTGGCAGACTATGGGATCTACCTCTCCGTTATAGGTGGGTGGTTTACATGCCATGAACTTGTCGTAAGGACACGTTTTCTTCTTTTTTGTCTTGTCTTTTTCTTGTACAAGACTTTCTTTTAATTCATTAATCCTTTCTTCTAATGCATTTCCGACCTCCTCGGAAATCTTTTCTCGTATCTCGTCTGTCATAAGAGACACTGTATCATCTCCTGTTGCTTCTGACATTTCTTTTGCTGAAATGTTCATAGTAATTTTGGTATGCAACTCGTTTAGCAATTTCCATATTTTATATGGATATATACCCTATTCGTTTGATAGCACCCGTAGTGTATCTTTCTTTTTCAGTTTAGTCAAGTATATAACTTGCCTTCACTGTTTATACTTAGTGTATTTCTAGGGTTCAAGTGTATTAATACACCCCTTCCCATACATTTTAAATCACCTTTCTTTCTATTATTTCGTAAAGAAATTCAATTTATAACCGATTCTTACCGGATGTCTTGATCAAATCTTGAACAGAACACATTTTGTTTTTAACCTTGAGCTCTGATACCAACTTGTAACACCCTACTTATTATAGATGTAATTAGCAAAGATTTAAAATCCAATTTAATGGATACGATCAACAGTTTTCCTTCATTGACATGATTAGATTTTAAAAGTCCTAAGTACAAAATATGATTTCAAACATTTCAACATTTGTTTGTTTCTTAGACAAGGAAAGGTAGAGGGGAAGCTAGAAATTCGGAAGTGTTCGGTTCTTCGTCTTTCTTGATCAACATCCTTGTGCTTTAAAATTCACCTACAATACAAATTGTTTTATTATATAAATTTTACAAGAAATACAAACATAACCGATTTGTTAAAGGATGGTTTAAATAAACACACCTAAAAAAAATTTCTTCAAGACCCACCGTAAGCTACGGTTAACCACCTTAGCTTACGGTCAAGACCATTTTATCTTATGGTCAGAACCATCTGTCTTACCGTAATGACTTTTTGTTCATTAACAGCAGCAGCCCGCCATAAGCTACAGTGGTTGCCGTAGCTTACGGTGGCATGCTGCAATTTTTTCCTTTTTGCAGTTTTTGTCATGAAATTCTCAAATCGCTTATGCGTTTAACTTACCGTTTCTTCCTATATGATCAAAACAACATCCTCTACTTTATCATTCACAATACAATATCCGTGTTAATCATATGTTTAATTTTATAAGCTTTCGACTTACTACTATTTACACATATTTTGTTTATAAGGTTTCGACTTACTACTATTTACACATATTTTAACCCGTTCGTATTTTCTTAACAATTTATCATATTAAATCATATCCTTTGACCATAAAATCATCTTATTAATGCTCTCAATTCCTGAGAGCGACCTTAGTGCATTTATATTTCCGTTACTAAATTTTATGCTTGAAGTTCCAATTCTACCCTTCTTCCAAGTTTGTATCAAGTATTTGTTCATACGCCTCATACATATATCTCAAATTGAATTTCGACCTGTTTGATTACTGTAACGATATGTATCGTTTTATATAACCAAACCTCTATACTTTTATTCCTCGATCCGTTTGGTCGTTATAGCGAATTCCATTGCTTTTCTCGACCAAACTAATATTTATCTTGTTATTTGACTAGTTTAATTAACTTAGCGAAATCCATCGCTTTTATTGCAACCCAAACAATTAATAATTAGATATTCTCTATTCGATTCACATGCGTGAAATCCATCACTTATAAATGAACCGAATATTCTTAGGCTTTTTTCATTTCTCAGCATATATTACTACTAATATTATAGATAAAGCCTTTCAAAACAATTAAATCACGTACCTTAGAGCTTTCCCTTCAAACGTGTGTCCGTTCAGACTTTGTCGCTCGATGTTTCGTCCGACTTGCCTATAACATTTAACCCGATTTATGGTTTAGAATTCATAATCTAACATATATGTATCATGTAACTTATCGAAAAGCTCATTTACATGATTCTTTTGTATTTTCAACAATTTATGATCACTTAGGCATTACATCAAGCACCTTGTGGGCGAGATTCTTATACTATTCTTATCAATCCCATGATTTTGTTATTAGTCACATATTACCACCCATTTCAAGTGTCTATGTCTAGAATAGGCAATTAATATTTAGAACCTAACATATTAACATCAAATACTAAAATCTCAATAACACAATTCATGTGTTCATCATATTCATCAAAACCTATTTAGCACAAATATTGTAAATCATTCAACCACTAAAATCACAACATTTGATCTCTAAATGTTCATCTAGAGTTTATTTCTAGACTTATATACATCTCAAATTCTGTCATGGCATACACAATGATACTCAATTTAGAACTTTATGGCGTGCATGTAATTTCATAATATCATCAAACGTCAAAATTCGATATACCTTACGATTCTCTTATCTAGATGGTCGTTGATTTACACTCATGCATGAATTTTAGGCTCTTAATCGATATTGATTTGATGATTTCAGTTCAAAGAAGGGTTTTTCTCCTTCTTTCTTCTCTCTGGTCGCTCCGTAGAACACACACTATGTTTTTGTTTGTTTATTTTTTTTTATTAAACTTAGTTTCCAACTTGCTAGAATCAGCCCCTCATATTTTGTCTATCATATAAAGACACTACCAAACTGTTTTAATAGATTTTCACAAGCAACTAATTCAATTTAGTAAATTAGTTGTGTGTGGAGTATTTTACCATAGTGCCTAATATCACTACATATATATATATATATATATATATATATATATATATTATAAAAATTTTAGGGACATCACAAGTCCACTTTCTAATTAAATTAAATACCCATGTTATTTATATAACTTAATATTTTCGGGGTGTTACAATATATACGTTGTACCTACACTGCGTATAGCTCTATATGCAGAGTATGTCAGACAAATCTAAAATGGTATGAGGTCGAACTGTCTGGTCATGTACTCACGTTGTATCTAGGCTGCGTATAGATCTATATGCAGCGTATAAGGGTAACTCTATACGTTGCGTATAGGTCTATACGCAGCGTAGTTACAAGTAGGGTTTGGTGTACAAATAGGCATATTGTTGTGCCAATATGCACACCCTTATTCCTGCATCGTAATGATCTATTCCATGGTTGTTTAACTTTATATTTGTGTCATGTACAAGTTATCTCCTCCTATCAGTGACGTAGAAGGAAAACTCATTGTAGTTCAAGATTCCGATGGTAGTTATTGTTGCGCGTCATGTGGTAAAATCTCAGGGACATTGACTACCTGAATTGTTTGTAAGTAAAATGCATTGAAATATGGTTTTCTCATTTTGAGTTAAATGTGGATTTTCGTACTCTTTTTGTGGGGTACTTCATTGTTCTAGATATTGAAAGAAGTTGGTGACAATTGCTAAGCTTCTCAACGGCATATAAAGGCTTGAAGACCTACATATATAGCTTGGTTATAGAAGTAAAACATAAACTAAGACGAAAGTGGTTATTATATGTCATGGTTACTACAGCCAAAGATTCAAAGGGAAAGACCACATCAACTAAAAGGAAGTCAAATGGTGGTGTTTGGCCTAAGAGTAAGGGTTGTCAAATTGGTCAACAAGTAAAAGTGACAAAAATCAGAAAAAGAGAGCAAGTTGACTTAGCATGTGGTAGCAATGCTCCCTCCTTCGTTGTGGAAAAATGGTTTGAATATTAGTTTTAACGCAATTCAGAGAGTTAGTTGTGATGATTCATTCAAGATTAGAAATTTGGGAGAAAGATACACTCTTGTATTATTCATGTCTACTTTGAAATCGAGGAAAGAAGTTTCAAGTAATTATTTGTTGAATCTTTATATTTTCTTAAAAAAAGTTTAAAGTGATAATGTAAAGTATTCGTATTTTTGTAACCTGCTACATCTAAGAACAATTTGATAAATATGTAGGTTTGTTCATGAGTTAAAATATGCCATTAATAGGTACAAACTCGACTCGATTGTAAAAGAAAAAAATTAAAAAAAAGTAAATTTGTATTTTTGTATTCCTCTACATCCACTAAGAACAATTTGATAGACATGTAGTTTGTTCGTGAGTCATGAGTCTAATCGAGCCATAACTAGGTACAAGCTCGGCCCGAATAGTAAAAGAAAAAATAAAGAAACATTATAAAATTTCGAGCAATACCTGGTTTTGAAGATCCAATCCAACTTGACAAGGTTTGGTTTCTCAACAAGGCATTATATGGTCTTCATCAAGCTCCACGGGCTTGGTATGAAACGTTGTCTTCCTATCTACTCAAGAATGGTTTTCGACGTGGGTTGATTTCGAGTTTGTTTGGTACGGACTCATCATCTTCCAATGAAACATTATAATTAGCAGCATCTTCAAACTCCTCATTTTGAACAATATAATTAACCAAAGTAGACACTTGATGGTTAACAATAATTGGTCTCACTAAAGATGAATCAACTACAGTATCACTTTCAAGTAACATTTGAATTGTTGTAGACGCATCATCAAAAGTTGGCAAATTGAAGGGGTCGAACAGTTCATCATAGTCAAACACCCAAGGAGCACCCGGAGCTCTTACTGATACAGTGTACCTTTGAACCTTAACCTCACCCCATTCCTCAATCTTTTTCGTTGACAAATTCCACACTCTGAAATTTGGAGTAGCATATCCAAGAAAGAAACCTTCGATAGCCTTTGGACTGAATTTACCATGTGGATCAATCATAGTGCATGGAGCTCCAAAAGGTTCCAAGTAAGACACATCCGGTTTCCTTTTATGTAGTAATTCAAAACATGTTTTCCCATGCCTTTTAACTATAAGAACGTTGTTCATAGTATAACATGCAGTAGCCGCAGCCTCCCCCCAAAACTGAACAGGAAGTTCCGACTCTACTAACATAGTTCATTTTCCTCAAGTGAATGTGTCCCATTCGTCTATGCCAAGAGATTGACTCATTTTCAGTGGCTTTTGAGACAAAACATGTAACTTGCGCAGGCGTAGTAATAGCTTGGCTCATGTCAAGAATATACAGATCATTTATCCTTGGAGCCGACAATAGAATCCATTCTTTAGGAATCTTGAAACCAGGTTTAAGCGCATAACAACCGGCATCATCAAAATGAACCGTGAACTTCTTGTCGCAGATTTGAGAAACACTCAGAAGATTATGATTAGTTTGACGAACATAATTGATCTTGTCAAAACTAACAACACCATTGGAAATCATTCCCTCTCCAGTGATGTAACCGCCTTTATCTCCATCAAAAGCAACATAGCCTCCCCTAATGCTTTTCACATCATAAAGGAACCGTAAGTCGCCTGTCATGTGCCGAGATGCTCTACTATCAACAATCCAATGACTATTCATAGTTCCTCTTGGAACACCCTGCACATTACATTACCCGATTGTTTGAGATGGGGACCCAAGCCTTAGTGGTCTTGGGTCTACCCTTATCATCAAGAAATGTGATTTCTATTTTTTGATGATTTGGAAATTGTTTGCCTCCCCCTAAAACAGTACCGGTTCTAGGTTTCGAAGATTTTTTACGTTTACCAAATTGATTATTATTTACAGATTTAGACACTTCTTATTTTAACGAACTTAACGAACTTGGTTTCTTCTGTGCAACATCCGGTTTTAATGCCTTTTCAATTACTTTGACTTGTTTACGTCTTTGTTTTTCTTCATGTTCCTTAACAATACATTTGTCTTGTTTAGGTGACACATATCAACGTAGGCAATTCTTTTCATGAGGGTCATTTTCAACAAATTGGGTTTTGCCGAGTTTGTACAGTTTTTGATTATGTGTCCAAACTCCCTACATTTAAAACATGATCTCCTTTCAACAAATTTAGGAGATGTTGTTTGATGACTCGATGTTGAACTTGTTGGCCTAGAGGTACTTGGTCCAACATTACACCCATTCGTATGTTGAGTGTAATTGTTTTGACTGTCACGTTTTAAAATATTAACTTGATTTACAAACTCTATATTTGACATATTTTCAAAAGTCTCGATTTTATCCGTTTCATTTGAGGCTACAAAGTTAACATTCTTTCCCTTTTTCTTGTTGCGAGCTCCTTTAGCTTCAACCTTCGCTTGTGACACGTTAGATTTTTCAGCTCGCTTTTCTTGTTGTCTACTTTTAAAAGCGATTGATGGTTGTGGTTTTATTGGACTTTTCTTTTCCAAAACGTTTGTTCTTGAATTTTTGAAAACTTGATCAATTGAAGTTGGATTAAAATTTTTGTCGAAAAATCCTTGTTCGAGTAAATTTACTCATCACCAATCAACGTATACAACACATTATCGCTCTTAAAACGTAGAGACAAGTGTCTTGACATATTTGATAGGATCCATCTCTGGTTTTGTGTCATATTGCACAACGAGAGTAGTAGGTTCACATAAGATATGATTCTCAATTGGAATTTCTACCCCTTTCCTTTTATCAAGGGATTGGTCCTGATTAGTCTCGTATGACTCATAATCTGACGAATCATTCTCCTCTATTATAGGTGGATTTTGTTCAACAATAGATGACAAGTTCTCTGTCTTTCCAGATTCCTCTGAGGAATTGTCCAGTTTAAACCCTAACCCTGCTGCAAACTCTTCGGGATTAAGAGGTGCAGATGGTTCAAAACGTGGCATTTCCTCCTCGTCAGGCAATTTGGTATAATTGTATTTCAACGGCGGTGGACACGATATACCCAATGCATTTTATATCCCCTTAATTTTTTGAACATCAATGATGTGATCAAGTATATACCGGGAGTTAGAATAACTCTCCAATTTTAGCTTAATTTCATCATGCTCGCATTTGGAAATGACTAACTCCTTTTTTGTTTCTTCAAGGATGTTAATGTAACCACTTTGCTTGTTCAAAACAGTTTTTGTTAACTCAGACACACTTTTCTTAAGAGTCTCAATTATTAATTTAAATTCTTTTTTATTTCGAGTTAAAGCCATATTTGTCTCTTTCCACTTAGAAAGTTTAACTACAAAGCTTTGATTGTGACTGTTAATTGTTTCAAGTTTAGGTTTTAAATCAGCACAATCATTGCATATCCTAGGAGAGTCGGATTGTACCTTACTTATCAAAGCTGCAATATTAGCCATAAAAGCAGTATGATGAGAGAAAGATCCATCGTTGGCAAATAATTTCTCTATTTCTTTGATGCAACTTCTGCTTTCTTTATCAACCCAGACTTTTGACTTTTCAGTTTCTCTGCTTCTTTCAGCAACTCATCGACCTCAGTATCTATATTTTCCCTGACATCCGAATCTGATCCATAACCACCCATGCTTGAGCTTTCCTCGTCGGAACTCCCATTATACCTAGAACTATCATCATCATCAGAAGAGTCAATACTGTGAACATGCTTGATATGATTGATTATCTTAGCATAACAAGCAATTCCTCCTTGATTCTCATTTCCCAGCTGAACTGACCAATCACATCCTTCATCTGCTTGCACTACTAAAGCTCTGCTTGTGTTGTTTGAAGGCCCAGACTGGTTGGAGTTGTTTGGGTTGTTAACAGCTACTATACCCTGTTCATTGTTAACTTGAGTTGTGTTGGATGTGTTTGATTGATTTCGGAAAGTGTTGTGATTTCCTTGCTTGCTAGGCAGAGTACATTCACGTTTGAAATGACCTTTCTCACCATAGTTGAAGCAAGTAACAGTATCTTTATCAAAGCCATACTTTGTGTCTTTCTTGCTTTCCAAACTTATTCTTCTAGTTCTACTCATGTAGTCTTTTGCTCTGCTAACCGCACCAGCAAATGCCTACTTAATATCCATCAACTCCATTTCCTCCCTATCAATTTGCTGATAGTCCTCATTAGTCAAATTAATGTTTCCAATTTGACCCGTGACTAATCCACAATAAGCACTAACCATAGTGTTTAGAAGTTCCATGTGTTCCCAAGCAACTTCCACACTGACCTTGGAAAGATATGAAGTATCAAGTCTGATGGCATTAGGATTTGAAGACTGAAAGTTGTTACCATAGAAAGCTTGTTGAGAAGCTTGTTGTGGAATTTGATGTGTAACAACTTGTGGTTGAGGAAGAAAGGCTTTTGGATCAAATGCTTGGCCATAGGTTTGAGCACCTGAACCAGCAGATTGATCTGTATGAACTGGTTGTGGTAGAAACAGATTAAAATTTGACACAAATGCTATTTGGAGTTTCGGTTGTTGAGTTGTACTAACACCTGTGTTAATACCTCCAAAATACATTTAAGGGTTTTATGGAACTGGAACTCTTTTCACTTTTCATATTTCTTAATCGTCCTTGTTCTCAAGCTTCTGAATGAATTCATGCATGTCATGTCACTCAGTGTCTCATTCTCCATAAACAGAAATCCTTCAAACACTTTCTTCAAAAGATCATGTCGTATCTTTCTTGTTGCAGCATTTCCTTCCCCTCTTGCTTCCAATGTATCCCACAAATTCTTTGTTGTGGTACAATACACAAATTGATGATAAATCCTTATGAAGTGCTTGTGTAAGGATAGCAAATGCCTTTTTCTCCAAATCAAACGCCTTCTTATCATTTTCATCTAAGTTAGCTAAAGAGGTTGGATTTGATCCTGCTTCTTCGAGAGATTCCTTGTATGGTGTAGTAAAACATGTCCACAATTATGTATTTTGACCAAGAACATACGTATTAAAATGACCTTTCCCTGAAGGATAATCGTTCATATGATTCAAATTTGTTGAACGGTTGTTACTTTAAGTTTCATTCTCGTTAATGAGAAGAGTTTGAATGCTTTGGTTTTGATTAGCCACGCATGCCCATTGATTAGTGGTAATCATGGTCGTTTTCTGAGGCATTAACGATTGTACCCATGAGGTTGCAGAGCTAGATTGTGGTGGATCTTGGCTTGTACTTGAACTACACCCCCCAATCCCAAGGATTTGTACCCATTATACTTGTTTGTTTATGAATATTAGCTTAAATATCCACAATTAAAATGATTAACTTGAAATAAAAGCCTTTTTTTGAAATTCACAACTTCAAAAGTCACGAACTATCAATCCACGAAATAGTTGTTCACGAAAAACCTATACCACGAATAAGCAAGGGTATCACGAAATACCTCAGTTTCTTCGCAGAGTTGGTTTTTCGAAGAGGAGTCCTTCGCAGGAGGGTCTTTCACAGAGGGGTCCTTCGCAACCAATTGTTCGTGAATTGTTAGGTGAGAAGTTTCATTTTATATCAGAATCTTGTTTCTGAATTTTCAAAAGTTGGTTGCTGGTTAACCAGATTTGGTTAAACAACAAACATTCGAAAATCACTTTTTCAGTCAAATTTTATGGTTCTATCAACACTCAAGGAATATTCGGGTGAGTTTTCTGATAAACGCTTCACCGGAAAATATGTCGAACTAAAACTTTGACAGAAAATTTCAAGAAAAACCGTATCCTAACATGTTTCCATGTATTTTAACAAGGTTTTTATAAAAATTATCTACAAACAACAAGTTTTACCTAAGTTTTAAACCATTTTTCTGGTAAAAACTTAAGTTTCTTGTTTTAAATTCAAGAACACTTCCAGGAAGCTTTACAACTTGCTCAAATACTACACTATGCTTGGTTTTAAACAAGGAAGAGAGCTAAAGCTCTGATACCACTTGTAGATCCACTTGGAGGATCAAGATAACCTTCTTCCTTATTGTCTAACACACACACGAGTGCGGAATCCACGTATGTATGCAAACCAAAGCAAAGTAACACAAACACAACGTAACCAAAGATTCACTATCTTGATTAACTGAAGTGAACTAGTACAAACACATACACACAATATTCATACAGACTCAGGTGTTCTCTCACTCTCTTGTGCTCTCTTACTCAAACTGTGAAGTGCAGGTCTGTTTATATAGGCCCAACACCCAGTAACCCTACGAAGAAGGTTAATGGGCCATGAAGAACAGATAGTCCCATGAAGAAGGTGTTCTTCGTGAAATGCTTACTCCCATGAAGAAGTAGGTTCTTCATGGGTAGGTTGCAAACAGATAGCAACTTGTAGTAACAGAAGAAACAACAACACTAAACACAAACATTAACGGTATGAACACATGCAATTGTTTTACAACACAAACAAACTAAACGTCGTACAAATCAAGATAGGAAGATATCTTGATCTGGTCCATACTATCAAAACTTTACAGACGTAATAAACAAAGACCGTACAATTACAAACACAACTAAGAACAAGTGACAGACACAAAAGTGCATCAACATTACCGTATCATACCATATAAAAAACTTTATGAGAAGAAAAAAAAACAATATGTAACTGAATCTTGTGCCACAAATTTAAAAACAAAACTTATAAAAGAAATTTTCCTTGCTTTCTTGGATTTCATGTCCATTTGGCCATCTATAGTTGAATATTGACGCAATATAAAATTCTTTTTTTATACATCGGTAATACAACGTTGGTTAAATTTCAATAATTAACAAATATTTTTTATTTATTTTGGGGATTAGTTGGTAGGTTATCTAATAGGAACTATAATTTATTTTTCAATTTTTGGTTTGCGGGATGACGGTAATTTTTCTTCTATGATACTAGTTTGCAAAGTAAAGATTGCATAATATAATGTTATGTGATATGATATGAAATGATATCATATATAATACGTCATGAAACATGATACGATATGAGATATGATACGTTACATATTGTTTGTCTTACTATATGGTATCATATTATATTAAATAATATCAGATGGTATCGTATCCAACCGTATTATAGCATTAATATCATACCATATCAAAAAAGAATAGACTACCTTACACTACAGCACAACATAACGCAACAAATACCATGCATTGCAATACTATCATATGATATGTTATAATATGGTTTTATATAATGTAATGTAGTATAATTTTGTATAATATTATATTTTATCTTATTTAACCAAATTAATACTATGTTAATCTTATATATATATATATATATATATATATATATATAGGGTGAATTACAAGTTTGTCCTTTATTTATATAAAAAATTTTAAACGGTGTCCTGTATCTTTAAAGTTAATAAGTTTTGTACTTGATGTTTTAAAATGTTATACTTTTTGTCCTTTCGTCCTAATCCAATCTTTTTTTTTCCTTTTATCTTTACATAAACTAAGTGTATATATAACTTAAACACCCAATCATTTTTAAAAAAAAGTAAAACTACTCTTTCTTTCTTTCTCCTCTCCCACTTACCACCATTCCACCATCTGTATATTTAACCAGCTTAAATATAAATCTTTGCTTTAGTTTCATTAGATCATTCTATACATACTATTATTACATCAAAATAGTTGTATAGGGACTTGTACAGAGACACTTGTAAATAACTGAAATAAAACAAGTAAAGATATTAATTGAATTTTGAGGTGAGTGGAATAAAAAAAGATAGAAGCCAAGAACACGAAGATAAATAGACATGATGCTTTTTTTTTCATGTAGCACCACTTTTCCAAACACACTTTGTCAGACAGAACACCATACATCACTCATAGTGTGGGTTTTTTAGTGTTTTTTCCAAAAAAAAAAACGTCCAATCACGCCCTTCCACCGCCCCTAGGGGCGGTTTTGTTGCAAATTTGGGTTGGGGCGTTACAAATAATTCGCCGGGTGGAGAAATCTTGGGCCAATGAGAGCCTTCCACAGTCAAATATCATTATTTTTAATTAAAAAACAAAATAATAATTATTAGGTAATCATTAATAGGGTATTATGGGTCATTATACCACTACACCTATTTTAAAAAAATGCCTTATAGTGTCCCAATTCTAACCGGACCGTCACATGACAGATAATGCCCTCACTCCCACTACACATGTTCTTAGGAGTTGTATTCTGATTAGCAAGTGACAACATCAACCACCAATAACGGTTCAGGTTCTAACTAGAACCGACAATGCGTTTGGTGTTGGGTTTTATATTGGTCAACCTCTCATCTCTTTTTCTCTGTGAACACAGATCTGAGATTGTCCAAGGTGGTCAACGTAGTAGATCAGCCACCCAACCATCGCCCATGACCTAAAATTTTCGGTCACCACTAACCACCACCTGCCTCTCTCCATCTTTTAGCTTTCTCTTTCTCGCCCATCATCATTTGCAAACAGCCAAGTTTTCCGATTCAGATTTGTTGTTTCAGTTTGAAATGCAAATTGCAAACCGCCATGAAATTGTAACGCAAATGAACGATGGCCGGTGGATTTTAGGTGGCGGAGTAAACGGTGGCTACGGGTTTTAGGTCTCAACGGGTTTCAGGTATCTGATGGGTTTTTGGTGGAGTCAATTGTGGCTGGCAGGTTTCAGATATAAATTGGGTGATGCTGGAAGTTCGTGGTGACAGTTGCGGTGGTAGGTTAGGGTTTAGACCTCCAAAAAGGACAATTCCTTTCAAAAAAAGGTAAGCGTTTAGATGTGGTGATGGTAGTGGAAGGAGGTAGTGATGGTGGTGGAAGTAAAGATAGATGGAGTATGGGCAACGGAGTGTTTGTTTGTTTTGATAGAGAATGAGATATTGTATAATTATACACTGATAATTGTTTTTTAATTTTTTTTCTTTTTTCTAAGATGTTTTATAAATAATAGGATAAAATGACAATTATACCGTTATGTGCCTTGCACACGATTTGATTTAACGTTAAAAATTAACTAGGCTATGGTCAAAGGATATACCGTGTAAAATTTTAAAACAATAAGTACAAAACTCGTTAATTTTAAAGATAAAATACATCGCCTAAAATTGAATATATAGATAAAGGACAGAACTTGTAATTCAATATATATATACACACACACACACAATATTATAATGCAAATAGGAAGGGCAAGATGGTCATTTCTACCCAATTTCAACAAGTGCATACCTTAAACTGTATTGTGACGAAGTTGGAGGGTCAGAATAACAAGAAGTTGTTGATAGACACAAACATAAGCATTTGCAGAAGTAGCAATCTATGCGTGACAATCAACTCTGGGACTTGATTGAGCTATCCCCGAATCTCCCGCAATAGAGAGAAAATGGGTTCCTAAGAGAAAAATCGACATGAATGAAAATGTACACACCTACAAAACACGACTAGTTGAAAAGGGTTTCACTCACACTCAAGGTATTGACTATGTTGAAACCTTCTCGTTCGTTGCTATGATCAAATCAATTAGGATATCGATTGCCATAGTCACATATCATAACTACCAGATTTGAAAAATGGATGTGAAAATCACTTTTCTTAATGGACGTCTCTCTAAAGATGTCTATATGGTATAACCAGATGGTGTTGTTGATCCAAAATATCCTAATAGTGTGTGCCAACAGAAAAGCTCCATTTGTAGACTCAAATATGCATCTCATAGCAGGAATCTTCATTTTGACCAAAAGATCAAAAAGTTTGGTTTTGTTAAGAATGAAGATGGGCCTTGTGTTACAGATGGGCTAGTAGAGCACTATATCATTCATCATCATGTGTGTGGATGTTATACTGATAATGGAAACAACATTCCTGTGTGTGCTTAATGAAGTTAAACACTGGTTGGGAACTTGTTTTGGGATGACGGACAAGTAACTTATATTTTAGGAATCAAGATCTATTGGGATATATCTAAGCAACTTCTAGGGCTAAGTCAAAGCACATACATAGACAAAATGATGACATGCTTTAAGATGGAAAACTCCAAGAAAGTAGGTGTTCCTATCACCAAAATAACTATGTTGAACAAATTGCAATATCCTTCAATGGACAATGAAACTAAGTGAATGGAAGCAACCCCATATGCTTCAGTGATTGGTTCCATCATGTATGATATGTTATGCACTAGACCTAAGGTCTCAAAAGCTTTAAGTAGGGCCAGTCATTATCCGAAAAGTCCTAACATGGCCCATAGGTCTATGTTCAAGAATATTCTCTAGTACCTGAGAAAAACTAAATATATGTTCTCAATATTTAGATGAGTAAAAGAAGACCTCACTGTAAGATGTTTCACTGACACCAATTTTCAAACTGGCTGCAATGACTCTCGCTCATAATCAGCTTTCGTATTCGCTCTAAATGGTGGTGATATCTCATGGAAAAGCTCCAATCAGAGTGTGCTTGTAGAATCAACTACCGAATTTGTGTATATTGTTACATCAAATGTTGCAAAGGAAAATTGGATAAAGAAATTCATAACCAACCTCGAAGTGGTTCCAAGCATTCAAAAACCCATTAAGATATTCAATGATAATAGAGGTGATATTGCTCAAGCTAAAGAGCTTAAATCTCATCACAAGGCCAAGCACATTCTAAGAGAGTTCCGCTATATATGGGAAATTGTGGAACGCGAGGCATCGTGATAAGCAAAATGAACACAAATCAAAACCTAGCACACCCATTTACTAAGCCCATGACTCAGTACAAGCACATCAACATAGGGATACTATTAGGCTTAGATTACTTAACTGTATGTTTTGATTTAGTATTTTGATGTATGAAGATTTGAACGATTGTACTTTTGGATTCAATTTTGGTTTACTCGCTAAATGCAATTCTGAATCTTATAATTGTGTTTGATTGTAATACGTTTGGTGAATCTTGTAGTGTTAATTATCTATAGTAGGCAAACTCGTGGGAATGACTCTTCATTAAGACTGTTAGGAATTTAGGATCTAGTAGTTGACTTCGATGTTCACACACTTGATTATGAATGACTTTGGATGTAACTCGCTTCAAATCATCTTCATGGATCCTAGCTATAGGATGTTTTGATATTATCATACTCATTAAGTATCCTCTAACATGAGATACATACTAGAATTTTCGTTTACCAAGGACTATTCTTTAATTGTTGTTAGCCGTTGTTGTGTTAATACAAGTCATAAGTACTTTGATTAGGAATGGTTTTCAAGTCTAGTGGGAGTTGAATGTAATCAGTATCGGATTTTGTACTCTTAGATGATATGTAACAGTTAGACATTATGTCCTGGTTTATTCAAATTGATGAAGTGTAAGGCCTTACCCAAATAAACTAACTATGTGTTTGATTGAACTAGTATGAATCTTGATCAAGAACAATAACAATTAAACCCCATATATGAATGAATTTGATCCATGTCTCACTGATTAGTTGATAGTTGATGTTATTTACATTAAGGACGAATGACAATGATTGGTTGAGGATTTTATCGAAGGGCCTCCAAATGGGAGATTCTTGGATTTATATGTATGGGTTCGATAAGTCAACGCCAAGCCGGTGAGAGAGCTATGATCCGTAAGAGTTACACAGTGGCAACGAGCATTAAATCCACCTAACTTGATTTAACTAGTAATCACCAACGATTAAGATATATAATTATGTAGAATAGGTATATACTCTCGTCGAACGGGGTTTATGATTTATATATGTTATTAATAATTTAACGTTTAGTTATCTATTTAATTAAACTATGGTTTAGGGCTTTTGTATCACATCTTGGAGTTAATCAAAGCAAATTGAGCCTGAGCCCGAAAGGTTACTAAACATATGATTAAAAGGTTATATGTTCAACCTAATTATTATTGCTAAAAAAACCTTTACACACAAAACCCTAAGAAAACATCATAACCGCAAAAAAACAAGTGGCACCCCCTTTTTCACTTGCTTTCTCCGGCCGACCAAACCAAGGGTGACCGCCTGTTTTTTGGTTCCAACCGGCTTTGCCGCGAGCTACCACCCGCTTTGTCTATGTTCGTGTCTAGCGCACGCTCAGTGTCTCAATCGGGTAATCGTTAACCACTTAGGTATATCTATCCTATAGCTAAATTAATCAGTGTAACGTATTTGCATGTTTGTAACCATGATCTTGTTCGGTCAGGTTTTGGTGTTGATAAAATATATTATTCCACTGTGTTTTGTATTAATTATAGATTTAATTAATATATATACACCGTTTTGCTAAAAAGTAATCTTAGCACCACTAAAAACCTGACAGACTATGAAACCTTTACATGTTATCACTCTAAAAATGAAAAGACGAATCTGAATCGGATCTAAATTACAATCTTCAAAACTACGAAGAATCTAAGAAATCGCTTGTGCGCTTGTTAATTTCATCGTTGTCACTATAATAAAATGCCTAAGTCTCAACCTAGCACATGTTCTATTAATACCCAACAAAATACATGTTTATATGTGAGTTAGAAAAAAAATCGTGTAAAAGTAGCGATTATCACAAAAATGTGCTCTTTTATATACATGGATGAATGTTTTAATGAAGTTGTTTAAAAGTGAAATAGAGTTAGACGACTATGTGATACGAAACTAATGTAAACATCACTTGAAGAACGACATTTAATGTAGAAGATAGTTTTCTTTTCTGTGTTTAAGTATATGATGTGTTTATTACTAGGGTTTTCAAATGAAGTGTTTCTATTGCCACTTATAACACATCATCATTATGTTCCCTTCCTTTAAGTAATCACTCGAGTGCTTTTTCCTGGGTTGTTACTAGAGTGTGTTTTGAAAACTATTAAAGATAAATGATTAGGAATCATATCTTTAAATTAGGGAATTTTATTTTTATTACACATTTTTATAATAAATTAAGATCATTTTTTTTGTAAGGGAAAGAAGCTATTAAAATGTAGACGTTTAAGTCTTGTCATATTTATGCAAGAACATATAAGGTTAGATTTCGATAACGTCAAAGCACATCATATTCATATTACTCTCTTTTTAAAATTTACCACAAAATTCCTCCCTTATTATGTTCACTCTGTTCAAATTGCAATCTTCAAATCTGTGAAGAATCAAAGAAATCACATGTGCGTATCTTAATTTCATGGTTGTCACTACAGAAAGTGCATCAATCTCCACCTAGCACCATGTTATATTATTACTTTTCAACAACATACATATTTCTATGTGAGTTGGAAAAAAATCCAGTGGGAGAAGAAGTTGTCACAACGGTGTGCTCCTTTATGTACGTGATGTGTGTTTTAATGAGTTTGGTTAAAAGTGACTAAGAGGTAGATAACTATGTAATATGAAAACTAACGTAAGCATATGTAAGCTGAAGAATATGAACTCGAAACTTAGCTATGCAAGCTTTACCCACGATCACTCTTAGGATGAAAGCACAATCCAGAGTGTATCTAAAATGAAAATCTTAAAATCTACTAATTGCCTGAGTGCTTATTTCCAGGTCGTTACTAGGTATGTTATGAAAATTTGCATATGTATGTTATCATAAATCATGTCTTCCAATTAAGACATTATATTTGTATTACACGGTTATAAATAGACTTTAGATCAATTTTTTGTAAGGGAAATAAGATGTTAAAATGCAAACATTTAAGTGTGTTCATATTTTACAAGATGATCTGAGATTAGATTATCGCTACGTCGAATCACATCATGGATAGATTACTCTTATATTAAAATGTACCTCAAAATCATACCAACATCGAAAAGCTCCAAATTTGGCTATGCAATCTAGAACAAGAACCTAGACACTTTGCACAACTAAATAATTTAGTCTTAAACAGATAAACATACAAAATGAAAGGGTAAAGGGATCAGTTGATAGATAGAAAAGAGTGTAAACACGAGGGGTTAAAATGAAAATCTCATATGAAGGCACCATTATAAATCAAACCCTAATTCTCCACTTTATTCTTATCATTATCTGAAGCCTCTACAGCGCCGCATTTATCACTGTCCATAAACCCTAGTTATCCACTGGCCATCGCTTCTGTCCAAATGCTGGACGAAAGTTACGTTAGGATCCAATGGTATCGATCTGCTCTTTAATACTTCGTTTGTATGGTTTTGAGTGGTTAATTATACTGACCGATACCTGATGCAGGGATCTGAAGAATTTGTGTTAGATGTTGATGACATGTTGACAGTTCATAGGTGATACAGGTAACTGAAATTTGTAAGATGTATTTTCTATTCGACCTTATTTCAATGTCTACGCTTATATCATAACGATATATGCTATCTTCTTTCAGGTTCATGTGGGTCATCTTGCCACATTGAGTGTGCCCTCCAACGACGAAAGGTCGGGGTGGTTATTCTTGGTCAAGCGATGCGGCTCGATGGGAGTTATTGTTTTGCTTTGTTATAAAAGCAAAACATTAACTAGAGACGGAAATGGTCTGTATATGCCATGGTTACCACAGTCAAAGAGGTTTCAAAGGGAAAGACCACATGAACTAGAAGGAATCCAGTAGTGGTGTTTGGCCTAAGAGAAAGAGTTGTCAAATTGGTCAACAAGTAAAAGTGTCGAAAATCAGAAAAAGAGAGCAGGAAGACTTAGCATGTGGTAGCAATGCTCCCTACGTCGTGGTGGAAAAAGGGTTTGGATATTAGTTTTAACGCAATTTAGAGAGTTAGTTGTGATGATTCATTCAAGATTAGAAGTTTTCCAGAAAGATACGCTCTTGTATAATTTCATGTCTATCTTGTAATCGATTTTTTTAATATATTTATTCAAGGGTTTAACATTTGTTATGGTTTTTAAATACCTCTAATTATTTTGTAAGTGATGATGATCAAGGAAAGAAGTTTAAAGTAACTATTTGTTGAATCTTTGTATTTTCTTATAAAAAAGTTTAACTTCATATTTATGTATTCGCTACATCTAAGAACAATTTGATAAACATGTATGTTTGTTTCTGAGTTGAATCGGGCCATAATTACTAGACACAAGCTTGACTCGAATTCTAAAATGAAAAAAGTTGAAAAAGAAAATTCGTTTTTTTATATTCGGATTACATGCCAATCGTATCGTGTATCATGGTAAAATTTTTGACAAAATTTCCTATAAAAATATGATTTTTTTTTCCGTTGGATCACCACGTAACATTTTCCATAAATAAATATATGTATATATACTCATTGGATACGTAACGAAGTTAGCTAACAATAATTAAAAACTATTTTTTATTATATTAGCTTTGGTGAGTTCAGCCGTTAATTACTAGATTAATCTTCCATTGATACTTAATTTTGTATTAGTGTCTTGCTAGTATAATATAATGTTATGTCATATATAATATGTATGTAATATGTAATGATATATGATATAATATGTTACTATATAAAAATTATAAAATATAATGTAAAATAGTATAATGTTATGCAATATTATATATATATGGGAAGGTTTAAATGAGAATGTTAAATATTATAAGAATCATGAGAGCGATTAAAAAATCATAAGAACTTTGTCAAAAATAATTAAAACTTATTTTTTTACACTTATCATTATTATTGAGAACAGTGTAAGAAATTTAATTTTCACGTTTAAATTTATGTGAATTCGTAAATAAGAAAATTTACACATGTATAAATTTATTATATTTACATATGTGTAAAAAATCTAATAAGATTAACTTTGAGAGAAGAACTTAATTATTTGATTTTGTAAATTCTTTTTCTGATATTATATTTTAAATATAATATGGGTTGTATTAAAAAAAATTGGTTTTTTGGTTTTTTCAGTATGTTCTAACGCTTCTCGCAATATTTAGCGTTCTCAAGATAACTCTCCCTATATATATATATATATATATATATATTGTACCACCTCGTAAAATCGTGTCCAATAGTATAGTGACACGTGTTATATTTTTATTTTAGTTTATTAATGGCTACTAAGGACTATAGGTGTCAACATGCTCAAACTGAGCCTTTGAGTGACTTTCTGATGTCAACATGTATAAACATTAGCCTCTGAGTGACAGATATGTCAACATGCTTAAACATTAGCTTCTGAGTGACAGATATGTCAACATACTTAAACTTAGCCTCTGAGTGACTGATATGTCAACATGTCTAGCCACTTAGTGATATCGGAGTCAACATGCTTATAGTGGGCCCTTGAGTGATCCTTTACGAAGTCGTAACTCTCATATGAGCCAGTAGTTACACAATAGAGGGGTTATGTAATACCACGTCAAAATTCGTGTTCGGTAATATACCGACACGTATACATACCCTCGGATCATAGCTTAATGAGCTAGCCACTCAAACATGTTCAAAAATCTCAAAACCCAGAGTTTGTTGGTTTTTAGATATGCTTTGTACGTACAAAGCCTATCTAAAAACCAACAAACTCCGAGTATTAACCAACAATTTGGGGATGGGACACCTCCCCTATTATGTTCACTATGAACATAAAATTAAACAAAAATCTTCAATTTGAGTTCTTAAAATTTATGAACCATCTAAGAATTCACGCGTGTATGGTTACTATAAAAGCATTTAAGGTTTTATAGAGAGGTGTGTTGATAGCGTGTGTAAAACAAGAGAGAAATATGCAAAAAGCACCAAACATGGCTATGTAATATTTACATGTTATCACTCTAAAATGAAAGCATGAATCCTAGTCGATCTAAATTGCAATCTTCAAATCTGTGAAGAATCTAAGAAATCACATGTGAACATCTTAATTTCATGGTTGTCACTATAGAAAGTGCATCAATCTCCACCTAGCACCATGTTATATTATTATTACCTAACAAAATACATATTTTTATGTGAGTTGGAACTAAATCAAGTAGGAGAAGAAGTTGTCACAACAGTATGCTCCTTTATCTACATGAATGTGTGTTTTAATGAGTTTGGTTAAAAGTGACTAAGAGGTAGATGACTAAGTAATATGAAAACTAACGTAAGCATACGTAAGCTCAAGTATATGAACCTCGAAACTTAGCTATGCAAGCTTTACCCACGATCACTCTTAGGATGAAAGCACAATCCAGAGTGTATCTAAAATGAAAATCTTAAAATCTACTAATTGCCTGAGTGTTTATTTCCAGGTCGTTACTAGGTATGTTATGAAAATGGTCATATATATGTGATCATAAATCATGTCTTCCAATTAAGACATTATATTGTATTACACGGTTATAAATAGACTTTAGATCAATTTTTTGTAAGGGAAATAAGATGTTACAATGCAAACATTTAAGTGTGTTCATATTTTACAAGATGATCTGAGATTAGATTATCGCTACGTCGAATCACATCATGGATAGAGTACTCTTATATTAAAATGTACCTTAAAATCATACCAACATCGAAAAGCTCCAAATTTGGCTATGCAATCTAGAACAAGAACCTAGACACTTTGCACAACTAAATAATTTAGTCTTAAATAGATAAACATACAAAATGAAAGGGTAAAGGGATCAGTTAATAGATAGAAAAGAGTGTAAACACGAGGGGTTAAAATGAAAATCTCACATGAAGGCACCATTATAAATCAAACCCTAATTCTCCACTTTTTTCTTATCATTATCTGAAGCCTCTACAGCGCCACATCTATCACTGTCCATAAACCCTAGTTATCCACTGGCCATCGCTTCTGTTCAAATGCTGGACGAAAGTTGCATGAGGATCCAATGGTATCGATCTGCTCTTTAATACTTCGTTTGTATGGTTTTGAGTGGTTAATTATACTGACCGATACCTGATGCAGGGATCTGAAGACTTTGTGTTAAATGTTGATGACATGCTGACAGTTCATAGGTGATACAGGTAACTGAAATTTGTAAGATGTATTTTCTATTCGACCTTATTTCAATGTCTACGCTTATATCATAACGATATATGCTATTTTCTTTCAGGTTCATGTAGGTCATCTTGCCACATTGAGTGTGCCCTCCAACGACGAAAGGTCGGAGTGGTTATTCTTGGTCAAGCGATGCGGCTCGATGGGAGTTATTATTTTTGCTTCGTTATAGCAGCAAAACATAAACTAGAGACGGAAGTGGTCTGTATATGCCATGGTTACCACAGTCAAAGAGGTTTCAAAGGGAAAGACCACATGAACTAGAAGGAATCCAATAGTGGTGTTTGGCCTAAGAGAAAGAGTTGTCAAATTGGTCAACAAGTAAAAGTGCCGAAAATCAAAAAAGAGAGCAGGAAGACTTAGCATGTGGTAGCAATGCTCCCTCCGTCGTGGTAGAAAAAGGGTTTGGATATTAGTTTTAACGTAATTCCGAGAGTTAGTTGTGATGATTCATTCAAGATTAGAAGTTTTCCAGAAAGATACGCTCTTGTATAATTTCATGTCTATCTTGTAATCGATTTCTTTAATATATTTATTGTATAAATAGTTATTCAAGGGTTTAACATTTGTTTTATAGTTTTTAAATACCTCTAATTATTTTGTAAGTGATGATGATCAAGGAAAGAAGTTTAAAGTAACTATTTGTTGAATCTTTGTATTTTCTTATGCAAAAGTTTAAACTTCATATTTATGTATTCGCTACATGTAAGAACAATTTGATAAACATGTATGTTTGTTTCTGAGTCGAGTCGGGCATAATTACTGACACAAATTCTAAAATGAAAAAGTTGAAAAAGAAAATTCGTTTTTTTTATATTCGGATTACATGCCAATGGATCGTGTATCATGGTAAAACTTTTGACAAAATTTCCTAAAAAATTTTGATTTTTTTTTCCGTTGGATCACCCAGTAACATTTTCCATAAAAATAAATATATGTATATATACTCATTGGATATGTAACGAAGTTAGCTAAAAATAATAAAAAACTATTTTTTATTATATTAGCTTTGGTGAGTTCAGCCGTTAATTACTAGATTAATCTGCCATTGATACTTAATTTTGTATTAGTGTAGTGGTAGTATAATATAATGTTATGTCATATATAATATGTATGTAATATGTAATGATATATGATATAATATGTTACTATATAAAAATTCTAAAATATAATGTAAAATAGTATAATGTTATGCAATATTATATATATATATATATACGGGAAGCTTTAAATGAGAACGTTAAATATTGTAAGAATCGTGAGAGAGAATAAAAAAATTATAAGAACTTTGTCAAAAAAAATTAAAATTCAAAATTTTTTTACACTTATCATTATTATTGAGAACAGTATAACAAACTTAATTTTCACGTTTAAATTTATATGAATTCGTAAATAAAGAAAATTTACACATGTGTAAATTTATTATATTTACATATGTGTAAAAAATATAATAAGAGTAACTTTGAGAGAAGAACTTAATTAATTGATTTGTAAATTCTTTTTCTCATATTATATTTTAAATATAATGAGGGTTATATTAAAAAAAATTGGTTTTTTGGTTTTTTCATTATGTTCTGACGCTTCTCGCAATATTTAGCGTTCTCAAGATAAAATCGAGTCCAATAGTATAGTGACACGTGTTATATTTTTATTTTAGTTTATTAATGACTACTAAGGTGTCAACATGCTCAAACTAAACCTTTGAGTGACTTTCTGATGTCAACATACATAAACATTAGCCTCTGAGTGACAGATATGTCAACATGCTTAAACTTAGCCTCTGAGTGACTGATATGTCAATATGCTTAAACTTGGCTTCTGAGTGACTGATATGTCAACATGCCTAGCCACTTAGTGACATCGGAGTCAACATGCTTATAGTGGGTCCTTGAGTGATCCTTTATGAAGTCGTAATTCTCATATGAGCCAGTAGTTGGACAATAGAGGGGTTATGTAATACCTTGTAAAAATTCGTGTTCGGTAATATACCGACACGTATACTTACCCTCGGATCATAGCTCAATGAGCTAGCCACTCAAACATGTTCAAAAATCTCAAAAATTCATAAAACTAACCATAACTTACGGTCTATGACCGTACGCTACGGTCTAAGGCTGTTGTTTTAATTTTAAACTGACCGTTAGCTACGGCTGGTGATCGTAGCCTACGGCGAGACACTAAAGCTTTAGATTTACACCATTTTAACTTCCAGCAAATTACCTAAAGGCCCCTAGACTTCTTTATTTTTGTTACTTGTTTAAACAAGTTTTTTCTCGACCCGAACAACTTCCGGTTGACGGGATATCTCTTGATTTACCATCACTGAGTAATACGCTTATTCACCGAACCTTTAACCTTACTAGTTTGGATAATTTAATCCATGAAACCGCAAGTGTCGTATCTTTCACATTTAAGCTAGTAAACATTATAAGTCGTAAGAACACCTAGTGCGACACCCGTTAACTTTGGTTATTCGTACTCTTCTTCAATACATCTCGTATTGAAAAAAAAGAACTAGTTGTGTCATTATTTCATGAAGTATAAGTCAAAGGACAATTCATGACATTTAACAAAACTATATTTGAGGGACCAAATGTGTCAAAACCCCAAATCTTTGTGAGGATGCCACCTAGCCTGCAAATTGCCATAATTCTCTAGCTCTTGACACCTTGCTAGACACTTGTGAAGATCCTACAAACCCCTAACACTTGGCTCCATTTCCTTACACCTCTTGCACTATAAATAGCCACTTAAGTTCACTCATTTCCTTGCTCATTTACTCTTTCTCCTCTCTATTACACTCTTGGAAGTTCTTGACCATTTAGGAGCTTCCCTTGGATCACTTGTAAGTGCTCCATCTCTGCTCTTTTCTTTTTATAGGCTTTTAATAGCCAAAAGTCAAGCATTTTTGACAAATGCTTTGACTTTCGGTTAAGACCATTATGGTCTTACCATTGTTTGAAATGTACATGGCTAATTGATCTTAATAAGAAAGTTATTAACCCCTTAAAGGGGCACCTCCTAAGGATCACGTTTACTAGGTCAATTGACAGGTCAAAGTTTATGTTTTAAAGAGTCAAACGGGTCAGATTTCATATATATTATAATATGAGTTGATATATGTTATAAACATGTTTTTGACACTTAAAGAAGTTGGTAACAATTATTAGAACATGTGGGAACATGTTTGATCCGTCAATTTCAGTACTAAAGTCGGTTCGCAACCGAAAGTCGCGAAGTTTGACTTCTGCTTTGACTTTTGATTCTGACCCGATTTAGATTGGTTTACTTTTGACTTATAGTCACATTATGATCATAATACAATGTAGCATAACCCTCTAAGGTTATATTACTTGATCATAATTATAATATGAGTTTATGCAGAAGTTTCGTAAAATGTCAATTTTGACTAAAATGCCATTTTCGGGCATGTAAGTTTATATCCTACTGATATTACAGCTTATTTAAAGTATAATGGCATATAGAACAACTCCATGACTTATCCGGTTACCCGATACCGCTGATATGTGTACGGTTAAGTATATATAACTAGTTTACGAAAATTAACCAAAACAGGTCTAACCTTCTCATTTAAGTCTCAAAATCCAGAATGTTTATAGTTTACCCATATTATACAAGTCAACGTACTTGTTGGGTTTAAACTAAATTCTATCCGGTCATCGCTTAATCTAGCGTACCGTTTTCGATCCACTACGCTAGTCGGTCTAAGTCTATAACTCAAGTAAGACCATTAGCATTTTAATTGGTTAGCTTATGCGATAATCCAGACTAGAGAATTGCCGGTAAATGCTATCTGCACTTAGTACTTTTGTATACGACTAAGATATTATATCTTGCATTTAAATCAAGACTAGCTCAGGTAAATACTCTCGACTTATTTCCCCTATACGGGCTTGGGTTACGGTAAATTATTACCGCTTGGTTAGAAATGGGATCAATTAAATGCGGGTTGTGGCTAGTAAATCCGCATATTCCGTTTTAGTAAGTTTTGTTTGATAACTTAAACATCGGGGGTTAACTAATGGCCACGACCTTAGTGCGGGGTATGGGCATACACCTGACAGACGCTCAAATGCATTTACCCACAAAGTTGGGGATAACTCCTTCGTGATTTCGTAACTGGTGTGTACGTTAATCATGCCTCAGTTTTCGCACTGGGCCCTATATGTATGGACAAACATATAAATATGTTAACAAGGTTACAAAGTAACTTTTTCAATTTATAAAAGATTTTGTGCCAACGTGCATTTAAAACATTTTCAAATGTTTTCAGAATGAGTCAGTTTGTTGTATTTACCAGCGAAAGCTGACGTGTTTTCAAAAGACTAAGGTTGCATGTACAATACGAAAATAGGCTGGAAGTGCTCTGTAGTGATAAGAGGATCTTGCAAATCCTAGATCGGCCCAAAGTCTATTATACTCATTTGTATATTTTGCGATCCGCCTGTGGATCTTCTATTACGAGTCGTCTGTATATTATTTTTGTACTTTGAACATTTGGTTTCTAATAGTAATTTTACTCCAAGACTTCCGCTGTGCTGTGTTTAATTGTCTATGATGTTATCAACTTACGTCACGATATTCCCCAGCAGGCCCACCGATGTTTGGATTTGGCTGTGAAAGTCGGGCTATGACGTGTGTATATATATATATATATATATATATATATATATATATATATATATATATATATAAACCAAATTGAATTAACCAAATCCTGTATAATTGAATCGAATCTAAATTCGTTATAGGTTTGAAATTATCATATCATACTATATAAAAAACTTTAAAAGAAGAAAAAACCAATATCTAATTGAACTCTTGTGTGGGAGATTTAAACACTAAACTTATAAAAAAAATTTCTTTTTTTTGACAAAACATATAAAAAATGTTTTCTCTTTTTCTTGGTTGCTTGTCTACTGGTAATCTATAGTTGAATACCATACAATATAAAAGTGTATTTTTTTATACATCGGTAATACGTCAGTAAAAATTCAAAGAAAAATTTATTTTTTTATGGATTAGGTGGTAGATTATCTAATAAAAACTAAAATTTATTTTTCCATATTTGGTTTCTAGGAGGATGATAGTTTTCCTTCTATGATATTGGTTTGGAACTAGTGATAGCATGATATATAGTTATATGAGATATGGTATGATATGAAATGATATAATATGATATAATACGACATGATATGATACGTTACGATCTATGTCGTATCATATCAATTATTATAATACTATGGTATATAATAGCATATCATAGTATTTATGTAGTCTGGTATCGTATCGTATCAAATAAGGTGCATACGTTATTCACATGTCATTTGCCCATCATATTTAAACGTTCACAAATTTTTTGTACGTGATTATTTTTTAAAATTACACCATATATATATATATATATATATATATATATATATAGAAACGGGATCAGGAGATTGGAATTGTGAAAACGATGAGAATAGATCCTGGTCGAACACGTGTCAGGGGTGCTAAATGGTATGCGTGTTATGATTGTCATTGTTCAAGTCTGCTTAATAGATGGCATTATAATTCATTTTAAAATAAAAGTATATCAGGTGTTGTTTTTTATTCTTGTTTCTTTGGCGTTTTATTTTCAAATTTATTTTCAAAGCAATTTTTTTTGAAATAGCGTTATGTTCTTTAACTTAGAATCAATATTCGGGGTTTTCATTATTTAGAACTTACCAATGACGTTTTACACTTTGTTACGCATATCTGGATTATGGCGTTTTCATTAAAATGTTTTAGGGTTACAGTAATCTGTTATTTTTATTGTCTATCATTAAACTAATGGTTTGTTCATTATGGCGTTTTCACCTTCTTCCCTTGTTTCTTTGTCGTTTTATTTTCAAATTATTTTTAAAACAATTTTTTTTAAAATGTCGTAATGTCCTTTAACTTAGAATCAATATTCGGGTTTTTCATTATTTAGAACTTACCAATGACGTTTTACACTTTGTTACGCATATCTGGATTATGGCGTTTTCATTAAAATGTTTTAGGGTTACAATAATTTGTTATTTTTATTGTTTATCATTAAGCAAATGGTTTGTTCATTATGGCGTTTTCACTTCTTCCCTTTCTGCAGCCACTTTATTTGTAGATCTGTAAAGTTGAATTAATCTCTTATATCTTATAATGGTAAATAGCTTGGCGTTCTTTGCGTTCCTAAATTCATTATATTTCATTAATAATTCAAAACATTACAACTAAGACGAAATCAAAGTAAACTAATAGTCTTCTGTGGATGGTATTACATCAGAGATGTACCCATCGCTTTGGTCATCACTTTCTTCATAGTCGTCATCATTATCTATTTCATTGGCATATAACGCCAAAGTCTCATTTAGCCTTTTTCGCATCCTATATTTAAATATCATCAGAACCCTGTATGTTACATCATTCAAAGGTCCTAAATCACAGAGTTGTTCAAGAAGGTGTGGTTTATCTGTGTTTAGCACTTCATCCATCGTCAATGAATAATCCACCCCATCTTGATAGGTCACTTTCACCGTTTTTGATGGTTCATCCAAACTCCAACTGGTAACTTTTGGTAGATAGTAATGTTGTCATCATCATCTGCTGGAAATTTTCTTTTCAATCTTCTTATTACCGTTTGAGTACTTTCAAAATCGTTGGCCCTTGGAACCCCAAGGCTAGAATATCCCTCTGAACGGCTTCGTCCATACTAAGTATTGCTTGATGGTTTTCACCTTCACCCTTCTCCTGTCATAGAACTTTAGGAAGAAACGTCTCTCCGACTTCTCAGACTTCCATGCAATAACGTGACCCATTTTTGTTTTAAGTTGTATGGCGTTTTAAACAATTTGTGGCGTGTTTAAACGATTTGTGGATTGTTAAGTTTGTTTACCTGTTCTACCTATATTATGACCTTTTCTTGGTGCCAGGTAGATATATGTTTTTGGCACTAAAAACAATAGTAATTTTATTTTTTATGTGTATTTTTTGTATCCCTTATCGTGTGATGTAGGATGTAGACCTATAATGTGACAGGTAATTATAGGGCTTTGAAAATATACAAAGTTTCAATTGCCATGGTGTGGTTTTTAATATAATAAATGTTAGTAATAAAGTTTTCGTTGTTTCAGTTACTGTTTGTAGTTAGTATTTGTTCAGCTTTATCTGTTAAGGCTGTAATACATCCCATCTTTTAAGTTTGATGTTTTGTATTTTAATGGCGTTTTATAAATAAAGATGACAAAATTAAACTTATGTAAGGCACCATTTCGTTCTATTCTCTTGCACCTTGTTTAATGTTATGTGATATGTAATGATGTATGAAACGATAAATGTAATGGTAGTATAATATAATGTTATGTCATATGTAATAAATATATAATAATATATGAAAAAAATATAATATAATGTTAATTATGCAATATTATATGTGTATAGTAGTATTAAGCTCATGCGTTGTAGCGGTTGTCGTAAAACTGTGTCAAGTAGTACTAATGTTATACCACTGTCAGCAACCACCAACATCAGAAAAGCTTGTAAAAACAAATAAATAAAAATAGAAAAAATAGCGTCGCCCGAAAAGAAGACGTAAAATATTTGAATCACGCACGCTTGTTGTAGAAAAATTAAACCGAAACGTAAAACATAGAAAAAATAACTAAGTTAATCAAGGACCCGCGCGTTGCGATGAACCTATCAACGGAGAAAAATAGATATTTTGTGATGGGCCAGTCAAACGGGAAAAAATATACGAAAAAAATGTTGAACCCACACACACGTTGAGGTGTGTTAAGTCACAAAATTTTGAAAGAGGTGAAAAACTTGGGAAAGATGAAGCGAATGGTGGATCAAAATTGAAAATAAAAAAGATTTGGGGTTAAATTAGAAAAGATGTAAAACTTTAGGTTAAAAGTAAAAAAAAACAAAGGGTGGGTTAAATTGTAATAAAAGAAGTGTTTTGTGTTAGAAATGAAAAAAGAAAAAAAACTCCTAAACATGAGGTATAACACTATAAATTACAAAAAAAAAATTATTTTTATAAAACTTGAATAAACTATTATATATTAATAGAGTAAACTTTAGTTAATGATTAAATACTTATTTATTATCTGCATAATATTATGAATTAATTCTTTGATTAGTTTAATATTGTGAATTAATTCTTTTCTTAATAGTTTAAGAGATATTAGTAATTTATTAGTTATTAGATTTAGATATTAATAATATTATTAAAAGATTGAAAAATGACATGACATTAATTAAAGTTGTTTATTAATCTTAGATAATATTAAAAATAATGTATTAAACAAATATAAATAAAATTATAAGATTGAAGGAGAGAATGACATATATTTTTTTATTATAAGTTAGATATATGTTAAACAAAATTGAATTAACCGAACCATGCATAATTGAACCGTATCTAAAAGATTCTTTATAAATTGGAAATTATCATATCATACCATATACAAAAAAACTTTATCCGATGAAAAAAACCCAAATATGTAACTAGAAAAACCAAATATCTATCTAAACTTTTGTGCCACGGATTTAAAAACAAAACTTATAAAAACATGTTTTTTTCTTGGATTTCTAGTCCATCGGTATTCTATAGTTGAATATCAACGTAATATAAAAATAATTATTTTCTACATTGGTAATAAGTCGGTAAAAATTTAAGAACAATTAACAAATATTTTTTAATTTATTTTAGAGATTAGTTGGTAGGTTATCTAATAAAAACAAATTTATTTTACCATTTTTGGTTTCTAAAATGACGATAAATTCCTTCTATTATATTGGTTTGGGAAATAGTGATAACATGATATAACGTTTTATGATATGATATGTTATCATGGTATGTCATATCATATCTAATCGTATCATAACATATCATAACATTTATGTAGTATTGTATTGTATAGTACCATATCATATCAAATAGGGTTCATATGTTAATCAAATATCATTTGTCCATCATGGCCACATAAGTTTTTTATACGTGATAACTTTTTTAAATTACACCATAAAACTATATAATTGAACGCCTTTTTTATTTTTCAAAAGAGTATACTATAGCAATTTTATAAGGAAAAAAGTGACAAACTGGTTGTTTATCAAGGTGATTTTTAATTGCACTTTTTCTAAACTATGCATTAATGTGTTGTTAAGGTCCACACCTACTACCAACATGCCAACTCGTTAACAAAGCTTTCCATAACTCACGAATTACTTTTGGTAAATGGGCTTAAGGTAAACAAGAGTTAATCCACATTGAGAAATCGTTTTATTGTAAATACTTTTCTTGTGAAAATTCAAAAAGATGTTTGTGTAAATTATAATTTTCGTCGTTTATGTTTGTATCGAATTACAATGAATGCCATTTAACTTCAATGATTACTGTCACGTTCCGTTTTTTTGTTAAAAGCATTACACCCTAGGTCCTTTAGCATTAACCTAGTTAATTTTAAACGTCAAATGATCTCACGTAAACCCCGAATGAGGGCATTTATGTCCTTTCACACTTTATGCTTCCCTCTTATAAATCTCTTCTCTCTTAGACAACTCTCTCCACTTTCTATCCCTCAACTCCACCACCACCATCCTCCGACTAACACCACCCCATAGTACCACCACCATAGTTAAAGCATAACAAACCCCATACCAGTGTGATTCAACAATGCTACAATAACAAAATGAAAGAGTAGTTTCATCAACCAGTTCAGGTTATCAATAAAGGAATCTTCAATTTCATATTCATCATTGTCAAGAACGTCATTAAGATCTTCATAGAAGATTTGGTATTAAATCTTTCATGTCATTTCCGTGATGTTGCTATATTCCATACATTCAGGGCAAAAACAACTAGGGAGATCTTAATGATGTTCCTAACGATGATGAATATCATGTTGAAGATTCCTTTATTGATGACCTCGAACTGGTTGGTGAAACTACTGTTTCATTTTGTTATTGTAGTATTGTTGAATCATATTGGGATGGTGTTGGTTATGCTTTAACTACAGCGGCAACACTATGGGGATGGTGGTGGCCGGGTGATGGTGGTTGTGGAGAAAAGCTAGAGAGAGATAGGGAAATTGAGAGAGAGAGAGAGAAAGAAGAGAGTTGTGTGGGAGAGAAGATATTTATAAGAGGGAAGAATCAGGTGTGAAAGGACATAAATGCCCTCACTTAGGGTTCATGTGACATCATTTAACGTTTAAACGCCCTCACTAGTTAATTTTAAACATAATCACTTTAAAGTGTGTAGGGCGGTATAAACATAATTGACTACTGACGGAATATTGTGTGAACCAATCATTGACATATGGTCTTGGTATCTAAATATAATGTAAGATAATATAATGTTCTCCAATATTATGTGTATATATATATACACACACCTTGTTAAACCAAATTAAATTAACCAAATCGTGTATAATTGAACCGATTTGAAAAATTGGTTATAGATTCGAAATTATCGTATTATACCGTGTAAAAACTTTATGAGAAGAAAAAACCAAATACTATATTTGAACCCAATCTAAAAATTCATTATAGGTGCAAAATTGTCGTATCATACCACATAAAAAAAACTTTATGAGAAGAAAAAACCAAATACTATAATTGAACCCAATCTAAAATTCGTTATAGGATCGAGATTATCGTATCATACCATATAAAAAAACTTTATGAGAAGAAAAAAGCAAATATGTAACTGAATCTTGCACGACAAATTTAAAAATAAAACTTATAAAAAGGAAATTTTCCTTGTTCTCTTGGATTATGTCCATTGGTCATCTATAGTTGAATATTGACGCAATATAAAATTCTTTTTTTATACATAGGTAATACAACGTCGGTAAAATTTCAATAATTAACAAATATTTTTTTATATATTTTGAGGATTAGTTGGTAGGTTATCTAATAGAAACTATAATTTATTTTTCAATTTTTGGTTTGCGGGACGACGATAATTTTCCTTCTATGATACTGGTTTGGAAAGTAGAGATAGCATGATATAATGTTATCTGATATGAAAGGATACCTTATATAATACGCCATGATACATGATACGATATCAGATATGATACATTACAAATCATTTGTCTTACTATATGGTATCATATCATATTAAATAATATTATTTTAAATAATATTATATAGTATCATATCTAATCATATTATAGTATTAATATCATATCATATCAAAGGAATAGAATACCTTACACTACAACACAACAAATACGATGCATTGCAATACTATCTAATGTAATATAGCAAAACATAATATAAGATATGATATGATATGTTATAATATGGTTTTATATAATGTAATATAGTATAATTTTGTATAATATTATATTTTATCTTATTTAACCAAATTAATACTATGTGAATCTTAAATATATATATATATATAAGATATGATATGATATGTTATAATATGGTTTTATATAATGTAATATAGTATAATTTTGTATAATATTATATCTTATCTTATTTAACCAAATTAATACTATGTGAATCTTATATATATATATATATATATATATATATATATATATATATATATATATATATATATATATAGGGTGAGTTACAAGTTTTGTCCTTTATTTTTATAGAAAATTTTAAACAGTGTTCTTTATCTTTAAAATTAATGAGTTTTTTACTTGATGTTTAAAATATTATACTTTATATCCTTTCCCCTAACCCAATCTATTTTTAAGTTAAATATAATCATGTGTCTTGCCACATAAGAGCTTTTTTATCCTTTATCTTTTCATGGACTAAATGTATGTATAACTTAAACACATAATCATTTTTTAAAAAAAGTAAAACTACTCTTCCTTTCTCCCTCTCCCACTTACCACCATCCACCACCACCATTATATTTAACCAGGTTAATATAAATCTTTGCTTTATTTTCATTAGATCATTTTATACATACTATTATTACATCAAAATAGTTATATAGGGAGTTGTACAGAGACATTTGTAAATTACTGATATAAAACAACTAAAAATATTAATTGAATTTTGAGGTGAGTGGAATAAAAGAAGGCTAGAAGCCAAGAACACGAAGATACATAGACATGATGCTTTTTTTTCATTTAGCACCAATTCTCCAAACACACTTAGACCCCCGTAGTAGGGGACTTTTAGCGTTTTCCAAAAAAGAAAAGACGTCCAACCATGTCCTTCCACCGCCCCAAGGGCGGTTTTGTTGCAAATTTGGGTGGGGCTCCAAATACTTCGTCGGGTGGAGAAATCTTGGGCCAATAAGACCCTTCCACGGTCAAATATCATTATTTTTTAATAAAAATATAAAATAATAATTATTGGGTAAACATTAATGGGGCATTATGGGTGATTATACCACTACACACATTTTAGGAAAATGCCTCATAATGCCCCCATTATCTTCACCCTCCCACTACACATGGTCTTAGGAATTTTATTCGAAGTAGCAAGTGACAACATCAACAACCAATAACGGTTAGACCCACAACGAGTTTTAGGTCTAAACGTGTTTTAGGTATCCGATGGATTTTAGGTGCAGTCAATTGTGGCTGGCAGGTTTAAGATCTAAATTGGGTGGTGCTGGAAGTTCGTGGTGACAGTTGCGGTGGTAGGTTAGGGATTACACCTCCAAAAAGGAAAATTCCTTTCAAGAAAAAGGTAAGCGTTTAGATGTGGTGATGGCAGTGGAAGGAGGTGGTGATGGTGGTGGAAGTAAAGATAGATGGAGTATGGGCAACGGAGTTTTTGTTTGTTTAGACAGAGAATGAGATATTGTATAAATATGTACTGATAATTGTTTTTTTTAATTTTTTTTTCTTTTTTCTAAGATGTTTTATAAATAATAGGGTAAAATGACAATTATATTGTTATGTAAATTGCACACGATTTGATTTAACATTAAAATTTAACTAGGCTATGGTCAAAGGATATACCGTGCAAGATTTTAAAACAATAAGTACAAAACTCGTTAATTTTAAAGATAAAAGACACCGCCTAAAATTGAATATATAGATAAAGGACATAACTTGTAATTCAATATATATACACACACACACAATATTATAATGCAAATAGGAAGGGCAAGATGGTCATTTTTACCCAATTTTCAACATGTACATACCTTTAAATTGTATTGTGACGAAGTTGGAGGGTCAGAATAACAAGAAGTTGTTGATAGACACAAACATAAGCATTTGCAGAAGTAGCAATCTATACGTGACAATCAACTCTGGGACTTGATTGAACTATCCCTGAATCTCCCGCAATAGAGAGAAAATGGGTTCCTAAGAGAAAAAACGACATGAATGAAAATGTACACACCTATAAAACACGACTAGTTGAAAAGGGTTTCACTCACACTCAGGGTATTGACTATGTTGAAACCTTCTCGCTTGTTGCTATGATCAAATCAATCAGGATATCGATTGCCATAGTCACATATCATAACTACCAGATTTGAAAAATGGATGTGAAAATCACTTTTCTTAATGGACGTCTCTCTAAAGATGTCTATATGGTATAACCAGATGGTGTTGTTGATCCAAAATATCCTAATAGTGTGTGCCAACAGAAAAGCTCCATTTGTGGACCCAAATAAGCATCTCATAGCAGGAATCTTCATTTTGACCAAAAGATCAAAAAGTTTGGTTTTGTTAAGAATGAAGATGGGCTAGTGGAGCACTATATCATTCATCATCATGTGTGTGGATGTTATACTGATAATGGAAACAACATTCCTGTGTGTGCTTAATGAAGTTAAACACTGGTTGGGAACTTGTTTTGGAATGACGGACAAGTAACTTACATTTTAGGAATCAAGATCTATTGGGATATATCTAAGCAACTTCTAGGGCAAAGTCAAAGCATATACATAGACAAAATGATGACATGCTTTAAGATGGAAAACTACAAGAAAGGAGGTGTTCCTATGACCAAAATAAATATTTTGAACAAATCGCAATATCCTTCAATGGACAATGAAACTAAGTGAATGGGAAGCAACCCCATATGCTTTAGTGATTGGTTCCATCATGTATGATATGTTATGCACTAGACCTAAGGTCTCAAATGCTTTAAGTAGGGCCAGTCGTGATCAGAAAAGTCCTAACATGGCCCATAGGTCTATGTTCAAGAATATTCTCTAGTACCTGAGAAAAACTAAAGATATGTTCTCAATATTTGGAGGAGTAAAAGAAGACCTCATTGTAAGATGTTTCACAAACACCAATTTTCAAACTGACCGCGATGACTCTCGCTCATAATCAGCTTTCGTATTCGTTCTAAATGGTGGTGCTATCTCATGGAAAAGCTCCAATCAGAGTGTGCTTGTAGAATCAACCACCGAATTTGGGTATATTGTCGCATCAAATGTTGCAAAGGAAAATGCTTGGATAAAGAAATTCATAACCGACCTTGATATGGTTCCTAGCATTCAAAAACCCATTAAGATATTCAATGATATCAGAGGTGCTATTGCTCAAGCCAAAGAGACGAGATCTCATCACAGGGCCAAGCACATTCTAAGAAAGTTCCGCTATATATGGGAAATTGTGGAACGCGGGCATCGTGATAAGCAAAGTGAACATAATTCAAAACCTAGCACACCCGTTTACAAATCCCATGACTTAGTACAAGCATGATCAACATAGAGATACTATCAGGCATATATTAGCTAGCTATATGTTTTAATTTTGTATTTGATGTATGAACATTTGAACAATTGTACTTTTGGATTCAATTTTGGTTTACTCGTTAAATGCAATTCTGAATCTTATAATTGTGTTTGATTATAATATGTTTAATTGGTGAATTTTGTAGTGTTAATTATCTATAGTCGGTTAAACTCGTGGGAATGACTCTTCATTAAGACTGTTAGGAATTTAGGATCTAGTAGTTGAGTTCGAAGTTCACACACTTCATTGTGAATGACTTTGGATGTAACTTGCTTCAAATCATCTTCATGGATCCTAGCTATATGATGTTTTCACATTATTATACTCATTTGGTATCCTATAACCTGGCATACTAGGATTTCCGTTTACCAAGGACTATTCTTTGATTTTTGTTAACTGTTGTTCTGTTACTACTAGTCAAAACTTTGATTGGGAATGGTTTTTAAGTTTAGTGGGATGAATGTAATCAATATGGGATTTTGTACTCTTGGATGATATGTAACAGTTAGACATTGTGCCCTCGTATATTCAAACTGATGAAGTGTAAGGCCTTACCCAAATAAACTAATTGTGTGTTTGATTGAACTAGTATGAATCTTGATCAAGAACAATAAAAATTAAAACTCATATATGTATGAATTTGATCCATGTCTCATTGATTAGTTGATGTTATATACATTGATTAGTTGATGTTATATACATTAAGGACGAATGGCAATGATTGCGTTCAGGATTTTATCAAAGGGTCTCCAAATGGGAGATTCTTAGATTTATATGTATGGGTTCCATAAGTCAACGCCAAGCTGGTGAGAGAGCTATTACACCTTGGCAACGAGCATTAAATCCATCTAACTCGATTAACTAGTAATCACCAATGATTAACAATATATAATTATGTAGAATAGGTATATACTCTCGTCGATGAGGTTTATTATTTATACACGTTATAAATAAATAATGTTTAGTTATTTATTTAATTAAACTATGGTTTCGGGCTTTTGTATCACATCTTGGAGTTAATCAAGGAGAATTGAACTTAGGCCCGAAGGTTACTAAACATATGATTATAAGGTTATGATGTTCAACCTAATCATTATTGCTAAAAAAACCTTTACACATAAAACCCTAAGAAAACATCATACCCGCAAAAAAACAAGTGAAGCCCCCTTTTTCACTTGCTTTCTCCGGCCGACCATACCATGGGTGACCGCCTGTTTTTTTATTCCAACCGGCTTCCCCGCGAGCTACCACCCGCTTTGTCTGTGTCCGTGTCTATCGCGCGCTCACTTTATCTCAGTGTCTCAATTGGGTAATGTTTAACCACTTAGGTATATCTATCTTATTGGTTAATTAATCAGTGTATCGTATCTACATGTTTGTAACCATGATCTTGTTCGGTATGTTTTTGGTATTGTTAAAATATATTATTCCGCTGTGTTTTTTTATTAATTATATATCTAATTAATAAATATACATTGAACCCGTTTTGATAAAAGTAATCTTAACCTGATAGGCTATGGAATCTTTACATGTTATCACTCTGAAAATGGAAACACAAATCTTAATCGGATCTAAATTACAATCTTGAAATCTACGAAGAATCTAAGAATCTCTTGTGCGCTTCTTAATTTCATCGTTGTCACTATAATAAAATGCCTAAGTCTCAACCTAGCACATGTTCTATTAATCCCAACAAATTACATGTTTATATGTGAGTTAGAAAAAAAAAAGAAGCGATTGTCACAAAAATGTGCTCCTTTATATACATAGATGTGTGTTTTAATGAAGTTGGTTAAAAGTGAAATAGTGGTAGACGACTATGTGATATGAAAACTAACGTAAACATCACTTGAAGAACGACATTTAAATGTAGAAGATAGTTTTCTTTTCTGTGTTTAAGTAGATGATGTGTTTATTACTAGGGTTTTCTAAAAAAGAGTAATGGTTTTTATAAAAGAAAAAAGGTTGTTTAGAAATACTTGATTTCCCAGTCTCAAGCCCTTAAAAACCGTCATATGTACAACATATTGACACTCATTTTTAACAAGGAACTTCAAATGAAGTGTTGTTACTTTTTTCAAGAACATCTTAATTTTGCATATGTGTTTCTATTTCCACTAATAACATATCATCATTGTATTCCCTTCCCAAAAGTATGAACCTCCAAATCTAAGGAAAAGCGAAAAGTGCCAAACTTGGTATTATAATACATACCCATCGTCACTCTCAAGAGGAAAGCATGACACCCGACAGGATCTAAAATAAAATCTTAAAATGTATGAAAAATCTAAGTAATCACTCGAGTGCTTTTTATGGGTTGTTACTAGAGTATGTTTTGAGAACTATTAAAGATACATGATTAGGAATCATATCTTTAAATTAGGACATTTTACTTTTATTACACATTTTTATAACAAAGTAAGATATTTTTTTTGGTAAGGGAAAGAAGCTGTTAAAATGTAGACGTTTAAGTGTTGTCATATTTATGCAAGAACTTATAAGTTTAGATAATGCTAACGTCAAAGCACATCATGAGCATATTACTCTCTTTTTAAAATTTACCACAAAATTCCTCCTGTGACAACTCGAACTCTCGAGGTAAAAACTATTAGTTTCGCATCTATATTTCAATTTATATAACGACCTTATTCGACGAATTTGGTTTACACTGATCTAACTGGTAATGTGTAAACAAGTATTTGAAACAAATCCATATCGGGTTGAACCAACCTGAACCGTCTGAACCGTTGCTTAATTCGCGTAACTCGAAATTACGAGGCCCGAACCACAGCTTGAATAGTATTCATCGTATTAGCATCATCATAACTCATTAGATTAGTTGGTTTATTATACTTATTAGTGGGTTTATTATCATTTAAAAAAAATAAAAATAATAATAAATAAATAAGCAAATTGGTCCAACTATCTACTACCCAAACATGTTTTATGTTCGCAACAGCCACTCTATTGCTGCTTGTTTCCCTTGTGCGGCTAACACCCTAAAAAAAGACCTCATATGTATCTTGGCAACAACATCATGGGCAGCTAACAGCCCAACTGCCAGCCCAATTTCTTTGACCCTTAGGTCGCAAGTATGTACTTACCATGCATAAATCTCCCAAAAACCCTACTGCCCTTGTGTACGACTCTCTTTCCCCTCCTCTTGAAGTTTTACGACAGTTAGGGAGCACCTCTATCCCTCTTGCGATCTTACCCTCTCGGTCGAGCACACTCTTTCTCGTATCTCCTTGTCTCGCGGTTAGTATTATCGATGTCATGGCTTTAGTTTTGATATTACTTGGCTGTGTTTTTGCATAACTTGGTGTTCTTGAGGTTTTATGATGTTGCTCGTAAATTAGGATTGCTAGAAAATCATGTTTGGTCGGAGGTTAACCCCATATTCGTTGCATACACTAGGGTGTTGATTTGTATAAGATCATTGTAGGAATAATGGATAAACTTGATTGATTCTTGATGCATACGTGACGTAAAATCTGAGATAAACGATGATTATCTTGTGTTGTCGCTAAGTGATGTTGTGATAGATGCATGCATAATAATTAGTATTGTATGATAAAATGTGCTACATGCTAGATACGTGTAGGATTCGTGTTTCCGCGTGAGCACACACACTAACTCTTAAACAATAATCATGTTAGGACGTGATTGACCGGTTCCATCTCCGTATTTATTTCTATTCCTTAATCCAAGCATTCAAAGGTGAGTTCACCACTCTTTTACAGACATATGTCCCGAGTGAACGAACTACTATTTCTTGAAGGAATACTTCTTATAAATGTTGTAGTTTATTTCGATGTTAGTTAATAAAGTCAAACTCTATCATAAAAGTCCCTACTTACTACCGAACTAGTTTCCTGGGAGGCAACGGAGTATTAGTTAATAGCGCTATTAGGCTTGACAAACCTCACACAGTGCTGGAAGCCGTGCGTGAATAAGGCCCTTAAACACATGGCCAATGTTGATAGGCATTGATTAGGCAAACAAACATATGTCACCTGGTATCGAGTCATTAACGACATGTCTTTAAACTAAACACCAACCCATTTTCGTTAAATAAAACTGTGAACTCGCCGGCTTAATCGCTAATACACTTTTCTGCAAGCTTTCAGGTCGTTAGATAATCATTGCATGGGAACTTATAGTCTGAGGAGCTTGAAGTGTCATGGGGCGTGTCACTTGATTGCGATTTATAAAACTTTACGCTTTAAAACATTTTATTTTCGATTGTTTGATATATTTACATTTGCTTCCGCTGAATACATACTATGTCTGAAATGATTTAATTGGAATTCACTATTCATGTTGGACATGATCACTTTGTCTTTGAATATTTACGATTAGTTCGATATAATTAGTTGCTAGATCCTTGTACGTCGCACGTCTAGCGGTAAAATTCTGCAAGTGGTAATTTGGGGATGGGACACCTCCCCTATTATGTTCACTATGAACATAAAATTAAACAAAAATCTTCAATTTGAGTTCTTAAAATTTATGAACCATCTAAGAATTCACGCGTGTATGGTTACTATAAAAGCATTTAAGGTTTTATAGAGAGGTGTGTTGATAGCGTGTGTAAAACAAGAGAGAAATATGCAAAAAGCACCAAACATGGCTATGTAATATTTACATGTTATCACTCTAAAATGAAAGCATGAATCCTAGTCGATCTAAATTGCAATCTTCAAATCTGTGAAGAATCTAAGAAATCACATGTGAACATCTTAATTTCATGGTTGTCATTATAGAAAGTGCATCAATCTTCACCTAGCACCATGTTATATTATTATTACCTAACAAAATACATATTTTTATGTGAGTTGGAACTAAATCAAGTAGGAGAAGAAGTTGTCACAACAGTATGCTCCTTTATCTACATGAATGTGTGTTTTAATGAGTTTGGTTAAAAGTGACTAAGAGGTAGATGACTAAGTAATATGAAAACTAACGTAAGCATACGTAAGCTCAAGTATATGAACCTCGAAACTTAGCTATGCAAGCTTTACCCACGATCACTCTTAGGATGAAAGCACAATCCAGAGTGTATCTAAAATGAAAATCTTAAAATCTACTAATTGCCTGAGTGTTTATTTCCAGGTCGTTACTAGGTATGTTATGAAAATGGTCATATATATGTGATCATAAATCATGTCTTCCAATTAAGACATTATATTGTATTACACGGTTATAAATAGACTTTAGATCAATTTTTTGTAAGGGAAATAAGATGTTACAATGCAAACATTTAAGTGTGTTCATATTTTACAAGATGATCTGAGATTAGATTATCGCTACGTCGAATCACATCATGGATAGAGTACTCTTATATTAAAATGTACCTTAAAATCATACCAACATCGAAAAGCTCCAAATTTGGCTATGCAATCTAGAACAAGAACCTAGACACTTTGCACAACTAAATAATTTAGTCTTAAATAGATAAACATACAAAATGAAAGGGTAAAGGGATCAGTTAATAGATAGAAAAGAGTGTAAACACGAGGGGTTAAAATGAAAATCTCACATGAAGGCACCATTATAAATCAAACCCTAATTCTCCACTTTTTTCTTATCATTATCTGAAGCCTCTACAGCGCCACATCTATCACTGTCCATAAACCCTAGTTATCCACTGGCCATCGCTTCTGTTCAAATGCTGGACGAAAGTTGCATTAGGATCCAATGGTATCGATCTGCTCTTTAATACTTCGTTTGTATGGTTTTGAGTGGTTAATTATACTGACCGATACCTGATGCAGGGATCTGAAGACTTTGTGTTAAATGTTGATGACATGCTGACAGTTCATAGGTGATACAGGTAACTGAAATTTGTAAGATGTATTTTCTATTCGACCTTATTTCAATGTCTACGCTTATATCATAACGATATATGCTATCTTCTTTCAGGTTCATGTGGGTCATCTTGCCACATTGAGTGTGCCCTCCAACGACGAAAGGTCGGAGTGGTTATTCTTGGTCAAGCGATGCGGCTCGATGGGAGTTATTGTTTTGCTTTGTTATAGAAGCAAAACATAAACTAGAGACGGAAATGGTCTGTATATGCCATGGTTACCACAGTCAAAGAGGTTTCAAAGGGAAAGACCACATGAACTAGAAGGAATCCAATAGTGGTGTTTGGCCTAAGAGAAAGAGTTGTCAAATTGGTCAACAAGTAAAAGTGTCGAAAATCAGAAAAAGAGAGCAGGAAGACTTAGCATGTGGTAGCAATGCTCCCTACGTCGTGGTGGAAAAAGGGTTTGGATATTAGTTTTAACGCAATTCAAAGAGTTAGTTGTGATGATTCATTCAAGATTAGAAGTTTTCCAGAAAGATACGCTCTTGTATAATTCCATGTCTATCTTGTAATCGATTTCTTTAATATATTTATTGTATAAATAGTTATTCAACGGTTTAACATATGTTATAGTTTTTAAATACCTCTAATTATTTTGTAAGTGATGATGATCAAGGAAAGAAGTTTAAAGTAACTATTGTTGAATCTTTGTATTTTCTTATAAAAAAGTTTAACTTCATATTTATGTATTCGCTACATCTAAAAACAATTTGATAAACATGTATGTTTCTGAGTCGAATCGGGCCATAATTACTAGACACAAGCTTGACTCGAATTCTAAAATAAAAAAAGTTGAAAAAGAAAATTCGTTTTTTTATATTCGGATTACATGCCAATCATACCGTGTATCATGGTAAAACTTTTGACAAAATTTCCTATAAAAATATGATTTTTTTTCCGTTGGATCACCAGTAACATTTCCATAAAATAAATATATGTATATATACTCATTGATACGTAACGAAGTTAGCTAACAATAATTAAAAACTATTTTTATAATAGCTTTGTGATACCGTAATTCTAGATTAATACATCATTGAAATTTTTATTATGTATGGTATACTAACATATGTATGTATATATAAATGTATGAAATATGTAATATGATATATTTTTTAATATAATATTGTTACTATATAAATATTACTAAATAAAATTATATAAATAAGTATTATATGTTTATTATTATATATAATATATATTATATATAATATATATGTAATATAATATATATATATATATATATAAAAATTTAATATATGAAATATATAATATATAGTTAAATAAATATATATATAGGAAGGTTTAAATGAGAACGTTAAATATTGTAAGAATCGTGAGAGCGAATAAAAAAATCATAAGAACTTTGTCAAAAACAATTAAAATTCAAAATTTTTTTACACTTATCATTGAGAACAGTGTAAGAAATTTAATTTTCACGTTTAAATTTATGTGAATTCGTAAATAAAAAATATTTACACATGTGTAAATTTATTATATTTACATATGTGTAAAAAATCTAATAAGAGTAACTTTGAGAGAAGAACTTAATTATTTGATTTTGTAAATTCTTTTTCTGATATTACATTTGAAATATAATGAGTTTGTATTAAAAAAATTGGTTTTTGGTTTTTCATTATGTTCTCACGCTTCTCGCAATATTTAGCGTTCTCAAGATAACTCTCCATACATATATATATATATATATATATATATATATATATATATATATATATATATATATTGTAACAACTCGTACAATCGTGTCCAATAGTATAGTGACACGTGTTATATTTTTATTTTAGTTTATTAATGATTACTAAGGACTAAAGGTGTCAACATGCTCAAACTGAGCCTTTGATTGACTTTGTGATGTCAACATGCATAAACATTAGCCTCTGAGTGACAGATATGTCAACATGCTTAAACTTAGTCTCTGAGTGACTGATATGTCAATATGCTTAAAACTGGCTTCTGAGTGATTGATATGTCAACATGCCTAGCCACTTAGTGACATCAGAGTCAACATGCTTATAGCGGGCCCTTGAGTGATCCTTTACGAAGTCGTAACTCTCATATGGCCAGTAGTTGGACAATAGAGGGGTTATGTAATAACTCGTAAATATTCATGTTCGGTAATATATCGACATGTATACATACCCTCGGATCATAGCTCAATGAGCTAGCCACTCAAACATGTTCAAAAATGTCAAAACCCAGAGTTTGTTGGTTTTTAGATAGGCTTTGTACGTACAAAGCCTATTTAAAAACCAACAAACTCCGGGTATTGACCAACAATTATACTCTCCGAGCTCTCAAGTCCCACCGTCGCCACCGGCAGTCTCGACATTTCGTCATCTGCCGATGCCGACGGTTGGACGTGAGAGCTTGGAGAGTATAATTGCTGTTGTTTATCAATACCCAGAGTTTGTTGGTTTTTAGATGGACTTTGTATCTAAAAACCAACAAACTCGGGTATTGACAAATAGCCGTTTATCATAGTATCCGAGCTCTCAAGTCCAACTGTCGCCACGGGCAGTATGACATTTCATCATCTGCTGGTGCCGACAGTTGGACGTGAGAGCTCGGAGAGTATAATTACCCCCTGTTTGTCAATACCCGGAGTTTGTTGTTTTTAGATACAAAGCTTTGTATGGTTTAATTGTTGTGCCTTGGGTGTACTGAAGGAATGTCGACTTATATCAAAGTTCAAATTAAGTAAATGAAATCCTATTAGTTATACCAAAAGTTTTTTTTTTGTATTAAAAAAATCTTTGTATTATTTATACAAATAAATCGTATTAAACATAAAAAAGATCGAGCCATTGTTCTTGCTTTCTTGACCGTGGTTGACAAGGACTAATCATTAGACGATGAGATGACTGAGACTCGTTAGGTGCTGTAGAAACACCTGAAATAAGTTCAACAACGTATCACTATGTTAAACCACAACACACTCTATTACGCAATCAAAAACCATATATATTTAAAAAATGACAGTGTTTCTCATTTACCTGCATTTATTCCTCGAGTTTCCCTTCGGTTACTGTCTTCGATTCAGCACAAGACACTATTTGACGTGTAGTCGATTGAGATACAAATTTGCACGCTGGAAACCGTCCCTCCAATACTTTTTTCCAAAATATATAAGGCTGATCTCCATCGGGTAAATATGTTTTTTACTCACTATCAAACCTCAGGCGCTTCTCAAACCATCTTCGCGAGATACGGATTGCCTATGTATGGGGTGCCTCACCACCATATCCTCCACCATCACGGATAATGTCTTGTACATTAGACTCAACCTCGTCTTGGTCGTTAGAATTGGGAACATCGCTCTCCCCCTAACAACGATATCACCGTTAGCAAATAACTAAAACAACAACTAGTTTAACCTAAATAACTGTTACCGTATTGACTTCAGGCACCGATGACCCTTTCCAGTTTAATGACATTTCACCACCTTTGGATGATATCAAATGAAGTAATACAAGCCAAAGTTCACGACAAACAGAATTACAACGACAAATTGAAAGTTTTATGCGACATCAAATGCTCTGCATGGGTCTATTTAACAAAGAAATAGACGCCCCGTCTAACGCCTACGTTGGGCGTATCACTTTACTACTTTACCGACATGCATTGAATGATATCAGAGAAAGTAATATAAGATAAAGAAGAAGTCAGAGAGAATTCCGACGACGAATCGAAAAATTTCTGCGACACAAATGCTCTAAATGGCTCTATTTAAGAACCATATATACGCCCGGTCCAGGCCTAGACGGGGCGTATCACTTTTCAACTTGGTTGACATGCATGCAGAGCACAACATTTAAGACGGGTCGTCTAGCTCTAAACGCCTCGTCTTGGCCTGGTCGTCTTCTACTCCGTCTATTGCTAGACGCACCGTCTGATGTGACTGATTTGACATTGTACGGTGCAGGAATGTGGTCGGAGAAAAAATAACCCTAGACGCCCCGTCTAGATCTAGACAATCCGTCTAAAGGGTGTCTAAATAGGCAAATGAGTGTGTGAATATGTAGACCCTTTTAAATACCTCTAATTACTTTGTAAGTGATGATGATCAAGGAGAAAGAAGTTTAAAGTAACTATTTGTTGAATCTTTGTATTTTCTTATAAAAAAAGTTTAAACTTCATATTTTTGTATTCCGCTACATCTAAGAACAATTTGATAAACATGTACGTTTGTTTTTGAGTCGAATCAGGCCATAATTACTAGGTACAAGCTTGACTCGAATTCTAAAATGAAAAACAGTTGAAAAAGAAAATTCATTTTTTTATATTTGGATTACATGCCAATCGTATCGTGTATCATGGTAAAACTTTTGACAAAATTTCCTATAAGAATATGTTTTTTTTTTCGTTTGGATCACCCAGTAACATTTTCCATAAAAATAAATATATGTATATATACTCATTGGATACGTAACGAAGTTAGCTAACAATAATTAAAAACTATTTTTTATTATATTAGCTTTGGTGAGTTCAGCCGTTAATTACTAGATTAATCTGCCATTGATACTTAATTTTGTATTAGTGTAGTGGTAGTATAATATAATGTTATGTCATATATAATATGTAATGATATATGATATAATATGTTACTATATAAAAATTTTAAAATATAATGTAAGATAGTATAATGTTATGCAATATATATATATATATATATATATATATATATATATATATATATATATAGAGGAAGGTTTAAGTGAGAACGTTAAATATCGTAAGAATCGTGAGAGCGAATAAAAAAACCACAAGAACTTTGTCAAAAACAATTAAAATTCAATAGTTTTTTTACACTTATCATTATTATTGAATACAGTGTAAGAAATTTAATTTGCACGTTTAAATTTATGTGAATTCGTAAATAAAGAAAATTTACACATGTGTAAATTTATTACATTTACATATGTGTAAAAAATCTAATAAGAGAACTTAATTATTTAATTTTGTAAAATCTTTTTCTAATATTATATTTTAAATATAATGAGGGTTGTATTAAAAACAATTGGTTTTTTGGTTTTTTTCTCACCGTTCTCACAATATTTAGCGTTCTTAAGATAACTCTCATATATATATATATATATATATATATATACACACACACACACATATATAGGGTAGGATTCTAGAGTGAACACTAGGTTGAGAGTGAACTGTGCGAACTAATCTGAGCCATTGGATTATATTAACTAGAGATTTTTAAACAATGGCAAGATTGTAATTATAATGTTGTAACTTCCCTTTAAATTAATTGTCAGAAGGGTATTTGTGTCTTTTGTAAATTGCATTTATTAAACAATATAATCAAAATTCTTAAAATCTTGCTAGTTTCCGTATATCCAAGATACACAGTTATTAGTGTATACACATGTGTACAGTCTCGATAGTATCGGTTTATACAAGATACACAAATGTTAGTTTATACACATGTGTACAATCTCGCTAACTATCAATTTATACAAGATACACCGCTGTTAGTTTATGCACATGTGTACAATCTCGCTAACTATCAGCTTATACAAGATACACAGTTGTTAGTTTATACAGATGTGTACAGACTTTTGATACATCTGTGTATTTTGTAGTCCACGACCTAGTCCCGTTAGGAGTTTCGTATACGGTTTGAATCCGAGAGGGATAGTTGGTGTAGAGTACCTAGTTCCGTTAGGAGTTTCATATACGTTATTAGCAACTGATTCTACACGAATTTAAATAATGAAGAAGTAATTAAAAATGTGTATGTGTGTGTGAGAGAGAAAAAGAATTAATAGATGAGAAAATTAAGGGACTTAATTTAGAGAGAGAGAGAGCTAATGTCAATTTTACCCTTTTAATCTAAAAAATAATCAATGGTCAGGATTAGTTCACTTAGTTTATTTTCAAGAACTTGTTCACAAATGATCCTAATCCTATATATATATATATATATATATATATATATATATATATATATATATATATATATATATATTATATATATACCAAATTGAAATAACCAAATCGTGTATAATTGAATCGAATCTAAATTCATTATAGGTTTGAAATTATCATATCATACTATATAAAAAAACTTTAAAAGAAGAAAAAACCAAAATCTAATTGAACTCTTGTGTGGGAGATTTAATCACAAAACTTATAAAAATGTTTTTTTTCACAAAAATTATAAAAAACGTGTTCTTTTTTTCTTGGTTGCTTTTCCACTCGTAATCTATAGTTGAATACCGATACAATATAAAAGTGTATTTTTTTATACATTGGTCATACGTCAAGAAAAATTAAAAATTATTTATTTTTATGGATTAGGTGGTAGATTATCTAATAAAAACTAAAATTTATTTTTCCATATTTGGTTTCTAGGATGATGATGGTTTTCCTTCTATGTTATTGGTTTCGAACTAGTGATAACATGATATAAATTTATATGAGATATGTTATATGGTATGATATGAAATGATATAATATGATATAATACGACATGATACGATATGTTACGATCTATGTCGTATCATATCAATTATTATCGTATCGTATCCAATTGTATAATAACATATCATAGTATTTATGTAGTCTGGTATCGTATCGTATCAAATAAGGTGCATACGTTTTTCACATGTCATTTGCCCATCATATTTAAACGTTCACAAATTTTTTGTACGTGATTATTTTTTTAAATTACACCATAAAACTATAAAATTCAGCGTTTTTTATCTTTCAAATGACTATACAATAGTAATATTTTTTACGGAAAAAAGTGACATAAACCGGTTATTTATGAAGGTGGGTTTTTATTGCGTTTTTTCTAAACTATGCATTTATGTTTTGTTAATATCCACACTGACTACCAACATACTAACCCATTTACTAAGGTAAAACAATAGTTTGTCCACATTTAGAAATTGTTTTTTTAATACTTTATTTAGAAAATTCAAAAAGAATTATTTTAAAAGTTAATTTACTTTAAGAATTTTAGGTGAAGTAAATTCAATAAAAAAATTATAAAAACATTGAAAACATAAAAAAAGATAAAAACACGAGAAAAACAAAAATAAGTTTTCTAGCAAGAAAAGAGAAAATTATCATTGAACTTAAAATGGATAATGATAAGTAACTCTATTAACGATGTATTGGAAAGCTCGCAAGCGTGAAGGGCGATATAAAGATAACGGACTAAACACTATGTGGGAACCGCTCATTAGCATATGGTTTTGGTAATGTGATTATAAAGTAAGATAATATAATGTTATCCAATATTAAATATAGGAATAATTCGTTAGGAATCACCCTTTATTGCGAGAACCGCTAGAGCCACTGTTAACACAACCAAAAATACCTAAAATAATCTAAAAACACACAATTTTTTTAATATTTTTTTATAAAAAATCACGACTTTTCGTTATAAAATTTTTGTATTTTTTATTACAAAAACTAGCGATTTTTTATAAAAATTATTGATTTTTCTTTCTTGTTTTTTAGAGTTTTGAGGTTTTTTTTTGGGTAGCCTTATGGTTTACTTTTTAACATTTAACTTGGGTGGGGGTGGTTTAGGTTTTTTTGGGTTTGTGAGGGGTTTAAATTTATGATTTAGTTTTTAGCATTCAGCTTGGCTGGGGAGGGGGTTAGGTTTTCTTTTAGGTTTTGAGGGGTGGTGTAGTCGGTTTATTTTGTTGTGTTCACATTGGTTCTCGAGGTTCCCGCAATTAAGGTGGCTCTCGCATGAACCCTACCATATATATATAGAAACCGGATCAGGAGATTGGAAGTGTGAATACGATGAGAACAGATCTTGGTCGAACGCGTATCAGGGGGCGCTAAATGATTTACGGGTTACGATTGTCATTGTTCAAGTCGGCTTAATTGATGGCGTTATAATTCATTTTAAAATAAAGTACATCAAATATTGTGTGTTGTTCTTTATTCTTGTTTCTTTGGTGTTTTATTTTCAAATTTATTTTCAAAGCAATTTTTTTGAAAAATTTCATTATTTCCTTTAACTTAGAATCAATATTCGGGGTTTTCATTATTTAGAACTTACCAATGGCGTTTTACACCTTGTTAAGCATATCTGAATCATGGAGTTTTCATTAAAATGTTTTAGGGTTATAGTAATCTGTTATTCTTATTGTTTATCATTAAACTAATGGTTTGTTTATTATGGCGTTTTCACCTTTTTTCCTTTTAGCAGCCACTTCATTTGAAGATCTGTCCAGTTGAATTAATCTCTTATATCTTATAAAGGTAAATAGCTTGGCGTTCTTTGCGTTCCTAAATTCATTATATTTCATTAATAATTCAAAACATTACAACTAAGACGAAATCAAATTAAACTAATAGTCTTCTACGGATGGTATAACATGAGAGATGTACCCATCGCTTTGATCATCACTTTCTTCAGAGTCGTCATCATTATCTATTTCATTGGCATATAACGCCATAATCCCGTTTAGCCTTTTTCGCATCCTATATTTAAATGTGATCAGAACCCTGGATGTTGCATCGTTCGAAGGTCCTAAATCACAGAGTTGTTCAAGAAGGTGTGGTTTATCTGTGTTTAGCACTTCATCCATCGTTAATGAATAATCCACCCCGTCTTGATAAGTCACTTTCACTATTCTTGATGGTTCATCCAAACTCCAACTGGTAACTGTTGGTAGATAGTAATGTTGTCATCATCATCTGCAATTTTTTTTCAATCTTCTTATTACTGTTTGAGTCCTTTCAAAATCGTTGGCTTTTGGAACCCCAAGGCTAGAATATCCCTCTGAACGGCTTCATCCATACTAAGTATTGCCTGACGGTTTTCACCTTCACCCTTCTCCTGTCAGAGAACTTTAGGACGAAATGTCTCTCCGACCTCTCAGACTTCCATGCAATAACGTGACCCGTTTTTTTAAGTTGTATGGCGTTTTAAACAATTTGTGGCGTGTTTAAACGATTTGTGGAGTGTTAAGTTTGTTTACCTGTTCTACCTATATAATGACCTTTTCTTGGTGCGAGGTAGATATATGTTTTTGGCGCTAAAAACAATAGTAATTTTATTTGTGTATTTTTTGTATCTCTTTCCGTGTGATGTAGAATGTAGACCTATAATGTGACAGGTAATTATAAGGTTTTGAAAATATACAAAATTTCAATTGCCATAGTTTGGTTTTTAATATAATAAATATTAGTAATAAAGTTTTCGTTGTTTAAGTTACTGTTTGTAGTTATTATTTGTTCAGCTTTATGTGTTAAGGCTGTAACACGTCCTATCTTTTAAGTTTGACATTTTGTATTTTAATGTCGTTTTATAGATAAAGATGACAAAATTAAACTTATGTAAGACACTTTTTTGTTCTATTCTCTTGCACATTGTTTTATACATTTCAGTAATTATTTGAAGTTTTTAATAATACATGATTAAAGGAATTTTTTATAGTTTTGGTGTTTTGCGTTTGTTGCATTTTAGCATTTTATAAGTAACTAGAGAAATAATGTATTTTATTAGCTGAAAATTGGATAACAAACCACTGAAAATGACACAAAAAAATATAAAAGAAAAAAATAAAAAATGCTAATCCAATTTCTCATCCAAATCTTCACTGTCATCAGTTTCTTTTTTCTTGTAGTTTTTTCCCCTGAACCTTTGAATTCCTTAGATAGGTGCCGATTTCCCTACACAGCTGAAATGCCCTACTCTAGACGAAGCTGATCATTCAACAAAATATGGCGTTTTTGTTTTTTGTGTGATCTTTTGTTGTTGACTGTTGAAGTGTTTTGTGGATGTTGGAGACATAGATCCATGTCGTTTTTGTGGATGCTATTATTGGGGTGTGATTGTGAGTGGGTTTTTCGCTTGGATGATATTTGGCCAGCATCTTCATGCTCATCCCACTCTTCATCATTTAATAATAGAGTCCAAAGCATTTACACTTGCATAGGTCTCTTCTTCTCATCCAAACCTTCCTCAAGAACAAAGCACACAAAATGACATATCACTGTTATCAGTCTCTTTTTCTTGAAGATTTGTCCATCTCATTCAGCAAAATCTTATTGAGTTATTCCCCTCACCTAAGAATCCATTCACCTAAGAAACGACGTTTGCCATCTGGGGTTGTTTTAACTTTTTTGACGTTTTAAAGTGAATGGTTTGCCTAGAAAACATGGCGTTTGTTTTTGGGTGTGGTCAATGGAAGTTCCTGAGATGTTTGTTTATATAAGAGTTTTTTGGCGTGTAGTTTAGGCTGGATTTTATTTTAATAAATTTTAGTAATAAAGTATCCATCGCTTCAGTTACTGTTTGATCAGCTTTATCTGTCAAGGTTGTAACACGTCCCATCTTTGTATGTTTGGCGTTTTGTATTTAAATGTTGATTTATACATAAAGATGATAAAATGCGGTAATTAACTTTTGGTGTTTTGAAATTGTGGTATTTTGTTGTTTTATAACTAATTGGAGAAATATAGTATTTTATTATTTTAAAAGTAAATAACAAACACAGAAAAAATTACAAAAAAAATTAAAAGTCCTTGTTAGAAGGGATTTTGTCTGAGAAGTATATATCACTCCCCTCATCTTCTTCTTCGGATTCTTCTTCCATTTCACATCCAAGTCAACACTTTCACTTTCATTGGCCTCTTGTTCTTGAAGAGTTTAAAGCCTCCATTTGAACACGTCATGCAACAACGCCAATTTTTCGTTCATTTCTCTGTTCAAACATGTTACGTTGTTAACTCCTCCATGAACCCAAGACACTATTTGGTCATGATGTTTTCAAGCATGTAGTCTCCCTGCTCCCCGTTGTCATATATAACGGTCACCATGTCAGTGTGTTCATCAAAACGCCATGATCTGATAACTAGGTCCATTTTTGCATTTGCCTTGTTAGGTCCAAATTTTCTTGTTAATCTTCTTATAACCGTATTCTCAATTTGGGATCTAGTAGTTGGCTTCCAAGTTCACAGACTTCATTGTGAATACTTTGCATGTAACTCTCTTCAAATCCTTTTTATGGATCTTAGTTATAAGATGTTTTTACAATAGTACACTCATTTAGTATCCTCTCACCAGAGATACATACTAGAATTTTCATTTACCAAGGACTATTCTTTGATTGTTGTCAACCATTGTTTTATAACTGCCAGTCATAGAGACTTTGATGGGGAATTATTTTGAAGTCTAGTGGAAGTTGACTGTAGTCAAGAAGGGATTTTGTACTCTTACATGATATATAATAATTAGACGTTGTTTTATAACTGCTAGTCATAAAGACTTTGATGGGGAGTTGTTTTGAAGTCTAGTGGAAGTTGACTGTAGTCAAGAAGGGATTTTGTACTCTTACATGATATGTAATAATTAGACATCATGGCGCCCTCCTTGATTAACCCCATATATGAATGAATTTGATCCATGTCTCATTGATTAGTGGATATTAATTACATTAAGGACGAATGACAACGATTGCCATTAGTCAATTATCTTTTCAAAGTAAGATGTTACTAAAACAAGATGTTTGGTTTGTGACAACTGTCAATTCCGGGTAATTTTCGTACATTTAGACAGTAATTTATGTATACAATTATGTGTTTTTAACGCCTGAACTGCATGATTACATGGCATACACCTAGAAAAGTTACTGAGTACATTACAAGATGCATAATATTTGTTTTAGTGTTTACAATTCAAAAACAGCTTAAAACATGCATTGGAACAACTAGTAGACTAGCTGTGACAGCACAGCTTCAGTACTCAGCTAAACAATAGATTTAGGACTTAGATGGGAGTCCAACATAAACTGTATATTAAATCCCATGGGGAAACAAATATTCATGCTAACACTTTCCGGAAACAATACATGCACTGAAAACTGTCCGAAATACACACTAAACGACAATTCAACATAATTCAGCAAAATACAACATCCACAAGCTTATGTAATATGCAGAAATAGTGTTAATCATCATACACTACTTAAAAGATATTAAAAGTATCAATTTGGCACAAAACATATCATATCATACAAGTCTTGAAAGTTAACGTTTTAATGAACCGACAACGAAACGAACACCCGGACACAATCTAACACATCATATGAACTAGTTAACAATATTTTAACATCATACAACTAGTTAAAATCACTAAACACATGGTTTTGCTTTAAAATCCCTAAAATACCTACATGTTGCTTAAACCTCCGTTTAAGGACCCGTTAACGAATCTAGCATCTGTTAAGCAACCGAACACGAACTAGCCATAAAATATAAACTAGTTAACAATATTAAACTAGTGTATGGCACCTTATATCTCAAAATACATCAAAAAACAATAAAACCCTAAACACCCTAACTTAATATAACCTAAAGTTAACTAAATCACTAACTAGAAAAATCAACTAAGTTAAATCCTAACCAAATAGCCATTGGACGGTTATGTGGGGCCCACTAGCCACCCACAATCTTGTCCCCTGATGTTGGAAGAAAGTTTTATTTGCATGGAGGTTAATATGTTGGAAGAAACATGCAGAAGAAGACAACTCTTACACCCTTTAACCACACATTATCATATTCACCAAAAATTCACAACTTCACTTCTCCTTATTCCTCCATACCTACAGCCACCACTTCACCTCCATTTTCAAACCACTTGCAAGCTAATCCAAGTATAATCAAAGGAGTTTCAAGCATAACTAAGGAAGGATCAAGTCTTGGAAGTTAAAGGACCACTCTAGGGAGCTATTATCCACCATCTTTGCTTCTTCTTCATCATCTTGTTCATCTTGCCACTTCCCTAGCCACAAGAGCTAGTAGTGAGCCTCCTAATCTTTCATTTGATACCTTGTTACTAGTATATTGTTAATATATAAGTTATATCATCTAAAAGCATCACCTTTAAAAGATGAATAATAAACTAGTAACTTGATCTAAAGAAAATAACACATATCTTGAAGTTGTAATGAAGATGTAGTTGTTTATTTTATGTTATGGATGATATCCATCATATGTATACTTGCTAGAAGGATAATTCTAACAAGTATACACATGGATCTTACAAGATCAATGATGAAAGTGTTGATGAACGTTTTAAAGATACTGAATAAAAGTGGTTAAAATGATTTGTGATGTTTTTAAGATAATATGTGAACAAGTTGTTAAAAATGTTTTTTTAACAAAGCTAGTAAATAGAAACTAAACCCATTTTTAAAGATGAATGAACATATTAAACACAAGGTTAAAATACTACATGATTTGGTAAACTTTCAAGTTCATCATAACATGAAAAATGCATCTATATGCATATATTATACTTGTCAAAATCGTTAGGAATAAATTGATGAGTTTTGGAAGCTTAAACACATGTTTTAAAAGATGGGAAACCTCCTAAATCTAGATGAAACTATGGCAAAATTTTTATAAAATTTAAACACTTAGAATAATATATGTTTACAAAGTTCTTACAAGTAAACTTGTTTGAAGGCCATAAGCATAAAAATCCCAATGTTTTTGTATAAAACGTAAGTCCAAGAAGTCATGGTATTTCTAAAAATAAAAATGGATATAAATATATATTTCGAAAATATATACTTAGTGATCATAAGGATTATATGCTATCTGTATATTGTTTGAATTAATTATATAAATTAGGGTCTTGAAAATAATACATGCAAACAAATACAATAAACTTTGACAAACAAAGAATTACAAAAATATATAAATATCCATAACCATACCTATGGAGACAAAAATTTGGACATATTGGACAATCGGACGAAATAAAGATTTTGGACTAAAACTATATAAAATATTGAAGCTTGGTAAATATTATCTTCAAAATCGAACAAGTGATAAAATATATATATTTTCACAAGTATATAACATAGACCATATTTTGTCAAACCTAGAATATATTGTTTTGAAGTGTCTAAAAATATATATTTCATAAAAGTCTTGAAAATATATTGTTTTGATAGAAACTAAAAATATATATATTTTTCTAGAACTAATCTTAAGAATATATATTATTTTGGGATACATACATTTACCAAGCATAATATACATATTGATTGGGATGTATCTTAAAATTATACATTTTAAGAATATACAAAATTGTGGGTATTAGATACAAGAATAAGCGTATTCCTATACATACAAATACATGTCAACATACACCACTAACACTTGGTGAAAATACCATTATACAAGTATTATATATATCCGTGAGAATACGACTTTAAATATACAAATACTCACAGTACAAGTATACCTATACTTGGGAAGATGCATGTGTATTCTACTTAACACTTATAACATTTGGTCATGTATACCGTAAACACATGCACATGGATAATTATATATCAGGACATGTTAAAAATAGATTATTTTTAACAAACTCATAGTAATTACAAATGATATATAAATGGTGCATACAAATAATACAAGTTAAAATATAATATTTTAACTAATATATCGAACTTGGAGTTATATATGGATCATATCCGACGATAGCATGGTCGAGGCAAATGGGTGGAACCCGACTATGAGAAGCATGAAACATATACATCTTACTCGTGCAAAGCATGGAGACTAACGGGCTAGGTATGTACATGCAACACTTGAGATGCAAGGATATATTATATATATATATATATATACATATATATACATATATATATATATATATATATATATATATATATATTATATATTTGACGAAATATATATATTGACATTATGCACCGAAAATACATTTTAGCTCACATCATACACCGAAATACACCTAAGCTGACGTCATACACCAAATGCACATCTCAGTGGGCATCATACATTGAAAATACATCTAAGCGAAATAAAACAATGAACAAGTCTTAACAAATACTTAAGACAAGAAACATGAACATGAATCGTTACAAAGACCGAAGTTTCTAACAAAACCTAACACGTTTGTAGGTTGTGATACAAACCAAGGGAAGTACTTGAGATAAACAGAGAACACTGAAAGCAATTCAGTGAGTTCATGTCCCTCTTTTCATCTTAAATGTTTTACTGTTTTACAACTATCGGGGGGAAGTACATGTCTATGGTATGATAAGCTAGGGAATGAAATAACTAGATCATGTGCGAACAGGGTGGACGTAAGCACCATTAATCTTGTTTAAGACCACGGTACAAATGTTATCGATGAAAGCAATTCAGTGTTGGCGAACCCCACTCTTGGTTATGGACCCAGATGGAAGAGTGCATTTGTCGTCTCAGTCGAGGTTAATCGATGAAAATCATCTAGGTTTGGATGCTTCCTATGTCATCACACATGTTAATGTCCTTGCAAAACATTAATGATCACAATTTCATTGAAGCATTACATACCGGGTTTCAACACAAATACTTCATACATTTTATGGATTCAACTCATACAGTTAAAACACATGAACTCGCCAACTTTTGTTGATATTCAACTTAACATGTATTTCAGGTAATTAGTGGACCAATGTAGGGAATTTCAGTCACGAAAAACAAGTATCAAGTCTCCATGCCAACTTCTGAAAGGTTTGCCTTTATATATCGCCTCGTTGCGGTGATGTAAGGGTCAAAGCCTTATCACTTTAAAAGTTTCATTTTGGATATGTACCCTTTTGACAACTTAATTTCATTTCATGGTTTATAAACAATATACTCAACTTATGTTGTGTTTTGAAACAATATCGGAAATGGCATTTGGAGATTGTTTTTATTCGTTTAGTATGTTCACTTATGTTGTATGCAATGAGAATCAATCAGATCACACTGTGCACTTCTGCCTATGAGTGGGTGTGATAAATTGGTATCAGAGCTTCGATTGTAGTGAACCAGGATTCTTTCTCGAGTCTAGTCTTCAATCACTAGGATCCTCTCATGAAAACAATTTTTACATGAACAAGATATTTTTATTGCATAAACATTTCGCAAAGTCCACAGCACAAACTCATTTCGAAACAGCAAGCAAGGACATTTTCATGGATGAATTCTATGAGAAATATACACATTACATTATCAGACTATGTGTCATGGGCACATTACATTTATAGACTATTTGTTGTAGACAAATTACATTATCAGTCGAAGCATTATAAACAGTTTACAAGTTCAGCTTATACAAGATAGAATGGTAGATGGGATATTATGTAATTATATATAAATAGTTATTTATATATGTGTTGTACGGAGTATTTTACCAAGAACGAAATACATTCGACTTTGAATTCTATTATTATTCTTGACTCGCATGATGAGATTATTGACCTTGCGTCTATTGCGGAGCTTATGGCGGACGTTGTTCTTAAAGTGAGATCCTAAGCTCGATTCCATACAAGATGGTTGTTTTTTCCCGTGGATGCGGTGATGCCTGACTTCGGTAGTGACAACGAGGCGGAGGTGGCAGCCTTGGATAACAACTCTATTAGTCGGACGAGGTCCCTGTGGCTCATACTAATCCTAATCCTGATTGATGACATTCTTGTCCAAATAAGGAAGATGAAGTACTCATCTTGAAGGTGCCCTCTAGTTGTTATTGTTATGGATTTTCTCCATTTCTACTTCGTTTAACGTCGTGCCACTTCGTGAGTAATGACAACGGCCGTTAGCACATGGACCATCACGAAGGTCCCTTCTACGTTGAAGGTATGTAGACAGTAGTGTCCACCCTTTTGATCGATCGTCTGCTTCGAATGGGAGAATGCTAGGGTGACCATGCAAGGTAATTTATTATTACGGGGCCCACGTAATAACGACTTGTAGTGCTTGGGAATCCTGGTGGACTTGATGAGTCAAGCTAATGATCACTATTCGTTTAAAATTCTTAAGCTGTTACTTGAGACTAAAAATTGTTTTTTCCATTCTTAGACAACTAACTAGGGGATTACCATAACACCATACAGAACACGAAGACCACACGTATTTGTTGGTACCTAACATTCAATCTATATCATGATGGCGACTGAGATTAGTCATCTAAACAAACAAAACTGGACAGCCACCAAGGGAGGGTTTCCTCAACATTCTAGGATTCTTGTAGATGGGTTGGCTCCTTGGTGTCTATGGCATCTTATCTTATTTAGTAAAGCAGGTTAAAATAAACTCTGTCGCTTCACATTTGTCTTGTCCCAAGGGTTGGTATGGCTTGAGCCATGCTGCAACTCCCTCATTGCACTTTATTCTACATTTATGGAAATTATAACAATCAGACTGGAACTCGAGAAGCTCAAGCGTTATTACTATATTCGCCACATGGGCAAGTGTGGCGAAGGATTTTCTCTACTTGGACGATCGAGGTACATGGAGTATGGAATACATGCTGTAGGGTTGGAGACGACTGTTTGGTTCACCTCATCGACAAATTATTTCTTGTTCCACTTAGACTTATGACCAATAAACGCAAGAGGTAGTACGCATATAGGTTGCGACTATTCACGTCATCTTTATTTCAAACATGTATGAATAATGCGATCTTGAGGTTCCCATGACCGATTGCATTCTTAAACTCTTAGGCGCATGGTAGACTATATTTGTCCAAATACAAGTCTAGATTCCTTGATATTATGTATCAAAAATAACATGGCGCCGAAAAGGTCTACTCCCAAAAAGGGAAGTAAACCAACATCTTTCGTATTAAGCCGAACTAGAGTTCTTATGTAACAACATGAGGTTGCCAAAATCGAACGACATGAGCTTAATTGAGATGACACTAGTAGTAGTATTGATGGTACCGGCAGTTCAAGTAGTCCCGGCTCCGATAGATCAGGAAAAGGTGGCAGTGCCACATCTAAAGAAGAGATCGCACAAGGTTTTAATTCTAAGGCTTTTCAAGACTGTAAGCCGTGATACCTTGTTGGTACGAGAGGTGAGGTAGGTTATGTCCACTAAATAAAGACAATAAAGTTGGGTAACCATGCTAGTAAATGTACTCCTAACTAAATGATTAGGTAAACAAATAATCCCATGTTGAATGCATCATTAACTTAGTGGAATCTCCAAGTACAAACTTCAGGGAGTGATACAACGAAGAGGTTTTCATGGGAAAAACTTAAGGATCTTATGCGAGAAGAGTATTGCTTGCTGACTGGAAATCCAAAGGATGGAAACAGAATTCTGGAGCTTGACCAGGATTGAAGCCGACGTTGTTGGTTGCACTCAACACTTTCATGATCTATCAAGGGCTGTTCCATACTAGGTAACACCCGAAGTCAAACGTATAGAGCACTACATTTGGGGTTTGGCCTTGAGATCTGAAGCATGATTACACTATCCCACCTTACCTCGATCACTCAAGCAGTAAATCTCGTAGTTAGTTTCACGATGGATGCGGTGAGAATAGGGGAAATTGTCAAAGAAGGGTGTTGAGAGGAAGGAAACACATGTGGAATCTACTAGAGATGGGAAGCGAAAGTTGTCACACCTTAAGAAAGGTTCGAGAGTGAGTAACAAACATAAGGAAACTCCCGCGATGAGCAAAACGAAGGCAATTGCTGCCATAAGCGATGCCCGCACCAAGAAGTATGCTGGTAACTTACCGAAATCCTAAATGTGATGAGCGAAACTTTCATCATGAGGGCACCTACAGAAGTGCCCGGGGTAGAAGTGTGGTGAGACTGAGCACAAAGCAGAAACTAGTGATGAAGTAATACTCAAGAAAGAACAACCATGTTTAAATGTGGCACAGAGGTCACTTCAAACATGAACGTCTTAAGAATGAATCAAATTGGTGAACAAGTGTGTGAGTGACTAGAACTATGGATACTCTGCAATTCCGACGTCATCATGAGTGCGTTCTACTCTACAATCATCATGTCCCAATTTCTGTTTTTTATATACCAATGTCGAGCTTAGCCAGTGTCTTTAGGTGTCAAGCATATACTCGAACTAGAGTCATGTAAGTTTGACACACCTTATTCTATCGAGTTAGCTAATGGGGAATAAGTTGAGTCAGGTGGAATCATTAACTGTCACCGATACATTTCCTATTAACCAATATTTCGCATACATACTATTTAATATCGGTACCGATTTTAGTTTTATCTCTATAGAACTTAATATGTATACACACACTTGGCGTAGAATCAAGTAAGCTAGATGTCCCCTATTCTATAGAGTTGGCAAATGGTAAATGAGTCGAGTCGAAGGAGAACATTAAAGGATGTTCCTTGGAGCTGGGTCAGCAAAAGTTCAACATCAATCTCTTACCTGTTCAGTTGGGTAGTTTGACGTGGTAATCGGAATGGATTGGCTAACCGATAACCAAGCCAAAGTCGTGTGCCATGAGAAGATTATTCGTATACCGCTACCGAATCAGGAGACCGTTATTATTCGTGGAGAGAAGCGTGACACACCCTTGCGGATTATTAATTGTATGAAAGCTAGAGCGTGCTTACGGAAGGGTTGCATAACCTTCCTAGCACACGTGGTTGACAAGAAGGCCGAGGAGCCTAAGCTTGAAGATACTCCCGTTGTAAAGAATTCTCTGATGTCTACCCTAAGGAATTGCCTGGGTTACCACCACAACGGCAAGTCGAGTTTCACATCGACTTGGTAGCAGGAGCTGCACTCGTAGCCAAGTCTCCATATCGTCTAGCACCTTTAGAGATGCAGGAGTTATCCACACAACTTTAAGAGTTGTTAGATAAGGAATTCATTTGACCAAGTTTTTCACCTTAGGGAGCTCTTGTTTTATTTGTGAAGAAAAAGGACGGAACATTCAGAATGTGTATAGATTACCGAGAGTTGAATAAGCTCACCAACAAGAATCGGTACCCACTACCGAGAAGTGATGACTTGTTTGACCAGCTGCAAGGATCGATCTTCTACTCCAAGATAGACTTAAGGTCTGGATATCACCAGTTGCGGATACAAGAAGAAAGCATACCAAAGACGGCTTTTATGACTCATTATGGTCATTACGAGTTTCTTGTTATGCCTTTTGGATTATTAATTATTCGTATACCGCTACCGAATTAGGAGACCGTTATTATTCGTGGAGAGAAGCGTGACACACCCTTGCGGATTATTAATTGTATGAAAGCTAGAGCGTGCTTACGGAAGGGTTGCATAGCCTTCCTAGCACACGTGGTTGACAAGAAGGCCGAGGAGCCTAAGCTTGAAGATACTCCCGTTGTAAAGAATTCTTTGATGTCTACCCTAAGGAATTGCCTGGGTTACCACCACAACGGCAAGTCGAGTTTCACATCGACTTGGTAGCAGGAGCTGTACTCGTAGCCAAGTCTCCATATCGTCTAGCACCTTTAGAGATGCAGGAGTTATCCACACAATTTCAAGAGTTGTTGGATAAGGGATTCATTCGACCAAGTTTTTCACCTTAGGGAGCTCTTGTTTTATTTGTGAAGAAAAAGGACGGAACATTCAGAATGTGTATAGATTACCGAGAGTTGAATAAGCTCACCAACAAGAATCGGTACCCACTACCGAGAATTGATGACTTGTTTGACCAGCTGCAAAGATCGATCTTCTACTCCAAGATAGACTTAAGGTCTGGATATCACCAGTTGCGGATACAAGAAGAAAGCATACCAAAGACGGCTTTTATGACTCATTATGGTCATTACGAGTTTCTTGTTATGCCTTTTGGATTATTAAATGCACCAGCAGTATTTATGGATTTAATGAATCGCATGTGCAAGCCGTATCTAGACAATTTCGTGATTGTATTTATTGATGATATATTAATATATTCATGGTTGAAGAACGAACATGAGCAACATTTGAGAACCATTTTGGAGCTACTATAGAAGGAGAAACTATACGCAAAGTTTTCTAAATGTGAGTTTTGGATTCGTGAACTTCAATTTCTCGGGCATGTATTAAACGAGAAAAGGTATTCATGTAGACCCGTCGAAGACTTAAGCAATTAAGAATTTGGAAGCTCCCATGACACCAACTGAGGTTCGACAATTTTTGGGTTTAACGGGTTATTATCAGACATTTATTAAGAACTTTTGCAAACTTGCTCAACCGCTAACCTCACTCACGCAAAAAGACAAGAAGTTCAATTGGGGAGAAAAACAAGAAGAAGCGTTTCAACTTCTAAAGGATAAGTTATGCACTGCACTGATTCTTTCACTTCCTGACGGTACCGATGACTTCGTGGTATACTGTGATGCTTCGCATCAAGGATTAGGTTACGTGCTTATGCAATGAGAAAAAGTCATCGCGTATGCGTCACGCCAACTAAAGGTGCATGAGAAAAATTACACCACGCATGACCTTGAGTTAGGCGCAGTGGTATTCGCTTTGAAGATATGGCAACATTACTCATATGGTACTCAAAGTACTATATTCATGGATCACAAAAGTCTTCAACATATATTTAATAAGAAAGAATTAAATACGCGTCAATGATGTAGGGTTGAATTATTGAACGACTATGATTCTAAGATCAAATACCATCCGGGCAAGACAAACATTGTAGCAGATGCCTTGAACCGCAAGGAGCGAGTTAAAACCTTAAGGGTTCGAGCACTAGAGATGACAATTCAAACGAATCTTACCACTCAGATTCATGACGCGCAACTAGAAGCACTCAAGGAAGAACATATTTAAGCGGAATTTCTCCGAGGCATGGAGAAACAGTTAGTGCCAAAGGAAGATCGAACTTTATACCGTATGGGTCGAATTTGGGTTCCTGTTTTTGGCGGCCTTCGGGAAGTAGTGTTGGACGAAGCACACAAGTCCAAGTATTTAATCCATCCGGGATCAGATAAAATGTACCAAGACTTGAAGGAATATTATTGGTGGGTTAACCTCAAAAGCGACATCGCGACTTATGTCGGTAAATGTTTAACTTGCGAAGGTTAAGGCCGAGCATCAGAAGCCTTCGGGATTGTTACAACAACCCGAGATTCTCGTTTGGAAATGGGAACAAATATCCATGGATTTTATTACAAAATTACCCAGAACCCCATGAGGTCACGACATGATTTGGGTAATAGTGGATAGATGGACAAAGTTCGCACATTTCCTGCCGATTCGCGAGAAAGATAGCACTAAGAAGTTAGCTGAACTATACCTTACAGAATTAGTGGCTCGTCATGGAGTGCCTATTTCTATCATCTCAAACCAAGACGGTCGTTTTGTGTCCAGAATTTGGCAATCTTTTCAATAGCCCTTTGGATCTTGACTAGATCTAAGCACGGCCTTCCATCCACAAACGGACGTCCAGAGTGAACGGACCATCCGTACGCTTGAAGACATGCTTCATAGATGTGTGAAGGATCTAGGCAACAATTGGGATACTCAACTACCCTTGGCAGAGTTCTCCTATAACAATAGTTACCACACAAGCATTCAAGCCGAACCGCTCGAAGCTCTTTACGGTCGAAAGTGTCGTTCTCCGCTATGTTGGGCGGAAATTGGTGATAAACAATTAATCGGTCCTGAATTATTCCAAGAGACTAGACATGATTTTTCAAATCTGAGACCGTATCAAAGCGGCTCATGATCGATAAAAGAACTACGCAGACGAGAGACGCAAACCATTATCCTTCGAGGTAGGAGACAAAGTTTTTTTGAAAGTCTTGCCTTGGAAGGACGTAGCCAGATTTGGTAAGCGCGGAAAGCTTAATCCTCGATATATCGGACCCTTTGAAATTTTGGCAAAGGTTGGTATCGTTGCCTACAAGTTATTATGTCTTGAACTTAATCAACGAGAATTCACCTTGGGGCTCGAAAAGTTATTAAACATGTGATTAAATGGTTATTATGTTCAACCTAATCATTATTACTAAAAAAACCTTTACACACAAAACCCAAGAAAACATCACAACCGCAAAAAAAAAAATCCGACAACCCCATTTTTCACATGCTTTTTCCAGCTAACCAAACCAAGGGTTACCGCCTTTTTTTGGTTAAAACCGGCTACCACCGGGAGCTACCTCAGTGTCTCAATATGTTAATCTTTCACCATATGGTATATCTATCCTATTGGTAAATTATCTAGTGTACCGTAGTTGCATGTTTATAACCATGATCATGTTGGGTAGGTTTTTGGTATAGACAAAATATATTATTATTGTGCTGTGTTTTTTTATTAATTATGAATCTAATTGATAAATATATATTGAACATGTTATATAAAGTAATCTTGACAAAACTAAAACCCGACAAGCTATGCAATTTTTACATATTATCACTCTTAAAATGAAAGCACGAATCCTAATCAGATCTAAATTACAATCTTCATGAAAAATCTAAGAAATCGCTTATGCGTTTCTTAATTTCATGGGTTCACTATAGTAAAATGCATAATTCTCAACATAGAACATGTTCTATTATCACCCAACAAAATACATGTTTATATGTGAGTTGAAAAAAAATCATGTAAAAGAAGCGACTGTCACAAAAAAAGTGCTCCTTAATATACATGGATGTGTGTTTTAATGAAGTTGGTTAAAAGTGAAATAGAGTTAGACGACTATGTGAGATGAAAACTAAACTTAACATCACTTGAAGAATGACATATAAATGTAGAAGATAGTTTTCCTTTCTTTGTGAAAATGTATGATGTGTTCATTACTAGAGTTTTCTTATAAAGATAGTTTGTTCTTTTTATAAAGGAGAATAGTTTTATGGATAAACTTGATTTCCCCTTTTAAAGCCCTTCAAAAACTTCATGTGTACAGCATACTGACACTCATTTTTAACAAGGAAGTTAGTGTTGTTACTTATTTTTCAAGAACATCTTGATTTTGCATGTGTTTCTATCACCACGTATCAAATCATCATTTTATTCCCTCCGTTTAAGTATAAACCTCGAAATCTAAACAAAAACGAAAAGCGCCAAACTTGGTATTGTAATCTTTATCCACCGCCACTCTCAAGACGAAAGCATGAATCCCGACGAGATCTAAAATGAAATCTTAAAATAATCACTCGAGTGCTTCTTTCTGGGTTGTTACTAGAGTATGTTTTGAAAACTTTTAAAGGTATGTGTTTAGAAATCATATTTTTAAATTAGGACATTTTTTTATTACACATTTTTATATTAAATAAAGATCAAACTTATTTTTTTTTTATTTTTTTTGGTAAGGAAAAGAACCTGCTAAAATATACACGTAAGTGTTGTCATAATTATGCAACAACATATAAGGTTAGATCATGAAAATGTCAAAGCACATTATGAGATATTACTCTCTTTTTAAAATTTACCATAAAATTACTCCCATATCATGTTCACTCACTCTGAAGATAAAAATAAACAAGAATCTTACAAATATTTAAAATTGAATTCTTACGAAGCATCTAAGAATTCATGAGTATATCTTATAGTTGCTAAAATAAAGTTTAGGTGATTTTAAAACACATGCATAATCCTGTGATGAGAGTGCCTATCTCACATTGACCCATATAATTCGTTATGTATGTGGATATGTGATTGAAACTAATTCCGTAAAGTAAAATATGACATAAAGATACACGATGACTATGTAATGTGAAAACTAACATAGACGTGTAGCCTTATTATATCATAACCACATACGATTTGCACAACTATATTACTTAGTTTTACTCGGTCCGAAAAGAAAATAATATTGTTAAACAAATAAGCGTACAAAATGAAAGGGCCAAAGGGTAATTAACAGATAAAAAAAAGTGTAAAGACGAGCGGTTAAAGTGAAAATCTCACATGAACACACCTTTATAAATGAAACCCTAATTCTCCATATCACAAACATCTAGAGCGCCGCATCTGCCATTGTCGGTAAACCCGAATTCCTCACTGGGTATCGCTTCTTTTTTAATGTTAGACGAAAATAGCGTCAGGATTCAATGGTAAGTGCTCTTTGATTCATCGTTTATGTTCTTTTGAGTTGTTAATTACACTGATCTATTCCTGATTCAGGGAACTGAAGAATGAGTTGTAAAGGTTGGTAACATGTTGCCAGTTCATAGGGATTGTATCACTATTCTGAAGATGCTGATGAATGAAGGTGATGCAGGTAACTAACCTAAAAATTTCACTTTTCTTATCAGTCTTATTTAAATATTTACAGATATTTATGTCTATATATCTTAATGATTTATTACATCTTCTTTCAGTAAGGTTTTGTAAGTTGGAACCCCAAGGAAAGGTTTGTATCCGGTTTCGATCAAAAAAAATATTCTATAACTGACTTGAACCTAGGCCATAACCAACCACAGGAGGAAGCTCCAGTGAATCAGATTGTTCGTCGTTATCAAGAAATTTATGCAAAGTATCAAGGCGAAGAAGCTGATAGAATTAACGTGCAGATTGCCCATGGTGGTATAGACATTTCGGAGAAGATGTTATATCTGCTCAACTAAACCGGAAACAAGACATTACCAAAGGTTTTTATCAAGATTAGATTTAATGACAATTCAGAGAGTTAGTTGCGATGATTGATTAAGATTTGAAGCTTTTGAGAAAGATACACCATGCTATAGTTTAATGTCTATCTTGTAACGGATTCCCATAATAGAGTTATTGTATAACTAGTTATTTATGTTGTAATGGATTCCCATAATAGAGTTATTGTACAAATAGTTATTTATGAGTTTAACATTTGCTTCAGCTTTTGAATACTTGTAATTATTTTGACTGGTGATAAAGAAGAGAAAAGTTTAGAGTGATTAAGTTAAACCTATAGATTTATTTAAAGAAACAAACTAAAAGTGATTGCGTTAAGTGAACAATTTGATAAACATGGTTCACGAGTCAATAACTATCTCAAGCTCGACCCGAATGTTAAACCAAATTTATTTTTTTAATAAAGACCTGACTTGGTATCGGGTTGATTTTAAAGTTCACAATTTTGACTTTAAATGTATTATTTTATACATTGTTAATACGTTGGTACATATTCAACAATACTTAACAAATATTTTATTGTTGGTACATATTCAACAATACTTAACAAATATTTTATTTATTTTAGGGATTAGTCGACAAGCTACCTAACAAAAAAACTAAAAGCTATTATTATTATTTTTTTGGTTTTGTGGACGGTTCATAATTTTCTATCTATAATACTGGTTTAGAAGTGGTGATAGTATGATATAATGTTATGTGATATCATACAAAACTTTTGATATCGTGTACCTCGTCATGTCGTGTCATATGATAGAGTATAGAATAATATCATATCTTATCGTATTATATCCAATCGTATTCTAGCAACTAATATAATAACTTTTCTTAACAAGGTGAATAGAATACGATAAACTACAACATAACACATTAAACACGATGCATTGCAATACAGTGTAATATAAAATAATATAGTATAAGATGTGATATGTTATAATATGGTATCATATTGTATAATATTATAACTTATCTTATTTTCCCAAATTAATATTATGATACGTCTACAAGTGAATTATATATATATATATATATATATATATATATATATATATATATATATATATATATATATATATATATATATATATATATATTAGTGTTAAACTAAATTAAATTAACTGAATCAACTATAATTGAACCCAATCTGAAAATTCATAATAGGTTAATTATGTATCATATAATATATAAAAACTTTATGAGAAGAAAAAACCAAATATTAAATTAAATTAACCTCCTGTGCAACAGATTTAAAAACAAAACTTATAAAAATTATTTTTTTTTTCTTAGATTTCATGTCCATCGTTAAGCTATAGTTGAATTTCGACGCAATATAAAAATATATTTTTATACGTCAATTCACCCCCAATTAACAAATATTTATTTATTTTAGGGATTAGTTGGTACTTTCTAATAATTATCCTTCTATGATATCCGTTTGGAAAGTAGTGATAGCATCATATAATGTCATTGTGATATGATATGAAATCAAATTATATATAATACAATATGATACGTTACAAATCGTATGTCTTATCGTATTGTATCATATCATATTAAATAATATCATAATGACATTTAGAATATATCATATCATATCAAAATGAATATAATACCATACACTACAACATAACACAATAAATACCATGTATTACAATGTAATCAAATGTAATATAGCACAACATATTATAAAATATGGTATGTGATAATATGGTATCATATAATGTAATATAGTATAAAGTTGTATACTATTATATCTTATCTTAGCTAACCAAACTAATATTAATATATATATATATATTATATATATATACATATATATATACTATATTATAATGCAAATAGGATAGGTACGATGGCCATTTTTACACAATTTTCAACATGTATATATAATCTTTGATTATTTTGACCGTTGCTACCGATCATAAAGACTTTGATTGGGAATGGTTTTGAAGTTCAATGGGAGCTGCATGTAATCAATAAGGGACTTTTTACTCTTATATGATATGTAACAGTTAGACATTGTGGCTCGTTGATTCAAACTGTGAAAGTGTAAGGCCTTACCCAAACAAACAAACTATGTGTTTGATTGAACCACTATGAATCTTGATTTAAAGAAACAAACTAAAAGTGATTGTGTTAAGTAAGTCATTATATTCCACATGAACAATTTGATAAACATGGTTCACGAGTCAATTCAAGCAATAACTAGCTCAAGCTCGACCCGAACAAACAAAAAGTGAACACATATCAAAACTTAGCACACCTGTTTACTAAGACCATGATTCACGAAAACTATATCAAAATAGGGATACTATCAGGAATGGATTACCTAGCTATATGTTTGATTTAGTATTTGGATGTGCGGGCATTAGAACAGATGTACTTTTGAATTCAGTTTTGTTTACTAGTTAAATGCAATTCTAAATCTTGTAACTGTGTTTGATTATAATATGTTAAAGTTGTGAATCATGAATTGTTATTTATCTATAGTCAGTCAAAATTGTGGGAACGACTCTGCATTAAGACTATTCTCAATTTGGGATCTAGTAGTTGGCTTCCAAGTTCACAGACTTCACTGTGAATGACTATGCATGTAACTCTCTTTAAATCCTTTTCATGGATCCTAGTTATAAGATGTTTTTACAATAGTACACTCATTTAGTATCCTCTCACCAGAGATACATACTAGAATTTTCATTTACCAAGAACTATTCTTTGATTGTTGTCAACCATTGTTTTAAAACAGCCAGTCATAAAGACTTTGATGGGAATTGTTTTGAAGTCCGGTGGGAGTTGATTGTAGTCAAGAAGGGATTTTGTACTCTTACATCATATGTAATAATTAGACATCATAGCCCCCTCATTGACTAACCCTATATATGAATGAATTTGATCCATGTCTCATTGATTAGTGGGTATTATTTACATTACTGGCGAATGACAACAATTGCCATAAGTCTATTATATGGTCATAGTAAGATGTTACTAAAACAAGATATTTGTTTAAAGAACTTTAAAGTGTGGGAGCAGCCATGTGCAACTACAACACCGCTGACTGTCTGCGTTGAGTATTTTATCCAAGGGCCTCCAAGTGGAAGATTCTTAGATTTATATGTGTGGATCCGATAAGTTAACGATGATAAGAGAATTATGATCCTTAAAAGTTACACCTTGGGAAACGGACATTAAATCCACCTAACTCGATTAACTAGTAATCACCAACGGCTAAGGAAACAAAATAAATAATTATCTAGAATACGTATATACTCTCGTCGAAAGGGGTTTATAATTTATACACCTTAAAAAAATTTAATGTTTAAGTATTTGTTTAATTAATCGGTGGTTTTCGGGCTTTTGTATCATGTCTTGTATTTAATCAAGGCGAATTGACCTTGGGGCTCGAAAAGTTATTAAACATATGATTAAAAGGTTATTATGTTCAACCTAATCATTATTACTAAAAAGAACCTTTACATACAAAACCCAAGAAAACATCACAACCGCAAAAAAATCGACAACCCTCTTTTTCACATTCTTTTTCCAACCGACCAAACCAAGGGTCACCGCCTGTTTTCTTGGTTAAAACCGGATACCACTGGGAGCTACCTCAGCGTTTCTATATGTTAATCTTTAACCACTATGGTATATATATATCCTAGTGGTAAATTATTCAGTGTACCGTATTTGTATGTTTGTAACCATGATCATGTTCCTTATATTTTTGGTATTGACAAAACATATTATTGTGTTGTGTTTTGTTTATTAATTATGGATCAAATTAATAAATATATATTGAACATGTTTTGATATAAAGTAATCTTGACAACACTAGAACCCGACAAGCTATGCAATCTTTACATATTATCACTCTTAAAATGAAAGCATGAATCCTAATCGGATCTAAATTACAATCTTCAAATCTATGAAAAATCTAAGAAATCGCTTATGCGTTTCTTAATTTCATGGGTTCACTGTAGTAAAATGCATAAGTCTCAACATAGAACATGTTCTATTATCACCCAACAAAATACATATTTATATGTGAGTTGAAACAAATCATGTAAAAGAAGCGACTGTCACAAAAAAAAATGTGCTCCTCTATATACATGGATGTGTGTTTTAATGAAGTTGGATAAAAGTGAAATAGAAGTAGACGACTATGTGATATGAAAACTAAACTAAACATCACTTGAAGAATGACATATAAATGTAGAAGATAGTTTTCATTTCATTGTGATAATGTATGATGTGTTCATTACTAGGGTTTTCTTATAAAGAGTGTTCGTTTTTTATAAAGAGAATAGTTTTATGGATAAACTTGATTTCCCCTTTTAAAGCCCTTCAAAAACTTCATGTGTACAGCATACTGACACTCATTTTAACAAGGAAGTTAGTGTTGTTACTTATTTTTCAAGAACATCTTGATTTTGCATGTGTTTCTATCACCACGTATCAAATCATCATTTTATTCCCTCCCTTTAAGTATGAACCTCGAAATCTAAACAAATGTGAAAAGCACCAAACTTGGTATTGTATCACCATTCTGAAGATGCTAATGAATGAAGGTGATGCTGGTAACTAACCTAAAAATTTCACTTTTCTTATCAACCTTATTTATATATTTACAGATATTTGTGTGTATATATATCTTAATGATTTATTACATCTTCTTTCAGTAAGGTTTTGTATGTTGGAACCCCAAGGAAAGGTTTGTATCCGGTTTCGGTCAAAAAAATTTCTACAACTGATTTGAACCTAGGCCATAATCAACCACAGGAGGAAGCTCCAGTGAATCAGATTGTTTGTCGTTTTCAAGAAATTTATGCAAAGTATCAAGGCGAAGAAGCTGATAGAATTAACGTACAGATTGCCGATGGTGGTATAGACATTTCGGAGAAGATGTTATATCTGCTCAACTAAACCGGAAAACAAGACCTTACTAAAGGTTTTGATCAAGATTAGATTTAATGACAAATCAGAGAGATAATTCAGAGAGTTAGTTGTGATGATTGATTAAGATTTGAAGCTTTTGAATTCAATTTTTGTTTACTAGTTAAATGCAATTTTGAACCCTATAATTGTGTTTGATTATAATATGTTAAAGTTGTGAATCTTGTATTGTTATTTATCTATATCAGCCAAAATTATGGGAACGACTCTGCATTAAGACTATTCTCAATTTGGGATCTACTAGTTGGCTTTTCAAGTTCACAGACTTCATTGTTAATGACTTTGATGGGGAATTGTTTTGAAGTCCAGTGGAAGTTGACTGTAGTCAAGAAGGGATTTTGTACTCTTACATGATATGTAATAATTAGAGATCATGGCGCCCTCGTTGATTAACCCCATAGATGAATGAATTTGATCCATGTCTCAATTATTAGTGGATATTAATTACATTAAGGACGAATGACAACGATTGCCATTAGTCTATTATCTTTTCAAAGTAAGACGTTACTAAAACAAGATGTTTGGTTTGTGACAACTGTCACTTCTGGGTAATTTTCGTACATTTAAACAGTAATTTATGTATACAATTATGTGTTTTTAACGCCTGAACTGCATGATTACATGGCATACACCTAGAAAAGTTACTGAGTACATTACAAGATGCATAATATTTGTTTTAGTGTTTACAATTCAAAAACAGCTTAAAACATGCATTGGAACAACTAGTAGACTAGCTGTGACAGTACAGCTTCAGTACTCAGCTAAACAATAGATTTAGGACTTAGATGGGAGTCCAACATAAACTGTATATTAAATCCCATGGGGAAACAAAGATTCATGCTAACACTTTCCGGAAACAATACATGCACTGAAAACTGTCCGAAATACACACTAAACGACAATTCAACATAATTCAGCAAAATACAGCATCCACAAGCTTATGTAATATGCAGAAATAGTGTTAATCATCATACACTACTTAAAAGATATTAAAAGTATCAATTTGGCACAAAACATATCATATCATACAAGTCTTGAAAGTTAACGTTTTAACGAACCGACAATGAAACGAACACCCGGACACAATCTGACACATCATATGAACTAGTTAACAATATTTTAACATCCTACAACTAGTTAAAATCATTAAACACATGGTTTTGCTTAAAAATCCTTAAAATACCTACATGTTACGTAAACCTCCGTTTAAGAACACGTTAACCAATCTAGCATCCGTGAAGCAACCGAACACGAACTAGACATAAATTATAAACTAGTTAACATTGTTTAACAATATTATACTAGTGTATGGCACCTTATATCTCAAAATACATAAAAAACCCCTAAAACAATAAACACCCTAACTTAACATAACCTAAAGTTAACTAAATCACTAACTAGAAAAATTTACTAAGTTAATTCCTAACCAAACAGCCCTTGGACGGTTATGTGGGGCCCACTAGCCACCCACAATCCTTTCCCCTAATGTTGGAAGATAGTTTTATTTGCATGGAGTTAATATGTTGGAAGGAACATGCATAAGAAAACAACACTTACACGCTTTAACCACACATTATCATCTTCACCAAAAATTCACTACTTCATTTATCATTATTCCTCCATACCTACGACCACCACAAACTCCACTTCACCTCCATTTTCAAGCCACTTGCAAGCTAATCCAAGTATACTCAAAGGAGTTTCAAGCATACTAAGGAAGGATCAAGTCTTGGAAGTTGAAGGACCACTCTAGGGAGCTATTATCCACCATCTTTGCTTCATCTTCATCATCTTGTTTATCTTGCCACTTCCCTAGCTACAAGAGCTAATAGTGAGCCTCCTAATCTTTCATTTGATACCTTGTTACTAGTATATTGTTAATATATAAGTTATATCATCTAAAAGGATCACCTTTAAAAGATGAACACATGAACAAGTAACTTTATCTAAAGAAAATAACACATATCTTGAAGTTGTAATGAAGATGTATTTGTTTATTTTGTGTTATGGATGATATCCATCATATGTAGACTTGCTAGAAGTATAAATATTACAAGTATACATATGGATCTTACAAGATCCATGATCAAAGTGTTCATGAACTTGTTAAACATAATGAATGAACTTATAAAAATGGTTACATTGATTTGTGATGTTTTTAAGATAATATGTGAACAAGTTGTTAAAGATGTTTTTTTAACAAAGTTAGTAAATATTAGAAACTAAAGCCATTTTTAAAGATGGAGGAACATATTAAACACCACGTTAAAATATACATGATTTGGTAAACTTTTAAGTTTGTCATAACATGAAAAATGCATCTATATGCATATATTATACTTGTTGAAATTGTTGGGAACAAATTGATGAGTTTTGGAAACTTAAACACATGTTTTAGAAGATGTGAAACCTCCTAAATCTAGGGGAAACTATTACAAATTTTTTATAAAATTTAAACACTTAGAATAATATATGTTTATAAAGTTCTTACAAGTAAACTTGTTTGAGGTCATAAAAATCCCCATGTTTTTGTATAAAACATAAGTCCAAGAAGTCATGGTATTTCTAAAAATAAAAATGGATATAAATATATATTTAGTGATCATAAGGATCACATGCTATTGTATTAGTTATATAAATTAGGGACTTGAAAATAATACACACAAACAAATACAATAAACTTTGACAAAAAAAGAATTATAAAAATATATAAATATCCATAACCATAAAGTGTAGACGTATTGGACAATCGGACGATATAAAAATTTCAAACTAAAGATATATAATATATCGAAGCTTGGTAACCGAACAAGTGACAAAATATATAGTACTTATATAACATAAACCATATTTTGTCAAACCTAGAAATATATTATTTTGAAGTGTCTAAAAATACATATTTCATAAAAGTCTTGAAAATATATTGTTTTGATGGAAACTAAGAATATATGTATTTTTCTAGAACTAATCTTAACAATATATATTATTTTGGGACACATACATTTACCAAGCATAATATACATATTGATTGGGACGTATCTTAAAATTGTACATTTTAAGAATATACAAAATTGTCGGTATTGGATACAAGAATATGCGTATTCCAATACGTACAAATACATGTCAACATACACCACTAACACTTGGTGAAAATACCATTATACAGGTATTATATATATCCGTGAGAATACGACTTTAAATATACAAATACTCACAATACAAGTATACCTATACTTGGGAAGATGCATGTGTATACTACTTAACAATTATAACATTTGGTTATATATACCATAAACACATGCACATAGATAATTCTATATCAAGACATGTTAAAAAAGGATTATTTTTAACAAACCCGTCTTAATAATGAAATATAAAATGGTGCATACAAATAATACAAGTTAATATATAATATTTAACTAATATATCGAACTTGGAATTATATATAATTAAGAAGAATTATATATGGAACATATCCGACGATGGCATCGTCAGGGCAAACGGGTGCCCGACTATGAGAAGTCATGAAACATATAATCTTACTCGTGCGAGGCACGGAGAATAACGGGCTAGGCCCGTACATGCAGCACTTGATATATATATATATATATGACATTATGCACCGAAAATACATTTCAGCTGATATCATACACTGAAAATACATCTAAGCGATACAAAACACTGAGCAACTTTTAACAAATACTTAAGACAAAAAATATGAACATGAATCGACAAAGACCGAAGTGTCTAACAAAACCTAATGCGTTTGTAGGTTGTGATACAAACTAAGAAGTACTTGAGATAAACAGAGAACACAGAAAGCAATTCAGTGAGTTCATGTCCCCCTTTTCATCTTAAATGTTTTACTGTTTACAACTATCAGGGGAAGTACATGTCTATGGTATGATAAGCTAGGGAATGAAATAACTAGATCATGTGCGAATAGGGTGGGCGTAAGCACCATTAATCTTGTTTAAGACCACGGTACAAAGGTTAGATCTATCGGGTGTTGGCGAGCCCCACTCTTGGTCATGGACCCACATGTAAGAGTGCATTTGTTGTCCCAGTCGAGGTTAATTGACAAAAATCCTCTAGGTTTGGATGCTTCCTCTGTCGTCACACATATTAATGTCCTTGCAAAACATTAATGATCACGATTTCATTGACGCTTTACACGTGAACTTGCCAACTTTTGTTGATTTTCAACTTAACATGTATTTCAGGTAATTAGTGGACCAATGCAGGGATTTAAGTCAAGGAAAACAATTCTCAAGTCTCCATGCCAACTTTTGAAAGGTTTGCCCTTTATATATCGCCTCCTTGCGGTGATATAAGGGTCAAAGCCTTATCACTTTAAAACTTTCATTTTGGATATGTAACCTTTTGACAACTTAATTTCATTTCATGGCTTGTAAACAATATATTCAACTTATGTTGCGTTTTGAAACAATATCGGAAATGGCATTTGGAGCTTTTTTTATTCTTTTAGAATGTTCACTTATGTTGTATGCAATGAGATTCAATCATATCACACCGCGCGCTTCCACCTATGAGCGTGTGTGACATGGTTAATGACTTTAAAGTGTCATACCTTTTTTGGGAGCAGCCATGTGCAACTACAAGACCGCCGACTGTTTATGTTGAGTATTTTATCAAAGGGCCTCCAAGTGAAAGATTCTTGGATTTATATGTGTGGGTCCGATAAGTTAACGCTGATGAGAGAACTATGATCCGTAAAAGTTACACCTTAGGAAACGAACATTAAATCCACCTAGCTTGATTAATTAGTAATCACCAACGGCTAAGGAAACGAAATATATAACTATCTAGAATACGTATATACTCTCGTCGAAAGGGGTTTATAATTTATAAACGTTATAAACAATTAAATGTTTAATTATTTGTTTAAATAAACTATGGTTTTCCGGATATTGGATCATGTCTTGGACTTAATCAAGGCGAATTGACCTTGGGGCTCGAAAAGTTATTAAACATATGATTAAATGGTTATTATGTTCAACCTAATTATTATTACTAAAAAAACCTTTACACACAAAACCCAAGAAAACATCACAACCGCAAAAAAAATCCGACAACCCCCTTTTTCACATGCTTTTTCCAGCCGACCAAGCCGACCAAACCAAGGGTCACCGCTTGTTTTTGGTTAAAACCAGCTACCACCGGGAGCTACCTCAGTGTCTCAATATGTTAATCTTTCACCATATGGTATATCTATCCTATTGGTAAATATTCAGTATACCGTAGTTGCATGTTTATAACCATAATCATGTTGGGTATGTTTTTAATATTGACAAAATATAGTATAGTGCTGTGTTTTTCTATTAATTATGGATCTAATTAATAAATATATATTGAACATGTTTTGATATAAAGTAATCTTGACAATAGTAAAACCCTACAAGCTATGCAATCTTTACATATTATCACTCTTAAAATGAAAGCATGAATCTTAATCGCATGTAAATTACAATCTTCAAATTTATGAAAAATTTAATAAATCGCTTATGTGTTTCTTAAATTCATGGGTTTAGTATAGTAAAATGCATAAGTCTCAAACTAGAACATGTTCTATTATCACCCAACAAAATACATATTTATATGTGAGTTGAAAAAAATCATGTAAAAGAAGCGACTGTCACAAAAATTTGCTCCTTAATATATATGGATGTGTGTTTTAATGAAGTTTGTTAAAAGTAAAATAGCTATAGACGACTATGTGATATGAAAACTAAACTAAACATCATTTGAAGAATGACATATAAATGTAGAAGACAGTTTTCCATTCTTTGTGAAAATGTATGATTTGTTCATTACTAGGGTTTTCTTATAAAGATTGTTTGTTCTTTTTTATAAAAGAGAATAGTTTTATGGATAAACTAGATTTCCGCTTTTAAAGCCCTTTAAAATCTTCACGTGTACAGCGTATTGACACTCATTTTTAAAAAGGAAGATAGTGTTGTTACTTTTTTTTTGAAGAACATCTTGATTTTGTATGTGTTTCTATCACCACGTATCAAATCATTATTTTATTCCTCCCTTTAAGTATTAACCTCGAAATCTAAAAAAAAACGAAAAGCGCCAAACTTGCTATTGTAATCTTTATACACCGCCTCTCAAGACGAAAGCATGAATCCTGACGAGATCTAAAATAAAATCTTAAAATCTATGAAAAAGCAAAATAATCACTCGAGTGCTTCTTTTTTGGTTGTTACTAGAATATGTTTTTAAAACTATTAAAGGTATATGTTTAAAAATCGTATTTTTAAATTTGGACATTTATTTTTATTACACATTCTTATATTAAATTAAGATCAATTTTTTTTGGTAAGGAAAAGAACCTGCTAAAATATACACGTAAGTGTTGTCATAATTATGCAACAACATATAAGGTTAGATTATGAAAATGTCAAAGCACATTATGAGATATTACTCTCTTTTTAAAATTTACCATAAAATTCCTCCCATATCATGTTCACTCACTCTGAAGATAAAAATAAACAAGAATCTTACAAATATTTAAAATTGAATTCTTAGAATTTACAAAGCATCTAGAATTCATGAGTATATCTTATAGTTGCTAAAATAAAGTTTAGGTGATTTTAAAACACATGCATAATCGTGTGATGAGAGTGCCTATCTCACATTGACTCATATAATTCGTTATGTATGTGGGTATGTGATTGAAACTAATTCCGTAAAGTAAAATATGACATAAAGATACACGATGACTATGTAATGTGAAAACTAACATAGACGTGTAGCCTTATTATATCATAACCACATACGATTTGCACAACTATATTACTTAGTTTTACTCGGTCAGAAAAGAAAATAATATTGTTAAACAAATAAGCGTACAAAATGAAAGGGACAAAGGGTAATTAATAGATAAAAAAAGAGTGTAAAGACGAGCGGTTAAAGTGAAAATCTCACATGAACACACCTTTATAAATGAAACCCTAATTCTCCATATCACAAACATCTAGAGCGCCGCATCTGCCATTGTCGGTAAACCCGAATTCCTCACTGGGTATCGCTTCTTTTTTAATGTTAGACGAAAATAGCGTCAGGATTCAATGGTAAGTGCTTTTTGATTCATCGTTTATGTTCTTTTGAGTTGTTAATTACACTGATCGATTCCTGATTCAGGGAACTGAAGAATGAGTTGTAAAGGTTGGTAACATATTGCCAGTTCATAGGGATTGTATCACTATTCTGAAGATGCTGATGAATGAAGGTGATGCAGGTAACTAACCTAAAAATTTCACTTTTCTTATCAGTCTTATTTAAATATTTACAGATATTTATGTCTATATATCTTAATGATTTATTACATCTTCTTTCAGTAAGGTTTTGTAAGTTGGAACCCCAAGGAAAGGTTTGTATCCGGTTTCGATCAAAAAAAATATTCTATAACTGACTTGAACCTAGGCCATAACCAACCACAGGAGGAAGCTCCAGTGAATCAGATTGTTCGTCGTTATCAAGAAATTTATGCAAAGTATCAAGGCGAAGAAGCTGATAGAATTAACGTGCAGATTGCCCATGGTGGTATAGACATTTCGGAGAAGATGTTATATCTGCTCAACTAAACCGGAAAACAAGACATTACCAAAGGTTTTTATCAAGATTAGATTTAATGACAATTCAGAGAGTTAGTTGCGATGATTGATTAAGATTTGAAGCTTTTGAGAAAGATACACCATGCTATAGTTTAATGTCTATCTTGTAACGGATTCCCATAATAGAGTTATTGTATAACTAGTTATTTATGTTGTAATGGATTCCCATAATAGAGTTATTGTACAAATAGTTATTTATGAGTTTAACATTTGCTTCAGCTTTTGAATACTTGTAATTATCTTGACTGGTGATAAAGAAGAGAGAAGTTTAGAGTGATTAAGTTAAACCTATAGATTTATTTAAAGAAACAAACTAAAAGTGATTGCGTTAAGTGAACAATTTGATAAACATGGTTCACGAGTCAATAACTATCTCAAGCTCGACCCGAATGTTAAACCAAATTTATTTTTTAGTAAAGACCTGACTTGGTATCGGGTTGATTTTAAAGTTCACAATTTAGATTTTAAATGTATTATTTTATACATTGTTAATACGTTGGTACATATTCAACAATACTTAACAAATATTTTATTTATTTTAGGGATTAGTCGATAAGTTACCTAACAAAAAAACTAAAAGCTACTATTATTATTTTTTTGGTTTTGTGGACGGTTTATAATTTCTATCTATAATACTGGTTTATAAGTGGTGATAGTATGATATAATGTTATGTGATATCATACAAAACTTTTGATATCGTGTACCTCGTCATGTCGTGTCATATGATAGAGTATAGAATAATATCATATCTTATTGTATTATATCCAATCCTATTCTAGCATTTAATATTATAACTTTTCTTAACAAGGTGAATAGAATACGATAAACTACAACATGACACATTAAACACGATGCATTGCAATATAGTGTAATATAATATAATATAGTAAAAGATATGATATGTTATAATATGGTATCATATTGTATAATATTATAACTTATCTTATTTTCCCAAATTAATATTCATGATATATATATATATATATATTAGTGTTAAACTAAATTAAATTAACTGAATCAACTATAATTGAACCCATTCTGAAAATTCATAATAGGTTCGAAATTATGTATCATATAATATATAAAAACTTTATGAGAAGAAAAAACCAAATATTAAATTAAATTAACCTCCTGTGCAACAGATTTAAAAACAAAACTTATAAAAATTATTTTCTTTTTTTTCTTGGATTTCATGTCCATCGTTAATCTATAGTTGAATTTCGATGCAATATAAAAATATATTTTTATACGTCAATTCAACCCCAATTAACAAATATTTATTTATTTTAGGGATTAGTTGGTACTTTCTAATAATTATCCTTCTGTGATATCCGTTTGAAAAGTAGTGATAGCATCATATAATATCAATGTGATATGATATGAAATCAAATTATATATAATACGATATGATACGTTACAAATCGTATGTCTTATCGTATCGTATTTTATCGTATTGTATCATATCATATTAAATAATATCATGATGGCATTTAGAATATATCATATCATATCAAAAGGAATACAATACCATACACTACAACATAACACAATAAATACCATGTATTACAATGTAATCAAATGTAATATAGCACAACATATTATAAAATATGGCATATGATAATATGGTATCATATAATGTAATATAGTATAAAGTTGTATACTATTATATCTTATCTTAGTTAGCTAAACTAATATGAATATATATATATATATATATATATATATATATATATATATACTATTATAATGCAAGTAGGATGGGTACGATGGCCATTTTTACACAATTTTCCACATGTATATATATTCTTTGATTATTTTAACCATTGTTGTGTAGCTGCCCGTCATAAAGACTTTGATTGGGAATGGTTTTGAAGTTCAATGGGAGTTGCATGTAATCAATAAGGGACTTTTTACTCTTATATGATATGTAACAGTTAGACATTATGGCTCGTTGATTCAAACTGTGAAAGTGTAAAGCCTTACCCAAACAAACAAACTTTGTGTTTGATTGAACCACTATGAATCTTGATTTAAAGTAACAAACTAAAAGTTATTGTGTTAAGTAAGTCATTATATTCCACATGAACAATTTGATAAACATGGTTCACAAGTCAATTCAAACAATAACTAGCTCAAGCTCGACCCGAACAAACAAAAAGTGAACACATATCAAAACTTAGCACAGCTGTTTACTAAGACCATGACTCACGAAAACTATATCAAGATAGGGATACTATCAGGAATGGATTACCTAGCTATATGTTTGATTTAGTATTTGGATGTGCGGGCATTAGAACAGATGTACTTTTGAATTCAGTTTTGGTTTACTAGTTAAAGACAATTCTGAATCTTATAACTGTGTTTGATTATAATATGTTAAAGTTGTGAATTATGAATTGTTATTTATCTATAGTCAGTCAAAATTGTGGGAACGACTCTGCATTAAGTCTATTCTCAATTTGGGATCTAGTAGTTGGCTTCCAAGTTCGCAGACTTCATTGTGAATGACTATGCATGTAACTCTCTTTAAATCCTTTTCATGGATCCTAGTTATAAGATGTTTTTACAATAGTACACTCATTTAGTATCCTCTCACCAGAGATACATACTAGAATTTTCATTTACCAAGAACTATTCTTTGATTGTTGTCAACCATTGTTTTAAAACAGCCAGTCATAAAGACTTTGATGGGAATTGTTTTGAAGTCCAGTGGGAGTTGATTGTAGTCAAGAAGGGATTTTGTACTCTTACATCATATGTAATAATTAGACATCATAGCCCCCTCGTTGATTAACCCCATATATGAATGAATTTGATCCATGTCTCATTGATTAGTGGGTATTATTTACATTACTGGCGAATGACAACAATTGCCATAAGTCTATTATATGGTCATAGTAAGATGTTACTAAAACAAGATATTTGTTTAAAGAACTTTAAAGTGTGAGAGCAGCCATGTGCAACTACAACGCTGCTGACTGTCTGCGTTGAGTATTTTATCCAAGGGCCTCCAAGTGGAAGATTCTTAGATTTATATGTGTGGATCCGATAAGTTAACGATGATGAGAGAATTATGATCCTTAAAAGTTACACCTTGGGAAACGAATATTAAATTCACCTAACTCGATTAACTAGTAATCACCAACGGCTAAGGAAACGAAATAAATAATTATCTAGAATACGTATATACTCTCGTCGAAAGGGGTTTATAATTTATACACCTTAAAAATTTTTAATGTTTAATTATTTGTTTAATTAATCTGTGGTTTTCGGGCTTTTGTATCATGTCTTGTATTTAATCAAGGCGAATTGACCTTGGGGCTCGAAAAGTTATTAAACATATGATTAAAAGGTTATTGTGTTCAACCTCATTATTACTAAAAAGAATCTTTACATACAAAACCCAAGAAAACATCACAACCGCAAAAAAATCGACAACCCTCTTTTTCACATTCTTTTTCCAACCGACAAAACCAAGGGTCACCGCCTGTTTTTTTGGTTAAAACCGGCTACCAGCGTTTCTATATGTTAATCTTTAACCACTATGGTATATATATCCTATTGGTAAATTACTCAGTGTACCGTATTTGTATGTTTGTAACCATGATCATGTTCGTTATATTTTTGGTATTGACAAAATTTACTATTGTGTTGTGTTTTGTTTATTAATTATGGATCTAATTAATAAATATATATTGAACATGTTTGATATAAAGTAATCTTGACAACACTAGAACCCGACAAGCTATGCAATCTTTACATATTATCACTCTTAAAATGAAAGCATGAATCCTAATCGGATCTAAATTACAATCTTCAAATCTATGAAAAATCTAAGAAATCGCTTATGCGTTTCTTAATTTCATGGGTTCACTGTAGTAAAATGCATAAGTCTCAACATAGAACATGTTCTATTATCACCCAACAAAATACATATTTATATGTGAGTTGAAACAAATCATGTAAAAGAAGCGACTGTCACAAAAAAATGTGCTCCTCAATATACATGGATGTGTCTTTTAATGAAGTTGGATAAAAGTGAAATAGAAGTAGACGACTATGTGATATGAAAACTAAACTAAACATCACTTAAAGAATGACATGTAAATGTAGAAGATAGTTTTCCTTTCATTGTGATAATGTATGATGTGTTCATTATTAGGGTTTTCTTATAAAGAGTGTTCGTTTTTTATAAAAGAGAATAGTTTTATGTATAAACTTGATTTCTCCTTTTAAAGCCCTTTAAAAACTTCACGTGTACATCATACTGACAATCATTTTTAACAAGGAATTTAGTGTTTTTACCTTTTTTCAAGAACATCTTGATTTTGCATGTGTTTCTATCACCACGTATCAAATCATCATTTTAGTCCCTCCCTTTAAGTATGAACCTCGAAATCTAAACAAAAATGAAAAGCACCAAACTTGGTATTGTAATCTTTATCCACCGCCATGTGCAACTACAAGACCGCTGTCTGTTTACGTTTAGGATTTTATCGAAGGGCCTCCAAGTGGAAGATTCTTAGATTTATATGTGTGGGTCCGATAAGTTAACGCTGATGAGAGAACTATGATCCGTAAAAGTTATACCTTGGGAAACGAACATTAAATCCACCTAGCTCGATTAGCTAGTAATCACCAACGGCTAAGGAAACAAAATATATAATTATCTATAATACGTATATACTCTCGTCGAAAGGGGTTTATAATATATACACGTTATAAACAATTTAATGTTTAATTAATCTATGGTTTTCGGGATTTTGCATCATGTCTTGGACTTAATCAAGGCGAATTGACCTTGGGGCTCGAAAAGTTATTAAACATATGATTTAATGGTTATTATGTTCAACCTAATCATTATTACTAAAAAAGCCTTTATACACAAAACCCAAGAAATCATCACAACCGCAAAAAAAAAATCCGACAACCTCCTTTTTCACATGCTTTCTCCAGCCGACCAAACCAAGGATCACCACCAGTTTTTGGTTAAAACCGGCTACCACCGGGAGCTACCTCAGTGTCTCAATATGATAATCTTTCACCATATGGTATATCTATCCTATTGGTAAATTATTCAGTGTACCGTATTTGCATGTTTGTAACTATGATCATGTTCGGTATGTTTTTGGTATTGACAAAATATATTATTGTGCTTTCTTTTTTTAGTAATATGAATCTAATTAATAAATATATATTGAACATGTTTTGAATTAAAGTAATCTTCACAACACTAAAACCCGACAAGCTATGCAATCTTTACATATTATCACTCTTAAAATGAATGCACGAATCTTAATTGGATCTAAATTACAATCTTCAAATCTACGAAAAATCTAAGAATCGCTTATGCATTTCTTAATTTCATTGCTTAACTATAGTAAAATGCATACATCTCAATCTAGAACATGTTCTATTATAACCTAACAAAATACATATTTATATGTGAGTTGGAAAAAATTATGTAAAAGAAGCGACTGTCACAAAAAGTGCTCCTTGACATACACGGATGTGTGTTTTAATGAAGTTAGTTAAAAGTGAAATAGAGGTAGACGACTATGTGAGATGGAAACTAAACTAAACATCACTTGAATAATGACATAAATGTAGAAGATAGTTTTCCTTTCATTGTGAAAATGTATGATGTGTTCATTACTAGAGTTTTCTTATAAAGAGTGTTTGTTTTTTATAAAAGAGAATAGTTTTATGGATAAACTTGATTTCCCCTTTTAAAGCTCTTTAAAAACATCACGTGTACAGCATACTGACACTCATTTTTAACAAGGAAGTTAGTGTTTTTACCCTTTTTCAAGAACATCTTGATTTTGCATGTGTTTATATCACCACGTATCAAATCATCATTTTATTCCCTCCCTTTAAGTATGAACCTCGAAATCTAAACAAAAACAAGAAGCTCCAAACTTGGTATTGTAATCTTTATCCACCACCATGTGCAACTACAAGACCGTTATCTGTTTACGTTTAGGATTTTATCGTCCAAGTGGAAGATTCTTAGATTTATATGTGTGGGTCCGATAAGTTAACGCTGATGATTGAACTATGATCCGTAAAAGTTACACCTTGGAAAACGAACATTAAATCCACCTAGCTCGATTAACTAGTAATCACCAACGGCTAAGGAAACGAAATATATAATTATCTAGAATACGTATATACTCTCGTCGAAAGGGGTTTATAATTTATACACGTTATAAACAATTTAATTTTTGATTATTTGTTTAATTAATCAATGGTTTTCGGGCTTTTGCATCATGTCTTGGACTTAATCAAGGCGAATTGACCTTGGGGCTCGAAAAGTTATTAAATATATGATTAAATGGTTATTATGTTCAACCTAATCATTATTACTAAAAAGAACCTTTACATACAAAACCCAAGAAAACATCACAATCCCAAAAAATCGACAACCCTCTTTTCACATTCTTTTTCCAGCCGACCAAACCAAGGGTCACCGCCTGTTTTTTGGTTAAAACCGGCTACCACTGGGAGCTACCTCAGCGTTTCTATATGTTAATCTTTAACCACTATGGTATATCTATCCTATTGGTAAATTATTCAGTGTACCGTATTTGTATGTTTGTAACCATGATCATGTTCGTTATGTTTTTGGCATTGACAAAATATATTATTGTGATGTGTTTTGTTTATTAATTATGGATCTAATTAATAAATATATAATGAACATGTTTTGATATAAAGTAATCTTCACAACACTAAAACCCGACAAGCTATGCAATCTTTTCATATTATCACTCTTAAAATGAATGCACGAATCTTAATCGGATCTAAATTACAATCTTCAAATCTATGAAAAATCTAAGAAATCGCTTATGCGTTTCTTAATTTCATTGGTTAACTATAGTAAAATGCATACGTCTCAACCTAGAACATGTTCTATTATCACCTAAAAAAATACATATTTATATGTGAGTTGGAAAAAACCATGTAAAAGAAGCGACTGTCACAAAAATGTGCTCCTTAATATATACGGATGTGTGTTTTAATGAAGTTGGTTGAAAGTGAAATAGAGGTAGACGACTATGTGATATGAAAACTAAACTAAACATCACTTGAATAATGACATATAAACGTAGAAGATAGTTTTCCTTTCTTTGTGAAAATGTATGATGTGTTCATTACTAGAGTTTTCTTATAAAGAGTGTTTGTTTTTTTATAAAAGAGAATAGTTTTATGGATAAACTTGATTTCCCCTTTTAAAGCTCTTTAAAAACATCACGTGTACAGCATACTGACACTCATTTTTAACAAGGAAGTTAGTGTTTTTACCCTTTTTCAAGAACATCTTGATTTTGCATGTGTTTCTATCACCACGTATCAAATCATCATTTTATTCCCTCCCTTTAAGTGTGAACCTTGAAATCTAAACAAAAACAAAAAGCTCCAAACTTGGTATTGTAATCTTCATCCACCGCCACTCTCAAGACGAAAGCATGAATCCAGACGAGATTTAAAATAAAATCTATGAAAAATCAAAATAATCACTCGAGTGCTTCTTTCTAGGTTGTTACTAGAGTATGTTTTGAAAACTATTAAAGGTTTGTGTTTAAAAATCCTATTTTTAAATTAGGACATTTGTTTTTATTACACACTTTTATATTAAATTAAGATCAATTTTTATTTTTTTATTTTTTTAGGTAAGGAAAAGAACCTGCAAAAATATACATGTCTAAGTGTTGTCATATTTATGCAAAAACTTATAAGGTTAGATTATGGAAATGTCAAAGCACATGATGAGATATTACTCTCTTTTTAAAATTTACCATAAAATTCCTCCCCTATCATGTTCACTCACTCTGAAGATAAAATTAAACAAGAATCTAACAAATATTGAAAATTCAATTCTTAGAATTTACGAAGCATCTAAGAATTTGTGTATATCTTATAGTTGCTAAAATAAAGTTTATGTGATTTTAAAACACATGCATAATCGTGTGATGAGAGTGGCTATCTCACATTGATCCATATAATTCGTTATGTATGTGGATATGTGATTGAAACTAATTCCGTAAAGTAAAATATGATAAAGATACACGATGACTATGTAATGTGAAAACTAACATAGACGAGTAGCCTTATTATATCATAACCACATATGATTTGCACAACTATATTACTTAGTCTTACTCGGTCAGAAAAGAAAACAATATTGTTAAACAAATAAGCGTACAAAATGAAAGGGCTAAAGGGTAATTAATAGATAAAAAAGAGTGTAAAGACGAGCGGTTAAAGTGAAAATCTCACATGAACACACCATTATAAATGAAACCCTAATTCTCCATATCACAAACATCTAGAGCGTCGCATCTGCCATTGTCGGTAAACCCGAATTCCTCACTGAGCATGTCACACCCGCTCATAGCCGGAAGCGCATGGTGTGATCTAATTGGTTCTCATTACATACAACATAAGTGAACAAACTATATGAATAAAACATTCTCCATATGCCATTGCTGAAATTGGTTCAGACGCAACATAAGTTAAGTATATTGTTACAAGCCATTAAATTGTCAAATTGTTAAGTGACCAAAATACAAGATTATAAAATAATAAGGTTTTGTCCTTATATCACCGCAAGTAGGTTGGACATACAGGACAAATCCGTCAAAAGTGGCATTGGAGAATTGATGCTTGTTTCTTGATTTAACTGCTTGCAAAGATCCACTAATCACCTGAAATACATGTTAAATTGAAAATCAACAAAAGTTGGCGAGTTCATGTGTCTTAACTGTATGCATTATATGCACAAAATGTGTAAGTATTTGTATCAAAACCCGGTATGTAAAGCGTCAATGAAATCGTTGATTATTAATGTTTTGCAAGGACATTAATATGTGTGACGACATAGGAAGCAATCCAAACCTAGACGATTTCTGTCGATTAACTTCGACTGGGACGACAAATGCACTCTTCTGTGTGGGTCCATGACCAAGAGTGGCTTGCCAACACCCGCTAGATCTAACCTTTGTACCGTGGTCTTAAATAAGATTAATGGTGCTTAAGTTCCACCCTATTCGCACATGATCTAAGTTGTTTCATTCCTTAGCTTATCATACCATTGAACATGTATTTCCCCGATAGTTGTAAAACAGTAAAACATTTAAGATGAAAAGGGGGACATGAACTCACTGGTTTACTTTCTGCTAAACTGATTAACTCGAATACTTTTCTCCGGTTTCGTACCACAACCTACAAACGTGTTAGGTTTTGTCAGACAATTCGGTCTTTGAATGATTCTTGTTCTTGTTTCTTTTCTTAATTACTTACTAAGACTTGTTCAGTTTTGATTTTGTTTAGATATACATCTCAATGTATGATGACAATAGATATACTTCATTAAGTATATGTGTATCGTTGCAACGCATGTGTTGCTAGCACGGGCCCAACCCGCTAGACTCTGTGCCTCGCACGAGTAATAGGTATGTGTTCCATGACACCTCATGGACGGGTTCCACCCATTTGCCTCAACGAATCCATCGTCGGATATATTCCATATATAATTCTTCTTAATTATATATAATTTCACGTTCGATGCGTCACTTAAAATATTATATTTTAACTTGTATTATATGTATGCACCTCGTTACATATATCATTTTGTTTACGATGGGTTGGTTAAAATTAATCTATTTTTAACATGTATTGATATATAATTTTTTCATGTGCATGTTTCATAATATATATGACCAACTATTGAAATTGTTAAGTATTATACCACTGCATTTCCCCCAAGTATAGGTATACTTGTATTGGGTGTATTTGTGTATTTACATTCGTATTCTTATGGTTAAGTACAATACTTGTATAAATGTATTTTCACCAAATATTAATGGTATATATATTTGCATGTATTTGTACGTATAGGAATACGTATATTTCTTGTATGTATTACCCATATTTTTGTATATTCTTAAATTGTATAATTTTAAGATATATTCAAGTTAGTATATTATTATGCTTGGTAAGTATATATATATATCCAAAATAATATATTTTTTTTGCGATTAGTACTAGAAACCATATATTTTAGTTTCCACCAAACTTAATATATTTTTAGAAGGCCTTTGAAATATATGTTTTTATTTCGAAAATAATATGTTTTTAGTGCCAACGAAATACAATATAGTTTCTATATTTGTAAAAATATATATTTTGTCAAGTGTTCGGTTTTGAAAATAATACTTATCAAGCTTCGATAAATTATATTTTTAGTCCATACTTTATATATAGTCCAATGTCCGAATAGTCCAAATTTGTTGCCATGTGTATATATATATATATATATATATATATATATATATATATATTGTAATTCTTTGTTTGCTACTTATTATGTATTTATTTGTCTGATTTATTTTTAAAGTTCCTAACTATATACATATGTAATGTAATTAACAAACACATAAATTGTGATTCTTATGATCACTAAATATATATTTATCCAAAATATATATTTATGCCCATTTTTATCTTTATAAAAATCATGTCTTCTTGAACTTGTATTTTATACAAAAACATGGGGATTTTTATATTTGTGGCTTCAAAACATGTTTACTTGTAAGGACTTGGTAAACATATATTTTTCTAAGTGTTTAATTTTTATAAAAATTTCGCAATAGTCTCCCCTAGATTTAGGAGGTTTCCCAGGTTTAAAAAAAAACAAGTGTTAAGCTTCCAAACCTCATCAATTTATTCCCAAACATTTCACCAAGTAATACATGTACATTTATATGTATTTTTAGGTCATGATGAACTTGAAAGTTTAATCAGAACATGTAGTCTTTTAACATTGTGGTTAAGATGTTCATACATCTTTAAAAATGGGTTTAGTTTCTAATATTCACTAATTTGTTAAAAATCATTTTTAACAACTTACTTATATATATTTTTAGAAAATATTACAAGTTACTTTAATCACATTTTCAAGATCATCCGTTATGTTAAAACATATTCATCAAGTCTTTTATTATTTTTAACCACATGATCATCCAACATTTCAAGGATCTTACCAATCATTTTATCCACTTTAAAAGTCTATTTATTATGTATAACAAGTTCATTATTATTTTGATCATGGATCTTGTAAGATCCATGTGTTCACTTGTTAGATTATGTTTTTAATCATCATCCAACAAGTCTACATATGATGTTCATCACTACTAGCTCAAACTACCAACTAACATTTTCCATAACACAACATATTCAAATTGTTTCTTATAATTTTTAGCTTAGACAGAAGTGTTCTTTATCTTTGTTTTGATTGAATCTTTAGGTGTTATCTTGTACATAAATTATATATGCTTTAACTAGTTGAAAATTAATATTCAAGGGAACTTACTACTAGCACAAGGCTAGGGAAGTAACACACAAGAACAAGAAGATGAAGATGAAGAAAAATAGGTGGTTAATAGCTCCTTGATGAGGTCCTTCCACTTCCAAGACTTGTCACCTTCCTAACTATGCTTGATACACCTTAAGATAACCTTAGATTTCCTTGAATTAAATTTGAAAATGGAGATTATGTGAAGAGTAAAGTGGCCGTTGGTTTTGCAAAGTTGGAGGAGTTCTTGGTGTTTGATTTTTTTGTGATAAGATAAGTGCTAATCATGTCCCTTTATGCAGGATTTTTCCAACATATTAACCCCCATGTAATTACATCTTCCTTCCAACATGTTGTAGTTTAGGGGACAAGATTGTTGGTGGCTTGTGGGCCCCTTTTCTTGACCGTCCATGTTGATGGTGATGATAATTATCTTGGTTAGTTTCCATAGTTAAATATTTAGTTAGATATTTAGGGGTATTTATATATTAAGGGTTTTTAATATATTTAAGATACAAGATGCCATATACTAGCTTAGTATTCTTAAATAATATTAACTAGTTTATATTTTATGTCTAGTTCGTGTTCGGTTGTTTAACGGGTGCTCGGTTCGTTAACGGGTCCTTAAACGGAAGTTTAAGCAACTTGTATGGAATTTAGAGATTTTAATCCAAAACACCGTGTTTAATGATTTTAACTAGTTATATGATGTTAAAATATTGTTAACTAGTTCATATGATGTTTCAGATCATGTCCGGGTGTTCGTTTCGTTGCCGTTTCGTTAAAACGTTAACTTTCAAGACTTACGTGATATAATATGTTATTGTGCCAAACAATACTTTCAATGTCTTTTAAGAAATGTAGGATGTTTAACAATAATTCTGCATATTATTCAAACTTGTATTTGCTGAACTTTTACTGAATTTTGCTGAATTGCTGTTTAGTGTATAGTTCCGGCAGTTTTCAGTGCATGTATTGTTTTTGAAAGTGTTAGCATTAATCCTTCCTTTCCCAGATGGGGTTTAACATACAGTTTGCATTGGACTCTCATCTAAGTCCTAAATCTGCAGTTTAACTGCGTACTGACACTGTGCTGCCGCAGCTAGTCTAATAGTGGTTTCCGATGCACTGTTTTAGGCAGTTTTTAAATGGTAACCACTAAACAATTAATATGCATCATATAAAATATTCAATGCACTTTCTAGATTGATGTCATGCAATTCAAGCAGTTCAGTCATTTTGAAACACATATTTACATCGCATACTTTACTGTTTAATTATACAAAAGTATCCAAAAGTGACAGTTGTCACATACTCCCCCGTTAAAAAGAATTCCATTCCAAAACTCAAGTTGAGTCATCTGTTGTAGGAGTCTTCTCGAATAGGTGGGGGTACTTAGCTTTGATTTGATCCTCACGCTCCCAAGTCTCAGGTCCATGTCTTGAGTTCCAACTAACCTTTACCAGCTTGTTACGACTCCTCCTAGTTTTCTGGACCTTCCAGTCCATAACCTCAACAGGTTCTTCGGTAAATTGGAGTTTATTGTCTATGTGAATCTCCTCTGCAGGGATGATAACTGTCTCTTTCGTTGGGCTCTTCTTGAGGTTTGACACATGGAAAGTGTCATGTACACTGCTAAGCTAATTTCAACTTGTAGGCAACAGTACCAACCTTTGCCAAAATTTCAAATGGTCCGATATACCGCGGGTTAAGCTTCCCGCGCTTACCGAATCTGGCTATGCCTTTCCAAGGTGAGACTTTCAACAAAACTTTGTCTCCGACCTCAAAGAACAATGGTTTTCTCCTTTTGTCCACTTAACTCTTTTGTCTGTCACGAGCCGCCTTGATACAGTCTCGGATTTGGAATATCTTATCAGTAGTCTCCTGGACTAATTCAGGACCAATTAGTTGTTTGTCGCCAACTTCCGCCCAACATAGCGAAGAACGACACTTTCAACCATAGAGAGCTTCGAACGGCGCGGCTTGTTGCTTGTGTGGTAACTGTTGTTATAGGAAAACTCCAATAAAGGTAGGTTAGTATCCCAATTGCCGCCTAGATCCATCACACATGCACGAAGCATGTCTTCAAGTGTTTGGATGGTTCGTTCACTCTGGCTGTCGGTTTGAGGATGAAAGGCCGTGCTTAGATCTAGTCAAGATCCAAATGCCTTTTGAAAGGATTGCCAAATTCTTGACACGAAGCGACTGTCTTGGTCTGAGATGATAGAAATAGGCACTCCATGACGAGCCACTATTTCTCTAAGATATAGCTCGGCTAGCTTCTCTGTGCTGTCTTTTTCACAAATCGGTAGAAAATGCGCGGATTTTGTCAATCTATCTACTATTACCCAAATCATGTCGTGACCTCTTGAGGTTCTGGGTAATTTCGTAATGAAGTCCATGGATATTTGTTCCCATTTCCACATGGGAATCTCGGGTTGTTGTAATAATCCCGAGGGCTTCTGGTACTCGGCCTTAAATTTTGCGCAAGTTAGACATTTACCGACATAGGTTGTGATGTCGCTCTTGAGGTTAGGCCACCAATAATATTCCTTCATATCTTGGTACATTTTATCCGAACCGGATGGATTGAATATTTAGACTTGTGTGCCTCGTCCATTATTCCCGAAGACCGCCAAAAAGTGGGACCCAAACTCGTCCTATAAGGTATAAAGTTCCATCTTCTCTTGGCACTAATTGTTTCTCCGTACCTCGGAGAAATTCCGCCTTAATATTCTCTTCCTTGAGTGCTTCTACTTGCGCGTCATGAATCTGAGTGGTTAGGCTTGTTTGAATGGTCATCTCTAACGCTCGAACCCTTAGGGTTTTGACTCGTTCCTTACGGCTCAACGCATCTGCTACGATGTTCGCTTTGCCTGGATGGTACTTGATCTCGCAATCATAATCATTTAATAGTTCAACCCAACGTCACTGGCGCATATTTAATTCTTTCTGATTAAATATATGTTGCAGACTTTTGTGGTCCGTGAATATAGTACACTGAGTACTATATAAATAATGTCGCCATATCTTCAAGGCGAATACCACCGCACCTAACTCAAGGTCGTGTGTGGTGTAGTTTTTTTCATGCACTTTTAGTTGTCGTGATGCATATGCGATGACTTTTTCACGTTGCATAAGCACGCAACCTAACCCTTGATGCGAAGCATCACAGTACACCACGAAATCATCGGTACCTTCAGGGAGTGAAAGGATTGGTGCATCACATAATTTATCTTTTAGGAGTTGAAATGCCTCTTCTTGTTTCTCTCCCCAATCAAACTTCCGGTCTTTCTGCGTGAGTGCGGTTAGTGGTTGAGAAACCTTAGAAAAATTCTCAATAAATCTTCGATAGTACCCTGCTAAACCCAAAAATTGTCGAACCTCGGTTGGCGTCTTGGGTGCTTCCCAATTCTTGATCGCTTCTATCTTTGATGGGTCTACATGAATACCTTTCTCGTTCACGACATGCCCGAGAAATTGCACCTCACGAATCCAAAACTCACATTTAGAAAATTTCGCATATAGTTTCTCTTTCTTCAACAGCTCCAAGATGGCTCTCAAATGTTGCTCATGCTCATCCTTCGACTTTGAATATATTAATATGTCATCGATGAATACTATCACAAATTTGTCGAGATAGGACTTGCACACTCGATTCATCAGATCCATAAAAACCGCCGGTGCGTTGGTCAGACCAAACGGCATAACAAGAAACTCGTAGTGACCATTGTGGTAGTGGGTACCGATTCTTGATGGTAAGCTTATTCAACTCTCGGTAGTTTATGTACATCCTGAATGTTCCATCCTTTTTCTTCACAAATAAGACTGGAGCTCCCCAAGGCGAAAAGCTTGGTTGAATGAATCCCTTATCCAACAACTCTTGAAGTTGTGTGGATAATTCCTACATTTCTGACGGTGCTAGACGATATGGAGACTTAGCTACAGATGCAGCTCCCAGTACAAAGTCGATGTGAAACTCGACTTGCCATTGTGGTGGTAACCCCGACAAGTCCTCAGGGAAGACTTCAGGGTATTCCTTCACCACAGGAATATCTTCAAGCTTAGGCTATGCAACCCTTTCATAAGCACGCTCTAGCCTTCATACAATTAATGATCCGCAACGGTGTGTCGTGTTTCTCTCCGTGAATGACAATGGTCTCTTCATTCGATAGCGGTATGCGGATAATCTTCTCATGGCACACGAGTTCAGCTCGGTTATCAGACAGCCAATCCATACCGACTACTACTTCAAAGCTACCTAACTGAACTGGTAAGATATCGATGTTGAACTTTTGCTGACCCAGCTCCAACGAACATCCTTTAATGATTTCCTTCGACTCGACTAATTTACCATTCGCCAACTCTATAGAATAGGGGGTGTCTAGTTTACTTGATTCTATGCCCAATATATTTTTAAATTCCATGGAAATAAAGCTAAAATCAGCACCGGTATCAAATAATATGGATGCAAAATGATTGTTGATAGGGAACGTACCAGTGACCACGTTAGGGTCTCTACGTGCATCCTTTGCCCCGATCACAAAATCTCTCCCATGAGCTTGATTTCCCTTGGGGCAATCTGTCTTCCAATGATCTTTGCTTCCACAACCATAGCATCCAGTCTCTCGCCCAGCTCCATTCCCATTTCCAGTACCAACACCATTTCCGTTTCCGCCCTTTCCTGTCGTCGCCCAACATGTCTCAGAACGGTGGCCAACCCTGCCACACTTGTCACACTTAAAAACTCGACAAGCACCCAAATGGTGATACTTGCACTTGTCGCATTTAGGATAGGGGCCCTCATATTTCTTTGGGCCAGTGGTGGTAGTAGCTACGAAGGCTCTCGCTTCCTGTGTCTGATTAGCCACCCTCCTTTTGTTACCACTGTTGTTGGTTGGATGGTTGGCGTGATTATTGTTGTTGTAGTTCGTCTGTGTACCCTTCTTGAAGTGGGAATATTTCCTTTTCCCATCGTTTGTCGATTCAACGTGCGATTCCTTCCTTTCTGCCCCTTTCACAAACAATTTCTTCATCCTTACCTCATCTTCAGTAAGACTAACCGCCAGTGTCACAGCCGAAGTAATAGTAGCAGGGCTCGACGCAGTTACCATACTATGGATTTCGGGCACCAAACCCCAGATATAGCGCTCAATACGCTTGAACTCCGGTGTCACCAGGTATGGTATCACACGAGATAGGTCATGGAATCTCTAAGTATAACCCACGATGTCAGCTCCATTCATAGATAAGTTCCAGAACTCTGTTTCTAGCTTTTGCAGTTCAGCCCTTGAACAATACTTTTCTCTCATTCTCTCCTTCAGACTTTCCCACGTCATTGAATACGCAGCATCATCACCCAGCGTTTGCACTTGTAAGTTCCACAAAGTAAGTGCTTCTTCAGTGAACAGGCCAGTGATAAAAGTGACTTGCTGGTCTGGGGAGCATTTGCTCATTCAAAGTGTGGAATCTGTCTTCTCTGTCCAGTGTACAAAGGCCACGGCACCACCGGTGCCATCATAGTTTTGTGGCCTGCAGTCCAGAAACTGCTCGTAGGTACACCGTGAAATGTTTATAAACAGATGAAGAATGAGCAAACAGTGAAACGCACGAATAGATTAAAATGAATTATTTGGGTTGTAACAACAACTGAATGTTACCATTCGCTTGGTTCCTATTGGAGGAACCGCCTTGTCCCTGACTTCCTGTTCCGCCAGTTCCACCACTTCCACCTGCTCCGCCCGTTCCACCAGTCCCTCCAGTATTACTTTCGTTTCGGTTGGCCTCATATTGGGCCAGGGCTTGGGATATTCTTTGTTCCAATAAGGCATTCAGTTCAGCCTCATTCCTAGGCATGGATTGGGCTTGGTTTACGTTTCATGTGCGAGTTGTTCTCCGTTTTGGTGGCATGATCTTTCAAGATAATATGGTAACCAATGATTAGACGTTTATTCATTATATATTCTCTCAGTTGGTTGTAATTTGTATTTATTCATACATACATATATATATATATATATATAAGCAAGTAAACAAGCAATAACACATAATAATTTTTTTAAATATATATATATATATATAGACGATAATAAAAAAATATAAGTCGGCTCCGCGCAAACACCATGCATGGAACTCAATACAACGCATCATAACAAAGAGATCAAGTTTTATATAATAAGACAACTTGTTACATGATGGTTTGTAAAGGAAACAATAATGTACTCGGGTTACACCACCCAGTCATACAAGTTTAATACATATAAAAAACAAAATCTTCCTTCCACTTGCGATCTTCTTTCTTCAAGTTGCCTTCAAAACTTAACGTGCAAAAGTACCTGCAAATAAAGATCCTAGAGTGTTGGGGGGATGGTGGTGGGGTAGGGGTGATAATGCTACGGAGGTGGATAACCTCCTGCTCAAGCTCCCGCACATGGCGTAGAAGGACGCCAATTTGCTGTTCGAGCATTAGGATACGAGCAGCGTGGCCATTGGATGGCATGGGAGGTGGTGTTGGAGGCATGATAACCGCCTGCCTCTCCATGTCGTAGACCCTCTGACGTAGGGTCTGGATCTGATGCTCCAGGGAGCGGATCCAGCTACCTGTGGAGAAAGGGTCATAGTGGTGGGGATGATAAGGGTCGGATGTGGGCATAACGTGTGGTGGTGAGTGTGGGGTAGGGCTGGTCGGCACCCGGGATGGTCCCGCCTCAAAGCGTGGGGAAAGGGGTATATAGGAAGGTCCAGAAAAAGGTGGGTGACGGGAGCCAAAAGCCTCCTTGTAAGGGATCGATCTGGTCCGTGCAGTGCCTCCTACGGGTCTAGACATAGGGGTGGTACTCTCAGTGGAGGGCGTGGGGGTACGAAAGGGTGTATGGGTGGGAACAGGTGTAGGTGTCGGGGTAGCGATGGGTGGGGTGTCGAAGCTGCTATCAGTGGCATCCGCTCAAAGCCCGGCTCGGCAGATAGCAGCTGAGGACACGCGGTCGCTCTCATCTGATGATGAGGTAGCCGCGACGGAGACGATGGGGGAGGATACCTCTAAGATAGCGATGTCGAGCACCTCTCCATCGCCAAGGTCCTCATCCAAGTGGTCCACATGAAATATCGGGACATCGTCCTCGTCATCTAATATCTCAATAACAGGTGGACATGCAGCAAGAGGGATGGCGTCAATCGGAAGAATCTCTACAAGGTGCTCACCCTCCGGGTGGCCTATGATAATCTGCTGGTGGTGCTGCGGAGGCAAGGCTAATACGTCGTCCACCAGAGGGACGTCTGCGTTTGCTACGATGTCGGGGTCCTCCACCGGCTTAGACTCGCTGTCTGATGAGATGTAGTGAACGATGGGTCCAAGCTCACCGTCTGAGTCGACCTCCATGGGGTCATGATCGTCGTAAACCCCACTTTCTGCTGAGGACATAGCGACCTGGAAAAAGGGTTCGTACATGTATAATTAATTGTTATTTAATATACATATTACACAAAATGTAGGCATCACATATTTTCAGTTTTAAGTTGTGCTATTTGTTTTGAGTGAATCAACTTAGTGTTCTGTGTCTATCCTTTGTATACTAAGTCCCATAATGTCCTTGCATTATTTTGTAAATGAGTTTATGCAGTGGATCTTTTGAAATAGTTATGCAATAAAAACCCTTTGTTGATGAAAAATTGTTTTCATGAGAGGATCCTAGTGATTGTAGACTAGACTCGAGAAGGAATCCTGGTTCGCTACAATCGAAGCTCTGATACAAATCTGTCACACCAGCTCATAGGCGGAAGCGCACGGTGTGATCTAATTGGTTCTCATTGCATACAACATAAGTGAACAAACTATATGAATAAAACATTCTCCATATGCTATTGCTGAAATTGGTTCAAACGCAACATAAGCTAAGTATATTGTTACAAGCCATTAAATTGTCAAATTGTTAAGTGACCAAAATACAAGATTTTAAAATAATAAGGTTTTTTCCTTTATATCACCGCAAGTAGGCGGGACATGCCGGACAAATCCTTCAAAAGTGGCATTGGAGACTTGATGCTTGTTTCTTGATTTAACTGCTTGCAAAGATCCACTAATTACCTGAAATACATGTTAAATTGAAAATCAACAAAAGTTGGCGAGTTCATGTGTTTTAACTGTATGCGTTATTCCACAAAATGTATAAGTATTTGTACCAAAACCCGGTATGTAAAGCGTCAATGAAATCGTTGATCATTAATGTTTTGCAAGGACATTAATATGTGTGATGACATAGGAAGCAATCCAAACCTAGACGATTTCTGTCGATTAACTTCGACTGGGACGACAAATGCAATCTTCTGTGTGGGTCCATGACCAAGAGTGGGGCTCGCCAACACCCGCTAGATCTAACCTTTGTACCGTAGTCTTAAATAAGATTAATGGTGCTTAAGTTCCACCATTGAACATGTATTTCCCCCGATAGTTGTAAAACAGTAAAACATTTAAGATGAAAAGGGGACATGAACTCACTGCTTTACTTTCTGCTAAACTGATTAACTCGAATACTTTTCTCCGGTTTCGTACCACAACCTACAAACGCGTTAGGTTTTGTTAGACACTTCGGTCTTTGAATGATTCTTGTTCTTGTTTCTTGTCTTAATTACTTACTAAGACTTGTTCAGTTTTGATTCTGTTTGAGATATACATCTCAATGTATGATGACAACAGATATACTTCATTAAGTATATGTGTATCCTTGCAACACATGTGTTGCTAGCACGGGCGCAGCCCGCTAGACTATGTGCCTCGCACGAGTAATACGTATGTGTTCCATGACACCTCATGGACGGGTTCCGCCCGTTTGCCTCGACGAATCCATCGTCGGATATATTCCATATATAATTCTTCTTAATTATATATAATTCCAAGTTCGATGCGTCACTTAAAATATTATATTTTAACTTGTATTATTTGTATGCACCTCCTTATGTATATCATTTTGTTTACGATGGATTTGTAAAAAATAATCTATTTTTAACATGTATTGATATATAATTATTTCATGTGCATGTTTCATAATATATATGACCAACTATTGAAATTGTTAAGTATTATACCAATGCATTTCCCCAAGTATAGGTATACTTGTATTGGGTGTATTTGTATATTTACATTCGTATTCTTATGGTTAAGTACAATACTTGTATAAATGTATTTTCACCAAATATTAATGGTATATATATTTGCATGTATTTGTACGTATAGGAATACGTATATTTCTTATATGTATTACCCCTATTTTTGTATATTCTTAAATTATATAATTTTAAGATATATTAAAGTTAGTATATTATTATGCTTGGTAAGTGTATATATATCCAAAATAATATATTTTTTGCGATTAGTTTTAGAAACTATATATTTTAGTTTCCACCAAACTTAATATATTTTTAGAAGGCTTTTGAATATGTTTTTATTTACTTCGAAAATAATATGTTTTTAGTGCCAACGAAATACGATATAGTTTCTATATTTGTAAAAATAAATATTTTGTCAAGTGTTTGGTTTTGAAAATAATACTTATCAAGCTTCGATAAATTATATTTTTAGTCCATACTTTATATATAGTCCAATGTCCGAATAGTCCACATTTGTTGCCATGTATGCTTATGGATGGATATATATATATATATATATATATATATATATATATATATATATATATATATATATATATATATATTGCAATTCTCTGTTTGCCACTTATTATGTATTTATTTGTATGATTTATTTTTAAAGTTCCTAACTATATACATATGTAATGCAATTAACAAACACATAAATTGTGATTCTTATGATCACTAAATATATATTTTTCTAAAATATATATTTATGCCCATTTTTATCTTTATAAAAATCATGTTTTCTTGAACTTATATTTTATAAAAAAACATGGGGATTTTTATATTTATGGCTTCTAAACATGTTTACTTGTAAGGACTTGGTAAACATATATTTTTCTAAGTGTTTAATTTTTATAAAAATTTAGTCATAGTCTCCCCTAGATTTAGGAGGTTTCTCATGTTTTAAAAAAAACATGTGTTAAGCTTCCAAAACTCATCAATTTATAACCAACATTTCACCAAGTAATACATGTACATTTATATGTATTTTTTAGGCCATGATGAACTTGAAAGTTTAATCAAAACATGTAGTCTTCTAACCTTGTGTTTAAGATGTTCATACATCTTTAAAAATGGGTTTAGTTTCTAATATTCACTAACTTTGTTAAAAATCATTTTTAACAACTTATTTATATATATTTTTAGAAAATATTACAAGTTACTTTAATCACATTTTCAAGATCATCCATTATGTTAAAACATATTCATCAAGTCTTTTATTATTTTTAACCACATGATCATCCAACGTTTCAAGGATCTTACCAATCATTTTATCCACTTTAAAAGTCTATTTATTATGTATAACAAGTTCATTATTATTTTGATCATGGATCTTGTAAGATCCATGTGTTCACTTGTTAGATTATGTTTTAACCATCATCAAACAAGTCTACATATGATGTTCATCACTACTAGCTTGTTTCTTATAATTTTTAGCTTAGATGGAAGTGTTCTTCTTCTTTTTTTTGCATGAATCTTTAGGTGTTATCTTGTATATAAATTATATATGCTTTAACTAGTTGAAAATTAATATTCAAGGGAACTTACTACTAGTACAAGGCTAGGGAAGTAACACACAAGAACAAGAAGATGAAGATGAAGAAAAATAGGTGGTTAATAGCTCCTTGATGAGGTCCTTCCACTTCCAAGACTTGTCACCTTCCTAACTATGCTTGATACACCTTAAGATAACCTTAGATTTCCTTGAATTAAATTTGAAAATGGAGATTATATGAAGAGTAAAGTGGCCACAGGTTTTGCAAAGTTGGAGGAGTTCTTGGTGTTTGAATTTTTTGTGATAAGGTAAGTGCTAATCATGTCCCTTTATGCAAGATTTTTCCAACATATTAACCCCCTTGTAACTACATCTTCCTTCCAACATGTTGTAGTTTAGGGGACAAGATTGTTGGTGGCTTGTGGGCCCCCTTTCTTGACCGTCCATGTTGATGGTGATGATAATTATCTTGGTTAGTTTCCATAGTTAAATATTTAGTCAGATATTTAGGGGTATAGTTAGGGGTATTTATATATTAAGGGTTTTTAATATATTTTAAGATACAAGATGCCATATACTAGCTTAATATTCTTAAATAATATTAACTAATTTATATTTTATGTGTAGTTCGTGTTCGGTTGTTTAACGGGTGCTCGGTTCGTTAACGGGTCCTTAAACGGAAGTTTAAGCAACTTGTATGGAATTTAGGGATTTTAATCCAAAACACGGTGTTTAATGATTTTAACTAGTTATATGATGTTAAAATACTGTTAACTAGTTCATATGATGTTTCAGATCGTGTCCGGGTGTTCGTTTCGTTGCCGGTTCGTTAAAACGTTAACTTTCAAGTCTTACGTGATATAATATGTTATTGTGCCAAACAATACTTTCAATGTCTTTTAAGAAATGCAGGATGTTTAACAATAATTCTGCATATTATTCAAACTTGTATTTACTGAAGTTTTGCTGGATTTTGCTGAATTGCTGTTTAGTGTATAGTTCCGGCAGTTTTCAGTGCATCTATTGTTTTCGGAAAGTGTTAGCATTAATCCTTGCTTTCCCACATGGGTTTAACATACAGTTTGCATTGTACTCTCATCTAAGTCCTAAATCTGCAGTTTAACTGCGTACTGACACTGTGCTGCCGCATCTAGTCTAATAGTCGTTTCCGATGCACTGTTTTAGGCAGTTTTTAAATGGTAACCACTTAACAATTAATATGCATCATATAACATATTCAATGCACTTTCTAGATTGATGTCATGCAATTCAAGCAGTTCAGTCATTTCGAAACACATATTTACATCGCATACTTTACTGTTTAATTGTACAAAATTATCCAGAACAGTTGTCACAGGGCATCGCTTCTTTTTTAATGTTAGACGAAAATAACGTCAGGATTCAATGGTAAGTGCTCTTTGATTCATCGTTTATGTTCTTTTGAGTTGTTAATTACACTGATCGATTCCTGATTCAGGGAACTGAAGAATGAGTTGTAAAGGTTGGTAACATGGGGTTGCCAGTTCATAGGGATTGTATCACTATTCTGAAGATGCTGATGAATGAAGGTGATGCAGGTAACTAACCTAAAAATTTCACTTTTCTTATCAGTCTTATTTAAATATTTACAGATATTTATGTCTATATATCTTAATGCTTTATTACATCTTCTTTCAGTAAGGTTTTGTAAGTTGGAACACCAAGGAAAGGTTTGTATCCGGGTTTCGATCAAAAAAAATATTCTACAACTGACTTGAACCTAGGCCATAACCAACCACAGGAGGAAGCTCCAGTGAATCAGATTGTTCGTCATTATCAAGAAATTTATGCAAAGTATCAAGGCGAAGAAGCTGATGGAATTAACGTGCAGATTGCCCATGGTGGTATAGACATTTCGGAGAAGATGTTATATCTGCTCAACTAAACCGGAAAACAAGACCTTACCAAAGGTTTTTATCAAGATTAGATTTAATGACAATTCAGAGAGTTAGTTGCGATAATTGATTAAGATTTGAAGCTTTTGAGATACACCCTGCTATAGTTTTATGTCTATCTTGTAACGGATTCCCATAATAGAGTTATTGTATAACTAGTTATTTATGTTGTAATGGATTCCCATAATAGAGTTATTGTACAAATAGTTATTTATGTGTTTAACATTTGCTTCAGCTTTTGAATACTTGTAATTATTTTGACTGGTGATAAAGAAGAGAGAAGTTTAGAGTGATTAAGTTAAACCTTTAGATTTATTTAAAGAAACAAACTAAAAGTGATTGCGTTAACTTAGTCATTATATTCCACATGAACAATTTGATAAACATGGTTCACGAGTCAATAACTATCTCAAGCTCGACCCAAATGTTAAACAAAATTTATTTTTTTAGTAAAGACCTGACTTGGTATCGGGTTGATTTTAAAGTTCACAATTTTGATTTTAAATGTATTATTTTATACATTGTTAATACGTTGGTAAATATTCAACAATACTAAACAAATATTTTTATTTATTTTAGGGATTAGTCGGTATGTTACCTAACAAAAAACTAAATGTTATTATTATTATTTTTTTGGTTTTCTGGACGGTTCATATTTTCTATCTATAATACTGGTTTAGAAGTGGTGATAGTATGATATAATGTTATGTGATATCATACAAAACTTTTGATATCATGTACCTCGTCTTGTCGTGTCGTATGGTAGAGTATAGAATAATATCATATCTTATCTTATCGTATTATATCCAATCGTATACTAACATTTAATATTATAACATTTCTTAACAAAGGGAATAGAATACGATACACTGCAACATGACACATTAAAACACGATGCATTGCAATACAATCTAATGTAGTATAAGTATGATATGATATGTTATATATGGTATCATATTGTATAATATCATAACTTATCTTATTTTAACAAATTAATATTCATAATTTTCTATCTATAATACTGGTTTAGAAGTGGTGATAGCATGATATAATGTTATGTGATATCATACAAAACTTTTGATATCGTGTACCTCGTCATGTCGTGTCATATGATAGAGTATAGAATAATATCATATCTGATTGTATTATATCCAATCGTATTCTAGCATTTAATATTATAAATTTTCTTAACAAGGTGAATAGAATACGATAAACTACAACATGACACATTAAACACGATGCATTGCAAAACAGTGTAATATAATATAATATAGTATAAGATATGATATGTTATAATATGGTATCATATTGTATAATATTATAATTTATCTTATTTTCCCAAATTAATATTCATGATACGTCTACAAGTGAATTTTATTTATATATATATATATATATATATATATATATATATTAGTGTTAAACTAAATTAAATTAACTGAATCAAGTATAATTGAAACCAATCTGAAAATTCGTAACAGGTTCGAAATTATGTATCATATAATATATAAAAACTTTATGAGAAGAAAAAACCAAATATCAAATTAAATTAACCTCCTGTGCAACAGATTTAAAAACAAAACTTATAAAAAAATTATTTTTTTTGAAGTTAAAATATTATTTTAAATTCAGAAAACTTGCTAAGTTACATCAAAATAGAAGGTAGCTGGGCAACAAGCTGCGCCGCCAATCCTTTCTGAATTGCAAACCCTAACCTTTCAAATACAAACCCTTGCCCCCTTGGGGTTGAACAATTGCTGTAGACGACCCGTTGAACCCTCGTCAAGAAGTGGATAGCTTCTGGCGCTAGGGAGCCAAAAGTATCATAGGCAAAAGAGACAAAGACATGCTGGTTCTTTGCGCAAGCTTTAGCGTGCTTATCCACTTTCTTTGATTCTGCCTTTCTTGCCGCTTGTCCATCTACAAACCCGTTTTCCCTTAAACCAACCAAAGGGAAAACCCCCGTGAGATCTACACAAGCGTGTTTCCCCCAGCCCAGCCAAAGACGAGCAGATCCGCTGGTCGCAGAGTAGATCTCCCTTCCATAGGGTCCGTGAGGAAATTCACAGGGGCCTCTTTCTTAGCCGAAATCCCAGCTTTTCTTAAGATGTCCCACAAAGCATCACGCACCCAGTCGTGCTGATATTTGAACCCAGCGAGCTCTTTAAAGTGAACTGCATGGTCCCCGTATTTATCCATACAAGCTTTACGACATATCGGGCAAGTTTCATCTTCCGGATACATAGGGATCATCAACCGGTATTTGAGAATGTCTCTATATTCTACTGCAGACATACATTGTCCCAACCCCTCAATTGGTATAACGGTCAAAAATTCCTGAGCATGGGGACCTTTCAGGCACTCAAACACCGCTTTATAGAAGGGATGAAAAAATAAAAGCTTCTTCCAGGCTTTGAGCGATTTTGCTAAACAAAGCATTCGCCAAAGTTTTTTGTGGCTTCGAAGGGGCGGTGTCCTTATTAGAAAAACTGCCAATATCCAAGTCTGGGAGAGAGACATTTAAGCATTCAAGCGCCTGCTGGTAGTCCGGGTCAAGCCCGACGACCTCACATTTTCGAAGGATATGATCCTGTAGTTCCCAAGAGTAAGCTCTAGACGCCACAAAGGCATAAGCCCCAACATCTCGAGCTGAGAAGAGGCCCAAACCACCTAGACGCATTGGCATAGATGCCAGACGCCACTGGAGGTCACCAAAGAAGGGGCCGCCACCCACTACTATGTCTTCTATAGCATCTCTAAGGCCATCATCAAACCGAGATACCGCATCCTCCATAAAATGCGGTTGACAAGTCCGCAACCCAAAAAGTAACTTAGCGACCCCCATGCACGACCTTAACAGAAGGAGTTCACATTGGAGATCTCTCAGGCTGGGTAAGAGTTTCATGAGGTCAACCGCCCCTGAGGCTCGCCGCCCTGCCAACTCCTCAATAAAGCTAGGATCCCGACTAGCAGCTCCACCAAGGAGCTTAATCCCCTTCTCTGGTCTACCGATCCCTCTCGGGAAAAGCCCATCTTGAACTTTCCGCCCGTCGCATGTCGGCCAAAAAACCTCTGTTTTCTTAATGTTGAGATAAAGCCCTAGAGATGGCCCCTCCTCGTTGATGATGTCTAAGGCCTTAGCAACCTCAGAGGCGTTGCCGATAATCGTCCCATCATCCAAGTACCAAGCATGAAACGGGAGTTTACAGCGGTCCTGAACCCGGAGAATAAGGGGATGTAAGGCAAGGGCAAAGAGAAGGGGCCCCAAGGGATCTCCTTGTTGAACTCCGGTAGTAGCCCTAATACACTCGTTACCAACATACAACCTAGCAGGCTGGGCGTAAAGAAATTGGACCCACCGATAGATTGACGGGCAACGTTGATGAACCTCGTGCAGAAAAGCTGTGCGGTCGACCGTGTTGAATGCATTGGAGAAATCTACAGTAAGCAAGGTAAGGAACCATCTGCATTAAATGAGTTGAGAAACCTGTTTGCACTGTGAAGCACCGCATCTGCCCCATTTGGCACCCCTACCTCAAATTGATAGTCACCAAAGTACTGGGTCCTTTCTTTCCCGACCTTCTTCATCGCCACCTTTAAAACCAACCTTCGCCAAATACCCCTACAGCAATAGGTCGAATTCCTTTATCAGGCTTCAATAAGGGGGTGAGGGGGGGCCGAGGCAACAAACTCAGCAAGCACCTTAGGGAAGGATCCCCCAAGCCATAAGTTAACAACTTCAGTAATGCTTGTAAGAAAACCTGAGGAAGTCACCGAGCCCTTGCCACCAATAGCATCTAGCAGGTGTTGGGCCCGTATCCCGTCTCTGCCACATGACGTCCCTTTAGAAAGGATCGAATACATTTGAGTACACACTCCCATCAACAACAAGAGTGGGTTGGGCCAAAGGGTTGGAAGGCAAGGACGGGGGCGGCACCACTGGGTGTTTATCAATAAGAGCTTTCAATGTCGAATCACCTAGAGGGGCAACTCCACTAGAGCATAGGACCTTAACCGCAGCTATGAAATGTCCATCCCTGACTTTCCGAAGACATTGCTTAATATTAGGGTTCCTTTCTTTGTCTTCCTCTCTCCTGCATTCTCCCCTTGAAGCCCCCGTCTCCCCACGCTATCCAATAGGGAAGAGACCAAATCATCAAACCCATACCCATCTTTCCAAATTGTAAGCGCGTGTAAGATGTTACTACACTGTAAAGATTTCCTGTTCCCTGACCTTCGCTCTTGTCTGGAGGATGGTTTAACCACCCGCAAGGTGCAATGCGGTAGTAAAAACAATTGGACCCAATTATCAACCGATCCTGGCGACGCTACCACTTTGCACAAAGCACCTGTTAGAACCTGAGCAAACAACGGCCGGCAACTGGGGGGAATGCTTTTAACAGTCTGAATAGGGAGGGAGAAAACACTCTCGAGTAGGTTAACATCACCCCGAGCCCTGCTGGGTGACGTGGGTTTGTGTCAACTACCACTTGACATGGTTTCCGGATCCCAACAATGAAATCTTCAACATCCTCCGAGATCATGGCAAACGACACGACCTCATTATCATGCTTGCATCCCCTACTGAGTGCATGCGTCACCATGCACTTTCCACATAAAAATATATTTATTTATACGTCAATTCAACCCCAATTAACAAATATTTATTTATTTTAGGGTTTAGTTGGTACTTTCTAATAATTATCCTTCTATGATAACCGTTTGGATAGTAGTGATATCATCATATAATGTTATTGTGATATAATATTATATGAAATCAAATTATATATAATACGATATGATACGTTACAAATCGTATGTCGTATCATATCGTATTGTATCATATCATATTAAATAATATCATAATGCCATTTAGATTATATCATATCATATCAAAAGGAATATAATACCATACACTACAATGTAACACAATAAATACCATGTATTACAATGTAATCAAATGTCATATAGCACAACATAGTATAAAATATGATATGTGATAATATGGTATCATATAATGTAATATAGTATAAAGTTGTATAATATTATATCTTATCTTAGTTAGCTAAACTAATATTAATATATATATATATATATATACTATATTATAATGCAAGTAGGATGGGTACGATGGCCATTTTTACACAATTTTCAACATGTATATATATTCTTTGATTATTTTAACCATTGTTGTGTAGCTGGCCGTCATAAAGACTTTGATTGGGAATGGTTTTGAAGTTCAATGGGAGTTGCATGTAATCAATAAGGGACTTTTTACTCTATGATATGCAACAGTTAGACATCATGGCTCGTTGATTCAAACTGTGAAAGTGTAAGGCCTTACCCAAACAAACAAACTATGTGTTTGATTGAACCACTATGAATCTTGATTTAAAGTAACAAACTAAAAGTTATTGTGTTAAGTAAGTCATTATATTCCACATGAACAATTTGATAAACATGGTTCACAAGTCAATTCAAACAATAACTAGCTCAAGCTCGACCCAAACAAACAAAAAGTGAACACATATCAAAACTTAGCACACGTGTTTACTAAGCCCATTACTCACGAAAACTATATCAAGATAGGGATACTATCAGGAATAGATTACCTAGCTATATGTTTCATTTATTATTTGGATGTGCGGGCATTAGAACAAATGTACTTTTGAATTCAGTTTTGGTTTACTAGTTAAATGCAATTCTGAATCTTATAACTGTGTTTGATTATAATATGTTGAAGTTGTGAATCATGTATTGTTATTTATCTATAGTCAGTCAAAATTGTGGGAACGACTCTGCATTAAGATTATTCTCAATTTGGGATCTAGTTGTTGGCTTCCAAGTTCACAGACTTCATTGTGAATGACTTTGCGTGTAACTCTCTTCAAATCCTTTTCATGGATCCTAGTTATAAGATGTTTTTACAATAGTACACTCATTTAGTATCCTCTCACCAGAGATACATACTAGAATTTTCATTTACCAAGGACTATTCTTTGATTGTTGTCAACCATTGTTTTATAACTGCAAGTCATAAAGACTTTGACAGGGAATTGTTTTTGAAGTCCAGTGAAAGTTGATTGTAGTCAAGAAGGGACTTTGTACTCTTACATAATAATAATTAGACATCACAGCGTCCTCGTTGATTAACCCCATATATGAATTGAATGAATTTAATCCATGTCTCATTGATTAGTGGATATTATTTACATTAATGGCGAATGACAACGATTGTCATAAGTCTAGTATATGGTCATAATTAGATGTTACTAAAACAAGTTATTTGGTTAATGACTTTAAAGTGTCATACCTTTTTGGGAGAAGCCATGTGTAACTACAACACCGCTGACTGTCTGCGTTGAGGATTTTATCCAAGGGCCTCCAAGTGGAAGATTCTTAGATTTATATGTGTGGGTCTGATAAGTTAACAATGATGAGAATTATGATCCGTAAAAGTTACACCTTGGAAACGAACATTAAATCCACCTAACTCGATTAACTAGTAATAACCAACAGCTAAGGAAACCAAATATATAATTATCTAAAATACGTATATACTCTGGTCGAAAGGGGTTTATAATTTATACACGTTATAAACAATTTAATGTTTAATTATTTGTATAATTAATCTATGGTTTTCGGGCTTTTGTATCATGTCTTGGATTTAATCAAGGCGAATTGACCTTGGGGCTCGAAAAGTTATTAAACACATGATTAAAAGGTTATAATGTTCAACCTAATCTTTATTACTAAAAAGAACCTTTACAAACAAAACCTAAGAACACATCACAACCGCAAAAAAAAATCCGACAACCCCCTTGTTCACATGCTTTTTCCAGCCGACCAAACTAAGGGTCACCGCGTGTTTTTTAATTAAAACCGGCTACCACTGGGAGTTACCTCAGTGTCTCTATATGTTAATCTTTAACCACTATGGTATATCTATCCTATTGGTAAATTATTCAGTGTACCGTATTTGCATGTTTGTAACAATGATCATGTTTGGTATGTTTTTTGTATTGACAAAATATATTATTGTGCTGTTTTTTTATTAATTATGGATCTAATTAACAAATATATATTGAACATGTTTTGATATTAAGTAATCTTGACGACACTAAAACCCGAAAAGCCATGCAATCTTTACATATTATCACTCTTAAAATGAAAGCATGAATCCTAATCGGATCTAAATTACAATCTTCAAATCTGTGAAAAATAAAAGAAATCGCTTATGCGTTTCTTAATTTCATGGGTTCACTATAGTAAAATGCATAAGTCTCAACCTAGACCATGTTCTATTATAACCTAACAAAATACATATTTATATGTGACTTAAAACAAATCATGTAAAAGAAGCGACTGTCACAAAAATGTGCGCCTCAATAAACATGGATGTGTGTTTTAATGAAGTTGGATAAAAGTGAAATAGAAGTAGATGACTATGTGATATGAAAACTAAACTAAACATCACTTGAAGAATGACATATAAATATAGAAGATAGTTTTCCTTTCTTTGTGAAAATGTATGATCTAATCATTACTAGGGTTTTCTTATAAAGAGTGTTTGTTATTTTTATAAAAGTGAATAGTTTTATGGATAAACTTGATTTCCCCTTTTAAAGCCCTTTAAAAACTTCACGTGTACAGCATATTGACACTCATTTTTAACAAGGAAGTTAGTGTTGTTACTTTTTTTCAAGAACATCTTGATTTTGCATGTGTTTCTATCACCACGTATAAAATCATCATTTTATTCCCTCCCCTTAAGTATGAACCTCGAAATCTAAACAAAAACGAAAAGCCCCAAACTTGGTATTGTAATTTTTATCCACCGCCACTCTCAAGACCAAAGCATGAATCCTGACGAGATCTATAATAAAATCTTAAAATCTATGAAAAAGCAAAATAATCACTCGAGTGCTTCTTTTTGGGTTGTTACTAGAGTATGTTTTGAAAACTATTAAAGGTTTGTGTTTAAAAATCCTATTTTTAAATTAGGACAGTTATTTTTATTACACATTTTTATATTAAATTAAGATCAATTTTTATTTTTTTTATTTCTTTTGGTAAGGAAAAGAACCTGCTAAAATATACACGTCTAAGTGTTGTCATATTTATGCAACAACATATAAGGTTAGATTATGGAAATGTCAAAGCACATGATGAGATATTACTCTCTTTTTAAAATTTACCATAAAATTCCTCCCCTATTATGTTCACTCACTCTCAAGATAAAATTAAACAAGAATCTTTCAAATATTTAAAATTGAATTCTTAGAAGTTACGAAGCATCAAAGAATTCATCAGTATTATCTTATAGTTGCTAAAATAAATTTTATGTGATTTTAAAACACATGCATAATCGTGTGATGAGAGTGGCTAGCTCACATTGATCCATATAATTCGTTATGTATGTGGATGTGTGCTTGAAACTAATTCGGTAAAGTAAAATATGACATAGAGATACACGATGACTGTGTGATGAGAAAAGTAACATAGACGTGTAGCCTTATTATATCATAACCACATATGATTTGCACAACTATATTACTTAGTCTTACTCGCTCAGAAAATGAAAGGGCGAAAGGGTAATTAATAGATAAAAAAAGAGTGTAAAGACGAGGGGCTAAAGTGAAAATCTCACATGAACACACCATTATAAATGAAACCCTAATTCTCCATATCACAAACATCTAGAGCGCCGCATCTGCCATTGTCGGTAAACCCGAATTCCTCACTGGGCAATGTTAGACGAAAATAGCGTCAGGATTCAATGGTAAGTGCTCTTTGATTCTTCGTTTATGTTCTTTTGAGTTGTTAATTACACTGATCGATTCCTGATGCAGGGAACTGAAGAATGAGTTGTAATGGTTGGTAACATGTTGCCAGTTCATAGGGATTGTATCACCATTCTGAAGATGCTAATGAATGAAGGTGATGCAGGTAACTAACCTAAAAATTTCACTTTTCTTATCAGCCTTATTTAAATATTTACAGATATTTATGTCTATATATCTTAATGATTTATTACATCTTCTTTCAGTAAGGTTTTGTAAGTTGGAACCCCAAGGAAAGGTTTGTATCCGGTTTCGATCAAAAAAAAAATTCTACAACTGACTTGAACCTAGGCCATAACCAACCACAGGAAGAAGCTCCAGTGAATCTTGTTCGTCGTTATCAAGATATTTATGCAAAGTATCAAGGCGAAGAAGCTGATAGAACTAACGTGCAGATTGCCCATGGTGGTATAGACATTTCGGAGAAGATGTTATATCTGCTCAACTAAACTGGAAAACAAGACCTTACGAAAGGTTTTGATCAAGATTAGATTTAATGACACAATTAAGAGAGTTAGTTGTGATGATTGATTAAGATTTGAAGCTTTTGAGAAAGATACACCCTGATATAATGCTATGTGATATCATACAAAACTTTTGATATGGTGTACATCGTAGAGTATAGAATAATATCATATCACATGGTATTATATCCAATCTTATTTTAGCATTTAATATTATATCATTTTTATAACAAAGGGAATAGAATACAATACCCTACAACATAACACAACTAACATGATGCATTGCAATAATATAATATAAGATATGATATGTTATAATATGATATCTTATATAATATTATAACTTATTTTATTTTACCAAATTAATATTGATGAACCATCTACAAGTGAATTACATATACATATATTTATACATATATTATTGTTAAACTAAATTAAACTAACCGAATCAAGTATAACTGAACCCAATCTAAAAATTCGTTATAGATTCGAAATTATGTATCATATAATATAAAAAAAAAACTTTATGAGAAGAAAAAAACCAAATATGAAATTAAATTAACTCCTGTGCAACAGATTTAAAAACAAAACTAATAATAAATTATTTTATTTTTCTTTGATTTCATGTCCATTGTTAATCTATAGTTGAATTTCGATGCAATATAAAAATATATTTTTTTATACATCAATTCAACCCCAATTAACAAATATTTATTTATTTTAGGGATTAGTTGGTACTATCTAATAAAAACTAATATTATTTTTCCATTCTTGGTTTATGGGATTACCAAAATTATCCTTCTATGATAACCGTTTGGAAAGTAGTGATAGCATCGATATGATATCAAATAAAATTATATATTATACCATATATGATAGGTTACAGATTGTATCATAAAGTGTCGTATCATATCATATTAAATAATATCATATTGTATTTATATTATATTATATCATATTAAAAGCAATAGAATACCATACGCTACAATATAACACAATAAATACCAAGTATTACAATACAATCAAATGTAATATAGCACAACATATTATAAAATATGATATGTGATAATATGGTATCATAATTATCCTTCTATGATAACCGTTTGGAAAGTAGTGATAGCATCTATATGATATGAAATAAAATTATATATAATACCATATATGATAGGTTACAGATTGTATCATACAGTATCGTATCATATCATATTAAATGATATCATATTGTATTTATATTATATTATATCATATTAAAAGCAATAGAATGCCATACGCTACAAAATAACACAATAAATACCAAGTATTACACTATAATCAAATGTAATATAGCACAACATATTATAAAATATGATATGTGATAGTAATATAGTATAAAGTTGTATAATATTATATCTTATCTTAGTTAACCAAATTAATATTAATATATATATATATACACACACTATATTATAATGCAAATAGGATGGGTACGATGGCCATTTTTACACAATTTTCAACATGTATATATATTCTTTGATTATTTTGACCATTGTTGTGTAGCTGCCGGTCATAAAGACTTTGATTGGGAATGGTTTTGAAGTTCAGTGAGAGTTGAATGTAGTCAATAAAGGATTTTTTTTTACTCTTACATGATATTTAACAGTTAGAGTATCGTGGCTAGTTGATTCAAACTGTGAAAGTGTAAGGCCTTACCAAAATAAACAAGCTATGTGTTTGATTGAACCACTATGAATCTTGATCGAGAACAATAATAATTGAACCCCATATAAGAATAAATCTTATTCATGTCTCATTCATAAATTGATGTTATTTATATAAAGGTGAATGACAATGATTGCCATAATTCTGCTATCTTGTCATAGTAAGTTGTTACTAAAACAAGATGTTTAGTTAATAACTTTTAAGTGTCATATGGGAGCAGCTATGTGCAGCTAGAAGCACCACTGGATATGTGTGTTGAGAATTTTATGGATGGCCCTCCAACTGGGAGATTATTAGATTTATATGTATGTGTTCGATAAGTAAACGCTGGTGAACGAGCTATGATCCGTAAGAGTTACATCTTGGTTAATGAACATTAAATCCACTTAATTTGATTAACTAGTGATCACCAACAATTAAAGAAACGAAATATATAATTATCTAGAATAGGTATATACTCTCGTGGAACGGGGTTTATTATATATACTCGTTAGATACACGTTGTGGCTGAACGTGGCTCATCTCTAATATCACGACACATATGGCGCTAACTAGACGCCTACTAATCAATGTGCCCCACTCCCCCTCACTTGAGTCTGTTGTGGTATCTTCACCAACAGCCCAAGCTAACCCCCCCCCCCAATACACCTCAATACTAGGAATGTCTGTCACACCCTGACCCGCAGCGGATATGGTAGTCAGGGCATGAACATTAAATCCACTTAATTTGATTAACTAGTGATCACCAACAATTAAAGAAACGAAATATATAATTATCTAGAATAGGTATATACTCTCATGGAACGGGGTTTATTGTATATACTCGTTAGATTCACGTTGTGGCTGAACGTGGCTTCATCTCTAATATTACGACACATATGGCGCTTACTAGACGCCTACTCATCAATGTGCCCACTCCCCCTCAGTTGAGTCTGTTGTGGTATCTACACCAACAGTCCAAGCTAACACCCCCCCAATACACCTCAATACTAGGAATGTCTGTCACACCCTAACCCGCGGCGGATATGGTAGTCGGGGTATGATTGGGTTTTCATCAAAGCTCATGACATTTACTATTATAAAAGTTTCATATATATTATTTCAAATTAAAAGAAAATATTCCAATCAACACATAATCCATACAAACACAAAATGTTCTAAACAAGACTTCCAAGTAACGCTTTATTTTTTTCTAAGACACAAGTCCTATGTGTTCATTGCTTTAACCTGATCACCTATATCATGTGTAAAAATAGAGATTTGGGTCAACAAAAGTTGGTGAGTGAATCCCGTTTAAACATTAGAAAGAATTAATATATTTATTATTTTAATAAAATGTGCATAAACCAAATATGAGCAACGTATATGTAATCTAACAACAAACCACATCATCATCTAGCAATGTACATGTGAGGACGATAAGCGATGTGCTGTGAGATCAAGGCTCAATCAAACGGAGCTGATCTAACTAGGCAACGCGACGCTCTACCCGTATGTAACGGGGAAAAAATGGGCCTAACGTGAGAGCTTGACTGAAATGAGAAAGTATAACCACAAATAACATTAAATAAAATATCACATAGCACGTTAGTTCATATAATAGTAATAGCACAGGAGTTGAATAAGTAATATAAATAAAACGACGCATGATACACACCAAAAATATGAATAAAAAGGGGGAAATGTCGTAGGAATTCACTCATAGTGGGTGCGTTTTTGATTTGATGAAGAGTGCGCACGATTTAAAGTTAGAGATACCAACCGACGAGAACAGCTACCCTAAATATTCACGTAATAATTCGGTAAATATATATTTTAGTTAAACTTATATTTCTACCTTTATTAAACATTTTAGATGGTTTTTTATTCTATTTATTACTATTTTTAGATGTTTAAAAATAGGTTATTTAATTATTTATTTTTATAGTTTTTAGGATAAAAGATAAACAAAGGCTTAATTAAAAAAAATGTTTTTATTCGCTTTGAACCGGCCGGATATACGCTGCATGTGAGGATCGAATTTGAGACCTCCCGTTTACGTGCACGCAGCTCTACCAACTGAGCTACGTATCTAACCCGGAATACATCCGATTCTAATTTTATATATACACATACTAAGGTAAACCATTTTTTAGTTAATTAAAAAGGTTTGTTAAATTATAAGAGCCGTGCATATAACCGGACTCGAACTCGCGACCTGAGCTTCGTGTTGCACACAGCCCGACCAATTAGGTTGTGTGTCTAACCCGAATGATATACGATTTTAATTACTTTTATATACTATCTGAGTTGTTTTATATATTAGCTAAAAAAAGCGTTGCAACATATAGGGAAATCGGAAGCGTATGTGAGACTCGAACCGACAACCATCTAGTTAATATGCACACAGTCCACCATTGGACTGTGTGTCTAACCCGGTTTAAACAGCGGTTTTAATTCCTCTTAAACACGAACTTCATTTCATCTTCTTCTTTTCATAACATATACACTGATAAAATCAACTGAATTGATTTGTTTGAAACTTCTTTTATAATCTAATTGCTTATACGCGGTGAGGATGGAATACAAAGAATCGAGATAGTGAGAATTATACCGATTTGAACTGTGGTGTTTTTTCGGCAAAGATTCCGGCGAAAATCGGCTTTCCGGCGAAGTGCAAATGAAGAACAGTGGTCGCAGAGAGTTATAGTGAGTATGTAATTGAGTTCAGTGGGTCTCTATTTATAGGGAGAGGCAGTGATTTAATGTTTCGGTTTTGGTCAATGATCGATGATTGCATAACTGAATTTTAGGGAAATTAACTCATAGATTGAGTTGAATCTTATGATTGGAGACGGTTACATACGGTAATTGCAACAGAAAAACGGTTCTTTGAATTGATTGCTTAAATCAAGATTTGACTGTTACAGAGCAGGTGTTTTTGAAATTTGATTTAGAGTGTTGTTTTGATATATAATTTATTTGTTTTGAGATTGTATCAGATATGAGAGATGTGTGTGTGTGGTGTAGTGGTGTGTTGTGTGCATTGTTTGGGTGGAGACCCGGGTTCGATACCCATGGCCCACACCTTTTTCTGTTTTATTTTTATTATTTATAATTTAGTTATTAATATTATTATTATTTTGAACTTTATTATTATTATTTATTAGTTTATACTAATAGTATAATGAATATTAAAACGCTTAACATAAACGCGTAACCAAACATCACAATGTATACTTGAATTACAAAATGCAGCAGGTTTTAGAACTCGTTTTACGACAAATGTTACAGTATCCCTAATTTTAGAAATTTCGTCCCAAAATTTAGGTGGTAGCAGGTTTAACTTGAAAGGGGTGAGGGTATTTTTCGCGTATTGTGTCTTCGCGTTCCCAAGTAAACTCAGGTCCTCGTTTCGACTCCCAACGCACCCTGACTATCAGAATTCGACTTCGTCTTAAACGTCCATGATTTCTACAGGTCGTTCTACGAAATGCATCGATTCATCAATATGAATATCTTCCAATGGTACATGGAGGTTTTCGTCGGCTAGGCACTTTTTCAAGTTAGATACATGGAACGTGGGATGAATCTTGTTGAGTTCTTCCTGTAAGTCAAGCTTGTAGGCTACAGGACCAACTCTCTCGAGTATGTTGAATGATCCCACATAGCGAGATGCTAGCTTGCCTTTTTGTCCAAAACGAACAACTCCCTTCCATGGTGATACTTTCAAAAGTACTTGATCGCTACTGCAAAACTCGAGTGGCTTTCGTCGTTTATCTGCGTAACTCTTTTGACGACTTTGAGCTGCTAGAGATTATTGCGGATTTGAAGAATCTTATCGGTTGTTTCTTGGATTAATTCAGGTCCAGTGATTTGTGCTTCACCGATTTCATGCCAACATACCGGTGATCAGCATTTACGACCGTACAATGCTTCAAAAGGAGCCAAACCGGATGCTCGAATGATAGATATTATAGTATGAAAATTCAACTAATGGTAGATGAGTATCCCAATTGCCCTTGAAGTCGATCACACATGCTCGCAACATGTCTTAAAGAGTTTGTATGGTGCGCTCGGATTGACCATCAGTTTGAGGGTGAAAGGTGGTGCTGAGCTCTAAGAGAGTACCTAACGCTGATTGTACGGCTTGCTAGGTTCGTGAAGTAAAACGTCCATCTCGATCCGAGATGATGCTTAAAGGCACACCATGTCGACTTACAATTTCATCTATATAGGTACGAGCTAACTTCTCGTTTTTATAGTCTTTGCGGATCGGAATAAAATTAGTGGACTTGGTAAGACGATCAACGATAACCCAAATCATATCATGCCCACTAGTGGTGCGAGGTAACCCGGTAATAAAATCCATGGTTATGTTTTTCCACTTCCAAACGGGTATTTAGGGTTGATGTTCGGCTTTAAATTTCGAACATGTGAGACACTTAGAGACAAAAATGGCGATACCCTTCTTCATTCCAGGCCATCAGTAAGAGTATCGTAGATCTTGATACATCTTATCAGCACCCAGATGTATAGAGTATCGAGTTTTGTGGGCCTCATTCTTGAGAAAATAACGAAGATTGTCACGATCAGGTACCCAAATACAATTTAGGTAGTAAAGGATACCATCAGACTTTGATTCTAACTTGGTTTCAGCTCCACAAGACAATTCATCTCGCACATCATTTTCCGTGACAGAGATATGTTGAGCTGCGCGAATGCGGTTTTGAAGATCAGTCACGATTGAGAACACAAAAGATGAATGGAGTTAGCATACTCTTTTCGGCTAAGAGCATCAGCCACAACATTGGCTTTACCAGGATGATAACGGATTTCACAATCATAATCATTCAAGAGTTCGACCCATCATCGTTGCCTCATATTTAAATATTTTTTATTGAAGATATGTTGAAGGCTCTTGTGGTCAGTGTAAATTACATGCTTGGTACCATAGAGATTATGTCTCTATATCTTTAGAGCGAACACGAGTGCTCCGAGTTCAAGGTCATGAGTGGTGTAATTCGTTTCATGTACTTTGAGTTGCCTTGAGGCGTAGGCTATCACATTTCCTCTATGTATTAAAAACACACCTAGCCCCTGCCCTGACGCGTCACAATAGACCACAAAGTCTTCACAACCGTCAGGGAGAGTGAGAATATGTGCATCACAAAGTTTTTGTTTTAAAGTTTGAAAAGCCTCTTTCTGCTAGGGCCCCCAAACGAATGACTTGCCCTTATGAGTCAAGGCTTTGAGTGATAATGCAATACGAGAGAAATTTGCGATGAATCGTCGATAATAACCAGCTAAACCAAGAAATTATCTAACTTCGGTAGGAGTGCGTGGAGCTTGCCATTCTTGCACTACTTTAATCTTTGCAAGGTTGACATGAATTCCTTTGTCGTTGACGATGTGACCAAGAAATTGAACTTCTTTTAACTAGAATTCACATTTCGAAAACTTAGCGTAGAGCTTTTCATTTTTGAAAAGTGTTAGGATAAGTCGAAGGTGTCGTTCATGATCAGATTTGGTCTTGGAATAAATAAGAATATCATCGATGAAGACAATAACGAAGCGATCGAGGTAGAGTTTTCACACCCTATTCATTAGATCCATGAAAATGGCGGGAGCATTGGTCAAAATAAAAGGCATGACCATGAATTCGTACTGACCATAGCGAGTTTGAAAGGCAGTCTTTGGAATGTCTTCTTCACGTACTCTAAGCTGGTGATAACCAGAATGAATATCGATTTTTGAGAAACAGGTGGCACCCGGAAGTTGATCTAGAAGGTCATCAATGCGAGGTAAAGGATAGCGGTTCTTAATGTTCAGCTTGTTGAGCTCTCGATAGTCGATACACATTCGAAAACTTCCATCTTTCTTCTTGAGGTACAGAACCGGTGCACCCCAAGGTGATGAGCTAGGACGTATAAATCCCTTGTCAGTCAGCTCTTGCAGCTGACTAGCTAACTCTTGCATTTCAGATGGGGCTAACCAATATGGAGATTTTGCAACTGGTGTAGCACTAGGTACAAGATCGATTTGGACTGGAGGAAGTCCTGAAACATCGTCAGGAAAAACTTGAGGAAAATCTCTAACAATCGGAATGTCTTCGAGTTTCTTCTCCTTGCCCTTTTCTTGACAATGTGTGCTAAGAATACTCTGGAGTCCTTGCGAAGGTATTTTCGAGCTTGAAGGCACGACATCAACTTAAGTCCTTTGGATGGGGTTTTACCAAAAATACGAAGAGGTTGACCGTCGACGAGAGGAATTCGAATAAATATTTCATAACAAACGACTTCAACGTGATGCTGACTAAGCCAGTCCATTCCGATGATGACGTCAAAACTTCCCAATTACATAGGAATAAGATTGATTGGAAAATCATGATCATTGAGAGTAAGAGTGCAATCGCGAATGAAAGAGTCTAACGTAATCGGTTCACCATCTGCTACTTCCACTTTAAATGATTCGGCTAGACTAACGTGAGGTAAACCAAGAATAGATTCAAACTCTAAGGACCCAAAACTCTTATCCGCGCCAGTGTCAAAAAGAATAGATGCATAACTACTGTTAATAAGAAACGTAGCGTTGACTACGTTGTTATCCGCCCTTGCTTGATTAGCGTTGATGTGAAAAGCTCTACCTCTTGCTGGCGGATTGGCTTGGTTGGTGCTTGGTTCACGGGATTAGCTTGGGCTTGAGCATTAATGATGTTCACTAAACGCAGGCAGGTGTTGCGAAAATGGGTTTGATCACCGCAATTGAAACAAGCTCTGACGGGTGGCAACATAGGGTAGTTAGGTATGTAAAAAGGTTGGGTCATTGGTTGAGCAGGTGGTAGTAGTATAGGTTGTTGGTAGGGAACTTGGCCTACCACTTGGATGTTTGGTTGGGCTTGAGGTTGCGGTATGGTCTTTGAAGAACGCGACAGGTTTGGATTGTATGACCTGCACGGCCACATCTTGTGTAGTGAAGACATGGGTTCTCAAGAGGGTGGTGGTATTAGCATCGATTGCATTTTGGGTGAGGTCCTGTATACTTTTTCTTGAATGGAGCGGTAGGGGGAGCAATTCGGTGATTGGAGCAGCGACAATAGGTTGGTGGTGTTGAGTTGGCTGCTTTGTTTGAGTGACGGCAAAATTCTTCCCATTTCGTTTTCTCTTGCCAACAAATCGAGAAGAGGATCCAGCTTGTGTTGGGTTTGGGGTTTCAGTTGGTGTTTTATATTTCTTCTTCTCGTCTTTGAAATCCCCGTTCTTGATGCGATTTTCAGTGAGCTCAGTAGCTAGCTCCATTGCTGCCTCCAGAGTTGCAGGCGTAGTACTCATCACAGAGTTTTGAATTTTTGGGGGAAGACCCCGAATGTAGTGCTCAATCAGACGACAGAGAGGAGTGAACAAATTGGGAACCATTTTATTCAACTCGAGAAACCTCTTGTTGTAGGTTATATGGTCTCCCTCTTTCTGTTTCAAAAAATAGAACTCATCCTCCTGCTTTTTAATTTTGCTTCTTGGGCATAAGCGTGTTGTCATAAGCTCTCGAAGTTGTCCCCAAGTTAGGGCTACCACGGCTTCGATGCCTCGTCTTCCCTTTTCAGCATTCAACCATGTGAGTGCTACCCCATACAGACGACCAGTAGCATAATGAACCTTATGGTCGTTGGGACAATCACAATTGAGGAAAGTACTCTCCATCTCTTCAAACCACCGAAGGAGAGCAGTGACCCCTTCAGTCCTTTCGTACTTTGGAGGGTCACATGAATTGAAGTGCTTGTAGGTGCACTTGGTGGTGTTTTTGGGAGGGTTGACAGCATTTTGGCCCTCTTGGTTGACTGGGTTGACAGGATTCGCGGCGAGGGCATGTTGGACTTGAATCACAATGTCGGGAATTACTGCGGCCATTTGTTCGGCTATTTGAGCAGCCATGCGCTCGCCGAATCTTCCTGATCTCCTACCTCCACGAGAGTGCCTAGAAGACATCTGCAGGAAGTATGTAACGAGTTTATGAGTTTGGTGTTTTGGTGTCATGTGTCGCAATTTAGAAATTAACATCCACAAAATAATTGAGAAAAATAAATTCACTACATCCATTGGATGTCATGGGCCTTGCTCGTGTTTGGACCCCCATATGTCCCTCATACTTGGCCTAGATAGTCATGTGGGCCCCGATGACTACTGGGCTTTGTAGAGTTCACATTAGTTTTGGCATGTTAACACTTGCACCACCCGAATGAAAATCTTAAAACATGATTGCGAAATATAGGGTCAGAAGGTGTCCTGGTGTAGACACATTGACAACTCAAAGTGGGGTTAGTTCACACGATGTTTGGTTTGGCATGCTTTGGCCTAATAGGTCCTTCGTACTCTCATCATTAGTCCCCAGGTAGGCAAACTGGTCCATTATATTGGATTTATACGAATGCCAATCCTAGATAGGACGTTTCGACTACTAGTACTTGTACCCTTCCAGTTACTACATGCCCGTCGTAGAACTCACTTTGATGAGATTGAAAAATGAAAACATCACAAAATTTTGAGAAGAGAAGCATGAAAATATTTAAATATGTGAGAATTGAGACGTGCGTTATGACGTATATATGTAAGCATGTCATGTTGATAATAGTTATAACACATTAAATATCACAAAAAAATATACAGTAGTGAGAGGGCCTGCATGCATTTGTATATGAGATAAATGTAAGACAAGTAAACATTATGAGTTTGTATATAACCAATTAACACGTAAGCAATTAAAATCTAATCAACTATAGTATAGGCTCTAAGGGTCTAATAACCTATCATATATCCCTATAGTCAAAATGCTCTGATACCAATCTGTCACACCCTGACCCGCAACGAATATGGTAGTCGGGGCATGATTGGGTTTTCATCAAAGCTCATGACATTTACTATTATAAAAGTTTCATATGTATTATTTCAAATTAAAAGGAAATATTCTAATCAACACATAATCCATACAAACACAAAATGTTCTAAACCAGGCTTCCAAGTAACACTTTATTTTTCTTCTAAGGCACAAGTCCTATGTGTTCTTTGCTTCAACCTGATCACCTGTATCATGTGTAAAAATTGAGATTTGGGTCAACAAAAGATGGCGAGTGAATCCTGTTTAAACATTAGAAAGAATTGATATGTTTATTATTTTAATAAAATGTGCATAAACCAAATATGAGCAACGTAAATGTAATCTAACCACAAACCACATCATCATCATCTAGCAATGTACATGTGAGCAAGATAAGCGATGTGCTGTGAGATCAAGGCTCAATCAACCACAGCTGATCTAACTAGGCAACGCGACGCTCTACCCGTATGTAACGAGGAACAAATGGGCCTAATGTGAGAACTTGACTGAAATGAGAAAGTATAACCACAAATAACAATAAACAAAATATCACATAGCACGTTATCATATAATAGTAATAGCACAAGAGTTGAATAAGTAATATAAATAAAACGACATATGATACACCCCAAAAAACATGAATAAAAGGGGGAAATGTTATAGGAATTCACTCATAGTGGGTGCGTTTTTTATTTGATGAAGAGTGCGCACGATTTAACGTTAGAGATACCAACCGACGAGAACAACTACCTTAAATATTCACGTAATAATTCAGTAAATATATATTTTAGTTAAACTTATATTTCTACCTTTATTAAACATTTTAGATGGTTTTTTATTCTCTTTATTACTATTTTTAGATGTTTAAAAAGAGGTTATTTAATTATTTATTTTTATAGTTTTTAAGATAAAAGATAAACAAAGGCTTAATTAAAAAAAATGTTTTTATTCGCTTTGAACTGGCCGGATATACGCTGCGTGTGAGGATCGAACTTGAGACCTCCCGTTTACGTGTACGCAGCTCTACCAACTGAGCTACTTGTCTAACCCGGAATATATCCGATTTTAATTATATATATATATATACACATACTAAGGTAAACCATATTTTTAGTTAATTAAAAAGGTTTGTTAAATTATAAGAACTGCGCGTATAACCGGACTCGAACTTGCGACCTGAGCTTCGTGTTGCACACAGCCCGACCAATTGGGTTGTGTGTCTAACCCGAAGGATATACGATTTTAGTTACTTTTATATACTATCTGAGTTGTTTTATGTATTAGTTATAAAAAGGGTTGCAACATATAGGAAAATCGGCAGCGTATGTGAGACTCGAACCGGCAACCATCTAGTTAATATGCACACAGTCCCCCACTGGACTGTGTGTCTAACCCTGTTTAAACACCGGTTTTAATTCCTCTTAAACACGAACTTCATTTCATCTTCTCTTTTTCAAAACATATACACTGATAAAATCAACTGAATTGATTTGTTTGTAACTTCTTTTATAATTTAATTGCTTATATGCGGTGGAGTTGGAATATAAAGAACGGAGAGAGTGAGAATTATACCGATTTGAACTGTGGTGTTTTTCCAGCAAAGATTCCGATGATACTCGGACTTCCGATGAAGTAATGAAGAACAGTGGTTGCGGAGAGTTAGAGTGAGTATGCGCGTTTTCTAATTGAGTTCAGAGGGTCTCTATTTATAGGGATAGGCAGTGGTTTAATGTTTCGGTTTCGGTCAATGATCGATGATTGCATAATTGAATTTCAGGGAAATTAACTCATAGATTTAGTTGAATCTTATGATTGGAGACGGTTACATACGGTAATTGCAACAGAAAAAACGGTTCTTTGAATTGATTGCTTGAATCAAGCTTTGACTGTTACAAAACAAGTGTTTTTGAAATTTGATTTAGAGTGTTGTTTTGATATATAATTTATTTGTTTTGAGATTGTATTAGATATGTGTGTGCGGTGTAGTGGTGTGTTGTGTGCATTGTTTGGGTGGAGACCCGGGTTCGATACCCGCGGTCCACACCTTTTTCTGTTTTATTTTTATTATTTATAATTTAGTTATTAATATTATTTTTATTTTAAACTTTATTATTATTATTTATCATTTAATACTAATAGTATAACGAATTTTAAAACGCTTGACATAAACGCGTAACGAAACATCATTAAATATACTTGAATTACAAAATGGAGCGGGTTTTAGAACCCGTTTTACGATAAATGTTACAATGGCAATGGGTCGGGTTCAAGCCGGGTATTGGTAATCCCAAGCCCGTACCCACTTGTAATTCTTTGACCCATACCCGGCACGTTACCCGTCAGGTAATTTTTTTGTAGTTAACCATGGGTATCGGGTATACTCGTTAATTTATTAAAAAAATACCATTACGACTCCCATGTGCAATTTTCACTCTAATGTTTATATAATTTACTATTTTAATAACTAAAATAAAGGAAAATATGACCAATAACATACATATATATCATATTCAAATGCATATTTGAAACATATATCTACATAATTAACTAATTAGCACACTACTATTTTGGAATATACAATGTCAGTTTATATATTTTGCATTTAATCGATCACCAGACATGAAAAATAGTAGCATTAATTAGGACCCAAGTAATCTTTCTAACAACTTGAAATGTATTTAGAAAAATCACAAAACTAAGACACATTTTTAATCTCCATAAAAACACCATAACTAAACATAAAATCTTGTATGTGTATGTTCAAGTTTTGAAAACAAATAACATAACAAGGTCTATGAATAATGAATAAGTTTATGTACTAAAGTTTATATAAATGGAAAGTGAAATTTAATTTAATATACTTTTTGGGTATTATTTGGGTAAACGGGCCAGAGTATCGGGCGGGTATCACTAAATCCTATACTCGTATCTGAATTTTTTGTATTTTTAATCCCATACGAGGCCCATACCCGTCAGGCTTCAGGTATACCCGACCCATATGTTTCGGGTTTCGGGTATACCCGTCGGGCTTGGGCTTTTTTGTCATCCCTACTCAGAACACCCCACTCGCACCAGCTACCATGGTCACCTGACCGGTCACGCACCATAACTCACGGCAAGCCGTTGTGGTGCTTGCGAGCCATATAGATGACGACGTGGCTAGCACCACTCTCCTCAACAGCCATAACACCGAGTCTAGTAAATAATTTAATGTTTAATTGTTTAATTAAACTACGGTTTTCAGGCTTTTGGTTCACGTGTTGGACTTAATCAAGATGTAATGAGCTTTGTGGCCTCAAAGGTTATTAAGCATATGATTAAAAGGTTATTATGTTCAACCAAATGAATATTATTAAGAACTCCTTTACACACTAAACCCTAAAATATCGAAAAAAACAAGTGGCGCCCCCTTTTTACTTGCTTTTTCCGGCCGATCAAACAAGGGTCATCACTTATTTCCCGGTTTCAACCGGCTACCGCCGCGAGCTACCACCTACTTTGTCCGTGTTCGTGTCTAGCACTCATTCATTGTACCTTAGTGTCTGAATCGGTTAATCTTTAACCACTAAGGTATATCTATCCTACCGTAAATGCATGTTTGTAACCATGATCCTGTCCGAATTGTTTTTGGTGTTGATTAAATATATTATTCCACTGTATTTTTTATTGATTATAGATCTAATTGATATATATATATATATATATGTATGTATGTATGTATATATATATATATATGTATATATATATATATGTATATATATATATATGTATATACACTTTCGTTTGGAATGATAATAAAGAACCTTCACATGGAGAATGTTCACTTTCGTTTGTATTATGTCTATTAGTATAAATACATTGTTCATTGTCGTTTATTTTGAGAGTTTGCAATAACTAGAGAGAGAGAGTGTAGAGAGAGAGTTTGGAGAGCTTATATGTGTATCATTCTGTACCAAAACTCTATTGAATCATGTATACAGTTAGACACAGATATCTTTATATAGTGTTAGCTGTCTCACTCGGTTGTGGCGTAACTTGGATTATGCACTGTTTACGCCATTCAAAACAACAAATCACTTAGGTTGAGATCCGGTTCCAGGACCACAAAACACGAGTACCCACCAGTAACTTAGAACCATGGACCCCACTCTTTTACTCCACCCACCAATCACACACAGCGTAAACCTTAAACTCCCCCAACATCCCAAACCCTCAACCCCTTACCCTTGCAGCAAACCTTACCCGGACAAAGTAGCCTTAACGCCTATCCTAAGGGATGGTGGCAATGTTACCGCGTGGGTACCTTAACCGCATCCTCATACCCACGAGGTGCCCCGTGTGGCGTAAGGGAATTATTTGCTAATTATCGTAACTTTCCACAACCTTCTAGATCTTTTTTAGATTCTCTCTCTAGAACCCTAAACCCTAGATTGTCAAATCATCTAATAATCAACTTATTTGTCTGAATCAAATACAAATCAAATCACTAATATATAGATCGTTGTGTACAAATTTGATAGATCAATTAGTGGATTCAACATAATAATCTACCCGAATTGGTTTAATATTGTGTGTTCTTCGTTTGTATGAAGAACAATATCTAAATCTGAAAAGTGGACCTACAATGATATAAGCTATTTACTTTTTCTTATTTTTTTTCTATTTGTATCAGACTTGTTTCTTTAGTTTATATTTATTATCTTCTAGTTTTACAGTATGAAGTCTTTATTTTTTATAATTTATATATAACCATAGACAAAGTAAATGTCATCGACTACGCACTTTGCTATACACTTAAATAATGCTTAACGTATGGTATGTTATCTGTAATTCTTTGTTAATATTCATTCAAAATTAAAAACCTTTCATGGTATCAGCCTAAAGTGTTGGCGATCCTCTCTTTTATTCTCTTCCACTATGACCGGATCTTCTTCTTCTTCTGAAAACTCCACCGCTATCGTTCCTCTCCAAACGCTTCTTCACCTTATTCCCCATAAACTCACAGCCACAAATTATATTCCCTGGAAACACCAAATCCAACTTCTTCTATCCTTTCAAAAGCTCACATGATATGTCGATGGTTCTGGTTGTTCTCCATCAGAAACTATTGTTGTGGCAGAAAAATGTGTTCCAAATCCAGCCTTTGAAACCTGGAAAGCTACTGATCAGATGGTATTATTATTGATCCAGTCTTCTTTATCTGAAGAGGCTATGGCAGAAGTTATCGGTCTCTCTTCTTCTCGTCAAGTATGGCTTGCTCTCGAGAACGCCTACAACCATGGCTCTCTAGAGCGGATGCATATTCTTAGAGACACCCTTCGCCAATTACAAAAAGGTTCATCTACAGTCTTTGAATTCTGCCGGAAGTTCAAACTTCTTTATGATCAACTCGCCGCCATCGGTCACCCGGTAGATGAAAATGACAAATGTCATTGGTTTTTATGAGGTCTCAGTCCGGCGTTTGAAACATTCAGCACTACTCACCGTGCTCTCTCTACACCACTATGTTTTGTGACCTACTCTCTAAAACAGAAAATCATGAAACTTTTTTACAAAAACTCCATTCTACAACCACTCCATAGGCTGCCTTTGTTGCGTACCAATCTCGTACCGCAAACTCGTCTCGAAACACTCATGCTACCAACAGAGCACGTGGTCATAACTCGGGTCGAGTCGTGGCAGAAGACCGTCAACGTGCCAACTTTGTCGCAAAGGACATTGCTAATGCTTGCCCAAATCTGTCCACTTTTGCGCAACGTGCTCCTCCTCTTGACGCGAATCTTGCTCAAGCCTTCCATGCACAATGTCATGTTACGGAAAATTATCCAGATTGGACCGCTGATTTGGGAGCAACGACTAACATGAAACCTAATACGGATGCACTTGCGGGTATCTCGCACAATTTCGATAATAATTTTGTGACTTTTGGTAATGGTCAGACACTATCGGTCTCTAAAATTGGCCATACCTCTATCAACAACAAGCTCCCACTATCTCATGTTCTTGTGGTTCCCCATCTTACCAAAAGTCTCCTTTCTATTAGTTGGCTCACGCATGACTCACCCGTTGAAGTATTATTTTCTAATAATTTTTTTAATATTCAGGATCGGCAGACGAAGGAGGTGCTAGCAAGCCGAACATGTGAAAACGGGCTTTATGCTCTTAGACAAGGGCAACAAGCCTTTTTAGCTTCAGTTTCATCACACCATCTCAAAGCATCGTTTGAAAGGTGGCATAGTAGACTAGGACATGCCTCTTTTGATATTATTTCTAAGTTAAATAAAACGGGTCATTTATCTGTTACGTCGTTATTACCGAAACCTAGACTTTGTTCATCGTGTCAACTCTCTAAGTCACATCATTTGCCTTTTGATTTGAATACAAAACGGTCTTCGCATGCATTAGAATTGATACATTGTGATCTTTGGGGACCTACACCTATTGTTTCTAGAGAAGGCTATTATTATTACGCAATATTTATTGACGATCATTCAAGGTTCACATGGTTCTATCCGTTAAAAACGAAGTCGGAATTTTTCAATGCATTATTAGCGTTTCTACCATTTGTACAAAATCAACTTTCTTGCAAAGTCAAAGTGTTTCAAAGTGATGGTGGGACCGAATTCACAAACAATCGGGTGCAACAATTATTCCAACAATACAGGATCCAACATCGTCTATCATGCCCTCATACCCCGCAACAAAATGGCAGAGTCGAAAGAAAACATCGACACATAACCGAAACCGGCCTCACCATGTTATTTAATTCTCATGCTCCGACAAATTTACAGGTGGATGCCTTTGCATCGGCAACGTATATCATCAATTGGCTACCCACCCCCTTCTTAATCACAAGTCTCCATTTGAAGTTCTTTTTGGCAAGCTCCAACTTAATCACAAGTTTTCGGTTGTCGAGTTTTTCCCTACCTAAGGGACTATGCCAAACACAAACATGCCCCACGAAGCACTTCGTGTATTTTTATTGTCTATAGTCCGAAGTATTGATCGGAGTGTCGCGCCCCGGTCAAAGTTAAAATTTAGAATCCCAAATTACCCTTAACAATGTGTTAGTGGTAGAAAGGGGTCAAACCACGAAGAGTTTGTGGTTTGCGTGCGGACAAGATTGATTTTTAAGGAATTGTCACGAATTATGAAGCTTGCTAATATTTTGATTAATTTGTGTGTTAGAAAGAGATGTCGAAATGCTCCAACTAATTTGATTTTTATTACTTAACTACTAAAAACTTGAATGCTTACACGAAAACTTAATTAATTGATTAAAACAATGATTTGAGAGCAAGGTTCACACCCGGTTCAGTAATGTAAATCCTAGGATTCCTACACATTTTAAACTCAATTCATTTGTAACAATGACCAACAAGGTTAGTGTTACGTGATTTAGATGCCAAGAGGTATCGACGTTATGCACAATGGACTACAATGCACTTTGTTTTCACAAACAAATAAACTCTAACCTAGACAAGGCATAATTGCACATAAACATTTCACAAAGTCAAATTTAATCTTCATTCGAAAATTCATGAATTCAATATAAATGCAAATCAATTATCATAGGTTTCAAAATCAAAGCACAAATTGTCACGAATCAATACTCAAAACAATGTCAAACCCTAGAACTTACAAAACCTACACCGGGGTGAAACCCAAGGAAATTAGCCGCTCATGGTGAACGGGACTTGATCAACGAGTGATGAAAGCTTCAAAATTGACATCTTGAGCTTGGTGATGATGATGATGGATGGTGATTAGAAATTGGTTTGATGGTGAGAATGAACAGATTGAAAGATAGATGAAGATGATGATGGTAGTGGATTAGGGTTAGGAATGATGAGGATGATGGATTGGATGATTGGTGTGGATTGGTGATGCACAAGATGAAGCTTGGATGATTCTTGGCTCCAAAAACAAGTTCAAAAATCTCGAAACTCGTCACCCCTTCCAAAATTGGTCAAACATGTGTTATAACTCGCCCAAAGTTGAATTTCAGCGACAAAGATTTAGGAGGGGCGTCGTCGAAGGCCATACGAGGCGTCGGCGACGGCCTCTAGTTTGTGTGGTTCTTCTCCGACGCTCTAATCTACTGGCTACGAACAATGTTCTCCGACGGACTTTCTAGGGGGCGTCGGCGACGGCCTAGGGCTGCTTCGGCGACGGCCTCTATAAAACATGATTTCCTGTTTTTCCGTTTGCACTCCCCGCCCCGATGCTCCGAGACGCTACCGAATAACTCTCTAAACTCTGTAAACCTGTAAAGCACAAATCCAATCAATAGTAGGCTATTCGAAACTAAAAGTTATGTAAAACATTAACTTATGCTTAATAAGAACATCGGTTTTCGACCACGCATCACATCCCCACACTTGTCTTTTGCTTGCACTCAAGCAAATATGTTTTTCACTTTCACGTAGGTCGAATGAGGAACACATTTCCTATTCTTGAGACATAAGCTAAGATTTAATGTCATACCGGTTCATAATTTTCACCATTTTCAAAATATTTAACATTAACATGATTAACACATAAAAATGGTTATCTAAGATTAACCCGCCCTTGAAACTCATAAAACATACACATCCCTTACAATGCTCTCTCCACTCGGTTTAGAAATTGGCTAATAAATGATGCTTTAGCACGTTGATATAATCACTCAAACCGATTAGAACACGTACCCGCACAGGCTTGCAACTCAATCATCCTCCACCACCGAACACAAATACTAAACACAAGTCAAAAGGTATTGAATGGGTTGTAGCGGGGCTAGGCTAAAGGTGTGGAGTAAGAGGATTTAAAAGTGGCTAAAGTGATGAAAACTCGATTTTTTATTAGAAAAACAACTACTCTAACACAACCAACTATGAATCAATAAGCTAAGAGGCAAAAGCTTTCGCCTTCAACAAACTATCAATACATATATTTTTCTTTTCTTTTCTCAATTATCTTCTTTTTTACGACTAACCCTAAAATCAAGTTTTCATCACTCGGGTTAAAGATAAAAGTTTTAACGGTCAAAGGCTAAATGGGTTGGTCAAACGAAAGGTTTAGGATCAAGATTGGTGACTAAGGGATTGATTTCGGGTAAGGATATATAAATGGTGTAAAATGAAAAGGTTTACCTAATGCCTTAATCATTATTGTGCTCACAATCGGTCTATGGTCTCAAACGCATCAAAATTTCAAGTTCTACAATACGCGACTAATGGTCCACTCAACCAAAAAAATATATGCATATATGATATGTAAAAGTGGCTCAAAATCTCACGTATAAAGGGTATAGTATACGATATGCATAAAATGCAAGTTTCTTAGTGTCACACCCCTGATTTCCAACCCGAAATCCATACACCGGTGGGCCCGGGTGGGGAGTATCGTGACGAAAGTTGATAACATCATTGTCAATTAAACATAGCACAACGGAAGTCTTGGATTTAAATTACTATTACAAACCAAATGTTCAAAAATAAAATAATATACAGGCTCGTAATAGAAGATCCACAGGCGGATCATAAAATGTACAAGAAAGAATATAAAACAGACTTTAGGCAGATTTAAGGATTTGAAAGATCCTCTTATTCACTACCAAGCAGGTTCCGACCTATTTCGTATTGTACCTGCAGTTAGCCTTTGGACGATATGTCAGCTTTCGCTGGTAAATACACCCAACTGACTCATTTTGAAAACTTTAAAATGATTTTTAAGTGCAAAACGGCACAAAATCTTTTATTAACTTGGGAAAGTTGATATTGCAACCTTGTATCAGATCACATGTTTGTCAATACATACACGGCCCAGTACAGAAACCGAGACATGATTAAATACACACCACTTATGAACTCACGAAGAAGTTATCCCCAACGTCTTGGGTAATTTGCATATGAGAATCTGAAAGGTGTATGCCTACACCCCGTGCTAAGGTCGTGGCCAATAACTAATGTATTGAGCCGATGATATCTAGGACACAGTAATTTAACCTCGATGTTTAAGTTATCAAAAAAACTGATTAAAACGAAATATGGGGTTTACTAGCCACAAACGGGCATTCGATTGATCCCATTTTGGACCAAGCGGTAACAATTTACCGTATCCCAAGCCCGCACGTAGTTTAATCATGAAAAGTTCCTTGACTTGTATAATATGGGTAAACGATAAACATTCTGGATTTTGAAACTTAAATGACAAGGTTAAACCCGTTTCGGTTAATTTTCGTAAAATAGTTACATATACTTAACCGTGCGCATAATAGCGATATCGGGTAACCGGATAAGTCATGGACAAGTTTTATATGCCATTATATTTTTAATCAGTTATAATATCAGTAGGATATCAACTTATATGCCCGTTATGGTTTTAAAAAGAAATCATGCATAATAAGGGCATTTTGGTAATTATATACCGTATAAAAGGAACTTGAATATAATTTAATGTTATAGTTATAAGTATTCTGGAAAAATACTTTAATTATGATATAATATCAGTAGGACACTAATTATATGTGTAATTTATCTTTTATGAGCAAACTATGCTCCGAATGGGCATTTTAGTCATTTTACACATAGTTTATAAATTATTTGGGATTCTGAGTTCATAACATGTACCTAAAGTAAATATGTTTAAAATAAGTTTTAAAATCAGTAGGTAACAAATCTTGGTCCATTAATATGGTTTAAAACCATACAATGCGCCGAAACGGCGCTTTTGTCGTAAAATAACGTTTTATGCGATGTTTGATGAAAACTGACAGTAGGGTCCGATTAAAATGTTTAAAATATGTTATTTAATATAACATATCGGTAGGTAAAGTATTTATCTTGAAAAGATTGATTAAAATCATTTTATGAACCACAAGGGCTAAAACCGTCATTTATCGACATAGTTTAAGGACTTGCTTGAAAACTTAGTTTATAATTTAATTTAACATCCCAAATAATCCTATTTATAATATTACATCAGTATAAAACTCATTTTCAAGTTCATTACCATTTAAAACTTTGTTTTATGCAAAAAGGGCTTTTTGGTCAAGAATGGCATAATTATGGAACTTGCGCATAAACTTAGATTTTGATCATTATCATGTAATATAACCTCAGAGGTTATGCTACATTATATTATGATCATAATAAAACTTTAGATCAGTATCTAACTAATCTAAATCGGGTCAGAATCGAAAGTCAAAGCAGAAGTCAAACTTTGCGATTTTCGGTTGCGAACCGGCCCTATAACTGAAATTGACGAGTCGAACATGTTCTTACATGTTCTAATAATTATTACCAAGTTGTTTAAGTGTCAAAACAGGTTTCATAACATATATAAGATCAATTTATGATTATTCCAAAAAATGGCCTGTTTGAGTTTTTAATAACTTAACTTTGACCCGTCAATTGGTCTAGCAAACGTGATCTTCAGGAGGTGCCCTTTATAGGGATTAACACCTACCTTATTACGATCACTTAGCCATGTTCATTTTGAAAAATGGCTGGACCATAATGGTTTTAACCGAAATTCAAAGCGTTTTTTGAAAAATGCTTGACTTTTGGCTATAAAAGCCTATAAACAAAAATGCACAAAGAAGGAACACTTATCAGTGATTCCTAAGATGCAAAAGAACATGCTCCTTTTAGCTAGGAACTTCCAGAGTATGAATAAGAAAGATGCAAGTTCAAATGATGAACTGGATCACCTATTTATAGTTGAAGAACTCAAAGGAGGTAAAGCCGGGTGTTTAGGGGTGTAAGAAGAAGCTTACAAGTGTCCCAAAACGTGACATAGCAGTTTGGAGAAGCCATGGTTTCGTTTCAATGGTTTTGGAGCTTTGTTTGGGGACCAAGTCAAACTTTCTGCAGCAGACCTGTTCTCGCACCCCGCGAGAGACCCAGGCCTGGTCTCTCGTGGCCCGCGACCGCCCCTTGGCCGGTTTCAAAGTTTGACACTTTTAACCCTTTAACTTATTAAAGCTTATAAAAACCTTTTTAAACACCTTTTTAGCACCTTTAGCCCTCCGTAGCCAATACTTTTAACCCTTTAACTTATTAAAGCTTATACTCGGGATTATGCCCAGACATTTTCGAGCTCTCGGTTCGTTAAAAGGTCACTCAGAGGTAAGAGTTAACATGTTGACACTTTTAATCCCTCCAATATTCAAATTTTAAATATTATTGGATTTAATCACTCTCATCCAACAAACAGGACATATGAGAGTTAGGACTATGTAAAAGATCACTCATAGGCTTAGTATAAGCATGTTGATTCCGATGTCACTCAGAGGTTGGGCATGTTGACATATCAGTCACTCAGAGGCCAAATTTCAAGCATGTTGACATATCAGTCACTCAGAGGCTAATGATTTAAGCATGTTGACATATCAGTCACTCAGAGGCTGTTATTTATGCATGTTGACATCAGACCGTCACTCAGAGGCTCAATTTGAGCATGTTGACGCCTTTAGTCCTAATTGGTCTTTAACAGACTATATTTTAAAAATACATCACGTGTCACTATACTATTGGACATGATTTTACAGGGTGTTAATACACTTAGGCGGATTATTCCCGAATAACCACCCGTTAAATACCCCTCATGTTATTAATTTGAACTTGACCATGACAAAAGACCACATGGGTTGTGCCATCCCTCATTAACTTAGTTACTTGTGCTTTTTAGACCGCTTCAAACAAAGACATTTTGAAAAATTTTTGAAATTTTCCCCATCCCCACACTTGAGGTCAACATTGTCCTCAATGTGTAGTGTTTAAATGAACGGGTCAAAATTGAAAAACTTTTTCTCCCCATCCTCACACTTGAGGCCAACATTGTCCTCAATGTGTAAGAATAGAGCTATTAAAAACACACGACGGATGTGACACGGCTAACCTTCCCAAAATTTCACCCCGAATAGAAGATACAAAAAAAACATTATTAAAATTAAGAATCAAAGCTAAAGGAAACATATGCACCTGGTTTTTCGTTCATTCTTCGTGTGCTCTTCATTTTTCAACAAAAATGGTCTTCTCGCGAACATAGTTTACTTACAAATCTCAACCTTCGTGTAGAAGCAAGCTTCTCACAACCATTAAGATTTGTTAGTTACTTAGTTCTACCATTTTTACCAAAATAAATTACCAAGTCGCATTTTTTTATTCAGCTTTGATTTTCTGTGGAAAAAGATTTTACAACAATATACTAAACTCACTTTCGTAGGAATCATGGTTGCATTTAGCGCATGCAACAAGCCCTTTTAAACCTTCCGATAGCTCGGGAGTACGAGTAGGTCTCGTGAGGGTTATCTAGGGAACACACCCATAAAGTTCATTCAACTAATAACAATAAGTGAAACACAAAATGACTAATTACACAAAAATATACAACAACAAAAGAAAACATACCGGTGATCATCGTTTGTATTGCTCATTGGGTCTACCAGTGGATATGGCTGGTAAGGGTATCCCGTGAGAGCCGACATCATGTCATGGAAATCATCTAGCAGCCCTCTTTCGCATTCAGCCGGTGCTTGAAACTGGGGTGGGATAAAACTGGAACCGACTACTTTGGGCCAACGTGGAGATCAATCAGAAGGCCCGGATGGAACAGGAAAGTTCTCGTACGAAGTCTAAGGCGTGTGCTCTTGATATGGACGTCTCGCATCCCAATCTCTATGGTGGTGCTCTTGGTCATGCAAGTGTTTTGCGTTATTGACAGCCATCTGTTGAGCCAGCGAAATAGCATTCCATCGGCGGTCTTCCAATGCGTTTTGCTCAACACACAACCTATCATGTTCCTCCTCCCAAGCTTGCCTTTTAGACAATTCTTGTGCTTAATACAAGTCTTGTATTTCCATGTAGGCTTGCTGGGTAGCCCACTGTTCCTGCTGTCTCTCCCAATATTCATGTTCCTTAGCCCGATGAGCAGCAGCCTCTTCGGCCCAATGTGATTGCTGTTGGGCTTCCCAGTTTTACTCCCACTACTGTCGTCTCTGTTCGTATTCCTGATTCTCCCCAACACAAGCAGAGACGTTATCATACACGTCTTGTTGCCCCCGATTGTAATTAGGATATCCGGGTCTATGCCGGTTTGGAATAAAGCTGGCCACTCCTGATGAAATCTCTCGATGCGGCCGGGTATACCTTTGCCGGGGTCCCCTCGGACCCTTGGGCTCATCTTCATCTTCCTTGTCAACCATCTCCTCCTCTCTCGCAGCTTCCTATGCTGCACTCGGATTAGTGAATTGGAATATATGCCCTTGGTCATCAGTCACTGTGTATTGATGACCATATACTTGCACTTGGATCTTCCAATGCTGCTTCAACGATGCAAAACAGATCTGATCCACAGGTTTCGAAACCCACAATGATTCGGGTGGCAACCTGTTCTGCTGCACAATCACAGCACTGATGAGTCTTACATAAGGTATCATCTTTCGGGTGTACGACTCACGGGTATCCCAAGTATTGATCATCACCAAATGCTGCCATGATAACTTTGGTACTCCAAAAAGTAATGAATGGAGCACCGGGCAATCAGACGCCTTCACTTTCCCCCAATCCCCGAATCGTACCATAATATTCTCGAGTGAGAAGGGTTGAAGAATTTTCCCTTTAACAGATAGTTGACTACGCAACGCTGCCCCACCATCAGAAAATGGCAACACTGATCCAACCATGCCATCGGGATCAGCTGAGTTCACTATGTTGTCAAGAAATTTGTAACATCCGTCGAAAAAACGGGTTTCCAAAACCCGCTTCGTTTATTAATCGAATAATCAGTTATAAAATTTTGTTGCGTATTTATGATTAATATTGATTTTAAGCAATACATAATTAATAAACATTTTAGAATTTAGAAACTATAATTGTTAAAAAGTAAAAATAAATTAAATAAAAAGGAAAAAAGGCTGCCGGGTTTCGAACCCGGGTCAGCCGGAAGAAACAAGCAACACTTAACCACTCTGTCACTTGACTCGTTTGTGTAAACAATGAATCAAATAAAACTTATGTTGCACCCGTGAATTCACCTGTTTGCGCCAAGAACTGAAACCGCTCATCGGCTTTCAAATATCCAGGAAACCTTTGGTGTGGTCGCGAGTTCTGAGTGTAACCGATGATTTCAATGCCAACTACAACCCACGTTCTAATCAATTCTGTCTTTAATGAACTTGCTTCATATGATTTTCGAGATTGAAAACCGAAATCATATTACTCCTGATTTACACTGATAATACCATCACCTCATATCTCGGAAACACTCGCAGCCCCCTCAATTTCATTTTCACTCTAACTTCAGTTCGTCGGAATCGTTATCTGCTATCGCCGGACTTTCGCCGGAAAACCGAGACATACATCAAATCGGTAATTTTCTCGACTCTTTCGTTTTCAATCCATTGTTAGACTTATACTAACTTAAATCCTTCAACCAGAATCGGTCCCAGACGACGTTACCGGATATTCTACACTCGTCGGAAAATCTCTGGACATTTCCGAAATCACACTGTAAAGCGGCCCAGTCATCTAAACCTCCTGATATCTCTTGTTTAGTCATTTAATTTCACAACTCATCGATCAAAATTGTCAATTGATTCAACCAGTCGGAATTCACAAAACAGTGCCGACGACCTTTACTGGAGTTCTGAGAAAAACATCTTTTTCGGTACATTCATTTCCAAATCCCTCTTTATCCATTACATTTCAATCATTTATATGTTAGACGAACGATTTAAGTAAGAACAGTCGGACATCTTTGTCTGTGTCGTTATAAATGAAGAAGACGAAGGCGATATGTGTATAAGTTTAATTAAAACCGAATATTATACCGGGTTAGACACACAGTCCAGTAGTGGACTGTGTGCAAATTTAATATCACACGCTGCCCGGTTCTTACAAATTTCCAACCATTTTTAATACTGATATATATTAAGGCGCAGATAGTAATTAAATGTAATTAAAATCGCATATCATTCGGGTTAGTCACACAGCCCAGTTGGTCGGGTTGTGTGCAATACAAGGCTATGGCCGCGGGTTCGAGTCCAGGCCCTCACACCGGTTCAATGAGTTAAAAACCTTTTTAAATTAAATAGAATTCTGAATAATCTAAATAGTATATAAGTATAATTAAAATCAGAAATATTTCGGGTTAGACACGTAGCTCAGTTGGTAGAGCTGCGTGTACACGTACGAGAGGTCTCGGGTTAGAGCCTCACTCAGCGCACACATTAGTCACAGTCCGACCGGTCAACGGACCGGTCAACGGTCAAAAAGTCAAAAACTTTTAATTCTTTTTATTTATTTATCTAATTTAAAAATCAATTAAAAATACTTAAAAATAATATTTTTAAAGTTAGAAAATGATCTTAAACTCACAAAAATAAATCTAAAATCTATTAAAATTGTTAATAAAATCCACTTATTTACCGAACCTTTTCGTTATTATTTTAGGTTAGTTATTCCTCGTCGATCAAATCTCCAAACACGTGCGCATTCAACATCATCACGAGAACGCACCCAATGTGAGTGAATCTCTACCAATTCCCCGTTTTAATCACATTTTGGGGTGTATCATGTGTCGCTTATTATTTATTACATGTAAACACTTGTGCATCCATCATATCCATGATCAAATGTGTATCCAATATGTATCAATTGTTTGTGTGGTTAATGTTTAGATTAAATTTATCATTTTCAGTGCATACATCATCATAGGCTCGTCTGTTCCCCATTACCTATGAGCGGAACGTGGCGTTGCCAACATACGATCGGCTCCGTTTGATTGAGCCTTGATCTCACATACATCATCATAGGCTCGTCCGTTCCCCATTACCTATGAGCGGAACGTGACGTTGCCAACATATACATTATCATTCATGTTATATACTCATTCAAGGTGGTTTGTGTTTGTTTGTTCATTTACGTTTGCTCACATATGATTATTGCACAATTTTTCCATATTAAATACAATAAGAAATTTGTAACAAATGTTTTTAACAAGGTTCACTCGCCAACTTTTGTTGACCCAAAATTCCCCATTTTTACACATGATACAGGTGATCCAGTTGAAGCAAGAAACATATAGGACGGCCTAGAAGAATAAACCAGTTTAGGCATTGGATTGTTTTGCTTAGTCTCTTTTTCCTTGTAACTGTATGAACTTGTTTTGAATATGGAAGTTGTAATCCAAATTTAATAAATATGAAACATTTTAGTAAACATCATGAGCTTTGGTGATAACCCAATTATGCCCCGACTCTTATTCCGCTGCGGGTCGGGGTGTGACAGATTGGTATCAGAGCTACTCCAAATAGGGATATAGGATAGGTTATTAGACCCTTAGAGCCTATACTATAGTTGATTAGAATTATTTAAATTGTTTATGTGTTACATACAAAATTCATGATGTTTATATGCTTTATGTTTATTGTTACATTCAATGTTATGCAAGCATGTTCATAAGTACATATTACTATACAATGCTCATCATGAATCATATCCTCATAACATATCATATCCATGAGAGCACACACCACATAATTTCCATAATTTTTGCAACGATTTTTGTATTTTTTTTTCAAATCACATCAAAGTGAGTTCTCATGACGGGCATGTAGTAACTAGGGTACAAGTACCGGTAGTCGGAACGTCCTGTCTAGGCTTGGCATTCGTATAAATCCAAAATAAAGGACCAGTTTGCCTACCTGGGGACTAACGATGAGAGTACGAAGGACCTATTAGGCCAAAGCATGCTATACCAAACGTCGTGTGAGCTAACCCCGCTTTGAGTTGTCATTGTGTCTATACCTGGACACCCTCCTACCATACATCTCGCAAACATATTTCATGGTTTTCATTCGGGTGATGCGAGTGTTAAACCGCCAACACCAATGTGAATCCTACTAAGCCAATAGTCATGGGGGCCCACATGACTATACAGGCGATGGTATGGGGGACATTGGAGGCCCAAACATGAGCAAACCCAAGACATCCTATGGATGTAGTTGCATTATTGATAATTATGTTATTTTTATTTCATTTGACGACACATGACACCTAAAAAGACTCCTTAAACTCACAATCTTCTTATGTATGTTCCTGTAGATGTCGGCTAGGCAGCAACGTGGAGGTAGAAAGTCAGGAAGGTCAAACGAACGCTTGGCCACCCAAATCGCAAAACAAATGGCCGCGGTGCTTCCTGACATCGTAATTCAAGTCCAACAAGCTCTCGCCGCAAATCCCATCAACCCTCCAAATCAAGAAGACCAGAACGTCGACAACCCTCCATCCAAAAAGTGCTCTTACAAACACTTCAAGTCTTGCGATCCCCCGAAATATGAAGGGACCGAAGATGTCACTGCTCTCCTCCACTGGTTTGAGGAAATGGAAAACACCTTCCTCAATTGCGATTGTCCCGAGGATCGCAAGGTACGTTACGCAACCGGGAGACTATTTGGAGTAGCTCTTAACTGGTGGAATACAGAAAAAGGTAAGAGAGGAATCGAAGATGCAATGGCCTTAACATGGGAGGAGTTAAGGGAAATCATGACGAGATGCTTCTGTCCAAGAAGCGAGATCAAAAAGTTAGAGGATGAATTCCACTCGTTAAAGCTAAAGGAAGGAGATCATACTTCCTACAAAAAAAGGTTTTTAGAGTTGAACCAAATGATCCCCAACTTGTTCACCCCAGTATACCGTTTAGTCGAACACTATGTTCGAGGCCTCCCCTCGAAAATTCAAGACTCAGTTCTAAGCACTTCGCCTGCAACACTTGAAGCCGCTATGGATCTAGCTACCGAGCTTACCGAGAATCGCATCCGAAACGGAAAATTTAAGGACGAGATAAAGAAAGCCCCCATTGAGGGCCAAACTTCAAACCATTCCACCTCCTCCTCAAAGTTTGCTAGTAAGAGGAAACGAAACGGCAGAAACTTTGCTGTCACACAAACAAACCTCCCTATCACTGCTGCACCCATCACCCAAGTGGCCCCCTCAGCTGCACCATATAAAAAGCCATACTCCGGCCCATACCCAAAATGCAACCGTTGCCAATACCATCATTTTCCCGAACATCCCTGCCAACATTGCACCGGCTGTGGCCGCGCAGGTCACACCATCCAAACCTGTCACGCACTTCAGCGAACGAACCGCAATCAGCCCTCAACCCAAACCCACCATCAGATAGTGGGTCAAGCCCAACAACCTTTACTCCTACCACCTGCCCAACATGTAGCCCAATCCTACTACCAACCCAACTATCCCATAATGCAACCTATGCGGGCTTGTTACAACTGTGGAGACCCGAACCACTTCAGGAACACCTGTCCACGCTTGGTGAACATCATCCATGCCCAAGCTCAAGCAAATCCAGTAAACCAGGCTAACCAAGCTCCTCCACCTGCTAGGGGAAGAGCTTTCAACATCAACGCCAATCAAGCTAGGGCTGACAACAATGTGGTTAATGGTACGTTTCTCATCAATGGTAGTTATGCATCCATGTTATTTGATACTGGCGCGGATAAGAGTTTTGTGTCCTTAGAATTTGAACCCATCCTCAACCAAACTCGTGATAAACTCATGGAATCCATAACGGTAGAAGTTGCTGACGGAAAACCGGTCTCATTATACTCTATTATACGCAATTGTACCCTCACTCTAAACGATCACGATTTTCCAGTTGACCTCATTCCTATGAAGTTGGGAAGTTTCGACATTATAATTGCTATGGACTGGCTCAGTCAACATCATGCTGAAGTTGTATGCCGCGAAAAGTTTATTCGCATTCCTCTTACAAACGGTCAGACTCTACGAATCTTTGGAGAAACCCCTTCGAAAGGACTCAAATTAATGTCCTGTCTTCAAGCCCGAAAATATCTCCGCAAGAATTATGTTGCATTCCTAACTCACGTCGTCAAAAAGGGAACCAAGGAGAAGAAACTCGAAGACATCCCAGTAGTAAAAGAATTTCCGCAAGTTTTTTCCTGACGACATTTCAGGACTTCCTCCCGTGAGAGAAGTCGAATTCCGCATTGATCTTATACCTGGAGCTACACCAGTTGCAAAATCTCCTTATAGGTTAGCCCCATCCGAAATGCAAGAGCTAGCCAGTCAACTGCAAGAGCTGACTGACAAAGGATTCATACGTCCTAGCTCATCGCCTTGGGGTGCACCTGTCCTTTTTGTGAAGAAGAAAGATGGAACGTTTCGCATGTGTATCGACTACAGAGAACTCAACAAGTTAACGGTCAAGAACCGCTACCCATTACCTCGCATCGATGATCTTCTAGACCAACTTCAAGGCGCCACCTGTTTTTCAAAAATCGACCTTCGTTCTGGTTATCATCAACTCAGAGTACATGAAGAAGACGTCCCAAAGACCGCCTTCCGAACTCGTTATGGTCATTACGAATTCATGGTCATGCCATTTGGTTTAACCAATGCTCCAGCAGTATTTATGGATTTAATGAATAGGGTATGCAAACCCTACCTCGACCGCTTTGTCATAGTCTTCATCGACGACATCCTCATCTACTCAAAGTCTAAGTCTGATCATGAACGACACCTTCGACTCATCCTTACACTCTTAAGGACAGAAAAGCTATACGCTAAGTTTTCGAAATGTGAATTCTGGTTAAGGGAAGTACAATTCCTTGGACACGTTGTCAATGACAAGGGAATTCATGTTGATCCCTCAAAAATCAAGGCAGTACAGGAATGACAAGCGCCACGTACCCCTACCAAAGTAAGATCATTTCTTGGTTTGGCTGGTTACTATCGCCGCTTCATTTCCAATTTCTCACGTATTGCTGTACCTCTCACGGCTTTGACTCATAAAGGAAAACCCTTCATATGGGGACCTAAACAAGAAGAAGCCTTCCAAACCCTTAAGCAAAGGCTTTGTGACGCACCTATCCTCACACTTCCTGAAGGTTGCGATGACTTTGTAGTATATTGCGACGCATCAGGGCAAGGGCTAGGCTGTGTATTAATACAAAGAGGAAAAGTGATAGCCTATGCTTCTAGGCAACTCAAAGTTCACGAGAAGAACTACACCACCCACGACCTAGAACTTGGAGCCGTTGTGTTCGCTCTTAAGATATGGAGACATTCCTACGGTACCAAGTGTGAAATATACACTGACCACAAGAGCCTCCAACATATCTTAAACCAAAAGGAGTTGAATATGAGGCAACGAAGATGGGTCGAACTTCTTAATGACTATGACTGTGAAATTCGGTATCATCCTGGCAAGGAAAACGTGGTGGCCGATGCGCTCAGTCGAAAGGGTTATGCGAACTCCATTCGTCTTCTATGTTCGCAAATCATAACCGACATCAAAGATCAAATCCGAGAAGCTCAACATGTTTCTGTAACAGAAAACGACGTACGCAATGAGCTGTCTTGTGGAGCAGAACTTAAGATCGAAACCAAATCCGACGATATTCTGTACTATCTAGATCGCATATGGATTCCCGATCACAATAACCTTCGTGATTTCCTTATGAATGAGGCACACAAAACACGGTACTATGTACACCCAGGAGCCGACAAGATGTATCAAGACCTTCGATACACCTACTGGTGGCCTGGCATGAAGAAGGATATCGTTGTTTTTGTTTCCAAGTGCCTTACATGTTCCAAAGTAAAAGCTGAACATCAAAGACCCTCAGGACTTCTAGTCCAACCTGAAATACCTGTATGGAAGTGGGAAAACATAACCATGGACTTCATTACCGGGTTACCTCGCACCTCCAGTGGGTATGACACTATATGGGTAATCATTGATCGTCTTACAAAATCACCTCACTTCATTCGGATTCGCGAGGACTTCAAGAACGAGAAGTTAGCTCGTATCTACATCAGCGAGATCGTAACCCGTCATGGTGTACCTTTAAGCATCATTTCAGACCGTGATGGTCGTTTCACTTCACGAACATGGCAAGCCGTACAAGCCGCTTTGGGTACACGATTAGACCTCAGTACCGCTTATCATCCTCAAACTGATGGACAATCTGAACGCACCATCCAAACTCTTGAAGATATGCTTCGAGCATGTGTCATAGACTTCAAAGGGAATTGGGATGCTCATCTACTATTAGTTGAATTTTCGTACAATAATAGTTACCACTCAAGTATCGGCATGGCTCCTTTCGAAGCGTTATATGGCCGTAAGTGCCGATCTCCAGTATGTTGGCACGAAATTGGGGAAGCTCAAATCACCGGTCCAGAATTGATTCAAGAAACGACTGACAAGATCCATCAAATTCGAAACAATCTTCTAGCGGCACAAAGTCGTCAAAAGAGTTATGCAGACAAACGACGAAAGCCCTCGGAGTTTAACATTGGTGATCAAGTACTTTTAAAAGTATCATCGTGGAAGGGAGTAGTTCGTTTTGGCAAGAAGGGCAAGCTAGCACCACGCTACGTAGGACCTTTCAAGATACTCGAAAGAGTAGGACCTGTAGCATACAAGCTTGACCTACCAGAAGAACTCAACAGAATTCACCCCACGTTCCACGTATCAAACTTAAAGAAGTGCCTCGCCGATGAAAACCTCCATATTCCCCTAGAAGATATTCAGATCGATGAATCTATGCACTTCATTGAAAGACCAGTAGAGATCATGGACTTCGGAGAAAAACGTTTAAGACGGAGTCGTATTCCAATTGTTAGGGTACGCTGGGAGTCGAAACGAGGACCTGAGTTTACTTGGGAACGTGAAGACTCAAATGCGCGAAAAATACCCGCATCTTTTTCCTGTTACCACTACTACTTAAATTTCGGGACGAAATTTCTAAAAGTAGGGGATACTGTAACATCCGTCGAAAAAACGGGTTTCCAAAACCCGCTTCGTTTATTAATCGAATAATCAGTTATAAAATTTGTTGCGTATTTATGATTAATATTAATTTTAAGCAATACATAATTAATAAACATTTTAGAATTTAGAAACTATAATTGTTAAAAAGTAAAAATAAATTAAATAAAAAGGAAAAAAGGCTGCCGGGTTTCGAACCCGGGTCAGCCGGAAGAAACAAGCAACACTTAACCACTCCGCCACTTGACTCGTTTGTGTAATCAATGAATCAAATAACACTTATGTTGCACCCGTGAATTCACCTGTTTGCGCCAAGAACTGAAACCGCTCATCGGCTTTCAAATATCCAGGAAACCTTTGGTGTGGTCGTGAGTTCTGAGTGTAACCGATGATTTCAATGCCAATTACAACCCACGTTCTAATCAATTATGTCTTCAATGAACTCGCTTCATATGATTTTCGAGATTGAAAACCGAAATCATATTACTCCTGATTTACACTGATAATACCATCGCCTCATATCTCGGAAACACTCGCAGCCTCCTCAATTTCATTTTCACTCTAACTTCTGTTCGTCGGAATCGTTATCTGCTATCGCTGGACTTTCGCCGGAAAACCGAGACATACATCAAATCGGTAATTTTCTTGACTCTTTCGTTTTCAATCCATTGTTAGACTTATACTAACTTAAATCCTTCAACCAGAATCGGTCCCAGACGACGTTACCGGATATTCTACACTCGCCGGAAAATCTCTGGACATTTCCGAAATCACACTGTAAAGCGGCCCAATCATCTAAACCTCCTGATATCTCTTGTTTAGTCATTCAATTTCACAACTCATCGATCAAAATTGTTAATTGATTCAACCAGTCGGAATTCACAAAACAGTGCCGACGACCTTTACCGGAGTTCTGAGAAAAACATCTTTTTCGGTACATTCATTTCCAAAACCCTCTTTATCCATTACATTTCAATCATTTATATGTTAGACGAACGATTTAAGTAAGAACAGTCGGACATCTTTGTCTGTGTCGTTATAAATGAAGAAGACGAAGGCGATATGTGTATAAGTTTAATTAAAACCGAATATTATACCGGGTTAGACACACAGTCCAGTGGTGGACTGTGTGCAAATTTAATATCATGGTCCCGAGTTCGAGTCCTAACACGCTGCCCGGTTCTTACAAATTTCCAACCATTTTTTAATACTGATATATATTAAGGCGCAGATAGTAATTAAATGTAATTAAAATCGCATATCATTCGGGTTAGTCACACAGCCTAGTTGGTCGGGTTGTGTGCAATACAAGGCTATGGACGCGGGTTCGAGGCCAGGCCCTCACACCGGTTCAATGAGTTAAAAACCTTTTTAAATTAAATCGAATTCTGAATAATCTAAATAGTATATAAGTATAATTAAAATCAGAAATATTTCGGGTTAGACACGTAGCTCAGTTGGTAGAGCTGCGTGCACGCGTACGAGAGGTCTCGGGTTCGAGCCTCACTCAGCGCACACATTAGTCACAGTCCGACCGTCAACGTCCCGGTCAACGGTCAACGGACTGGTCAACGGTCAAAAAGTCAAAAATTTTAATTCTTTTTATTTATTTATTTAATTTAAAAATCAATTAAAAATACTTAAAAATAATATTTTTAAAGTTAGAAAATGATCTTAAACTCACAAAAATAAATCTAAAATCCTATTAAAATTGTTAATAAAATCCACTTATTTACCGAACCTTTTCGTTATTATTTTAGGTTAGTTATTCCTCGTCGATCAAATCTCCAAACTCGTGCGCATTCAACATCATCACGAGAACGCACCCAATGTGAGTGAATCTCTACCAATTCCCCGTTTTAATCACATTTTGGGGTGTATCATGTGTCGCTTATTATTTATTACGTTTAAACACTTGTGCATCCATCATATCCATGATCAAATGTGTATCCAATATGTATCAATTGTTTGTGTGGTTAATGTTTAGATTAAATTTATCATTTTCAGTACATACATCATCATAGGCTCGTATGTTCCCCATTACCTATGAGCGGAACGTGGCGTTGCCAACATACGATCGACTCCGTTTGATTGAGCCTTGATCTCACATACATCATCATAGGCTCGTCCGTTCCCCATTACCTATGAGCAAAACGTGACGTTGCCAACATATACATTATCATTCATGTTATATACTCATTCAAGGTGGTTTGTGTTTGTTTGTTCATTTACGTTTGCTCACATATGATTATTGCATAATTTTTCCATATTAAATACAACAAGAAATCAATAACAAATGTTTTTAACAAGGTTCACTCGCCAACTTTTGTTGACCCAAAATTCCCCGTTTTTACACATGATACAGGTGATCCAATTGAAGCAAGAAACATATAGGACGACCTAGAAGAATAAACCAGTTTAGGCATTGGATTGTTTTGCTTAGTTTCTTTTTCCTTGTAACTGTATGAACTTGTTTTGAATATTGAAGTTGTAATTCAAATTTAATAAATATGAAACATTTTAGTAAACATCATGAGCTTTGGTGATAACCCAATTATGACCTGACTCTTATTCCGTTGCGGGTCGGGGTGTGACAAAATTGATCGACGTTGTAGTAGTAGTACTCGTCGATCCCCAACGAATTAAACCATGCAATGCAATTCATAGTTTAAAAGGACATCATCATTTACCCTCTGCATGTATCTCCCACCAATTGCCACGTGCTCGGTGGGCCTTCCCTATTGACAAACCGAAGCGAAGCCAACCACTCACAAACATCGGCCAAATAAACCCTTCGTGTGATGTCTTCACACCAATCTAGAACTCGCTCCCAACAAATCCTTTCGAACATTTGGACGATTCCAAGTCCAAAACTCTTCAACTTTCAAAGTGCGCTCAGGCACAACCCTTTCCGGGATAGACGTTGTAACCCCGTGTACCATCTTCCACTTCCAAAGTTTGATTTCAAGTTGTTTATCATTAAACCTTGATAGTGGCCTTTTCTTATTGTTCTCCCATGGTTCACCCACATTGTCATAATACAAAGAAAACAATTAAACGTTGTCTAACTTCAAACATGTAAACTAGCACTTCACAACTTCAATTCGATTCAACTTTTTAAACATAACATACAATGTTGAACCACAAATTAAATGATTACACATAACTAGCCAGTTTAAACTTTCAAAAATGGCAATTTTGTTAATATCTAAACTTAATTTCTCATGTTTTCATCCTAAATACATAAGACTTAAACAAGGTTCAACATTGTGTTCATGTTCAAACATGCAACTTAACAAGTATAAACTCATTACTAACTATGTTGCATGTTCAATCCCACCCAAATCAACTACCTACTCAAACTCAAGCTAGATATCATACATTAGCATCATAAACAACCTACTCTTAAACATCAAGTTCAAAATTTTGGAAGAAAATCACAAACATATGATAGTCATGCTCCAATTTAAGTAAGATTCATACCTTTAATGTTGTATAATTGAAAGAACTTGGAAAAGATGTAATGTAAGCTTAAAGAACACTTTTTGCTCAAAAACCCGAATTTTCAACTTCACCAATCTTGCAAACGAGCAAGAATTGAAAGAAACCATGTTGGGGGGTTTTGTTCTACTCGAAAATCTACGCAAAATAGGCTCAAAATCGTGTGATTTGGTGGAGAATTGAAGAAGATGCAAGAGATTGAAGGTTAGGGTTTTTTGAAGAAGATGGAGAAGATGAATGAATGTGAGGATGTGCAGGGATTTTGGTGTATTTAATGATATGTTGGGTGGATAAGGTTCACCCGGGTCAGATTTGTGGCTAAAAAGATGTTCGAGTCAAGTTTAGGTAGGTTTAGAATGAGTTAGATCCGATTTTATGCGCTAAAATAAGGTCAGCGTCGGCTGATGAACCAAGGACCGTCGTCGACGGTCCTTTGGTCCGTCACCAACTCACCCTCTAAACAACCACATTCCTCCGACGGCTTAACCTCCTGTCTACGGTATTTTTTACCCGACGGGCCCAACCAGCATGCGTCGGCGACGGCCTGAAGCCCCGTCGCCGACGGTTCACCGTTTCTTATTTATTTTTTTAACAATACAACACCCGTTTCGTTACCATCCCCCGAATAATCGTGTATTGTCCTCAATACATAAATCAAGTTTAAGACATACATTCGTCTTCATGACCCGTTTGCGAAATCCGGACTTCACATATTAACGAGATTAGTACAAAACGACCAAAATAAAATACAAAACACTACGCGCAAACAATAAAAATTGTACAAAGCTCTACAACAATTGTTCTTGGCCCTTTAATTGACCTCATAAGTTGGCACGCTTACCATGAAGCTTACCAGTTCCTTGTTTGCTTCTTTATTCTCCTTGTTACCATCGAGAAACGGTTTAAGACGATGACCGTTAACCGTTTGTTTTGACCCATCCTTTGGGTCCTCAATGGTAACATCACCTAGCTTACTGACCTGCGTAATCACATATGGGCCCATACATTTTCTCTTTAGCTTACCGGGAGAGAACTTGAGCCTTGAATTGTATAGCCAAACCTTTTGGCCCACCATGAATTCCTTTGGCTTCAATTTGGCATCATGTGCTCTTTTCATGTCATCCTTGTATTTTAAGGCACACTCATATGCTTCTTCCCGAAGCTCTTCCAACTCGCACAGCTTCAACTTGCGTTCTTTACCTGCATCATCATACTTACGATTAACTTCTTTGATAGCCTAAAATGCACGATGTACAAGTTCAACCGGCAAGTGACAATTTTTACCGTAAACTAAGCGGTAAGGTGTAGTGCCAATAGGTGTTTTATGTGACGTTTGATAGGCCCATAAGGCATCGTTCAACTTCATTGACCAATCCTTACGGTCAGGTCGAACAGTCTTTTGTAAAATCTCCTTAATTTGCCTCTTAGACACTTCCACTTGACCACTTGTTTGCGGATGATGGGGGGTAGCAATTCTATGGTCAACACCATACCGTTTGAGTAATTTCCCAAAATTAAAGTTCTTAAAATGAGATCCCCATCACTAATAATCACCCGAGGTATCCCAAATCTAGAAACAATAATAGTTTGCACAAAATTAAAAACAACAGTATGGTCATTTGTTTTGGTGGCGATTGCTTCAACCCATTTAGACACATAATCCACCGCCACCAAAATGTATAAATTCCCATGAGAATTCGGGAATGGGCCCATAAAATCAATTCCCCGCACGTCAAAAATATCGACAATGAGAATCGGTTGCATGGGCATCTCATCCCGCTTGGAAATGCCCCCCTATTTTTGACACTCAACACAGTTTTTCGCAAAATTGAAAGCGTATTTAAAAATAGTCGGCCAATAAAGGCCGCTATTGAGCACTTTATGCCTCGTTTTGTGACCACCGAAATGGCTCCCACAAGCAAAAGAATGCAAGCGCATCAAGACACTCGGGATCTCCTCATCTGGTATGCATCTCCTCACAACTTGGTCCAGGCATGTCTTGAATAAATCCGGTTTTCCACGTGTAATATTTGATTTGGGAGAGGAAATGCAATCTCCTCCTTCTACCAATGAGCCGGCAAATCACCTGTCACCAAATAATTGATAATATTAGCAAACCAAGGTAATATTGACACTTTTAAAATATGCTCATCTGGAAAGGTCTCATTAATCTCTACACGAGAACAACTCTCTTCCACCAACAACCGGGATAAGTGGTCCGCCACCACATTTTCGCTACGCTTCTTATCCCGTATTTCCAAGTCAAACTCTTGTAGCAAAAGGACCCATCGAATTAACCGCGGCTTTGCATCTTTCTTTTCCATGAGGTACCTGACAGCAAAATGGTCAGAATATACAATCACTTTACTACCCCAAATGTAAGCCCGTAATTTATCCAATGCATATACCACGGCGAGTAGCTCTTTCTCGGTAGTTGTGTAATTCAATGGAGCATCCGAAAGAGTCTTATATGCGTAGTATATGGCCACGGGTTTCTTTTCTACCCTTTGACCCAAAACGCCCCCCACCACATAATCACTTGCATCACACATAATTTCGAACGGTAAAGACCAATTTGGTGATTGCAAGATTGGGGCCTCAACCAATTTCTTTTTCAACACATTAAAAGCATTTTGACAATCTTTATTGAAGTCAAACGGTTGGTCTTTTAACAATAAATTACATAAGGGTTTTGTTATATCACTAAACCCCTTTATAAACCGTCTGTAAAACCCCGCATGACCCAAAAATGATCTAATATCTGTAACGCTCATGGGATATGGCAAAGTAGAAATAACTGGCACTTTTGCCCTATCAACCTCTAGCCCACGATTTGATACCACGTGTCCCAACGCAATTCCCTCTTGAACCATAATATGGCTCTTTTCCCAACTCAAACCAAATTTTTCTCAACACATCTTTTTAAAACTTTTTCGAGTTGGTCAAGGCAAACATCAAACGATGACCCAAAAATTGAAAAGTCATCTATGAAAATTTCTAAAGACTCCCCCACCATATCTGAAAAGATACTCATCATACACCTTTGGAAGGTGGCTCAAATAACCCAAACGGCATTCGCCTAAATGCAAAAATACCATATGGGCAAGTAAATGTAGTCGTAGCTTGATCTTCCAAATGAATAGCAATTTGATTATAACCCGAATGCCCATCCAGGAAACAATAATATTTTTGACCCGCTAAATTTTCAACAATTTGGTCAATGAAAGGTAAAGGGAATGGTCTTTAGAAGTTGCAGGATTCAACTTCCTGTAATCAATACAAATACGCCACCCGGTTACCGGCCGAATGGCGACCTCTTCACCTGCGTCATTTGTGACGACTTGAATGCTCGCCTTTTGGGAACGGTTTGTGTAGGGCTCACCCATTGGCTATAAGAGATATGGTATATGATACCCTAAAAAATTCATTTATTTCCATTATTTTGAAAGAACATATCAAAGAATTTACAAAAAAAATTCTTTCAACAAAGATGTAGCATCTTGCCACTTTAGTACCTCCTTCTTGAAAACTTCTCTCATATTAGGATTCAATCTCCCTTGTCTGTCATGAGAGGGAGTACTACCATCTTCAGTGATGATTTTGTGCATCACTACGGAAGGGTTAATTCCCTTCAAATCAGCAATGGTCCACCCAATAGCAGCTCTATTGGCGACCAACACCTCAATCGGTTTCTTTTCTTGCTTCCCGGTCAGATTTGATGTAATGATGACCGGTAGCGTGTTGCCCTCACCCATAAAAGTATATTTCAAATGCTTGGGCAACACTTTCAACTCGACAGTAGGAGGCTCTATCAATGATGGCTTTAGCTTAGTGTCAATCTTCTCAGGAAGACTTTCCACTTGGTGTGTGCAAGGTGGTCTTCCTTCCTTCACCGCCAACACCACCATCTTCTTTTCTTCCTCATCCATGCTCCGATTTGTTTCCGGTTGTAACCTGTCAAACATGAAACACTCCTCTATTATGTTTTCCTCCTCAACACCCATGTCACAAAGAGGTATACACTCGTCAACAACGTCTGCCATATAGCATTCGTCGTTGACTAGAGGATCCGTTAATTCAGAAAAAACATTTAACCGCAATCGACAGTTACCAAAAGTCATGTCAACCGTACCCGTTTTACAATTAATTTGGGCATTTGATGTTGCCAAGAACGGCCGACCAAGAATAACCGTAAGTTGCTTGGTTAGGTCCAATGAAACGTAATCAAGTACTAAGAAATCCACCGGATAATAAGAGTCCTCGACTTTGACAATTACATCCGTGACTATTCCACGGGGTAGTTTAGGAATCAAGTCGGCTAGCACTACGGTAGTGTTTGCCACTCGAAGTGGACCAAACTCATATAGGTCATACAAACTACCCAGTAGAATACTCACACTAGCACCAAGATCCAAGAGTGCCCTTGTCACTTTAAATTCTCCAACTTGAATAGGCGCCCCCGGGTCTTGCAACTTGGGTGGAAGTGCACCCGAAAGAATCGAATTCACATTTTCAGTTAAATCTAGTTTCTTTGGAAACTTGTGAGTCCGTTTTTGAGTGCACAAGTCCTTCAAGTACTTAGCATATGATGGACTTGTTTTTTGGCATCCAAAGTGGTAAATTGATTTTGACTTGTTTAAAAATTTCCGACATTTCTTCTTGGTGGGGACCTCTTTTGTTTATCACTAGATGCTCCCAACAAAGCTTCGGAATAAGGGGCGGTATTAACCTCCACACCCTTTTCCTTAGCTTTCGGGACAGGGAGGGTCACAACGGGTGTATTATTATCATTTTTCAAAATATTTTCTTTTTGACCCGTTTGACCATCAACAGCCTCATCATCACTAGCCTCTTCCACCACCCCTTCGACAAACCGGGGTATTATCAATGACTAGACCACTACTTAATGAAATTTTATTAATTGGTACCTCACGTGTGTTCTTCGAGTTGGACCCTTGATGCTTAGGGTTCACCACGGTGTCGCTAGGAAATTTTCCGCCACTTCCACGCATTTGTGCCATCTCCTCCGCAAGTTGACCCACTTATTCTCTAAAGCTTTATGCGATTTATCACGTACCTCGAACTCCGTTTTCATTTCCATCTTTATTTCCTGATTCAAAGTCGTGATAGCATTCTTGATTGCATCCGGCTTTGAACTTAAGGAGTCTTCACCACCCATTGGAGGATTAGAGTTACCACCTCCATTACTTCCTTGGTTGTAGCCCCTTTAATAACCACCTTCACGATTTTGATAGCCTTGACTACTTCCTTGTTTGTAATTTCTTTGGTACCCCCTTGGTTACCGCCTTGACGGTTTTGATACCTCGAACCTCCTTGATTCCCACTTTGATTACCCGTTTGAAAGTTGGGGTTCGTTTGATTTGAGGCATTCCCATAACGAAAGTTTGGATGGTTTCTTAAACCCAGTGATAAGTGTTAGAGTTCATATCGAACTGCTTGCGAGCACCATACACTTAATTCACCTCTTTAGTCGTATGTGCCATGCTCACTTAACATTCCTCGGTTCGATGCCCAATATCCTAACAATCTTCACACACCGTGAACTGTACCGCACCAACATCCTTCTTCTTCATTCGGGCCAACTCCCGTTCCAAAGTAGCAATTCTATCCTTAGCGCTTGGATCAAGGTCAGGAAGAGATCGGGAAATAGGATGCTTTTTATATCGGTCCGCCATAGCGACCGCTTTGGAATTCTTACTCATCCTTTCCAAGAAATCCCAATCATCTTCCTCATGATTATTCAACAACGTTCCGTTACTTGCCGATTGTAAATACTTGTGATCATCGGCATCCAACCCCCTTACAAAGCATTTAAGTAGTTCCCACCTTGGAATTTGATGACCTTGGAATTTGATGCTGAGGACACTTCCTAACCAATTCCTTGAAATGTGTCAATGCCTCATGTAATAATTCCCCTGTAATTGCTTAAATGATCGAATTTCATCTCATGCATCATCAATCTTTGCAATTGAGTAATATTCATCTAGAAAAACTAGTTGCATCTCCGCCCAAGTGTGAATACTATTTGCCGGAAGTGTGAGAAACCACTGCTTAGCTTTGACTTTTAAGGAAAATTGAAACAATCTCAACTTCACTTCTTCCAATGCAAAATCGTGACCTCCACTAGTACGACATATGGCCGAGAATTCTGCCAAATGTGTGTACGCCTCGTCATTCGTTCTACCGTTGAAGTGGGGTAGGATGTTAATGTAATTTGGCTTACAATCAAAAGCCCTTCTTCCCCGAGGCGTAGGGACAATGGGTGAGTCATTTTCCGTGACCACCGGTCTAAACCAACCATTAACACCTCGCGGAGCTTGATGATGCATTTGACGTCTCGGACCATTAACCTCTTGATTCATCGGTCTATTGTTGCCCCTTCGGTCACCACCCCTATCTCCACCTTGATATCCACCGCCCACAAATTGTGGAATTCGGTTACGGTTACCATTGTTATTGTTTTTGTTGCCGTAATCCCGATTCCTTCGATCGTTTCGTGGTTGACGGTTATTCCCGTAGCCGTCATCTCTACCATAATCATGCCCATATCCATCGTTGTTCCCCACAAAATTGGCATTTTGGTAGCCAAAATCTTCATAATCAAACCCCCGAGCATTATAGAAATTCCCCATGTTGTTGTCTCCCCAGTCGTCATCTACAACCCATTCATTGTAATTTCCACCGTCGTCCAAATATTCCGGGTGAACTCTCACATGTTCCGGTGATTGATAACCAAGAACACTATACGGTGCATCATCGGGAATATTATTTCTCAATTCATCGAGATCAAGAAACTTGGCTTCATTCCTGGGATTGCCACGACTATGGTTAACCCCATGGTTGGGGTTAATATTTCGGTTGTTGAGATTGGGAGGTAATGGGTTTTGTCGGTTTTGGTTTGGAGGTGGTGTGTGGGTGTACGTTGGCGATTGTTTTGGTTTCAGCTACAAGTTTAGAATGGTGGTGTTAGTGGTCTTGAGTTGTTACCACCCCCCGATTGATGGTTTTGGGCTGGGTAATCGTAGTATTGATTTTGGTTGTTCGTTGGTTGGAGTTTTGAGGATCCATTGGAATGGGTCCAAAAGTTGGTGCAGGTGGTGAGTTAGTCTTGGGTGGATTAGAGACAAGAGTTGCCTCTAACCGGTTGTCTTGGTTTCTTTGAATGACCCGCTCGATCTCTGGTTCGAACACTAACGGCGAGGTCCTCCCGGAATTCCGTGTATGTATGCACTACATGTAACCTGCATAAGTAACACACCCGCGTAACACAAAAGTAAAGACGATATAAAGAAACAAGCACTTTAAACAGTTAATCACAAAATTAAACAAACCAGAACACAAAGCGCACGAACTCCCCGGCAACAGCGCCAAAATTTGATCGGAGTGTCGCGCCCCGGTCAAAGATAAAATTTATAATCCCAAATTACCCTTAACAATGTGGTAGTGGTAGTAAGGGGTCGAACCACGAAGAGTTTGTGGTTCGCGTGCGGACAAGAATTATTTTTAAGTAATTGTCACGAATTATGAAGCTGGCTAATATTTTGATTAATTTTGTGTGTTTGAAAGAGATGTCGGAATGCTCTGACTAATTTGATATTTGTTACTTAACTACTAAAAACTTGAATGCTTGCACGAACTCTTAGTTAATTGATTAAAACAATGATTTGAGAACAAGATTCACACCCGGTTCAGTAATGTAAATCCTAGGATTCCTACACGTTTTAAGTTCAATTATTTTGTAACAATGACCAACAAGTTTAGTGTTACGTGATTTAGATGCCAAGAACCATCAATGTTATGAACAACGGACTACAATGCTATTTGTTACCACAAACAAGTAAACTCTAACCTAGACAAGGCATAATTGCACATAAACATTTCACAAAGTCAAATTTAATCTTCATTCGATAATTCATGAATTCAATACAAATGCAAGTCAATTATCATAGGTTTCAAAATCAAAGCATAAATTGTCACAAATCAATACTCAAAACAATGTCAAACCCTAGAACTTACAAAACCTACACCCGGGTGAAACCCAAGGAAATTAGCCGCTCATGGTGAACGGGACTTGATCAACGAGTGATGAAAGCTTGAACATTGACATATTGAGCTTGGTGATGATGGATGGTGATTAGGGTTTAGGTTTGATGGTGAGAATGAACGGATTGAAAGATGGATGAAGATGATGATGGTAGTGGATTAGGGTTAGGAATGATGAGGATGATGGATTGGATGATTGGTGTGGATTGGTTATGCACAAGATGAAGCTTGGATCATTCTTGGCTCCGAGAACAAGTTCAAAACTCTCAAAACTCATCACCCCTTCAAAAATTGGTCAAACATGTGTTCTAACCCGTCCAAAGTTGAATTTCAGCAACAAAGATTTAGGAAGGGCATCTGTGACGGCCATATGGGGCGTCGGCGATGGCCTCTAGTTTGTGTGGTTCTTCTCCGACGCTCTAAGCTACTGTCTACGACCAATTTTCTCCAACGGACTTTCTAGGGGGCGTTACGGCCCAGGGGTGCGTGGCCACGGCCTCTCTAAAACATGTTTTCCTGTTTTTCCGTTTTGCACTCCCGGTTGACCCGTTTTCCGCCCCGATGCTCTAAAACGCTCCCGAATAGCTCTTTAAATTTCGTAAACCTGTAAAACACAAATCCAATCAAAAGTAGGCTATTCAAAACTAAAAGTTACGTAAAACATTAACTTAAGCTTAATAAGAACATCGGTTTTCGACCACGCATCAAGTATAAAGGGCATCGGTGCATGGATCCCGCTACTATTCGGGTATATGATACACGTCACGCTAAGTTCTATGAAGATACGTTTCCATTTATGGAAATGTACCACTAGTCAATGAGTCCACTCTTATTTTCTCAAATTTTGATGACTCCATATCCGTAACCACACTCCCAAATGAAATTAAAACTCAAAAATCACTATTGTTCCCAAGCCAAAATGCACACATAACCCAGCACCATTGTGACGTTTACCACCATACCCATCACAACCCACCTCATTGGCCCAATTAGAACCTACTGAACCCATTTCATAAGCCCACTTTTTTCACAATAACCCCACTTCGCCGACAAGCTACTGAACCCATTTCACCACCAGCCTACACTTCAGCCCAACTCTCCTCGATCCAGCCAGCTAATACTCAACAAAACTCCCCACCCTTGCAAGCCCAATCTGAGCCCATTCAACCTGCTGGACCAACCCAACCCTCTCCTGAGCCCAATACACCCACTACCCAAGTGCCACTTCCTACTCATCGGATGGTCATGCGATCAAAAAATGGCATTTTCAAGCCTAAACTATAGTCCCAAATCAGCTTTGGATCACAGTGATGGTGATTGACAAACACCCAAACACCTATAGATTAGGTGTTTGAATGATATAAGTAAGAAAACACAAAGAAACTAAGATGAAGGTGAAGAATCTTGTCCAAGATGTAATCCCATAATGATAGCAACAATCAAAGATCCTGGATGTATGATAACAACATACAAATCAGAGACACAAACACAAAACAATAGCAAATGACCTTGGTCCAAGAAACTTGGAGCCAAAGAATTCATATATATATATATAAGCAATGACTATCCAGCGTATTTATTAAATATGTTGGGACAATAAATACGCCGCTACATTTACAATGCCCTATAGTTACACTTTTAGCCTTTCAAGTTTTAGTAACTATTACAATCAAGCTACAAACTATGAAACTTAAGTATCAACAGTCACAAAATGTCCTAACAACATTCCCCCTAGACCGTTGCGTACTTGAGAGTCTTCATTCTTCGTTCTACGCTTTTGGGCTTGTGACAACATCTTGATCATTTCTTGGTGTTGCAGTTTGGTTAAGAACAGCTTCAGTAGTTGTTGGTGGGTCCTCCATAGTGACTTCATATGTGGATGATGTCGGAGGTGGTGGTATTACATGAACATCAGACTCAGATGACGGATCTTTGGTTTGAGGAAGGATGATTGTGGTTCAACAGGCTATTCTGCAGCATTTTTCTTTTGCGCTTCATCTTGCTCTTCCTCCAAGAATTCATTTCCAAGACCGACGTGAATCTTATGCTCATAGAGGATATTCAAGTCAGACAGGCAAAACATAAACACATCCATCGGATCAAGAATTCCGAAGTTTTCATTATCATTCGATCCGATCACAGCTTCACCAGTTTGGCCGTCGTAGAACCTCTTCTTGAAGTTTGTGAGCGTTACTGGATGTTCTGGAGGAATCTTCACCCTGGTAACCACTTTTGCTGGATTAATTACCCATGTAACTCTACCTTTTCTAGTTATTAGGTCTTTGGTGGTTTTTTATACATGTCTTCACAAGAATTGAGGCTTGAATACGTTGAATCCACGCACACATTCACGAAGTATAAGTCTTTTAAAATCACCTCAAATGCTGCTATTTGTGGGATTTATCATATCGCGTTTGCTTAGCTCACGAATATCCCACGTCGGTAAGCTCTACATATCATTTCTAGTTCGGAAATGTTGGATTACACCGCCTCTACGATTCACAATGAATAGCCCTATCAGGTTGCAGTACTTCCAGCTTATGATTCTGTTGGTTGCCTTGGTTTTCTCAACAGTTATGACCTCATAGAAGTCTGGCATTTTAGCTCGTTCTTTCTTGAACCATTCAGGATGTTGTGGTTCCACTTCGTCTCCTCTGTTTATTTCATAAACCACATCATCTTCTAAAACCCACTCTATAAACTTGGGAGGCATCTCAATTCTGTCTACCTCTTCTTTCTCAATATCTCCATCGATTTTACATCAACAACTGATTCGAGTCGCTTCTTCTTCTTTTCAGCCATCGCGGTTTTACGTTTTTCTTCCTCTTCTCTGAATTTGTAAAAATTAAAAATATCTTCACCAGTGTATTTTGGTTGTCGGTCGGCTATGGTGTACAAATCTTGAAGCATTTCGGGCAATTTGATCATCCTTCGTGCTGAAATCTTAGAAACTCTTCTTGCTTCGACACATAGTTGTGTAGTTCTTTGTTTTTTCTTTGTTGTTCCTTTAGTTTCTCTCTGAGCACATTGGTATTATTAACCTGATTCTTCAACTGACAGAACTCTTTTGGCTGGGAACGGCCCGATTTCTCTTGATAAACGGTCATATAGTTCTTGAAACAGACGTGGTCTTGCTGGAGCTCGTTGAGGAGGTACTTGAGTAGTTGAAGTTGACTTTGGTTGAGCATCTTTAGAAGATCCCTTACCAATTTTTCTCTTTTTGTGCATTGCGGACTTGCTCGGAGTGGTATCTGTAGGATCAAAAAATAAACCTTCAATGAAACAATGCATCTATTCATGTTCTGATGTAACTACAACGGGTGTTGCCGACTCAGTCATCTCTCTTCTCTTCGTCCTCCTTTCTTGTTTCTCTGCTTCCCTGTCTGCGTGGATGGCTTGCATTCATTCTATTTCTTCTCTTGTAGACCCAACACGAATGCTATCACCCATAATTCTTTCTAGATTGGGCCTTTCTTTTCTTAGATCCCCCCTATTCAACTACTTTCTTTCCTTTGTCTTTTCGCTTGCGAACTAGTTGAGGTTCTTCTTCGACTTCCTGTTCTTGTTCCTCAGCATCTTGCTTCTTTTGTCTTTCTCTTGCTTGCTTCACACCTTCTTTGTCCTTGTTATAAGCTTCAAGTACTAATGGAAGTCACTCTTTTCTGTACATCCAATTATGTAACATCACCCATTGTTCAGTTTTTAGCTCACTTTTTTCCCTTCTGGTAGGTAACTGAAACTGATACAGATTTTCGTCTTGAGGCAGATCTTGATGTTGATCATTAATAAGTAGTTGGACGAATCTTGGATATGTTTTGTCACTAAACAATAAAAACTAATTAGCTAAGATAACAAACATATTTTGTCTAAACAAAATATATTTAATTACTGAAGCGATATAACTATCAAATCTTCATCTTCCACACGCCAATTCTTTCTTTGACTTTGAGTTGTTGGCGTTGAATATGTTGACTTGATTCGTTGATAACATTAAACTACACGTTTTAGACCCAATATAAACTTGCACACCTTTCAATCTTTTCACATGGCTTGCATCATGCTCTCATGGTCTCTCATGATCCCAAAGACTACAAATCTACAGCAAAACACTCTAAATGGCTCAAGAAATGCATGAAGAAATGATAGCTTTAAAAATAATCATACTTGGGAATTGATGCCACGTCCAAAAACATCCGTAGTTGGCTCAAAATGGATTTTTCGAACCAAATATAAATCTGATGGTTCAATCGATCGCTATAAGGCTCGTTTGGTGGCTCAAGGGTTCACTCAAATTCCGGGACTTGACTATTTTCATACATTCAGCCCGGCCGTTAATGCCTCCACTTTTCGTGTTGTTCTTGCACTTGCAACGATTTCTCAGTGGCCATTACATTAACTAGATGTAAAAGATGCTTCTTGAATAGTAACCTCACTGAAACCGTTTACATGGAACTACCGCTCGGTTTCATTGATAAAACCCACCCAACTCATGTATGTCGTGTACGTAAAGCTCTTTATGGGTCAAAACAATCACCGCGTGCATGGTTTCAACGCCTTAGTACTTTTCTCTTAAATTATGGTTTTCTTTGCAGCAAGGTCGACACTTCTCTTTTTGTCTACAAAAAAGATAAGGTTCTCATTTATCTCCTTGTGTATATAAACGACATAATTCTGACCGAAAATGACAACTCCGTCATACAGGACTTTATTCGACAACTTCATAGTGAATTGCCATAAAGGACCTGGGCACTTTGGGGTATTTTTTGGGTCTTGAGGTCTCACACACAACATCAGGTATCTTGTTGTCTCAAGCTAAGAATGCATATGATATTTTAGCTCGTGTAGGCCTATTAGATGCCAATCTAGTTGCAACACCTTTTTCGACATCCGAACCATTTACTTCCAAAGGAATGCCGTTTCATGATCCCACCCTATATAGATCTCTTGTTGGTGCGCTCCAATATCTCACTATTACAAGACCCAATCTCTCATATGCCGTTAATCAAGCTAGTCAATATTTACAATATCCAACAATCTCTCACTTTCAGTCTGTCAAAAGGATTCTACGATATGTAAATGGGACATTATCTTATGTTCTCACTTTTGACAGACCTCTTACCACCTAGTTAGTGGGTTATTCATATGCGGATTGGGCTCGGTGCATTGAAACTCACCGTTCTACATACGGTTACTCAAACTATTTAGGTGGAAACCACGTGTATTGTAGTGCTAAGAAACAACCCACTGTCTCTAGGTCTAGCTTCGAATCCGAATACAGGGCAATGGCAAATACGACAGCTGAGTTTATATGGCTCACTCGTATTCTCCGGGAACTTCAAGCCCTTCCACTAGACCGACCCATATTGCTTTGTGACAACAAAAGCGCAACCTTCTTAAGTCAGAATCGATCACAAAAGGGCTAAACACATTGACATTGACTATCACTTTGTTCGGGAATTGGTTGCCTCTGGTCAACTCTATACAAAAGTTGTTCCTTCCAATCTTCAGGTGGCGGATATATTTACAAAGAGTCTTCCCAAACCTCTTTTTGAACGCTTCCACAACATGCTTCGAGTTGGACCACCACCTGTTCGATTGACGGGGTAATAGGCTACCATAATTTTAGTCAATATTTATTGTCTTTAATTGTGATTATACGTAAATTAGTGCTAGTCATTTATAGGTGAAATATTCGCTCCTTTATGACAGGAAAAATCTCGTGTATATATGTGGATGTAATTCTTTGTTAATATTTATTCAAAATTAAAAGCCTTTCATTATTTATGTAATCACTAATCAATAGGTAAACATATCTAAGCATACAAGAATCGTACATTGTAATCATGTTAATTCAATACATATCCAGAATCATTCATGTATAAAAATCGAAAAGTCCCTTAAATAGTTATTTAGGTTACCCAATTAACTATAAAAACTTATCTATTAGCTGACTCAACAAAATATGTTCGAATTTGGGTTCATCGTGTTTCCTCTAAATTGGGTCTGGGTGGCTCCTCGTTTGGTCAGGTTTGGGTTTAAAAAAAGACACCCTCATTTATTGCATAACTGCCTCTCTTTCTTTCTTTTTGTCTTACTATATTTGATCAGCTTACGTACAAGCATTCATGTGTGTGTTTTATAGATAATGAATTTGTGTGTTTGTTTACTTTTCTAATTTTCTTAGTGCCTTTAAGTGCTTGCATCATAAATACACTCTTTAATGTGATTGAAATTGCTAAATAAAGTCACACTATGACGGAAAAAACCAAAGACATATTTAACAAAGTGGGTAACGAAATGGACAAACCCAGCGATAAAAATTAAAGAAGTCGAACGCAAAAGGGCGGTTGATGCGTGGTGTGAATGTGTTTTGTTTTTTTATATAGTAATTCATAGAATTTCTTGAACAGGTAGACCACAACTTGCATTCTACTAGATAAAAAATCTAATCTTTTGGTTGTGAAGTAAATCACATAAGCACGAGAATATTTCCTTTGGCAAAATGTGGATTAGTGGTAACATGTCTCGACTATTCAAACAAAGATCTGATAAAACCCCATAGTGTATAAACTACGGGGGCGAGATCTAAAACATTCAGTGCTAAGATCGGAAAGAGAGAGAACGAGAAAGAAAAAGGGAGAGGGTTGTGACAGGTGTTGAGAGAATGCTAGTGGTGGCAGGTAATAATTGCTGATATTAGTGGTTACGGGGGAAATAGACAAAGTTGCTAATCTTTTATGTGTGTGTATGTGATTAAATTTCTATTAATTTAATATATACACCTATAAAATTAACAAAATGCTCTTTAAGTTAGCAAATATATTGGATGGAGCTATGGTCTAGGGACACAATAGAGAAAAAGTGGTAACCATAGAGAGAAAAATGACAATTTTTAAACTATTGAGGCAAAGGCGTTAAAATGACCAAACTATAGAGTGCAAAAACGAAGTTAACTTCAATAGTTATCACCGATAACTATCTTTTCATTGTACGTAATTCTACAATATAGTATTTGCTAAATTAGGCAACCCATTTATATTAGACTATGTGCTATCATCCCATGCCTATGCCATGTGACAATGGGGCGGCGTGAGAGGTCAGGAACACTCGGAGCAAGAGGCGAGGAAGGGGAAACGGCGTGAATGTGTGGGTGATGGTGAGGCCCATATATCTTAACCAATCACGATTTTTTTATTTCTTTTTCATGTTTTTTTATTTTATTTAATGTAAATATTAGTTTAATTGGTATTGATTAGTGTAGAGGGTGAAATGATAGTAGTTGTTAATAAAAGACAACGAATGTAAGTAGGGTGGTGACGTGTAATGAGGTGACAATTATTTTATACCGAGCAAATTGGATTTAAATACTCCAGCATTGTTCTTTCTGGCCGATATAATCTCAACTGCGTTTATTCATGATAGTGATTCAACATTTTTTCATTTTGTTTGTATAATGATCCGCCGTTAAAAATAACTTTACGGAGTTAAGTTTTCTTTTTCTGAATTACAAATGGATGTTTTAAGGCTTTTGATCAGAACGAAGATAGGTGTCGATTAATGTAAAACTTACCTCGGAATGGTGCTCCAAACGCCTTGATTTTTATTAATTGGAAGTTTAAGCACCAGAATTGAAGCACCGTTTTCGTCGTTTGGAGCACTGTTTCCAGATAAATTTTATATCGGTCGACTTGAATTCTCGTTTTGATCAAAAGCCCTAAAACATTAGTTTGTAATTCAGAAAAAAAAATAAACTTAACTTCACTATATCTTTTAACACTCGTAGCAAGAGGCGAGGAAGGGGCAAGCGTGGAAGGGGAAACGGCGTGAATGTGTGGGTGATGGTGGGGCCCATATATCTTAACCAATCACAATTTTTTATTTCTTTTTCATGTTTTTTTATTTTATTTAATGTAAATATTAGTTTAATTGGTATTGGTTAGTGAAGAGGGTGAAACGATAGCAGATGTTAATGAAAGACAATGAATGTAAGTTGCGTGGTGACGTGTAATGAGGTGACAATTATTTTATAGTGGGCAAATTGGAATTAAATAATCCAGCATTGTTCTTTCTGGCCAATATAATCTCAATTGCGTTTATTTCCGATAGTGGTCCAATTTTTTTCATTTTGTTTGCATAATGGTCCGCCGTTCAAAAATAATTTTACGGAGTCAAGTTTTCTTTTTGTGAATTACAAATGGATGCTTTAAGGCTTTTAAATAGAACGAAGATAGGTGTCGATTAATGTAAAACTTACCTCGGAATGGTGCTCTAAACATCTTTATTTTTATTAATTGGAAGTTTAAGCACCAGAATTGAAGCACCGTTTTCGTTGTTTGGAGCACTGTTTCCAGGTAAATTTTATATCAGTCGACTTGAATTTTCGTTTTGATTAAAAGCCCTAAAACATTAGTTTATGATTCAAAAAAAACTTAACTTCACTATATCTTTTAACAAAGAATCACTATATAAACAAAATTGAAAATATTAGACCACTACTTGAAATAAACTACATCAAAATTGTTAATGGCTAAAAACAATAGAATTAAATTATTTAAATTCAAATTATCTTTGTAATGTGAAATGAAAGAGCATGAAACTTTAGGAGATAGCCTAAAGTGCTAAACTATTATCTCTGCATGAACTAGTACAATGGTGATTCATGCCACCATTAACATCCTTTCATGTTTGACGTTTGGTTATTTCTTTTCTATTTTAATTTTAATTATATATTATAACAATTAAATCAGGTTGTTGTCTAAAATTAACTAAAAAGTAGTTCACTTTAAACATATTTACAATATTGCCATTACTTCCTTTTCCATCTTATTAGATCATTTTCAATGAGAAAGTAGGTTTATACTTTATACTCTCTAATAAGCATGTCATATTGGAAACCACTATCATTTCAAACCATTTTTCCTTATAACAATAAATAATTCTAAATCAATACAAACCTTGATCTCATCATGTACTTTTCATTTTGTTTAAGTTATATATAATTCATGTAATTTATTTTTATTTTATTTAATCAACAGTTATAATTACTTTTATTATTAAATATATTAAAAATAAAACTCAAAATAATATATTTAACTAATGATTTTTTTGTTATCTATTATTTTTATTTGATTATAACTTCAAATAAAATAGTAAAAAGGAAAATTTAATTTTTACAACGACTCTTTTTCAAACGGCTGCTTTTGCAACGACTAGTTTTTAAAACTACTGGCTATGAATTCAATTCGTATCTCAAGCAACACGTGCATTTCTCAAATGATAATTCACTACATAGATTCATAAAAAATGGTAAGAAACAGGTGAATCAAATAAGAAGAGACGGCTCTGGTCAGCTCTTGGATGACTTTTACGACAATAGACAAGTTGTCGAGTCAATTAGAGAACCCTTATTTGAAGGTTTATCGTCAACTTGTTGGAGAAACCAATTGCAATTCAAATGCTACTTTGTCAAGGTTTTATATTCTATTCAGGGAGGTGCGCACATTTCATTATCTCGTCTGGTTAGTTGTGTGGTTTTTTTAAGTTTAGTTACGTTGTTTGTGTAATGTTTTTAATAAATTTGTTTAGTATATTTAATGTTTAATTTTCTTTGGTATAATTTTTTTAATTAAAAAAAACTAAGAAATCTTTTGTTTTTTAAACTAACAAGAAAACTATTTTTGTGACAACCCGTAATTTCAAGGTAAAAACCCGTTTGTTTCGCTTTTAAAAATCAAACCATATACTTATTTTATTTGATGAGTTAAGTATATTCTTATCAAATTAAATTCTATGCATATCGTGTTGTATCGACCCAAACCGTTGTTATGATGGTTATAAATATTCAAGCATGATTTTAGTATGTAAACTAGGTTGCGTTTTCTAGTTAGTTATTGAATCTTGAGGCTTGATGGTTATTTGGGTTGTCAAAAATTATAATTGTTGGCTTTATGGTCGATCACGGGTTCGGGTATGTTCTCGGATGTTGGTTATGGGTTTAACCCGATGGTTAGTGATGAACTAGTTTCTAAATGATTTAATTGATGATAAAAACCTGTTGTGATTTATGGTTATAAGCTATGGGGTTGCTGGATATCGTTGTGGGGTTCGGATGACTAAACGAGTTCTGTCCAGAACGTTACAGCGACTTCAAGAGGCTGTAACTGGGTAAAATTTTGTTAAAACTGATTTTTCTTGAGTCTAGGATGAACTTCCAGGAAACGTCTTTCAAACCCCACTAGAATGGAATTTTTTTGACGAAAAATGAATGTTTTATGATTTTTTTCGTGTCAAAGGTTTAGGTTGCGTTTTTTCGTCAGAATTTGTAGCCCCTTACGAGTGTCATAACTCAATGTAGGAATTGAGTTATAATCTCAATTTTTACTATTGGAAGCTCTGTAAGGTAATGAAAATATCCAACTGAAATTTCGTAAAAACAATAAACGAGGATTTTTAAATGATTTTTGGTATAAACTATCATCAGAAAGTGATAAATCAGACCTAGGTGTAGAGAATGATTTTTATTGATTTTTGTGTAAATATTCAGGTTATGAAAAAAATACACAAGTATTCGGGAACTAGAAGGCACGTTGTTTTAAAATATCATAATTTTATGAGTTGTTTAGTAATTTAAATAAATTCTGAAAAACTGCCTTAAAACTGACATGAAACTGCATTAAGCTAAAAGTATTTGTGAACGTTTTAAATATGATTATATGTTGCAACAAAGTGTTGTATGTTGTTAGAAACGATAACGGGTGTCTATGAATGCATTATATGGAATTAGGCGATCACCTACTCTAACTTACTTAAAAGTGTAATTTGTACGACAACGTTATTCAGTGATTATGTTTTAGACTACGTGTATGAATTCATAAATTGAAGTAACTGAAACGGTAAACATATCAGGATAAAGTTGACCTTCCTGATTACCTTTCAAGTTGAATACCGAGCAAACTTAGGTGAGTTCACAACTATTTTCTAAAAGCATGCGTCCCTGGTTTGGGACAACACTTTTTACGGTATCCCTGGTTTGGGCTATGCGCATGTCCCTTGTGTGGACCACAGAAACATGCTATCCACTGGAGGTGGATAGTACACTTAGACTAAACGAAAACTCTATCATGAAAGTCCCTACATTTTACCGATTAGATTGTCGGGTGGGCATAGGCGGGGTATTAGTTGATAGCGCTATTAGGTTTGACAAATCTCACACCGTGCTGGAGGCCGGGCGTGAACTTCTAACCTTCACTCTTGCTTTAATGTTGATAGACATTATTGAGGGCACAAACGAAACGTCAGCATTCGGTACACGGTTTAGTCATATAATGAGGGTTAGCTATTCGAGTCGTACTAAAATTAAAAACTTTGTGAACTTTACTTTTACTAAACTCAAAATTTGTGAATTCGCCAACTTTATTGTTGACACGTAGTTGCATGCTTTGTAGGTAAATAGGTACAGCTTTCGACGGGCATTGCAATCGGGCGGAGTTGGTGGTTCATTTAAGCGTACTGTTTTGACAATTTACTTAACTTGAAGTTTTAAGCTCCTATTGGTTTAATTTTCTTTTCCGCTGCAACACAAACTGTCTATTGAACAAATTTAGAACTTATCGCTAATCATGTTGATAGTGATACTTTTATTATTTTAAATGGTTGGTTCAACATGATTAGTGGCTAGATCCTGGTCAGTCACACGCCTCACGGTAAAATTTCGCATGTGGAATTTGAGAGCGTGACAAATTTGTATCAGAGGCATTGGTTATAGTGAACTAGGTTTAAAAATATAAAAAACAATTTTATGAAAACCGGACTATAACCGTTCTTTATTAGAAACCACCACGACACCACACTCCATATTGCAAGGTTCGTCATACTTACATGCATACTTGGTACTTGTATTAGCTGACATTTATATGTGCATTATCCTTACAATATTATAACTTTTGTGCGAACCAAAATAGGTAAGTGTAACGTATCACAGGTATGTCGTCATCCTCATCTTCCTCTTTCGAACGTTCCCACGCATCAAGGAAGGCACCTTTGGTTCATTCTCCTCCGTGTCTCATGGAGACCCGCGCTTATCGTCGGGCACATCTCGCCCAAACCGGTGAATCTTCTTCTCTACCTACCCCTGACCAGATACGTATCCAACGCTTAAAAACGGATCTGCAAGATGCTTTTGAAAGGATATAGTATTTAGAGAAGGCTAACGCAAGGAGAGACTTCCAGGTCGGACTCCTAGAAGTGAACTTACACGAGACTGCTTGGAGGGTGCATTTTCTGGACGAACATGACCAGCACCACCATCACCACCGGCAAAACCAGAGCCAAGGAAGAAGAACCCGAAGAATGCCCTGTAAAGGAACCTGAAGAAGAACCAGAGGAGGACCCTGAGGAGGAAGAACCTAACAAGGTAGCCGCTGATAATGATGACGATGATGACGATGGCAACAACGGCGATGCTGGCATGGGCGATGCAGAAGTTGATGACTGATCCACCACCTAATTATCTTTCTCATTTCATTCGCTTCTGAAACCATGCTTACTTGAATATTTATTGAAATACGCTGTAAAGACAGTTGCAATTTATTTTCATTGGATATTTTTATTTAAGTGTTTCATATATTGCTTGGACTGGTTGTTATTGATTACCTGTTCTTGGAATTTACATAATGAATGTATAACTGTGTTTTACATACTCATTTTTATTTAATTAAAGGAAATCATGAGCGGTAGAGGCAATGGCCGTGGCGGCGGGTGTGGGGGCGTCAACATGACCCAAGCCCAACTGACAGCACTTATCAACGACCGAGTCGTTGAAGCGTTGACGGCATATCAAGCCGCTCAAGGTGAAGGTAAATCTATTGTTATAGAATGCCCTAAATATCTATTTCAATTGTTGTTCTCTTTTATCTTTGTGTTCTTATTCGTGCTAAATTTCTTGTTCAGACCAGCAAGTCCAACCTCAGCCACCAGCTTGCACCTTCAAATCATTCATGGGTTGTAAGCCCAGTCACTTCACCGGCAACGAAGGTGCTATTGGTCTGCTCCACTGGTTTGAAAAGGTGGAATCCGCGTTCGCCATGTGCAACTTCCCTGCTGAGAATAGGGTCAAATTCGCAGGGGGAGTTCTCGAAGATGCTGCGTTTTCTTGGTGGAACGCGCTGGTACAGATTCTAGGCTTAGAAGTTGCTAATGCCACTCCATGGAACACATTTAAGGACATGATGAAAGAAGAAATACTGCCACAGGGATGACATTCAAAAATTGGAAACCGGTACTACAATTTAAAATTGTCTGGTTCGGAGATCGAGGCGTATACGAAACGATCAAACAAGTTGGCCTCCTTGTGTCCTAACATGTCTGATCCAGCCGTCAAGCGAATCGATCTATACATCAAGGGGTTAGTTCCCCAAATTCAAAGCATGGTGACCTCAGCCAATCTTCAAAATATCCAGCAAAACATCCAACTTGCTCACCGACTAACTAATCAGGCAGTGGAACAGGGCAAGTTACCCAAACGCAACGCATCAGCTTCTGAAAGCTCTTCTAATAACAAGCGTAAATGGGACGGAAGTCAAGCTAAGGGTTCCAGCTCTACTCAACCTCCTCAGTAGCAAAGAAAATTCGACAACAACCGTACCCAAACCAGCAAGCGTCGAATCATCAAGCCCGGAGTGGTTACCAGGGAAACCAGCCCAAATGTGACAAATGCAACTGACACCACCATGGGCAATGCGACCCAAACCGCTGTCAGTGGTGCTAGAAACCGGGTCATACAACTAATGATTGTAGAAGTCCTTATCTAGCTAGACAAGCTCAGCAACCACAGAACCAACAACCTCAACGGCAACAGCAGCAACAACAGGGTAACAATAGGGGATGCTATCAGTATGGTGCCGAGGGGCACATTCAAAGGAATTATCCGCAGCTAAACAACAATAACAACAATGGTGATAAGGGGAATGGCAGCAGAGGCCAAGCATTCGTCATCGTTTCAGGCGAAGCAAGGAATGACCCTAATGTTGTGACGGGTAAGTTCCTTCTGAACGACTCTTTTGTTTCGGTACTTTTTGATTCTGGCGCGGACCGTAGTTATGTTTCCACGAACTTTAGTACACTACTTAAGCCTGACCCAACTTCTGTTGAACGTAAGCACACAGTAAAACTAGCTAACGGCAAATCCCTCGAGGCAACACGTATTCATCACGACTGTAGTTTGGAGTTAGCTGGCCACAAATTCGACATTGACCTTATCCCTATCACTCTCGGTAGCTTCGATATTGTAGTCAGGATGGATTGGCTATCCCTAAATCGTGCGGAGACACTTTGTCATGAAAAGATCGTTCGCATCCGCCTTTCTAGTGGCAAAACCCTTGATATTCGAGGCGAGAAGGGTAGCGTTGTAGTAAGCATCATTTCATTCATGAAGGCCCAGAAATGTTTACGAAAGGGTCATACCGCTATTCTAGCTCTTGTCGCTGATGTTCAAACAAAAGAAAAAAAGGTCGAAGATATTCCTATTGTTTGCGACTTTCCCGAAGTCTTTCCTGAAGAACTACCTGGTCTTCCACCTCACCGCCAAGTCGAATTTCAAATCGATCTAACTCCTAGAGCGGCACCTATAGCTCGAGCACCGTATCGATTAGCACCGACCGAACTAGAAGAGCTATCTACGCAATTGCAAGAGCTCCTGGATAAAGGTTTTATCCGACCTAGCTCGTCACTATGGGGAGCCCCCGTGCTTTTTGTCAAAAAGAAGGATGGTACTTTTCGCATGTGTATTGACTACCGTGAACTAAACAAGGTGACTATCAAGAACCGTTATCCACTTCCACGCATTGATGATCTATTCGACCAATTACAAGGGTCAAGCTTATACTCCAAAATTGATCTAAGATCGGGTTATCATCAGTTGAGAGTCCGAGATGAAGACATCTCCAAAACAACATTCAGGACTCGATACGGCCATTACGAGTTCCTCGTTATGCCTTTTGGGTTAACAAATGCACCCGCGGTTTTCATGGATCTTATGAACCGAGTGTGCAAGCCTTATCTTGACAAGGTCATCATTATTTTCATTGACGACATTTTAATCTACTCTAAGAGCCAAGAGGAACACGAGCGACATCTGCGTCTCATTTTGGAACTCTTACGGAATGAACAGCTTTACGCTAAATTCTCGAAATGCGACTTTTGGCTTCGTGAAGTCCATTTCCTTGGTCACGTGGTCAATGAAGCTGGGATTCATGTTGATCCAGCCAAAATCGAGTCTATCAAAAATTGGCCTGCCCCTAAAACTCCAACCGAAATCCGCCAATTCCTTGGTTTGGCAAGTTATTACCGTAGATTCATCAAAGGATTCTTGAAGATTGCACAACCTCTTACTGCTCTAACTCAAAAAGGTATCACCTACAAGTGGGGAGATGCTCAAGAGTTTGCGTTTCAACATTTTAAAGAGAAGCTCTGTAGTGCACCTATTCTATCCCTACCTGAAGGCACCGATGATTTCGATGTCTACTGCGACGCATCCATTCAGGGACTCGGTTGTGTGTTGATGCAACGCGAGAAAGTCATTGCTTACATGTCCTGACAACTGAAGGTCCATGAAAAGAACTACACTACCCACGACCTGGAGTAGGGAGTTGTAGTATTTGCACTCAAGATATGGAGGCACTACTTGTACGGTACCAAGTGCACGATATACACCGATCACAAGAGTCTCCAGCACATACTCGACCAAAAGGAGTTGAACATGCGACAACGTCGATGGGTTGAACTTCTAAATGATTACGAGTGTACAATCAAATATAATCCAGGCAAGGCAAACGTTGTAGCCGACGCCCTCAGCCGAAAAGAAACCAAGCCCAAACGAGTTCGTGCTCTACAGCTTACGATCCATTCAAACCTTCCTGAGCAAATTCGCAACGCTCAAGTTGAAGCACTAAAGAAAGAGAATCTCCTAGCTGAATCCATGCGGGCATGGAGAAACAACTCAAGCTCAAATCTGCTGGCATTCATTGCTTCACGGAACGCATATGGGTTCCATCCTACTAAAATTTGCGAGATCTTGTGATGGACGAAGCACACAAGTCTCGATACTCGATACATCCTGGTTCTGTGTATCACGATCTAAAGGTATTGTTGGCCTAACACGAGGGCAATTATAGCAAAGTATGTCAACAAGTGCTTGACCTTTGCTAGAGTCAAGACCGAGTATCAAAAGCCGTCTGGGTTACTTCAGCAACCAGAAATACCAACATGGAAATGGGAGCAAATTTCCATGGATTTTGTAACCGGGCTACCGAGAACTCAAAGCGGAAATGACACCATCTGGGTGATCGTGGACCGCCAACTAAATCTGCCCACTTCCTCGCGATCAAAGAAACTGACAAATATGACACGCTTGCCAGTTTATACTTGAAGGAAGTAGTCTCGCGGCACGGAGTGCCCACCTCTATCATCTCCGATCGTGACCCTTGTTTCGCGTCGTACCTGATAGCAGTCCATGCATAAATCATTTGGCTCGCGATTGGACATGAGCACGGCATATCACCCACAAACTGATGGTCAGACCGAACTCACTATCCAGACACTTGAGGACATGCTACGAGCGTGTGTTATTGATTTCGGTAAAGGTTGGGAAAGAGACCTACCCCTAGTGGAATTCTCCTACAATAATAGTTATCACTCGGGCATACACACCGCACCGTTCGAAGCATTGTACGGACGAAAATGCCGATCACCTATTTGTTGGGCTGTAGTTGGAGACAGCCAAATCACTGGTCCTGAACGCGTGCTTGAAACATCGGAGAAGATCGTTCATATTAGAAACCGCATGGCAGCTCATGACCGTCAGAAAAGTTACCCTGATAAGCACAGGAAACCGTTGGAATTCCAAGTTGGGGACATGGTTTTGTTAAAGGTCTCACCTTGGAAGGGTGTTATTCAATTTGGGAAACGAGGCAAACTAAATCCACGTTATGTCGAACCATTTGAGATCATAGAAAGAATTGGCACAGTGGCATATCGACTGGATTTACCTAAAGAACTTAGTGGTGTGCACAATTTCTTTCATATATCGAATCTAAAGAAATGTCTATCTGATGAAACACTTGTGGTCCCATTCAAAGAACTCAAGATCGATGACAATCTTCGTTTCATTGAAGAACCGGTTGAAATCATGGATCGGGAAGTCGAAACGCTTAAACACAGTAAGAATCCTATAGTTCGGGTTCGTTGGTACACAAAACGTGGCCTAGAAGTCACCTTGGATCGAGAAGATCAAATGATGTGCAAGTATTTTCAACTGTTCAAAAATGATGCATCCAAAGCTGAAGTTGCTACTGAATTTCGGGACGAAATTCTAGAGCAACTTGGGGATGATGTAGCACCCCAAAGAAACCCTCAACTGCATTAGCATCTTCAACGACGGTTTATAAATTTTGAGACGAAATTTTTTTCAACTTGAGGATGATGTGACAACCCGTAATTTCGAGGTAAAAACCCATTTGTATCGCTTTTATAAATCACACCAGATACTTATTTTATTTGATGAGTTAAGTATATTCTTATCAAATTATATTCTCTGCATATCGTGTTGTATCGGCCCGAACCGTTTAAACCAAAGTACATGTCTCGCGTGTCGATTCAACCCACTCGCGTAACTTGAAACTTATGAGACTCGAACTATAAGTTGGTTATTATACATTATATTAGTTATTGATTGATTAGTTATATTTTTTATAATTATTTGATTATACTTAAAAAAAATACAAAACACAATATAAATACAAAACTGCGGCCACCTCCCACTTTCTTTTTATTCATTATTTTGTTTCTTGGGTGCAGCCACCCTACAGCCCACATAAAATGGCCCAAATTCATCCACAATTTAATTGCTAACCACCCCTTCGCATATTAGTGCAAATATTCGTATGTTGTGCACATATTGTGGTAGCAACATGTTGTGGTAGCAGTTAATTTCTTTTCAACTCCAAGATCCTGTAACTCAGAACTACAATTGTACCACCTCTTCCTTCTCTCCCTTCTCTGCTGTGAGTGAAGATCAGAGCGGGCTTAAGATTTCGATAACTGACATCACTAGGTACCATACATCGAACCTTAGTTTTAGTTTTGGGATTCTGTTCATGATTAAATCGCTATATATGTTAATTTGTAGGCTGCGTTTTATGGATTTATAATGATTCTTATTGTTTTAATAATTACATGTGGTGTAGAACTATTAGAAGTCGCATTTGTTGATGTTATATTTGATCTTGAGTTTGGTTAGGCTGCTAGGGTTTAATTGTAGGTTCTATATTGTGATGTGATGATTATAAATTTCGAGCATGATTTTAGTATGTAAACTAGGTTGCGTTTTCTAGTTAGTTAATGAATCTTGAGGCTTGATGGTTATTTGGGTTGTCAAAATTATAATTGTTGGCTTTATGGTCGATCACGGGTTCGGGTATGTCTCTCGGGTGTTGGTTATGGGTTTAACCCGATGGTTAGTGATGAACTAGTTTCAAAATGATTTAATTGATGATAAAAACCTGCTGTGATTTATGGTTATAAGCTATGGGGTTGTTGGATATCGTTGTGGGGTTCGGATGACTAAACGAGTTCTGTCTAGAATGTTACAGCCGACTTCAAACGGCTATAACCGGGTCAAATTTTGTCATAAACTAATTTTGCTTAAGTCTAGGGTGAACTTTCAGGAAAAATCTTTCAAACATCATTGGAATGCCATTTTTTCGATGAAAAATGAATGTTTTATGATATTTTTCATGTCAAAGGCTCAGGCTGCGTTTTTTCGTTAGAATTTGTAACCCATTACGAGTATCATAACTCAATGTAGGAATTGAGTTATGATCTCAAATTTTTACTGTAGGAAGTTCCGGCAGGTCATGAAATCTCCAATTGGAATTTCGTAAAAAGAATAAACGAGAATTTTTAAATGATTTTTGGAGTAAACTGTCATCAGAAAGTGATTGATCAGACCTAGGTGTAGAGAATGATTTTTAGTGATTTTTATGTAAAGATTTAGGTTATGAAAAAATACACAAGTATTCGGGAACTAGAAGGCATGTTTTGTTAAAATATCATAATTTTATGAGTTCGTTCAGTATTTTAAATAAATTCTGAAAAATTGCCTTAAAACTGACATGAAACTGCAATAAGCTAAAAGTATTTGTGAACGTGTTAAATATGATTATATGTTGCAACAAAGTGTTGTATGTTGTTAGAAACGTTAACAGATGTCTATGAATGTATTATATGGAATTAGGCGATCTCCTACTCTAACTTACTTAAACGTGTAATTTGTACGACAACGTTATTCAGTGATTATGTTTTACACTACGTGTATGAATTCATAAATTGAAGTAACTGAAACGGTAAACATATCAGGATAAAGTTGACCTTCCTGATTACCTTTCAAGTTGAATACCAAGCAAACTTAGGTGAGTTCACAACTATTTTCTAAAAGCATGCGTCCCTGGTTTGGGACAACACTTTTTACGGTATCCCTGGTTTGGGCTACGCGCATGTCCCTTGTGTGGACCACAGAAACATGCTATCCACTGGAGGTGGATAGTACACTTAGACTAAACGAAAACTCTATCATGAAAGTCCCTACATTTTACCGATTAGATTGTCGGGTGGGCATAGGCGGGGTATTAGTTGATAGCGCTATTAGGTTTGACAAATCTCACACCGTGCTGCATGTGGAATTTGAGGGTGTGACATTTTTTGTTTAATTCAACCCCCTCCCCGAAAAGTGCCCACCATCTACTCATCCGCTCCAGCAGACCACAAACCACCGGACTCCTCCACCTCATCACCTCTCCAGTGATCTCGTCCGACTTCTTGTTGGTCCGTTGAGCAAACCACACGTAACAGACGCTGCATTGTGGATGCTCTTATCACCACTGAGGCACGATCCGATGTCTTTATTCTTTTCTTTTTTTGTCTTTTTATTTAGGAGGATAGTTCGATTTTGTATTAGATAGTAGACATAGGGGCTTAGTTTTTCATCTGATATTGGTAGCCTATGTGTGTTATTGCTTGCATCTGTGTTTTGTTCTTTTGTATGTTTATTTGATTCTTATGTCTGGATATGGTTTAGGAGTTGGGGTCTCATTGGAAGTACTCTCTCTATCCCATAGGTATGGTTTTGTCTCTTACCTAGGATAGAAGTAAGGATTGCCTATATCTCACATTCCCTAGTCCTACTAAGCTTGGCTAGAGGCGAGATTATACTGGTACGGTTGTTGATGTTGTTTTTTATAGTAATCTTTACATAATATGTCCGTTAGTTTTATATACTTCATTTTTTGATGTAAAAGTTGTTTTTTCTTTTCTTTCTTTAAGTTAAAGTTTTCTCTAAAAATTTGAGTTTGGCTACATTTATGTTTTCACTGTATAAGTTTAAGTCTGTATTTGCTTACGTTTTATGTCACGTGACAATATAAATTTACGGTTTTCTTTAACGATTTTTCTTAGTATCATTTTCTTACTACTTAGTCTAGTTTTACAACCTTTACACTCGTAAAACAGGGTTAAACACTAGTTTGTAAATAAAATAAACGTCGGATAATGAAGGCACGTCGGCATGGATAAGCTTCATTATTAATAATTGGTGAGGTGTAGGAAACATAACATAATAATTCATAATATTAATTTACTTTCATTTTTTATTCTATTTACATAAAATATACATACATATATCATTAATAAAGCAACCAGTAGAGTTTTTCGCGTGTTGCTGCGATCGATCGGTGTCGATTTGTTTCACTACGGTATCAATATAACACTTAATATAACACCAAAGAAGATGTGATATTGTTTAGACGATAGAGCGCCGTTGTACCGGACTTAATTCTAGTTAGAATTTAAATATTCTTATTATGTATCATTCTTTATATATAAACCGAATAATGAATAAATGAAATTTCTTTTATGTATAGAGTAAAATAACATAACAACCAAATGTAAATCTAAAAGTAATATACATATAAGACAAAAGTAAACTTAACAATCTTAAAAGTAAAAAAAGAGGAAAGAAATAAAAACGACAAAACCGTTGGGTCACCGACATATGGTTTTAATATATAGCAATATATACCGAGTGTTAGTGCTACTGTTGCATCGATACTATCACATACTGAATCGATACTGAGAATAACAATTGGCAGTGAATTTTACAGTTTTTATCAATATAAAAATATATCAATATTCGGATAACGTAACGACGCAAACCAATTCTAATAAAACTGAATTTCAACCGAGTACGTGAGCCGCGAGGTATCCGGTATTAGGGTTGTTTACAAGTCAAGCCGAACCAAACAGACCTTTGCTCGTGCTTGGCTCGTTTAGAAACCGAACCTAGCGGAGTGACTCATTTAAAACCAAGCCTCAAATCAAGCGAGCATTTTTCGAGCAGTAAATATTCCGAGCGAGCGTCGAGCGAAGTTTGAGCGATTTGGACAGCTGTGTCGCCCGATTTAAATTTGCTGAGAGAGATAGGTACAATGTTTAGTCTTAAGTTTTTATGTCTTTAAATACATGCACATTTCATATCATAATCTTTTTCTTATAAATAACAATGTTGTGGCCGACGAAATGATCATATTGCATGAACATTTACATTGAGAGTAGGAGATGATCGACTTAGGGTAACGACATGTAACATTCAGGCGATGAGCAGCCTATCGTTTATTGGTTTATGGTTTAATTTTAGATTTGAAATTAATTTTTTTATTGGCGTGGATGGACTAGTAGGTATAGATATAATTGTAAATTTATAAGTGGACCAAAATCTAATAGAGTGGTATATATAAAACCATAAATTTAATTTATATTTAAGTATATATGTATGTGTAATGTGTGTGTATATATAGGTGTGTGTGTATATATGTATAATTATCTTTGTGTATATATATGTGTATATACATGTTTATATATGTATGTGTATATGTATATGGATATATATACTAATTAAAAATAATAAGCTGAGCCAAACCAAGTTGAGCGGACCTTTGATTATGATTGGCTCATTCACAAACTGAACCGAATAGAGCGGCTCGTTTACAACCGAGCGTCAAATCGAACGAATATAATTGTAAATTTATATATAGTGGATCAAAATCTAATAGAATGGTCTATATAAAACTATAAATTTAATTTATAGTTAAGTATATATGTATGTGTAATGTGTGTATACATATATATACGTGTGTATATATATGTATAATTATCTTTGTGTATATACATGTTTATATGTATGTGTATATGTATATGGATATATATACTAATTAAAAATAATAATTCGAACCGAACCGAGTCGAGCGGACCTTTGATCATGCTTGGCACGTTTACAAACCGAACAGAGCGGCTCGTTTACAACCGAGCGTCAAAGTGAATGAGTAAATTTTGAGCAAGCGTCGAGGGAGCGACGAGCGATTTGAATGACCCTATCCGGTATCTATAATACATAAAAGAAGAGGGGGTGAAACGTAAAATAGCGAGAGATGGACGGGCTTTATAACACATAAATGACGATATGAGTAGGATTGAAGAAGATAAGATTTTATGATTGCATACAACACTGAGTCATCATCTTCTACCTCCAGAAACTGTCTGCAACCCAAACCATGAGTCTAATGAAATCTATCGGTGCATCGGTGGTGGTGACCGTCCCCACCGCCGCCGTCACCACCACTCACCTCCACCACTCCTCATTCTCCTTCCCCTTGCCGTCAATGCCACAACATTTGCCCAAACTTAACACCGTCACTAACGGTGTCAGCTGGAGAACCACCACCTCCGTCAGGACAGCTGTCTCCGCCGTCGATTCTAATGGCACCGCTGAAAAGGTCAGTTTGAATTTGTAATACGCGTTTCTGTTGTTAATTTGGGACAATTTTATGTATATGGGAGCGTAGAAGAGGGGTTTAGGGTTAGGGTTTGTTATAGTGTAGGATGTGTGATTGGTAAAGTTGTAAGTCAGGTGATTTGTGTAGAATGACATTAAGTAAATTGCTATTTATGATGTTCTCAATTCGATGTGTTGGATTTTTGTATGTAGAATTTGATTTATTTTTACTGAAACATGATTCGGTTCCGTCACTGTAATCCTCGGGCGGGTTGGGTCACCGAAGGTGTCGGGTCTTGCAATAGGATCATCTGAGAATACACAGGGTTACTCGAATGTTAGATACATTTTATGACGTTTGAATTTTAATCATCTCACATGTGTACAGAATGCGTGACAGCAGTCTTTAAAGGCTAAGTACGTAGTATATCCTGATATATCACTTATTATATCGGTTATCGGTCCCCTGGTGAGATATTTGTGCAAAATATTGGTCAGAATATAAGTACTAATAATATGATATTGACCGATATTGGACCGATATATCACCGATTTTCCCGATATCAGTACCTTTCTTCTTAGTTCTACCATTCGTCTTTCTTCTTATTGCTGCTAATATTAGTGTTTTAAGTCTTAATTGTTAGTGTTTTAAGTCCTAGTCAGTTCCTACTTGCTACAATTGTTGGTGTTTTGCAAGTTGCAAAAGGTTAATCTGTTAATGGGAGGAGGGTATACTGAATCGTTAGTGTTAAATTGCTATATATATAAATTTAGCATGATATTAAAATTGCCGATATCCAACCGTGATAACCGATATCTCAAGTATTGGTCCTTGACCGATATCCGATATTTTAGCATTAACTACTTAGTTTAAAGGTTTTATTATCTGAAGTGCATATGTTGTTTCATTTGCAATATTTACCAGAATCTTCAAAGGGTTAATTCAAGTTGTATATTACCTATGATGGGCAGTCACACACAACTCTTAGAAAAAGGAATTATATCATGATTTATACATACACATATGAGCTAAACACACAAGCTTAAGTACACAGTACAAACACATCATACGCTATATGCACACAGTACACTAACAAACCGAAAACCATTCAAACATGTTACATGCTCTACTTTTTTTTGTCAGTCAACTTTAATAGAACTATTTATGTTTTAGCACACAGCATCTCATGTTTTTACCATTTTGCAAAATGCAGGAAACAGAGAGTAACAAGAAATACCATTTTGTTGTTGCAAACGCAAAGTTCATGCTGGATGAAGAAGAACACTTTCAAGAACAATTGTTTGAACGGGCCCGCCTTTTTAAAGAGCGAAACATGGAGCAAGATTTTTGGCTAGTGATTGAACCCAAGTTTTTAGACAAGTTTCCAAACATCACCAAGAGACTGAAGAGACCTGCTGTCGCTTTGGTTTCCACCAACGGTACATGGATCAAGTAAGCCCACTACCACATTCTTAAACTGGTTGCTTGAGAATCATCCAAACTGTTATTCAAATGTTTTCAAAATCTTAATTTGATTTATTCAACCAAATTAGATATCATGTTTGATATGATAGTTCCAACCATATCTAATACATTGATTGTTCAATAATCGGTGGGTAAACTCGCCTCTGTTTTGAACAACATTAAATTTTCCCAGAATCAAACTATTTCTGACCCGTTACCTAAGATCAACCCCCCTCCTAAGATCTGAAAAAAAAAAACAGTTTTGCTACAATAACTCATTGGTAAATATGGATTATATTGGGTTTGTCCTCATAACCAAAATCAATGTTGTATTTATTATTGCAAAACTAATTATGCTGTACTTAATTTATTTTTTTGAGTTAGTTTATTCATTTGACTCATTTAAAATGATTAAGATAAATCATAACCCAAACACGAGCAATTATTCACAGGTTTATGAAATTGCGGCTAGATCGAGTTTTGTTAGAAAGCTTTGAAGCCGAGAGCATTGAAGAAGCATTGGCATTCAACCCTGTAAATCTAGAGTTTGACAAACCTGATAAATGGGTTGCACCATACCCCAAATATGAGTATGGTTGGTGGGAGCCTTTCTTGCCGCCAACCGCTCAGAAGCAACAAGTATGAGAGACTATAAGAATGTTTGTTTGTAAATTTAATTTTTTGTATGAGTTGAGTTTATCCAACAAGTTTTAGTTAGTTTTTACAAGGACCTTTGGATATCTATGTCCAAACTAGTTATGTTACGACTTAAAGTTGTAATAGTTTGTTTATATCTCTGAAAAGATATTATCGTCGCCTATAAGTATGTTAGTATTTTAAACTTAAGCAATTCACCAGTATTCGGATGAGTATTGAAATAGTTGATACCTGATCGATTACCTACCATTAACCGCAATATATTCTATAATCTTCAAATAATATATAATATATAAGATTTTAAAGTTGGAAACTTGACATTATTCAGAATATAGAAATGTTAGAAGTGTATTGGGTTTTTGATTCAAGTCGGCTCTTGGGGTGCACTTTGGATCGGGTTTCAAGTAATGAGGATCCAAACGGATAACTTTTAACAACTTAAAATAGTAAACACGTATATGCTTGATACCGCAGACCCACATAAGTAATGTGTACCTGACTAAGGAGACTGATCGTAGGGTGGTATCTAAACTCTAGTCGATAGAGGGTACCAAAATCTTCAACTCTAGTCGATAGAGGGTACCAAAATCTTCAACGCTGAAGCGACGACCAGCCGTAAAGACTTGAACGATACCTAAAACTAAAATAGTGACCGTGATTGCGCCTGCTGATTCAGGTCATGAACAAGGACAAAAGAGGAGACAGTGCCCCTTTTCATTGAATTGAATTAATATTTATTAATGAATTTATCATTAATTTTTTTTCCATGAATCAACAAAAATTTCAAATATTTTATTAATTTCCAACAAGTGGTCCCCTGACTTACAGCTACTACATCTATTATTACTAGTATAACGAGACTGGAAGTTTACTTTAGTTTGATCCACATAAATTTAGTCAACCCCTTTGCTTAATCTGCAGTATATTCTAATCAAGAACCCATAGAACCATCTTTCCTTTTCCAAATTCCGGTGGCCATCGCTGAAATCTTTATCGGAGCATTCATCACCGTGCTGTTTTAAAAAGTGAACCCAGCAATTATATTTATAAAATATATATTTTTGCAACAATCTCAAGAAATCTGTTTTAACTTGTAAATATATTTTATAAAAAGTGAACACAGTTCCTCCAAACTTAAAACAGATTTCGTGAGATTGGTGCTACAATCTTAAAACTTTATTTATAAAGGTTTTGGGTTCACGAAAAGATTTATAATAAAAAAAATACATAATTCTTAGAGATTATGATCTTATAAATATTTTTTTGGGAAACATATATGTAGTACACCTTGTTGTGTTTGGATTTCTTGAGATTGAGATACAATCTTAAATCCTATACCGTGGTACAAAACAAATAGTTTTGGTTCAACGGTTTGGTTTTGAAACGATTTTGGAATATTTAATTTTTTCTAACCTTTGTGTTAGATCGGGTTTATTAGTCTAAACCATACGTTTTTTTTGTAAACGATTCTCTAACATGTGTGTTAGACCGGCTTTATTTGTATTAACAATAGGTTTTTTTTATAAATGCTTCATGTTATAACATGCTTATTAGAAATGATCATGTTATTTATTTAATATGGTTTAAAGAATTAGTGTTAAAAATAAGTTTATTTTATATAAACTAATAAGCTTTATAATGATTTTTGTAATCATCTATTTCTAACACGTGTGTTAGAAACGTCTATGGAAAGTGTTAGTTTGGAAACAAGTTTTTAATTGTTCATTTTCTAACGTGCATATTGGAAATGACTTAATTATTTGAACCATATATATGTTTATAGCAAGTCGAATTAATATTTTGTAGAAATGTTAATATTTCTAACGTGCGCGTTAGAATTTCTTTCATTTTAACATAATTGTTAAAACTGGTTAAAATACAAATGTTTTGAAATGTTTTATGTAAACATTTTATATAAGTAATTTGTTGTAGCATTGATTTTAATGAATATAAGCACTTATATTATGCTTTGTATGTTTGGAAGTAAAAGGCCATACATTGAAGTTGATTTTTTATTGATTTCAAGAATTAAATCACCATAGAGATGATGTTATTTATATGAATTTAATAAAATTATAATTATTTACTAGACTCTTTATATAGAACATAAACTCTTAAGTAGAGTTTTATGTTAATTTATTAGTTTTTATTATTATTTATGTCTCTAATAAAATCTATAATTAAATGAGACTCTTTTCACTCCATGTCTCTTGTATTAAAAGTAGGCTATGTGCTTAACTTAATGAGATTGGAAAACTACAAGAGTAAGTACAAGAATTAAATCACCATAAAGTGATGGTGTAGTTGTGTGGGATTTATCACCAACTTTAATTTGTGATTTCAAAATCCAAATGGTCATGTTTTATATATATATATATATATATATATATAGGGGAAAGTTCATTTGAGAAGAAATTTAATGTGAGAAGAAAAAGAAGAAAGCACATAATGGTAAAACATTAAATAGTTTATAACTTCTCTCATTAATTATGTTATTTCTCATTAATAAAGCAAAAACATTTTATCCTACACATTTTAAAATTTATCATACATATGTCTTAAATTTACCGGAATTTACCCTATACGCATGTAAATTTACTCTACACATTTCAAAATTTATCCTACACATACTAAAATTTATCATATACATATCGAAAATTATCCTACACCATAAATTATTTTATCTTGAAAGAGTATATGTAAAAAAAATGAGTTACAAGTTTAATTAATTAGCTAATTAATGAAAATTATAGATTTAACTATGTGCCCTTTTTCATAACATTAAACACACACATTAAATGAAGTAAATGAATAATTTCTATTTGTTTAAACGTTATTCTTTTTATTCTTACAAAATTTTTCTTCTCATTTGAACTCTCCAATATATATATATATATATATATATATATACACTTAAATTTTCCAACACGTATGTTAGAAATGTGTATCACAAATACAATGTTAGAGATTGTACATTGTATAAGCCATAGTGAATGGAAATGTTTTATGTAAACATTATATATATATATATATATATATATAATATATATATATATACACTTAAATTTTCTAACACGTATGTTAGAAATGTGTATCACAAATACAATGTTAGAGATTGTACATTGTATAAGCCACAGTGAATGGAAATGTTTTATGTAAACATTTAATTGCCTTTGTGTGCATTAAAAATGATGAGAAATGGTTTATTTTATAAACTTTATCCTTAGGAAATGTTTTATGTAAAAGTTTGTTTCTATAATGTGCCTGTTATAACACTTTTTTTTCAACATGCGTGTTAGAAAATGTTTAGTACATGTGTAGTAAGACTAAACAATATAAAACCATTTGATATTATGGGTTTTGATTAATGTTATCATAAATTCTAACTGATTAATATTGTACATTGCAAAAGTAAGGGAATATTTTGAAATGATTTAAAACAATGTTTTACATAGTTTTTAAAATTCAAATGGTTTGCTACTCTTGCTAAAAGTAACATTTGTTGAACAAAGTAACAATCTCGTGGAAAAAAACTTGGTGTTGTTGTGAACAAATTTAATTGTTCAAGTTTACTACTTAAATGCAACATTTATAACAACCTGGTGTTGTTTTGAGCAGAATTGTCTAAGTTTGATGTTTCAAGATGAAATGGGAAACTTGTACTTACAAGTGCATGGAGTATTATTGAGAGAGTACCTTAAGACATGACATGGGACGATATCATTGAGAAGATTTCGGTCAGAACATAAACTGTGGAAGATAAAAGCACTTTGATATTTGATGTCTACATATCGTCTCTGCTTTCATTTAAATTTTAAAAATGTTTGGCACTTATGATTTAGTTTCCAATGTATTTTATTGTTTTGTGTTTAACATCTTCGGATAACACATGCAATTTTTTACAAAGAAATAAATCACTAATGTTTGTGACGTATAAATTATTTTTTTTTAAAAGTAATTATAACGTCAACTATACATTGTGTAAAAGAATATGGTTTTAAACGGATAGTACATGAACATAATTGGACATAAACAACTTGAGAGTTGTTGCTTACACTAAAAGTTAAAGACGAAATATCAAAAGTATAACCACATCATGAGAGAATAATGAAAGAACATACTAAGTGTATTGAAATGAAATACACAAACGAGATCCATGTCGACATACTTCGTTAGAAGTGATTGGAAAATTCACAAGTGTGAATTCTAACATATGAAAGAAAAGTACTATACATTTTTGTATACTTTTGATAAATATGTGAGATTTGTTCCGAGTGATCTATACGTAGATACGTCTACCACTTAATTATTGTTAGAACTATATGGATTTTATATTCGTTTAGGAGAACATCCTAAATATACATATCTCCTAACGAATAACAATAGATGTGTACAAATCACTTATGGAAAAATTATGAATGGCATGTTGTTGAGTGTCGATCTAGTTGACTCTATCTCACACATAATAGTGATTGTAGACGAGGAACATTCATCTTGTCGGTGATGAATGTGCTCGCAAGTGACTTAGATTAAGACTTATTTTTAAGTCCTTATGAGTCAATGGTAAGCATTGGAGATCAAAGGTAAACACGTTATGTTCTTTAATTGAATCATAAAGTTTAGCTATGTGCTATATACAATAATTTGTGAGACCTTCCAAAATATTGATGTTTTAGGATTATAAATATGTCTCATTATTTTGTCTTAACAAGGGATGAATGTTACAAATTGATATTATGATATCCTTAGTGAAGAATCATAATGATGTAGGAAAAAGGGTAAATGCACGGTACCCCTGACCGCGGGAGGGTTCTCCCTCCCCAAGCTAGCTTAGCCCCATAGCTGCCTGGCGGTTACTACTCAGCAGGATTATTCGGGCCGAGCTGGACTCGAACCCGCGTCCTCCCATTTGGAATGGGTGAGGCTGGCCACTGGGCTGACACCCCGTGGTTCATAATGATGTATCTTCTGTTCACATGCTAAAGTATTGTAGTCTAAAGCATGCTAGAGTAATACTTGGTTAATTATGGGTCTTGACGGAGACTAATTAACTCTAAACCGTCAAATTTGTATGAACACAAAAAGAATTTGTGTACAGAAAAAGTTGAGGGAGAATTTTCATTCATATAAGGAAAAGACATGTAAGTTTTGAAGAGTTTGTTCGAAAAGCTAATGAGGAGAACTCATTGTCTAGACTTATTCTAGATGTACTCTTAGAATTATTCTAAGTTGGTGACAAACTTATGACAATGGCATGTGTTGCTTTGGTCAGCTCGAAAGCTTATGTAACCTAATGTAAGATGAGTTGAACTCACTGATACAATGAGGTTGACGTTGTTCAATCATATGTGTATAAATGTCGTCATAAGTGAAGTTATGGGAATGTTGATCAAATGGCAAGAAATGTGGGGACGGATCCATTTAGAAACAACCTTATGAGGGTATGTCGAAATGGTTTTCATTACCCCATCTGGATGATATCCTATAACACTTAAATGTGGGGGTTTCTTGAATTTGTATAATAAAAGTTTGGCAATAAGGATTTTGTAATCCAATCTAACATTGTAAACAGACGACTAAGTGGAGGACACAGTTCGTAGTGCATAATGGAGATGTGTTTGCCTTAAATGATACGTCTATCTTAGAAATTATTATAACCAGATTCAGATGGCCATTGAGGTTATAGTATTAGAAATTGACAATAGGCAAAATTAACTTGCAAGTTAAGAACACATCATGATAACTAATCTCAAATACGTAAAGTTATTTATAGTGACTAGATAAAGTCAAAGATAATGTTATGGATCCAACAACCTGAGGGTTTATGGGTTTATTAGAGATCAAGTTGTGGAATGAGACTAAAGCCCATGAAAAAAGGTAGGAAACCTAACTTAGTTGACTGGAGATCCCAAGATCTAAGTTCAATAGGACAACTAACTCATATGCTAAAGGTGGTCACTGTGGGGGCATAAATGATTTGCATAAGCTAGTATATATGGTTATACATATCCCCAAAGTATAAAAGGTTGTTTTAATACGTCCTAGTCTATTCCTATGATATTTAGTGACAAAGAGTGAGGCTAAGCATAATATGTGGTAAAGGATTTGAATAAATCACGATAACGACAATGCTTTTAATGATCTAAGGAGAATCACCTATGTTAGAGAGAAGTGGGGTCGCTTTGAATGGAATTGAGGGCACAATTCCTAGAGCTCTCGCAAAACCAGGAAAGTATTCCACGACCATTATTGGACACGACTATGAGAAGATGACCCGGCTAAGGAGAGTCTTGTGTGAAGTGTATTGTCGTTTACACAAACGGCAGACGAGTTCAAAAACATCGAGGTCTACTGAAAGCTAGTGGGCTAAGTGTATTTCATGAGCGAAGGTTCAAAGGTTAACACCTACCTATCATATGCAAAACTCAACTATCGAGGTTCCACTGGGAATTTTATGTGTTTTGAACGATCTCTATTCATGTGGGGGATTGTTGGAAATTTGGTGAATGGATATTTAATATACTTATAATTTAATGAAATTATAAATATTAATTAGAATCTTCATGTGGTGAATGAAAGAGAAACTCTTTAGTAGAGCCTCTTGATTACATTAGTTAGTTTTATTAGAGTTTTTAAGTCTCTAATTAAGTGACTAATTAAGTGAAACCTTTCACTAATAATTAACTCTTAAACAATTAGTAGGCTATGTGCTTATTTTTGTGACTATAAGAATATTGTATTACTTGATACATAAATATACTAGAAGGAGTATGAACACTTGAAGACCAACTAGAGAGAGGAGTACTCTCTACTTGTTTTCCACCACTATCACATCCTTATTTGTTCCATAAGTTCAAAGACTAAAATTAACCGGTGTAACCTCGGGCGCTTGAGCCATCTTCAGCAGTACATATTAGAGATGGGCATAAAAATCGGTTCCGAACCCGAACCGGTAGAACCGAACTGGAACCGGTTCCAGTTCCTACCCGACATTAAGTAGAACCGGTTCCGGGTTCAAAATACCCATTGGTTCCAACCCGGTTCCACAATTTTACCATTTGAATCGGGTAGTAACCGGTTCCTACCCGTACCCGGTTCCTACCCGTGCCCGGTTCCTACCGTGGAACCGGTTCCTGACTGTTATAATGTTACCGTTAGAACCGGTTATAGCCGTTAAAATGTTACCGTTGAAACCATCTCTTAGTGGCAGGGTTTTGTCAATTAGAAGAACAAGACTAACTCCGGAATCGCTAGAGATGGCAATATGCTTAAAGGACCATTTGGATGCCGTTGATCGTGTTCAACATAAAACTAGTCTAGAAGATGAAGTTGAGTTAGAGGATAAAATTGTTGACGAAGAGGAGGACGAAGAAGTGGAGACTAACGATTCGGACGACGATTGTACCGAGGTACCCGCACCTAAGAGAAACTCATCGGAAAGTGTTGCACCTGCCGCTAGTAAACGATCAAAGAAATAAAATCTTACTAGAACCGGTTCTGAGTAATTTTTTTTTTTTTTTTTGTAACCGGTTAATTTTTTTATATATTGTAACCGATTAATTTGTTTTTAAATTTTAACCGATCATTGTTACTATTTTTATTTATCAATGTAACTAATAATAAAAATCAAACATAACAAACACAATAGAAAGAAACATTACACAAACTTTATTAAAACACCAACGATAACATTTATCAGGAACCGGTAAGTAGGAAAGGGTTTATATGCAAAAAAAACGATTTTTTAATCAGGAACCGGTTCCAACGGTAACATTTTATCAGGAACCGGTTCTGAACAGTAAAAGTCAGGTTTTTACTGTCAGGAACCGGTTCTGAACAGTAAAAGTCAGGTTTTTACTGTCAGGAACCGGTTCTGAACACTATCAGGAACCGGTTCCGCACCATACCTGGTTCCACACCATACCTGTCACACCCCGACCCGCATCAGAATAAGAGTCGGGGCATAATTGGGTTATCACCAAAGCTCATGATGTTTACTAATATGTTTCATATTTATTAAATTCAAATTACATCTCAAATGTTCAAGTCAAATTCATACAATACAAGGAAAGGAAAAATTAACTAAAACAATCCAAATTCTAAACTGGTTTATTCTTCTAGGCCGTCCTACATGTTTCTTGCTTTAACTTGATCACCTGTATCATGTGTAAAAATGGGGAATTTTGGGTCAACAAAAGTTGGCGAGTGAACCTGGTTAGAAAACATTTATTATAGGTTTCTTGTTGTATTTGATATGGAAAAACTGTGCAATAATCATATATGAACAAACGTATGTAAACAAACAATCACAAACACGTTGCATGAGTATATGATATGAATGACAATGTATATGTTGGCAACGTCTCGTTCACGCTCATAGGTAATGGGGAACGGACGGCCTATGATGATGTATGTGCGATCAAGGCTCAATCAAACGGAGCCGATCGTATGTTGGCAACGCCTCGTTCACGCTCATAGGTAATGGGGAACAGCTCACGCTCATAGGTAATGGGGAGCGGCGGCCTATGATAATGTATGTACTGAAAATGATAACTTTAATCTAAACATTAACCATACAAACAATTGATATATATTGGCAACACATTTGATCGTGAATATGATGGATGCACAAGTGTTTAATTGAAATAAATAAATAGCGACACATGATACACCCCAAAATGTGATTAAAACGGGGAATTGGTAGAGATTCACTCACATTGGGTGCGTTCGGTTGATGATGTTGAATGCGCACGAGTTTAGAGGATTGATCGACGAGGAATAACTAACATAATTAATAACGAAAAGGTACGGTAAATAAGTGGATTTTATTAACAATTATAATAGGATTTTTGGATATATTTTTGTGAGTTTAAGGCTATTTTCTAACTTCAAAAACATTATTTTTAAGTATTTTTAATTGATTTTTAAATTAAATAAATAAATAAAAATATAAAAAAAAATGTTGACTTTGACCGTTGACCATGACTTTTGACCGTTGACCGGTTCAGTCGTGTATAAGCATGCGCTGGGTGAGACTCGAACCCGTGATCTCCCGTACGCGTGCACGCAGCTCTACCAACTGAGCTACGTGTCTAACCCGAAATATTTCTGTTTTTAATTATATTTATACACTATTTAATTTAATCCAAAAATCATTTATTTAAAAAGGATTTAATTGTATCGAACCGGAGCTCTCAACAGGTCTCGAACCCGGGACCTGCGATTTAGTTTTGCACACAGTCCACCGCTGGACTGTGTGTCTAACATGGTTAATATTCTGGTTTTTATTATACTTAACATCTTACTGTGAGTTAACCCGGTTCGGTTTTAAAAAGAACATTTTTATTTAAGAGAGTGAGGTTTGGTCAAGGATCGAACTCGAGACGTGTATTCATTGTGTGCACACAGTCCACCACTGGACTGTGTGTCTAACCCGTTTATTATTCTGATTTTAATTAATCTTATACACTAGTTCGAACTCATCTTCTTCGTTTAAAACACAGACAACGGTTAACCAACTGTTTCTTGTTTAAATTCGATTAACGAATATTATAAGCAATTGAAAGGTAATGAACAGAGAGGGTTTGGGTAAAGAATGTACCGAATAGGTGTCTTTCTCAGAACTCCGGCAAGGATTCGTCGGCTCTGTTTTGTGAACTCCGTCTGTTCGGATCAATTAACAGTTTTGATTGTTTAGATGTGAAATTGAGTTACTAAACAATGATTAACAGGAGGTTTAGTTGATCATACCGATTAACAGCGTGAGTTCGGAAATTACAGCGATTTTCCGGCGAGTATAGAATATCCGGCAACGTCGTCTGGGATTGATTCTGGGTGATGGATTGATGTTAGTAATGGTCTAACAATGGATTGAAACAGAAAGAGTCGAGGTATTTACCGTGTTGATGTGAGTCTCGGTTTTCTGGCGAAAGTCCGGTGATGGCAGAAAAGTTCCGGCGAGTGAAATTGCTTCGAGAATTGGTGTGCTTTTGAGCGAAAAGATTACCAGAGGCTAGGTTGTGTATTTATAGGAAAGAATATCGATGAATTGGGTCCGATTTCTGTCTTGATTCGTTGGTCAATCTTTCTCCGGCGGTTATGACTGATGTCGCGGGACTGGACATCGGTTATAACCGATGTAGGTGTTAATACGCACGCTAAGTCATAAGAAACCGACAATAATTGGCGAAGTCGTCGGGATTTATGGCGACTACGAAATGGGCGCGTCGTTGACTGATTTTGATATCGAGTTTTGTTATTTGAATTAATTGTTTCGATATATTATCAAAAAACACAAGTGGCGGAGTGGTTGGATGTGTGTGAGTTAAGTTGTAAGCTTTCCTCCGGCTGACCCGGGTTCGAATCCCGGCAGCCTGTTTTTCTTTTTATTTATTTTATTTTTACTTTTTAACAATTATAGCTTATAAATTCCAATTTGTTTATTAATTATGTATCGTTTAAAATTATAATAAGTCATAAATAAGCATCGAAAAATTTAAAACTGACTATTCGATTAATAAACGAAGCGGGTTTTGAAAACCCGTTTTTCGACGGATGTTACAGTATCCCCTACTTTTAGAAATTTCGTCCCGAAATTTAAGTAGTAGTGGTAACAGGAAAAAGTTGTGGGTATTTCTCGCGCATTGAGTCTTCACGTTCCCAAGTAAACTCTGGTCCTCGTTTTGACTCCCAGCGTACCCTGACGATTGGAATACGGCTTCGTCTTAAACGTTTCTCTCCGAAGTCCATAATTTCTACTGGTCTTTCAGTGAAATGCATAGATTCATCGACTTGAATGTCTTCTAGAGGAATATGGAGATTTTCATCGGCGAGGCACTTCTTCAAGTTCGATACGTGGAATGTGGGATGAATTCTGTTGAGTTCTTCTGGTAGGTCAAGCTTGTATGCTACAGGTCCTACTCTTTCGAGTATCTTGAAAGGTCCTACGTAGCGTGGTGCTAGCTTGCCTTTTTGGCCAAAACGAACCACACCCTTCCACGGTGATACTTTTAAAAGTACTTGATCACCAACGTTAAACTCCAAGGGCGTTCGTCGTTTGTCTGCATAACTCTTTTGACGACTTTGTGCCGCTAGAAGGTTGTTTCGAATTTGATGAATCTTGTCTGTTGTTTCTTGTATTAATTCTGGACCGGTGATTTGATCTTCTCCAATTTCGTGCCAACATATTGGTGATCGGCACTTACGACCATATAACGCTTCGAAAGGTGCCATGCCGATACTTGAATGATAGCTGTTGTTGTACGAAAATTCAACTAATGGTAGATGAGCGTCCCAATTCCCTTTGAAGTCTATGACACATGCTCGAAGCATGTCTTCAAGAGTTTGAATGGTTCGTTCAGATTGTCCATCAGTTTGAGGATGATAAGCGGTACTGAGGTCTAATCGTGTACCCAAAGCGGCTTGTACGGCTTGTCATGTTCGTGAAGTGAAACGACCACCACGATCTGAAATAATGCTTAACGGTACACCATGACGGCTTAAGATTTCGCTGATGTAGATACGAGCTAACTTTTCATTCTTAAAGTCCTCGCGAATTGGAATGAAGTGAGCTGATTTTGTAAGACGATCAATGATTACCCATATAGTGTCATACCCACCAGAAGTGCGAGGTAACCCGATAATGAAGTCCATGGTTATGTTTTCCCACTTCTATACAGGTATTTCAGGTTGGACTAGAAGTCCTGAGGGTCTTTGATGTTCAGCTTTTACTTTAGAACAGGTAAGGCACTTGGAAACAAAAACAGCAATATCCTTTTTCATGCCAGGCCACCAGTAGGTGTATCGAAGGTCTTGATACATCTTGTCAGCTCCTGGGTGTACAGAGTATCGTGTTTTGTGCGCCTCTTTCATAAGGATATCGCGAAGGTTATTGTGATCGGGAATCCATACGCGATCTAGATAATACAGGATACCGTCGGATTTTGTTTCGAGTTTAAGTTCTGCTCCACAAGATAACTCATTGCGTATGCGTGTTCTGTTATGGAAACATGTTGAGCTTCTCGGATTTGATCTTTGATGTCGGTTATGATTTGCGAACATAGAAGACGAATGGAGTTCGCATAACCCTTTCGACTGAGTGCATCGGCCACCACATTTGCCTTGCCAGGATGATACCGAATTTCACAGTCGTAGTCATTAAGAAGTTCGACCCATCTTCATTGCCTCATGTTCAACTCCTTTTGGTTAAAGATATGTTGGAGGCTCCTATGGTCAGTGTATATTTCACACTTGGTACCATAGAGGTAATGTCTCCATATCTTAAGAGCGAACACAACGGCTCCAAATTCTAGGTCGTGGGTAGTATAGTTCTTCTCATGCACTTTGAGTTGCCTAGAAGCATAGGCTATCACTTTTCCCCTTTGCATTAATACACAGCCTAGTCCTTGCCCTGATGCGTCGCAATATACTACAAAGTCATCGCAACCTTCGGGGAGTGTGAGGATAGGTGCGTCACAAAGCTTTTGCTTAAGGGTTTGGAAGGCTTCTTCTTGTTTAGGTCCCCATATGAAGGGTTTTCCTTTATGTGTCAAAGCCGTGAGTGGTACAGCGATACGAGAGAAATTTGAAATGAACCGGCGATAGTAACCAGCCAAACCAAGGAATGATCTTACTTCGGTTGGTGTACGTGGCGCATGCCATTCTTGTACTGATTTGATCTTTGAGGGGTCGACATGTATTCCCTTGTCATTGACGACATGTCCAAGGAACTGTACTTCTTTTAACCAGAATTCGCATTTGGAGAATTTAGCGTAGAGCTTTTCGGTTCTTAAGAGTGTGAGGATGAGTCGAAGGTGTCGTGCATGATCAATCTTAGACTTTGAGTAAATGAGAATGTCGTCGAAGAAGACTATAACAAAACGATCGAGATAGGGTTTGCAGACTCTGTTCATTAGATCCATGAAGACAGCTGGAGCGTTGGTTAGACCAAATGGCATGACCATGAATTCATAATGACCATAACGAGTTCGGAAGGAGGTCTTTGGGACGTCTTCTTCATGTACTCTGAGTTGATGATAGCCAGAACGAAGGTCGATCTTTGAAAAACAGGTGGCACCCTGGAGTTGGTCTAGTAGATCATCGATGCGAGGTAAGGGATAGCAGTTCTTAACCGTTAACTTGTTGAGTTCTCTGTAGTCGATACACATGTGAAACGTTCCATCTTTCTTCTTCACAAACAGAACAGGTGCACCCCAAGGCGATGAGCTAGGACGTATGAATCCTTTGTCGGTCAGTTCTTGTAGTTGACTGGCCAGCTCTTGCATTTCGGATGGGGCTAACCTATAAGGAGATTTCACGACGGGTGTAGCGCCAGGTATAAGATCAATGCAGAATTCGACTTCTCTCATGGGAGGAAGTCCTGAGACGTCGTCGGGAAAGACTTGTGGGAATTCTTTCACTACAGGTATGTCTTCGAGTTTCTTCTCCTTATTTCCCTTCTTGACAACGTGAGTTAGAAATGCGACATAATTCTTGCGAAGATATTTTCGGGCTTGAAGACAGGACATCAGTTTGAGTCCTTTCGAAGGGGTTTCTCCAAAAATTCGTAGGGTTTGACCGTCTGCGAGAGGAATGCGAATGAACTTTTCGCGGCATACCACTTTAGCCTGATGTTGGCTAAGCCAGTCCATACTGATTATAATGTCGAAACTTCCCAACTTCATAGGAATGAGGTCAACTGGAAAATCGTGATCGTTTAGAGTGAGGGTACAGTTTCGGATAATGGAGTTTAATGAGACCAGTTTTCCGTCAGCAACTTCCACCGTTATGGATTCCATGAGTTTATCACGGGTTTGGTTGAGGATGGGTTCAAATTCTAAGGACACAAAACTCTTATCCGCGCCAGTATCAAATAACATGGATGCATAACTACCATTGATTAGAAACGTACCGTTAACCACGTTGTTGTCGGCCATAGCTTGATTGGCGTTGATGTTAAAAGCTCTTCCTCTAGCAGGTGGAGGAGCTTGGTTAGCTTGATTCACCGGATTTGCTTGAGCTTGAGCATGTATAATGTTCACCAAACGTGGACAAGTGTTTCTAAAGTGGTTTGGGTCGCAACAGTTGTAACAAGCCCGCATGGGTTGCATCATGGGGTAGTTGGGTTGGTAGTAGGTTTGGGCCGTATGTTGTGTAGGTGGTAGTAGTAGGGGTTGTTGGGTTTGACCCATTATCTGATGGTGGGTTTGGGTTGTGGGTTGGTTGCGGTTCATTCGCTGCAGTGAGCGGCAGGTTTGGATGGTGTGACCTGCACGGCCACAGCTGGTGAAATATTGACAGGGGTGTTCGGTATGTATTGGCAACGGGTGCATTTTGGGTATGGGCCGGAGTATGGCCTTTTGTATGGTGCGGGTGAGGGGGCAACTTGAGTAATGGGTACAGCAGGGATAGGGAAATTTGTTTGGGTGACAGCAAAGTTTCTGGTATTTCGTTTCCTCTTGTTAGAAAACTTTGAGGAGGAGGTGGAATGGTTTGAAGTTTGGCCTTCAACGGGGGCTTTCTTTTTCTCCTCCTTGAATTTACCGTTTCGGATGCGATTCTCGGTAAGTTCGGTAGCTAATTCCATAGCAGCTTCGAGAGTTGCAGGCGAAGTGCTGAGGACTGAGTCTTGAATTTTCGAGGGGAGGCCTCGAATGTAGTGTTCAACCAAGCGGTACACTGGGGTGAACAAGTTAGGAACCATCTGGTTCAGCTCAAGAAACCTTTTGTTGTAGGAAGTATGGTCTCCTTCCTTTTGCTTCAGCGAGTGGAATTCGTCTTCCAACTTCTTGAGTTCGCTTCTTGGGCAGAAGCGTCTGGTCATTATTTCCCTTAACGTTTCCCATGTTAAGGCCATAGCGTCTTCAACTCCTCTCTTACCCTTCTCGGTGTTCCACCAGGTCAGGGTTACCCCAAATAGTCTCCCGGTTGCGTAACGTATGTTGCGATCCTCGGGACAATCGCAATTTAGGAAGGTGTTTTCCATTTCCTCAAACCAGTGGAGGAGAGCGATGACACCTTCAGTCCCTTCATACTTTGGGGGATCGCAAGATTTGAAGTGTTTGTAGGAGCACTTCTTGGAGAGAGGGTTGTCGATGTTTTGATCCTCTTGATTGGGTGGGTTGATAGGATTCGCGGTGAGAGCTTGTTGGACTTGAATTACAATATCAGGAAGCACCGCGCCATTTGTTTTGCAATTTGAGTGGCCAAGCGTTCGTTTGACCTTCCTGACTTTCGACCTCCACGTAGCTGCCTAGCCGACATCTACAGGAATATACATAGGAAGATGATGAGTTTAAGGAGTGTTTAGGTGTCATGTGTCGTTTAAAATAATAAAATAACATAATCATCAATAATGCACTACATCCATAGGATGTCTTGGGTTTGCTCAAGTTTGGGCCTCCAATGTCCCCCATACCATCGTCTGTATAGTCATGTGGGCCCCCATGACTATTGGCTTAGTAGGATTCACATTGTTATTGGCGGTTTAACACTCGCATCACCCGAATGAAAATCATGAAATATGTTTACGAGATGTATGGTCGGAGGGTGTCCAGGTATAGACACAATGACAACTCAAAGTGGGGTTAGTTCACACGACGTTTGGTATAGCATGCTTTGGCCTAATAGGTCCTTCGTACTCTCATCGTTAGTCCCCAGGTAGGAAAACTGGTCCTTTATTTTGGATTTATACGAATGCCAAGCCTAGACAGGACGTTCCGACTACCGGTACTCGTACCCTTCCAGTTACTATATGCCCGTCATGAGAACTCACTTTGATGTGATTTGAAAATACAAAAATCGTTGTAAAAACCATATGAATTGTGAGGTGTGTGCTCCCATGGATATGATATGTTATGAGAATATGATTCATGATAGGCATTGTATAATAATATGTACTTATGAACATGCTTGCATAAATTGAATGTAACAATAAACATAAAGCATATAAACATCATGAATTTTGCATGTAACACACAAACAATTTAAAAATTCTAATCAACTATGGTATAGGCTCTAAGGGTCTAACAACCTATCCTATATCCCTATAGTCATGGCTCTGATACCAATCTGTCACACCCCGACCCGCATCAGAATAAGAGTCGGGGCATAATTGGGTTATCACCAAAGCTCATGATGTTTACTAATATGTTTCATATTTATTAAATTCAAATTACATCTCAAATGTTCAAGTCAAATTCATACAATACAAGGAAAGGAAAAATTAACTAAAACAATCCAAATTCTAAACTGGTTTATTATTCTAGGCCGTCCTACATGTTTCTTGCTTTAACTTGATCACCTGTATCATGTGTAAAAATGGGGAATTTTGGGTCAACAAAAGTTGGCGAGTGAACCTGGTTAGAAAACATTTATTATAGGTTTCTTGTTGTATTTGATATGGAAAAACTGTGCAATAATCATATATGAACAAACGTATGTAAACAAACAATCACAAACACGTTGCATGAGTATATGATATGAATGACAATGTATATGTTGGCAACGTCTCGTTCACGCTCATAGGTAATGGGGAACGGACGGCCTATGATGATGTATGTGCGATCAAGGCTCAATCAAACGGAGCCGATCGTATGTTGGCAACGCCTCGTTCACGCTCATAGGTAATGGGGAACAGCTCACGCTCATAGGTAATGGGGAGCGGCGGCCTATGATAATGTATGTACTGAAAATGATAACTTTAATCTAAACATTAACCATACAAACAATTGATATATATTGGCAACACATTTGATCGTGAATATGATGGATGCACAAGTGTTTAATTGAAATAAATAAATAGCGACACATGATACACCCCAAAATGTGATTAAAACGGGGAATTGGTAGAGATTCACTCACATTGGGTGCGTTCGGTTGATGATGTTGAATGCGCACGAGTTTAGAGAATTGATTGACGAGGAATAACTAACCTAATTAATAACGAAAAGGTACGGTAAATAAGTGGATTTTATTAACAATTTTAGTAGGAATTTTGGATATATTTTTGTGAGTTTAAGGCTATTTTCTAACTTCAAAAACATTATTTTTAGGTATTTTTAATTGATTTTTAAATTAAATAAATAAATAAAAATATAAAAAAAATGTTGACTTTGACCGTTGACCATGACTTTTGACCGTTGACCGGTTCGGTCGTGTATAAGCATGCGCTGGGTGAGACTCGAACCCGTGATCTCCCGTACGCGTGCACGCAGCTCTACCAACTAAGCTATGTGTCTAACCCGAAATATTTCTGTTTTTAATTATATTTATACACTATTTAATTTAATCCGAAAATCATTTATTTAAAAAGGATTTAATTGTATCGAACCGGAGCTCTCAACAGGTCTCGAACCCGGGACCTGCGGTTTAGTTTTGCACACAGTCCACCGCTGGACTGTGTGTCTAACCTGGTTAATATTCTGGTTTTTATTATACTTAACATCTTACTGTGAGTTAACCCGGTTCGGTTTTGAAAAGAGCATTTTTATTTAAGAGAGTGAGGTTTGGTCAGGGATCGAACTCGAGACGTGTATTCATTGTGTGCACACAGTCCACCGCTGGACTGTGTGTCTAACCCGTTTATTATTCTGATTTTAATTAATCTTATACACTAGTTCGAACTCATCTTCTTCGTTCAAAACACAGACAACGGTTAACCAACTGTTTCTTGTTTAAATTCGATTAACGAATATTATAAGCAATTGAAAGGTAATGAACAGAGAGGGTTTGGGTAAAGAATGTACCGAACAGGTGTCTTTCTCAGAACTCCGGCAAGGATTCGTCGGCTCTGTTTTGTGAACTCCGTCTGTTCGGATCAATTAACAGTTTTGATTGTTTAGATGTGAAATTGAGTTACTAAACAATGATTAACAGGAGGTTTAGTTGATCATACCGATTAACAGCGTGAGTTCGGAAATTCCAGCGATTTTCTGGCGAGTACAGAATATCCGGCAACGTCGTCTGGGATTGATTCTGGGTGATGGATTGATGTTAGTAATGCTCTAACAATGGATTGAAACAGAAAGAGTCGAGGTATTTACCGTGTTGATGTGAGTCTCGGTTTTCCGGCGAAAGTCCGGTGATGGCAGAAAAGTTCCGGCGAGTGAAATTGCTTCGAGAATTGGTGTGATTTTGAGCGAAAAGATTATCAGAGGCTAGGGTGTGTATTTATAGGAAAGAATATCGATGAATTGGGTCCGATTTCTGTCTTGATTCGTTGGTCAATCTTTCTCCGGCGGTTATGACTGATGTCGCGGGACTGGACATCGGTTATAACCAATGTAGGTGTTAATACGCACGCTAAGTCATAAGAAACTGACAATAATTGGCGAAGTCGTCGGGATTTCCGGCGACTGCGAAATGGGCGCGTCGTTGACTGATTTTGATATCGAGTTTTGTTATTTGAATTAATTGTTTCGATATATTATCAAAAAACACAAGTGGCGGAGTGGTTGGATGTGTGTGAGTTAAGTTGCTAAGCTTTCCTCCGGCTGACCCGGGTTCGAATCCCGGCAGCCTGTTTTTCTTTTTATTTATTTTATTTTTACCTTTTAACAATTATAGCTTATAAATTCCAATTTGTTTATTAATTATGTATCGTTTAAAATTATAATAAGTCATAAATAAGTATCGAAAAATTTAAAACTGACTATTCGATTAATAAACGAAGCGGGTTTTGAAAACCCGTTTTTCGACAGATGTTACAATACCCGGTTCCATAATACCCGTACCCGGTTCTACACGGTTCCATATTCTTGGGTGTGAACCGGGTAGGAACCAGACCCGGTTCCACACCATACCCGGTTCCAATGACATCCAAGCAGAACCGGTTCCGGGATGGAACCGGTTCCGGGTAATAATAAAACCCGATTATGCCCATCTCTAGTACATATTGTTTCGGTTGTTGTACCCTAGCTGTTAACAAGGTTACAAAGCTGACTTTCCCAAGTTATAAAAGATTTGTGTCCTGTGTACTTAAATCTAATTTTTAAAATGTTTTCAAAATGAGTCAGTCAGGTGTATTTACCAGGGAAAACTGACGTATTTTCAAAAGACTAAGATGCAGGTACAATACGAAATAGGCTGGAAGTTGCTTGGTACTGATATAAGAGGATCTTGTAAATCCTTAGATCTGCCCAAAGTATGTTATACATTTTTGTACATTATACGATCCGCCTGTGGATCTTTCATTACAAGTCGTCTGTATATTATTTTTTTCGTACTTTAAACATTTGGTTTGTAATAGTAATTTAAACTCCAAGAGTTCCGCTGTGCTGTGTTTAATTGACTATGATGATATCAATTTACGTCATAATATTCCCCACCCGGGCCTACCTGTGTTTGGTTGCAAATTATGGGTGTGACAAAGGTGAAAGTAATGTCTAGTATGGATTATTTTTGAGAAGTGGAAATCAACAGTTATCAATATCGAGAAGTTGAAGATATCGGGTTGTCGTCCACTTACATCCTTAAAGTTCCCAACAATACACGACGTCCCATCCACTTTGAAGGTTCTTAACATTGAGGATTTTGATAATCTAGAGACGGATTGGCTTCTCAACAACTTCTTGTCATCACTTGAATATCTTGTGATTTGCAGAATGCTGAAGCTGAGGTTGTTTCCCAAAGACGCTTTGTTCATCTCACCACATTAATGATTTCGAGTTGTGATAACTTAGAATCCATTCCAGGACAAGGTTTTGGTTTCCTTCCATTTCTTAGCCTCAAATCTCTTTTGATAAATAATTGCAAGAATCTAAAGTCATTTCCTCATGAGCATTTGTAAAGTCTCACATCTTTGGAATACATGTGGATAAGTTATTGTCCAAATATGGACTACTCATTTCCTTGTGGTTTGTCGCTTCCTAATCTAAGTAACCTATCAATAGGAAGCTTAAAGAAGCCCATCTTAGAGTGGGGCCTACAAAATTTCCGTACGTCGCTTGATACACTGATCTTATACGGTGAAAATTTAGGAGCGATTTCGTTCGCTAAGGCAGACCATACAACACTGCAACTACATCGTCTTTTCTTCTTCCACCATCTCTAACTTATCTATATATCAGTGATTTTATGGACATGGAATCTCTTTCAATGGGCCTGCAACACCTCACTTTCCTTGAAGAACTTCTTGTTATTTCATGCCCGAATCTTAAAGATCTGCCTGTAACACTACTCCATTCACTTTCATGTTTTTGGGTAAAATATTGCCCGAAACTGAGGAAAAAGTGTCATAGTAGAATAGGAAAGTACTGGCCCATCATATCACAAATCCCTTATCTTGATGTAAAATAATTTCAGGTATGTAGAACATAACCATTGTACATGTTTACAAAAGTATATGTAAAAGTTCTAATGTTTTGTTGTATAGTCATTACTCACAAGTCATATCTATAGGTTACAATTAAGATTCTCCTTATAACAATTAGATATGTGGTACTCATGTAGTTTACTCATATTACTCATGTTAAAATTTATTTTATAAAGTCATTTGCTTAATTTATTGTCAGTACAATTTATATGTCTTATAAAAGTATGATTTGCTGTGTTTATTTTAATCAGTCTCTCTTCAATTTAGGCTTCATTTCACAAAACTTGTCACTCCAATCCAAGTTGGAAAGTAATCTGATGGTTTTGAGTAGATTAACCGATTTGAAAATTAAAACCTCACATAACAAGACAAGTTGGGATCATGTGCATCACGCATTATGTACTCCTGATGGGCGCATTATAAAACCTTGAAGGCTCTAGATTAATAGCTGAGTTTGTCAGATGTTACCTAATCTGTTTTGGTGTTATGTGATTCTTTGTCTGTTAACTAACAGTCTAAGAATTGTGTGTTCCTTAAAGGTGTTTGTTAAGAGCTCCCGTTTTGAGTTTTGGTTTGAACTCATATTAGTATTAAGAAGAAGATTGAGCAGAAATCAAATAACAAAAGGGTATGTTCATGAGATTGAGCTGAAATCTAATGGATGTGTTCAGCACAGTTTTGGATCAAGTGTTGGTTTCGGTTTTGTTTTTTTCAGGTTCTAATTGAATGAATTGATCGACAGAGTTTGGTTTTTGACCAACATGTCATTTGTTGGTTATGGTTTTTGATTTTATGGTTCTATCGGAGCGATTGGATTGGAAAATTTTGATTTTTGATTGAATTTTGGTTGCTGATCTCTTTAATTGGGAGGGTTTGTTCTTCCATCCTCTATTTGAACAGCCCGGGCTGACCCACATTTATTTTGCCAAAATGATTTGACCCAAACCAAAATGACCAACTTTTTAAAATGACACATTTTGATCCGAACCCATCCTGACCGGTCACCTGCCCTATCCAACCTGCCCGTTTTCCGCCTTTAACCATAACCTACCTATACATATCACAAATAGCTTATATGACCATCATCATTAAATAATATCCTTTTTATTAAGAAAACAGAGAAGGTTTACCAAGTCATAACCTACCTATACATATCATAAATATAGTTTATTGAAGTGTTTGCATGTAAATTCATTTGAAATTCAGTACGAGTTGCAATAGATCCACTACCTTACCAACGGTAGGAGGTGGTGGCTAGGCTGCAATGAAGGCAGCTAGGGCTACCCCCAAACATGGGATGGAATTCTTACGCATCACTAGCATGGGTGTTGTTATAACTATGCAACAATAAGTTTTTACTTTTCAATCTAATTGACGGATAAAATGATATCCTGCATGGGATACTTCAAATGGAGTTAGTAGATCTCATACTTCGTCCTTTCAAATGTATCATCAAAATATTGGTCAATAGCATGTTCTTCCACCTACATGTGTAGTTGACAAATGTATAGTCAACATTTATGATGAAGGCGATTGCATCCCACCCCATATTGACAATCATGACTTTTTTAGGCCATTTTGTATAGCATCTATTCTTAACAAGTGCAAGATAGCGTTTGGAACGAGCTCCTAGAAATTTTCAGGTGCTTATAATAGTTACCGGTTGGCGTACTGTTGATCCCCGTATGTTGACTTTTTTTAATTAGATCTTTCTACTTTTATTCTAAACTAGCATATAAATATAAACATACCCATTCAGTATGTTATCTTTCTGCATATATGTTCTTGTTTTAAGTGGTAACGGGAATATGTTGCCGTGTCCCGGCAATTCCTACCAAAATGTTGCAAGTATTCTTGAAATTAATGTTCTAAGTATCGACTCGAGTCCTTGTAAATCAGGCTCTAAAAGTTTTTTGACTCATCCATTTTTCCAAATGTAATTGAAATGTCCAGTGTTTGGGAGAGAAGTTTAGTCTATCCCCTCGTCAGAAAGCTGTGTTTGATTGTCTCCGGGCACCTCATTCTCAGGATTTTCTGACAGTTATCCCCATTGAAGGACTAGGCCAACACATGTCAGCAGTGGAATACCGGGCAATTCTTAAGTACCGGCTAATGATCCCTCTGTTTCCGGTTGATGAGCCCTGCCCAGTTCGTCGCAAGGCTTGTTTAGATACTTTCGGCGAACATGCGGTCCATTGTAAGGAGTTACCTGGTTTTAAATACCGACATGATTTGGTAAGGGATATTCTCTATGATGTTTTAAAGCGGGCAGGGATTTCGGCGAAAAAGGAGGCTCCGGTGAACTTTCTGACGGATCCGCTCGACGGGAGGTCTACTCTTCGGCCAGCTGATATTCTTGTGTTTGGGTGGGCTAGAGGAAAACACGCTTGTGTGGACCTTACAGGAGTGTCCCCTCTTGTTGGACTCAGGGATAATGGGTTTGTTGCTGGCCAGGCTGCGTTAAAGGCGGAATCAGGCAAGGTCGCTAAACACGAGAAAGCTTGTTTAGAGAATCAACACGTGTTTATCCCATTCACTTTTGATACATTTGGGTCCCTAGCCCCAGAGGCTGTGGAATTTCTAAACAGGGTCTAACAGGTTGTGAATAGTAATATTTCAACCTTTAAGGGCCGTTTCGTCTTTAGTAGGATTGGTTTTGAAATTCAAAAGGGGGTTGCGGCGCAGCTTGTTGCCCGTTTACCTGCCACTTGTTTGTAATTTGTTACTTTGGTATTTTAATTCCAAAGATAGAATAAAAAAAAATATTATTGAAATATGCATATGAAAACATAAAAAAAGAGATTATAAGTCAAAGCCAACAATTGTTGTATGATCGACCATTTGTTGAAACATAGAAAAAACGGACATGGACAAAAGTTGTGTTTCGACATGTTTTTGGAGCTGATTATTACAACTTGAAGTCGGAATAAACATTTTTAAATGTGATTCAAGACTTCCATTTCCATTTCACAAACATGTCTTATGTTTTTCACTAAAAATGTCATTTTGGTCATTTATCTATTAAATTATTTAAATAATCATAGTTTGTGAGACATTTAAACATCGAATTATCTGATTACAACAACTTAAATCAAAAGAAGTTCATCCAAACATCATTGCTTACCACTCGCTTTATTACTGGTTGGTAACCTAATTATCAACAACCAGTGGGACATATTTACTTTCAAAACAACATCTAAAAACCATTATATCTACATTGAAAAACAATAACTTCAAGAAGACTAAGAATTAGAACATTTTGTGGTTTTGGTAAGAAATGAAGGCACACAGTTTTTGGCAACATCTGAACCGTTACCATTTAAGACAATAGTTATTCTATAAGAAGGAAACATAATGAATATGTACATTTATGTATCTTAATTTACAATGAAAGTAAAAAAGATATAGTAGTAGTTACATTTATATATCTTAATTTCCAATGAAAGTAAAAAAGATGTAATAATAGCAACTAAACATATGAGGATCAACACCAACCCAATTGATGATAGAATATCATACGCGCCGGAAAACCCCTGAGTTGGTTCCAAACACTATCAACAAACACTACGAAAAGATACAGTGCACAATGACCTACAAAAGTCATGATTAATTAATATGAGGTGGAATACAACCGCCTTCATCATGAATGTTGACTTATACAATTGGTGGGTACACATGTAGGAGGAAGAACATGTCATTTGACCAATGTTTTGATAATACATTTGAAGATTCTGAGGGATAAAATCTAGTAACTCAGTTTGAAGTATCCTAGGCGAGTTACCATTTTCATCTTGTAAGCAAATATAAATCCATTATTTTATGCAAAACGCTTATTAAATTTGGAAAGGAAAGATAAAAGTTACTGTTATATACTTATAACAACATCCAAATTGGACAGTCAGGCACCCTTTTCCCCTCATCGACTTATAGATCTGTAGAACTAAATGTGGACCTGCAAGTTGTATCAATCAACATTAGGATAATTTTTTTAAAATAACAAAGCTATTCACCAACGAATTAAAGAACCACACTTCTACTTTTGACTTGAAATTTGACATGAACTATAAATCTTGCAAAATAAAAGATTTTGAACTACACCAAACTTTGTATAATCAAACTTCACAAAACATATAATGATATTGGTATCTTTGAATCGAATCTCATAGCTTGCATTTGAAAGATAATATCAATGTCTCTCAAAAGGGGCAATAATGATGATTATAAATTGTAATTTCATAGTTTAGCCAAAATTATAAATTAATAAAACCTGATGTAACAAGATCCAGTACCAAATCAAAGAAATCGAAATAACTAAACCTAAAATACATACTTGGATGAAGAGAACCGACGGAGATGAATCAGGGTTATGAGTAAAGACAAACTAAGTGGTGGGGTTCTTGTTTATTGAGGCTGATTGATTGGTCTATTGCTTTAATGTGTTTATCACGTGACCTGGCCTTGTTTTGGATGCAAACGGTACAAGATTAGGGGCTGGGGAATTTCCAGCACTCATCACACCAAATTATTAAACGTCATGTTATCGAGCTTGGTTTCATCACTAATAATGAATTTTAGTGGGGTGTTCCTCACTAGTGATGAATTTTTTTTATTTTCTCATCATCCAACGTTAACATAACATTCGAAATCAACCGTCACATCATCATCTACACGCGTGATAAGTACAACGCGTTTTCTTCTTCACACGTGTTCGGTTTGGGTGCTGGCGGTATTCCACGTTAAACAACACGTGGTAGAAGAGCCACCACGTAGCGCCTGAGTGGTGGTGTAACATCCTTGTTTCCCATTGTTTCCGTAAAAATAAAATATTTGAGTAGGTTACTTCTATTTATAAGACTATTTGTAGTGGTGAATCAAGATAATGCCACTCCCTTGGACATGATTCATCATATGATGGTCCAGTTAGCAATGGCGCATTATGGGGCATTTGTTTAAAATGATGGTAGTGGTATAATGCTCAATAATGCCCCGTCCAATGATTACCCAATTAATTTTTTTTAATTAAAACTAATAATATTTCGTTAAATAAAAAAAGTACATTCCTAAAAATAAAAAATAAACCGAAAATGGTAAAAATAAAACATAAAATCTAAAGTCCGTATCTGTCACGGATTTATTGCCGACGCATTTCCACTAGGATCAACGCGTCTCCTACGAGGCGAAGGATCAATTTAAACAAAAATTCTATGCCTTTCTCCATTTGTGTCGATTCTTGTAGCACGACAATCTTTTTTTTTTCGGCATTTCTTTCTTGCATTGTCTTTAAACGCCTATGACCAGATCTCGAATGTCTCGTAGGTGTCGGTTCATCTTTTCGAAATCTTGCTTCATTTTGAAATTTGCCACGACTCCGCCTTCCCCCTTTTTTCCCACTTCGGGCAGTCGGGCCAACTCCACTTCCTCATCCTCGTCGTCCAAATTATTGTTTAAGTCGACCAAGGATGATGTTTTGGACCATTTAGGACATCCGCATAGAAGCTCCCAACAGTTCAAGTATGTAAAAAGGCCTCTCGTTTGGTTGTACTCCTGCAATGCTCTTGTTACTATATTAGCGTCGTTTTGACCACTACCCTAGTTATCCTCGTGCGTTGGAAAACTTCTTGGAACAAATGACATTTCTGGTTTATATCGGCCCATTTGCTTAATATTGAATCTTTGTCCCGATACTCACCTTTACCTATTGCATTAAAAAAAGTTTCCCGGATTTTATTCTAAAAATGGGGAGAATTTGATAGTTTGCTACAAAAAATAAAACAAAGATATTGTTATATTTAAAAAATTTCATGTTTACCAAATTATTTAAAAAGAAAAATTCATACTATTTAAAAAGGTAAATAACGTTTACCAACTTCGAGATCCTCCGATATGTCGAGCCACACCTGTGTTAATGCGTAGTTCTCATCTTTCAACCAAGCTTGGTTTGGCGTCGTTTTGACCGCTACCCTAGTTATCCTTCGTGCATTGGAAAACTTCTTGGAACGAATGACATTTCTGGTTTATATCGGTCCATTTGCTTAATGTTGAATCTTTGTCCCGATACTCACCTTTACCTATTGCATTAAAAAAAGTTTCCCGAACTTTATTCTAAAAATGGGAAGAGTTTGATAGTTTGCTACAAAAAAATAAAACAAAGATATTGTTATATTTAAAAAATTTCATGTTTACCAAATTATTTACAAAAAAAATTCATACTCTTTAAAAAGGTAAATAACGTTTACCAACTTCGAGATCCTCTGATATGTCAAGCCACACCCGTGTTAACGCGTACTCCTCATCTTTCGACCAAGCTTGGTACGTCTGATTCGAGTGTGGACGTTTGGCTCTTTTTTATGAGACCATTTACCACGTTGAGATGCCTCGGCTATGGGCTCGGGTTATGTCTCCGGCACTGTTGCAATGTCGAGCTCGGTTTCTTCTTGAGCCGCATATGAACTGCACATGGATGCAAAACCGTGTGGACCATGAAAGAATTGCGGAGACATGCCTAATATTTGTGTGTACGCCATCATACCCGGGTCCCTTGGAAATTGAAGGATGGTTGCGGTTGGGTGGTGTTGGGGCGATATAAGGTTTGGTCGTCGGGTCTAGTCGGAACACTGAAAGAGGGTCGGAAGGGATTCATGCTATAATTTCTTTTATAAAATATGAAGTAGTATTGAAGAGAAGAGGGTAAAGTTTACAAAAAATGCATAAAAATAAAAAAAGAGGGTCGGGTCTAAAAAATATTTTTTTATTACTGTTGGACCCAACGGTCCTATCGATCAACGTGAAAAATCTGGCATTTTAAATTAAACACTTGTGCCAAAATTTAAAAGAAAAATGCCCAAGGGGGTGGTTAACCGGCGTGGAGGGGCTTTTTTTTAAGGGAAGACGCCAAAAAAACCCCCCACTATGGGTGGTCTAAGTAACCATTGTTAATGGTTTTAATTGGTTGTGAGAGGATAAAAGAGAAAATATATAGGAATGTTACTATTCATTTGTAAATATATGGGAAACACTATTCACTCTTTATAAATTGTTTTAATACTTTTAGAAGTGGTTGTGAGTAAAAAAGAGAGAAAATATAATAATAAAAGTATACAATATTATTTAATTAAAAAAGCAAGGGAAAAACTAGTTGTTTTAGTGTAATTATATGGTTATGGAAAAGAATCAATTGTGAATGCTCTAAGCGGTAAGGGTAGCAGGGTGTATAGTCCCTGCACGGGCACACCGCCGCCTCCCCATGTTTGAGTGTGGTGAACTTTTGAGATTAGTGAGTAGACACCGCATTGGGGAAGAGGAGAGAGAAAGGGTTAATGATGGCCCTACTCTCTTCCAACAAATTACATATTTATCTTGTTTTTAAGAAAAAATGGTTTGGGTGGAGCACTCTTGTGTTTGAGTGTAAAATAGAAAGTGACGAGGGGAGTTGACATTCCCTCGGCAAAAAAAAAGGGCATCCATTTTTTTTGCCTTAGCATGGGTATACTTTTGTTCTCGCCACTACGATTTCATTGAAGCCATACCTGCACGTCCTTATCTCCATTTTTCTTCCACCATCTAGTAACATTGATGTACCATTATCAATTATCCTTTTTCTTTGCCCACTACTCCAACTCATAGCGGGACATACAATCCTAAAAGAACGCCACAATTAAACTTATATTAATTGAAAAAGACATAAATGAATAATTGTCATACATGGTTAGTTTCATACGAAACTTGCGGGAATTGGGGTTACTTGTCATCCACTGGCACCTGTTTGATTTGTTCAACATAGCTGGTTTCATCAGTGTAAACATTGTCTGGATAGTTTTGCTGTGTATAAGAAGGTTCACCACCATATTCGTTTAAGGGATATTTTTGTTGTGTGTAAGAAGCTTCACTAGGTATTCGTTGCCCCGGATAGCCATATTCGTATTCACCGTCAAGGACAGGCTCCTGAAATGAGTTAATGGTTAAAAGGTGATGGTAAATCTAATGCCTAATATAAATAATAAGTAAATGCTTGTCAGGTCCAACATCAACAGTGTCTTGTGATAAGAACAAACACAAGACAAGACCTCCTCCTCGTGATAATCATTCACCCTTATCTCGTAAGAATCAGGAATGCGAGACCCCTCCTAAAACAACCATGTGGTAGGCATTTCAAAAACAAAATAAGAAACAAGGAAATAAATCTTATACTATACTGTTCTCTAGAACTCATTACAAGTTCGATGATTCGTCAAAGAAATAGCTGTCGTCCACCAAGACACCATTAACGAATGGAATATCCAACGTACTAAACTTCTTTCAATGTGGAGCATATGTTTTTCAGTAGAAAGTGAATTAAATTGTTTAGCTTTGATTATCGTTTATAAAAGCACGATGCATGGCAAAGAAATCATCCATCTAACCACCAACACGACTCTTATTGGTCTATACTAGGCGTATAAGTGGGACCCACACATCAAATCTCACAACTTTTTTACCTATACGCCTCGTATATATCTATATAAGGCATATAGATGGGACCCACACATCAAATCCCACAACATTGAAACACTGCATTGTTCGTACCATATACGCATTGTATAGAACCATAAGATGCGTATAGGTACTCATGTGACACCTTTGGCAGGCGACAATAGACTTTGGGGATTGTGTGAACCATATACACATAGTATGATGCTATAAGATGCCTATAAAGGGTTTCAAATAAGGGGCTGGGTGTCCCAATAATACAACCCTTTCCAAATCAACTTGTTATATAGTACAAAGTTAATTCTCGTTCCAATACACGCTACAATTTTGCGTGTTTCCGTAATTTTCTTCAATGAATCTTTGTTTTGTGTAAATAACAATTTGGTATCCAACAATCCTTCGGGATTATGAAATTAATCTTGATTCTAAGCACAATTGTCATTCTTCAATCTTATAATAATTTAAGGTTTGCGGTATGGGATTAGCCAAATTACAGGGAACAAAACCGATAATTTTTTTGTCCAGGATTTTTCGGATTGATCGCATTCTTCAAACGCTCTAATACCAATTTGATGGCCCAAGTATGATCCATTAACACTCACGGTTTCGGAAATCAAGATTGTATATAGAGAAATTGAAACAATTCTACACTATGATTTCTGATTGAGAACCGGTATGTTACAAATGGTGGCCAGTGGTGGTAGGGGTGCAAATGAGCCGAGCCAAGCCGAGCTAGGGCTCGACCATGCTCGAGTTCGAGCTCTTTTAACTTATGAAGGATCGAGCTCGACACGTAAATAGTTTTTTCAAGCTCAAGCTCAAGCTCAACATGTAAATAGTTTTTTCAAGTTCGAGCTCGGCTTATTTAATATTTATTAATTAATATATATATTTATTATTGTCATAATTTTATATACAATTTATTTATGTTTTCATAATCTTATAAATTTAGTTATCTCCATATGTATATTAAATATATAAATTCAAACTTATATAAGTAGTGGCTCGTTTAGCCTTGCGAGCTGGTTCAAGCTCCAAAAGCGAAGCTCAGGCATAGGGTTTGTACGGAAACGGAAACGAACTTGTTTTTAGGCTATGCTCGAGCTTGTTTAAACTTGGCTTGTTTCGAGCTTATTTTTTTGAGCCGAACTCGAGTAGCTCCACTCATTTGCACCTCTATATACCCACCAGTGACAAATGATGCAACAGTTCGTTTATTTTACAATATGTACATATCTAACCCTCTAATTTTAATAAATATATAATGTGCATTAAGTATGCTACGGAACTTTCTGTGTAAATATTACTAAATTAACCAACAAAGGTCGACTTGGTTTTGAACCTCAAGACTATTAGAGCCAGCGGCCCAATGAAAAGCACCACCTAAAGGGTTAAAACCATCCTAAAGGGTTGGGAGGTACGAGGGTTTTGATCCCAAAAGTTGGATAAGTGAAATAAAGCCTTTAATTAGGTTGAATATAGATCCGGCGCCACAACCAAGTGTCTGGCTAAATGACACGGTAGTGTGGACCAACGTTGGTGCATGTTATCCATTATCAGCATCGGGATGCATTGCGTTGGGCATGACTCACACGTCCGTGTGAGTCTCGGATGTGGTCATGTGTGTCTCAGACGGTCATTGCAAAAGCAAAATCTTTACAAACCTCAATTTTTCCTTTATTTTTTTTTACCTAAAGCACCAACTAGCTCTGATTAACTACAAAATTCAAATATAACACAATAAACTATAGATTTAATGAATTTGTAACCAAAAATGCATAAGATAAGGAGAATATGTATTAATTAGCATGTATAGTTAGTAAATTACCCTATGATCAAGAACATTTTCACCATAGGCACGATTCAATTGATAATTCGCATGATTTTAGGAAGGAAATTTGATATTAATTAACCCGTCACCTCGCATTTGAAGATTCTCAAGTTCTCTCCTAAGACCTTGTAGATTTACCGGTCATCACTTTAGAATCTGATCGGAGTGTCGCACCCGGGCAAAGATAATATTTATATACCCGATTTACCCTTAACTATGAGCTAGTGGTAGTATGGGGTCGTACCACGAAGAGTTGGTGGTTTGAGATGGACACAATTGATTTTAACGGTTTGTCACTTTTATTAAGCTTGCTAAATTGATTCAATTGTTTGTTTGTTAGAAAAGAGTGTCGGATTGTATCGATGATTTTTAATATTAAAAATTATTAACTACTAAACTCGAGTGTTTATGATTACACGAAAACATCGCTTAAAAGGTTTTAAATAATAGTGGAGAATAAGGTTCACACCCAGTTTTGTAGTTGAAGTCCTAGGGTTTCTACACGTTTTAGATTCGATTCACTTGCAAATATGACAAACAAATTTAGTGTTGCGTGGCTTAGGTGTCTAGAGTTATCAACGTCGTAAACGACGGATGGCAATGCACTTCGTTATCAAGAACATGTAAATTCTACCCTAGACAAGGCATAAGTGCACATAAACATTTCGCAAAGTTAAATTTCATAACTCATTCGACAATTCATGAATACAATACAAATGCATGTCAATTATCATAGGTTTCAAAATCAAATCACAAGTTGTCAGAAATCAAAACTCAAACAACGTTTAACATCAGAAACTTACAAAAACCTACACCGGGGTGAAACCCGAAGAGACTAGCCGCTCATGGTGAACAGAACACAATCGCCGGATGATGGGAGCTTGAACTTTGTCATCTTGAAGCCTTGAGGAATAATGTTAATGATGTTTAGGGTTTATGGTGAATGGTTAAGGTGAAGGGATAATGGATTGGATGATGATGATAATGGTGGTGGATTAGGGTTAAGATGGTAGGATGATTCGGGAGTGATGATGGATGAATTGGAATTAAAGAGGATGATAATCTTGGCTCCAATGTGTTGTTCAAAACTCAAAGACTTCGTAACTCCCTCAAAAATGGCCAAAACGAGTGTTATAATCGTCCCCCAAACAACCAACAACAAAAATTTGCGATGTGGATCAGTAGAGGGCGTCAGTGATGGCCCAACAGGGCGTCGGCGACGACCCGTGGATGCTTAGGTTTCTTCCGACGCTTTAATCCACTTCCTACGGAAAAATCTGGCTGATGGATATAACTGAGAGACGTCGCCTACGACGCCTCCATTTCCAGATTTCTGTTTTCGCCATTTCTTGATCCAGGTTGTACCATTTTCCGTCCCGATGCTCCGTATAGCTCCCGAATAGCTCTTTAAACTCAATTAGACCTGCAAAACACAATTCCATTTAAAAGTAGGCTATTCGAAATTAAAAATTAGATAAAAACATCAACTTAAACATAAACGAACACCGGTTTTTGACCACGCATCAGAATCCCCTTGATATTATTTATATAGCAACTTCCATCCACGACATGGTGTAGATGTTGCAATCCATGAGAAAACACTATGGTGAACTGCTCGGATGATGGCCATGGCTTATGCATCCTTTTTATGTATTCAGTTAGGCGTTCTACATCTTCACCGTCTTAGATAACTCCTCTATGTGTGAAATCCCAAAGATCATGGGATCCTAACAATGTTTAAACCAGGATGCTTCAAAACTCATACCTCTCACTTTTGAACACCTATATGAGAGGTTGATATGTCCTAAATGAACTAGTTGTCATGATATAGTATTCGCATAGTACTCTCTTGAACACAATTACATGCTCTGATACCACAATGTTAGATTATTGGAGGTAAAAACGAGCAATAACCAAATCCAATTTTACTGAGTACTCAAATGCTGGTTATATAGCAGATCAATACAACGGAAATAATAGAAATAATAAACAGAAATTGCCTAACTGCTTTTATTCTGGAAGTCATTACATGAGAACCTCAACATCCAATAAACTCATGAGACTTCTTCTCTGCAATGGCTCTTTTAATTGATCGATTACTCTCAACAATGCATGCATGCAACCTTTTGTTGTATAAAACACATGTTTGAACACTAATATTGTGAATTTGTGAATATAACATGTTTTAATCTAGAAGCTGGTTACTAACTACTAAGCTATTTCCAGGGTGGAGCCATCCTTCCTCTGATCAGCCCTTATTGGTTCATGAAAATACAAACCAACTAGAAGAACCTAGTTTCTTCGGCAAGTTAATGTTTTATTGGGTGAACCCATTGCTTGCTAAAGGTTATAAAAATCCATTTGTTCTTGAAGATGTTCCATCTCTGCGATCCATAGACCAATTCGCGGTTTCTCATGAAAAATTCACAAAAGCACGGGATTCACTTCACATGGAACAAACCTTAAATAGTGCCAACATAGTTATTAAAACATTAGCCAAAGTTTATTATCAAGAGATGATTTTATCAGGAGTTGGTTTCTTTCTTAGGGCAATAGCCATTGTGGCTAGCCATTGTTACTCTATGCTTTCGCCGGTTATACAAACCGTGAAATTAAAGATTTATATCAAGGGTTATTTTGGTTGGGTGTTTAATGGTAGTTAAAGTGACTGAGTCACTGAGTTACCGACATTTTTTATTGCAAGGAGAACCGGTATGAGAATGAGGTCAAGTTTAATGGTGAAAGTGTATGAAAACAACTTAAACTGTCTAATTTAGGAAAGAAAGGACATTGCGCTGGAGAAGTTGTAAATTACATAGCGGTTGATGCTTATAGAATGGTTGAATTTCCTATGGGGTTTCATGTGGGCTGGTCTTGATTTATTCAAATATTTTTAGCTATTGGTGTTTTGTTTTCGATAGTAGGAATAGGTGTATTTCCAGGTCTGGTACCTCTAATCATATGCGGGCTTCTTAATGTACCTAACGGGTGGTCCATTGGACAACCCTCAAGTGCTTTAAAGCGGTCAATATTCTGCACTTAATTGGGTTAATTATTAAGATTTGATAACTACAGTGTGTATGGCTTTGCAGGTATTGAACATCACAAATAAGCTATTTTAATGTGTTTTGATGGGTTGGCCAAAAGAAGGTGGAGGCATGGAGAATTGATAAGAGAATAAAATTGGAAAAGCTGCTGACCATCGTAAGCTACGACTGGCGCCGCCGTAAGCCCGCCGTAGCTTACGGTGAAGTCTGATCCTTCTATACATCGTAAGCCAGAAGCTATGGACCGTAAGTAGATTTCTGACCACCGTAAGCTATGGTGGGCACCGTAGCTTACGGACCTGCGAGAAAAGTGTAACTGCCCTTTTAATTCGGTTTTGAAGAGGCTTTTGGGTTGTCAATCATTGGAGACGTTTTTGCAGAGTTCTAGAGGCGATTCTGAGTGTGCTATTTGGTTCAAGAACAATTTCTAACATTTGTTCGGTGTTTATGATTCATATGAACATGACATTTGATGGTGTGATGATTCTCAAGACCATGAGTGGCTAAACTCATTGTAATCATCCTAGGTTTAAGGTTTGCTTGAAGCATTTGTTTTTTATCCTTAATTTCTAGAATAATAGACTTGCAATGTTTGTAGTTTATTATGTTGTTTGAATATTTGTTTGTAAGCTATTGATTGATGTTTTGATCTTAGCCTTAATCGTACGTTCTTGGCGTCGTTGACAATCGAGATATCACGGGAGGCTTTAGGGTAGGATATTGGTTAATTGGTCATTGGGTAACAACCTCGCATCTTTGTAGTCCGAGTACTTAGTTCCCTTTCAGCACGAACAAATAGTTATACATGAGTCATGTCTATGTGATTCTTTCTAGTTGGATTTAGAACACAAATGTTAATTGAAACCGGAAACTTAGGATGATTATTTGCTTCTAATCTGTTTTAACAATCAATATTTGAATTGCAACTTGTTTAACTTTAAAACCAAAACACTAAAAATCTTGAATTCATTTTCTTGCATTTTAGATAAATTAGTCATTTTAGTATAAATGTTAGATAGCGCATATTCCACAAACTCCATGTGTTCGATACCCACTTACCGCTAACTATTAGTATTGGATTAAATTTACGTGAGACTACGACTTCACGTCACATTTTGGCACCGTTTCAGGAGAGTAGTGTGCAACGTGTGTTATCTTTGATGAAGTTTAGTTTGTTATTTTCCGGGTTTATGCTGGTTGTATTAGTGTGCAGGTATTGATAGGTGCACGCATACTAGAGGTTCTCACAAGCTATCACCATTGGCATTTTATCTGGAGATTGAACGAACTTTGCGAAGAAACAGAGTTTTATTACGAGAAAATAAAATCAGTGGTTCACCAACAACGCTTACAACACCAGTTTCACCGATTAACAACATGGATCCATTACCTACCACTACAAGTCAAACATCACCATCCTACTTCAACACATGAAGTCAACCCAACCAACACCACATCATCTACAACTACCCAAACTGGACCTGTTCCTAATTATAGCCCACATCAATGGTTCCACCTTTTTCATCCTTTTTCCCGACTTCCGATCAATCATCTTCTACACAACAACCATTACCAAGTCAATTTCCACCAAGTTCAACCATTGTACATACCTCCTCTACATTTCAACCACAAAACCAACCGGGTTTTCATTATCCGTATTCTCAGTTTGTGCAATCTTCGGGTATAGGAGGAGATGGGTTTGATGACGGGTATGAGGTAGAATTTGGAGGGTACGAAGAAGAGGGTTACTATTATGGAGGAGATGGAGGTAATTTGGGACCTCAAGGAGGAATGGTTTACCAACAAAGACAACATGTGGAACAAGTTCAAGAAGTGGTTAGGCAACCCACGGGGGTACAACAAATTCGTCCACAAGGGCCACAGTTTCAACAACCAATGCCTCTACAACAAGTTCAACTTCAACATCAACATCAACAACCTCAACCTCAATTTCAAAGGTCGATGCAACAACCACAAATGCAACAACCTCAATATCAACAACAGTTTACACCTCAAGGGCTAAGGCAAGGTCAAGCGGGTCGACCAAGAGTACCATTCAGTGCTCCGCGAAGACATCACCGAGAGGTGGTGAGGGGGATTGAAGCGCATTTTAGGCCCGTTATCACTAACAACCCTTCTCCGGTGGTGATACCGCATCACCCGGATGGAAGGACATTCGAGGTTATAACAACCGCACCTCGAAGTTTGCCGAAGTACAAAGGGCTAGCAACGGAGGAACCGTACCTGCATTTGGAGACATATGATTCTATTTGCAACACTATTCGAGGGCAAGGTTTTTCTTCGGATGATGTTAAGTTAGTACTCTTCCAATTTTCTTTAGAAGACAAGGCAAAAAGATGGTTCCGTACTTTACCCTCCGCATCAATATACACATGGGCCGACATGCAACAAAGGTTCTTGGAAGAGTTTTTCACGGCTCAAAAGACTAATGAGGCTAGGCAGAGCTTGAGAAGTTTTCAACAACAACCGGGTGAGATGTTTCATGAAGCACTCGAGAGGTTTAACATGACGGTTAAAAATTGTCCTCATCGCGGAATTGCACTTTGGGTTTTATTGAATGCTTTTCATGAGGGGTTGAGTTCGGAAGATGCTCGTGATCTAATATCGATTACTAATGTAACGTTTGGTATAAATTTTGAGCAAGACAATTGGGCATTTTTGGAGCAAATGACGGTCACATCTAAGAGAAAAGGGCAATCTTCAAGAAGGGCAAGGCACATCATTACAAGACCTCAAGTTTATGCGGTAGATGATGGAGGGGTACAAGAAACTAATCAGGTATATGACGTGTGTACAAATTGTAATGAATTGGGTCATGCGGCGGATGTGTGTTTGGTGGGTGTGGTTGAAGGTCAAGTAGAAGAGGTGAATACTATTCAAGGGGGGGGGGGTCATAATTTTAACATGAACTCAAACACATACCACCCCGGGTTAAGGAATCATCCCAATTTTCGTTATGGGAACCCGGCGAATCAAGCGAATCCAAATTTCCAATTAGCTCAACGAAATTTTGTTCCATGCCAACAATTCAATCAAGGTACTTTTAGGGGTGGAAATAGTCAAGGCTACCAAGGGCAATTTCAACAATCGGGTGACCAAAGTGGTACCACGGGTCAAACTTCATCAAGTGGTAATGAAGTTATGGATATGCTCCGGATGATGCAACAAGACATGCAAAGGAGAAATCAACTTGATGAAGCCTGGATGCAAAAGGATGAGGTTTGTAACAAGAGCATCCAAACATTAACCACTCCTATAGGTCAACTCGCAACCGAGGTAGCGGAGTTGAAAAAAGGTAAAGGTCAACTTCCTAGCAACACTAAGGTAAATCCTTCCCATAGTTCTTCATGTAATATTCCTATTAACCATGTTAGTGTCTTAAGAAGTGGTAAAGAATTTAAGGCAAACTTATCACCGGGTTTGGTTGATGGGGTTGTTAAAGATATTATGGAAATGAAAGTGATGAGGATGAAGTCTTACCACCAATTGTGTCTAAGGACCCTAATGTTGGCAAGGTAATTCAAAAACCGGGTTGAGTGAAAGTTTAAAAGATAAAATTGAGGAAGGGGAACAAGTCAAGTCCCGTTTCCATCAGCTTTAGTTGACCCGGGTAAGAAAAATTTTATTTCAACAAGGGGTCCTCCAAAAGAGGAATTGTGGGATGTTTTAGGGGGACCAAGTCTAGTCCCGTTTCCATCAGCTTTAGTTGACCCAGGTAAGAAAAATTTTATTTCAACAAGGGGTCCTCCAAAAGAGGAATTGTGGGATGTTTTCAAACAAGTCAAGGTAAATCTTCCCTTACTCGATGCAATTAAACAAGTACCCGCTTATGCAAAATTTTTAAAAGAATTATGCACCCAAAAGAGGCAACAAAAGAAAAAATTGCCTAAGCGGGTTGACTTGATCGTACAAGTAAGTGCGGTTTAAAAGGGGATCTTCCTCACAAACTCCAAGATCCGGGAACGCCACTAATAGACATTCAAGTTGAAAATTTTCCAATGACAAAGGCGTTACTAGATCTTGAAGCCGGAGTAAGTATTTTACCGGGGGGTTTATATGGTTAATATGATTTTGGTCCATTCGCTCGGGTTGAGACAACGGTGGTTCTAGCCAATTTATCTCATAAGTTACCTCGAGGGATGGTTCAAGATGTCATAGTGAAGGTTGACGAGTTTTATTATCCGGTAGACTTTTTGGTCCTAGATCACATATCTGCGGACCCAAACAACAACATAAAATGTTATTTGGGGTCGGCCCTTTTTGAGCACCGCTCATGTTGTGATTGATTGTCGACTTGGTAGGATTGACATGACAATTGGCAATAGAAAAATGAGATTGATTTTTTTACTAACACATCTAACTCTATTGGTGTTGATGAGTGTTTTATGGAAGATCTGGTTGATGGATGTGAGCTGCATGAGTATGAAGAAGAGTGTGTAGATGTTTGTGTTTGTGATTTTTCTGAGTAGGTACATGCATGTGCGTTAAGATGGAGGAAAAAGAGCAAGATGCTATGGCACTTAAAGAGGGTCGACCGCCGTGGATCTATCAGTTCGAGAGCCTACTGGTGGAAATCAGTTCGGGCACAAAGCCATCATTAGAGGAGCCACCAAATTTGGAGTTGAAAGATCTGCCAGGCCATTTGAAATATACATTCTTAGGGGATAATGACACTTTACCGGTCATTATTGCCTCTAACTTGGAGACGGCCCAAGAGCATGAATTGTTGAAGGTGCTGAAAGCGAGTAGGGCGGCTATTGGGTGGACGATTGCTGATTTGAAATGAATTAGCCCATCTATTGTCATGCATAGAATCCTCAAACAGAAGATGAAAAGCCGACTAGAGAAGTTCAAAGGAGATTAAACCCGAACCTACGAGAAGTGGTAAAAAAGGATTAATTAAATGGTTAGATGCAGGTATAATCTGTCACACCCCGACCCGCAGCGGAAAAGGTGATCGGGGCATGATTGGGTTATCATCAAAGCTCATGACATTTATTATGCGTTTCATATTCTTAAATACAAATTAAATTGAAATTTACAATAAATGTTACAACATGTTCTATCTAACAATCTAAACTTCTTTGTTCTCATCTAAGGCATATTCTATGTTTTCCTTGCTTCAACCTGTTAACCTGTATCATGTGTAAAAGGATTTTTGGATCAACATAATGTTGGCGAGTGAATCCTATGGAAAACATTTGAACAAATTCATTTAAATTGATTATGAAATATGTGCACAACCATACATGAGTAAAAATAGATGTAAACTTAATCAACAATCATAAGATATTAAATGAAACACACATGAACAATAATGGAACATTTAGAGGCACGCGATGCTCAACTCGTCTCTCACGAGGAACTGAGGGGCCTAATGAATGAATTGCATAACATGGTAATATGAATGACACAACTACAACCAATATAAACTCAATGATACACACATGAACAATAATGTATTTGATTTGAAGCATGCGTTGTTCAACTCGTATCCCACGAGGAACTGATGGGCTTAATGAATGAGTTTCATATGATTAGGCATAAGGAAATAAGTAAATCACAACAATATAAACAATCTAAGTTTAGGTCATGATGTGGTATGGCACAAGTTTAAATAAATAAGTTAATTATTTTCATAACACATAACACACCCCAAAACGTATAATTTAAAAGGGGGAGTTGTAAGATTCACTCACAGTGGGTGCGTTCGGTTGATGATGTTGAATGTACGCGAAGTGGTTTTAACCACGAGTGAGATTAACCTAGATAAATCGCATTATGGTTTGGTAAGTAAATGGATTTTATTAATCTATTTTAATAGGATTGTTGGGTATATTTTTGTGAGTTTGAGGCTATTTTCTAACCTTAAAAATGTTATTTTTAAGTATTTTTAATTAAAATAATTAAATAAAAATAAATAAAAAAAAATTATTTTTCTGACCGTTGACCTGACAGTTGACCTGACCGTTGACCGGTTCGAGTTGTGTATACAAGTGCGCTGAGTGAGGCTCGAACCCGAGACCTCCCGTACGCGTGCACGCAGCTCTACCAACTGAGCTACGTGTCTAACCCGTTATATATCTGATTTTAATTATATATATATATTAATTAGTTTAAACCGAAAATCATTTTATTTTAAAAACAGTTTAAGCGAACCGGACGTGCACTCCACAGGTCTCGAACCCGGGACCTGTGGTTTAAACTAACACACAGTCCACCGCTGGACTGTGTGTTTAACATGTTATATAATCCGACTTTTATTATACTTAAATACAAATTAGTTATTTCCTTTTCTGCCTTATTTAAAAAGAATAGATAATCGTCCGAGTCGGTGCAGAAGACCGGACTCGAACTCGTGACCTGTGATATAAACAAACACACAGTCCACCGCTGGACTGTGTGTCTAACTTGGTTATTATTCCGGTTATTAATATACTTAACATATACCAGTGGCGACTCCGGTTCAGTTTAACAAAAAAATGATTTTTATTAAGGCGACGTGTGTGAAACCGGATTCGAACTCGAGACGTTTGTATGCGTAAAGTGCACACAGTCCACCGCTGGACTGTGTGTCTAACCCGAGTAATATCCTGATTTATATTATACTTATATGATCCGGATACATCGTCTTCTTCCTCAAGTGATAACCAGATATAATGTCTGACTGATTCGAGTTTTTATTCAGGTTTCTTTAGCGTTTCAGGTTAATTACTGATAAGATAGAAGTAAAAAGAAAGGAAAATAAGCGTGAGGTTTACCGACTAAGTTTCCTCTGTTTTCCGGCAGAAACTCCGGCGACAGCAATCACCTCCGGCGACGTGTTCCTTGTAGCAGCGAGTCTCCAGGAAGCTTGGAAAAGGTATTGGTATCTCCGGTATAAGCTCAGAGGCTCAGTGAGGCTCGGAAATGAGGAAACCGGTTTTCCGGCAATGAACAGGTTAATTCCGGCGAGTGGAATTACGTCGAGAAAAAGTGTGGTTTTGAGCGAAAAAGTTTGCAGTGGGTTGTGGGTGAATTTATAGGGTAAATCGTTGAAGAACCTGGTCTGATTTCCGACTGTATTCGTTGATTTAAATTTCTCCGGCGGTTATGATTTTGGTCGCGGACTCAGACGTCGGTTATAACCGATGTCTTGTTAATGGTTTACGTTATAACGTAAATTGTCGTTAAAAGCTCGCGAGTTTACCGGGATTCCGACGACTGAACTATTGGGCGCCGGTTTTGAATTCGTAACATTACTTTATGATTTAAATGATTTCATTATTTAACAAACAAAGCAAGTGGCGCAGTGGTTTGTGTGTTGAGAGATAAGTATGTTTGTTGAGGCGGTACAGACCCGGGTTCGAAACCCGGCAGAGTACTTTTATTTTTATTTTGCGATTTTCAACAGTTTTTCAAAAACTAAATATATATTCCCGTATAATAATCGATTACGTATCATTTAAAAATATTTTGGGCATTTAATTCGCAACGAAATTTTTGACTGACTGTTCGGTTGATAAACGGAGCGGGTTTGGTAAATCCGTTTTTGACGGATGTTACAGTATCCCCTGCTTTTTAGAAATTTCGTCCCGAAATTTAAATAATGATATATTTTGACTAAAAGGATGATGATGTTTAGTTTGACAGTTGTATACTTAGAAAAAAAATAAGGGTTTAAGTTTTTGTTCGAGGCGGTAACGTTCCTTGTAAGGGTTAAGTACCCTATTCAGGAATCGCTTTTTGTTGCCTACTGTATAAGTATTGATAAGCAGAAATGATTTGCTAAAAATGATATCATGCATAAGAGTTTAGATACGTTTGGGAAAGTATGGTTATATCCTAAGGCAAAACTTCTAACACTACATCCTATATGGAACATAATTAAAAACACAACAGCTGATATTCGAACATGAATAAACACAACAGCAAATATTTGAACATGAATAAACACAACAGCAAATATTTGAACATGAATAAACACAACAGCAAATATTTGAACGTGAATAAAACACAACAGCAAATATTTGAACATGAATAAACACAACAGCAAATATTTGAACATGAATAAACACAACAGCAAATATTTGAACGTGAATAAACACAACAGCAAGTATTTGAATCCACATTCTGATAGCATATATGTTTGAATGGTGGAAGTTCCTCTCTCGTTTGTTATGATGGAGAGGTTAGTTTATGTAGAAATGGATCACAATCCAATCTCTTTAAATAACATGATGATATACATGTAACACAAATTCCAACCAAGGCAATACTAAATCCTACATGGAACTTCTCATAACCGCATGATAATGCCTCTGATCCTTTGGCAAGAATGCTTATATATAGGAAGTACCAGCGGCGTATCCACCATATTCTTGCCAAATTTTCATTAGTTTTATCCACAAGTTATGATTGGTTACCAAGAAACTAATAAATCCTACATAGAACTTCTCATAACCGTCCGATAATGCCTCTGATCCTTTGACAATAATACTTATATATAGGAAGTACCAGCGGCGTATCCACCATATTCTTGTCAAATTTTCATTGGTTTTATCAGTGAATTATGATTAGTCCTATAACTCTACAACCAATATAACAAACATAAAATACTGAAATGAAATATATCTGTGCGATCAAGGCTCAATCGAACGGAGCCGATCGTATTGCATGTACTGAAAATGAAATGGATGTGCGCTCAAGGCTCAATCAAACGGAGCCGAACGTATTGAATGTACTGAAATTGAAATTGTGTGCTCAAGGCTCAATCAGACGGAGCCGAGCGTATTGCATGTACTGAAAATGAATAACTTAACCACACAAACAGCCTATGCATGGAACCTCTCATAACCGCCTGATAATGCCTCCGATCATTTGACAAGAATACTTATATATAGGAAGTACCAGCGGCGTATCCACCATATCCTTGTCAAATTTTCATTGACTTTATCCGCAAGTTATGGTTAGTTCGATGCGACTCTACTACAAACACCACAACCACAAGATACTGATAATGAAATTGTCTGTGCGCTCAAGGCTCAATCAAACGGAGCCGAACGTATTGAATGAAATTTTATGTGCGCTCAAGGCTCAATCAAACGGAGCCGAACGTATTGAATGTACTGAAATTGAACAACTTATTCTAAACAACCATCACACAATCAGCCTATGCATGGAACCTCTCATAACCGCCTGATAATGCCTCCGATCATTTGACAAGAATACTTATATATAGGAAGTACCAGCGGCGTATCCACCATATCCTTGTCAAATTTTCATTGACTTTATCCGCAAGTTATGGTTAGTTCGATGCGACTCTACTACAAACACCACAACCACAAGATACTGATAATGAAAATGTATGTGCGCTCAAGGCTCAATCAAACGGAGCCGAACGTATTGCATGAACTGGAAATGTAAATTGAACTGTGCGCTCAAGGCTCAATCAAACGGAGCCGAGCGTATTGCATGTATTGAAATGTAAAATGAAATAACCGATCAAGGCTCAAACAAATGGAGCCGATCGTGCGGGCACGCCAAGATCAACCGCATAATAAAATGGGGATCCAACTCAACCTCAATGGATGGGGAGCCACGGCCTCGGCAAATGCATATACTGAAAACAATATATAATATACAATAATTACTCTAACAGTCTACACATGGAGCCTCTCATAACCGCCAGATAATGCTTCTGATCCTTTGACAAGAATACTTATATATAGGAAGTACCAGCGGCGTATCCACCGTACTCTTGTCAAAGTTTCATTGGCTTTATCCTTAAGTTATGATTGGTTTGATGTGATAAAGAAAAACATAAACTAAACGATAGGAGTTGAATCTGGATCTTCGGCGAAGAGGACTAGTTGAGTATCTTCGTTTGGGCCGTCATTATCTTCGACAGGATTGGCGTTGATATTGAAGACTCTTCCTCTTGCTGGTGGCATAGTGGTTGGGTTTTCTTGGTTTACTTGGTTAACTGGGTTTGATTGGGCTTGAGTGTTGATGACGTTAACCAATTGAGGGCATGTGTTTCTAAAGTGGGTAGGGTCGCCACAATTGAAACAAGCTCGAGCATATGGGAACATGGGGTATTGGGGTTGGTGGTAAGTTTGGGCCATGTTTTGAGTAAGGGAAAAGGTTTGGTTTTGAAAGGTGCGACAAACATTGCTCAAATGACCATAACGTCCACAAGTTGCACATAGACGACAAGGTAGGGTATGGGGATGGTGATAAAAACAGTTGTTGCATCGAGGGTGAGGTCCAAGATATGGTTTCTTATCTGGGTAAGCTGAGTTGGGTGCCACTTGGGTGATTGGGATAGCTTGGATGGGTATGGCGTGTATAACTGGTGGATTTCGTTGGGTAGCAGCGAAAAGTCGCCCGACTCTTCTTCTCTTAGGATTGGGTTGAGAAGGGGATTCGGTTTGAGTGGAGTCGGAGGTTTCAGTCGATTCTTTATCCTTCTTCTTTTCCTCCTTGAAGTCTTTGTTTCGGATTCGGTTCTCGGTGAGCTCTGTTGCTAGCTCCATTGTTGCTTCCAAAGTTGCAGGCTTGGCACTTATTACAGAGTCTTGAATCTTTGACGGAAGACCACGAACGTAGTGCTCGATCAAACGGTAGAGGGGAGTGAACATGTTGGGAAACATTTGATGTAACTCGAGGAATCTTTTGTTGTAGGTGATGTGGTCTCCTTCCATTTGCTTCAATGAGTAAAATTCATCTTCTAACTTCTTGATTTCGCTCCTTGGGCAAAATCGTCTGGTCATGATTTCCTTCAATTCGTTCCAAGTTAAGGTCATAGCATCTTCCACACCTCGTTTGGCCTTCTCTGTGTTCCACCAAGTAAGTGCTACCCCATATAATCGACCGGTAGCATATCGCACTTTGCGATCGTCAGGGCAATCGCAATTTAGAAATGTGTTCTCCATCTCTTCAAACCAATGGAGGAGTGCGGTGACGCCTTCAGTTCCTTTGTATTTCGGAGGGTCGCATGATTTGAAATGCTTGTAGGTGCATTTAGTGGTATTTGGGGAAGAGTTGAAAATGTTTTGGTTTGCTTGATTGACAGGATTAACGGTAAGTGCTTGTTGAACTTGGATTACAATGTTGGGTATTACGGCAGCCATTTGTTGAGCGATTAAGGCAGCCATGCGTTCGCGGGCTTTTCTTGCTCTCGTCTTCCTACGGGCGAGGTTAGAAGACATCTACAAGGAATACATGACAAAAGTATGAGTTGGATGCTTTTGGGTTCACGGGTCGCATTAGGAATGAACATTCATAAAATAATTATAAATAAATGAATCTACTACATCCATAGGATGTCTTGGGTTTTGCTCGCTGTTAGGCCCTACATGCCGCCATACTTTACCTGTGTAATCATGTGGGCCCCCATGAATACCGGTTTTTCATATGGTTCGCACGGGTTTGCCAGGTTGCGTACACAAAAACCCGGAGAAAATCGAGAAATATGTATACAACGTGTGATATTCGGAATGTGTCCAGGTGTAGACACGGTGACAACTCAAAGTAGGGTTAGTTCGAACGACGTTTGGTGTGGCATGCTTTGGCCTAATAGGTCCTTCGTACTCTCATCGTTGGTCCCCAGGTAGGAAAACTGGTCCGTTATATTGGATTTATACGAATGCCAGCCTAGACAGGACGTTCCGACTACCGGTACTTGTACCCTTCCAGTTACTACATGCCCGTCGCAGAACTTACTTTGATGAGATTTGAAAATTGCACAAAATCTTTGGATAATGAGAGTATGAAAATAAATTGAATACATGAACATCGATATATGTATAATGAATATGTATATATGTATAATGAATATGTATATAAGCATGTATGTTTGACTGAAATGTAAACAAATATGAAACAAATAAATATCACAAGTTTGTATGTAACCACCTAATCAATTAAAATTTAGGCAGACTATAGTATAGGCTCTAAGGGTCTAATAACCTATCCTATATCCCTATAGTCATGGCTCTGATACCAATCTGTCACACCCCGACCCGCAGCGGAAAAGGTGATCGGGGCATGATTGGGTTATCATCAAAGCTCATGACATTTATTATGCGTTTCATATTCTTAAATACAAATTAAATTGAAATTTACAATAAATGTTACAACATGTTCTATCTAACAATCTAAACTTCTTTGTTCTCTTCTAAGGCATATTCTATGTTTTCCTTGCTTCAACCTGTTCACCTGTATCATGTGTAAAAGGATTTTTGGATCAACATAATGTTGGCGAGTGAATCCTATGGAAAACATTTGAACAAATTCATTTAAATTGATTATGAAATATGTGCACAACCATACATGAGTAAAAATAGATGTAAACTTAATCAACAATCATAAGATATTAAATGAAACACACATGAACAATAATGGAACATTTAGAGGCACGCGATGCTCAACTCGTCTCTCACGAGGAACTGAGGGGCCTAATGAATGAATTGCATAACATGGTAATATGAATGACACAACTACAACCAATATAAACTCAATGATACACACATGAACAATAATGTATTTGATTTAAAGCATGCATTGTTCAACTCGTATCCCACGAGGAACTGATGGGCTTAATGAATGAGTTTCATATGATAAGGCATAAGGAAATAAGTAAATCACAACAATATAAACAATCTAAGTTTAGGTCATGATGTGGTATGGCACAAGTTTAAATAAATAAGTTAATTATTTTCATAACACATGACACACCCCAAAACGTATAATTTAAAAGGGGGAGTTGTAAGATTCACTCACAGTGGGTGCGTTCGGTTGATGATGTTGAATGTACGCGAAGTGGTTTTAACCACGAGTGAGATTAACCTAGATAAATCGCATTATGGTTTGGTAAGTAAACGGATTTTATTAATCTATTTTAATAGGATTGTTGGGTATATTTTTGTGAGTTTGAGGCTATTTTCTAACCTTAAAAATGTTATTTTTAAGTATTTTTAATTAAAATAATTAAATAAAAATAAATAAAAAAAAATTATTTTTCTGACCGTTGACCTGACAGTTGACCTGACCGTTGACCGGTTCGAGTTGTGTATACAAGTGCGCTGAGTGAGGCTCGAACCCGAGACCTCCCGTACGCGTGCACGCAGCTCTACCAACTGAGCTACGTGTCTAACCCGTTATATATCTGATTTTAATTATATATATATATTAATTAGTTTAAACCGAAAATCATTTTATTTTAAAAACAGTTTAAGCGAACCGGACGTGCACTCCACAGGTCTCGAACCCGGGACCTGTGGTTTAAACTAACACACAGTCCACCGCTGGACTGTGTGTTTAACATGTTATATAATCCGACTTTTATTATACTTAAATACAAATTAGTTATTTCCTTTTCTGCCTTATTTAAAAAGAATAGATAATCGTCCGAGTCGGTGCAGAAGACCGGACTCGAACTCGTGACCTGTGATATAAACAAACACACAGTCCACCGCTGGACTGTGTGTCTAACTTGGTTATTATTCCGGTTATTAATATACTTAACATATACCAGTGGCGACTCCGGTTCAGTTTAACAAAAAAATGATTTTTATTAAGGCGACGTGTGTGAAACCGGATTCGAACTCGAGACGTTTGTATGCGTAAAGTGCACACAGTCCACCGCTGGACTGTGTGTCTAACCCGAGTAATATCCTGATTTATATTATACTTATATGATCCGGATACATCGTCTTCTTCCTCAAGTGATAACCAGATATAATGTCTGACTGATTCGAGTTTTTATTCAGGTTTCTTTAGCGTTTCAGGTTAATTACTGATAAGATAGAAGTAAAAAGAAAGGAAAATAAGCGTGAGGTTTACCGACTAAGTTTCCTCTGTTTTCCGGCAGAAACTCCGGCGACAGCAACCTTGTAGCAGCGAGTCTCCAGGAAGCTTGGAAAAGGTATTGGTATCTCCGGTATAAGCTCAGAGGCTCAGTGAGGCTCGGAAATGAGGAAACCGGTTTTTCGGCAACGAACAGGTTAATTCCGGCGAGTGGAATTACGTCGAGAAAAAGTGTGGTTTTGAGCGAAAAAGTTTGCAGTGGGTTGTGGGTGAATTTATAGGGTAAATCGTTGAAGAACCTGGTCTGATTTCCGACTGTATTCGTTGATTTAAATTTCTCCGGCGGTTATGATTTTGGTCGCAGACTCAGACGTCGGTTATAACCGATGTCTTGTTAATGGTTTACGTTATAACGTAAATTGTCGTTAAAAGCTCGCGAGTTTACCGGGATTCCGACGACTGAACTATTGGGCGCCGGTTTTGAATTCGTAACATTACTTTATGATTTATATGATTTCATTATTTAACAAACAAAGCAAGTGGCGCAGTGGTTTGTGTGTTGAGAGATAAGTATGTTTGTTGAGGCGGTACAGACCCGGGTTCGAAACCCGGCAGAGTACTTTTATTTTTATTTTGCGATTTTCAACAGTTTTTCAAAAACTAAATATATATTCCCGTATAATAATCGATTACGTATCGTTTAAAAATATTTTGGGCATTTAATTCGCAACGAAATTTTTGACTGACTGTTCGGTTGATAAACGGAGCGGGTTTGGTAAATCCGTTTTTGACGGATGTTACATAATCTATCCTGTAACCAATAGTGCTTGGGTCAGTCCTACCCTAGTGGTGCCTAAAAAGGCTGGCATTCAAGTTATTAAAGACGAAAATGGTGAACAAATCACCACCCGACCGGTCACTGGGTGGCGTGTTTGTATCTATTACCGGAAGTTGAACGCCGTGACTTCTAAGGACCATTTTCCATTACCTTTCATTGACCAAATTATTGAAAAATTATCGGGTCAAAAATTCAATTGCTTTTTGGATAGGTATTCGGGGTATAACCAAATTGCTATTCACCCAGATGATCAACACAAGACCACTTTCACGTGTCTGTATGACACTTTTGCTTTTAGGAGAATGCCATTTGGTTTGTGTAATGCTCCGGTGACTTTCCAACGATGTATGATGAGTATTTTTTCAGACATGGTTGGGGAGTCACTTGAGGTATTCATGGATTATTTCTCCATTTTTGGCACAAGTTTTGAATCTTGTCTATATGAGTTGGAAAAAGTTTTAAAAAGGTGTGTCGAGAAAAACTTGGTGCTTAGTTGGGAGAAAAGTCATTTCATGGTCCAAGAGGGTAATGTGTTAGGTCATGTTAATTCTGAAAGGGGGATGGAGGTGGATAAGGCAAAAATTCGGGTAATATCATCTATGCCTCCACCTAAAAATGTAAAAGGAGTGAGGTTATTTTTGGGACATGCGGGATTTTACCGGAGATTTATTAAAGGTTTTAGTGTTATTGCTAAACCTTTATGTAATTTGTTACTAAAAGATGTACCTTTTGAATTTACTAATGAATGTTTGCAAGATTATACTGTCTTGAAGGAACAGTTGGTGAAAGCTCCCATTTTGCAACCGCCGGATTTGTCAAAACCGTTTGAGATTATGTGTGATGCTAGTGACACAACTATTGGAGCGGTCTTAGGTCAAAGAGTTGATAAGAAGCCGGTGGCAATTTATTATGCAAGCAAAACATTGTCCAAGGCGCAACTGAATTACACCACAACTGAAAAAGAATTGTTAGTAGTGGTGTATGCCTTGGAAAGTTTCGGTCATACATATGGGGAAGCAAGATGGTGGTGTATTCAGACCATAGTGCGGTTCGTTACTTGACGGAGAAGAAAGATGCAAAGCCCCGATTCATTCTTTGGGTGCTTTTATTACAAGAGTTCGACTTGGAAATTCGGGATAAGAAAGGAAGTGAAAATGTAGTGGCGGATCATTTATCCCGAATTCCAATGGAGGGGGTCGATGATGCTAGTGAAATTAATGAACGGTTTCCCGATGAACAACTGTTAGCTGTTTCTACTTCTGTTGCACAGTCGTAATCCCAATATGTAAATTACTTGGCTACTGGTATCATTCCTAATAATTGGATGAAGAAAAGGAGACCACAAATCATGGTCTAAGTCAAGCAATATATATGGGATGAACCGGACCTTTTCAAAATTGGGCCCGATCATGTGATTTGGAGCCTAAAATGGAAGTATCAGATATCTTAAATCATGCTCATTCATCCGCTTGTGGGGGGCACTTTAGTGGTCACAAGACGGGATATCGGGTACTTACATATGGTTTTATTGGTCGACAATTTTCAAGGATGCGTGTGAGTTTGCCCGGAATTGTCTAAATTGCCAAAACATGGGAAGTATTTTGAGAAGGGACGAGATGCCAATGCAACCCATTTTGGTGGTTAAGATTTTTGATGTTTGGGGTATAGATTTTATGGGGCCTTTCCCGAGTTCAAATGGGTTCTTGTACATTTTGGTTGCGGTGGATTATGTTTCAAATGGATCGAAGCCATACCAACAAGAACTAATGATCATTCGGTAGTTTGTTAGTTTGTGCAATCAAATATTTTTGCTCGCTTCGGGATCCCAAGGGTTATAATAAGCGATGGTGGTTAGCATTTCAAACATTTTAACTTCGGGAAATTGTTGAAGCGGTACAATGTGAATCACCGAGTTGCCACACCGTATTACCCGCAAACAAGTGGACAAGTTGAAGTGTTCAACCGTCAAATCAAAAAAATTCTAATGAAGACGGTGCGAACGGATAGAAATGATTTGTTCAAGCAAATTGGATGATGCGTTGTGGGCATACCGAACGGCTTATAAAACTCCCATTGGTACAACTCCTTAGCGGTTAGTGTATGGGAAAGGATGTCATTTTTCGATGGAGTTAACGCATAGGGTGCATTGGCGATTAAAACTGTGAACGCGGATTATAATGAAGCGGGTAGAATTCAGAAGCTACAGTTGAGCGACATAGAAGAAATCCGAGATGATGCGTATGAGTGTGCGGCGGCGTATAAGGATAAGCTTAAAAAGGTCCATGATGCGAAGATCTAGAAATGAACTTTTGAAGTGGTCAAAAGGTTTGGTTGTACAACTCAAGATTAAAGCTGTTTGCGGGAATGTTGAAGAGCAAATGGATGGGTCCTTATGTAATCACAAGAGTGGGCAGGTTTGGAGATGTAGATATTATAGATGTTCATACTAACACGAAGCAAACGGTGAATGGGCATCGGCTCAAACCGTACTTGAAAGGGAATGACATCAAACATCTCGAGCTTGACAAGGTAGGCTACATTTTACGCCCGTTGGATGTGGATTAAGCATTAGAGGCCCAGGTTTGGTAGTGTAAATATTTAGTTTAGCTGTTAGTTTGTTTGTTTTCAAGCAATTGTCCAAACTCGTTTTGACTTGTGTTTGACACAAGTGTGGGGAAGCTTTTATGAATTTCTCAAACATAGTGTTGAGGACAACACGGGTTTTTCGAGGGGGGTAGCATAATGTTTATCTTTAAAAAAATTACAAATAAAAAAATGCTTAGATACCACCGTAGGTTACGCTCCCCGCCGTAGCTTACGGTGACCTCAATTTTGCTTACGGTTCCAAGCGTCTGTCTTACGGCCTCATTTTTTACCAGTGACCACTGTAGCTTACGGTGGCCACTGGGCGTGAGTCCGTCATAACAACAAGTTAAATACGAGTTTTAGCCCTAGCCACTCAATTTCTGCACATAGCCACATACTTCCTCCTTCTTCTTCCTTAAACCCTTGCAAGAACACAACTTCATACCTTCACCAATTTTTCATATCTTCACCAAATCGAGTGATTTTGGGTCAGTCTTGACTAGAATTTCGCAAGGATTCTGAAATTGTGCTTTCATTTTGAAGAATCCATCATTTGGGTGGTCGATTTTAGACATTTGGGTCCGAAAATTTTGTGGTTTTTGGTGGGTTTTGATTAATTTTGAAGTTCTTAGTGTTCTTATTCTCAACAAAGCAAAGGTATGCATTTTCTTACATTATTGATGATGCATTGTACAATTGTAAGTATTATGTTACCTTTAATTACACACTTGCTTGTAGTTGTTATGATGAGATGAAATTGATAGGTTTTAAATGGTTGTGGTTATGGAAGCTAAGTCATTTGGTAAAAATATGATTTTTCAGCAGAATTTTACTAACTTAGGGAAATATTGTTCAAATTTTTGCAAATGATAAACATTAGATTTAGCTTTTATCCATAACCATAGTGATAAGCAAGTGTGGGGATAATGTGGGTTAATGAGAAGAGGAATAATTGCGTTCTTTATTGTTATGCATTGCAGAATTAACATGGTCGTAAAGGCAAAGAGAAAGTTGGATCCTCAAGTAATCCAACTCAAAGAAAAAGGAGGTTGGTTTTCCAAAGTGATAGAGAAGAAGAACATGAAGAGGAAGTGCCGGAAAGGGGTCCTAAACCAAAGTGGACATCCGGGCCCTTGCACGATCAGCTGTCTGAATGTCAAGTTGAGTTATTTAATGATCAAATCAACAAGTTAGCCCAACGGAAGGAAGCCTTCATAAGCGAAAAAGAGGTTAGAGAGGTAGACTTTTGTCCATTTGGTATTACTGAGAAGTTCCGAGATTTAGGTTGGGAAGCGGCATTAAAGTGCTATGATCATGAGGGAACAAATTTGTATGACGCAGAAATTCAAGGGTGGGTGGCCACTCTAAGATGTCCTTCATTCAAGGGTGCGTCGAAGATGAAACTGATTGGAACCGTCAATGGCATTGATGTGGAGATGCCGTTTGATTCATTGCGGAGGGTGGCCAAGTTTGATAGTAAACTGGAGAATCAATACATGATTCCAAGGTTGGAGGATTTGTACTTTGAGCCAGAAAAGCACCCAATGTGGAACACAATGTTAGACTATTTGTTTTTACCTGGTACCACTCATGGGAAGCTTTACCGTGAGAATCTGAGAATTGAAGGGAAGTTGATGTTGGCGATATTTTTACAGAATGACATTCCACGACAGGGTGACAAAGCTGAGGTGCAGCGTCTGGAAGTGCCGGTATTGTACACTTTGTTGACCGGCGCTCCATTGTTTATGTTCGATTTCTAGTGCTGAATAATGTTTGGATTAGTAGGAACAGTGATCAGCGGAAGATCATTCCGCACTGTAGACTCATCACGGCGCTGTTGAAGATGTATGGGGCAATTGGTGTGGACGACAAGGGGTCTTACAAAAAGTTCAAGCCGTTTGAGGTGAAGCAGTTGGGGGCTGGGTGGAAATATACCGAATCTGAAAGGTATCATAAGCTTAAAAGTGAGGGCCAAAGATGGAGAGTTTTGAAAGCTGATGCGCGGTCGTTAAGACCGGGGGAGATGACCCGAAAGTGAAGAGGAGGGTCCAAGTGGTGATGAAGATTATATGGATAATCCATATGTGGCCCCCATGAATATGGATCAGGGGGGTTTGAGTAGTGGTCACGTTAGGGGTTTCTTCAACTTTTCAAGGTATCCTTATGAGCCAAATTAGGCTCATCAAGGAACAATGCAGGAGGTGCTTGATAGTCAACATCCTCCTATATTCAATAGTTGGAGTGGGTCTGAAAGGACATTTTTTGATCATCAAACGTGGATGGGTGCAAGCATGGAACGTGCTTCAAGGCACAACTTTGACCGATAAGAATCATGGAATCGCACCCATGCTTATGCTTTTGAACAAGATAAACAATTGGTATCTTGATGATCAAATCTGGCGCATGCACGCTGATTGGCATGCTGGGTGACCAGTTGTTGTGGACCCACCGCCAGTGGACTACTCGACATTGCCACTTTATGATTGTAGCATTTCTAACCCCACACCACCATTGCATCACTCACAGTGGGTGGATCCCAGATACGTTCAGCAGTAGGATGCCGTGCAGCAAGGAGGTGAAGGTGGAAGTGGTAGTGAGAGTGGCGCGTTTGAATTTGGAGAGTTTTCAGAGATGATGACGTCTATCTTTGGGCCTCCTCAGCCGCGCTACTACTAGTAAGGTGGTGTTCTATCCTTGTATATTATTGTAGACATTATGTTGTTTTTGTTGATGGTTGAGTGGAAAGGGGGCGTATCGTGGTTGATATTCATGTTTTGGGTTGTGGTAGTATTGGTGGTGTTTATATGTGTTCATAAAAAAACTAAAAAGAAATTTGGGATTTGTGAGTTGAGCTAAAAGTGAGGTTGAGGTAGCTTTAGTGATCGTTTCCTTCAAAGCCATACATTAGGGTCAGTGTATCACAAGTGTGGGGATGAGGGAAATTTTTTGAGATTTTGAAAATTTTTAAACCAAGCAAAACAATTGTCAAATTTGAAAATCTAACATTACTCCACATGACACATCAGTATCCCTTTTTATCCTTTCATGGTGAGTGTTTGGGCCACATAGATGCTTATTAGAAATTATTTCTTGGGTTTGAGTGACAATGTGTGATTTGTGTTAATAGAACTTGGGTAATATATGCTTGTCGAAACCTAAGTGTAACATGCTTGTGAAGATGCCTCGTCTGGATGTGTGAGAGTGTGGGTTTGGGGAATATATGAGCTTGGTGGTGAGAGGGACGGGGGTTTGGTCATTAGTAGCCGAAATTGAACTTAATACCATTCATTTGTAACCCAAGCCTATGTCCTACAAAACTTCTACCTATTGATCGACCCGGGTTAGGAGCTTTAGTATATAGTGTTGATGTTGAAGTGTATGTGTTCTTTTTTCAATGTTTGAAAAAAAGAAGAAAAAGAAAAAAAGAGAAGGAAAAAGATAGTGAAGTTGTGTAAGTAGTAGTGGTTGTTTGTCTATTTATAATGATAAAACCGGGTCGCTTCAATGAGCTACATGTATATATATCCCACCAATTCTCACCTTTACACATAGCCTTGTTCCAACCCGAAAGTCCTTTTGATTCGTAAGCATGTTAGGCATTTTGTAGGAAGAGATTTGATTATTAAACAAGCTTATTGTCACACAATCATGCACTCGCATTGAGTGATCTAGCACAATCTTGCTAGTCCCTTTTAGTCACCGAGAGGAGAGTTATTGTGAGGGGTGTGTCATTTGGTATGATGGTAAATTCACAATTGGATGACATGTTTGTGTTTACTTTACACTCCGATCACTTGTAGGCTTGGTAATGTTGTTGATGTGTTGCTTGGGACAAGCAACGGTTCAGTGTGGGGATGTGACAGGTGGTCCATTGGACAACCCTCAAGTGCTTTAAAGCGGTCAATATTCCGCACTTAATTGGGTTAATTATTAAGATTTGATAACGACGGTGTGTATGGCTTTGAAGGTACCGAAGAGCACAAAAAAGCGATTTTAATGTGTTTTGATGGGAGCTTGTCTTGGCCAATAGAAGGTGGAGGCATGGAGAATTGATAAGAGAATAAAAGTGGAAACTCTGTTGATCACCGTAAGCTACGACGGGTGCCGTAGCTTATGGTGAAGTCTGATCCTTCTATACACTGTAAGCAAAAAGCTATGGACCGTAAGGAGATTTCTGACCACCGTAAGCTACGGTGGGAACCATAGCTTACGGTGGTAACCTGCGAGAAAAGTGTAACTGCCCTTTTTAGTTCGGTTTTGAAGAGGCTTTTGGGTTGTCAATCATTGGAGACGTTTTTGCAAAGTTCTAGAGGCGATTCTAAGTGTGCTATTTGGTTCAAGAACAATTTCTAACATTTGTTTGGTGTTTATAATTCATATGAACATGACATTTGGTGGTGTGATAATTTGCAAGACCATGAGTGGTTAAACTCATTGTTATAATCCTAGGTTGAAGGTTTGCTTGAAACATTTGTTTTTTTATCCTTAATTTCTAGAATAATAGACTTGCAATGTTTGAAGTTTATTATGGTGTTTGAATATTTGTTTGTAAGCTATTCATTGATGTTTTGATCTTAGCCTTAATCGTATGTTCTTGGTGTCATTGACAATCAAGATATCACGGGAGGCTTTAGGGTAGGATATTGGTTAATTGGTCATCGGGTAACAACCTCGCATCTTTGTAGTCCGAGTACTTAGTTCCCTTTCATCACAAACAAATAGTTATGCATGAGTCATGTCTATGTGATTCTTTCTAGTTGGATTTAAGACACAAATGTTAATTCAAACCGGAAACTTAGGATGATTATTTGCTTCTAATCTGTTTTAACGATCAGTATTTGAATTACACTGATAAAAGACTAAGATCCACTTCTGAGATCTTAAATAACATGAAGGTTATAAAGTTACAATCTTGGGAAGAAAAATTCAAAGGAATAATTGAATCTTGTAGAGAACTTGAATTCAGATGTTATCTGAAGCGCAATTCAAGAAGGTTTATGCACAATTTGTATTGGAAGTCGCCAACACTTGTTTCTTCAGTCATATTATTGGATGTGAAGCGCAATTCAAGATGGTTTATGGTACAATTTTGTATTGGAAGTCGCCAGCACTTGTTTCTTCAGTCATACTTATAAGTTACAATCTGGTAAGAAAAATCAAGAATATTGAATCTTGTAGAGAACTTGAATGAGATGTTATCTGAAGCGCAATTCAAGAAGGTTTATGGCACATTTTGTATTGGAAGTCGCCGACACTTGTTTCTTCGTCATACTTATTGGATGTGTGTTTTTTGGGAATGCCCTTAGATTCTGCATATTTATACCTTTTGGCAACCTTAAGAATAATGTCTGAGCCTGTAAAGTGTTTAGGCTATTTCTGCATGTAATCCAAGTTCAACGTATTATTTTGAGGGATCAATTCTTTTTATTTGTTGGAACTAAAGATTATTCAGCTGTAAAAGAGACAGAAGTGGTATTAATTCAGTAATCCAAGTCAACGTATCATTTGACGGGATCAATTCTTTCTTAGTTGATGATGAACTAAAAGATTATTCAGTGAAAAGAGACCAAGAAGTGGATAAATCAGATGTCCACATTAGAATAAAAGATGGGAATTTTTCTTGGGTTCCTGAATCGCCAATTCCAACACTTAGGAATGTAAATCTTAAGTAAAATGCGGTCAAAAAGTTGCAGTCAGTTGGTGCTGGAAAATCATCTGTGTCATTTGCTTTTCTTTGAGAAATATCCAAAACTTCAGGAACAGTAAACCCATATATTGGTACTTTTACTTTTATTATTGTCCCACAAAGCCTAAATTTTTAGAAACCTCAAGGAAAAAATTCAAGTTGTTCTTTTTACTCTATGTGGGGCTGATATAGGTTACATTAAATCAATTTTTTAAAAGCTCATACATTTTATAATTAACTTTCAAAGAAAAAGTTGGTTATGGGAGTATAGCCACAATATCTATTCGGGCTAGGTGTTATCAAACCTAAGAATTAATTTTTGTACGCATAGGGTCGGGACAGGACACCTATGCGTCTGTTTGGCCTTCTAAGAGCATTTATAATAGAATCCTCATCCTCGTCCATATAATTAAACCTTTACATCCTATTCATATATATATATATATATATATATATGGAGAGAATTATGAGAAAACTACATATAAATGAGAAAATAAAAACTAATTAAAAAACCTAAAAACATACCAATTCTTTTTTTACAATTTTTTTATAAAAAATTGAAACTTTTTATGTATAAATTTTTTTTCAAAAGAAAAAAGAAAAAAAGTTTAGCTTTTAGGGCTATGATTTTTTTGGGTTTAGGATTAGGATTTTTTAGTATGGAAGGAGGGGGGGTTTAGGTTTTTTTAGGGGGGGGGGTGGTTTAGGTTTTTTGGAGGGTTTACATTTGAAGCTTAGTTTAAGATTTTTTTTTTGTGAGTGGGGGTGGTGGTTTAGGTTTTTGGGGGTGGCGGCTTTAGACTTTTGGTGGGAGAGTGATTTTAGGTTTTTAGGGGGTGGAGTGGGGGTTTAGGTTTTTGTGAGTGTCGATGGGGATGAGTTAGTTTGTTTAGGGTTTTTTCATATTAATATGTGTAGTAAAATTTTATTTTTTTTTTGAAATTTTTTATATGTTATATACAGCGAATTTTATTAAAAAAATTCAAAAAAAAATTATATGTTTTGTGACATTTGTGCCTTTTCAATCATTGCACAATTACAAACAATTTCGTATTTAATGAAACGCTATGTTTTATTTCCAAATATTTTTGTATTCAATAAAATCTTGTATTTTATTGATGAGAATGCAAAAACGTCAATCGTTAACAATTTCATCATTTTCGTGTTCGTTAAAACGTTTTATGCATTTTTGCAAACGCGTAACTGTACAACCGAACGAACCGACATCCACAACATTTTTGGGCATAATCCAAGTAACACATATCTTAACGCCTTTATATAACCTAAATGTTAGGTTAAAGGGGTTAAAATTGGCAAACAAGTGAAAATACAAGTCCAATGGCCAAAAATGTCAAAAAAATAATAAATACTTTTGCTTCTTCACCATGTTTGCCACTTATCTCCAATTTTTTACACCTATCACTCACTTTGCCACAATTAATATGGTGTTGACACATGTTAGGACACTAATCCACACTTGAGGACACTTTCATCACCTCCTTAATCCTAAAATACTATAAATACCCCATGATTCTTCCATTTTTTTTCACCACTTCAAAACACTTCAAAGCAAAGTGTGAAATTCTTCTTTCTAGCCTTCTTGGAGCTTGTTTCTAGCCTTTGGAAGCCTCCAATCTTGAGTTCCGAAAGTGTTTTTCAACACGAGTAAGTATTCTTTCTAGTTCTTTCATTATTTTAGCTATTTTGAACTAAAAGTCGAACAATTTGGCTTACAGATTGACTTTTGGTTCTAACCATATTTGGTCAAGTCAAAGTTCAATTGGACTTTGCAACATGATTGTAATCACGAAGGTTATAGTCCCTAGCGATTTCACCTTCTGATTACCACGTTTACTAGTCGAAGTGACGAGTTAAAGTTTCGGTTAAAAATGCGCATGATGTGCATTTTACGACAAAACTGTTTTCGGGTATCAAAACACCAAGTTTTGATACAAAATCAGTTTATATACTTAGTTAGACGTATTTTGACATGTCTAACTTGTCACTTCTAGTTTAGTGCTTATTTAGCGTCATAAGTCGAGCGGTTTTGACCACCGCTTTGACTTTCGAACCCGACCTGTTTGGTCGATCTTAGGGTCCGACCAAAACATATTTGTGGCCATAGTTGTATAGGGAATAACCTACTGAGATTTTACCTTATGGTCACGTCATTTATTAGTGTTATGATAAGTCACTTCTATGTTCTTAAAAAATTACCAAAATGCCCTTTTGCACATAAATCCATTCTAAACACATGTAACCAAATTTTTGACATATAAACTGATGTTATAACATTTTCAAACATGTTTGGGCATTTAAGACTTATCATAGGACATGTTTAACCATGTGATCACGTGTTTACGCTATTGACTTGTTAAATTAGCATAAACTAACTTAACGAGTCATAATGGGTCAAAAGCACTTAGGATCCTTTCCAAATCAGAATGTTAAGTTGTTAAACCATATCACATGAGTTCCAATACTCGTTTGGTTTATAGGACTTCATTCTATCTGATCTTCCGTTTGTAGTCCCGACACGCTAACATATTTATCTGGCACATTAGGACACGTTTGAGCTTTGTTTATTCCGCTGATCAAGAAAACTTTCACAATCCAAAGTGAGTACATAGCCCCCCTCTTTTACATTTTCTAAATGTTTTGGGGAGATTCATGTGTGCCGATAATTATTTTAAAGATTTCAAAAGAATATACATGGATTATATGTACAAAATGATTTCAAAGTGAATATATAGTTCCCCTCTTTTACGTTTTGCAAATGTTTTGGTGTGACTCATATGTGCTAAATCATTTTCAAGTTTTCAAAAACCATGTCTATGGTTTATGTATAAAACAATACGACTTCAATAATGTGAACAACTTGTTGATGCATTATCCATAACACGAATGACATTCATTAGCTTTGGCCGAGCCGACCAGTAGTATGTTACGGTACCATAGGACTGACAATCCCATTATCGGACTGTTCACTGGATTTGGTGGAAGTTTGGGTAATGACAGAAACTATTTATGATTAACAAATCATTTGTTGATTTGTTAGTCTAGTTAAAGAGACCCTTTGGTGGTTTATTAAAGATATCCTTTAGTGGTATAGTCAATACGGGTTTGAATGTGTTCATTAAAGAACGATCAAAATTTTTCACAACTAAAAACATGGACGATTTGTTTATGACATGGACAATTGGTTTATGACACGGACGATTGATTTATAACACAGACAAATGGTTTATAACACGGACAAATGGTTTTGAACATGTCACGCAATGATTTTCATTTAAAGATATAAACAATACGAAGTTTTCTTTTGAATCAATCTATTAAAAGTTTATTTTGCAAAAGAAACATTTTGGTCAAGATTCATGGCTACAAGGTTTTCACAATTCTAACCAACTTGTTTTAGTTGGTCAATTGTATTGCAATATCAAACACTTTTGATACGAGGTTTTCACTTAAAGACTCTTGTAGTCGGATGAGGTGTTACAATATGTATACAAAGCCACGAATTTGACACACTCACAAAACCTATGTATCTGCCGGCATTTTTATGCTGACTCTCTTTTCACATATGTTTCAGGAGTCAATGCTTGATAATATGATGCATGTTTCACGTAGGAATGGACGCAGGCCATAGTGACTTAAAACATGAAAGACAATTTATTTATTTGTTGTTTCTGTTTATCCCAAGACAATGTAAATATTTAACTTAATAAAACAAAATTTTAAATTCCATGAGTTGTGAAACAATAGTTCTGTGACATGACTCCCCTACGTTTTTGCCGCGGTTCATTGTTTTACGCGGTCGGGGCGTTACATGTTTTTTAGGTTTTTTAATTAGTTTTTTGATTTTCTCATTTAAACTAGTTTTCTCATGATATATCCTCTCTCTCTATATATATATATATGTGTATATATAGGGGAGGGTTATCTTGAGAACACTAAATATTAGGAAAATCGTGAGAACTACTGAGAAAACCAATCAAAACAATTTTTTAATATAATCATCATTTTAATTAAAATATAACTTCAAAAAAAGAAATTATAACATCAAATAATTCATTTCTTCTCTTAAAATCACTCTTATTAGATTTTTTACACATGTGTAAATATACCAAATTTACACATGTGTAAATGGCAAACTTACACATGTATAAATTTTCTTTATTTCCGAATTCACGTAAATTTAAATATTTAAATTAAATTTCTAGATTTGTATTCGAATAATAATTACAAGTGTAAAAAGAAATTTTGATTTTCACTTGTTTTTTAACAAAGTTCTAGTGGTTTTTCATTCGTTCTCACAGTTCTTACGATATTAAGTATTCTCATTTAAACACTCCCACACACACACACACACACACACACATATATATATATATATATATATGAATAATCAATTAAATAATCTTTTGTCCGCTCACAACCACTTGAAATATGCTATAAGCGGTGAATAGAAGACCTCTAAACATGAGGGTTTACTTTAGTTTTCCACTATGGGAACTCTAATGTGTGAGTGAAAATAAATAAGATCTCGTAGTTTCCCTAAAATATGGGTATGGGCAGGGAGAAGAATGGGGACTTCAATGTAGGTGCTCTAGTACGAGGTTTGATAACTTTGCTCTTCAGTTTGGCCACATCATAAATGCATGCAAGTTTTGTAATTTATATCAAGTTCATTGCATATTTTTTTCTTTTGAGGTGGATGTTTTTGGATCAATTGCTTATGTTAGCCAAACCTCTTAGATTCAAAGTGGTACAATTCAAGATAACATATTGTATGGAAAACCAATGGATAGAAATAAATATGAAAAAGCCATAAAAGCTTGTGCCTTGGATAAAGATATTGAAGCGTTTAATCATGGAGATCTAACATAAATACGCCAAAGAGGGATTAACATGAGTGGGGCCAAAAGCAAAGGATGACCGTTTAAGTGCCGTAGATGCACACACGGCATCAAGTTTGTTTAATGTAAGATATTACGTTCTCAAAATGGCATTCTTTCCAATTGTTAATGTTTTCTTATTTATATAATTATTCATTTCTTGTTGGTGATTTAGTGCTATCAACATCTTTTATGGTAACTAGACTTGATAATAAAGAACAAAGAATTCCATATTTTTAGTTGTATGGAAATCTTTTGTGTATTAAATGCGTAGGAAAAGTTTTCTTACGAGGTATTTTCCATCAAAAAAAGAATTGTGGTGAAGTCTCAAAAACCACAGTTTTCTACGCGTGACTGTGGAAAATATGCATAGGAAACTTTTTTATTTCTAGTAGTGCATTAAGTTATAATACAAGTTAATTAGTAGATCTAGGGTACATGCTTGTATAAGCTTAATTAAGAATCCTTTAAAAATATGAACTAACGTTTGAAATATTCATCTACGTGAACATAGATTCAACATAGACATTCACGACTTGAATGTTTGCTTTGGAACATTGAGTATAACCTTTCTAATGTGTTGATGACAACTTTCTTAAGCTGAACCCAAGACCTGAAACTACGAGTTAAACCTTTGGAGCTGTTGATTATTACACTAATGGTGTTTATAGGCATAAAGAATGAGAAGTTAGAACCTATTACACCATCTATCTCTCTGTGTTTTACTTAAGTTATTGCATCATACATGTGTGTGTGTTTGTTTCATGTATTATTTCAAAAATAACATGACACAGTCTTAATACAAGATTTGAAAAGTGTGTAAGTGATTTCCATTTTCGATAAAAAGAAATGCTATTTGATAATCATGAACTTTGCAACACAGCAAATACCCAACATTACTTAATATTAACTTTTGAATCTTTTTTTTCTGGATTGTGTTATGACTTGTCTTCAGGATAAACTGTCAATCTTGTCACTCATCAAGTGGAGCTCTCGTTTGTTGACAGTGTTATGGTTATCGTGGTTGTGATTAAACATAATGAATATTATATTGGATGATTAATTTCACATATATTCTTCTACAATTACAAAATCTCATAACATGATATTTTCGCTTTCAAACCATTAAAATTTTCATTTTTATCCACTAGTTGATAAATAATATCAGTTACTTCTTACGAGTAAAGTTCTCGTACAAATAACTTTAACATACTAAACATACCAAAGGCCTGAAAAAACCTGAAAAATGCGGTGACATTTTCGTAATTATTTGCTCGTAGGGTAATTATCAAATTACTCTATAAATGATCTTGTAGAGTAATTTTGATCTTATAGGGTAATTATCAAAATTACTCTCTAAGTGTATTAAAATTACTTTACAAATTTATCAAAAACATATAATTCAAAATTACTCTACAAGAACATTTTACAAAATTATTCTACAAGATCAAAATTACTCTACAAGATCATTTGTAGAGTAATTTTGATAATTATCATACGATAAAATAATTACGAAAATACCACCGCATTTATTTCTTACATTTTCACCCTATTCATACGTTTTGCATCATATGGGTATTTGTATTTGATCTTTTGTCTACTCCTCATGGTCTATTTCAAATGAATAAAATAAAAATAGGAAAACAAGATTCTTATTTGAATCATCGCCACAAAATATTTCCTTTATTCATTCAATAGAACAATGAAATTGTTAATGTTTTGAGAGGAAAATATGATATTTTGAGATCTAAATAGATATATGTATGATATTTAATTAAACCTTTAGAAGAATATATGTGAAAAGTTGTAAGAGTCACGTTTTATAAATTATTGTAAAACATCTTAAAACAAAATTGCAATAAAAATGTAAAGGAAATAAAATCATATTGATAGTGATCACAACTGAAATTTAGGTGAAACAATACAAAAGACGATGGAAATGGTGATGATGATCTGCGTTTAACACCGGTCTCGCATTGTAATGAGATAGAATCAACCTCAATAATGATTAATGATTGAGTGATGTTGGAGCTATATTTATAATTAAGAAATACAAAGATTTCTCATGTAATTAAGAAGAGTCAATCACAAGTACAAAGGAAATACAATTAATATATTGATTACAAATTATTTCCGTTTATACCCCTTTAATTGAAACGGTGGCGGTCCAACAAATACAATTAATACCAATTCGATAGATTCGTTAGGGCAAGTCTTCAGAATGCAGATTCCCACACTCTTCAATAATATCATTTCCAGTAACCACCCCTTCAACCTCTAAAATTCAAAAGTGGTCCTCATACAAAGCCAGCCACAAATTGACAATTGTTTAGAGAAGTGCAAAAGACTTTAATGAATAATGTGATGAGCTTAAAAATTGAAGATCTGCAAGATTTACTAAATCTTCCACTCGAAAGGGATACTGATGACTCACTCTCTCAAAGATTTGAAAAGCAATTTAAAGCACAGAGTAAGTTGAAGAAGAGGAATAAAATTGATTCAAGAAACATTTGTTTTGGCATCCTCTATTCTAGGGGAAGATTGTTTGACCTACAAAAGAACAGATGTTATCTAAAAGCTAAAGCATCATCCACTGATTAAAAAATAAACAAGAGACTAAACCAGTCTTTCTCCAAAAATAGTGATTCTTGATCACCTATTCAGAACATCTGTTTAAGAACAAAACAAACATCTAATCAAGACTTGGGACCGCTGTTTAAGAAGATAAAACATCTGTTGAAAGCTAAAAACTGTTGAAGGCCAAAGCACTGTTGAAATCAAAGGCCTGATAAAGAAGACTAAACATCTGCCAAACAGATAACATATGATAGCTTATACAATGTTTTCCTAATGTAACATTATTTATTTTGTATTAGTGTTTTGAGTAGTTAGAACAGATGTTAGGATTTGCACAGATATTTGTAACATCTATGAAATCTTTTATGTTAGCAATGTTAGATGCCACTATCTAGGTGATGTCATCCAATCACTGAATAGAGCTTTCGTACTTAGTATAAATAGATCACATCTGCTAGTGATCTGTTATCACACTCTTCACTTTTTCTCTTGTACAAATTGATTTATTTACGTGATCAGTTAAGGGGGAGTCTTTAGAGTCAATTTATTTGTAAAACACTAGAATCTATTATGATTAACGAAAAACAATGATGACTTTCAGTTTGTGAATTTTATTGTGATTAATCAATATTTGTTTGCAAACAACAAACTTAGTTTTAACAACGGTTGGAGACTTGGTGTAGTTTGTCCACTTTGATTACTTGAAAGTTACTTGGTAACTTAGATGGTTTGTAATGTGTGTTAAAACACCTATTATTTCTGGAACAATCATCAATCTAACCTATCCAACTAATGGGATTTGTGGGAACTTGAAGATGTTTAAGAAATGAAGGAAGATGAACAAGGTTTTGAAAGATTTTCTAAAACAGAACTTAAACTCCACTTTAGACCTCAAAATGGTGATGTACACCTTAGTTTACCCTGGTAAACTTTTGGAAACATTCCTAAAGGTTATCCCAAATGGGAGAAGCAAGATTTATGAAGCAGAGAAGAAGAGAAAGAGAGTTCAAACTCACTTTTTGCACTTGGAACAATCTGCCCAAAGTTGCAAATCTGAATGTTTGAGAGTGTTTAGAGAGTGGTTTAAGAGTGTGAAAAGTGAAATGGAGGTGTGGGAGGCTTGGTTTTATAGTTATGGATTAGAGTTTGTGTTATAAAGGAGTTGCATGGTGATTGGGGGTTGAAAGAGGTAGAGAAAGTGACTAGTCGAAGTTCTAATGATAAAGTACTCATAAAGTATGCCTCGATTTGGTATAAGATACAAATTTCATGATCGATTACATATTGTGTATGTATGAACAAACAAGTATGAATAAAAATGTGATTTCTATTGATCAAAGTCATGACTGAACAGATTACGGTTACAAGTTTCTAAAAGTAGAAAGTACAAAAATATGGAACGTTACATCGAATGATTGTAAACGGAAGGAAACATCTACAAGGGATGGAGTCTCGTGGGCCATTAAACGAAGGAAACATCCACAACCACCCGTTGTTCCATACACTACAAGAGACTACCACCTTTAGCGGCAACAGTCATCGCTGGTATTGATGGGTTTTGTCGCCGGTATTGACCTTTAGCAGCGACACGTGGCCTCTAAAGGGTCGCCGGTATAGATGGGCCGCTATTGCCCTATTTGCTGTCGCTATTAAACCTGTCGCCGCTAATGCCCTTCACCGGAGTTTTGCCTGAAACTTCACCGAAGAATATACTCCAGTATTGCGATTATATCCAGAACCTCAAACAAAGATGGAAGACAAAAGAGCATTATATCATCATTCAATTCTCATTTATTAAATCCATACAATCAAACAAAACAAAGATGTTTTTTACATAAAACTACAAATCTCATATATTTAAGGTGCTCTGGTGATGCTCCGGTGAAGATGTAGGTGCTCCGACGGTGATTCTCCGGTGAAGATGAAAGTGCTCCAGTGATGCTAGCTTGAAGATGCAGGTGCTCCGGTGATGCTCCGGTGAAGATGAAGGTGCTCTGGTATCACTCCGGTGAAGATGAAGGTGCTCCGGTGAAGATGCAGATGCTCCGGTGAAGTGCTCTGTGTTTGTTTTGAGGAGAATGAAAAAGTTTTGAATATGAGTGTGTGTTTGTCTGAGAAGAACAACAGCCCTTTGATCATGTATTCATCAAGGGCCAAAAGTGAATCTTGGCTGCAGCACACGGATCGACCTATTACCGGCGACTCCGTGCAACAGCGGCGACAGTTGATGCAGTCGCCGCTATTGCACGGCGTCACCGCTAATGGTGTCGCCGGTATTGCTAGCTGTTTCTTGTAGTGATACTATTGTTATTATTTTTGTCGAGCCACACATCGGTTTCTCCTTGAGACTTGAGAAGGTTCATTTTTAGATGAATGGTCAGGAAACAGTTGGGCATGCCGCTGACTTTCTCAACCCTTGATTTCATTTATGCTATATCTAACGGCCATGAAAATGCCAACGATGGAAATTTACCCGTTTAGCCTTGTGGAAATGAAGGCCTTGTGTGACAAAGTCAACTGGTTCAATGTTTCAGTCACCACTAATTTCACCTAAATCTATCATTTTGGTCCTTCTCCTTTTCTTGAAAGTCAACTTATCAAGATAGATCCGAGCCACATTTACAGATGCACCCTCTTCATGGTTAATATTTGTATCATGTTCATTTGGAGATGGGCTTTAAGGTGTAGGTGATGGGCATAGGATGCTATTGTGAACCTCCTAAAAATGAATGTCAAACCATTACAATCATATTAGTAATAAAGTTTAAATAAGAAAATATATTGGTAGTAAAGTTTAAATAAGAAAATATACAATCTTTTGTTTCTGTAGTTGGAAAAAACCAATGGGTCAATCATGATGAGTAACAAATCATAATTTGTACCTGTAGATCACAATTGTTGGCCTGAAACACTTGTTGTCCAAATTATATAATTATCTTATAGATAGTGTGTCACGTATGACTAGCAAAACTACATTATTTCAAAAATAATTTAAATTTCAGAATACTATCATTTAAGAGGTTTTATACATAAACCCGAATCAACTCATTTATAAGTAAATGTGTTCAAATTAGATTAGTGGCCAAATTTTAATCACATCTCATCTAAGATGCCAAATTAGCTTAATCATTTAAATGTCACTCGTCGCATAAAGTATGTTTTATATCAACAAAATGCACCATTTTTTAGTAATAATTTTGTAATCATATTTGATATATAAATTATCTATGAAATTCAAGAAGAAAGATCAAGAGCGTTAATGGTTCAACCAAACCCAACCACATTCAACCTGACCTGAATCAATTACCCATTTTGATTTTGTGACTGTTCCTGGCTCACCCATAAGGGTGTGTCTCACCAGTATTATTAATAAGAAACAATAAAATGATCCTAGTTGGCTGGAAACGGACAGAAACTATAACTACGCAATAAATACACAAAATATGAATTACTATAACTTTGTGGCTAGCGGATTCTTGAGCCGTAGGTAGTTTCTCCACTTGACTAATGAACCACCTAAATAGACAAGATAAAAATGATAAACTAAGTAATAAATGATGCTTCTGAGATCATTCACATGTTTCAGTTGCCTCATCATGATATGGATACAACTTCATAAATCATTTATTTAAAGATTTAGATTATAATCATAATTAACGCCTTTGTTCATAAAAAGTCTACTTAAAACGGACTAAAAAAATTCACCTGAGGACATTCACATCTTCTTCATTAGATTCTGCATGGGCTAATAAGGAAGTTGCAATACACAGATGTTATATAAACTAACCACATTTGTTTCTTATAGAGATGGCATGCCAACCAAACGTCTATTTTTAAAACATTTGACCCCTAAATTGTTTAACTAAGTATATTACTTTTAAAATAATATTGTTACTATAAAGAATATTATAATGCACAAGAAAGTGTGTGTGGGTCAACCAACCCGGCCGGTAGTGAAAAGTAACCTGTTACCCAACCCACCCATCCTAGCATCTCTAATTTCTTATCCGTTGAAGGAAGTGTTAAAATTGGAATATATATACATAGGTTTCTGCTTGCAGCCACTTTTCTTTCAGCAGCACCACCAGGAAACTCAATAAACGCATCGATAAAGAAAGCATTTTCATCTGCATAATGAGATATTGGTCAAGAACATGTTAAAAAAGGTACACGTTTTGACCGATTATACGTTTTGACCTAACAAATGCATATACTGATGAAGTGATGATATGTATGAAAACAATTATATTTATAAAATTGTGCTCAGATTTAAAATTGGCTAAATTATTTACCTTCTGATTGATCAAATCTTGGGCATGGTGATACATTCCTATGAACAATCACCATGCTATCAAGATTAATTAACACGCATTCTTCAGTTCCCTGCAGCATCAGGAATCAGTCAGTCAGTATAATTTTTGACAATATAAACCCAGAATTAAAGATAACTAACCATTGGTCTGTCTAGGATCGGCAAGTGGAGGCAGAAGATGCGTCTGAAGCGGCAGTGGTGAACTAGGGTTTACCGACAGTGGCAGTCAGAAGCGGCGCTGATTAAAATGGAGAATTAGGGTTTCATTTATAATGGTGCCTTCATGTGAGATTTTCCATTTTAACCCCTCCTTTTTACACTCTATTAATTACCTCTCTGGCCCTTTCACTTAGTATGTTTGCTAAGACTAAAAAGTTATGTAGTTGTGCTTATGATATACTTCAAACTACACATATTTAAATTAGTTTTCACATTACATAGTCGTGTATCTCTATGTCACATTTCATCGAATTAGGTTTGAAGCGTGTATATGTATCTCACTGTTCATTGAATTAGGTTTAAAGCATTCATCCACGTACATATACGAATTATGTAGGTGGGTGGGATAGCCACACTAATAACACCCCACGATTATGTTGGGAATCAGACATCATTGCAGCGGAAGATTGTGACTTGGATGAATCCATGTTCATGATGAAACTGAAAGGAATGTGAAGATTTATAATATGAACACAGAAAGTTCAAAGAAAACGAAAGGACAATTCGTATGAATTCGAATATGTCTTGATGCCGGAAGTTATTGCCGGGAATCAAGTTTATATACATTGTCATTGTTGGCGGTTAAGATTGGCGGGAATAACTGCCTTGCAGTTTTGAATCATACCCGCTTATCTAACTCGCTTATCATCCCTACATAAGTTAACATAAAACAAGAAATGTATATGTTCTAATACTTACACATAATTAACATAATAAAGTTTAAATATCATTCTCTAACAAAACTCCCTGAAACTTGATTATGTTTTCTAGCATGCAGCATGACACTTCTTTTTACTTCTTCAACAGCCTTTCTTGCTTGATTGAAATCAAAGCGCTGACGTTTCTTGTGCATTTTCCAGGCTCCCTCCCAATCATTTCCAGTATAGAGTGTGTAATGATTCATGGCAGCTTCATCTTGAGCATCATCAGCACTTTTCCTCCTCTCATGGTCGCCGGCTGAAGAACTTTCTCCTTCTTTCACCACATCCTTGTCAAACACCTTCTCTTGACCCGCCTTGAACCTATAATAATATACCAAGACATCGAGATACGTAGCATAAATTATTCTCATGTATTCACCGTCATGGTATTCGTATCCCATATCCTTAGCAATCACCTGCCATAAGTTGTCATTAGTGACACTCCGGTAGCCACCATCTCGTTCCACTATCACATATAACCCAGTAAATCGATCTTTCTATTATTCGGTGCAAATGGAGGAATCGGTTTTGAAGATATCCCCAGTTTGACGTTTAAGAACCATGCCACCATCTCCTCAAACTTACCCTCCAATTCATGTTTGTATTTGAATACAAACTCCCTGTCATCTATCATGTTAAGCAATGATTTGCAATCAGCGAAATGATGGAACTCCATGGCCTTGATAATCATCGGACTCCAGTCCTTTTCTTGTGATGACAGATTCAAGTCTTCGAAGTAGGAATTAAGATATCTTTCTTTGAATTCATCATCCACTGTGCTAACATTAAGAATCCTCTGTTTTTCTTTCAATACGAGTTCCTCTTCCTTTGTTAACATTCATATCATTCACAGAATTAACAACAGGTGTTGAGAACATTGGAAATATTTTGCAAGTGTCACCCGACTTGTTAACGGTGTACCCTTGCAACGTAAATTGGTCCAAACTCAACACGTTCCGGTCTAAATCCATAGCGTAGAATACACTTTGTATTCTCAAAGTTTCATTGCTTGATTTTATTTCTACCGCCCCAACCCCTCAGGTAAACAGGAAATTATTTTCCCCAGATTGTGTTTCAACCCCAACTATGTGTTTGATTCATTTAAACACATTCAAGTTACCAGCAGTATGATGAGAAAACACAGAACTCACTTACCAGATGTCGCCCCAACGACCTCCTTCTGTACCGATGACTATCATCTCTTGATGATCATTAATCACACTTTCTTGTTTCTGTATTCCGACGTTCACTGCCTGATGAATCAGTTGGGTCGCTTCGTCGTTTTCTTTTGCTTTACACGAATATATCTGGTGCCCTGGTTGATGGCAATAGTAACAGAGTCTTACTCGAGGAATTCGTCTTTCTTTTTCGTTCTTTTCATCAATGCAGTGTTGACATGGCTACATGGTTGACGTTGGTTTGATTTTTGTCTTCGTTCCCAACAATGCTTTGATACCACTATGTTGGGAATCAGACATCATTGCAGCGGAAGATTGTGACTTGGATGAATCCATGTTCATGGTGAAACCGAAAGGAATGTGCAGATTAATGATATGAACACAGAAAGTTCAAAGGAAACGAAAGGACAATTCGTATGTAACATTTGCGTAAAACGGGTTTCAAAAATCGCACCGTTTGAGAATCAAGTAGTTAATAGGATTTCGTTGAGCATTTATTAAATTTTATTATTTAAACTTTATAATTATTGAATGACAAATAAATTATAACAATAAAATAATTAAAACTTAAATAATATAAAGAAAAATAAAATATAAATAAATAAAAGGGGTTGCCGGGTTTCGAACCCGGGTCCCCAACAAACCCACACACACCACAACACCGCTGCATCACCCACTCTACATTGTAATTAACCCATTCGAATAATCCTTTATATCTTACTTCGCATTCATCTTCTTGAAACAATTGCCGCCCAGTAACGGCGCAACCAATTCAGAAATCAAGTTTCCATTTTGATGAAATTGACCGCGAAACTGACTCTCAATCAGGCACCTAGACTCAAACCGAGTCAAAATCGCAGTCAATTGATCTGCTAACATCTCGCCATAACCGTTTTTGACCGAAAACCTCTAAACCGAAACCCAATCCAAGCTATCTCCTTCAACTATAAATAGGGGTTTCTGGGAACTGTTTAGAATGCACACAACCCATCCGCAAACCTCCGTTCATCAGAATTCATCACCGGAATTGTCTGGTAGTCGCCAGAAAATATCACCGGAAAACCGAAATCGTGGTGGATCACATCACCTATAAATACCTTGCTAACCTCGTTTCCAAACTCGTTCAAACCCTTCTCGGAATCCTCTGCTTATTCTCCCCAGCTCGGCTGACCTCAGAGCTTCATCTGCAAGTCGCCGAAGTTTTCTGCACAGTACCGGAATCCAACCGGAACTTCCATAACATTCTCCGATCAGTATGAATTCTTAATCTTTTATGTCAGTTCTATTCGATTCATTTGTCTAATCTAAAACAGTAGATCAGTGAAACCAAATGTTTAATAAATCTGTTTTCAGTTCTAAGTTAATGAAGAAGATGAACATCGAGTCGTTTATAAATATAATTAAAGTCAGTATTTCAAACGGGTTAGACACACAGTCCAGTGGTGGACTGTGTGCATATAATACTATCGATACCGAGTTCGATCCTTGACACAACACCTATCCACAGTAATAAAACGTTTTTTTTTAAAACCGGAACCATATTAACTCGCTGTAAGATGTTAAGTATAATAAAATTTCAATATATAACGGGTTAGACACCCAGCCCAGTTGGTTGGGCTGGGTGCAACACAACACTGGAAACGCGGGTTCGAGTCCAGGCTCTCACACCGGTTCGACAGTTTAAATCCTTTTTAAAAATTGAATAATTTCTGAATAATCTAAATAGTATATAAATATAATTAAAATCAGAAATATTTCGGGTTAGACACGTAGCTCAGTTGGTAGAGCTGCGTGCACGTATACGAGAGGTCCCGAGTTCGAACCTCACTCAGCGCATATAAAAACACAGTCCGACCGGTCAACGGTCAAAAAGTCAACCTTTTTATTTCTTTTTATTTATTTATTTAATTGAAAAATTATTTAAAAATACTTAAAGATAAGATTATTAAAGTTAGAAAATCTCCTTAAACTCACAAAAATAAATCTAACAATCCCATTAAGAGCACTAATTAAAAATATTAATCTCAAATAAAATTTATTTATTTACCGAATCATTTCGTTATTATTTAGGTTAGTTTTTCCCTCGTCGGTTGAATCATAATATTCGTGCGCATTCATCGTCATCAAGGGATGCACCCACTGTGAGTGAATCCTTACAAATTCCCCTTTTTATTCATGTTTTGGGGTGTATCATGTGTCGCTTTAATTATTTCGTTCATTTAAACTTGTGCTATTACCATTATATGATCTAAACTTGTGATGTAAATATTGTTTGTTGTGATGTGTGTTTATATTTTGTCAAGTTGCGTGCAAATCATTCATTAGGCCCATCAGTTCCTCGTGGGAGACTAGTTGAACATCGCGTGCCTCATTAGATCGGCTCCGTTTGATTGAGCCTTGATCTCATTGTTCATCATTTGGTGTGTGTGCTTGTGCATTAATTGATATTATGTGTTTTGTGATTAAATTTACATTTACGTTTACTCATATGTGGTTATGCACCTTTTATAACCAATATAACAAATTCGTTCAAATGTTTTCATAAGATTCACTCGCCAACTTTTGTTGACCCAAAAACCCTATTTTTACACATGATAAAGGTGATCCAGTTGAGAAAAGAAACACGTAGGATGGCCTAGAAGAATAAACAAGTTAATGCTTTGGAATGGACATTTAGTCTTGTGTTACTTTGTAATTGTATGATTTTGTTTAATGGATACTTTAGTTTGTAATTCGAATGAAAATGTATTTGAACAGCTTGTGTTTGTATGTTTATTGTAACTTCTTCTTTAAAGAGAAATAATAAATGTGAAACTTTATAGTAAATGTCATGAGCTTTGATGAAAACCCAATCATGCCCCGACTAACATTTCCGCTGCGGGTCAGGGTGTGTGACAGATTGGTATCAGAGCTTTTGACTATAGGGATATAGGATAGGTTATTAGACCCTTAGAGCCTATACTATAGTTGATTAGATTTTAATTGTTTATGTGGTTACATGCAAACTCATGGTGTTTATTTGTTTCGTATTTATTTCACACACAAATGCATGCAAACACTTCCACTATCATATTGTGTGATACTTAATGAGTTATACTTATTGTCAAACATAACATGCTTACATATACATTCATCACGCATATTTCAATGCTCACATATTCAAATCATCCTCATATTTCCTTTATTCAAGATTTTGTCGCAATTTTCGTTTTTCAATCTCATCAAAGTGAGTTCTACGACGGGCATGTAGTAACTGTAAAGGTACAAGTACCGGTAGTCGGAACGTCCTGTCTAGGTTGGCATTCGTATAAATCCAATATAACGGACCAGTTTGCCTACCTGGGGACTAACGATGAGAGTACGAAGGACCTATTAGGCCAAAGCATGCCACACCAAACGTCGTTCGAACTAACCCTACTTTGAGTTTGTCACACCCCGACCCGCGGCGGAAATAAGAGTCGGGGCATAATTGGGTTATCACCAAAGCACATGACATTTACTATTATGTTTCATAATTAATAAAGTCAAAGTTACATTTTCAAATATCCAAACATGTTCATTCAATACAAAGGAAATAACCAAACTTAACAATCCCAATTCTAAATCGTTTTATTCTTCTAATCCAGGTCCTATGTGGTCCTAGCTGCTGCTGGTTCACCTGTATCATGTGTAAAATGGGAGTTTTGGGGTCAACATAAGTTGGCGAGTGAACCTTATTAGATAAACATTTATTAATGAATTAATGGTTAGTTTATCAATGAAAAATTGTGCATAATCATAAATGAGCAAATGTAAGTAATCAAGCAATGGCAAAAAGCAGTTACAATTATAACATACAATAACACTTGATTGCATACATGAACATACCAATATCATAGATAAATGACATAAGTGAACTGTGCGATCAAGGCTCAATCAAACGGAGCCGATCGTATTGCATGTACTGAAAATGTAAAATGAACTGTGCGATCAAGGCTCAATCAAACGGAGCCGATCGTATGCGGGCACGCCAGGTTCAACCGCATAATAAAATGGGGAACATGCTCAACGCTCATAAATGGGGAGCGGCGGCCTTGGCAATTGCATGTACTGAAATAATAAATTGCATCCAATAATAACTACTTAACAGCAACAAACTAAATACACATGTTCATGATATGATGTATGCACAATGGTTTAGTTATAATATGTATATAAACAAAGACACATGATACACCCCAAAAACGTGATTAAAACGGGGAATTTGTAAGATTCACTCACATTGGGTGCGTTGGATTGGAGATGGTGAGATGCGCACGATTTAGATGAGCGGATCGACGAGGAATACTAACCTAAATAATAATGGAAATATATATTAAATGGATGGATTTTATTAAGGATTTTAATGAAATTTTTAGATATATTTTTGTGAGTTTATGGCTATTTTCTACCTTTAAAAATGTTATTTTTAAGTATTTTTAATTGATTTTTAAATTAAATTAAATAAATAAAAATATAAAAAAAATATTATTATTATTATTTTTAGCGTTGACCGTTGACCGGTTCGGTCAGCGAATAAATCTGCGCCGGGTGGGATTCGAACCGGCGACCTCCCGTTCGCGTGCACGCGGCTCTACCAACTGAGCTACGTGTCTAACCCGAACTAATCTCATTTTTAATTATATTTATACACTTATTCGATTTAACCGAATTTCCTTTATTTGCAAAAACATTTTAATTCAATCGGACCGGTGCTCGTGACGGGTTTCGAACGCGCGACGTGTAGTTCATGTTGCACACAGTCCACCGCTGGACTGTGTGTCTAACCCGGTTATTATCTCGGTTTTTATTATACTTAACAACTATCTGATTTAACCCGGTTTAGTTCTTGATCAAAAAAGGCATTTTATTCCACAAAGTGTGCGTGTAGCAGGGATCGAACTCGGGACGTGTATAGTTTTTGTTTGCACACAGTCCACCGCTGGACTGTGTGTCTAACCCGTTTAAACTTCTGATTTTAATTAATCTTAAGTCATTACTGAACTCGTCTTCTTCATTACGAACGCAGACATCAATCAACAATCCGATTCGTGATTAAATTAGTTAATAAACATGATGTCTAGTTTGAATGCATTAAACCGAACAGTTTGGGGAAAGAAGATACCAAACAGGTTGTCTTCTTCAGAGAGTCCGGCGAAACTTGTGGGCTCTGTTTTTGAACCTTCGGCTGAGAGAATCTGCCAACAGGCTTAAGGGATTAGATATGAAATTGAACTAGTGAGTATTGATTATCAGTACGTTGGAATGTGCATACCGGTAATTATCGAGCTTCCGGCAATTCCAGAAGTTTTCCGGCGAAGATAAGATTTTCGATAAACGTTGACTAGGATCGATTCTGATGGAGGAGTTGTGTTAGAGATTGATTAATCACATGATTTAAACAGAAAGAGTCGGAGGAAATACCGTGTGGATGTGAGTCCCGGTTTTCCGGTGACTTACAGAATTTTTCCGGCGAGCTGATTCAGATGATCTGGTGGTCCGAAAATGCGACGAAATTGAAATGGAGTATTGATATGATAGCTCTGAATCGCGAGAATGGTCTGAAGCTTGAGTTATTCAGAACTTTGATGACCTTTCGGTTTCAAAAACCGAAAATGATGAAACTTTAAGTTCAATCAATTTCAGCTTGATTAGAAACCGTTATACATCGGTTATAAGCTGAATATGCGAATTAAACAACGATTAGACGATTGATTTTCCGATTACCGTTTCTCAGATGGCGCCATCGGTTAAACTGAGTTTGTGTATAAATTTCATTTGTTTTCCTAGAGTTAACAGAAAACACATTGTGGCGGAGTGGTTTAGGGAATGCATGTTAAGTTGTTAAAGAGTCTTTGCTGACCCGGGTTCGAGTCCCGGCAGCTTCAAATATTTTTTATTTATTTTATTTTAACTTTTTATCAAATGTAATTTTTATAGTTTAGTTTATTTATTAATTATGTATCGTTTTAACTCAAAATAATCATAAATATTTAATGCAACTTTTATAACTTGGTACTTGATTACAAAACGGAGCGGGTTTTGGAGACCCGATTTTTACAAATGTTACAGAGTTGTCATTGTGTCTATATCAGGACACCCTCCGACCTTATACTTTGCTGTCATGTTTTACGATTTTCATTCGGGTGGCGCAAGTGTTAACAGGCTAACACCAATATGAATCCTACCAGAGCCCAGTAGTCATGGGGGCCCACATGACTACCAAGGCCAAGTAAGGGGACATATGGAGGCCCAAACATGAGCAAAGCCCAAGACATCTTATGGATGTAGTAAATTTATTTTATTCATTTGTTTTTGTGAATGTTCATTTCTATATACGACACATAACACCTAAAACGTCAAACTCATACTCTCGATACGTATTCCTTGTAGATGTCTTCTAGTCTCTCTCGTAGAAGTATGAGATCGGGAAAATCCCGCGAGCGCATGGCTGCCCAAATCGCTCAACAAATGGCTGCCGTAATACCCAACATCGTAGTTCAAGTTCAACAAGCCCTTACCGCTAATCCAGTCACCCGAATCAACCAAGAAGATCAAAACATTGTCAACCCTCCCCCAAATACCACTAAATGCACCTTCAAGCATTTTAAATCCTGCGATCCTCCAAAATACGAAGGGACTGAAGGTGTCACCGCTCTCCTCCATTGGTTTGAGGAGATGGAAAACACTTTTCTCAATTGCGACTGCCCCGATGATCGCAAGGTGCGATATGCTACCGGTCGTTTGTTCGGAGTAGCACTTACATGGTGGAATACAGAGAAGGCCAAGCGAGGTGCTGAAGATGCTATGACTTTGACTTGGGAAGAGTTGAAGGAAATCACGACAAGACGTTTCTGTCCAAGAAGCGAAATCAAGAAATTGGAAGATGAGTTCTATTCTTTGAAACAAAAAGAGGGCGACCACACCACATACAACAAGAGATTCCTTGAGTTAAATCAGATGGTCCCTAACTTGTTCACTCCCCTCTACCGTTTGATCGAGCACTACATTCGAGGTCTTCCTTAAAAAATTCAAGACCCTGTAATAAGTACCACACCTGCAACTTTGGAAGCAACAATGGAGTTAGCTACAGAGCTCACCGAAAACCGCATACGGAATAAAGATTTCGCGGAGGAGAAGAAGAAGGATAAAGCATCAACCGAAACCTCAAACCCAACCCAGACCGAATCCTCTTCTCAAACCACTCCTAAGAGAAAACGAGATGGGCAAAATTTCGCTATCACCCAAGGCAATCAACCAGCTTCACAAGCCGTACCCCTCCAAGCCATCCCAATCACTCAAGTAGCACCCAACTCTACTTACCCAAATAAGAAACCTTATATTGGACCTCACCCTCAAGGCAACACCTGTTTTTATCACTATCAATCTACCGTACCTTGTCGATTGTGTGCAAATTGTGGGCGTTATGGTCATTGGAGCAAAACTTGTCGTGCCCCTCAAAACCAAGCATTACCCCCTACTCAAAACATGATCCAAACATATCAACAACCCCAATACCCCATGTTCCCATATGTTCGAGCTTGTTTTAATTGTGGCGACCCTACCCACTTTAGAAACACATGCCCTCGATTGGTTAACATCATAAACATCCAAGCGCAAGCAAACCCAGTTAACCAAGCAAATCAAGCAAACCCAGCTCCACCACCAGCAAGAAGAAGAGCTTACAACATCAACGCCAATCCTGTTGAAGATAATAATGGCCCAAACGAATCACCCAACTAGCTTTCCCTCACCAAGAATCAAGACTCAACTCCAATCGTCTAGTTTTAATGTTTTCTTTATGTTATCTCAATCTTTACGTATCCCAGTTATAAATTGGGAATTTATGTATCCAAGAATTTTAATGCGATTTGACATTACGGTTTTGTTTTTATACCTTTACTCATTGATTTAACTCTCATATCATCATACATCTCGATGTACCTCGATCTCATCATTTAAAGAAGTTGGGTTGTGTCTCACTTTTACATAGACTAACCCCTTCATCATAACAAACGAGAGAGGTACTGTCATCATTCGATCATGTATCCTTCCAGATTTGAGACTCAAGCTTTGGCTGTTGTGTTTGTTTTGTATATTTTAGAGTCACATAGAACTAATCATAACTTACTGACAAAGCCAATGAAAATTTGACAAGAATATGGTGGATACGCCACTGGTACTTCCTATATATAAGTATTCTTGTCAAAGGATCAAAAGCGTTGTCAGCCGGTTATGAGAAGTTCCGTGTAGGTTTTAATATTGTCATGGATGAAGTTTTGTTTTATGATATAACCTTATCTTTCCAAACGTATCAATTCTCTCAAAACTCTTATGCGTGAGATCATACCTAGTCAATCAACTCTGTTTATCCATGTTCCGCATTTTCATACTTTAGGTATCAAAAAGCGATTTCTGTAGCAGGGTATTCAACCCTTACTAGGAACGTTACCGCCTCAAATAAAATTTAAACTCTCACCCTCTTCTAATTATGTAATTGTCAAATTAAAACACCCTCCCTTCAAGTCAAATATACCACTACTACTTAAATTTCGGGACGAAATTTTTAAAAGTAGGGGATACTGTAACATTTGCGTAAAACGGGTTTCAAAAATCGCACCGTTTGAGAATCAAGTAGTTAATAGGATTTCGTTGAGCATTTATTAAATTTTATTAGTTAAACTTTATAATTATTGAATGACAAATAAATTATAACAATAAAATAATTAAAACTTAAATAATATAAAGAAAAATAAAATATAAATAAATAAAAGGGGTTGCCGGGTTTCGAACCCGGGTCCCCAACAAACCCACACACACCACAACACCGCTGCATCACCCACTCTACATTGTAATTAACCCATTCGAATAATCCTTTATATCTTACTTCGCATTCATCTTCTTGAAACAATTGCCGCCCAGTAACGGCGCAACCAATTCAGAAATCAAGTTTCCATTTTGATGAAATTGACCGCGAAACTGACTCTCAATCAGGCACCTAGACTCAAACCGAGTCAAAATCGCAGTCAATTGATCTGCTAACATCTCGCCATAACCGTTTTTGACCGAAAACCTCTAAACCGAAACCCAATCCAAGCTATCTCCTTCAACTATAAATAGGGGTTTCTGGGAACTGTTTAGAATGCACACAACCCATCCGCAAACCTCCGTTCATCAGAATTCATCACCGGAATTGTCTGGTAGTCGCCAGAAAATATCACCGGAAAACCGAAATCGTGGTGGATCACATCACCTATAAATACCTTGCTAACCTCGTTTCCAAACTCGTTCAAACCCTTCTCGAAATCCTCTGCTTATTCTCCCAGCTCCGCTGACCTCAGAGCTTCATCTGCAAGTCGCCGGAGTTTTCTGCACAGTACCAGAATCCAACCGGAACTTCCATAACATTCTCCGATCGGTATGAATTCTTAATCTTTTATGTCAGTTCTATTCGATTCATTTGTCTAATCTAAAACAGTAGATCAGTGAAACCAAATGTTTAATAAATCTGTTTTCAGTTCTAAGTTAGTGAAGAAGATGAACATCGAGTCGTTTATAAATATAATTAAAATCAGTATTTCAAACGGGTTAGACACACAGTCCAGTGGTGGACTGTGTGCATATAATACTATCGATACCGAGTTCGATCCTTGACACAACACCTATCCACAGTAATAAAACGTTTTTTTTAAAAACCGGAACCATATTAACTCGCTGTAAGATGTTAAGTATAATAAAATTTCAATATATAACGGGTTAGACACCCAGCCCAGTTGGTTGGGCTGGGTGCAACACAACACTGGAAACGCGGGTTCGAGTCCAGGCTCTCACACCGGTTCGACAGTTTAAATCCTTTTTAAAAATTGAATAATTTCTGAATAATCTAAATAGTATATAAATATAATTAAAATCAGAAATATTTCGGGTTAGACACGTAGCTCAGTTGGTAGAGCTGCGTGCACGTATACGAGAGGTCCCGAGTTCGAACCTCACTCAGCGCATATAAAAACACAGTCCGACCGGTCAACGGTCAAAAAGTCAACCTTTTTATTTCTTTTTATTTATTTATTTAATTGGAAAATTATTTAAAAATACTTAAAGATAAGATTATTAAAGTTAGAAAATTTCCTTAAACTCACAAAAATAAATCTAACAATCCCATTAAGAGCATTAATTAAAAATATTAATCTCAAATAAAATTTATTTATTTACCGAATCATTTCGTTATTATTTAGGTTAGTTTTTCCCTCGTCGGTTGAATCATAATATTCGTGCGCATTCATCGTCATCAAGGGATGCACCCACTGTGAGTGAATCCTTACAAATTCCCCTTTTTATTCATGTTTTGGGGTGTATCATGTGTCGCTTTAATTATTTCGTTCATTTAAACTTGTGCTATTACCATTATATGATCTAAACTTGTGATGTAAATATTGTTTGTTGTGATGTGTGTTTACATTTTGTCAAGTTGCGTGCAAATCATTCATTAGGCCCATCAGTTCCTCGTGGGAGACGAGTTGAACATCGCGTGCCTCATTAGATCGGCTCCGTTTGATTGAGCCTTGATCTCATTGTTCATCATTTGGTGTGTGTGCTTGTGCATTAATTGATATTATGTGTTTTGTGATTAAATTTACATTTACGTTTACTCATATGTGGTTATGCACCTTTTTATAACCAATATAACAAATTCGTTCAAATGTTTTCATAAGATTCACTCGCCAAGTTTTGTTGACTCAAAAACCCTATTTTTACACATGAAACAGGTGATCCAGTTGAGAAAAAAACACGTAGGATGGCCTAGAAGAATAAACAAGTTAATGCTTTGGAATGGACATTTAGTCTTGTGTTCCTTTGAAATTGTATGATTTTGTTTAATGGATACTTTAGTTTGTAATTCGAATGAAAATGTATTTGAACAGCTTGTGCTTGTATGTTTATTGTAACTTCTTCTTTAAAGAGAAATAACAAATATGAAATTTTATAGTAAATGTCATGAGATTTGATGAAAACCCAATCATGCCCCGACTACCATTTCCGCTGCGAGTCAGGGTGTGACATCGTATGAAATCGAATATGTCTTGATGCCAGAAGTTATTGCCGGGAATCAAGTTTATATACATTGTCATTGTTGGCAGTTAAGATTGGCGGGAATAACTGCCTTGCAGTTTTGAATCATACCCGCTTATTTAACTCACTTATCATTCCTACATAAGTTAACATAAAATCGAAAATGTATATGTTCTAATACTTATACATAATTAACATAATAAAGTTTAAATATTATTCTCTAACAGGTTATGCATGTGCTTCATAATCACATAGCAATATGTGATTTGTTAGGCAGTTATATGATATGTGTGCTAAGCAGAGTTAGTAAAACATAATTCTAGCAACTATAACAAATACGTGTGAATTCTTAGATGCTTCATAATCTCAAGAATTCAACTTAAATATACTCAAGATTCTTGCTTTCATCTTAGGGAGAAGGACAATGGGCTATGATTTCATAGCCAACTTTGGAGGTTTTCCATATAATTAAGGTTTTTTGGTACGTTGTAATAGGCGAGTAATATGCCCATGTGTTCATTATCGTTGCATTAATCTAATCTTAGATGTTCTTTCAACACTTAAACATGTTTAACTTCGTTCCCTTACTAAAAAATTGATCTTAATTTATATAAAAACGTGTAATAAAAAATGTCCTAATTTGTTGATCACATATCTTTAATAGCTTTGAAAACATTCGAGCGATTACTTAGATTCTTCATATATTTGAACATTTCATTTTAGATCTGGTCTCGCTTTTAGAGGGACATCGTGTAAAGATTACAAAGCCAAGTTTGGCGCTTTCACTTTTGTTTAGATATCGAGGTTCATATTTACAAGAAGGAAAAACAATCATGATGTGTTATATGTTGCAAAAAAACACATGTGTAAAATCAATATGTTCTTGAAAAAAAAGCTATTAACACTTTATTTGAAGTTCCTTGTGAAAAAGGAGTGTCAATATATTGTACACATGAAGTTTTTAAAGGGTTTGAGAAGGAGAAATTAAGTACATCCATTAAACCTATTCTCATTATTCATATCACATAGTCATCTTACTATATGTCACTTTATCCAACTTCATTAAAACAAACATTCATGATTACAAGGGAGCACATTCCACACACGATTTTTTCCAACTCACATAAAAATATGTATCTTGTTGAGTAATAATATAACACTTGCTAGGTGGAGAGGTGGAGACTAAGGCACTTTACTATAGTCACAACCATGAAATTAAGAAGCGCACAAGCGATTTCTTAGATTCTTCATAGATTTTGGGGTAGGAGAGTAATATGTTCACGATGGGCTTCGACATTGTGGTAATATTATCATGGATGTTCTTGCAAAAATAGAACAACAAACATGTACATTTTAACAGCTTCTTTCCTTAAAAAATATGTTCTTATTTATTATAAAAATGTGTACAAAAAATAAAATGTCCTAATTTAAAGATATGATTTATGATCACATATCTTTAACAGTTTTCAAAACATATTCTATTGACAACCTAAAATAAGCACTCTAATGATTACTTAGATTCTTTTTTGATTTTAAGATTTAAATTTAAATCCTATTAGGATTCATGCTTTGTCTTGAAAGTCACGATGGGTAAAGATTACAAAGCCAAGTTTTTGTGCTTTTCGCTTTTGTTTAGATTTACAGGTTCATATTTACAAGAAGGGGATACAATGATAATGTTATGCGTTGCGGTACAAATTCACATATGCAAAATCAGATGTTTTAAAAAACTATTAATTAATAATATAACATGTGCTAGGTGGAGGAGACTTAAGCACTTTACTATAACGACAACCATGAAATTAAGAAACATAGAAATTATTTCTTAGATTCTTCATAGATTTAAAGATTGTAACCAGATCCAAGTAAGATTCATCCTTTCAATTTAGAGTGACAACGTGTAAAGATTGCATAGCCACATTTGGAACCAATTTTTATGAGCCCTTATGTAATAAAGATGAATTTGTTTTATACATACATATAGTCTACCAAATATTTTTGTAACAGACGTCCACGTTGTAGCAAAACTGAATAAATGTTTGTGTTGATAAACTTTTGTGTGGATGTAGCTTGGTTTGGTTCGATTCAAGGCTAAAGTCGACAACATTCCTCGTGATCAAGATACAAATGACGACGACGCGATTGCGTGCCTAGATAATGATGACATCATCAACTTTCATTTTGAAAGCATGCATGCTAATTAACTGTAGACCATATACATGCTTATCAACTATCAATAGAAGCATGATTTATATATGAAGACTATCGATCCATTACAAGGATTATCGATCTATATGCATAATTGTCAATCATATGAGATGACTATCAATAGATATATGTATGTTTAGTATAAATAGCGTGTTCGTCATCTTTCATCTGTAACGTAAAGCTTGTAAGAGCTAGAGAGAGAGTGCAGAGAGAGAGAGATAGAGAGAGTATTAGAGTGCTTTGTATGTGCGGATATTGTACCGAAACCTTGTCGAATCGACATCGAGCATATGAACGTGTTAATTGTTGAATCTATATTGTGTTATACATTCTCTCGCTCGGTTTGTGTTATAAAGTGGATTCCGCACTCATTACGACATCTAAAACAAGAAATCACGTTTGTCGGACGATCCGCATCGGGACCTACAGTTTGCCCGACCGTGAATCATGTAGCTATAGCACACATTCATTGTTAAATTTTTGTCAAAAAGCGACTAGTTGTGCTCACCATATAAAAGGATTAGAGGATACGGTAATGACATGCGTAAAGGGTGTAGTTTATTAATGCATTGAGGTGGCCCATCCTTCAAGCGTATAACAATGTTAAAGTCTCTATTTGTGGGCATAGTCTCATATACAACGCCACCGATTGTACCCTTGTTACGGTGTATCCTACGATTTCTGGTTGGTGAATAGTAAAGATGAGTTTTGAAATCTGGAACATCGTTTGAGCAACAAATATCTCAAGCAGCACGTCGTTGATATTTGGACCAAGCAATAATCGCCCATTTTTCTTGTCACACTTCTTTAGGTTTCGCCATTGATTATTGTTATATTTAGCATTTAAACACATGTTTATATTTTTATATTCATCACATTAAGGAGTGTATTTTACAATATGTAACCATATATTAAAAATACACATATATATATAAGCACATACAAGTTAACAACCACAAAAACCACATGTCGCACTTAAACAGTTCTAACCAAATACATGGAGAAAAATAAAGACATTTATGAAACAGTAAGCAGTAACCTTGTATGTAAGCTAAACCAAATTAACAAATATGTTTATGAGGCTGTCATGTTTAACTTGAAATTAATTCATTAAATTAGTTAACATAAATATAGTGTTACAATTATATTTCACCCTTAAGATAGTACTAGCAACATTGCCTGCGTGCATTGCAACACTGGTATACCTCAAACTTCGATAGGATGACTCCAAATTTATGTAAAATACAATGCACTCAAAAGAAAGTATACCAAAAAACACAATGCTTTTGAAAACGCTTGCCTTGGAGCCATGGCCGTGTTAAAGGAAATTTGTGTACAACACAATGCACTAAAAAGAAGGAATGAAGTTTTTCAGTAATTCATAACTCCTAAAACCCCATGTAGATAGAACCAAGTTAGTGAAAAAGTGAAAAAACCTTAGATACACAAAACGCTGGAGGACAAAAATGGAATTTTTCAATTGATTGGTAATGTTGCAAAGTGCTTATAAGATTATAGGAAAAACACCAATGTTAAAACTTCAGTGGTATGAGGGACAAAAATAGAATTTTTCAAAAATTGATTCGTAATGTTGCAAAATGTTTATAAGGTTATAGGAAAAGCACCAAGGTTAAAACTTCAGGTGTAGTGTATGAGGGACAAAAATGAAAATTTTCAATTGATTCCTTATGTTGCAAAGTGTTTATAAGGTTATAGGAAAAACACAAAGGTTAAAACTTCAGCTTAGTGTATAAGGGTGTAGGCCAAACACAAGTATAAAAAACAATGAGAAAGGAAACAGGCTAAATCCGGATGCATAAACGCTAACACAGTTTCTAAAACACCGCGCAAAAATTACCAAGTTAGTGAAAATGCTAATTGTAAAAGTTGAAGGGTTAAAGGAGCAAATAATAAAAGGTAAGTAAAGAGAGATTAAAAGTGTTAATTGTGAAAGTGGAGGGGTGTTGGTGGGAAATCTCATCGGTATTTATCTTTATTGTATAATGTAATGGTATTTGTTATTATGTTATGTTGTAGTATATCTTATTTTATTCCTTTTGATATGATAACATATAATAATAAAATTAAAAACTAACAAGTAATTTTTGTTTTTTTTATAAGTATTAATTTTATATATACACTTAAAAAGTTGAAAATTTTCATATATACCCAACAAAACTAAAAATATCATATATATATCCTTACAAAAACTAAAAAAACATCATCTCATTGCTCTTACAAAATAGTTAAAATATTAAATATACCTAATTTATTAAAAACAATCTAACAAATAATCATTTTACACTTATTTTTTTTTAACTTCTATGTTTTCATATATGCTCATCTTTTAACTTTATATTTTTATGTAACATATTTTAACTTTAGCAATCGAAAGAAAACATAAAATAAAAATAAAATGGTAGTGTAACAAAAACGCTATGAACACGTGTTCGGTTGTAGTTGACCAAAATAATACAAGCGTTGTTTACGGTTGGTTAAAACCGAAAACACAAATCGTTTAAAAAAACTTTAATATTATATAAGCTTTGTTATAGTATCACATAATTATAACGTTTAATATATTAATTATACAAAATATAACTAAACACATCCCATTTGTTAAAAAAATATCCCAATGATTCAAAATCATATCTAAACACATCTCATTTATTAAAAAAAAGAATGTCCAAATGATTTATGGTCACCGGATAATCATATCAAATCACCAGATATGATACGATTGGATAGATACAATATCATATATATTATATATGATGATATATCTACACACAACATTATATGATCTTATAACTACTTCCTAAATGAGTATTTTAAACGACGGCCCAAAAAACCAAACACGAAAAACTATTTTCTTGGTTTTTGTTAGATAACCTACCAACTGATTCCTATAATAAATAAGAGAGTAAATTACTTCTTGAGTCCATTAGTTTTAGTGGTTTTAACCACTTAAATCTAAAATCAAAAGGTTTAACCGTTTATTTTATAATGTTTTCAATCCAACTTTTTAACAAGTTTACTTTTGATTTGTACTCAAGCGATTAAAATTACTAAAACACAGAACTCAAAACGTAATGAAATGAGCTCAAAATTTATTGATTAAAATCACTAGAACATGAACTCAAAAATTAGTTCACTCTAAATAAAAAAATATTTGTTAATTGTTATTGATTTTTAACCCACAAATTAGGGATATATAAAAAATATTTTTGTATTGCAACTATATACAACTATAGATTACCAATGGATCACATGAAATCCAAAAAAGTTAAAACAAAAATAATTTTGATACGTTTTGTCCAAATAGTTTTTTTAAAAATTCGCACACAAGAGTTTGGTTATATTTTGTTTTTTCTTCTCAAACAATTTTTATATGATACCATAAAATAGTATTATACATGATACAATACTATTATACGTTATCAAACCTATAATGAATTTACAGGTACGGTTCATTTATACATGATTCATTTAATTCTATTTGACTTAGCGAGATAAATATAGCATAGAATAACAGTATATTATCAAAAAATTTATGTAGTTTTAATTTTGTAATCAAATGTTTAAAACTACTAAAACACAGGACTCAAAACGTAAAACGTTAACGTGATAAAATGAGTGGTTAAGAACTCAGAGCCTTCAGCTTTTTGATTTGTACTCAATTGATTAAAATCATTAAAACATGGACTCAAAAATTAGTTCACTCTAAATAAAAAAAATATTTGTTAATTGTTATTGATTTTTTACCAACAAATTGGGGATTTATAAAAATTATTTTTGTATTGCAACTATATTCAACTATAGATTTCCAAAAATCACATGAAATCCAAGAAAATAAAAACAAAATTTTTTTTGATAAGTTTTATCCAACAGTTTTTTTATATGATACTATACAATAATGTTATATATGATACAATAAAAGAATGTTATACATCATAAAATAATTATCGGATCTATAATGAATTTACAGGCACGGTTCATTTATACATGATTTATTTATATTTATACATGATTCATTTATATCAATTTGACTTAACAAGATAAATACAACATAGAATAACATTATATTATCAATTTTATATAGTAACATATATATCATTACATATCACACAACATTATATTATACCATTACACTACTTAAAAAATGAGTATCAACCATATAATACTCAGTAATTACCGACAAAGCTCATGAAAGATAAATAAAAAATAATTTTTAATTATTGTTGGATAACATACTGACGTGTATATATATATATATATATATATAATTTTTGAAAAAGGCTATTGAGTGGTTCTACGAAAAGAAAATAAAAACTAAAAATATAATTTTATCAATTTTATTTAAAAGTTTAAGGAACAGCCATAAGATTGTCATGAAATGCAAAAGATAAAGAAAATGAATTTTCATTTTAAATTTTTGCCACAAAGAGATTTATTTGAACTCCACGAGGGTTTTTTTTTTAAATACTTTACTCTTATCTTATTTTTTGATGTCTTAGCATATTTATTGATTTTATTAGATAATTGCAAGTGTTGGTTAATTATTAATTACTTGAAGTTTTTAATTTTGGTATTAACGATCAATTAGTCTTCAATTTAAAAGACCTGGCCTTTTTTTAAGAATAGAAGTTATGAACTTTAAAATCAACTCGATTCCAAGTCAAGCCCTTGACCAAAAATTCAATTGCTATATGTTTATCAATTTTATGTACCGGAATATTTTTATCACTCTATACTTCTTTCTTCATTATCACTTATCAAATAATTACAAGCATTCTAAAGGCGAAGCACATCTTAAACCCTTGAATAACTACTTATACAGTAAAAATGTTCTTAGAATCGATTACAAGATAGACATAAAATTAGAAAAAAGTGTGTAATCTTATGGAAAAACTTCAAATCTTAATCAATCATCACAACCAACAGTCTGAATGGTCATTAAAACAAATCTTCAAATCTTAATCAATCATCACAAGGTTCAGAAAGCTTAAATCCATTCTCATGTAGCTTCTCTCCTTTCTGTGCCAAACTAAAAATCTCCGATTAAAACAACATCAACAAACCGCATTGTCGGGTCCACGACCACCGGTAGTTGCATACTGTTACTATTTCTGTCGAGCCACACATCGGTTTCGCCTGGAGACTTGTGAAGGTGCATCTTTAGATAAATGGTCTCGAAACAGTTGGGCATACGACACTTGCAAGTTTTGGATCATCATGTTGTGGCAGCTTCAAGGAGTTTTGAACCAACCGAAAAACAGCACCTCCTCCACATAGCTCCCAAAATAACATCTGTTTGCATAGTGATTGAAGGAGTCTGTAAATAAGATTCACAGAGATTAATAGTTACATGCACAGCAGTAAAAGCTGCTATTGTGAACTTATCAACCTGACAAAAAAAATTGTAATCATCAGTTAACAAAGGATTCCAATACAAAAAGCATCTGTAGATATTTAAATAAGGTTAATCAGAAATGTCATTTTTAGGTTAGTTACCTGCATCACTTTCGCAGATCTCATCTTCGGCATGGTGATACATTCCTATGAACAATCACCATGCTATCAGGATTAGTTAACACGCATTCTTCAGTTCCCTGCATCAGGAATCAGTCAGTCAGTATAATTATTAACAATAACCAAGAATTAAAGATAATTAACAGCACAAAAGAACATACACCAAGAATTAAAGAGCACCAACCATTGAGTCAGTACGCTAGTTTCGTCAAGTGGAGGCAGAAGATGCGGCGACCTAGATGCGTCTGAAGCGGCAGTGGTGAATAAAATGGAGAATTAGGGTTTGATTTATAATGGTGCGTTCATGTGAGGAATTCCATTTTAACCCCTCGTTTTTACACTCTATTTATCTATTAATTACACCTCTGCCCCTTTCATTTAGTATGTTTGTTAACACTAAAAATTTATGTTGTTGTGCATATGTGCTTATGATATACTTCAAACTACACATGTTTACATTAGTTTTCACTAGCCGTGTAACTCTACGTCACATTTCATCGAATTAGGTTTAAAGCATTCATCCACGTGGATATACAAATTACATGGGTGGGTGGAATAGCCACTCTGTTATGCATGTGCTTCAAAATCACATAGCAATATGTCATTTTAAATTAAACAAGATGTCAGTTAGAGAGTTAGAGGTAGACCACATTGTGATATGGTAACCCCAATGAAGGAAAAACTCAGAAAATATTTTAAAGAACTACCCACGGTTTTCACTTGTGCTTCCTCTTTAAACCCTTGCTTTAATATTTTTGGAGCGGGTCTTTGATTGAAAAAGTTGCAAACGAGTTAAATGTAAACAACGAACAAGAACCTAACTTTGGTGAAGCCATAAAAATTCGTTTCAACGATCAACTTTCAAAAATGTTTGATGTTTATGTAACAAAATATGGTACAACCTCGTTACACATTCACGAGTCAATGAGAAATGCCGCTTTCGGCGAAGGTTTAAGTATGGAAGATCAAGAGTTGTATATTTACAACCAATTGTATGATGAGTCGAGTCAAACACAACATGGTAACACTACTAGTATCGAAATTGGTCGGTATGGTAGGTCGAACTTTCTACAAATGATGACTTAACAAGAATTTAAAAATTTTGATTTGTTAGTGTTGATGCACTTTTGCGTTTATCGCTTGTTCTTAGTTGTGTCTGTAATTGTACGTTCTTTATTTATTGCGTCTGTATAGTTTTGATATTGTCAACCAAAGCAAGATATCCTCCAATCTTGATTTAGTATGACGTTTAGTTTGTTTGTGTTGTAAAACAGGTGCATGTGTGCATACTGTTAGTATTTGTGTTTTAAGTTGTTGCTGTTTCTGCTGAAACTGTCTGCATGTTATGTCTGTTTACAGCCTAGCCACTAAGAACCTACTTCTTCGTGGGAGCAAGCTTTTCAAGAAGAACCCTCCTTCGTGATTATGTTGGTTGTTCGTAGAATAGGCCACGAAGAACACCTTCTTCATGGGCCTATCTATTCTTCGTGGCCCATAAACCTTCTTCGTAGGGTTACTGGGTGTTGGGCCTATATAAACAGACATGTACTTCTCTGTTTTAGCAAGAGAGCATAGAGAGAATACCCTGAGTCTGTATGAACATTGTGTGCCTGTGTTTGTACTAGCTCTCTTCTGTTAATCAAGATAGTGAATCTTTGGTTATGTTGTGTTTGTGTTACTTTGCTTTGGTTTGCATACTTACGTGGATTCTGCACTCGTTTGTGTGTTAGACAACAAGGAAGTAGGTTATCTTGATCCTCCAAGTGGAGCTACAAGTGGTATCAGAGCTTTGGCTCTCTTCCTTGCAATTTGTCAAGCTTCCTGGAAGTGTTCTTGAACTTAAAACAAGAAACTTAAGTTTTTACAAGAAAAGTGGTTTAAAACTTGAGTAAAGCTTGTAGTTTGTAGATAATTTTTATAAAAGCCTTGTTAAAATACACGGAGACATGTTAGGATACGGTTTTTCTTGAAATTTTCTGTCAAAGTTTTAGTCGACATATTTTCCGGTGAATCGCTTGTCGAAAAATCACCGGAATATTCCTTGAGTGTTGATAGATCCTTAAAATTTGAATGAAAAGGTGTTTTTCGAATGTTTGTTTTTTAACCAAATCCGGTTAACAAGCTACTAACTTTATAAAATTCAGAAACAAGATTCTGATATAAAAGACAACTTCTCACCTACCAATTCGCCAACAACTCTCTGCGAAGAACTCCTTCATCGAAAGACCCCCCCCCCCACGAAGGACTCTTCCGCGAATAACCCACTCTGCGAAGAACCTTAGGTATTTCGTGATACCCTAGGTTGTTCGTGGTATAAGTTTTTCGTGACAAGTGCTTTGTGGGATTGATATTTCATGGTTTTTAATATTGTGAATTTTAACAGAAGGCTCTTATTTCAAGATAATCTTTGGAATTTTAAATTTTTAAGCTGATATTTATAACAAACAAGTAAAATGGGTACAAATCTTTGGGATTGGGGGTGTAGTTCAAGTACAAGCCAAGATCCACCACAATCTAGCTCCGCAACCTCCTGGGTAAAATCGCTAATGCCTCAGCAAACGACCATGATTACCGCTAATCAATGGGCGTGTATGGCAAATCAAAATCAAAGTATTCAGACTCTTCTCAATAGCAAGAGTGAAACTCGAAGTAAAAACCGTCCACTAAAGTTGAATCATATGAATGATTATCCTTCTTGGAAAAGTCGTTTTCATACGTATGTTCTTGGTCAAAATACGGAGTTGTGGACATGTTTTACTACACCATACAAGGAATATCTCGAAGAAGCAGGATCAAATCCAACCCCTTTAGCCATCTTAGATGAAAATGATAAAAAGGCCTATGATTTGGAGAAGAAGGCATTTGCTATTCTTACACAAGCACTTCATAAGGATATTTATCATTAATTTGTGTATTGTACCACAATAAAGAATTTTTGGGATACTTTGGAAGCAAGAGGGGAAGGAAATGCTGCAACGAGAAATACACGACATGATCTTCTAAAGAAAGAGTTTGAAGGATTTCGGTTCATGGAGAATGAGACACTAAGCGAGATGACAACTTGTTTCTATCATCTGCTTAGTGAAATGTACTTGTACAAGGTGAACGCATCTCCACAAGAGATTGTGATGCGTTTTGCTGATTCCTTACCACTTAAGTGGAGTCAATTCATCGACTTGCTAAAGCATACAGGTGTTTTGGATGTAATTAGCATTTATGAGTTCGTTCAAAAGCTTGAGAACAAGAATGAAGAAGAAATACGAAAAGCGAAAAGAGTTCCTGTTCCACAAAACCCTGAAATGTATTTTGGAGGTATTAACACTGGTGTTGGTACAACTCAGCAACCGAAACTCCAAACAACATTTGTGTCAAATGTTAATCCTTTCCTACCACCGCCAGTTCATACAGATCAATTTGCCGGTTCAAGTGCTCAAACCTATGGCCAAGCATTTGATTCAAAAGCCTTTCTTCCTCAACCACAAGTTATTACACCTCAAGTTCCACTACAAGTTTCTCAACAAGCTTTCTATGGTAACAGCTTTCAATCTTCAAATCCTAATGCCATCAGACTTGATACTTCACATCTTTCATAGGTCAGTGTGGAAGTTGCTCGGGAACACATGGAACTTCTAAACACTATGGTTAGTGCGTATTGTGAATTAGTCGCAAGTGAAATTGGAAACATTAATTTGACTAATGAGGACTATTAGCAAATAGACAGGGAGGAAATGGAGTTGATGGACATTAAATGGGTATTTGCAAGTACGGTTAGAAGAGCAAAAGACTACATGAGTAGAACTGGAAGAACAAGTTTGGAAAGCAAAAAGGACACAAAGTATGGCTTTGACAAAGATGTTGTTACTTGCTTCAACTGTGGTAAGAAAGGTCATTTTAAACGTGAATGCACTCGACATAGCAAGCAAGGAAATCACAACCCTTTCCGAAATCAACCAAACTCATCCAATACAACTCAAGTGTACAATGAAAGGGTATTGTAGCTGTTAACAACCCAAACAACTCTAACCAGTCTAGGCCTTCGAACAACACAAGCAGAACGTTAGTAGTGAAAGCAGATGAAGGATGTGATTGGTCAGTTCAGTTGGGAAATGAGAATCAAGGAGGAACTGCTTATTATGCTAAGATAATCAATCATATCAAACATGTTCACAGTATTGACTCTTCTTATGATGATGATTGTTCTGGGTATAATGGGAGTTCTGACAAGGAAAGCTCAAGTGTGGGTGGTTATGGATCAGATTCAGATGTTAGGGAAAAGATTGATACCGAGATAGATGAGTTGCTAAAAGAAGCAGAGAAGCTGAAAAATCAAAAGTCTAGGTTGATAAAGAAAGCAGCAGTTGCATCGAAGGAAATGGAGAAATTCTTTACCAACGATAGATCTTTTTCTCATCAAACTTCTTTTATGGCTAATGTTGCAGCTTCGACAAGTCAGGTAAAATCTAACTCTCCAAGGGTATATGCAATGATTGTGCTGACTTAAAAACTAAATTTGAAACAATTAATAGTTACAATCAAAGCTTAGTAGTTGAACTGTCTAAATGTAAAGAGGCAAATATGGCTTTAACTCGAAATGAAAAAGAATTCAAATCGGTAATTGAGACTTTTAAGAAAAGTGTGTCTAAGTTAATAAAAACAATTTCGAACAAGCAAACTGGTATTAATAACTACATTAATATCCTTGAAGAAACAAAAGAAGGAGTTAGCAATTACCAAATACGAGCATGATGTAATTAAGCTAAAACTGGAGAGTTTCTAACTCCCGATATGCGCTTGATCACATCATTGATGTTCAAAAACTTAAGGGAGATGTAAAATGCATTCGGTATAAATCGTATCCTCCACCCTTGAAACACAATTATACCAAATTGCCTGACAAGGAGGAAATGCCATGTTTTGAACCATCTGTACCTCTTAATCCTGAATAGTTTGCAGCAGGGTAAAGGTTTGAACTAGAAAAGTCTTCAGATGAATCCAGACCGAGCATCTGTTGTTGAACAAAGTCCACCTAATAAAGGAGGATGATTCATCAGATGATGAGTCAATCGAGACCGATCAAGACCTATCTCTTGATAAAAAGAAAAGGGTAGAAATTCCAATTGAGAATCCTATCTTATGTGATCCTACTACTCCCGTTGTACAATCTATTACAAAAACAAGAGTTTGATCCTATCAAATCTGTCAAGACGCTTGTCTCTACGTTTAAGAGCGATAATGTGTTGTATACTTTGATTGGTGATAAGAAAATTTACTCGAACAAGAATTTTCTGATAAAAAATGTTAATCAAACTTCAATTGATCAAGTTTTCGAAATTCAACAACCAAATTTTTGGGAACGAAAAGTCTAATCTAACCACAACCATTAATCGCTTCAAAAAGTAGACAACAAGAAAAGCAAGCTGAAAAACCTAAGGTGTCTCAACCAAATGTTGAAGCTAAAGGAGCTCACAACAAGAAAATGGGAAAGAATGTTAAATTTGTAGCCTCAAATGGAAATGGTAATGATAAAATCGAGACTTTTGAAAATATGTCAAATATTGATTTTGTAAATCAAGTCAAGATTTTAAAACGTGACAATTAAACAATTACACTCAACACACAAAGGGGTGTGATGATGGACCAAGTACCTCTAGGCCAACAAGTTCAACATCGAGTCCTCAAACAGCATCTCCTAAATTTGTTGAAAGGAGATCATGTTTTAATTGTGGGGAGTGTGGCAAAATAATCAAAAAATGTACAAATTCAACAAAACCCAAGTTTATCGAAAATACCCCTCCTGAAAAGAATTGCCAATGTCGATATGTGTCCCTAAATAAGACTAACGTATTGTTGAGGAACAAGAAGAAAAACAAAGACGCAAACAAGTCAAAGTAATTGAAAAGGCATTATAACCGGATGTTGCACAGAAGAAACCAAGTTCGTCAAGTTCGTTAAAACCAAAGGTGACTAAATCTGTAAATAATAATCAATCTGGTAGACATCAAAAATATTGGAAACCTAAAATCTGTATTGTTTCAGGGGGAGGCACAAAATTTCCAAATCATCAAGAAATAGAAATCACATTTCTTGATGATAAGGGTCGACCCAAGACCACTAAGGCTTGGGTCCCTATCTCAAACTAATCGGGTAATGTAATGTGAAGGGTGTTCCACGAGGAGCTGTGAATAATCATTGGATTGTTGACAGTGGAGAATCCCGGCACATGACAAGCTAATTAAGGCTCCTTTATGATGTGAAAAGCATTAAGGGAGGCTATGTTGCTTTTGCTGGAGATAAAGGTGGTTACAACACTAGAGAAGGAATGATTTCCAATGGTGTTGTTAGTTTCCACAAGATCAATTATGTTCGTCGAATTGATCACACTCTTCTGAGTGTTTCTCAAAATCTGCAACAAGAAGTTTTTTGATGATGCTGGTTATAATGTGTTAAAGCCTGGTTTCAAGATTTCTAAAGAATGGATTCTATTGTCGGCTCTAAGGATAAATGATCTGTATATTCTTGACATGAGCCAAGCTATTACTACATCTACGTAAGTTATATGTTTTGTCTCAAAAGCCACTGAAAAGGAGTCAATCTCTTGGCATGACGAATTGGACACATTCATTTGAGGAAAATGAACTTTTTGGTGAAAAATAATCTTGTGAATGGTGTACTAGTCAAGAATTTTCATTTACAAGACGTCTGTATATCATGCCAAAAGGGAAAGCAAGCAAAGAAGTCTCCTCCTGTGAAGAAAATTAACACCGTAAATATGCCTCTGGAACGTCTTCATATGGAACTTTTTGGACCTATGAAACACAAGACTACCTTTGGCGATGCATATTGTTTAGTTGTTACTGATGACTATTCAAGATTTTTAGGGTAAATGTTATCGCACACAAGAGTGAAGTTCTTGAGATCCTCAAGAATCTCCACACTTTACTTAAAACTTTTACAATTTGAAGATAAGGAGAATCAGAAGCGACATTGGCACTGAATTCAAGAATCATGTTATGGATGAGTTTTGTTCTTCTAAGGGCATTCTACATGAATACAGTTCCCATTATACTCCACAACAAAATGGCATCCCTGAGAGGAATAATAGAACCCTTATCGAGACTGCGAGAACTATGTTAGTAGAGTCAGAACTTCCTGTTCAGTTTCGGGGGAGGCTGTGGCTACTGCAAGTTATACAATGAACAGAGTTCTTACTGTTACAAGGCATGGGAAAACATGGTTTGAATTGTTACATAAAAGGAAACCGGATGTGTCTTACTTAGAACCTTTTGGAGCTCCATGCACTATGATTGATCTACATGGTAAATTCGGCCCAAAGGCTATCGAAGGTTTCTTTCTTGGATATGCTACTCCAAATTTCAGAGTGTGGAATTTGATAATGAAAAAGATTGAGGAATGGGGTGAGGTTAAGGTTCAAAGGTACACCGAATCAGTAAGAGCTCCAGGTGCTCCTCGGATGTTTGACTACGATGGACTGTTTAACTCTTTCAATCTGCCAACTTTTGATGATGCATCTACAGCGATTCAAATGTTACTTGAAAGTGATACTACAGTTGATTCATCGTTAGTGCGACCAATTATTGTTAACCCACAAGTATCTACTTTGGTTAATAATATTGTTTAAAATGAGGAGTTTGAAGATGCTGCTGATTATAACGTTTCATCAGAAGATGATGAGTTCCATGATGCAAATGAAGCTACTTCTGCTCCTATTCACGGTATTTCTGAAGTAACAAATGCGCAAAATCAACGGATGGCTGAGGGTCATGCATCTACAGCTTCGTCGGTTCCAGCCATCGTTTTAGTTGTTGATCTGAACATCAACAATTTGGGTATAAATATTTGAGTTCCCGATGTTCCTGAAACTCAAATCCATGATACTCATCCTCAGCAGAACATTATAGGAGATGTCCAGAGTGGAGTGCAGACACGTAATCAGCTAAGGAACAACTAGAATGTTGGGCTGTATACTTCAATCAGAGAATCCGTGGAACAAAATGATTGGTCTTTTGCATGTTATGTGTGCCAAGTTGAACCGAAATATTGGAAGGAGGCAATGAAGGAAGACTCATGGGGTGAAGCAATGTAAGAGGAACTTCAGTAGTTTCAGAATTTGGGCGTGTGGAAATTGGTTTACAGGCCCGACAACTACAAGAAGATTGGTACCCATTCCGGTTTACAAGTGCAAGAAGGATGACCAAGGAATTGTTGTAAGAAACAAAGCAAGATTGGTTGTCCAGGGCTTTTATCAGGTATAGATATTGATTATAATGAAGTTATGCACCAGTAGCACGTCTTGAGGCAATAAGAATTTTCTTGGCTTATGTGTCCTACAAGAATTTTACTATTTATCAAATGGATGTGAAAAGTGAATTTCTTCATGGTGTGGTCGAAGAAGAAGTATTTGTTGAGAAACTGCATGGTTTTGAAGATCCAATCTATCCTGCCAAGGTTTGGCTTCTCAATAAGGCATTATATGGTCTTCATCAAGCTCCACGGGCTTGGTATGAAACGTTGTCTTCCTATCTACTCAAGAATGGTTTTCGACGTGGGTTGATTGATTGTACTCTCTTCATAAAAGAAAAGAATGAGGATCTGTTGCTGGTTCAAGTGTATGTTGATGATATTATTTTTGGGTCTACAAAAGACGAAATGTGCAAAGAATTCTAGCGGGTGATGCAAGAAAAGTTCGAGATAAGCGCCATGGGGAAAATGACTTTCTTTTTAGGTTTGCAGGTTCATCATCTAAGGAAGGGATTTTCATTCATCAAACCAAGTATGTTGGGGATATTCTCAAACTATTTCAAATGGAAGATTTAAAGCCTTCGGGAACTCCATTAGCTCATAATCATGGGATTACTCCTCATGGAATGGGTGAACATGTGCAACCATCGCTTTATCATGCTATTATCGGATCTCTTATGTATCTTATTGCGTCAAGACCTGATATAATGTATCCAACGTGTTTTCTAGCTTGCTACCAGTCAAGTCTAAAAGTTTCTCATTTGATAGCTGTAAAAAGAATCTTTCGTTATTTGAAGGGTCGGCCGGACACTGGTCTCTGGTACCCTAAGGATGATAGGTTTGATTTAACAGTATTCAGTGATTCTGATCATGGTGGCTGCAAGATCGATGCAAAGTCAACATCAGCAGAATGTCAGTTCTTGGGAAATCGCCTAGTCACTGCGCAGTGCAAAAACCAGACTTGTGTAGCTACTTCAACATGTGAGGCCGAGTATATTTCGGCTTCTAGTTGCTTCTCCCAGGTTTTATGGATCCAACAGCAAATGCGCGATTACGGTTTTGAATTTCTAACATTTATCAACAAATGTTGATAATGAAGCTGCTTTACAGATCACTCGCAATCCTTTACATCACTCAAAGACCAAACACATTGAGATTAAGTATCATTTCATACGAGATTGTTATGAAAAGAAACATATCAATGTTGTTAAAATCCACACCGATCACCAACATGCCGACCTGTTTACAAAAGCTTTTGAGAAATCATGTTTTGATTATCTTCTTTTGGTCAATGGCGTCAAGATGAAACCCGAGTAAATCATCATCGGCTAATTGTTTTGTAAATATTTTCTTAAAAATTAAAAATTACTAAAATATTTTCCATTTTTTTTCTTTTTCCATTTTAGGTGGAGAAAATTTAAGAAAATACAAAAACATGAGAAAAATACAAAAATATGTCTTTTATTTATATACTTACTGCATTTAAGGGGGATAAATTTAGAAAAACATAAAAACAATCGAAAACCCAAAAATCAAGAATGAGTTTCTTGGAAAGATAAGAGAAGATGATGATACACCGGTGGTCTGTCAAATACGATTAAAATATAAAATGAAAATCGATAAGTAGTCCTACTAATGATGTATCGGTAAGCTCACAATCAGATTAAAATGTGCAGGTTGATATAAACATAACGGACCGAAAGTCAGGTGGGAACCATTCATTGGCATATGGTCTTGGTATCAAAATTTCGTTTGATAGTATGCCGAGGTTCTGAGATATGCGGTCTTTATGCTTGTTTATCATTTGGGTATCATGGTTGAATCTTTTACCAAAAAATAACGGGGCGCGAGTCTAGAACTTCCATGATACCATACATACGTGTAAATATTGCATACGACCTGTTCACGGACTTGCTCCTGCGCCCTGCATGCATTTGAAAATCAAGTTCCTCATCAATAAGTGATTTAATCACATAGGGCTTGTTTTCAATCAAAATAAGTGAGTAACTCACAATTTATACATCAAAACAGATGATAAGCGGTATACTTACCGGTAAGATTTTCTCTCGTGCATATTATGATACGGGAATGTGTCGTGAAGTGGATGAACACCGGCTGTAAGTATAAATCATAAATTAATTGTATCTCCTAATCATTATTACATCTGATAAGCTGAGTTTATGTGGACAACAATACCAAAAATTGTGGTAGAATATTTATCTTATTTTTAAATAAGAACAAAAATCGATTTTGGCAAGACCGTAAGCCGGTATGATTCTCTTACCTTGAAACTCGAAAAAGATTACTCGTTAATGTACAGTCTGTTCATTTTTTGTTAGTGTTTGTTTTAATTTACTTTGTTTTTAAATCGCTTTTGATTAGCCAAAGTTGAAGCTCGAATGTTTCTACTAAGATACACCCGAAAAATCAATTTGTTTGGCTATCATAACTTCATAAAATATCTTTTTGCAACTGGGTTAACTCATAACAAAGAGCAAAATCTGTTCAAATCTGAAAACTTTGTAACTGGTGATCACTATGGATATGTGCGAAGAATTAGACAGGTCAACGAAAAACCTAAGGTCAACAAAGAATCAAAATAGTCAACGAAGGACACATTCTTCGTTGAACCCAGGTTCTTCATGACGAAACATCAGTTCTTCGTGGACTGAGTTTTGGGCTAACCAAATCTGGCCCAATTGTTGGTTCTTCGTGACACCTTCAGTTCCTCATAAGGTTTAGGGTTCTTCATGGAGGCGGTAATATAAAAGGAGAAGTAGTTTTCATATGTTGATATCTAACTTCACTTTCACCTTTTTCACTTTATCCATTCACTGTTCATCTTCTCCTTCACTGTGAAGAAACTCATTTGACCGACTAGTTCATATTTTATTTGAGTTGTTTGTGATATCTTTAAGGTATGTTCAACAATGTTCATATATCTTGAAGATAAACCATTGAATCTTAAGCAACCGACGACTCTTGGATTGGTTATCACCATTGAACAAAGGAAACCCAGTTCACTAGTGTTTGTGCTAGTTATTTTGACAAACAATGTGTTGAATAAAAGTAGTGTTGTTCTTAAAAATCGTACAAATCGGTTACAAATGAATGAACAAATGAATGTTTGGAAGCTTATTTGTTTATTTATGTGTTTGTTTGAAATTTAGGATTCAACCAAATTTGTTGGTTACATAGATGTTGAAATAAAAATAATATAAACTGGGTCTTTTGATTCAAAGTGTCAGATATATTTTACCATCTAGCTGTTTATCACTGTCTGACACGAACAACAAATTGTGGCGAAGAACCCAGGCAAAAACGAAGAACCTGTTCTTCGTATTTATTAAATGGCGACGAACCAGTGTTGACGAAGAACCATTCTTCGTTGATTTCTAATAGGCGAAGAACCAGTATCAACGAAGAACCCGTTCTTCATTGATAAAGGTTCTTCATGACAACAGTTTCATAATAACTCAGTTCTTCATCGTTGCTTTTCAAAGAACAACTTAAGCCAGTTCTTCGTTTAGATTAGTTGTTCGTGGAACAGTTGTTTGTGTAATCTTGGTTCTTCGTGAAGGGGCTGCATACATACAGAATGCTCACAGTGAACATTTTTATATGCTCCCAAGTGTATTTATGTTTCTTCTCATTCTGGTTGTCTTTGTATTTAGGATAGCACCAAAAGAACAAAAACGCAAGTCCGCAACTAAGAAAACTCACAGGTCGGAAGTTGAGATTATGTCAGAGCCGAGACACAACATGGTTGCCTACTTAGATCCGGAAGACAAGCTTGCTGAATAAAACGGTATAATGAAGTTTCTACGCGACTCAAGGATACATTATGCAATCACACATCAAATTACAGTATATAAGACGTTGATCAAGGAATTTTGGGATTCGGCAAATGTTGTTGAAGTGAATGGAAAAGAACTTATTCACGGAAGAGTCAATGGCTTAGACGTGGATGTTTCCGTTGAAGTAATAAACACAATTTTACAACTTGGCGATGATCCAGAAGCTCCATATTCAGTTTCATTGAAGTGTCAATGTGGGTGTCTACTACGAATGAGATGTGTCAGAGATATTCTTGGAGGACAACTAAACGAAGCGTGGTTGCCGCTCTGATACAAGTTCTTTCTACATGTTTTAATTCAGTGCTTAAGCAACAGACGAGTGGTTTTGACATGGCAAATAACGACTTAGTTGGGATGATGGTAGCTTTGACATTGAACAAATCGTTCAGTGTTTCAAAGTATATTTTTGCAAACATGAAGGAAAATCTGAAAAGAACCGGAGTTGGTGGAAGCAAGTTTTGGATGTATCCGTGTTTTCTTTAGATGATCATGAATGTACAACATCCGAATCTAACAAAGAATGACAACAATGTTCTAAAAGATGATGTTATGATGGAGCATTCGTTGAAAACGTTTAGAGGTGTGGCAGCTAAACGTTACAAGGAAAGTACACCTCCATGGAAGTTGTTTGGTTTTCTGGATAATGATGAATATGTTGCACCGGAAAATGATAAGTGGCGCCATGATGATAGCCAATTAGATGATGAAGAACCAACGTTGAATAAGATGATCGAAGATAGGTTTGGCCGTCGAAAGCGAAAGGATCATGGTGATGATGATGACGGTGATGATGACAGTGATGATCAAGGTGGTGATGGTGGGGCGAGTGGTGAAGGTACTATAGGTGGTGACAAAGGTAAACAACCGGATGAAGAATCGGATTCTAATGACAATCCGCTTGAACCAGGGTATGTACGCTATGTTGATGAGCGTGGGGTTAGGCAGATTAGACGAACTCCAGCAGATCCAGATTCAGGTTATGTTCCATCCGATACAGAGACTGAACGAGCACGCAAAAAGAAAGTCGTGATTCGTAGAGAGAAAAAGAGTAAGAAGTCGATGGGAACTTCATCAGCGCAACCTACAACCACGCAACCAGAAACCGTACCGGAACCAGTTGAAGAAGCTCAGTTTGCCTTTACAGCGGAGGAGACTGAAGCTTTAATGACATCTCCCCCAACAACCTCTGAACCACAGGCTACAGCTACCACAGCAGCTGAAACACCTTCAGCTGCAGCTAATCTAGTTCAACCACAACACACTACTTCTTCAGTTCAACGATCCCGGTCCGCAACTCACCAGCGAAGTACCAGAACGACGTAGTCGTTTATTCTCAGAAATGGAACATGATGAAAATGTTGACTTTCTGTTCTCTCAACTGCAAGCTGCGGCAATTCAGATCAACAGGCACTTAGAGTTTATGTCTTCGAATCAGAACACTATTAGCAAACCACAGTTGGAGATCAACTCTTTGAAGGAAACTATTGGAAAGCAAGTTACCGAGATTACGCAGTTAAGAGAAGAGAATGAACGTTTGAGGGCTGCGGATGCTGAAAGGGCAACTCAGTGATAATAGATGCGAGCAGCTGATAACGCTCGTGGGATTGAGATGAACAGGCTGAAAGAATGTAGTGCAACTGTACAACGATTTGCAGGAACACTAACCGCTAAACATGATGACATGAAAGAATGGTATCACTCTCGGAATACTATACTGGTTGAAGGCTTTAATAGTATTAAAGACGGTTTTGAAATGAGCAGAAAGCGGGTGAACATTATATGGAATGAAAGATGCAAGGCACAGGAGATACAACATAAGCGTGATCACGACAGTGAAGACCCTAGTAATCTTGATGCTCCAGCTTCATCCGCGCAACCAGAGGGTTCTGTTGCAACTCAAGTGGTAGGGTCTAGTGAACAACAGATCATAGTCGATCTAGTTGCCTCAGGTGGTATTCAAGAGGAACCGGAAAGGTTTCATGTATTAGAGAGTGTTGAAGACATTGGTCTTCAGTTGCGTTGGTTGAAAGTGCTTTTGTGAATGTTGGTGAAGGTTCATCCTCAGGTGCTGAATTTGTGGCGGCACCAAGCAAAGATGTGGATTTACATGCTTATCATCCTATAACTAGTGAAGAACCAGAGGAAGGAGAGTTTGTGTCTGAGCTCTCAAGTGAACAGATTTTGGCTCTGAAAGAAATGAAGGTAGTAGATGATGCTGCTATCGATGAAAAGTTGAAGAGTCATGATAAATCTGATGTTCCAACCGACACTTTTGAAGAATGGAGAAAGCAGTTTTTGGCTAAGACTCCAAAGCCAGCTCTTCCTCCAGTTCAAGTCGACTATATGAAGTTTGAGAAAGATCGTTCTCAAGGAAGAATTCTCAGCTGGATGTTCGTGAAGGAGTTACACTACATGGCAGTGAAGCGCGAACATGGGATCCAGTACTTCAAGTCGCTCCTTAGCCTACTAACTTTACCATTTTATGATGTTGCACCATTAGCGCAGTTAAATGTGTTCAACAAATCAAACTTTGAAGGTGATACGCTATTCGCTCGCAAGCTAAGGATGGAACATCGAAAGGGTTGGAAGGACGAGTTATACCGGCCGCAATTTCTAATGCATGAGTAGATCAAGTACACGCTAGATCTAGACACCAACACTGCCGTCACAAGTTTGTATACAAAACAATGAAGGTTATGGACAAACTTCCGCTCATACCAATGAAGCAAGACTTCCTTGGAAACATGGTGTTGTGATGTTATGACTCGGGCACCCATGAAGCTATTATAATTTTCAAGAACAACGAAGAAAAATTTCGTATGCTTGATCCAGTGTGGATCATGAACATGTCCGTTGGTGACATCAAGACGCTCTTTCAACACGACATCTTCTACGAAGACAAGGACGCTCATCAAGCTTTGTTATTCCAGTGTGTCGCTTGTTTTTGTTATTATTGAGGAATTCACGCCGAAAGTTCATGGTCCAAAGCAGGGCATTAGAAATGAAGACCGAAGACCAAGCAACAGTCAAGGGGGAGTTTGTTGATGCACTTTTGTGTCTATCGCTTCTTCTTAGTTGCGTCTATGGGCCTATTTGTTCTTCGTGGCCCATAAACCTTCTTCGTAGGGTTACTGGGTGTTGGGCCTATATAAACAGACATGCACTTCATAGTTTTAGCAAGAGAGCACAAAGAGAATACCCTGAGTCTGTATGAACATTGTGTGTATGTGTTTGTACTAGCTCTCTTCTGTTAGTCAAGATAGTGAATCTTTTGTTACGTTGTGTTTATGTTACTTTTCTTTGGTTTGCATACGTACTTGGATTCTGCACTCCTTTGTGTGTTAGACAATAAGGAAGTAGGTTATCTTGGTCTTCCAAGTGGACCCACGGTTGGCTTGGTGGAAAAGTAAGGAAGATCAATTTCCGATCTTAGCCACAATGGCCCCAGGTTTACTAACGTTCCAAGCTTCCACGATAGCTTTGGAAAGTGTTTTTTCTATTAGTGGTATGGTGATTTTGATAAGGATGACTCGACTAACACCGAAAGCGGTTGAGATATCGATTTGCTTGAAAGATTACTTGGATGCGGCAAAGAGATGTCAACACATACGTTCACTCGATGGAGAATTGGATTACGAAGGCGAAGTGTACGAGGATGAGGTCGAAATCGAATTGACAACCCCATTGATTGACGAAGAAGCCGCATTAGATGACATCCTACACAATAATTCAAGTGCGGGTTCGAGCGAATAAGATTAAACAAGGCTATTCAAGATATATATTAATCCCACGAAAAATATATATTAGTGGACGTTCTTGTGGCCTAACCTTATAACTTTATGTATTTCGTTTGTAAAGTTTAGCGTTCATATTTTCATTGTTATGTAACCGTTTGTTCAAAGATTTAATGATATTATATTTTAGCCAATTTATTGTTAAGTTTTTATATAAAGAAGTCCATTTCAGCTAAAAAAAGCTGCAAAATCACAACAAAAAAACATTCTGTGCTAATTTCTACAGAACTTGTTTTTTTACCTTTTTTATCCGGTTTTTAACCGGTTATTATTAATTAGAAAACCGGTTTTTAATCAGTTTTTCCTTAGAACCGGTTTATAACCGATTCCAACCGGTTACTACCGGTTACACATTTCCATAAAAAAAGGTTTATAACCAGAACCGGTTTTTAATTAACTGGTTTTTTAACACACCCATAATAACCGGTTCGGTTATTAACCGAAACCGGTTTAAAAAAAACTGATTTGTACATCTCTAGTGCCAGGTGGGCACGAGGCCGTGCTCGCCTTCTGTTTTCAGCTATAAATAGAGGTGCTTGGCTTTGGAAAAAGGCATCCCTTAGCAAACCACTTCTCTCAAACTTGCCATCAGTCCACCACTACAACAGCAACACCCACTACTATCATCCATCTTCTAGACTGTGTAGTAGTCTCGGGATCAAAGATTCACAGTAAGAGTTCTTGTCAAACAAAGGTCATGCTTGGCTAAATCTCTTACAACACTTGGTGAAGACAAATCTTTTATGTATTACTTTTCATTTCCAATCTCTGGCAACTTTTTATTTGGATATGTATTAGTGACTTTAATAACTAGTTTTTTTATATTGAAAGTGAACTTTTTTTAAAAAGTTCTTCATGTTTCATTGATTCACTCATTCGTGTATTTACGTCTATATAAAGTGCGCTAACTACCTAGAAGAGGGTTAGAAAGGTGTTTGGGTAAAGTTCTTGTATCGTTAAGTGTATAGATCCCGTGAGGACTTGGTTCAAGCTTGTTAGGACTTCCCTTGAGGCAGATATCATCAAATCGGGGGAAGTAAAAACGGCTTGAACCCTTATAAATAAATTACTATTAAAACTTTATCCGGCCTTGCGGGACTGTATCCCTTCTGACTCAGACCAATATAGCCGAGGGTAACGTCGCCTTCATAAGAGGGGCCTACCACTTTTCGCATTAATCACTTTCTTAATTATCTTTCAATATTCCGACCTTGCGGGACTGTATCCATGCTGACTCAGACAAATAGGTTGAGGGTAATGTCACCTTCACAAGAGGGGGCTACTACTATAACTAAGATAATCTCTTAAAAACTCAAAGTGCGGAAATCATCAAAGGATATATAAAAGAGGATTCAGAACCAAGTGATTCTTACTTGTCTATTCGTTTTTATTTACTTATTTACGTTCTTACATTTGCTTTTTATCTTTTAAAACTTTCAAAACTTTTATCAAAATTTGGTTAGATTAGACGTTAACGATAAGCCGGTATTAAAAGCTCTTATGTCCTTAGACGACTTTGGTATCTTATTATCACTAGACTACGTTCACCATGGGTGCATGTGTCCTAACGTGTGTTGAGTGGTATTATTGTATCGTGTTTTATAAATTAAATCTTGATCCATGAGTAAAAGTTTCTTAAAATATAAGAAAAATTATAACCACGCTCACCTACGTCAACGAGCCTAGAGAAAGAGTGCATTTTGAGAGAGTATTGGAGCTTATTTTGGAGATTTATGTACTATTACTCTGTCAAAATCAATTGAGAAACTTTTGAGTGATTTGTTGTTTTTGGTTAATTGTGTCTTGCTTAGTTGTGTATGAATCAGGGATTCCGCACCTGTGTTTATGCGTTTGATAGCTTGAAATCATCTTGTTCTTAGATCTCTAAAGCAACCTATAGTAATTAGCCTCATCCTTCTTGTATTCTATGTATCTTAAACTTAAAGTTAAACTTGTTCAATACCCTATCCATATTTGGACTATTTTCCATGAGCTCTACGAAAAGGGGGAGATCTGAATCCTTATCTAAGGATTTTTAAATATATATATTTCAACATAGTGCATCTTGGTAATGCTTATACATGTAGTGAGGTCCACTAGTGAAATAGGAAGGTAAGATGATTTTTTTGGACTTCTTGGATTCAGTATAACCTCGAGCAGGGCATCATGTATACCTTGAAAATATTCAGTTCTGAACATATTTTTATGAGCCCTTATGTAATCAAGATGACTTTGTTTTATACATATAGTCTACCAAATATTATTGTAACAAACGCCCATGTTGTAGCAAAAGTGAATAAATGTTTGTGCTGATACATCTTTATGTGGATGTAGCTTGGTTCAGTTGACCGAAGTTGATGACATTCCTCCGTCGTGTGAATTGGTGAACGAAATACAGATGATGACGACACGGTTGCATGTTTGGATAATGATGACATCATGACATCGTCAACTTTCATTTATAAAGTATGCATGATAATTAACTGTCGACCATATACATGAATATCAACTATCGATAGAAGCATGATTTATATATATGAAGACTAACGATCCATTAGGAGTATCGATACATATGCATAACTATCGATCATATATAAATATATGTATGTTTATTATAAATAGCGTGTTCGTCATTTACAAAAGTAGAGCTTGTAAGAGTTAGAGAGAGAGTGTAGAGAGAGAGTATCAGAGTGCTGCTTTGTATATGCGAATATTGTACTGAAACTCTGTCGAATCGAACACACAAACGCGTTAATCGTTGAATCTTTATTGTGTTATACATTCTCTCGCTCGGTTTGTGTCATAACGTGGATTCCGCACTCGTTACGACATCCGAAACAAGAAATCACGTTCGTCCGACGTTCTGCCTCGGGACCTATAAGTGGTATCAAAGCTTTGGCTTGATTTCTTGTTGAAAACTGAGTTTCCGGTTATAATTTTGAGTGGGTTCTGAGCTTTTCTTGGATAAACTTAAGAAAACCCACTTTTGATTCATGAAAATATGAATTAAAAGTTCGAAAGTCATTGTCGTTTGATGTTATTTTTGTTTAAAACTTGTTTAAAGACGTTGGAGATTATCGAAAGTACAAGTGTTATTAAGTTTTTAAGTAAAAAAACCATCATTTTTTCCGGCTACAAGCTCACTGGAAAATGCCGCCGGAGTAGTACAGTTCAAAATCTGACTGGGTGAATCTAAGTGGAGCAGTTGTACTGTTTGTCCCCTACAAAAACTTAATCTTTCTTTGATCGACAGTGGCCTTCATTGTTATAAAAAAAATCGATAGTGGACTTTGAGTTTGATATAAAACAAATCGATAGTCCATAATCTTCATCTATCATCATCGAATGTCAAGAATTATGGCTCTACAATGACCGTCACATATAATTGCCGCTGGGCTTTTATATAATAGTTGGGCTACAATTTAACCTTGTTTGGGCCTGGCTTCTTTTGGAACTTAATTTTATATTCAATCAACAGAGAATATATCATATCATGATCTAACAATTGGGCTATCAACACCACTCGACAGTTTTGAGTGGACCCATATTAAATCATCTAAATTTATCCATTGCCCATGTGCTGTTTGTTTTTTTTAACGAAGGTATATACATATTCCCAACAAAAGTCTTGAAGATGATCTTTTATATAAATCGCAAGTCCACAACAAGCCCAATGCAAGGTTAACATTTGAAGAGAGTTTGAATATTATAATTTCCACTATAGTTTTGTAACATTTATACTATCAGCCCAATATAGAATCCTCAACCAAATTTTTTTAACCGATAACATTTAAAGTTATTAAATTCACATTCGTCCAGCCCAATCGTTTATATTTATAATTCAGCCCATTATCGTTTAAAGCCAACACTCAAGCCCATATTACTATCATTTGACTATCAATTGCTAAACTCTATCATTTGACTTGGTAGTGTGTTTTGAAAGTTGAGCGTTTTTTTAACGTATCAATTTTTCTCGAGTCCATAATTTCGGATAAGTGGCAACAAACCGATGGGGTTGGAATCCAGTTTCAAATGCAAACAAATATAGATAAAACAATCATGCACCATCTTGGTTTCAGTTTCTATACGGTCAAATAACCTTCCACCACTGATGTATTGAATAATACATCCAGTTATCTTGTAGTGTTTGTATAATTTTAGCGCGTTTTCGTTTCGGTTTGTCAAAAATTTATCTACTTTTAATCCAAAATCATTTTGCAGGTCTTAGTTCGTGAAAACGGTTATAGGATGGGAAAAGCGAGCGAAAATGGTAAAAAAACCGAGCCGGGACGTGAATGGATCGGAAACGAGAAAACGAAACGAAAAACATGAATTACAACCCGGTCGCGGGGCGCGACCGGCACACCTCAACTATCTCGCGGCCCGCGAAAGAGTCATAGTTATATTCTGGACTTCTACTCGGTCGCGGGACGCGACCGACATACCCAAACTCTCTCGTGGCCGGTGAGAGGACCTTTTATCCAGAAAGTTTTGAAACCAGATTGAAAGTGGACTTGTTTTGTTATTAAAAGACTTATTATTGAAGCTAAACTCAATTTGGAACAATCTTGGACGAACTAGGGCATATTTGGAGCACTTTTCTGGAGATTTGGAGCTAGATAAAGAGGATCTAAGCTGCTAGGATTGTGTGGGTGATCAAGGGAGTTCAAGGCAGGAGTTTGTCACGGTTTTGTCATACCAATCTTCACATTTGATTTCCTTGTTTTGCTTGATCCTGCTACCTTGTTATCAACTTTGTTTAATTTGCTTTTTAAACATGTTTTTAGGCTAGATCTTATTCAGTTGCCTAGGTTTTGGATGATGGATTTTATGAAACTTTGATTTGATTTAATTTAATTTATGGTTTGAATGTTTAATTGGTAATGGTCACAACTTTAATTATCTAGTTTAGAGTATTTGCATGATTTTTCTTGTTTTATGATTGGTTGGTTGTTTTGCATGAACTTAGATGGATGTCTTCCGTAGAATAGGTTTATGTTACTTTTCGTGTTCTTAGAAATTCGTGAAGTTGCCGGTAAATTGGCCAATAAAACCGGGGAAACAATTGAGTTAATTATGAAATCAAACTTGTCATTATACCTAACTTGTTTATTGAGAAATTACAATTAGTTGGCTGAATTAATTTGGTAAATTGTTAGGTTAGGGTTTTGAGAAATTCCCAAGTCTGATTTCCTTATCATAATTAAATCAGTTAATCTAAACTAAAATTGTAGTTGGTCTAGGTTAATTATTGAGAGGTAGTTAATAATTAGACGCTTTACTGATTTAAAAAGATAACTGAAAAGGAATCTTTAGGGCCGGTAATAAAATAAAAAGGATAAGTTATTGTAGGTGTCTTCCTGAGAAGTGTCAGGGGTCCTGTTTGATAAACTTAGACTTTAATATGTCAAGATCCCGGTAAAATATTCAACCTGATTTATTATTATTAAATTGAAGGAGTAGTAGTCTAAAAATCCAACCTAGGTAACTAGTTCATTATTTCTTGATTAAGATCCAAAATTCCCTAGAAGTTGATAGTTTGGTCATTCCAAGTTAGTAGTTTTAGTTTTAATTGATAATTTAGATTGATTAGAAAAACCCCACTTTAAAATATACATAGTGTGTAATCGAGTCTAAATTAGTAGTCATAGTAATTAGAGAGTCATGTGGGTTCGATAATCCGGACTTGCTTAATACTATTCTACAATTGTCGGTCCACTTGCCAGTTAGTATTTAGTATAGTTTAGTTGTCTAGAGTATAATTTGAGTCTAGAATTAGGATAATTTGAGTTGTTTTTAATTAACTACTTTTAGAAAATCAAGTTTTTGGCGCCGTTAGCGGGGGCTCTCTCATTGGCAACTGCGTTGATTACTCGATTTAGGCTTTTCTTTTACACTTTTGTTTATTTTATATTCATTTGTGTCGTAGGAGTCTAAGTTGTTTAATTAGTTTAATATTTATTTTTGTATATATTTGAATTATTTGTGCTAACTTCTCGTATTTGTCATGTTTTCGGTTTAGTGGATGCGCCACATGCGTTCGCAAGGACCTCCGCCTAAGCCGCCGACGGACACGCCATTCTCTCCCTCACCAAAGGTAAGTGCTTCTTCCTCAACTTTTTCAAGTGCATCCTGTTCCTTTGTACCGTCCGACTTTGATTTTACACCGAAACCTTCACCACCTGGTTCCCCATCACCCCGTGTAGTCCATAGAAACGTAAGCCCACAACCGCCACCACCTAACTTCCACATGTCTAATAATAATAATCAGACCGTATACCAACAGGCCACCACCGGCTTCACCGGTGCGAACTCACCCATTACCTTACCCCCATGAACAATGACCAAGCCTGGCAAATCCCTTCCTACATCATGACCGCCAACACTAACTCTTGCCAATTCCACGGTCTTGATGATGAGGATGCGCCCGCACATATCAACCGCCTTACCCGTCTATGTCATACATTCAATATGGAGGGTGCGGGCAATGATGCCCGTTCTCTCTCGGGGGTCGAGTCGCCATCTGGCTTGACTCTCAACCACCCGGTACGTTTTCTACTTGGGCCTCTCTACGGGATGCTTTCCTTAAGAAATACTTTCCACCCGCTTAAGCATCCCGTCTTCGTGATCAGATCCATTTGTTCCGAATGGAGCCTGTTGAGCCTTGCCATCTAGCTTGGGAGCGGTTCCAAACTCTAGTATCCCGTTGCTCCCAACATGGTCTATTAGACTGGGCGCTTGTAGAGAAATTCTACAACGGTCTCACCCCTGAGACCCGTGCTCGATTCGACACCTCTGCTGTGGCCACTTGATGGGAAAGAAACCAGTAGCCGAGTGCAATGACCTTTTCGAGAGATTTGCCCATTCTGATGTCGATTACAGCACTGCCGGCAGGAATTCAATTCCTGTTTCTCGTACACCTCCGGTTAACCAGGGTCTACACCAAGTTAGCTTGGAAACTACGGTAGCTGCTGCTCTAGATAGCTTCAAGAGGGAGGTCACGAAGGAGAAGGTAGACAAGTGTGAGGTGTGTAGAGTGGGTCATGACACGTTAGAGTGTCCCACGCTCACTGTCGAGCAAGTCGAGTTTATCACCGGTCAGAGCCGAGGTCCTACGAATCCCTTTAATAATAATACTTCCAATTATAACCCAAACTGGCGAAATAATAATAATAATAATAATAATAATAATAATAATAATAATAATAATAATAATAATAATAATAATAATAATAATAATAATAATAATAATAATAATAATAATAATAATAATAATAATAATAATAATAATAATAATAATAATAATAATAATAATAATCGATCTTCCGGTAACCCCCTGGTTTCCTATCAAGCTCTTATCAGAACAGGGGACAGGGTCACTACAATAGTGGAGGGTCAGGTCACACCATTCAGTTTAGTGGAGGGGGTTCAAATCAGGAGGGCCAGACTAGGAGTGGAGGGTCAGGAGATAGTCTAGATAGGATCGAAGAGTTGTTATCTCAATTAGTTGTCAAAGATCAGGCTACTCAGAAAACTCTTGCGGAACATGATCTTCTCTTGAAAAATCAACAGTCCACGCTCTTAGATCTGCAGAGATCGGTATGTAGTATAGCTAAGCAGCTGCAAGGGCAGCCACACGGCCAGTTCGCGGGTAATACCCAGCCCAACCCCGCGAACAACACGCGAAAGCGATTACTACGTGCAGTGGTAGGACTCTGAAGGAGGTAGGTAGAGAGGGGGTAGAGGTAGAGGTAGAGGAGCGAGATGAAGAGGTAGATGAAGAAATTGAGATGGAGGCTCCACCCAGGGTGCACACCAGGTTAGACCCATCAAGTACCGCACCAGCTAGTGGACCTCTAGTTGAGAGTAGGGGAGAGAGAAAACCGGTAGAGGTTAGGCCATTACCGATCGTAGACACTTCATGCCTACCCTACCCAGCACGTTTGAAACAACAAAAATATGTCAAGGAGTACGGGAATTTCCTTGACATGTTTACTCAGTAAAAAATCAATCTCTCGTTTATCGAGGCCCTCCAGCATATGCCCAAATATGGTAAGTTTTTAAAAGATCTTTTAAAACGTAAAGATTGGTTGGGGAGCTTTCGAATGTCCCATTGACTAGAGGATGTTCCGCCGTGGTTTTAAACAAGTTGCCCGAGAAACTAACTGATCCGGGTATCTTCACGATTCCATGCCTATTCGGCGGCTCCATTGCTCCAGCTCATGCTCTAGCCGATCTCGGGGCGAGCATAAATCTGATGCCCTTCTCATTGTACGAGCGATTAGATTTAGGGGAGCTCACCGCCACCCGTATGTCTTTGTCGTTAGCCGATAGGTCTGTTAAGTACCCGAGGGGAATCATAGAGAATTTGTTGGTTAAAGTTGATAGATTTGTCTTTCCTGTAGACTTCGTCATCCTCGATATGGAGGCCAACGAGAAGGTTCCCATCATCTTAGGTCGCCCATTTCTGTGCACCGCGAAAGCGCTCATTGATGTTCATGATGGGAAAATCACTCTTCGAGTCGGGGACGAGAACGTCACGTTAGAAATCGCAAGGTCGATGCAACACCCGAGTGGTGGCGACAGTGATAGTGGCCCTTGTCACTCCGTATACTTCCTTTACTCATTCATTTCGTGCGTTGATCACTGTTTAGACTATATTAAAGGAGCCGACTTTGTGACTGAGAGTTTAGTAACCGAGGAGAGTGATAGTGAGGATATAGGGGACTATTTCTTAGAGATTCCCGAGACCTACACTTCTGCGAGGTGAGTGCAGCTACCGAGAGCACACCATTGTCGACACCAGCTGCCGTAGAGCTTAAGGTCCTCCCGTATCACTTAAATACGCGTTCCTAGGTGACAATTTGAGCTTACCCGTGATCAATTCTTCGAAATTGTCAACGGAGGAGAAGGAGCATTTAATTGAGGTCCTAAAGTCAAATAAGGAGGCCATCGCATGGAAACTGTCTGATATCAAAGGGATTAGCCCTACTTTCTGTACTCATAGGATCCTCATGGAGGACGTCTATAAGCCAGTAGTGCAGCCACAGCGTCGTCTGAACCCGAATATGCAAAAAGTTGTAAAGAAAGAGGTGCTTAAGCTGATGGAGGCTGGTCTCATTTATCCGATCTCCGATTCCGCATGGGTAAGCCCCACTTAGGCCGTTCCCAAGAAGGGGGGGGGGATGAAAGTGGTTATGAATGAAAAGAAGGAGCTTATCCGATCGCGAACAGTCACGGGCTGGCGGGTGTGCATAGACTATCATAAATTAAACGACGCCACCCGCAAGGACCACTTCCCGCCCCCGTTCATCGATTAGATGTTGGAGTGACTCGCGGGACAGCAATTTTATTGCTTTCTTGACGAATTCTCAGGTTACTTTCAGATCCCGATTGCTCTTGAGGATCAAGAAAAGACAACCTTCACATGCCCGTATGGTACTTATGCGTATCGCCGCATGTCGTTCGGGTTATGTAACGCTCCGGCTACTTTCCAGCGATGTATGGTAGCTATCTTTCAGGACATGATCGAGACCTCCATGGAGGTTTTCATGGACGACTTCTCTGTCTACGGAAACACCTTTGATCAATGTCTTATTCACTTAGATGCGATGATGAAACGGTGTGTCGAGACAAGACTGATGCTCAACTGGGAGAAATGTCACTTTATGGTGACAGAGGGCATAGTGCTAGGGCATAAGATCTCGCGAGCATGTATAGAGGTTGATCGGGCAAAAATAGATACTATCAGTAGACTCCCTCCACTGACTAGCGCCAAGTCTATCCGCAGCTTTCTCGGTCATGCGGGTTTCTACCGACGGTTTATTCGAGATATTTCAAAGATTACCCGCCCCATGACTCGAATTCTCGAGAAAGATGTACCCTTCGTATTCGATGATGACTGCTTGAAAGCTTTCACGATCCTTAAGGAGAAACTAGTGAGTACTCCTATCCTCGTCTCACCCGACTGGAGCTTGCCCTTCGAGCTCATGTGTGATGCGAGCGATTATGCTGTTGGCGCCGTTTTGGGTCAGCGACGGGAAAAACATTTTCACCCTATTTACTACGCTAGTAAAACCCTCAATGACGCACCGGAGAACTACACCACTACAGACAAAGAGCTTTTAGCTGTGGTATTCGCGTTTGATAAATTCCACTCCTGCCTTGTCCTGTCCAAGACCATCGTCTTTACGGATCATGCGGCTCTGCGTTTCCTTTTCCAAAAGAAGGACGCAAAGCCTCGTCTCATTCGGTGGATTCTCTTGCTTTCCGAGTTCAACATAGAGATTAGAGATAAGAAGGGAGTAGAGAATGTAGCCGCTGACCATCTATCCCGATTAGAGGATCCTAGTAGAGAAGAAATTAGGGAGGAAGAGATCGGTGATAGATTTCCCCACGAGTCAGTAGAGTTTGTGACAGGAGAAGGAGAGAATGCCGTGGTTTTCCGACTTCGCGAATTATCTAGCGAATGGAGTTGTACTAAAGGGGATGACCACGCAGCAGAAGAAGAAATTCTTTTGCGATGTCAGGCGTTATATCTGGGATGACCTATTTCTATTTCGGGTAGGGGGAGACCGAATTCTGAGACGCTGCATTAGTAGAGAAGAGGGGGCGGAGATTTTGAGGCACGTGCACGAGGGACTGACAGGAGGTCATCATGGTCCGCACGTCACCGCATAGAAGGTTTTGATTGCGGTTTTTATTGGCCATCAGTTGTGAAAGACGCTCTAGAGTTTGTGAAGACGTCTGATCGTTGTCAGCGCACCGGCAACATCACATCCAAAGACGAGATGCCCCAACATCCAATCCAGATTCTTGAAGTTTTTGATGTTTGGGGGATTGATTTCATGGGAACGTTTCCTGTCTCTAGCGGGAACCGGTACATCCTCGTGGCTATTGATTATGTGTCCAAGTGGGTTGAAGCTCAAGCTTTACCCACAAATGATGCCCGAGTGGTGGTGAGATTCTTGAAGAAATTGTTCACCTGTTTTGGTAGCCCACGAGCCATTATTAGTGACCGTGGCACGCACTTCTACAATGCCATCATGGAAAAGGCATTAGCGCGCTATGATGTCACTCACCGCCTCTCCATCGCTTATCATCCTCAGACAAGCGACCTAGTGGAGAACGCGAATAGGGGGGTAAAATGGATCCTTGAGAAGACGGTAGACAAAAGTCGGAAGGACTGGTCTGACAAGTTGGATGATGCCTTATGGGCGTTTCGCACCGCCAATAAGACACCGCTAGGTACCACGCCCTTCATGATCGTTTACGGTAAAGCCTGCCATCTCCCGGTCGAATTAGAGCATAAGGCACTGTGGGTATTGAAGACCGTGAATTTGGACCTCACCGAAGCGGCCAAGCGACGATTCTTTCAAATTCACGAGTTGGAGGCACTTCGAGACGCGGCGTATGAGCGGTCATGGAGCTTGAAGGAGAAAACTAAGGCGCTGCACGATAGGCGATTGAAGAAAGTGAAAGAGTTTCAAATCGGCGACAAAGTGCTTCTATATAATTCGTGATTGAAACTGTTTGCGGGTAAACTGAAATCAAAATGGTCTGGCCCGTACGTGGTCAATGAGGTATTCCCGTATGGAACTATTGAGCTGAAAGATGAAGATGACGGAGGGACATGGAAGGTCAACGGGCATCGCTTAAAACATTACTTAGAAGGACCGCTAGATCCCACCGGGACGGAGGAAACTCCTCTCGAAGTTCCACCTCACACCGCGTAGGTTCTCGGGTTTCGGCTCGAGTGTAGAGTTTGTACAGTTTGGTAGTTAATTGCATTTCGTGTTTTTATTTATTTCATGTTTCGTATTTGTGTGTGTTTGTGTGTGGGTCGGTTTAGTTGGTTTTTGCAGGTCATATCACGCATCATTTGTGGAGCACAAAAAATTGCAGGTATGTTTGATAAATCCGATAAAATGAGGGTGATTCCATAAGCTAACAAGCCAACATTATAGTTTCAACAAAACAAAAAATTTGTGTAAGGCATGGAATTGAAAAAACAAAGAAACTTTCTGCGACCGAGGAGGCTTGTGCCTCTCGCGCCCCGCGAGAGACCATCAATCTCCGGAATCACACCTCCCTCGTGGGGCGCGAGAGACTTAGCAGTTTCTCTTGCGGCCTGCGAGAGACCCTATCTGCACCTAAAAACCCTAGCCTCCATTTTACACACATTTTCCCACTTTCTTCACCTCTCCCATTATGGCTACAACCATCTTTTCACCAAAAATTCGCCATTTCTCGCACAAATTCACTGAAATCTCCCACATTTTCTTCATTACATCAATCCTCACTCATCTTTAAGTGATTCCACCCAGTTTTCCCCATTCAACTTGCATTTCACCGGTGTTTCAAAGTTTCAATTTGTGTGCACTAGTTCCTACAGATCTACACCAAGGTATGCTTTTTCGCAACTTTTATGCTTACATCCTCTTCATATATGTTGTTGCGTTTATTTTGATGTGTGATACTATGCTAGTTGCTTGTTCGGTTAAATTTCGGGTTGGGTTAAACTGGGTTTGACTTGATTTTTGATGGTGATACTTGTTACATTTTGTGGGTAGATTAATTACAAGTAGGGTTTTCCTTAGCGGGTTTGGTGCGGTCCAACATTGAGTGTGGGGATGAGGGTTGGCTAACTTTGTTACTAAAAATCTGATTTTTAAGATCGTCAGCTGGCATTTCTGCCATGATTCAAACTGTTTTATCGTTAACTGTACACTCAATGTGGGCTCGTGTCTCGGCACTTCGGTTTAATTGAGGACAATTAAAGTGCCGAGAGGGGGGGGTAGTTGTTTGGTTTTTGATACGCTTTTCGGGGGGTTAGTAACATCTGAACGGTCATGCATATAAGATTCGGTCTCGCCCGTACTCAATCTCCATTCGGCCGAGATTCAGTTTTCGTTAAATTAATAATGTTACACCCTTTTCATATGTATCTTAAATTATGTGGTGAATTGTTTATCTGTTGCAGCCATGACCACAAATGAAATGCTATACAGTCAGTTTTTTATGTGGTTTCTTTCTTTCTAATGCCGTGCTTGTCTTACTTATGCTTTATACGGATGTAAGGAGAGGGTAGTTCGAGCAGGGCTGGAAGGAAGAGAAGGGGACCAACGCCTCGTCAGAGAGGTGACCCCGCGATGCGCCACAACAAGCTTCATACTTCGGCTGACGCAGAATCAGATACCAGGGAGAGGGTGTTCCCCACGGCCAAAGTACGCGAATTGTGGATAGTCCTGTTTTGCAGTTTGATCTAGACTCCCACGAGTGGGAGAGGCTCTCAAATCTGGTCACTTGTGAGTTGCTACCCTACAGGAGAATTGATTGGGATTTGATGGATAATTTGGGTCAGAGGGGTTGGATTGAACAGTTATTAAGGGATAAGTTCCAAAGGGTTCTAGACTGTGGGGCGAGACAATACAAAGAGATCACTTATGATTTTCACTCCACATTCGAATACCAACAGGGGAAGTTCAACGAGAATGATGCTGTCTCGTTTGCCTTGGGGAGGCAAGTTTTTGAGATGACAATCCCACAGTTTGCGGAGGCCTCGCAAATATACTCGGAAGAGGAGGTTCAGGCACCGGACTTTGCCACGAGCCTTCAGGGGGTCTTCAAAAGGAGGCACCCCCATAGTGTCCAGACAGACGAGCTCGTCAGATTTTGGGGTACCATCTCTTCTGCCCCGTACTCAAACAACATGGTGGCGAGTGATATTACTAATCCCATTCACCGGTTTCTCCATATGATTCTTGCCGCAACGCTGGTTGGAAGAGGGCAGGGGGACAACAAGGTCAACCAAGTGAGTTTGTTTTGTCTGATATGTATGGTAGAGGGACGGCCGACAAACCTGGCCACAATATTTGCATGGTCGATGAAGCGACTGTGGAGAGGGGGCCCCGGGGCAAGGTTTTATTGCGGGTCCTTGATTACGTGCTTTGCCGAGAGCCTAGGGGTGTTCGATAGATACCCCCAGGACAGAATGAGAGAAGGCCCCGCCCCTTGTGTCATGAGCATCAGAGACCTCCAGGCTGCCGGAATTCTGACAACCCAAGAGCCTGTTAGCTGGATACCAGTCCGCCAGGGACCTCAAGTGCAACCGCCTCACGGATCCGAAGCTGCATCTTCTATGCAGGCGGGCATCCCCACTCGATATCAGCGGCCGGTTACGCGCCAGGAACTGCCAGGACGACAGTATCCTCTTCGGGAGCCTCGCCCGGACCCATTGACTTTAGATTCTCTTTATTACAGGATGGAGAATGGGTTCGGGGATTTGCGAGGCTATGTGGACCAGCAGTTTGGCGGGTTTGCCAGACCATGTCAGAGAGTAGGCGCATGCACGAGGCTAGCCAGAGGAGGCTAGAAGATGGGATGCGATACATGATGCAAAATCTGAATATGGGAATCCCGTCTTACTTTCAGCATCCAGGCAGGTTCTAGCCAGTTTGTGGGGATGGAGGACGTGCAGCCATACCAGGTATTTGAGGTGTCTGAAGAATCTGAAGAGGATGATTGAAGCAGCCGAGGATCTTTATCTTTATTTTTTATTTTCTGTTGTTTTAACTTATTGATGATCTGTACTTTTAAACAATTTACTTTGGGGTTGGTGTTGGTTGGTTTGGGTATGTATTGAACAATCTTGCAAAACAACTTATTTATCTTGCTTTATCATTATTATGTTGTGTAAGTGCATGATGCTAGGTCGGTGTTGTATGTTGTTCCGTTCGCATGAGAGCTTTTAGAGTGGTACATTAAGCGCGTTCGGTTTAGAGAGCACGAGTGGTTTGACTGGCACATCGACAGTCTTGCACTACCAGCTAAGTCGCTTCCCTTTTTGTATTTTGTTTTTCTTTCTTTATTTGGTTTGTCTTATTTTGAGTAGTAGTTGGCTCGTCCTTGCATTGGGGACAATGCAAAAATTTAAGTGTGGGGTTGGGATAGTAGAGTAGCGTAATAGTTTAAACAAAAAAAATCCGAAAATGTCTTTTGTAAAAGAAGTTTGCATGAATTTAAACGGAAAATGATAGAAAAATTGAATTTTTATTCCGTTTCAAATAATAATAATATGAGAGATAAAAGGGTGAGTTTGTGTCTAACTTGGGATATGTGAGTAGGCTCGATTCGTTTCTTATTTTCTTTGAGCTTAATACACCTTAATTGTCGGCAACAAATGGGCACTCATCTAGGAGAAATGGGAAACTGAAATCGTGAAAAATAGTATAAGGAATGCCGTTATAAGCTAAAATATTTAGAATTTTTAATCATGTAAAAATAAGAAAAATATAGAAAAATGAGCTTGATTGAAAAATAGACGAGACCTATGGAATCTCCCTTGGGGATGGTGACTCTGATCGAGAATCCCTCTAGGATTAGTTGAAATTTGAAGTATCGAAGCCCACGTTGTCGCTCTCGGGGATGGTGACTCTGGTTGAGATAGCCTCTAGGTTAGATATGCACAAAGAGATGAAATGCTCAAATGAAAAAAAAGAGAAAATGAAAATTGCTTGATTTTAAATTTTTTATATTTGGTATAAAACGGTTAGGAAAGGGTTTAAATAATTCGTTCCTTTTGTTTCATAAGCTTGAAGTGAGATTAGGGATATTGTGGACTCTAGTGTGAGACCCTAGGTGGATTGACCACACTTAAATTAAATTTACATGATAAGAGGTTTGAACCAAATTTTGAGTTTAAGTGGATCCAATACTTGCAATCGCGGTTAACATAAATCTTGTTCCCTAATGAAAATAATCGTAATTTTTGAAATCGAGTAATTGTTTGGTTATGATTCCGTTTATGCACAATTCTTTTTCGAGTGCGAAAAAAGGGCAAGTGTGGGGATATTTGATGTATTGAATAATACATCCATTTATCTTGTACAATTTGTATAATTTTAGCGCGTTTTCGTTTCGGTTTGTCAAGAGTTTATCTACTTTTAATCCAAAAGCGTTTTGTAGGTCTTGGTTCGTGAAAACGGTTGGAAGGATGGGAAAAACAAGCGAAAATGGTGAAGAGAACCGAGCCGGGACGTGAGTGGATCGGAAACGAGAAAACGAAATGAAAAACAGGAATTACAACCCGGTCACGAGGCGACCGGCACACCTCAACTATCTCACGGCCCGCGAAAGAGTCATAGTTATATTCCGGACTTCTACTCGGTCGCGGGACGCGGATTTGAATGTAATTGGTAAAGGCCATAACTTTAATTATCTAGTTTAAAGTATTTGCATGATTTTGCTTGTTTTATGATTGGTTGGTTGTTTTGCATGAACTTAGATGGATGTCTTCCATAGAATATGTTTATGTTACTTTTCGTGTTCTTAGGAATTCGTGAAGTTTTCGGTAACTTGGCTAATAAAACCGGGAAAACAATTGAGTGAATTATGAAATCAAACTTGTCATTATACCTAACTTGTTTATTGAGAAATTACAATTAGTTGGCTGAATTAATTTGGTAAATTGTTAGGTTAGGGTTTTGAGAAATTCCCAAGTCTAATTTCCTTATCATAATTAAATCAGTTAATCTAAACTAGAAATTGTAGTTGGTCTAGGATAATTATTGAGAGGTAGTTAATAATTAGACGCTTTACTGATTTAAAAAGATAACTGAAAAGGAATCTTTATGGCCAATAATAAAAAAAAAGTATAGGTTATTATAGGTGTCTTCCTGAGAAGGGTCGGGGTCTTGTTTGATAAACTTAGACTTTAATATGTTAAGATCATGGTAAAATATTCAACTTTATTTATTATTATTAAATTGAAGGAGTAGTAGTCTAAAAATCCAACCTAGGTAACTAGTTCATTATTTCTTGATTAAAATCCAAAATTCCCTAGAAGTTCATAGTTTGGTCATTCCAAGTTAGTAGTTTTAGTTTAATTGATAATTTAGATTGATTAGAAAACCCCCCCCACATAGTGTGTAATCGAGTCTAAATTAGTAGTCATAGTAATTAGAGAATCCTGTGGGTTCGATACTCCGGACTTTTTAATACTATTCTACAATTGATCGGTCCACTTACCGGTTAGTAGTTTAGTATAATTTAGGAGTCTAGAGTATAATTTGAGTCTAGAATTAGGATAATTTGAGTTGTTTTTAATTAACTACTTTTAGAACATCAACCACCACCACCACCATAAATCATTTATTTTGCTAAACCTTCTGTCAGTTGTCATTAGACTGTAAATGGAGAAATGACAGTTAAACAAGAATTGCGTTTTATGCCGAAATTGTCAAGAATGTTAGTGAAGGTGAATCCTCGGAAGAGTTGATAGTTCTAGACATAGCAGTAGTTCAGATGAAGATCTTACAAGTTCAAGCGAGGATGGATCCAAAGGTCCATCGAGGGAGGTTGTTGATTCCGAGGCAAATAGGTTAATGTCTGAGGGTGAATCCAATCAGGTAAGTGTTAATAAACATAAATCTATTAAAGCTCATAAATGTTATGAGTTAGAAGGTAAATCTGCATTGGAAATCAAATTTGACTTAACATTTATCCACAACCAAAAAGCGATATCGACCTTTCGAAATGCACATAGGCTAATATGGTTTTAAAATGACATGAAAAGGAATTTAAAACCATTATTCAGACCTTAGAGAACGACATTTACGATTTAACCAAAACCGGTTCGAGAAAGCAAACCGCCATTAACAATTACATTAACATGCTTGAGGAAACGAAAAAGGAATTAGCCTTTGCAAAGCGTGAAAGTGATGCGATCAAACTTAAGTTGGATAACTACTCCAATTCACGATACGTGTAGGAGAAAAGGGATGTCAAGTGTATTGGGTATTAAAAGTGTCCTTCGCCTATTAGACACAATTATACCAAGCTGCCTGATGTGGAGGATATGCGTCATTTTGAGACATCGGTTTCATTAAACATTTAGGAATTCATAATTGGGCTCGGATTTAAAAAGGACATATCCTCCAAATCAAGCTCAATCAGCTGATGTTAAAGATTCCACAACCGTAAATCAAAATCCTCTAGTCATTGTTGTGGATTATGATAGTTCGGATGATGAGTCAAATGAGGACGAACCTAAGCAGTTAAACACGACGACAAAAGAGACAAACATACCTCTCGAGAATCACATTCAATGTGATCCTCCAACAAAACTGTGTGTTTGAGGATTCAACCAGTATGTTTTTGGGTAAGTCGAGCCCAAGAGTTGTAGTAAATCAGTGTGCTTCTATCCCAAAGCCGAAGTTCGAAAATAATATGCAAATAAAAAAAATTCTAGATCAACAAAAGAAAAAACACGTTAATCAAGTAAAGAGAAAGCGCAAAAGAGTTCAGAAGCAGTCAAAACAACTACACACAACATACAAACTGTTGTGATCTAGGACCAAGTACCTCGAGATCACGGAGTTTGTCATCAACTTTTCATCATCAAGATACTCTGAGTTTTGTTGAGTGGAGATCACGCGTTGACTGCAGTGAGTGTGGACACATTGTTAGAAATTGTCCATATCTCATCAAGGGAAAAGCAATAGCTGATACCACCCATGAAAACTCTTTCCGATCACGATTTGTTTCACCGAAACAAGAGTTTTAGTTTCAAAAAGAAAGAAAACTGATGTAGAAAATGAAACAACGAAAAGAAGTTGAAAAGGTGTTAAAATCTGAGGTTGTCCAAACACAATCTGTTAAATCAAATGTTAAAGTCGGTAAACAAAACCAAAATCAATAATAATTTAACGGGGAACTCAATCAATTCCGAATCATCGGGAAATCGAAGTCATGATTCTTGATGATGCCGTACGACCCTAGTCTACAAAGGCTTGGGTCCTCCTCTCCAACTGATCTTTAAGTGAGTGTGCAGGATGTTCCAGAAGGAACTATTGATAGTTGTAGGATTGTTGATAGTGGAACATATAGGCACCTGATCGGTTACATGAAGCTCCGACATATCGTTAAATCAAGGAGGAGATGTTGCCTTTAATGGAGAGAAAAGTAGAAAATGTCTTATGAAGGAATGATTGTAACACCTCGTAAAATCGTGTCCAATAATATAACGACACGTGTCATTACTTTTACAATAAGTCTAATAAGGATTAATAGGGACTAAAAGTGTCAACATGCTTAAAATGAGCCTTTGAGTGACCCTTTAGTGGCAACATGCCTTAAACAAAGCCTTTGAGTGACCCATTAGTGGCAACATGCTTAACCTAAGCCTCCGAGTGACCCATTAGTGTCAACATGCTTAAACTAAGCCTTTGTTAGACAAGAGGGATTATTTGTGTAAATATGTAAAAGTTGGATGATGGAGGGGTTAAAAGTGTCAACATGTTAATTTATACCTCTGAGTGACCTTTTAACGAACCAAGAGCTTGACAATGTATTGACATACTCCCGGGTATGCTAAATATTTCCTACGGAGGGCTAATTTTGCTTATAAAGATGTTTTAAAAGTTTAATAAGTTGAGGGGCTAAATGTGGCAAAGTTTGAAAGATATTACAGACTGCTCGCGGGCCGCGAGAGACATGGCCTGGTCTCTCGTGGGCCGCTACAGGGCCTCTGCTGCAGAATTTTTGCTTGGTACACCCAAGTTACCAAAACCCATTCAATTCAAAACCATGGGCTTCCAAACTGATATGCCATGTTTTAGGACACTCGTAGGCACCCTCTAATACCTGCTAATGCCTGTCATCACCCCCTTCAAGCTCTCCAATTATAAATAGGGGCATTGGTTCATCACTTGAACCTACACCTTCTCATAATTCATTCTATCCCCCTCCCATGGAAGTTCCTAACTGAAAGGAGCATCCAACTTATTTCTATTTCATCCTAGGATCAATTGTAAGTGTTTCTTTTTGCATTTTCATTTATAGGCTTTTTATAGCCAAAAGTCAAGCGTTTACAGAAAACGCTTTGACTTTCGGTAAAGACCAATATGGTCCAGCCATTGTTCATAACGGACATGGCTAAGTGGTTATAATAAGGTAGATGTTAATTCCTATAAAGGGTACCTCATAAAGATCACGTTTACTAGACCAATTGACGGGTAAAAGTTTTATTATTAAAAAGTCAAACATTCCAGATTTTGAAAATATTACAATCTAAGTTTATATATGTTATGAAACATGTATAGACAATTAAACTAGTTGGTAATAATTATTAGAACATGTGAGAACATGTTCGATTCGTCAATTTCAGTTCTAGGGTAAGTTTGCAATCGAAAGTCGCAAAGTTTGACTTCTAATTTGACTTTCGATTCTGACCCAAATTAGTTAGCTACTGATTTAAGGTTGTAATATGATCGTAATATAATATAGCATAACCCTCTAAGGTTTTATTACATGATCATAATCAGAATCTGAGTTTATGTACAAGTTCAGTTATTACGCCAATTTTGACTAAAATGCCCTTTTTACATAAAATAAGGTTTTAATAGATAACGAACTTGAAAATAAGGTTTATATACTGAGTTTACATACAAGTTCTTGCATTATGTCGACAAATGACAATAAAGCCCTTATGGTGGATAAAACGATTTTAATCATACTTTTATACCAAACCTTTTATCTACTGATGTGTTATATTAAATAACATATCTAAAATATATAAACCTGATCTTAGCATCATTTTTCATTAAACTTCACACAAATCGTCATTTTTCGACATAAACGCCGTTTCAGCGCATAGTATGGTTTTAAACCAAATTTATCAACCAAGACTTGTTACCTACTGATTTTAAAACTCATTTAAAGTATATTTACAGTAGGTATATAATATAAACTTAGAATCCCAAATAAATTATAAAACTATGTGTAAAATGACCAAAATGCCCCTATGGTGCATAGTTTGGTCATCAATGATAAATTACACATATGATAAGTATCTGCTTATATTATACCATAAATCAATTATTTTTCCAGATTACATATGACCATAACATCAAAATATATTCAAGTTCCATTTATACGATATATAATTACCAAAACGCCCTTATGAGGCATAGTTTCATTCTAAAACCTTAACGGGCATGTAAGTTGATATCCTACTGATATTACAACTTATTTAAAGCATAATGGCATGTAGAACTTGTTCATGACTTATCCGGTTACCCGATATTGCTTATATGTGCACGGTTAAGTATATGTAACTAGTTTACGGAAATAAACCGAAACGAGTTTAACCTTATCATTTTAAATCCAGAATGCTTATGGTTTACCCATATTATACAAGTCATAGTACTTGTTGGGTTTAAGCTACATTCTATCCGGTCATCTCTTAATCTAGCGTATCGTACCGTTTTTGATCCTTTAAGCTAGTCGGTCTAAGTCTATGACTTAAATACGATCGCTAGTATATTAATTGCTTAGCTTATGCCATAATCCAGACTAAAGCCTTCCAGTAAATGCTATCTGCACTTATTTCATTTTGAATACGGTTGAGATATTAAATCTTGCATTTTAAATCAAGACTAACTCAGGTAAATACTCTTGACTTATTTTCCCTATACGGGCTTGGGTTACGGCAAATTATTACCGCTTGGTCGGAAATGAGATCAATCGAATGCCGGATTGTGGCTAGTGAATCCGCATAATTCCGTTTTGATCAGTTTTGTTTGATAACTTAAACATTCGCGGTTAACGACCGTGTCCTGGATATCCTTGGCTCATTACATTAGTTAATGGCCACGACCAAAGCGCGGGGAGTAGGCATACACCTGACAGATGCGGTTGCTAAATTATTTTACCCACTAGTTTGGGGATAATTACTTCGTGGCTTCATAAGTGGTGTGTAGGTTAATCATGTTTGGTCTCTGTACTAGGACCCATATGTATTGATAAACATGTAAAGCTGTTAACAAGGTTACAAGGCTGACTTTCCAAAGTTATAAAAGATTTTTCGTGCCCTATGCACTTAAATCCATTTTTGAAATGTTTTCAAAACGAGTCAGTTAATTGTATTTACCAGCGAAAGCTGACATATTTTCAAAATACTAAGTTGCAGGTTCAATACGAAACAGACCGCAAGCTGCTTGGTAGTGACATAACAGGATCTTGCAAATCCTTAGATCTGCCCAAAGTCTGTAACATCCGTCAAAAAACCGGATTTACCAAACCCGCTCCGTTTATTAACCGAACAATCAGTTAAAAATTTCGTTGCGTATTTATTGCCCAAAATAATTTTAAACGATACATAATTAATAAGTATATTGGAATATATAATTTGTTTTTGAAAAACTGTTAAAAATAATGACATAAAAATAAAAAGCTGCTGTCGGGTTTCGAACCCGGGTCAGCCAGCGATTCAAACACAGCCTTAACACATAACCATCCAACCACTGCGCCACTCATGTTTCTTGTTAAATATTGGAAACAATTAATACATAAAATAAATCTCGAATTCAAATAACGACGCGCCCAATTGCAGTCGTCGGAAATCCCGGCGATCTCGCGAGATTGGACGGTTTCTTCAGTTTTAACGTAAACATTAACTTCAACATCGGTTATAACCGACGTCTGAACCCGCGACGCAAGTCATAACCGCCGGAAAACGTAATGATTTTGAATCAAGTCTGATATCCGACTCTATACATCTTGATTCCTCCCTATAAATTCACCCACAATCCACTGGTAGCCTTTTCGCTCAAAACCGCACCCTTTCTCGACGTAATTCCATTCGCAGGAAATTTTCTGCAACTTATCTCACCGGAGTTCTGCCGGAGAAACAGAGGAGTCCAGTTCGGTATACCTTACGCTTAATCTTTCATTCTTTTTACTTATCTCACCTGTAATTAATCATAACACACTAAAGAACATGATTAAAATCGTTGAACCAGTCAGTCACCGTTTCTGGTTAAGATTAACGAAGAAGACGAAGATTCAGTAGTATATAGTTTAATTTAAATCAAGATATAACTCGGGTTAGACACACAGTCCAGCGGTGGACTATGTGCACATTAAACACGCTTACGTCTCGAGTTCGATACATGTCCCACGCATACTCGCCTTAATAAAAATGTTCCTTTTTATTACTGAACCGGATTCATTTCGCATAGATGTTAAGTTTAATAAAAACCGGAATAATAACCAAGATAGACACACAGTCCAGTGGTGGACTGTGTGAATGTTTAAGCTCAGGTCACGAGTTCGAGTCCGGACTACCGCACCGGTCCGGACAATTATCAAACTTTTTAAATAAGGCAGAAATGAAATAATGAAGTTTGTATATAAGTATAATAAAAATCAGATTATTTAACAAGTTAGACACACAGTCCAGCGGTGGACTGTGTGTTAACTCAACCCACAGGTCCCGGGTTCGAGACCTGTGGAGAGCACCGGTTCGACGCATTAAATCGTTTTTAAAAATAAATGATTTTCAGTTTAATTCAATTAGTATATATATTTAATTAAAAACAGAAATATTTCGGGTTAGACACGTAGCTCAGTTGGTAGAGCTGCGTGCACGCGTACGGGAGGTCTCGGGTTCGAGCCTCACCCAGCGCATACATACACACATACGAACCGGTCAACAGTCAAAGTCAATGGTCAATGGTCAACGGTCAACGGTCAAAAAGTCAATATTTTTTTATTATTTTTATTTATTTATTTTATTTAAAAATCAATTAAAAATACTTAAAATTAACATTTTTAAGGTTAGAAAATAGCCTTAAACTCACAAAAATACACCCAACAATCCTACTAAAATGGATTAATAAAATCCGTTTACTTACCGAACCATTATGCCATTATCTAGGTTAGTTCACTCGTGGTTAAAACCAACTTCGTGCGCATTCAACATCATCAACCGAACGCACCCAATGTGAGTGAATCTTACAACTCCCCTTTTTAAATTACACGTTTTGGGTGTGTCATGTGTCATAAAATTAACTCGTTTATATAAACTTGTGCCATACCATATTGTGATCTAAACTTAGATTGTATACATTGCTTGTAGTTATGTATTTCATTTTGTCAATTTATATGAAATTCATTCATTAGGCCCATCAGTTCCTCGTGTGAGACGAGTTGAGCAACGCGTGCCTCAAAACGATCCATTATTGTTCATGTGTGCATTATTTAATATTAATTGATTGGTGAATAAGTTTACCTCTATTTTTACTCATGTGTGGTTGTGCACTTTATTTTATAATCAATTAAATAAACTTGTTCAAATGTTTTTCATAGGATTCACTCGCCAACTTTTTGTTGATCCAAAAACCATTTTTACACATGATACAGGTGAACAGGATGAAGCAAGGAAAACATAGGAAATGCCTTAGAAGAAAACAAAGAAGCTTAGATTGATGTTTAGGTCATGATGTAATAATGATTGTATAATTCCCTTTAAAATTGTATTAATGAATATGAAACGTTATAATAAATGTCATGAGCTTTGATGATAACCCAATCATGCCCCCATCACCTTTTCCGCTGCGGGTCGGGGTATGACAAAGTCTGTTACACATTTTTGTATATTTACGATCCGCCTGTGGATCTTTCGGTACAAGCCGTCTGTATATTATTTTCGTACTTTGAACATTAGGTTTGTAATAGTAATTTAACTCCAAGAGTTCCGTTGTGCTGTGTTACTTGACTATGATGATATCAACTTATGTCATGATATTCCCCACCCGGGCCCACCGGTGTTTGGTTGGAAATTCGGGGTGTGACAGGTTGGTATTAGAGCCAAGGTTTGATAGAATTTAAAACTAGCCTTTTGTGTTTAATCTCAAACATTACACAATAGCACATTCTTGACTTCCAAGTCTAGGCTTTGACCTAGGATTACTCATCTCATTATTAAGTTATTATTATTGTTTTTGACTCGATTTTAACAGGAAAATGCCGCCAAGAGTTCGAGGACAAAGTGGAAGAGGTAAAGGACCTATGAGCAGAGGACCATCTTGACGTATCCCTTCACAACCCCATCACGCATATCCTTATGAGGATTCGGGTGATCCTTTGCCACTAGCGCAATATTCTAACTGGCAAGAACATTCACCCACACATACACAAAACTCATACCATTCTCACCACTCACACCATTCTTATCACTCACATCATTCTCATTCATATTATGATGAGTTTAACCCTAACCACTACTTCAACACACCCACAGCTGATCAAAATCAACCAAACCCTATGGACGAGGACTCTGACACGGAGATGCCACTGTCAGGATCGTATGGGCACCCTATTGAAATCTCTAGCGGTTCGAACTCTTACGCTGGACCACCTAACCAAGGTCCTAACGAATGGGACCAATATTGGAGTCAATTCACTTTTGTTAACACTCCTTCAAACTATTCTCCAACACCGCCTCCTACACAGGAAGATATTCAAAGGAACCGGTGGAGCAACCTCAGGCACCACCTGAGCCACAAAGGAGGAAACGTGGAGCAAGTATGTCGGTACGTGCTAGACAACGGTCAGGTTCGCTACCACCATTTCCAAAATCCTACCCTACCATTCATGAGGACCCACAAATGGGTGGACCCTCCAATACTTCACCTATGATGGAATCTACACCACCACCACCTGTGATTTAAACACCACTATTGCGTTTTAATAACCATATCCCTACATACCCAGATACGTCTGAGTATAATCCTTTTAACCAAACTACGTCGGTAAACTTAGATTACTAGACACTATCACATGACCCTTATATGCAAGCGGTCATGCACAATGCACTTTACCCGTCCCCATTTCCACCTGCTTATCCACCTATTGGATACCCAAGTTATGGGTACTAGTATCCTGTTGTACCACAACCACAACCTCCGCCACCCCTTGAGACCATTAATGAGGCCTTGAAGCGGATGAAGGAAATGCAACAACAAGCGGAGAAGACGGAGAAGAAGACGAATAAGTTCTTCAAGAAGCCTTCTACGTTGGTTAAAGGAAATAAGGACGAGTGAAGTCTTTTCTATTATTATAATATTTATTTAGTCCCTACGTGGCCATTATTATTTCTTTAGTCCCCGCGTGGACACGTTATTTCTTTTAGTCCTTGCATGGACAATTAGTTTTATTTATTTATTTCTAGTATTGTAATTTCCTATTGTCATTTAGTGAAATATTTTGGAATTATATATGTATGTATTCATCCTCTTAAAGCTACCTTCTCGATTTTAACTCGAAATTTATGATCAGCTATATAATTCCAAAAGATCTTAACGGTTTGATTAGCCAACTGGCAAAGTCCATATTCATTGGCAAAATTATAAATGATAGTTAAGGATGAATAGCATTCTATCATGATAGTTAAGGAAGATTATCCTTCTATCTAGAGCTGGTGGACTATGTTCAAGCTTCCAAGTCATTAAGGTCAATGCGACCGTGACTATTAATCGACCATTAAAAGAATCTTATGTTAACATTCAAGCAATGTTAATACTCCTGGTAGCGTGACTTGAGGAACCACACTAGTCGTCTAGGTGAATGAACTATGTCCTAACCTTATAGCCTATGTGATCAAATTTGATCCCGGATAATATCATCAATGCGATGATAATAATTGAACATCCATTAGTGATGTAGTGCCTACGGGCCATAATTTAACATCCATTAGTGATGTAGTGCCTACGGGCCATAATTGAACATCCATTACTGATGTAGTGCCTACGGGCCATTATTTAACATCCATTAGTGATGATATGCCTAAGAGCAATATTATGTTATCAATTAAGACAATGACAGTTGTAACCTTATGGTTCCATGTCCAAGGTGGTGAGTTATACTCAAGCCTCATAGTCGATATGATCAATGAAATCACGACTAATATCATCAGTACGATGATTATCTATCTTGACATGTAGGTGATGTTAATTGATTGACATACAAGCCATATTATATAGTCAAATATGACAATGATAGTTGTGGTTAGAAATGACCCTCTGCCCAAAGTATTGTCCATAGTGACATAACAATGTGCCATATTTGTATGTCCATAGTGACAGGCCTAAATGCCATATTTTTATGTCCATAGTGACAGGCCTATGTGTCGTATTTTTATGTCCATAGTGACAGGCCTATGTGCCGTAATAATAAGTCCATAGTGACGAACCTTAGTGACATATATTTACGTCCTTAAGTGACAAGCCAATGCTTGGAAGGCCCCCCTGCTGTCTCTTAGACAACATCTTGGCAATCTGACCAACTTGGTTTTCAATGGTTTGCATGGAAGCCTTCTGGCTTCTCAACTCACTCTCGTGCCTCGTGAAACGATCGTCATACTCCTTGAAGCGCTTTTCATTTTCGACTCTTTGAGAATTTTGACCAGCTAAGAGTTTACTAAACATATCCTACACACTAGGTTCATTAGTGGAAGGCATCTGCTGAGGCCGAGGTGCACCGTATCCTCCAGGAGTTGTGGCACGTGGAGCAAATCCGGGTGGATGCGGATTCGAAGCTTCATACTTCCAACTGAAATTTGGGTGATTCTTCCACCCCGGATTGTAAGTATTGCTGTAGGGATTATGCTGAGGACGGTACTGGTTTCCCATAAAATCTACGTGCTCGTGTGAAACCTTTCATGTCAGAAAATCGCCTACATGATATGCTCCCCCACTCGAGGAAACACTCGAATGGATCTCCATCACTCGATCAAACTTCGAAGATAAGGCATCCATTCGTGCTGTGATGGTGGTGAAATCATTCACGTGATGAACTCCTTGTCTAGAATTCTCACCTCTTGATGGCTGCTGTGTCCGATTCTTCAAGGCACATTTCTCTAAGATCTCAAATGCCTCGTTGGCATTTTTCGTGCCAATGTCTCTACCTGAATATGTGTCGACCATCATCTGCCCTTGACCATCCAAACCATGGTAGAAGATCTGACATTGTTGCCACTTGGGCAACCCGTGGTGTGGGACCTTTCTCATGAGCTCTTTAAACCGCTCCCACGCCTCATAAAGGGGCTCATCATCGTCCTGACGAAAGTTAAGAATCTTGGTTCTTAACCGAACAGTTTTCTCTGGGGAAATATTTCTGAAGGAACTTCATAGCTAATTGATTCCACGTAGTAATAGACCCAGCTGGAAGTGAAAGAAGCTAATCCTTAGCTCCATCACGTAAAGAAACAGAAAGAGCTGAAGGCATATTGCATCCAATGATGCATCACGAATGGTAAATGTGGCACAGACCTCCAGAAAACCCACAATATGGACACTAGGATCCTCGTGATCCTTGCCATAAAACTGAATCGCATTCTGGAACATCGATATGGCACCGGATTTGATCTCGAAATTATATTATTTATTGTGGGTGCATTGATGCTCGCGGGTAAGCCTTCAAGTGAAGTCTTCCTTATGTCGTTTAGAACCCTTGTTTCCTCTTCGTCTGCCATTTCTACATGAACCTCGTGGAATGTGTCGTCTCCCAATGCGTCTACCTTGATCGTGGCGGCCACCACGCAGGCGTCAATCTCCGATGAAGATTGCGCTCCGGCTCCGATGAAGGCTCAACGGTTTCAGCAACTGGGATTGAGGACATGCACGACCTGTAAGGAAAAAGAAGGAACACAATGCACTATGTATACATAAAGAAAAAAAGAACAACGAATTAATTAATTACCATTTTTTTTCTTTTTCTTTTTCAAATAATCATGCAAAGACAAATAAAAATAACTAGACAAAACTTTGTACACTTTTCACATTGGTTTAACAAGTAACTCCAACCATTCTTAAGAAGACTGTCCCCGGCAACGACGCCAAAAACTTGATGTGCGTGAATTAAATATATTTTTATTACTATGATTTTTGTTCACACAGATTAGGTTTTAAAATGGTACTTACCTAAAACCAACCACACACAAAGGGGCAAGTGTAGTCGTCAGGTGGTAGTTTAGTCGGTCGGTAAGAACCGGATATCAATCCGTAGACTCAGTGTCTCAATACTAGATCTTTGTTACTTTTAAACCTGGTTCAATGAATGAATTGATTTCTTGACTTTTTTTAACTATCATGAAAAGATAACAAATAACTACTTGAATTAATAAAGAACAACAATTAAGAAAGGTTGCTCAAATTAAGTATCCACTAACAAACATATGACAACATTTGAGGAAAACTAATGGTGATGCAAGTTCTAGATTCAACTAAGTTTCCATTCAAGGTTTCCTAGTTTTATATATCTTGGGAAAATTATAATGAAACAACATTTTAATCACCTAAGATTTATTCTTTTAAGTTCACTTGCTAAGTTGATGTTAATCTTTAATAATGAGTTAATTGTTTGTCAAAACTCCTAACTCTACAAATTAAGGAAAACTAATATGAACAACACATTAATCACCCTAAGTTGGTTTCGAGTAAATGACATCTTCAACAAATTCTTGATATGAATTACAAGCATGGTCATGCTAGATAACAACCTTGGCCTAAATCATCAACCCAACATGAACACAAACCCTAGAATCCATATAAACATTCATATGATCTTTCCAAATCCAAATGCAAGAATTCATACTCATATTCAGATCATCAATCTAATCATGTTAGCAATTACCATTCCTAGTTCCATGCTATGAATCAAATCAACAAACTAACAAGATTCAACAATCATAATCTGTACATGGGTTTTCCAACACTACATGTAAATACTTATGACCAAACATTCAAGATTAATGACTTTAAACATGAACATGCATTCCAAGAACAAGATCAAATATCATAATGAAGATTAACATACAACAATCACAACATCTATTTCCATGTTGTCAAGTATTCATTAGCGTCAACAAAATTTAAGCAACACAATTGTTTAGCCTCAAAAGCTCATAATAACTAAGACAAAAGTAAAGTAATGTAGATTGTTCATAAATAACAAGTGGAATACTAGAGTTTAAGACAAGATAATGGATAAATGAGTTGAATATCAAGTGATACAACCTTCCTAAGGCTCCTTCTTCAATCTCCAAGCTTCCAAGATTAGATTCTTGAGAGAGAAATTAACCCAAATGCTCCAACTCCCATCCAAATGAGCTGAATTCACATATTAAGCTACTGGGCATTTGGCACGACCGTGCCACCTTTTGGCACGGTCGTGCTTGGTAAGTGGCAGGTGCCTTTCTGAGTTGTTGACCAAGTTTGAGGCCAAATCCGAAAAGATCCCGCTAGAATTTCCCTGAGGTGGCACGACCATGCCAAAGTGTGGCACGGTCGTGCTTATCGATATCGTACTAGGAAAAGATTATGTTGATCTCAGAAATTAGCTTATCAGAACTTGTGATAGCACGAGCACGGTCGTGCTTGGGGTTGGCACGATCGTGCCATATGTTGGACTGGCTTGGTTTGTGCAGACTGATGGTAGTGCTGATGATAGTGTCGGCTTCCGAAGGCTTGGCACGGTCGTGCCAAGGGTTGGCACGATCATGCCATATCTGGCAGTTTGGCTGAAATGTTCCATTTTTGCTCCAAATCGCTCCAAAAGCCTTTGTTTCTTTACCAGGCCGAAGCCCGGACCTGTATGTTTACAAACAACTCAAATGCGTATCAAGATCAATGAAAACATAACGAATTTCCGCATTAATGGGGAATATTTGACGTTTAAAAGATGTATAAATTCTTGTACATCAGTAGTGAGTTATACTCAAGCCTCATAGTCGATATGATCAACGAAATCACGACTAATATCATCAGTACGATGATTATCTATCTTGACATGTAGGTGATGTTAATTGATTAGCCTACAAGCCATATTATATAGTCATATACGACAATGATAGTTGTGGTTAATATGACCCTCTGCCCAATGTATTGTCCATAGTGACAGGACAATGTGCCATATTTTTATGTCCATAGTGATAGGCCTATGTGCCATATTTTTATGTCCATAGTGACAGGCCTATGTGCCGTATTTTTATGTCCATAGTGACAGGCCTATGTGCCGTAATAATAAGTCCATAGTGACGAGCCTTAGTGGCATATTTTTACGTCCCTAAGTGATAAGCCAATGTGCTGTAGTTTAATATCCTTGTGATAAAGCATATGAGCCATATTTTAATTGTCCTTTGAGACAAGTCTATGAGCTATTTATAATTGTCATATGACAATGGCATTTGTGACATTAAGGTCCACACTCTAAATATATATGGACTACGTCCGAATTGTAATTTGCCTATGATGTCCTTTTAAGACCTAGGCCAAATATAGATAACATTCATAGAAACGTCAAGCCTAACAATTGTGATTATATGCACACTAGTTTAAATAGGCAATGATTTATATCCAACTTTAAAGCCAATATGGTTATTAATACCATGGCTAAAAGTGAAGTTTATATTGGTGTTTAGAACCAAAGCTTCAAGAATGGCTAACTCGGATGAGGTGCAAAGTAGCCACCGAGATATTAACTCTAACAACGATGAAAATATAGCCATCAATAATGATAATTTCCAAGCTCGCATTAATGCAGCTATTGGAAAGGCCATGGAAAAAATTAAGGAAATGAGCGCTACTCGCTCCAAAACTTTATCTATTCTACCATCATCAGTTCGAAAGGAGAGCTCTGTTCACTCTTCAAATGTGAAGAGTGAGCCAAAGAAACTAGAGTTTCATGATAGGTCCCGTTCTTCCAAAGACGGATGTACCTATAAATACTTCGTCTCCTGTAAGCTCTGAGATTTCAATGGGGAAAGGGGAGCTGTAGAAGCCTTGAGATGGCTTGATGAAATGGAGACAATAATGGACATCAGCGTTGTGCTAATAAGGATGTGGTAAAATATGTATCCCAATCCTTCAGGGGTGATGCCCTAATTTGGTGGAAGGCAATGGTCCAGACAACAGGTAAGGTACACCTGTATAACTTGGGGTGGTCCAAGTTTGTTGACCATGTCAAAGAGACATACCACCCACCTCATGAGGTGGAGAAGATAGAGTCAGACTTTCTGACTCTTACAATGAAAAATCTGGACTGTCGGAAGTATATTACTGACTTCAACTCCCTATCCAGATTAGGCTCCTATCTAATCACTCCTGAACCCAAATGCATTGCGCATTTCATTAATGGGTTAGCACCCGAGATTAAGCGCATGGTAAAGGCTACTCAGTCTAGTACCTATAGGTCTGTTGTTGACCTATCCCTCTCTCTCACCTTAGACTTGTGAGACAAAATTCAGTTGAACTTAGACTGACGGAAAAAGGAAACAGGAGGATGATAAATCCTAAAGATTTAAAAAGAGAAGAAATTTTCAGCTCAAGAAGAACCAGCAAAAGAAAAAGGGCATATGACCCTAGAGTGCAAAAATCTTAAGGATGCCGCCTGTTATGGCTGTAATGAGAAGGGGCATATTAAGCCTAACTGCCCTAAGAACCCCAGAAGTAACGATGCAAAGCCTTGAGATGCTAAGAAAGGAAATGCACGTGCTTTTCAGATGAATGCTAAGGAGGTTGTTCAATGACAACAACGTCATAACAGGTACATTCCTCATTAATGACGTATATGCTAGAGTTCTTTTTTATTCGGGTGCAGATAAGTCCTTTGTAGACCATAAGTTTAGTAAACTATTAAACTTACCCATAAAAACTCTAGACATAACATATGAAGTAGAACTTGCTGACAGAACCTTAGAAACATCATCTTCCATTCTTGATGGATGTTTTATATCCATTAAGAATCATTCTATTCCTATATCCCTTCTGCCAGTGAAATTGGCAGGGTTCAATGTAGTCTTAGGCATGGGTTGATTATCTCATAATCAAGCCCGTATTGCCTGTGATAAGAAACTCATCGAAGTTAAAACCCCATCTGGTGAAATGCTCACCATCCTTGGAGGTTCACACTATGGATTACCAGACAAAGTGTCGTTATTTAAGGCATCCAAGTGTCTAAGGAAATGTTGTGTAATTTATATGGCACAAGTAGATATTAAGGAACCAAAGACAAAGATTGAAAACCTTTCAGTCATCTCAGAATATCCCGATGTTTTCCCTGAAGAATTATCGGGTCTACCTCCAGCTAGAAAATTGGGGTTTAGGATTGACATCCTACCAGGAGCAACACCTGTTGCTAGAGCTTCGTATCGGTTAGCACCGACAGAAATGAAGGAATTAAGAATACAGTTAGATGAAATTTTAGAGAAAGGCTTCATTCAGCCAAGTTCCTCACCTAGGGGAGCTCATATCCTTTTTGTTAAGAAAAAGGAAGGTTCAATGCGGATGTGCATTTATTACCACGAACTAAATAAAGTAACGATCAATAATCGTTATCCTCTGCCCAGGATCGATGACTTGTTCGCTCAACTTCAAGTGGCTAGTTATTTCTCTAAGATCGATTTGAGATCAGGATACCATCAATTGAAGGTTAGAAGTAAGGATGTTCCCAAGACTGCCTTCGGGACCCGTTATGGTCATTATGAATTTCTGCTGATGCCTTTGGGCTCACAAATGCACCTGCAGTATTCATGGATCTCATGAATAGAGTTTGCAAGCCATATCTAGATAAGTTTGTCATTGTCTTCATAGACGACATACTTATATACTCTCGTAATCAAGTTGATCACGAGAAACATCTTTGATGCATCCTAGAATTGCTAAGACAAGAGAAGCTTTCTACTAAGTTCTCTAAGTGCGAGTTTTGGCTTAGAGAAGTCCAGTTTCTTGGACATGTTGTAAGTGAGCGTGGTATTCAAGTGGATCCCACCAAAATTGAAGCCACAATGAATTGGGAAGTACCCAAAACTCCATTGGAGATACGTAGTTTCTTAGGATTGGCCAGTTATTACTGGAGGTTCATTGAGAACTTTTCGAGGATAGCCACTCCTTTAACTACCTTGACCCGTAAGAATGTCAAGTTTGACTGGGGGCCGAAACAACAATAATCTTTTGAAATTCTAAAACACAAGTTGAGAATGCTCCTTTGTTATCTATACCTAAGGATATTGAGGATTTTGTCGTATATTGTGATGCCTCACACACTAGCATGGGCTATGTGCTAATGCAAAAAGGCAAAGTGATTGCTTATGCATCACGACAACTAAAGGTGCATGAAAGGAATTAAACCACCCATGATTTGGAATTGGGTGTTGTTGTATTTGCACTTAAGTTTTGGAGATAGTACTTATGTGGCACAAAGTGTATTATATACACTGACCATAAGAGTCTCCAACATTTGTTCAATCAAAAGGATTTAAACATGCGACAGCGCCGCTGGATGGAAACACTTAATGTTATGATTGCCAAATTCGCTATCATCCCGAGAAGGCAAATGTCATTGCTGACGCCTTAAGTCACAAGGAAAGAGTTAAGCCTATTAGGATTAACGCCAAGAGCATTGAGCTTAGAAATAGTTTGAATGAGAAGCTATTAGATGTACAAAAGCAAGCCCTATTAGAGGCTAATATTCCTAATGAAGGATTAGGCAGAACTGTTGATCAGTTAGTGCCTGGAAAAGATGGAATCCTTAGATTTAATGGCAGAATCTGGGTTCCAATCTTTGGAGGACTGAGGGGTCTAATCATCCAAGAAGCGCATAATTCAAGATACTCAGTTCACCCAGGTGATGACAAGATGTATTAAGATTTAAAGAAGAATTATTGGTGGATGGGTTTAAAGAAATCCATAGCCACTTATGTAGCTAAGTGTCTAACGTGTTCGCAAGTTAAACCCGAGCACCATAAACCGTCAGGACTTCTACAATAGCTAGAAATTCACACTTGGAAATGGGAAATGGTAACAATGGACTTGATCAACAAGTTACCTAAGACCAAACATGGTAATGACGTGATTTGGGTCATTGTGGATAGCCTGACTAAGTCAGCACATTTCTTGCCAATTAAAGAGATTTATAATTCTGACAAATTGGCTAAGTTATATGTGGACAAGATTGTATCCCTACATGGCGTGCCAATATCTATTGTATCCGATAGAGATACTAGATATACATCTCATCTTTTGGAAAAGTTTCCAACAATTATTTGGCACGAGATTAAACTTTAGTACGGCTTACCATCCACAGACTGATGGGAAAAATGAGCGTACTATCCAAACATTGGAAGACATGCTTAAAGCATGTGTGATTGATTTAGGTGGAAGTTGGGATGACCACTTACCCCTAATAGAATTTTCCTATAACAATAGTTATCATATGAGCATCAAGGCTGCTCCTTTTGAAACCTTGTATGGGAGAAAATGTAGAACGCATGTTTGTTGGGCTGAAGTTGGGGAAGCCCAACTATCAGGATCGGAGATTGTCCTGGAAACCACGGATAAGATTATACAAATCCATGATAGACTCAAAGCTGCCCGTGATAGGCAGAAGAGCTATGCTGACAAGAGGCGTAAACCTCTTAAGTTCCAAATAGGGGACAAAGTGATGCTAAAAGTATCACCTTGGAAAAGTGTAATGCGATTTGGAAAGAAAGGCAAGTTAAGCCCAAGATATATTGGCCTTTTGAGATAATCGAATGTGTCGGCGCAGTAGCTTATAAACTTAAGCGGCTAGGGGAGCTTAGTGGAATTCATGATGTATTCCACATCTGTAATCTTAAGAAAAGTCTAACCGATGAGTCGCTAGCAATGTCACATCATGATGTGCAAATTGATGAAAACCTGAGGTTCATAGACAAACCGATTTCGATCGAGGATCGACAGGTTAAGATGCTCTGAAGGAAGTTTATACCTATAGTAAAGGTTAAGTGGCATGCCCTTCAAGGCCCCGAGTATACATGGCAGGTTGAGTCCACTATGCGATAAAAGTACCCCTATCTTTGTGAATAAAATCTCGAGGTAGAGATTTTTTTAAGGGGGTGAGGATGTAACACCATGTAAAATCATGTCAAATAATATAGCGACACGTGTCATTACTTTTACATTAAGTCTAATAAGGACTAATAAGGACTAATAAGGACTAAAAGTGTAAACATGCGTAAAATGAGCCTCTGAGTGACCCTTTAGTGGCAACATGCTTAAACTAAGCCTCTGAGTGACCCATTAGTGGCAACATGCTTAAACTAAGCCTCTGAGTGACCCATTAGTGTCAACATGCCTAAACTAAGCCTCCGAGTGACCTTTTACAAAGTCCTAACTCTCATATGAGCCACTTGTTGGACGAGAGGGATTATTTGTGTAAATATGTAAAAGTTGGACGATGGAGGGGTTAAAAGTGTCAACATGTTAATTTACACCTCTAAGTGACCTTTTAACGAACCAAGAGCTTGACAATGTTTGGACATACTCCCGGGTACGCTGAATATTTGCTACCGGATAGCTAATTATGCTTATAAAGGTGTTTTAGAAGTTTAATAAGTTGAGGGCTAAATGTGGCAAAGTTTGAAAGATATTACAGACCGCTCGCTGGCTGCGAGAGACATGGCCTGGTAAAATATACAAACGGCTTGTAATGAAAGATCCACAGGAGGATCGTAAAATATACAAAAAATGTGTAACAGACTTTGGGCAGATCTAAGGATTTGCAAGATCCTCTTATATCACTACCAAGCAGCTTCCAGCCTATTTCGTATGATACGTGCAACTTAGTCTTTTGAAAATACGCCAGCTTTCGTTGTTAAATACAATTAACTGACTCGTTTTAAAAACATTTCAAAAATGGATTTAAGTGTATAGGGCATGAAAAATCTTTTATCTCTTGGGAAAGTCAGTCTTGTAACCTTTTTAACAGCTTTACATGTTTGTCAATACATATGGGCCCAAGTATAGAGACCGAGATATGATTAACGTACACACCACTTATGAACCCACGAATGAGTTATCCCCAAAGTAGTGGGTAAAAATAATTTAGCATTCGCATCTGTCAGGTGTATGTCTACACCCCACGCTTTGGTCGTGGCCATTAACTAATGTAATGAGCCAAGGATATGTAGGACACGATCGTTAACCCCCAATGTTGAAGTTATCAAACAAAACTGATCAAAACGGAATATGCTATAGTGGAGAGTTCAAATGAGAATAATTTTTTCTAAGAATAAAAATAATAACTTTTAAACCAATAGAATTTCTCCATTTACTTCATTTAATGTGTGTATTTAATATTATGCAAAAGGGCATATAGGTAAATCTATAATTGCCATTAATTAGCTAATTAATTAAACTTGTAACTCATTTTTTTCATATACTCTTTCAAGATAAAATAATTTATGGTGTAAGACAATTTCGACATGTGTAGGATAATTTTTAGTATGTGTAGGATAAATTTTGAAATGTGTAGGGTAAATTTACATGTGTGTAGGGTAACTTCTGGTAAATGTAAGACATATGTAGGATAAATTTTGAAATGTGTAGGATAAAATGTTTTTCCTTTTTAATGAGAGATAACATAATTAATGAGAGAAGTTATAAACTATTTAATGTTTTACTATTATGCCCTTTCTTCTTTTTCTTCTCACATTAAATTTCTTTTCAAATGAACCTTCCCCATATGCTATAATAGTAATTTAACTCCCAATGTTTAAGTTACTATTACAAGCAGTCTGTATATTATTTTCGTACTTTGAACATTTGATTTGTAATAGTAATTTAACTCCAAGACTTCCGTTGTGTTGTGTTAATTGACTATGATGATATCAACTTACGTCACGATATTCCCCACCCGGGCCCATCGGTGTTTGGTTGGAAATTCGGTGTGTGACAATGAAGATGAATGAAGTTAAGAACTTTGACAAGATGAAAAATGTGCAATGACTTGGATATTCAAGGCTTTGATCGGGGTCAAGAGTATAGATTCCAACAAAATGTACGCACCTGCAACATATCTTGAAGCTTTTATGGTACTCAAGGCTTATACTTCCCTCAAGAAGTTTTAGTCCTACAAGATAAACGTGAAGTGTACATTTCTCTACGGTGTGATTAAAGAAAATGTGTTTGATGAACAAACCAACCGGGTGTGCGGATGCCTAGGCGAGGATTGAACAACCACACACTACTTCTCAAGGTGAAAGTTGAAGACCTTTGCTGGTGCAGAATTATGTGGAAGACGTTATCTTGGACTGCCCAATGAAGATGTGTATAAACTTTTCCCATATGCTCACTTTCTCGTTACCAGTCGGACCCAGAGGTTTCTGATCTTGTTGTTATGAAGAAATTTTATAGTTATTTGAAAGGTTTTAAAAATGCCAGTCGTTGGTACCCTAATGATAATAACTTCGACTTGACTGATTATAGTGATTCCATTTTTGGTAGCAGGAAAATTGAATTTGAAATCCACACCGGGTGGATATCCATTATGGGAGAGCACTAAGACACCTGGAAATGCACGCAGCAGTTGCAAGATTACGGTTTTGAATTTCTATCCTCTCTTATCCTTGTCGATATTAAGTTGCATTGCGGATTATTAACATCATTTAAAGCACTCCAAGACTAAACACATTGATCTCGAATATCGCCTCCCACGTGATTGTTTCAATACGAAACTTATCAATGTTGTTTTGGTCCACACCGACTACCAATGTGCCAACTTGTTTTTACAAAGTTTTGATAAATCACTTTTGATTAATTCATTTTGGTAAATGGCATTGCGGTAAAACATGAGTTACTCAACATCAGGAAATTATTTTTGTAAATTATTTTTTTGAGAAAATCCAAAAACATGTTTTAAGTTTTTAATTTACTTTTTTGAATTTTAGAGGGAGTAAATTCAAGTCAATAAAATACAAAAAAAAAACATTAAAAACATCAAAAAGGACAAAAACAATAGAAAAACAAAAATAAATTTCCTGACGAGAAAAAGAGAAATTGATAGTACATCAGTGTGGTTTGTCGAAACTTCTTTAAACTTAAAATGAAAAAGGATAAGTAACTCTGCTAATGTTGTATCGGTAGGCCAAAAATCATTATAAAGTATGCAGGGCAATATACATGTACATACTATACATACATGTACATACTACATATGAACATTAATAACTGATAATCTTATCGCATACACCCCTGAATAAGTGATTTTTAAAACGCATCAATGATTCGAGAGTCGACTTCATCTCTTTGTAGGTACGATGGTACCAACCTATTCACGGACTTGCTCACGTGCCCTGGATGCATCCGAAAACCAAGTTAATCTTAAATAAGTGATTTTATCACGTAAGACTTGTTTTTTGTCACACCCTGACCCGCAGCGGAATAGGTGATCGGGGCATGATTGGGTTAACTCGAGAGCTTATGACTTGCTATTACTTGTTTTAAATATTCATTAACCCATATGAAGTGTCTCACAACACAAATAATTCACATAAATAATTACAAACACAAGACGATGTTTATAACAAGTATATTGCACTAATCCATTTCTTGTTAACTAAGGCCCATCCTATGTCCAATCTTCTCTTCGTACCTGTTCACCTGTATCATGTGTAAAAATGGTTTTTGGGTCAACAAAGGTTGGCGAGTGAATCTAGATTTAATAATAAAACAGTTTAATATTTTAGTTGTTTCAATAAAATGTGCATGGACCATATATGAACTTATGTATATGTAATTAAACCACAAACCACATAATATCAACAATGAGCATATGAACATGATGCATAATGAACTTGAGATCAAGGCTCAATCAAACGAAGACGATCTAATGAGGCACCTGATGCTCAACTCGTATCCCACGAGGAACTGATGGGCCTTATATGAATGATTGCACTGAAATAATAAAATGTAAACACATATAACCACAACCAACAAATATATATTAGATCACGTAACGGTAGTAGCACATGTATTTGTAAAATAAAAGAATATATATGATGACACATGATACACCCCAAAACGTAGATAAGAAGAGGAATTTGTAAGGATTCACTCACAGTGTTTGCGTTTTTAATCCTTAGTGAAAAATCGCACGAGAATAAGGAGAAAATCGAATTGATAAGCGTGATTTGAGCTAGACAAACGAGGTAAACGTTATGCTAGACATAGCTAAATAAACGAACATGATATGTTAGACTCGTTGAGCCTAATGAGCCTCTACAAGGCTACGACAAGCCTAAAGGTGAGCCTAAACTAGGCTACCTTAACGAGCCTAATGCTCCTTAACTAAGAACCTAAACTAAACTAATTAAACTAAGAAAGCAATAAATAAATGAATAAAAAAAGAAAGGAAGATTACCTCCAAGAAGAACTTTACAAAATGAAAAGAGATTGAAGGGCAGTACCTCCTCGTCGAAAGCGGAAATAAAAACTACTACACACCACAGCCAAAGGGGTATTGTGCTTGTGCAGCCAAGTGGAGCCACCAACTTTGGTTATTCCACAGGTTTATAAATAAACTAGGAGTTGTAAGCTATAAAGAACCAAGCAAGGGCATTTATAGGTGTGAAATGGAGCACAAAATTGTGATTGGGGTGATGTGGGATGACTATAAAACAAGATTTTCGCGTCTTTCAAATCAGCAACAAACACCAAACTTGTTTTCGCGATTCCCGCTTCGTTATAACTCTGTTTTGCGCACGGTTTTCGCCTACGTTCATTATTTTCGGAGTACTATCATATGGAAGAGAGTAATCCAACATCCATGGTGTCGAGAATTGGACTTAAACCTTGGGTCTTGATGCGGGTCGAGGGTTATGTTCTAAAACTTGTGTTTGTGATTCCCGTTACGCTGGAGCTCAGTTTTATGCACCATTTGAACCTACTTGATCCTTAGTATACCAAGTATATATTGGAGCTTTGAATGGACCAGAATGATAGCTCAAGGATGGAGAAAAGTTGGCAAGAAAGTCACCCGAAAGTCATCTTATGACAAAACTAAGAATACGACATGTAGAGCTTCTTACTTGCTAACATTTACATCTAAACACTCCAAAACTCAATGTCTTATCTAAAGGCATGTGTATAATGATGTTTGGATGATAAGAAGGTTATGATATGATGTGCTAGGTATGTTCACAAGGTCTCCAAAGTTTTTGATTAACTTAAGGAAAACCTTAGTTTTAGACCTTAGAGATTTGGAGGGTTGCTTCAAAATACATGGAAATGAATTTACAAGGTTGTCTAAAACATGTATAAGACTATAAATCACCATATATGATAACATGTATGATCAAAACATAGAATCCAAGACAGTTTATTGCTTAAACATTAAACAAAATTATATGGAATATGAAAAAGATTGAGTTACAAAAACATGTCGGGTTTTAGGATTCATTTTTTTTACGAATGTTACAGTCTCCCCTACTTTTGGAAATTTCGTCCCGAAATTAGGAGGTAACCGTTTAGCTATTTAACATTTGGGTGGTAAAGGTAATTCAAAAGGGATTGCAGTGTTTAAGGATTTTGGAAATGGAAATATTAACAAAGGTTTGATGTGGTGGAGTGGCTCAAGTGTTTCGTTTGTAGGCGAGACCCGGGTTCGAGTCCCTGGTCCACTATTTTATATTTTTTTAAAGTTAAAGTTTTGAAATGTTACAAATCAGACCCCTTAACTCTACTATCCAAACGAACTTGGCTACTAACTCATATTACTTTAAAACTCACTTTAAAACCTAACAAAACTAACTAGGTTTTATTAATGATTTTAATTGTGATATTAATTAAATTAAATTAATAAATAAATAAATCGATAAATGAATTTAAATTTAAGAGTAAAATCTTTCAATGGTTATTTATTTCGCGAAAATTCCGAGGTTTAAAGGTTAGGATCCGGTTTTCAAAGTGGGTCGGACTTCTGGATACCCGTTTTTGGCGGATGTTACAGTCTCCCCTACTTTTAGGAATTTCGTTTCAAAATTAGGAGGGAACCGTTCTTGAGGGTCAGTTAATAGGGTTTCTTATAGATTGGATCTCGAGTATGCTAGGTAATAAAAATCTCGATGATGCTAAGGATATACAAAACTAGTTGAGTGTGAAGTTTGGATTTTGATTGAGGCGGTAACGTTCCTAGTAAGGGTTGAATCCCTTGCTACATGAATCGCTTTTTGATGCCTGAGGTGTAGAAGTGAAAAGCATTGTAACACGGAGATGGCTAACCGGATATTGTCTCATGATAAGGGATTTTGAGAAAATCGGAGCATCATAATGATAAAGTTACCTCACAAAACGAAATCATCAACCACATCTTATCCAAATTGAGATTGACAGAACTTCCCATAACCGTCTAACAATGCTTTTGATCACCTGACAAGAACATTTGTATATAGGAAGTACATGCGGCGTATCCACCATGTCCTTGTAAAATTTTCATTGGCCTTGTTATTAAGTCATGATTAGTTCTGTGACTCGTCCTAAAATCTACTAAACATAAACAAACACAACAACCCATGCTTGAGTCTCGAATCCGAAGAAAGCAAGCTTAAACGACGGCAGTACCTCCATCGTGTGTTATGAGGAAGTGGTCAGTCTATGAAAAAGTGAGACACCACCCAACTTCCCTAAATGGTGAGACGGGGTTCGTCGTGATATATGATGACAAGAATGACATGAAATTTAATCGTTGTATAGAGATATGTAATGAAACAAATTAGCATAGCGTGATATATATTGCATTAATGACATTAATATGAAATAATGAAATCTTGAAACATTAATACACAAATTGAAAAAAATGGTAACTTGAATAGTCAGGACAATAAATGGAATTTATTAAAGTTTGGATTGAGAATAAAAATAAAATAAACAACTGGAGCAGAGTCTTGAGTCTTCATGATGGGAGAAAGGCTAATTAGGCTATTCATTCGCACCGTCGTTGACCTCAACTGGGTTTGCGTTGATGTTGTAGGCTCTCCCTCTCGCTGGTGGGGGTGTTGGGTTTGCCTGGTTCGCTTGGTTATCTGGATTTGCTTGGGCTTGAGCGTTGATGATGTTAACCAGCCTAGGGCACGTGTTTCTGAAATGAGTAGGATCACTACAATTAAAGCAAGCTCAAACATATGGAACCATGGGATAATGAGGTTGTTGATAGGGTTGGATCATGTTTTGGGCAGAAAGTGGAGCTTGGTTTTGAGGAGTACGACACGTGTTACTCAGATGACCATGACGCCCACAATTGGCACACAGTCGGCAAGGTACGGTGGGTTGGTGGTGATTATAACAGGTGTTGCATTGAGGGTGGGGACCAGTGTAGGGTTTCTTGTTTAGGTAAGCTGGATTGGGTGCCACTTGGGTGATTGGGATGGCTTGGAGGGGTACAACTTGTGAAGTTGGGTTGGTCGAGGCAATAGCGTAGTTTGTACCGTCATGCTTTCATTTGGTATCAGAACGGGAAGATGATTCAGCCTTGATTGCTTTTGGCTCTTCCACCGAAGCCTTGTCAGTTGTGCCCTTCTTTTTAAAGTCTCCATTTCGAATATAGTTTTCGGTGAGTTATGTGGCTAATTCCATTGTAGTTTCCAATGTTGCGGGTACAGTGCTCATCCCAGAATCCTAGATACCAGAAGGAAGACCCCTAAAGTAATGTTCAATGAGACGGTGAGGAGGAGTGAACATATTTGGGACCATCTGGTTTAGCTCAAGGAAACGTTTGTTATAGGCCATGTGGTCTCCATCATTTTGCTTTAAGAGGTAGAATTCATACCCCAACTTCTTGATCTCACTCCTAGGAAGAACCGTTTAGTCATTAGTTCCTTGAGTTGTTCCCAGGCTAGGGCCACAACAGCCTCAGCCCCTCTTCGACCTTTTTTAGCGTTCCACTATGTTAGGGCTCTATCGTCGCTGGGGAACTACTCTCCTCTGGTATTAGCATTAGCAACCCCCGCTGAAAGAATGAATGCCCGCTCATATAGATTCTATTTCGTGCTTTGCTATAACTTTCCTCGCTCATTTGACTTTACTGATTCCGAGCCCGGGATGACATCTACTCACTAACCAAGGCTATGGCTACGTGAACTCTATCCATTCGTCAAACCTCATTCTCATTATAAACAATCAGATTACACCCGCTAGCAGCTTATTATTAAAGAAAGAGGTTCCCATCTGTCCAATCTATTGAATGAAGAGCTGTTCCAACGAGGCGGCCGGTAGCATAATGAACCTTACGATCATTAGGGCCACCACAACTTAGGAAGGTGCTTTCCATTTCCTCGAACCATCGAAGAAGTGCAGTGATCCCTTCTATTCCCTCATATTTTTGGGGGTCACAAGACTTGAAATGCTTATGGGAGCACTTGGATGTAGTTGCGGGAGCATTTACAGCGTTTGGTTCGACTTGGTTGACTTGGTTATTAGCGAAGGCTTTTTGAACTTGGATCACAATGTTAGGAATCATGGCAGCCATTTGCTTGGCGATTTGGGCAGCCATGCGTTTACCGGAGTTTCCGGTTCTTTTTCCTCCGCGAAGGTGTCTAGAGGACATCTACAGGAATTTACGCAAACGAGATTGTAAGATTCTGTTGATGGATTTGCTAGCAGAGATGCGAGAAAAAATATAAACATATGATAAAATGAAAACTTTTGGGGTGTATTTGAAAACAATAACTTATGATAACACAACACTTTTAAAGTGTTCTTGGGCTTTGCTCATAATTGGGCCTTGCATGCCGCCATACTTCACCTTCGTAATCATGTGAGCCCCCATGATTACCGGGCTTTCGTATGGTTCGCATGTGTTAGCCTGGTAACGTACACTAAAACCCGAAGAAAATCGAGAAATATGAATGTAACGTATGAAAGTCGGAGTGCATCCAGGTGTGGACACGGTGACACCTCAAAGTGGGGTTAGTTCACACGAAGTTTGGTGTGGCATGCTTTGGCCTAATAGGTCCTTCGTACTCTCATCAGATGTCCCCAGGTAGGCAAACTGGTCCGTTAATTTGGATTTATACGAATGCCAATCCTAGACAGGACATCCCGACTACCGGTACTCGAACCCTTCCAGTTACTACATGCCCGTCACATGAACTCACCTTGATGAGATTTGAAAACAAAAAACATCACAAAAGTTTGAATAACATAAAAATAAGTATTTGGAAAATGGAGAGAAATGTTTTGAAAATTTAAAGGAAATCGAGAACTTATAAATAAGGGTTTCATAAGTTTCGTATCGTACATTTCAGGTGGAGTGATGTGTATATATGTAACATATATGTAGACTTCATGACATAATTATAACACATTGCACGTATCACATAATCAAGTAACAAATAGAGTGCTTGCATACGTTTATGTGTGAAATGAAAGGAACTTAAATGTGTGAGCAATAGCAAATCATAAGTCAAACAAAACATGAAATCACATAAGCACATAGGTCCTAGTTGACTAAAGTATAGGTTCTAAGGGTCTAATAACCTATCCTATATCCCTAAAGTCAATGGCTCTAATACCAATCTGGCACATCACGACCCGCAACAGAATAGGTGATCGGGGCATGATTGGGTTAACTCGAGAGCTTATGACTTGCTATTACTTGTTTTAAATATTCATTAATCCATATGAAGTGTCTCACAACACAAATAATTCACATAAACAATTACAAACACAAGACGATGTTTTATAACAAGTATATTGCACTAATCCATTCTTGTTAACTAAGGCCCATCCTGTGTCCAATCTTCTCTTCGTACCTGTTCACCTGTATCATGTGTAAAAATGGTTTTTGGGTCAACAAAGGTTGGCGAGTGAATCTAAATTTAATAATAAAACAGTTTTAATATTTTAGTTGTTTCAATAAAATGTGCATGGACCATATATGAACTTATGTATATGTAATTAAACCACAAACCACATAATATCAACAATGAGCATATGAACATGATGCATGATGAACTTGAGATCAAGGCTCAATCAAACGGAGCCGATCTAATGAGGCACCTGATGCTCAACTCGTATCCCACGAGGAACTGATGGGCCTTATATGAATGATTGCACTGAAATGATAAAATGTAAACACATATAACCACAACCAACAAATATACATTAGATCACATAACAGTAGTAGCACATGTATTTGTAAAATAAAAGAATATATATGACACATGATACACCCCAAAACGTAGATAAGAAGGGGAATTTGTAAGGATTCACTCACAGTGTTTTCGTTTTTAATCCTTAGTGAAAAACCGCACGAGAATAAGGAGAAAATCGAATTGATAAGCGTGATTTGAGCTAGACAAACGAATACAACAAGAAAAAGGTCAACGTTATGCTAGGCATAGATAAATGAACGAACATGATATGTTAGACTCGTTGAGCCTAACGAGCCTCTACATGGAGACGACAAGCCTAAAGGCGAGCCTAAAATAGGCTACCTTAACGAGCCTAATGCTCCTTAACTAAGAACCTAAACTAAACTAATTAAACTAAGAAAGCAATAAATAAGATTACCTCGAATAAGAACTTTACAAAATGAAAAGAGCTTGAAGGGCAGCACCTCCTCGTCAAAAGCAGAAATAAAAACTACTACACACCACAGCCAAAGGGGTATTGTGCTTGTGGAGCCAAGGGGAGCCACCAAATTTGGTTATTCCACTTGTTTATACTCAAATTAGGAGTTGCAAGCTATAAAGAACCAAGCAAGGGTATTTATAGGTGTGAAATGGAGCACAAAATGGTGATTGGGGCGATGTGGGATGACTTTAAAACAAGATTTTCGCGTCTTTCAAATCAGCAACAAACACCATACTTGTATTCGCGATTCCCGTTTCGTAATAACTCCGTGAATGTCTACGTTCATTATTTTCAGAGTACTATCATATGGAAGAGAGTAATCCAACATCCATGGTGTCGAGAATTGGGCTTAAACCTTGGGTCTTGATGCGGGTCGAGGGTTATGTTCTAAAACTTGTGTTTGTGATTCCCGTTACGCTGGAGCTCAATTTTATGCACCATCTGAACCTACTTGATCCTTAGTATACCAAGTATATCTTGGAGCTTTGAGTGGACCAGAATGATAACTCAAGGATGGAGAAAAGTTGGCAAGAAAGTCATCTTATGACAAAACTAAGAATACGACATGTAGAGCTTCTTACTTGCTATCAGTTACATCTAAACCCTCCAAAACACAATGTCTTATCTTAAGGCATTTGTATAATAAAGTTTGGATGATAAGAAGGTTATGATATGATGTGCTATGTATGTTCGCAAAGTCTCCAAAGTTTTTGATTAACTTAAGGAAAACCTTAGTTTTAGACCTTAGAGATTTGGAGGGTTGCTTCAAAATACATGGAAATGAATTTACAAGGTTGTCTAAAACATGTATAAGACTATAAATCACCAGATATGATAACATGTATGATCAAAACATAGAATCCAAGACATTTTATTGCTTAAACATTAAATAAAATTATGTAGAATATGAAAACGGATTGAGTTACAAAAACGAGTTGGGTTTTAGGATTCATTTTTTTACGAATGTTACATTTTCATCTACAAAATAAGTAAGTAACTCACATCTTATACGTCAAAAACATATGATAAACAATATACTCACCAGTAAGATGAATTCTCATGCATACCATGATACGTTAATCTGTCGTGTGTGGATGAATACAGGTTGGTAATTATAAATCATACCCGAGCGTATTCCCAAGACATATGATTACATCTTATTCTTGAGTTTATATGGACAATAATACCGATAATTATTATAGGATTCTTATCTAAATACTAACATCTTTACAACACTCCAAGACCAAACAAATTGATCTCGAATTACACCTCACACGTGATTGTTTCAATACGAAACTTGTCTATTTTGTTTTGGTCCACACAGACTACCAGCGTGCTAACTTATTTCTCCAAAGTTTTGAAAAATCACTTTTGATTAATTCATTTAGGTAAACAACATTGTGATAAAACATGAGTTACTCAAAATGGGGAAATTATTTTTGTAAATATCTTTTTGAGAAAATCCAAAAAGATGTTTTAAATTTTAACTTTACTTTTGAATTTTAGGGAAGTAAATTTAAGTTAAAAAAGTACAAAAACATTGAAAAACATTAAAAAGGACAAAAAAGAGGTTTTGGTGAAAAAAAAAAGAAAATAATAGTACAAAAATGAGTTTGGTAGCGAGAAAAACAGAAAATGATAGTCAATCAGTGGTCTGTCAAAACATCTTTAAACTTGAAAGGAAAAACAATAAGTAGCTCTACTAATGATGTATCGGTAGGCTCACAATCATTAAAGTGCATAGGGCGATAAACATAACAAACGGAAGACCGTGTGGGAACCACTCATTGGCATATGTTCTTGGTACTGAAATTTCGTGTGATAGATTGTCGAGGTTCTTATATACGTGGTCTTTATGTTGTTTTATCACCTAGGCTTCATGGTTGTTCTTTTACCAACAAATAGGGGATGTAAGTCTAGAACTTCCATGATGTCATATATACATGTACATACTATACATACGTGTACATACTTCATACGTCCATCAAGAAGTGATAATCTTATCAAATACACCCTTGAATAAGTGATTTTTAAGTCACATCTATCATCTAAGAGTCAAGTTCATCTATTTGTCGGTACGATGGTACCAACCTGTTCACAGACTTGCTCCTGTGCCCTAGACGCATCCGAAAACTATGTTCATTTTAAATAAGTGATTTTATCATATAAGACTTGTTTTCATCTACAAAAATAAGTGGCTATCTCACATATTATACGTCAAAAATATATGATAAACAATATACTCACTAGTAAGATGAACTCATGAATACCTTGATATAGGAATTTGTTGTGTGTGGATGAACATAGGTCGGTAAGTATAAATCATACCTAAGCGTATTCCAAGTCATATGATTAAATCTGATTGTTGAATTTATGTGGACAACAATATCGATAATTATTATAGGATGCTTATCTAAATACTAACATCTTTTACAACACTCCAAAACCAAATACATTGATCTCGAAAATCACCACACACGTGATTGTTTCAATACGAAACTTGTCAATGTTGTTTTGGTCCACACCGACTACCAACGTGTCAACTTGTTTTTCGGAAGTTTTGATAAATCAATTTTGATTAATTCATTTTGGTAAACGACATTGAGGTAAAATATGAGTTACTCAACATCAGCAAATCGTTTTTGTAAATAATTTTTTTTGAGAAAATCCAAAAGAATATTTTAAATTTTAAATTCACTTTTTGAATTTTATAGGGAGTAAATTCAAGTAAAAAAATAACAAAAACGTTGAAAAACATAAAAAAGAACTAAAACAAGAGAAAAACAAAAATGAGTTTCATAGGGAGAAAAAGAGAAACTAATAGTAAATCAGTGGTCTGTCAAAACATTTTTAAACTTAAAATGAAAAATGATAAGTAGCTCTACTAATGATATATCGGTAGGCTCACAATCATTTTAAAGTGTGTATGGCGATATAAACATAACAAACTGAAGACCGTGTGGGAACAACTCATTGGCAAATGGTCTTGGTAGCAAATTTCGTTTGATAGATTGTCCAGGTTCAGAGATACATGGTCTTTATGTTGTTTATCACCTGTGCTTCATGGTTCTTTTCCGACATAACGGGGACACAAGTCATCATGTTCCATGATGTCATACATACATGTACATACTATACATACATGTGCATCTATCATACGCCCTTGAACAAGTGATTTTTAAATCACATCTATCATCCGAGAGTCAGGTTCATCTCTTTGTCGGTACGATGATATCAATCTGTTCACAGACTTGCTCTCGTGCCCCTGATGCATCCGAAAACCAAGTTCGTCTTAAATAAGTGATATTATCACATAAGACATGTTTTCATCCACAAAAGAAGTGAGTATCTCACATCTTATACGTCGAAAACATATGATAAACATTATACTCACCAATAAGATGAACTCTCAGCATACATTGATACGAGATTGTATCGTGTGTGGATGAACATAGGTCAGTAAGTATAAATCATACCTAAGCGTATTCCCAAGTCACATATGATTACTTCTGATTGTTGAGTTTATGTAGACAACAATACCGATAATTATTATAGGATGCTTATCTAAATACTAACTAATTGAACAACAAGTGCGTTTTGGCATGACCGTACACTGATATGATTCTCTTACCTTTGAAACTCGCAAAAAGAATGTCTGTAAATATTTATTTATTGCTTTCCATCTTTACATTTGAAAAATGAAAAATACCAAAAATATTTTAGGTTTTATTTAATATATATTTTGTAAAAGCCAAAAAGATTTTACTTCTATATTATTGTTCATGGACCGATGTTGAAACTCATATCTATCCCACCTAAAACCCTGATTGAAAGCCGGATAACAATCACAACTTCATAAATGGTTGAAGTTGACAAATTTTGAAACTTAAAGGTCAAAAATTGAACATTTTTAAAACCTTCAAATTGTTGTCGGTTGGTAGTTGAATGAGTGTTTGTTCTCATTACGTGTTTAGTTTTCTTGTGTGTGCATATGTGGCATTCAAGCATACTAAAGGCAAAAAGAAGGTGTCAGATGACAAGTTGTGGTGTGACGACGCAACATGCATGCAATCAGTGGATCAAGAAGATCAATTTGTAGCTGATCACTCATCAACAACACGAGGATCTAAAGCTTAGAAGATCAAAGATTCAAAAGCTACATTACAGGGGGAGTTTGTTGATGGACCTCTTGATTGTGACAAGTGAAGACTTTTGAAGATCCGTTAGTGTGAAGAACGAACCATCACGAGCAACATCCAAAGGGGAGTTTGTTTATACACTTTTGTGTGGATGTAGCTCAGTTTAGTTCGGTTCAAGACCGAAGTTGACGACATTCCTTTGTCATGTGAATTGTTGGACGAGATACAAATGACGACATGGTGTATGTTTAGATAATGATGACATCATGATGATCTCATCATGACATCATCAACTTTCATTTTGAAAGCATGCATGCTGATTAACTGTCGACCATATACGTGCATATCAACAATCGATAGAAGCATGATTTATCTATGTATGAAGACTAACGATCCATTACAAGGAGTATCGATCCATAGGCATAACTATCGATCATATGAGATGACTATCGATAGATATATGTATGTTTATTATAAATAGCATGTTCTTCATATGTAAATGTAGAGCTTGTAAGAGCTAGAGAGAGTGTGTGTGTAGAGAGAGAGAGAGAGAGTATCAGAGTGCTTTCTATGTGCAAATGTTGTACCGAAACTCTGTCGAATCGAATACATGAACACATTAATCATTGAATCTTTATTGTGTTATATATACGCTTGCTCGGTTTGTGTTGTAATGTGGAGTTTCCACACTCATTATGACATCTAAAACAAGAAATCATGTTCGTCCGATAATCCGATCGGGACCTACAATTTGCCCGGTCAGGAATCATGTAGCATAACACATTCATTTTTAAGTTTCTCTCATGAAGCGACTAACCATGCTCACCATATTGAAGGATTAGAGGATACGATAATTCGATGCATAAGTGGTGTAGTTTATTAATGTGTTAAGGTGGCCTATCCTTCAAGCGTGTAACAATGTCGAAGTATCAGGTTGTGGGCATAGTCTCATATACGACACCACCAATTATACCTTGTGATGGTGTATCATATGATTTCTGCTTAGGTGAAATCTAAAATGAGTTCTGAAATCTAGAACATGGTTTGAGCACAAATATCCTAAGCGGCACCTTGTTGATATTTGGACCAAGCAATAATCACCCGTTTTCTTGTTACACTTCTTTATGGTTGGTCATTGATTATTGTTATATTTAGCATTTCAACACATGCTTTATATATTTTATACATAACATTAAAGAGTGTATTTTACAATATGTAACTATGTCTTAAAAAGGCACATACATATATCTGTATATGAGTACATATAATACACAATTTATTTTTAAGTTGAGAACTTCAAAAACAACATGCTATACTTAAACTTTTCTAACCAAATATAGTGAGAGAGAAATATAGATAGTTATGCAAAGAGTAACCTCGTATGTATGCTAAACCAAATTAACAGAGATGTTTATGAGGTTGTCATGTTTAGCTTGGAATTAATTCCAAATTAAATTTTATCGGTAATCTCTAAAAACTACATTAAATCCAAATTTATACTTGTCTTCCCTCTTTAATCTGCATTTGCCAAAATCCAGATTTCATATTGAATTTTGAAAATATGTTTTGAGTCATATAACATTTTTAATAATCTCTTTTATTAGGTAGCACTTTATTTAATGGTTTATAATTTATAGTATTTCTTTATTTAATACCTTAATAGTAAGTCCCCTTCATCGATATTAATTAAATTAAATGGGTACAATTGATTTATAAAAGGTGTTCCTAACATAAGCTAGAAAGACAATTTTTTTACTAATATTGATTGGGTGTTAAAATATAAAATTATCTATGCATATATGTACATTAGACCGTTTTTATGTGAATCACTAGCGGTTGATACTCTATGTGATGACTTTTCATAATATTTGGTTGGTATTAATTCTTCTTGAATACAATTTAGATCTGCTCCGCTATCTAGCAATTCAACCAGAGTTATTTTGAATTCACAGTTAATTAACACTTAATTAATAATCCACTTTTTAAATTGTATTGATGTTGTTAAGTATGATTTAGGATCAATGTCTTTTATTTTAAGCTAAATTTCATTTACTTTTCTCTTTTATATTTCTACATTTTCTAAACATTATATATATATATATATGGAAAGATTTATTTGAGAAGAAATTTAATATGAAAAGAAAAAGAAGAAAAGACATAATGGTAAAACATTAAATAATTTATAACTTCTCTCATTAATTATGTTATCTTTTATTAAAAAGCAAAAACAGTTTGTTTTACACATTTCAAAATTTATCCTACATATGTCTTACATTTACCGGAATTTACCCTACACAGGTAAATCTACCCTACACATTTTCAAAATTTATTATACACATATTAAAATTTATATTACATATGTCGAAAATTGTCCTATACCATAAATTATTTTATCTTGAAATAGTATATGAAAAATAAGTTATAAGTTTAATTAATTAGCTAATTAATGACGATTATAGATTTACCTATATGCTTTTTTCATAACATTAAATACACAAATTAAATGAAGTAAATGAAGAATTTCTATTGGTTTAAAAGTTATTCTTTTTATTTTTACAAAATTTTTCTTCTCATCTAAACTCTCCACTATATATATATATATATATAAAAGGCTAGAGCTAGGCTAATTAGAAAAATCACTTGGGTCGAAAAAATCCTATAAACTTTATGTTACAAAACTTTAGAAAGAAATAAGACATGTAGTATACATAATTTCAAACATTTCAAGCCAATAAAATATAAAATATGTCGAGTAAAAATTAAATAATAAAAATAAAAACCATTAAACAAAAACTATATGATATCATACTATAACAAATCATATCTTAAACTACCTTATCTTATATTAGATTGTATTGTAATTATATTATATTAGATTGCATTGTAATGGATTATATTTGTTATTTATTATGTTATGTTGTATATCATATTCTATTCCTTTTTGATATGGTTTCATATATAATATTAAATGCTATGATACTATTGGATAGATCTAATATAATATAATATGATATCTAGAATTATATCGTATAGACAGAAAGTTATGACATTATATCATGCTACTCCTAAAAAAAGTATTATAGCAGAAAGTTATGACATTATATCATGTTACTCCCCAAAAAGTATTATAGACAGAAAGTTATCGACGGTTAGGAAACCCAAAAATGGAAAAATATATATTGTTTTTGTTAGATAACCTAACGGCTGATCCCTAAAATAAGAAAACTAAAAAATTGTTAATTGTTGTTGAATTTTTACTAACATATTACCATATACAAAAAAAATTATGTTTTCATATTGCATCAGTATTCGACTATAGATTACCAATGAATCACAAATCCAAGAAAAAAAAGAAAAATAATTTTGATAAGATTTGTCTAAATGGTTTTTAAATCAGCCCCACAAGAGTTCAGTATATTTGGTTCTTTCTTCTAAAAAAGTTGAGTTTTTTTTATATGATACCATACAAGGTTTAGAGGGGTGAAATTAACAAATTTTAAACTTTTTTTAGAAAGGGGATATAAAGAGTAAAGAATGGGATGCATTTAGCCCTTCACTTAATTATTTGAAGTTTTTCTATTCTGGTATTAACGGTTAATTAATCTTCCATCTTAAAAAAGTTGGCCTTTTCTCAAGAATCAAAACTATGAACTACTCAATACCAAGTCAATCCCTTGAAATTCGAGTCGAGCTTGAGTTGGTTATTGCTTGACTCACCAAATGTTTATCAAATGGTTTTTAGTCAACTACAAACTAAGTCAAGCCCTTAGTCAAAAATTCAATTTGGTTTAGAGTTTTAGTCGAGCTGGTTATCCCTAGACTCACCTACAAGTTTATGAAATTGTTGTTAGTATGTAACGGAATATTTTATCATTCTAAACTTTTTTCTTCATCATCACTTGTCAAATATTTACAATCATTCTAAAGCCAAAGCACATGTTAACCCTTGTATAACTATTTATTACATCTATTATAGGAATCAATTACAAGATACACATAGAATTATAAAAGGGTGTATGTTTCTGAAAAACTTCAAATCTTAATCAATCATCACAACCAACTCTCTGAATTGTCATTAAAACTAATCTTCAAAGCTTAATCAATCATCTCAACCAACTCTCTGAATTGTCAGTTACAAGATACAATAACGTCTACACACGTGATTAGGCTTACAATAGAAAACACTTTTGATTTAAGCCTATTAACCACACTTGCAACTTTTGGATCATCATGTTATGGCAGCTTCAATGTGTTTTGAACCAACCGAAAAACAGCACCTCCTCCACATAGCTCCCGAAATAACATCTGTTTGCATAGTGATTGAAGGACACTGTAGAGAAGATTCACAGAGATTAATAGTTACACGCACAGCAGTAAAAGCTGCTATTGTGAGCTTATCAACCTAACAAAAAAAATGTAATCATCAGTTAACAAAGGATTCCAATACAAAAAACATCTATAGTTATTTTAATAAGGTTAATCAAAAATGTCATTTTTAGGTTAGTTACCTGCATCACGTTCGCAGATCTCATCTTGGGCATGGTGATACATTCCTATGAAAAATCACCATGCTATCAAGATTAATTAACACGCATTCTTCAGTTCCCTGCAGCATCAGGAATCAGTCAGTCAGTATAATTATTAACAATATAAACCAAGAATTAAAGATAACTAACCATTCGTCTGTCTAGGATCGGCAAGTGGAGGCAGAAGATGCGCTGAATAAAATGGAGAATTACGGTGTCATTTATACTCTTTTTTAACCCTCCTTTTTACACTCTTTTTTATCTATTAATTACCCCTATGGCCCTTTCATTTAGTATGTTTGCTGAGACTAAAAAAATATGTAGTTGTGCTTATGATATACTTCAAACTACACATGTTTACATTAGTTTTCACATTACATAGCCATGTATCTCTATTTGACATTTCATCCAATTAGGTTTGAAGCATTCACCCACGTATACGAATAACATTGGTGGGTGAGCTACTCGGTTATGCATGTGCTTTGAAATCACATAGCAATATGTGATTTGTTGTGCAGTTATATGACATGTGTGCTAAGTAGAGTTAGTGAAACTTTATTCTAACAACTATAACACATACATGTGAATTTTTAGATGCTACATATATCTTAAGAATTCAACTTTAAATATACTCAAGATTCTTGCTTTCATATGAGAGAGAAGGGAGGGGGGCTATGATTGCATGGCCAAGTTTGGAGCTTTTCCATATAATTAAGATTTTTTGGTACATTTTAATAGGTGAGTAATATGCTCATGTGTGCTTTAGCAGTGCATTAATCTAATCTTAGATGTTCTTTAAAAAATATGACAACACTTAAACATGTTTAACAACTTCTTTCCCTTACAAAAACTGATCTTAATTTATATAAAAATGTGTAATAAATCTAAAATGCCCTAATTTGAAGATATGATTTATGATCACATATCTTTAATAGTATTGTAAACTTTGGAGCAATTACTTAGATTCTTCATAGTTTTTAAGATTTCATTTTAAATCTCGTCTCGTCTTTAGAGTGACAGCGGGTAAGATTACAAAGCCAAGTTTGGCGCTTTACTTTAGTTTAGATATGAATGTTCAAATTTACAAGAAGGAAATACAATCATGATGTATTATACGTTAAAGAAACACATGTGTAAAATCAATATGTTCTTGAAAAAAAACTAATAACATTTAATTTAAAGTTCCTTGTGAAAAATGAATGTCACTATATTGAACACATGAAGTTTTTAAAGGGTTTGAGAATGAGAAATCAAGTATATCCCTTAAAGCTATTCTCATTTTCATATCACATAGTGGTCTAACTCCATGTCACTTTTAACCAACGTCATTAAAACACACATCCATGTATGTAAGGGAACTCACATTGTTGTGATAACTGCTTCTTCCACACGATTTTTTCCTCACATAGAAATATGTATCTTGTTGAGTTATAATTAACACGTGCTAGGTGGAGATTGAGGAACTTTACTATAGTCACAAACAACCATGAAATTAAGAAGCGCACAAGCGATTTCTTAGACTCTTCATAGATTTGAATATTGTAATTTAGATTCGATTAAGATTTGTCCTTTCAGTTTCGGAGTGATAACATGTAAAGATCTCATAACCATGTTTTGAACTTTTAGCTTCTGTTTAGATTTCCAAAGTATATTTTTGCATAAAGAATATGTGTATATACATATATATATATATATATATATATGTTTGTAATATGTTTTAACATTTCGATAGAAAATCCTCTGCACAGTTAAGATGTTCTGGTGAAAAATATAATAAGACTTAATTTGAGGACTCCTTATGAAAATGAGTGTCATTTCTTTATGTTGTACACATGAACATTATAATGGGTTAAGAATTCACAATAATAAAAACAAATTGTGTCATGATTTCAAGATTTTTGCGTTTTGGTAAAAAGTTAAGCCATGTAAACCAAGTTATCCACCTTCTTGATTTCAACATATAAATGACACTATGAGTTTCATTAATGCTGGAGCTCAAGCCAACCCAATTTATCAAACAAATCAGACAAATCCGTCGAACCCACCAGCAAGGGGTAGAACTTTCAACATCATGGCAAATACAGTCGAGGCTAACAACCATGATGTGAACGGATAGCTTAGCTGACCTTTTCACCATGGAAGTTTCGAAGTTACTACTTCAAATTATGGTCATTTTCATATCGCTTGCTTTATAAGTTGCGTTTGTGTGAGCATTTACCATTAACCCCTCATTTTTACACTTTTTTTAACTATTAATTACCCTTTTGGCCTTTTTATTTTAAGTTTATTTGTTTAAGACTAAATTGATATTATTTTCTTTTTTCAACGGATAAGGCTAATTTTATATAGTTGTTCAAATCATACTTCAAACTAACATCTTTACGCTAGTTTTCACATTACGTACATAGTCGTGTATCTATATGTCACATTTCACCAAATTAGTTTTAAGCATTCACCAGTGTACATAACAAATTACATGGGACATGAGTGGGATAGCCACTCTCACCACACAATTACGCATGTATTTCAAAATCACATAGAAATATGTGATTTGTTGAGTGGTTGTGACATGTGGGCTAGATAGAGTTAGTGAAACTTTATCCTAGCAACTATAACACACACGTGTGAATTCTTAGATGCTTAATAATTTCAAGAATTCAAAATTAAATATGCTCAAGATTCTATTGCTTTCAACTTCGAAGTGAACGAGAAGCGGGAGGAAAAAGATTGCATAGCCAAATTTGGAGCTTTTCGATGTAATTAAGATTTTGTGGTATATTTTAATAGGATAGTAATATGTTCACGATGTGCTTTGATGTTGTGATAATATAATAATGGATGTTCTTGCAAATACATGACAACAAACGTGTACATTTTAAGAGCTTCTTTCCTTTAAAAAATATGTTATTAATTTATTATAAAAACGTGTACAAAATAAAATAAAAGGTCCTAGTTTTGAAGATATGATTAATGATCACATATCTTTAACAGTTTTTAAAACATAGTCTAGTAACAAAGCCATGTTTTGGGAGTGATGGTGGGTAAAGATTACAAACCCATGTTTTGACGCTTTGCTTTTGTTTAGATTTCAAGGTTCATATTTACAAGAAGTGGATACAATCAAGATGTGTTATACGTTGAGGTAGAAACACATATGCAAAACTAGATGTTTGTGGAAAAAAAAAACCAATAACAGTTCATTTGAAGTTTCTTGTGAAAATGTGAGTCATTATCTTGTACCCATTAAGTTTTTAAACAAGTTTGAGAAGGAGATATCAGGTATATCAATTAAACCTATTCTCTTTTTTATAAAACCCTAGTAATAAACACATTATACACTTTCACAAAGAAAAGAAAAATATCTTCTAGATGTGGTTATGATATATTTCAAGTTACAGATGTTAAACATATTACATAATCGTCTAACTTTATGTCAATTTTAACGAACTTCATTAAAACACACATCTAGGTGTATAAAGGTGTACATTGTTGTGACAACCGCTTCTTCAACACAATTTTTTTCCAACTCACATAGAAATATGTCTGTTGTTGAGTAATAATATAACATGCTAGGTGGAGACTGAACCACTTTACTATAGTGACAAGCATGAAATTATGAAGCACATAAGCGATTCCTAAGATAGTTGATAGATTTAAAGATTGTAATTTTGTTCTGACTAAGATTCATGCGTTCATTTTTAGGGTGATAACGTGTAAAGATTGCATAGCCACATTTGGAACTTTTTACATTTGTTTAGATTAGAAGATACATTTTGCATGAGGGCAATATATATTTTTGTGATATGTTTTCACATTGTGATAGAAAAACATATGCACAATCAAGATGTTCTCGAGAATTATCTAGTAACACTTAATTCAAAGTCCTTGTAAAAATGAGTGCCATCTCTTTATGTTGTACACTTAAAGTTTTTAACGGATTGTGAATTCAGAATAATAAACAAAAATTTTATTGCACTTGTTGATAATTGCTTTAATTCTTTGATCTGCTATTTAGCCTTCTTGTTCTCGTATTCTATTCTATGGATCGTAAACTTAAAGTTCAACTTGTTTGATAACCTATCAACGTTTGGACTGATTTCCATCAACTCTACAAAAGGGAGATCATGTATTTTCTGAATCCTTATATAAGGATTTAAAAAAAAACAAAAACAAAACAAAACAAAAATTGTCAACACAATGCTTTTTGGTAATTGTAACACCCGTTGAAACACATCGCATATTGAAACATAACAAGTACAAAATTAATAAATAAAGTTTCAAGTGAGATTCTAGTCCAGCCTAAATAGATTTCTTGTCAAAACATCATCAGTTTCCTATAACATGTATTAAAGTATATTTCAACACAATGCTCGGTGAGCATACAAGTTTGTCTATATAGCATAAGTATAGAAAACGTCTCAAATCCACAAGTCAAATGTATACTAAGTATATGAATAATATTATCTTCCATGGACTATAAATCAAACCAAAGGTGTGGGTACTTGGTCTTCATTTCGTTTTCACGTTCCCAAGTGAATTTCGCACAACGTTTTCCTTCCCAACGTACCTTGACAATAAGAGTAAGACTAAGTTGGGGTAGCTTAACTTCGCGCTTCATGATTTCAACCGGTTTCTCCATGAAGTGCATAGACTCGTTAATGCGTATGTCGTTCAATGAAGTCCTTCATTAGCTAGGCACTTCTTGAGATTAGAAACATAGAAAATTGGATGTACGTTGTTGAGCTCTTAGGGTAAGTCGAGTCGATAGGCCACTTTTACAATTCTCTCAAGAATATTGAAAGGACCTGCATATCGATAAACAAGTTTGTCTTTCTTACCAAAACATACAACTCCCTTCCATGGGGATACCTTGAGGAGTATGAGATCACCAACGTTGAATTCCAAAGGCTTGTGTCTCTTGTCATCGTAGCTCTTTTGACAACTTTGTGCATTGAGTAGGTTGTCGCGGATTTGTGAAATTTTATGCGTCGTCTCTTGTAAAGCTTGGGATTGGTTTATTTTTGTTTCACCAATCTCGTGCCAACAAATTGATTAATGACAAATACGAACATACAATGCTTCAAAAGGTGACATTTGAATACTAGAGTGGTAACGATTATTGTACGAGAACTCGACTAAAGGTAAATGTATGTCACAGTTGCCACCAAAATCAATTATGCAAGATCGAAGCATATCTTTGAGAGTTTGAATGGTATGTTTGGTTTGTCCATCAGATTAAGGATGTTGTATGTAACACCCTGTAAAATCATGTCCAATAGTACAGTGACATGTGTTGTATTTTTATTTTAGTCTATTAAAGACTAACAAGGACTAAAAGCTTCAACATGCTCAAACTAAGTCTCTGAGTGATCTTCTGATGTCAACATGCATAAGACATAGTCTCTGAGTGACCATTAGTGTCAACATGCTTAAAACATAGCCTCTGAGTTATCGTTAGTATCAAGATGCTTAAAACTTGGCCTCTGAGTGAGCGTTGTGTCAACATGCCCAGCCTCTGAGGGACGTCGGAGTCAACATGCTTATAACGAGCCTCTGAGTGATATTTTATGATATCCTAACTCTCGTATGTTGCATTTGTTGGACGAGAGGGATTAAATCCGTGATTATATGAAAGTTGGACATTGGAGGGGTTAAAAGTGTTAACATGTTAATTTATACCTTAGAGTGACCTTTTAACGAACCGAGAGCTCGACAATGTCCAGGCATAATCCTGGATACGCCAAATATTGGCTATAGAGTGCTAAAACTGCTAAAAAGGTGTTTTAGGAGGTTTAAAGAGGTTTTATAAGTTTAAGGGCTAAAAGTGTCAAACTTTGAAACTCGCTTAGGGGCGCTCGCGGGGCGCGAGAGGCAAGGCCTGTTCCTCTCGCGGCCCGCTAGAGAACTGTATTTGCAGAAAATTTTCCTTGGCCACCACACAAAGTGCCAAAAACCATTTTCTCGAAACCATGACTTCCCAAATAGCTATGCCACGTTTTGGGACACTTGTAAGCTCCCTCTTACACCCCTTAGCACCTGGCATCACCTCCTTCAATCTCTCCAACTATAAATAGGTGCAAAGGTTCAACCTTTGAACTTGCACCTTTCTCATAGCCACTTATGTAGCTAAGTGTCTGACGTGTTCGCAAGTTAAGGTCGAACATCAGAAGCCGTCATGACTTCTACAGGACTTCTACAGCAATAAGAAATTCCCACATGGATATGGGAATTGTAATTATGGACTTGATTACCAAGTTACCTAAGGCCAAAAGTAGAAATGAAACTATTTGGGTCATTGTGGATAGGCTGACTAAGTCAGCACATTTCTTGCCAATTAAGGAAACGTATAATTCAGAAAAATTGGCTAAGTTGTATGTGAACAAGATTGTGTCCCTACATGGTGTGCCAAAAACTATTGTATCTGATAGAGATACTAGATATACCTCTCATTTTTGGAAAAGTTTCCAATAATCCTTAGGCACAAGATTAAACTTTAGTACGGCTTACCATCCGCAGACTGATGGTCAAAGTGAGCGTACTATTCAAACATTGGAAGACATACTTAAGGCATGTGTGATTGATTTAGGTGGAAGTTGGGATGACCACTTACCCCTGATAGAATTCTCCTATAATAATAGTTATCATACAAGTATCAAGGCTGCTCCTTACGAGTCCATGTATGGGAGAAAGTGCCGAACGCACGTGTGTTGGGCAGAAGTTGGGGAAGCCCAACTATCAGGATTCGAGATTGTCCTGGAGACCATGGAAAAGATTGGGAAAATCCGTGATCGTCTCAAAACTACCAGGGACAGGCAGAAAAGCTATACCGACAAGAGACGTAAACCTCTTAGGTTCCAAGTAGGGGACAAAGTCATGTTAATAGTGTCAACCTGGAAAGGTGTGATGCGCTTTGGAAAGAAGGGCAAGTTAAGCCAAAGATATATCGGACCATTTGAGATAGTCGAATGTGTGGGCTCTGTAGCTTATCAGCTCAAATTGCCAGAGGAGCTTAGTGGAATTCATGATGTGCTCCACATCAGTAATCTTAAGAAATGTCTAGCTGATGGATCGCTAGCAATGTCACATAAAGATGTGCAAATAAATGAAAACCTGAGGTTCGTTGAAAAACCAATTTCGATCGAGGATCGACAGGTTAAGAAGCTCCGAAGGAAATTGATACCTATAGTAGAGGTTAAATGGGACGCCTTTAGAGGTCTCGAATATACATGCGAGGTTGAGTCCACTATCCGACAAAAGTACCCCATCTTTTTGTAGAAGATCTCAAGGTCGAGATTTCTTTTAAGGGGTGAGGATGTAACACCCTGTAAAATCGTATCCAATAGTTTAGTGACACGTGTTGTATTTTATTTTTACTCTATTAAAGACTAACAAGGACTAAAAGAGTCAACATGCTCAAACTAAGTCTCTAAGTGATCTTCGGATGTCAACATGCATAAAACATAGCCTCTGAGTGACCAATAGTGTCAACATGCTTAAAATATAGCCCCTGAGTGACCGTTAGTGTCAACATGCTTAAAACTTGGCCTCTGAGTGACCGTTGTGTCAAAATGCCCAGCCTCTGAGTGACGTTGGAGTCAACATGCTTATAACGAACCTCTGAGTGATCTTTTACGAAGTCCTAACTCTCGTATGTTCCTTTTGTTCGACGAGACGGATTAAATCCGTGATTATATGAAAGTTGGACATTGGAGGAGTTAAAAGTGTCAACATATTAATTAATACCTATGAGTGAGCTTTTAACGAACCGAGAGCTCGACAATGTCCGGGCATAATCCCGGATACGCCAAATAGTGGCTACGAAGTGCTAAAACTGCTAAAAAGGTGTTTTAGGAGGTTTTATAAGTTTAAGGGCTAAAATTGTCAAACTTTGAAACTAGCTTAGGGGTGCTCGCGGAGCGCGAGAGGCAAGGCTTGTGCTTCTTGCGGCCCGCCAGAGAACTGTATCTGCAGAAAATTTGCCTTGGCCACCACACAAAGTGCCAAAAACCATTTTCTCGAAACAATGACTTCCCAAACAGCTATGCCAAGTGTTGGGACACTTGTAAGCTCCCTCTTACACCCCTTAGCACCTGGCATCACCTCCTTCAAGCTTTCCAACTATAAATAGGTGCAAAGTTTCAACCTTTGAACTTGCACCTTTCTCATAGCCACTTATGTAGTTCAATGTCTGACGTGTTCGCTAATTAAGGTCGAATATCAGAAGCCGTCAAGACTTCTACAGCAATTAGAAATTCGCACATGGATACGGAAAATGGTAACTATGGACTTGATTACCAAGTTACCTAAGACGAAAAGTAGAAATGACTCTATTTGGGTCATTGTAGATAGGCTGACTAAGTCAGCACATTTCTTGCCAATTAAGGAAACGTATAATTCAGAAAAATTGGCTAAGTTGTATGTGAACAAGATTGTGTCCCTACATGGTGTGCCAATATCTATTGTATCTGATAGAGATACTAGATATACCTCTCATTTTTGGAAAAGTTTCCAATAATCCTTAGGCACAAGATTAAACTTTAGTACGGCTTACCATCCGCAGACTGATGGTCAAAGTGAGCGTACTATTCAAACATTGGAAGACATACTTAAGGCATGTGTGATTGATTTAGGTGGAAGTTGGGATGACCACTTACCCCTGATAGAATTCTCCTATAATAATAGTTATCATACAAGCATCAAGGCTGCTCCTTACGAGTCCTTGTATGGGAGAAAGTGCCGAACGCCCGTGTGTTAGGCAGAAGTTGGGGAAGCCCAACTATCAGGGTCAGAGATTGTCCTGGAGACAACGAAAAAGATTGGTCAAATCCGTGATCGTCTCAAAGCTGCCAAGGACAGGCAGAAAAGCTATGCTGACAAGAGACGTATACCACTTAAGTTCCAAGTAGGGGACAAAGTCATGTTAATAGTGTCACCCTGGAAAGGTGTGATGCGCTTTGGAAAGAAGGCCAAGTTATGCTCAAGATATATCGGACCATTTGAAATAGTCGAATGTGTGGGCTCTGTAGCTTATAAGCTCAGATTGCCAGAGGAGCTTAGTGGAATTCATGATGTGTTCCACATCAGTAATCTTAAGAAATGTCTAGTTGATGGATCGCTAGCAATGTCACATGAATATGTGCAAATAACTGAAAACCTGAGGTTCATTGAAAAACCAATTTCGATCGAGGATCGACAAGTTAAGAAGCACCAAAGTAAATTGATACCTATAGTAGAGGTTAAATGGGACGCCTTTAGAGGTCTCGAATATACATGCGAGGTTGAGTCCACTATGCGACAAAAGTACCCCATCTTTTTGAATAAAATCTCGAGGTAGAGATTTCTTTTAAGGGGGTGAGGATGTAACACCCTGTAAAATCGTGTCCAATAGTATAGTGACACGTGTTGTATTTTTATTTTTAGTCTATTAAAGACTAACAAGGACTAAAAGCGTCAACATGCTCAAACAAAGTTTCTGATTGATCTTCTGATGTCAACATGCATAAAACATAGCCTCTTAGTGACCGTTAGTGTCAACATGCTTAAAACTTGGTCTCTGAGTGATCGTTGTGTCAATATGCCCAGCCTCAGAGTGAAGTCGGAGTCAACATGCTTATAACGAACCTCTGAGTGATCTTTTACGAAGTCCTAACTCTCGTATGTTCTGTTTGATGGACGAGAGGGATTAAATCTGTGATTATATGAAAGTTGGACATTGGAGGGGTTAAAAGTGTTAACATGTTAATATATACCTATGAGTGAGCTTTTAACGAACCGGGAGCTCGAAAATGTACGGGCATAATCCCGGATAAGCCAAATATTGGCTACGGAGCGCTAAAACTGCTAAAAAGGTGTTTTAGGAGGTTTAAAGAGGTTTTATAAGTTTAAGGGCTAAAATTGTCAAACTTTGAAACTAGCTTAGGGGCGCTCACGGGGCGCGAGAGGCAGGGCCTGTGCTTCTTGTCGCCCGCCAAAGACCTGTATCTGCAGAAAATTTGCCTTGGCCACCACACAAAGTGCCAAAAACCATTTTCTCGAAACCATAACTTCCCAAACAGCTATGCCAAGTTTTGGGACACTTGTAAGCTCCCTCTTATACCCCTTAGCACCTGGCATCACCTCCTTCAAGCTTTCCAACTATAAATAGGTGCAAAGTTTCAACCTTTGAACTTGCACCTTTCTCATAGCCACTTATGTAGTTCAGTGTCTGACGTGTTCGCAAGTTAAGGTTGAACATCAGAAGCCGTCAAGACTTCTACAGCAATTAGAAATTCGCACATGGATATGGAAATGGTAACTATGGACTTGATTACCAAGTTACTTAAGACGAAAAGTAGAAATGACTCTATTTGGGTCATTGTAGCTAGGCTGACTAAGTCAGCACATTTCTTGCCAATTAAGGAAACGTATAATTCAGACAAATTGGCTAAGTTGTATGTGAACAAGATTGTGTCCCTACATGGTGTGCCAAGATCTATTGTATCTGATAGAGATACTAGATATACCTCTCATTTTTGGAAAGTTTCCAACAATCCTTAGGCACAAGATTAAACTTTAGTACGGCTTACCATCCGCTGACTGATGGTTAAAGTGAGCGTACTATTCAAACATTGGAAGACATGCTTAAGGCATGTGTGATTGATTTAGGTGGAAGTTGGGATGACCACTTACCCCTGATAGAATTCTCCTATAATAATAGTTATCATACAAGCATCAAGGCTGCTCCTTACGAGGCCTTGTATAGGAGAAAGTGTCGAACGGACGTGTGTAGGGCAGAAGTTGGGGAAGCCCAACTATCAGGGTCAGAGATTGTCCTGGAGATAACGAAAAAGATTGGTCAAATCCGTGATCGTCTCAAAGCTGCCAGGGACAGGCAGAAAAGCTGTGCTGACAATAGACGTGAACCTCTTAAGTTCCAAGTTGGGGACAAAGTCATGCTAATAGTGTCACCCTGGAAAGGTGTGATGCGCTTTGGAAAGAAGGGCAAGTTAAGCTCAAGATATATCGGACCATTTGAGATAGTCGAATGTGTGGGCTTTGTAGCTTATAAGCTCAGATTGCTAGAGGAGCTTAGTGGAATTCATGATGTGTTACACATCAGTAATCTTAAGAAATGTCTAGTTGATGGATCGCTAGCAATGTCACATAAATATGTGCAAATAAATGAAAACCTGAGGTTCATTGAAAAACCAATTTCAATCGAGGATCGATAGGTTAAGAAGCACCGAAGGAAATTGATACCTATAGTAGAGGTTAAATGGAACGCCTTTAGAGGTCTCGAATATACATGCGAGGTTGAGTCCACTATGCGACAAAAGTACCCCATCTTTTTGAATAAAATCTCGAGGTCGAGATTTCTTTTAAGGGGGTGAGGATGTAACACCCGTAAAATCGTGTCCAATAGTATAGTGACACGTGTTGTATTTTATTTTTACTCTATTAAAGACTAACAAGGACTAAAAGAGTCAACATGCTCAAACTAAGTCTCTGAGTGATCTTCTGATGTCAACATGCATAAAACATAGCCTCTGAGTGACCATTAGTGTCAACATGCTTAAAACATAGCCCCTGAGTGACCGTTACTGTCAACATGCTTAAAACTTGGCCTCTGAGTGACCGTTGTGTCAAAATGCCCAGCCTCTGAGTGACCGTTGTGTCAAAATGCACAGCCTCTGAGTGACGTCGGAGTCAACATGCTTATAACGACCCTCTGAGTGATCTTTTACGAAGTCCTAACTCTCGTATGTTCCGTTTGTTGGACGAGAGGGATTAAATCCGTGATTATATGAAAGTTGGACATTGGAGGGGTTAAAAGTATCAACATGTTAATATATACCTTTGAGTGACCTTTTAACGAACCGAGAGCTCGACAATGTCCGGGCATAATCCCGGGTACGCCAAATATTGGCTACGGAGGGGCTAAAAGTGCTAAAAGTGTGTTTTAGGAGGTTTCAAGAGGTTTTATAAGTTTAAGGGCTAAAAGCATCAAACTTTGAAACTAGCTTAGGGGCGCGAGAGACAGGGCCTATGCCTCTCGCGGCCCCCTAGATACGTGTATCTGCATAAAATTTGCCATGGCCACCACACAAAGTGCCAAAAACCATTTTCTCGAAACCATGGCTTTCCAAACAGCTATGCGACGTTTTGGGACACTTGTAAGCTGCCTCTGACACCCCTTTGCACCTGACATCACCTCCTTCAAGCTCTCTAACTATAAATAGGTGCAAAGGTTCAACATTTGAACTTGCACCTTTTTCATTTTCAACTTAGTTCTCTTGCATTCTAGGAACCTCTTGTAAGTGTTCCTTGCTCTTGCTTTTTCGTTTATAGGCTTTTATAGCCAAAAGTCAAGCATTTTACGGAAAACGGCTTGACTTTCGGTTAAGACCATTATAGTCTAGCCATTGTTTGAAATGAACATGGCTAAGTGATTGTAATAAGGCAGGTGTAAGTCCCTATAAAGGGCACATCCTGAAGATCACGTTTGTTAGACCAATTGACGGGTCAAAGTTATGCTATTAACAAGTCAAACATGTCATTTTTCGGAAAAATCATAAATTGATCTTATATATGTTACGAAACCTGTTTTGAAACTTAAACAAGCTGGTAATAATTATTAGAACATATAAGAACATGTTCGGCTCGTCAATTTCAGTTCTAGGGTCAGTTCGCAACCGAAAGTCGCGAAGTTTGACTTCTGCTTTGACTTTCGATTCTGACCAGATTTAGATTAGTTACATACTGATCTAAAGTTGCATTATGATCGTAATATAATGTAGCATAACTCTCCGAGGTTATAAACATGATCATAATCAGAATCTAAGTTTATGCACAAGTTCCGTAATTATGCCATTTTGACTAAAATACCCTTTTTTTGCATAAAATAAGGTTTAAAAGATAATGAACTTGAAACAAGTTTCCTGCTGATGTAATATTATAAGTAGGGTTATTTGGGATGTTAAATCAGATTATAAACTGAGTTTATGAACAAGTCCTTGTAATATGTCGGTAAGTGACGATATAGCCCTTATGGCTTATAAAATGATTTTAATAATATCTTTTCAAGGTAAATATTTTAACTACTGATATGTTATATTAAATAACATATCTGAGACATTTTAATCTGACCTTAAAACCAGTTTTCGTTAAACATCGCATAAATCGTTATTCTACGACATAAGCGTCATTTCGGCGCACAGTATGATTTTAAAGCATAACTATCAACTAAGACTTGTTACCTACTGATTTTAAAACTTATTTTAAATATTTATACAATAGTTATTTGATATGAACTCAGAATCAAAAATAATTTATAAACTATGTGTAAAATGACCAAAATGCCCCTTCGGTGCATAGTTCGGTCATAAAAGATAAATTAACCATAGAATTAATATCCTACTAATATTATATCATAAATAAATTATTTTTCCATGATATATATACTATTATAACTTAAAATTTTATTCAAGTTCTTTTATTAAGGTATAAAATTATCAAAATGCCCTTATGAGGTATAGTTTCGTTTAAAAACCTTAATGGCATATAAGTTGATATCTTATTGATATTACAACTTAATTAAAGTATAATGGTATATAGAACTTGTCCATGACTTATCGGTTACCCATTATCGCCTATAAGCGTACGGTTAATTATACGTAGCTAGTTCACGGAATTTAACCAAACCGGGTTTAACCTTGTCATTTTACACTCAAATCCAGAATGTTAATTGTTTACCCATTTATACAAGTAAAGGTACTTGTTGGGTTTAAATTACATTCTATCCGGTTATCGCTTAATCTAGTGTACCATTTTTGATCCATTACGCTAGTCAGTCTAAGTCTATGACTTACCTAAGACCGTTAGCATTTTAATTGGTTAGCTTATGCCATAATCCAGACTAGAGCCTTCCGGTAAATGATATCTGCACTTAGCTCATTTTGAATACGGCTGAGATATAATTTTGCATTTTAAACAAGGCTAACCAATGTAAATACTCTTGACTTATTTTCCTTATACGGGCTTGGGATACGGTAAATTATTACAGCTTGGTCGGAAATGGGATCAATCGAATGCCGGATTGTGGCTACTAAATCCGCATATTTCATTTTAATCAGTTTTGTTTGATAACTTAAACATCGGGGGTTTAATTACCGTGTCCTGGATATCCTCGGCTCATTACATTAGATAATGGCCACGACCTTAGCGCGGGGTGTAGGCATACATCTGACAAACGCTCAAATGCAAATTATGTGACAACCCGCAAATTCAGGCCAACATATTTATGCACTCAAATCTCGCACACAACATGATCTTACATTATAAACTTAGTTTTATAAATCGGGCCGTCATGTACATAGAATGTCTATTCGAGTCACATTTTTTATTCGACAATTTTTAGAAATTATCGGGTCACACACGATTTAACCTGACATGCACGAAAATCGGTGATAAATCATGTAGGGTATGAAGACTCGATATTTTTGTTTAGACACAAGTATACAATATGCACTTAATAATATCATTATACATATTTTGGTACTAAGATGTTATATATATATATATATATATATATATGGGACTATAAGACTCGATGCATTAAAAGTGAAATTTCACAATTAAATGGTTGTTTTTATATGGTACAACTTCTAAACCTCCTAATTGTTAATTTTCTTAAACTCCAGACTCCTCCTAGTTATTATGTATCATGACCTTCATTTAATTTCAAATCTTGTTAACTCAAAACAAGATTCAAAACACTCAAAGGTTAGTTATATGAAAATTATTTAACTAAAATTCATCCCATTTCACCAACGAATTTTCTTTAACCCAAAGTCCACATGAGATTTATTCATTTTTTTCTTTTTCACCTTCTAGTATATTAAATTATAAAACTCATGTATGAACTTAAACCTACAAGCTATCATTATAGGTCAAACTCTTGCACCCATACCAACTTTCACATGCCTTTCTTTACTTTTCACTCTCTCTTTCTGTACGTTGAGGCGGCAAGAGAGGAAGAATAAGGACAATTATTTCAGTCATATCACATTGACAAGTAAGGTGCATGCTTCCACTATTCAATCTAAATTCCATTATCTTTCTTACAAACATGCAAGAGCCATGGGTTATTAACTAAATAAACCAACAAGTACAACAACCATATTCATTCCCTTCTAATCGGTTTTAAAACCGATCCCAAGCCCACAAACTTGGTTCAAGTCCCATGCTTTCTAGTTGGGTTTTTAAGTAACTTGTTTAGTTCCATTTGATCCTACTTTTCACCAGTAAAAGCTAACACTTACATACATATCTTAAACCTTGAAAGCTCACAAGAATTTCCTAACTCTCCGTCACCCTCACGGCTTCACACCTCCCTACATAAACCAAACTCTAAGTCTCAAGTTTCAAGTATTTCAAGTGTGATTCAAGTTTAAGTCTCAAATCCTTCAATTCCTTGCTTGATTTTAGTGAGTAACAATCTCTTAAATACTCTTAAATACTTATTTTATTTATTTATTTTATTTATGTTACAAGTATAGTTGTGTAGATAAGTTCACCCCAACTAGTGGTTGGTTAACTCTAAACTATGAGTTTTAAGGATTATATCATAAAGAACCAGTTTCTTAAAATGCATGATTTGCTCACGGGATTATAAAGATGATAAAGATTTATATATAAAGTTCATGACCTTATAACTTGGTATATGGAATTTTATGACATGACTAATTCAAAATTTTTTGACAGATCTTCATTATGTATTTTTGCTAGAAAAGAATTAATGAAGATCATGAAGTCATTGTTAATTAGTATTTAAATTCCAAGAACATGTGTAGATTTTAAGCATACAAATATGTATATACATATCTTAAATAAGTTACCTAGTTGTAAATAAACATGTTATTTTTTAAGGCTCTACAAGTAAGTATCTTTTACTGAATAATAGTTAAGTAAATATTAAAGGATCTAACATATGATTTTAGTGATATTACTTTAAGTTCATATAAATATATTTAGTTGGTTGAAAACCCAAAAAAAATGATTTATGGTTTAAACTACATACTTTTATAAGTTTCATCACATCTTACATCTTACGACAAAATGGCAAATTTTATATATTTTGGGAGGGAAGATATAAATTGATATTAAGTATGATGTTTCACAAAGATAGTCTTTAATAGATTAAAATTATACTTGGAAGTCTTATTTCAAATATATATATATATATATATATATTACTTATACCAATATACAAGGTTACTTCAAAGCATATTTGTCTGTAAAAATATATTTTTATATATTTATTTATCAATCGAAACGAATTGCAACTCAGGTTAAAGTAATTACTTATTTTATAGACCCGAACACAAGTATCATAGGAGAATACGATGATGAGTTATGATAATTTTATCATATATATATATATATATATATATATATATATATTATACAAATATATATTTTCAAGAAACCAAAGATATATATCACCAACGGTTCGTCGAGTCAAAACATTCAAAACACGACAAGTCTAACAGGATGGGTGAACAACATACATGACCAAGTTTTATGTTAGGGTATTTCAATTAGACTTTAAGGTGTCCTTTACTTGTAATAGGGCGTGAGAAGGTTATTTCAAGCTTTGGGCTTTGCTTGTCTTTGTTTAATATATGGAGTATTATGCTTTGTCGGCCAGGTGAGTTCATAACCCCCATTTTTTACCGTTTTACATTTTTATAAATGTTTTCGGGGATGGAAAGACATGCATATTTTGCAAAAGTATACAAGATTTCGATGAACGAAAAACTATACATTTCTAAACCATGATGCGAATGAACTTCAACAAACTCAAATGGTTTTACAAAAGGTTATTGCTAAATATACCGGTTTACGAAACACACGCATATTTACGAAACGTGCATGAGTTACATACATTTTAAGGACGGGATTGTCCTTGTTACAACGAAAACAAGAGGGCTAGGCCCGTACATACAACACGCGAGATGCAAGGATATATATATATATATATATATATATATTTGACGGAATATATATGGACATCATTCATCGAAAATGCATCTCGATGGACATCATACATCGAAAATACATCTCAACTCGTGAATTCATGTCCCCCTTTTCATCTTAAATGTTTTACTATTTTACAACTATCGGGGGGAAATACATGTTCAATGGTATGATAAGCTAAGGAATGAAACAACTTAGATCATGTGCGAATAGGGTGGAACTTAAGCACCATTAATCTTATTTAAGACCACGGTACAAAGGTTAGATCTAGCGGGTGTTGGCGAGCCCCACTCTTGGTCATGGACCCACACAGAAGAGTGCATTTGTCGTCCCAGTCGAGGTTAATCGACAGAAATCGTCTTGGTTTGGATTGCTTCCTATGTCGTCACACATATTAATGTCCTTGCAAAACATTAATGATCAACGATTTCATTGACGCTTTACATACAATTTTTTTATACAAATACATCTTACAGTTACTGAACTTTTGTATACCAGAGTTTATACAAGTACAAAGTTTTCAATCGATGTGCTGAGAAAAATGGTTTTATTTACGCTTTCTCAACAATATTTCAACCGGTTAGAAAAAGATTTATTTAAAAATCTTTTCGAACAAACTATGAACTCGCCAACTTTATGTTGATTTTTCGCATGTTTCTTTCTCAGGTTACATTTGCAAAATATGGCACGGTTGGAATAGGAGAACCCATGGGGATTCGAGTACTTAGCAGGCGTTCACTTTTAGAAGTCTTAGCATTTTCGAAACACTTCCGTTGTGCAATGAAGATACCAGTCAGATCGCGCAACTCTGATGGCTAAATCGGGGTGTGACAAATTACCCAAGACGTTGGTCTCTATGAGTTCTAAGTGGTGTGTATTTAATCATGTCTCAGTCTCTGTACTGGGCCCTGTATGTATGGACAAACATGCGAATCTGTTAACAAGGTTACAAAGTAACTTTCCAAAGTTACAAAAGATTTGTGCTCTGTGCACTAAATCTAATTTCTAAAATGTTTTCAAAATGAGTCAGTCGGGTGTGTTTATCAGCGAAAGCTGATGTATTTTCAAAAGACTAAGCTTGCAGGTACAATACCAAATAGGCCTGAAGCTGCTCGGTAGTGAAATAAGAGGATCTTGCAAATCCTTAGATCTGCCTTAAAGTCTGTTTTATATTCTTTCTTTGTACATTTTATGATCCGCCTGTGGATCTTCTATTATGAGCCTGTATATTAGTTTGTATTTCGAACATTCGGTTTGTAATAGTAATTTTACTCCAAGACTTCCGCTGTGTCGTGTTTAATTGACTATGATGTTATCAACTGATGTCACTATACTCCCCACCAGGGCCCACCGGTGTATGGATTTGGGTTGGAAATCTGGGGTGTGACACTGTACAAAGATTGAGTTGAGTACCAAAGCAGATTGAAACGTTGGAAAAGGCGAGAAGTGAATCGACCATCCCGTTTCAAAATGATGTCGAGAGGAATACCATGGCAAAAATCACTACTTCCATGTGGAACTTGCCAATTTCTCAACTCGGTAGTCTTCATGGATGGGGAGGAAATGAGCCAATTTAGTCAATCGATCAATGATCACCCAACTATTGTCGTGCTTAGATGATGTTTGTAGGAGATTGGTAATGAAATCCATGGCAATACTCTCCAATTTCCACATCGGAAATTTTGGGTTGTTGAGTAAGCCTGAAGGGCGTTGGTGTTTGGCTTTCACTTTAGAGCAAGTGAGGCATTTAGACACGAAGAGAGCAATGTCCTTTTCATGCCCAGCCACCAATATGAACGTCGAAAGTCTTGGTACATCTTGCCCGCACCTAGATGAATGAAATACAGAGATTCATTCCCTTCCTTCATCAAAATATCATGAAGGTTATCACGGTTTGGAACTCAAATACGGTCAACATAGTGGAGGATACCGTTTGATTTAGACTCAAGTTGATTCTCGTCACCACAGTGCACCTCGCCATACAAACTGTCTTCGTTGACGGACGAGTATTGTGCCTCGCGAATATGAGATTAGATGTGGGTTTGGGTTTATATACAACGGATGCCATGGACCTTGAGATGATTTTTATGACTAAGGGCATCGGTCACAACATTCGCTTTACTGAGATAGTAGCAAACTCCGCCCATCATCCCTGACGCATGTTGAGTTCTTTTTGGTTAAAGATATGTTGGAGGCTCTTATGGTCAACGAAGACCACACACTTAGTACCATAAAGGTGGTGTTTCCAAATATTTTGGGCAAAAACAACCGCGTCGACTTAGATATTATGGGTATTCTAGTTCTTTTCATTGATTTTGAGTTGACTTGATGCGTAGGTAACGATTTTATCTCATTGCATAAGGACACAACTGAGACCTTAGTTGGGAGCTTCACAATAAACAACAAAATCATCTTTCTGTCAGGAAGGGTTAGGAAAGGAGCATTACAAAGCATGCCCTTCAGAATATGGAAATATTCCTCTTGTTTGGGACTCTAAACAAAAGATTTATCCTTTTGGGTCAACAAATTGAGAAGCACAGAGATTTTGAAGAAGCTGGAGATGAACCGGCGGTGATAACCCGCCAATCCAAGGAAAGAACAAACTTCAAAAGGGGATTTTAGTGCGATCCAATTCTTGAGGGCTTTGATTTTGGCTGTGTCAACGTGGATACCTTTTTCGCTTACGATGTGACCATGGAATTGAACTTCTTTTGGCCAAAATTCACACTTCCAGAATTTTGGCGTATAGTCGTTCGGTTCGAAGGAGATTTAAGATTAACTGCAGGTGACCCTCATGTTCGGTCTTGGATTTAGTGTAGATTAGAACATCTTAAATAAATACAATCACAAAACAGTCCAAGTAAGGCTTACACATACGGTTCGTCAAGTCCATTAAAACCGAAGGTGCAATGGTCAAGCCGAAAGCCGTGACCGTGAATTCGTAGTGATCATATCTAGAGCGAAATGTAGCTTTTGGGAGGAATTCTTCGAGGACTCAAAGTTGATGATATCCAGAACCAAGATCGATTTTCAAGAAACACGCTGCTCCTTGGAGTTGGTCAAAGAGGTCGTCGTTACGAGGAAAAGGGTAATGGTTTTTTACGGTGAGTTACACAATAATCGATACGAGGAACCGGGTAACGGTTTTTTATGGTGAGTTTAACGAAAAGGACCGGAGTGCCCAACGGGGATATGCTAGGACGAATGAAGCCTTTAGCCCTTGTAGTTGTCTTGATAGTTCTCGTATTTTCGAAGGTCCGAGATGGTAAGGAGATTTCCCGACGGGTGTAGCGCTGGGTATCAGGTTGATACAAAAATCAACGGAACGAGCAGGAGGAAGACTAGGTAAGTCTTCAGGGAAGACGTCGGGAAATTCACAAATGACTGGAATATCATTTACGCTTTTACCTTTGCCTTTCTTTGCCACAATATGGGCCAGAAAGGCTAATTACTCCTTATGTAAGTACATGTTCGCTTGGATGCACGCCATAAGTTTGATCCCTTTAGAGGGTTTCTCGCCAAAAAACATTCAAGGTGTCAGAACTACCCAATTGCATGGGTATGAGTTCGATTGGAAATTCATGCTCATTGAGATTGAGAACGCAATTATAATGAACAGAATCAACGGTGATAGATTTCCCGTTGGCGACTTCGACGGTGAATGATTTTGGAAACTTAGAGCGTGTACACTTAATCAAAGGTTCAAAAAATCATACGGATACAAAACTTTTATCCGCACCTATATCAAATAGCAAAGAAGGATATATTTCGTTTACAAGAAACATATCATTCACTACATCATTATCATTTTGAGCTTGGTTTGCGTTGATTTTGAAGGCACGCCCACGTGGAGTTTGAGCTTGTCCTGGAGTGTTTTGCGGGCATTGGGGACTTAGGTGGGTTAGGTCGCCACATTTGTTGCAAGCTCAAACATTGTTTGCTAATGGTTTTTAATTTTGGCTTTGGGTTTGGTGACCTTATGGTACTAGCTCACTTCGGCATGTGGTGGCAAAATGCCCATACCTGTTGCAAGTCGTACAACACCAGCACACGATGGAGGTTGGATGATGGTAGTGGCACATGTTACAGTTCGGAAAAGTCCTAGTGTTAGCCTTCTTCGTTCTCTAGGGGTTTGTGCTGTTAGCTTTTTGTTGGATTTGGTTTTGTGGGGTTACTACGGCATAGTTACGCTTTTGATGCTTTTGCTTCTTACCATTTTGGTTGTTTTAGGGTTGGGGTTTGGCTTCTTTGGGCTTATCGGAAGCTTTGGTGATGGCTTGGTTGGCGGTCTTGGTGGAGCCATTGCATGACAATGTTCCATCCTCGACGTGGTTATTGGTGAAGGTGACAACTAAACGGTAGGCTTTCTCTAGGGTTTGAGGTTCGGACGCAAAAACAACATCCCGATGTTGTTCCATATTTGTGACAAAAGCTTTTAAATATGGGTCTTTGTATATCTTGTAATTAGTAAAATGATAAACGATTAGCTGGTTAAGCATTGTAATAGTGATTGGGCCTAACCCTACTTCTTGGATTCTGAGCAATGTGTGATGTATACCTTGAAAATATTCAGTTTTGAACATATTTTTATGAGCCCTTAAGTAATCAAGACCACTTTTCTTTATACATACATTTATGTGTATCAAATATTATTGGAAAAGACAACCTCGTTGTAGCTAAACTGAATAAATGTTTTCCTGGCCGTGAATCATGTAAAAACATTCATGATATGCTTTGACATTGTGATGATATAATCATGGATGTTCTTGCAATAATACAACAAACTTGTACATTTTAACAGCTTCTTTTTTTAAAAAAATATGTTTTTATTTATTATAAAAATGTGTAAAAAATAGTAAAATGTCCTGATTTGAATATATGATTTATGATCACATATCTTCATCAGTTTTGAGAAACGTACTTTAGTTGTTGGTTCAGGCCCCTTTGATCACTCACTTAACACACTCACGAACAAAATATATTAAAGTGAAAGAAGAATACATTTAGAATTTTCTAATGTTGCAAATTTCATTCCACTGAACACAAAACATATATACAAACATGCAAACTTCATATAAACTAAAACTTTTAGAAAACAGGAAGTAAAACCCTCAGACTTATTTCTTTCGCATCACTCCAACGTAATCCACCTTATTTGCAGTAAATTCAACTTTCTCAACCCATATAACTCGGTCAACCTACCCATGACCCGTTGGTAGATGGATGACCCATTTAAATATTATCGGTAACCGACATGACCCGTACAAGACCTGTAACATCAAGATTAATTCCACATTCACCCCTTAATCTTCATGTCGGTTCTTTTACTTGCTCGTTTCTTTGCATCCGTTCTTGCTTTTCTTGCTACCTGAATCACGGAGATTCCATCTTGATTCCACTTTTGCTCTTTTCTTACTTTCAACCTACTTTCACAAACTTAGTCAAAAAATACACCTACTTGTTGGTGTATTTCACCTGCTTACTTTCTTGTTATGCATATTAAAGTACTACAACTTCATCCGAAAAACATTCAAGCCGCCTTTTGTTGACGAAGCCATAACTTCACTTGAGTCGACTTACCTTTATCTTTTTCCAACAATCACACATAATCATCTAGATCCTACGTAGTTCATATATAAGCTTAAACTCAAAAACCTCAAGTCTTTGTAAACTAGCCATTCACTACCCAAAGCACCCCTTAGCATATTTTCTTCTAGGTCACACAACCCCAACACAGGTCACACACGTCTCGAATTGTTGTCTTCACCGCAACCGCACCACATAGGTCTTTCTCGACTTGAATCGGGTTCAGGTTCTTTTCCCCACACAGATTACTTCGATCACACAGATCCACACTTCACCACTTCTCAATTCACTCAGATATCTTCAAACTTCTCACACACATACTTGAATGACTAAGATTCTCCTTTTTTTTCTTGATCGATTCACTCAACACCACTAAGGTTTTCTATCCTTTTGATCACAAAGATCTGGTCCTCCTTTCTCACGCCTACGACACACAAAGCAGGTACGTTTGATCACACATATCATCTTCTTCCTTTTGTTCACGTAGAACCCTTCTTCTCTTGGTTTCTTGTTTTCCCCTGAACTTTTCTTACGTCTCACACAGAACCGTTCTGCAATCACAAAGATTGTTGGTATGAGCTTATAACTAATTGATAATAACAAGAACAATTGATGAACTATTCTTCGAACTCAAACTACAAACTTTTATTAATGATAAACAAAGAAAAGTTACATGAAAACAAATGAACATAAAGCATACTTTAAATAGAGATTAAACCTCCTAAAAACTGGATCTGAACGAATGAATCGAACTAACATAACCACCTTGACCAACGACCTTTTTGATTCCAATACTAACCACTTAAACCACGTGCACATTTGCATACCTTCAACGGTTTGAATTATTTTCAACACCCTCCCTTAATTCAAACTCCATGACACCCATTTTGTATCTAAAATACACAAACTTTTCTCGAGTTAGCCTTTGTAAGAACATCTGCCACCTGTTCATCCGTGCATCAAAATTCAAGTGAAACTACCTTTTGAGCGACCATATCTAGTATGTAGTGATGCTTGAGTCAATATGCTTGGACCTCCCATGTGAAACTAGATTCTTAGACAAATTTATTGACGACTCGTTATCACACCAAACAACTGTAGCTTTTTCTTGATCAAATGCAAACTCTTTCAGAATCTTCCTGATCCAAACAGCCTGACAAGTAGCAGAGGTAGCAACAATATATTCTGCTTCTGAACTAGACAACAATGCCACTATAGACTGTTTCTTTAAACTCCATACAATAATTCCACTTCCAAGAGAAAACACATGTGCAGATACACTCTTTCTATCATCAATGCTCGCAGCCAGTCACTATCACTATATCCCCTCAACTCCACTTTCATTATTCTTCCATACCATAAGCCAAACTTTAGAGTACCAGCTAAGTACCTTAGAATCCTTTTGGCTGCACCCAAATGTATCTTTGAAGGGCGTTGCATGAACCTAGACATAACATTCACAGAGAATGCAATGTCTGGTCTAGTGTATGTAACCTACAACAAACTTCCAATCAAACTTCTGTACATTTCTACATTCACTTTATCTGCTCCATCTTCACACTGATACTTGTCGTATGTACTCATCGGAGTATCTTCACTGTTACACTTAAGCATGCCAAATTTTCTTAGCAAATCACTAGTATATTTGCTTTGATAAACAAATACCCCTTCTTGACACTGTATCACTTCCAGACCTAGAAAATACTTGGGCTGCTCCATATCAGTCATCATGCCATCTTTGAATTCTTTCATTAATTCTTCGTTTGAGCTAGCATAAATAATGCCATCTACATAGAGACACACAAATATAACATCTGTATCTGTACATCTTTTAATGTAGAGTGTCGGCTCATTGTAACTTATGTGAAAACCATGGTTAGTGAAATTAGAATCTATACGTGAGTACCAAGCTTTAGGAGCTTGTTTAAGGCCATACAATGCCTTATGCAATCTATACACTTTATCTTGTTCTCCTTGAACTTCAAACGCTTCGGGTTGCTTGCTTGACATAGATCTCCTCTTCTAACTCACCATTCAAAAAAGCAGACTTGACCCATCCAGTTAGTAAATAATCCATCCCAACTGAGCAGCTATAGCAATGACTGTTCTAATGGTTTCAAACCTGGCCACTGGTGTGAAAGTTTCTTGAAAATCAATTCCTTTCTTTTGTGAGTATCCCTTTGCCAACAGCCTCGCTTTATGCTTTATTATTTCTCCATTCTGCCCCAGCTTTGTCTTGAAGAGCCACTTCAAGCTGACAACATTCTTGTTCTTAGGAAGATCAACTAGCTTCCAAGTTTTATTCTTGATAATTGCCTGAACCTCTTCTTTCATGGCTTGTTGCCACTCTTCTTTCATCACAACCTATTTATAGCTTAATGGATCACACATGTTCAAGGCAAACTGACATGCAGTATAATCTTGCATAGGGACCGTTTCAGCATACACATCCCTTAGCTCACAAACTTTCATTGGAGAACTGTCTCCAGTTGAATTGCTTTCACCCTGACTTGAATTTTGCCCTCCTTGACTTTGTACAGGAGTATCTTCAGCAGTTTGAGTAACCTACTCTTGACCTTGCAGATTATCATCATTAGTTTCATTAGAACCAGGGGTATTAGAGAATTCACCTGAGGGTTCAAACAATGAATCCACAAGATTGATTTCCCACAAGTAACTGTTTTCACTTGTCTTTATTTTCTTCCAATCCCAAGCTGCAGTTTCATCTGGCTCAACATGCCTTCTGGTATTTATCTGTTTAGTTTCAGGATTGTACAACGTGTAGCCTTTCATAAGAGTTGAGTAACTAATGAGAATACATTTCTAACAATGAGAATCCACAAACTTCTTTCTGAGTTGAGCTGGAGTTAAACCATACACAATGCTTCCAAAGACTCTAAGATCATTAACATCATGCACTTCTCCTGACCACAGGTGTAGGGGAGTTCAATTTTCATTAGGCTTGGTTGGAGACATATTTTGAATATGCACAGCTGTGGCCACAGCCTCTGCCCAAAAAAAAAGATGGGATATTCTTTGCATGAAGCATGCATTGAGCCATCTCAACAACCGTTCTATTTTTCCTCTCACACACTCCATTCTACTCAGGAGTGAATGGAGCTGTAAGTTGCCGTTTAATGCCATGTTGCTCACAAAACAAGTTAAATTCATTTGAACAGTATTCTCCTCCTCTGTCTGATCTTAACACTTTCATAAAACGTTCACTTTTATTTTCCACCATAGCCTTGAAACTTTTGAATTTAGAAAACACTTCTGATTTTCTTTTTGATAAAGTATACCCAACTCATTCTAGTACAATCATCAATAAAGAGCAAAAAATACTTACTTCCACCCAGACTAGTAACAGGCATGGGACCACACACATCTGTATGAATAAGTTTAAGAGGCTTGTTGGCTCTTTTGGTGCTTGCCTGAAACGACAGCTTGTGTTGTTTCCCTTTCACACATGCTTCACACACACCAAGATCTTTCATAGCAGGAAGGCCTTGCACCATATGTTTCTTGTACAATTGTTGTAACGGCTGAGCATGCAGATGCCCATATCTGTGATGCCACAACTTTGTCACTTCAAGAACATTTGAACCCGTTTCTTTTGACTTAACTTTTGATGCATCACGAGGAAAGATGTTATTAGGAGCCAACATTATCTTCATCAATTATGTACCTGATTCTTTCTGAACAATTGAGCATGCACCATTACGAAAAGATCAAGGCGTAGCCTTTTCTCATAAGTTGACCTACACTCAGTAAGTTATATTCTAATTCTGGTGCATAATAGACATCATCAAGTAATGCATATGTACCATCATTCATCTTTACTTTAATAGTTCCTTTTCCTTTAACCTGAATTTGTTTCTTATTGCCTATTTTAACTGATATCTTAAAGGAAAAGTTCATAGAGGTAAAGATACCATGCACACCTGACATGTGATTAGAACATCTAGAACCAACAAACCATACGTTAGTGCCTGCATCCTTGGAATCGCTTGATGTCATCAATAAGTGCGATTCAATGAACAAATGAGGGACTTCATCTTGACCTTCTTCCTCTTCATCAGCATTTGCAACATTAGCCTGTGGTTCATCATTGAACCAATAATCACATTTAACATGACCATACCTGTTACATTGAAAGCATTGTGGTCCTCGATTTCAATCATTGATCTTCTTCAACCTCTTCCTCTTGAGTAACCACGTCCTCTACCTCTTCCATTTTGAGATTGATCGCTTCCTGATCTTCTAGCAGGCTAAAAGACTTGCAATGCTTGTTCATCTGACTTTTCCCCAACCTTCATAACTGTGTCCCCAAATCTACAATTCAATCTCTCTTCTTGAGATTGCAATGAGCCCATCAACTTGACCGGAGTCAGCTTCACAAGATCATAGGCCACTTCAATTGAAGGTACCACGTGATCGAACTTAGCAGTTAGACTTCTCAATATTTTTTCTACTATCTTTTGATCTAAGACTTCTTCACCATACGATCTTTGATGACTCACAATAACCATAACTCTGGAAAAATAATCTCCAACCACTTCGCCTTCTTTCATAGAGAGGTTTTCAAACTCTCTACGCAGACCCTGAAGTCTGACAGATTGAACTTGTGAGTCACCTTGGAATTCCATCTTTAGAATACCCCATGCTTGTTGAGCTGTCTCAGCAGAAGCAATACGAGAAAACAGTTGATCATGCACACCTTTTTGGATCACTGCCATTGCACGAGCATCATTTTTTGCTTCAAGTCTAGCTTTGGCAGCATCTTCTGCATAATCAACACTCCCTGGCTAACAATCTGCCATAGCTCTCTAGATTTCAGTATGGTCTTCATTCGAACACTCCGATGTTCGTAACCTTCTCCTTTGAAAACTGGAATGGGGTTCATAGGTGCACTTGTAGGATTGATTCCGCCATTAATGATACCAAGCTTTGATACCATGTGTTGGTATGAGCTTATAACTAACTGATAATAACAAGAACAATTAATGAACTATTCTTCGAACTCAAACTAAAACTTTTATTAATGATAAACAAAGAAACGTTACATGAAAACAAATGAACAGAAAGCATACTTTAAATAGAGATTAAACCTCCTAAAAACTGGATCTGACCGAAAGACTCGAACTAACATAGCAACCTTGACCAACGGCCTTATTTGATTCAAATACTAACCACTTAAACCACGTGCACATTTGCATACCTTCAACGGTTTGAATTTTTTTCAACAAAGATTGTCTTCTTCATTGTCTCTGCCGGCTCACTAAACCGTATTTTTTCAACTCTCGATCTCGGCTCCACGTGGCTCACTAAGAACCATGTTCGGTTCACACAGAACCCGATGCTCTTCTTTCTTCCTCTCAATGGTAGTCACCGCCTTTAACACTGATCTCTTTTTCTCTTCTCAGCCTTGCAGTTTAGAGGGCTGCTCCCCTCTTCTCTGAAACGACTCTCAAAACGGCGAACACTATTTTCATTGCTCTTGTTTCAACCACGCTCTGATAGCAATTGTTGGGTTTCAAGCTTCAATCATACACAAAGAAACACTCACGAAAAAAGATTTATTTTACTGCTTAAAAGCCACGTCCCTCAAATGGTATCAGAGGAAGGAGAAGATCTATGTGATCAATATTTATATGTGTGAAGCGAGATGTACCAAAGACCTGTGTGATCCATGAAGAAGTTCTGCGTGAACAGTGCAATGGTTCTGAGTGAATCGATTGAGAGGTGTACGTGAATGATTTCTGTGTGAAAAAAAGGGAGAAGAATCTGAGTGATTCATGGTGCCGACTCTTTGTGAATCTAAAAGAAAGAGTAGCGGCTGATGATGATGATCGGCCGGCGACTGGAATCCGAGTGGTAATGAGGCTGTTCGAGGAGTTAGACGAGCAACAGTGAGCGGCTGTTGGTATCATCACTTATGGGTTCTAGGACCCTTGTTAACGGGCACGAGAACGTGTATGTTGGCAATCATAAACATAACCATAACAAATTTCGAACTAGTCTTCATGATAACAATGAATAACAAAACAACTACAAACTGAATATGTAGAATCAAACTAACCAAATTGAAAGTTGAAACTTGAAACAAATGAATTTGATATGATCTGAAACTTACATTACATTGAACAAGGTTTGAAACCCAATAAATAGTTGTTGAAACGTTGTGATGGAAGGGATTTGTCGATTGAAGGCCAAGGGATGTGTCGATCCCATAATAACCGTTCGTACGTTTATTCCCTTCACACTCACACATCGTTTCAAAAATAAGCCCAAACATAATAACCTGATGGACTCTAAATAAAGTATTCGACCCAATAACTAGTGGCCTACGACCCAATACGAAATAAACAACAAAGACGTAATTGTTTAACCCATTAAACTAATAAATATAAACATTACGAGCGGCCCAACCGGATCACCGATTGTTCTTCGTCTTTACTCGAATTCGGATGCATCTTTATAAGTTTTGATCTCCATTCACCGCCCTAGGCAAGAACATCCGAATCTTCTATCTTGATCACTTGTTGTTGTTGGCTACCTCGACCATGATCACCAAATCATCATTGCTCGAATCGTCTTCAATCCAGCCATAACTTGAATTCTTCGCCGCTTCCTTTCTTTGTTTCGCTCTTTCACCCTTCATGAAATCGAAATACCATTCGACAAGTTCAAGGTAATAGATGTAGGCGACCTTGATTACTTGTGCATCATCCGCTTCGTATCCATAATCGAGTGCGACTTTGCCCCATGCATCATCTTCCATAACCTTCTTGAACCTGCCTTTTACAAGTATGAGACGGTATAAAAGAATTAAACTTACATCGCGTCCATCGAGTAGAGAAGGTGGCATTGCATTCTCCTTGATAATCCTTAGAAAGCACGGTATGAACCAAGTAATAATTTCTTCAAAGGAGGCGTCATAGAATTTTTGATGATTCGCCAATTCTTGGTGTAGTGAGATAAGATCGCCAGTCTCTAGGATACTTTCAATTATAATGTTGTCCTCGACAACATCCTTTTCTTATTTTGATAAAGCCACCGCCTTTTCTCGTATTTCTTCCTTCGATTCTGACAGATTATTTTCAACTCCGTTGTAGTATGCTAGAAAACCCGTCTTCATTTTCTTTGAATAGATAATCTCTTCCTCGCTTGTCCCTAACAGACCTTCAACAGATAACTTTCTTTCTCGATCCTTCTTGAATTTCCTTTCGTAGTAATCTTCAACACATTCTTGAAATTTTGCCTTTTCATCTTTATGACCGTTGTCTACATCGAGGTTGTCATACAAATTGTCGAGATATTCTTGCTCGAGATCAATTTCCGACTTGTCTTCAAAGAAATCAATACCCTTTGTCCTACTACCGAACATCTTCTTCAAGACACATGTATCACCAGATGTGAGTGTCTCGTTTTCTTGGTATAATAATTGCTCTAGACTCAAAATGCTCTTTTCGAGACTAGGTACATAACTAACACAAGGAATTGTTTTTTCTTCCATCCACCGGGATTCTAACTACTCCAGTCCTATGCACAAACGAAAGATGCACAAACAAAAGATCCTTCCTTTTATCATTCATCGTTACCCCAAAATGTCTTTTAAAATGCTTAAACAGGTTCCTATTCCCGGTCATGTGCGTTTTGCAACTTGATCTACTACCCAAATTGATCTGAAGTCTCCTCCGTAAGTATCGCTAACAATGTAACCGCTTTCAACGGGTAGAAAGGAAAGGTTAACGTACTTACTTGGACATATTGACGCAATACGACCGAATTCATGACATCTGAAACAACGAAACCTTGCTTTCATTGGTCTTCCGACAGGTGCGCTGTTTTTGAAACTGAACTTCTTCATGAAACCTTTAGGAATTGTTTTCTTAGGGAAATTCTTCATCGGAGATTTCCAAGAACGTGCGGATGGCTTCCCTTGCGCATATTTCATAAACCCTCTCGCTGTCCGGCCGCACTTTCCACCACGAACTTCGACATCACCAAAATCGGTCATCACAAATTTACCCTTATTTCCCCTCAAACAATCTCCGTTGCCATCATCCACGTTCTTCGCCTTCACAGACCCTTCGTCTCTGATACCAGTGTTGGTATCATCAATTACGGATTCCCAGTACCATTGTGAACGGGCACGAGAACGTGTATGTGGCAATCATAAACGTAATCATAACAAACTTCGCACCAACTAGTCTTCATGATAACAACGAATAACAAAACAACTACAAACTGAATATGTAGAATCAAACTAACCGAATTGAAACTTGTAACTTGAAACAACTGAACTTGATATAATCTGAAACTTGCATTACATTAAACAAGGTTTGAAACCCTATAAATAGTTTTTGAAATGTTGTGATTGAAGGGATGTGTCGATTGAAGGCCAAGGGATGTGTCGATCCCATAATAACCGTTCGTACAATTATTCCCTTCACACTCACACATCGTTTCAAAAACAAGCCCAAACATAATAACCTAATGGACTCTAAATAAAGTATTCGACCCAATAACTAGTGGCCTACGACCCAATACGAAATAAACAATAAAGAGATATTTGTTTGACCCATTAAACTTATAAATATAAACATTACGAGCGGCCCAACTGAATCACCGGTTGTTCGTGGGTGTGAAACAATTAAGCAAGAAACGAGAAGGAACCTGTGTGGTTCAAACAAAATAAAGAAAGAACAAACAATTAAGCAAGAAACAAGAAGGAACCTGTGTGGTTCAAACAAAAAAAAGAAAGAACAAATACTAGCAAGTGACCAGGCATATGTGATCGATCGGAGAGCAAGAAAGCGAAGCAAGAAAGGAAGGATTTTGAGCAAGAAAGAATTCGAAGAAACGGGTCAAGATTAAGGGGTGAATGTAGGGTTAATCTTGATGTGTTATAAACTGTGTTATCGGGTACGGGAATGGAGCTTCTCAATCGGATGCGAGTCAAATAGGTCAGCAGAAAAGTTGTTATTTATTTACATGTTTTTTTATTAAGTTTTGATTAAGTCAAGTAATATGTTAGTGGGTCAAAGTCATGGGATTGTTTCGTGTTCTTTAGGCATACGTAAGTAGTGATTTATTAATGTAAAGATTATAATTGTAATGAATAGAAGTGGGTTTTAAGCAGTAAAATAAATCTCTTTTCGTGAGTTTTTCTTTGTGAGTGATTGAAGCTTGAAACCCTAACAACCCTAAAATAAGCACTCGAGTAATTACTTTGATTCTTTTTATATTTTAAGATTCCATTTTAGATCCTGTCAGGTGGATTCATGGCTTGTCTTGAGAGTGATGGCGGGTAAACACTACAACGCCAAATTTGGCGCTTTTCTCTTTTGTTTAGATTTCAAGGTTCATATCTACAAGAAGGGAATAGAATCATGATGTGTTATACGTTGCAATAGAAATACATATGCAAAATCAGATAGTCTTGAAAAAAAACCTAATGAAGTTCCTTGTGAAAAATGTGAGTCGGTATGTTGTACACATGAAGTTTTTAAGGGCTTTAGAAGGAGAAATCAAGTATATCCATTAAAACTAATCTCTTTTTTATAAAACCATAGTAGTAAACACATCATATACTTTCACAAAGAAAAGAAAAATATCTTCTAGATGTGGTTATGATATATTTCAAGTTACAGTTGATTAGGTTAGTTTTCATGTCACATAGTTATCTACCTCTATGTCACTCTTAACCAACTTTGTTAAAACACACAACCATGTGTATAAAGGAGCACATTGTTGTGACAACCACTTCTTCAACACCGTTTTTTCCAACTCACATAGAAATATGTATTTTGTTGAGTACTACAAACTAAAGCACATTACTAAAGTGATAACCATGAAATTAAAAAGCACATAAGTGATTTCTTAGATTATTTGTAGATTTAAAGATTGTAATTTAGATCCGACTAAATTCATGTTTTCACTATTTTTATTGTTATAACATGTAAAGATTCCATATCCATGTTTAGATTTCATAGTACATTTTTGTATGAAGCGAATATATACGTTTATGATGGTATTTAACATTGTGATAGACAAACATATTCACAATCCAGATGTTCTTGAGAAAAATCTAATAACACTAAATTTGAAGTCACTTGTGAAAAATGAGTGCCATCTTGTACATGAAGTTTTTAACCAGTTATGAATTTACAATACTAAACACAAGCTGTATTGCCCTTGTTGATTAGTTGCTTCAATTCTTCAATCTACTAAGTAGCCTCCTCGTTATCATAGAAGTATTCTACGTATCCTAAACTTAAAGTTCAACTTATATATGCGTAGAGGTGGTCTTAACCGGTTATGAATTTACAATACTAAACACAAGCTGTATTGCCCTTGTTGATTAGTTGCTTCAATTCTTCAATCTACTGAGTAGCCTCCTCGTTATCATAGAAGTATTCTACGTATCCTAAACTTAAAGTCAACTTATTAATGCGTAGAGGTGGTCCATCCTTCAGGCGTACAACAATATCAAAGTCTCTTGTACTTGGCATAGTCTCATATACGACACCACCGATTGTACCTTGTGATGGTGTATCATAAGATTTCTGCTTAGGTGAATTGCGAAGATGAGTTGTGAAATCTGAAAACTCATTTGAGCACATTTCAAAAGTTTGTATTAGTTTTCATATCACATAGTGATCTACCTCTATCAATTACCAACTTCATTAAAACACACATCTACGTATATAAAGGAGCACATTGTTGTGACAACCGCTTCTTGAACATGATTTTTTTCCAAATCACAAAGAAATATATATTTTGTTGAGTAATAATATAACATGTGCTAAGTGGAACCTGAAGCACTTTACTATAGTGCCAACCATGAAATTAAGAAGCACACAAGCGATTTCTTAGATTCTCCATAGACTTAAAGAGTGTAATTTAGATCCGACTATGATTCATGCTTTTAGTTTTAGAGTAATAATGTGTAAAGATTGCATAGCCACGTTTGGAACTTTTGCTTTTGTTTAACATTGTGATTAAAAAACATATCCACAATCAAGATATTCTATATAAATATCTAGTAACACCTAATTCAAAGTCCTTGTAAAAAATGAGTGCCATCTCTTTATATTGTACACATGAAGTTTTTAACGGATTATGAATTCACAATAATGAACACAAATTGTATTGCACTTGTTGATTAGTTGCTTTAATTTCGATCTGGATAATTAGCCTCCTTGTTCTCGTATTCTATGAATCTTAAACTTAAATTTCAACTTGTTTGATAACCTATCCACATTTGGACTGATTTCCATGAACTCTACAAAAGGGAGATCCTGTATTTTCCGAATCCTTTTACAAGAAAAAAAAAACTTTCAACACAATGCATCTTGGTAATTGTAACACCCGTTGTAACACATCCGCATATTGAAACAAAACTTACAAAATTCAAATATAAAGTTTCAAGTGAGTTTCTAGTACATGCTAAAGAGATTTCTTTTCTAAAAGTAATCAGTATCTCGCAACATGTATTAAATATATGTCAACACAAAATGGTCGGTGATCATACAAGTTTGTCTATATAGCATAAGTATAGAAAATGTCTCAAATCCACATTTCAAATGTATACTAATTTATATGAATCATACTAGCTTGCATAAACTATAAATCAAACCAAAGTGTCCACTAAGTAATCTTATTATCGCAACGATAAGACCGTGATGATTGAATACTTAACAATGGCCCAACAAACGGGGCGGCATGCTACTCCAAGTAGGTTTAGGTTGTAAGCAAGAAACAAAAAGAAAAGATGAAGAAGAAGGTCCAAAACTCACTGTTCTGGACTTCGGAATAATCTGCCAACACTTGAAGGTTTCGAAGATTTGAGAGTGACTAGATACTGTGAAAAGTGTCTATGAAGAAGGTGTATTTATAAGTGGATATTAGGGTTTAGGTACTTAAGAAGGTGGTTGGGAGTTAGGAGGAGTGCAGGTCCACTTGCGGATGGTGTTAAACCTGTTCCTTGTTCAAATGACATAGACACAAGTGCGGAATCCAAGTGTGCATGCAACCAAAGAAAAGTAAAGAACATGGGGTAACCAAAGATTCACTATCTTGATTAATGATTGAGAACAAGTACAAACATATACACACAATGCTCGTATGACTCAAACAAACTTGCTATGTTCTTGTGTCTTCGTATTCAGAGAGAATACTAAGAGGCTCACTTAGACCAACTATCTAGCTAACTCTCACGCGCAAGTGCACCCTGACTGAGAAGTGCATGCCTGCTTATATAGTGTCCGTCTAGATTCGTACGAATCACAAATCCAGACATATGGAACACCCTAACACACGAGTCACAACTCCAGGAAATTGGTACGAGTCACTTTTTCGTACGAAATCTCTTGATTCGTATGAAACCTGTGTTTCGTATGAAATCTTTGTTCGCACAGAATTCTTCTTCTTGGAGAATGTGTGTAGACTTGACGTACACAAGACTTATCAGTATGCACAGATGCAACTGATTAACACAGACAAGCTAAGATGTCATACTAGATTAAGATAGAATGATATCTCGATCTATTCGACACGACCAAACCTATACAGACACTTGAGCAAAGACCGTACAATTACAATTGTAATTAAGAACACGCGACAGACACAAAACTATATCAACAAACTCCACCTTGGATGTTGCTTGGTCTTCGGTCTTCGGTCTTTGGTTTCATATGTTGGTCTTCACATTGAATGGTTTGGAGCATCAACAAACTCCCCCTGAAGATCCACTATCCATTGATAGATCTTCTATCCAATGATTAGAGCATCAGATCTTCGAACTTCTAAGAAACTTCAAATCTTTCTTGTTTCCTCTTCTGACTTGTCAGATTTCTTTGTTGCTGGTCTTTGTTCATGTTCTTTTGTATCAATCTGTACTCAATAGACAAAAATAATTAGAACACAACTTTCTCAGGGAATACACACGAAGAACTTATCATAATTTCTTCGTATGATTGTATTCCCTGAACAAGATACACACACTCGTATGAATTTCAGCAGCAGATTTGAGAAAAACAAGTGTCCAAGTCAAATCAAATGACTAGGTTCATTCGTATGAGATACACACACTCAAACGAATTTCAGATTTTGGATTTCTTTGATGGATTACATGTTGCAAGATATTACTTTTATGAAGTTGCGATATCAAACATATGGTTTTCTGGCGTATCTTGGTAGAAACTCTCTAGTATCAACTTTGGCTAACTTTCAAAAAGTAATTACATAAGCAACTAAGTAAACTGGACATAAAATCAAAATACACAGATAAACTACAACCTTTTTCGAGTTTCAAGGTAAAGGAATCATACCAGCATTCTAATCTTTGTCAAAGACGGTATTAGGTTTTCAAAATTAAACAGATAAGTATTCAACTATGATTATCGGTATTGTTGTCCATGGAAGCTCAGACTTATCAGATGTAATCATGATTAGGAGATATGATTAAGGTATGGATTTATACTTACTAGCCAGTGTTCAACCACATCATTACACATTCCCGTATCAAGATATGCATGAGAGAAAATCTTACCGGTGAGTATACTGCTTTATCATCTATATTGACGTATATGAATTGAGATACTCACTTATTTTTTATTGAAAACAAGCCCTTTGTGATTAAATCACTTATTGATGAGGAACTTGATTTTCATATGCATGCAGGGCACAGGAGTAAGTCCGCGAACAGGTTAGTACCATCGTACCGACAAAGAGACGAACTTAGCTCCCGCATAAAGCTGTGATATTTTATCACTTATTTTGGGGATGTGATATTTTTATCACTTATTTGATGGTCGAATGCAGTATATACACGTATGTATGATATCATGGAAGTTCTAGACTTGCGCCACCGTTATTTTTCGGGAAAAGATTCAACCATGATACCCATATGATAAGCCAGCATAAAGACCGTATATCTCAGAACCTCGACACTCTATCAAATGAAATTTCGGTACCAAGACCATATACCAATGAACGGTTCCCACCTGGCGTTCTGTCTGTTAGGTTTATATCAACCTGCACATTTTAGTCTGATTGTGAGCCTACCGATACATCATTAGTAAAAGCTACTTATCAATCTTCTTTCTATGCTTTTAACAATATCTGACAGATTTACCGGTGAATTTCATCATCTTCAACTTATCCAAGAAACTCATTTTTTATTTTTTTTTTAGTGATTTTGTATTTTTCTGAATTTTTCTCCCCCTTAAACAAAGAAGGTAAATAAAAGACATATTTTTGTATTTTCTTGAAATTTACTCCCCCTAAAATATAAAATTGAAAATCTCTTTGTAGTTTTAGATTTTAGAAAAGTATATACAAAAATAGTTAGCCATGGTTGAGTTACTCGGGCTTCACCTTGATGCCATTGACCAAAAGTACATAATCAAAACGTGATTTATCAAAGGCTTTGGTAAAAAGGTCGGAACGTTGGTGATCAGTGTGGACTTTAACAACATCGATAAGTCTATTTTCATAACAATCTCGTATGAAATGATACTTAATCTCAATGTGTTTCGTTTTTGAATGATGTACAGGATTCCGAGTGATCTGTAAAGCAGCTTCATTATCAACAAAAATAGGAGCAGTAAGAAATACAAAACCGTAGTCGCGCATTTGCTGTTGAATCCATAGAACTTGAGAGCAACAATTAGAAGTTGAAATATACTCAGCCTCACATGTTGATGTAGCTACACAAGTCTGCTTTTTGCATTGCCAAGTGACTAGACGATTTCCCAAGAACTGACATCCAGCTGTTGTTGATTTTGCATCGATTTTACAGCCGCCATGATCAGAATTACTGAATGCCGTCAGATCAAAGTTATCATCCTTAGGGTACCATAGACCAGTGTCAGGACAACCCTTTAGATAACGAAAGATCCTTTTCACAGCCATCAAGTGAGAAACTTTCGGACTAGACTGATAATGCGCCAGAAGACATGCTGGGTACATTATGTCGGGTCTTGAAGCAGTAAGATACATGAGAGATCCGATCATAGCATGATAGAGAGATGGTTCTACATATTCACCCATTCCGTCTGGAGTAATCTCATGATTTTGAGCTAATGGAGTTCCCAAAGGCTTTGAGTCATCCATCTGAAATCGCTTGAGAATATCTCCAACGTACTTGGTTTGATGGATAAAAATCCCTTCCTTCGATTGTTGAACCTGCAAACCTAAAAAGAAAGTCATTTCTCCCATTGCACTCATCTCGAACTTCTCCTGCACAACCTGTTCGAATTCTTTGCACATTCGAGTGTTAGTAGACCCAAATATAATATCATCAATATAAACTTGTACTAGCAGCAAATCCTCGTCCTGTTCCTTGATGAAGAGAGTACAGTCGATCAGGCCTCGTCGAAAACCATTCTTCAATAGATAGGTAGACAACGTTTCATACCAAGCACTCGGAGCTTGATGAAGACCATATAACGCCTTGTTGAGAAGCCAAACCTTGTCAGGATGGAGAGGATCTTCAAAACCTGGCGGTTGCTCAACATATACTTCCTCTTCTACCACACCATGAAGAAATGCACTCTTCACATCCATCTGATAAACGGTGAACTTCTTGAAGGACGCATAAGCCAAAAAGTTTCTTATGGCCTCAAGTCGTGCAACCAGTGCATAAACTTCATTGTAATCGATCCTTTCGACCTGATTAAAACCTTGAACAACCAATCGCGCTTTGTTTCTCACAACAATACCTTGGTCATCCTTCTTGCACTTGTACACCCATCGTGTACCAATCTTCTTGTAGCCGTCAGGCCTGTCAACCAATTTCCAGACGCCTAACTTCTGAAACTGCTGAAGTTCTTCCTGCATGGCTTCAACCCAAGAGTCTTCTTTCATTGACTCCTTCCAAGATTTTGGTTCTACTTGTCACATACAGCAGGCTAAAGGCCAATCATTCAGACCACAAGATTCCCTGATTTCCGAATACAATCCAGCATTCTGGTTGTTTTGAAGCTGATTACGAGTCTGCACACCACTCTGGACATCTCCAATAATATTCTGCTGAGGATAGATATTATGAATACGAGTTTCTGGCACATCAGGAAATTGAGAATTTATACCCAAATTGTTGATATTCAGATCAACAGTTAAATCGAGAGCTGGATTTGATGACGTTATAGATGCCTGACCTTCAGTCGTCCTTGAGGTTGAATATTTGACGTATCATTTGAAATCCCGGAACAGCACCAGAGGCAGCTTCATTTGCATCATGAAACTCATCTTCTTCTGATGAAACATTATAATCTGCAGCGTCTTCGAATTCCTCATTTTGAACAAGATTGTTAACCGAAGTCGACACTTGAGGGTTAACAATAATTGGTCGAACTAATGACGAGTCTACTGCAGTATCACTTTCCAATAACATCTGAGCAGCTGCTGTTGCATCATCAAAAGTTGGCAGATTAAAGGAGTCAAACAGCCCATCGTAGTCAAACATCCAAGGAGCACCCAGAGCTCTAACCGCTTTTGTATATCTCTGAACCTTGACTTCACCCCATTCTTCAATTTTCTTCGAAGAAAAATTCCACACTCGGAAGTTAGGAGTAGCATATCCAAGAAAGAAACCTTTGATAGCCTTGGGACCAAACTTTCCATGTGCGTTGATCATTGTGCATGGAGCTCCAAAAGGTTCTAAGAAAGAAACATCCGGTTTCCTTTTATGTAACAACTCAAAGCATGTCTTCCCATGTCTCTTCACCGTTAGAACTCTATTCATCGTGCAGCATGCAGTAGCAACAGCTTCTCCCCAAAATTGAACAGGAAGTTCTGATTCTACTAACATGGTTCTTGCAGTTTCAATAAGAGTTCTATTCTTCCTCTCAGCGACACCATTTTGTTGTGGAGTGTATCGAGAACTGTACTCATGCAGAATACCCTTTGAGGAATAGTACTCATCCATAACTTGATTCTTGAATTCCGTTCCGCTGTCGCTTCTGATTCTCCTTACCTTCAGATTGTACAAATTTTCTAGCAGAGTCAGGAGATTCTTGAGGATAGTAGGAACTTCACTCTTGTGTGCCAACATGTTTACCCATGAAAATCTGGAATAGTCATCAGTAAATACCAGACAATAAGAATCACCAAAGGTTGTCTTGTGTTTCATAGGTCCAAAGAGGTCCATATGAAGATGTTCCAGTGGCATATTCACAGTGTTGATCTTCTTCACGGGATGGGACTTTCTTGCCTGCTTCCCCTTCTGTCATGATACACAAACGTCTTGAAGATGAAAGTTCTTCACTGGTACACCATTCACTAGATTGTTCTTCACCAAATAGCTCATTTTCTTCAGGTGAATGTGTCCCACACGTCTATGCTAGGAGATTGATTCCTTCCCGGTTGCTTTGGAGACAAAACATGTGTCTTGTGCAGATGTTGTAATAGCTTGGCTCATATCAAGAATATACAAATCACTAATTCTTGGAACCGACAGGAGAATCCATTCCTTGGGGATCTTGAATCCAGTCTTCAGCAAATAACATCCGGCATCATCAAAATGTACCATGAACTTCTTGTCGCAGATTTGGGTAACGCTAAGAAGATTGTGATCAATTTGCCACACATAATTGATCTTGTCGAAGCTTACAACACCATTGGAGACCATTCCTTCTCCAGTGATGTATCCACCTTTATCACCAGCAAAAGCAACATAACCACCCCTTATACTTTTCACATCATATAGGAGCCGTAAGTCGCCCATGTGCCTTGATGCCCCACTTTCAACAATCCAATGACTGTTTACAGTTACTCCTGGAACACCCTGCACATTACACAAAAAAGATTAGTTTGAGATGCGGACCCAAGCCTTAGTGGTCTTGGGTCGTCCCTTATCATCGAGAAATGTTATCTCAATTTCTTGATGATTAACAAACTGAGAGACTCCATTTGAACTGTAACATCCGTCGAAAAACGGGTTTTCAAAATTCGCTTCGTTTATCAATCAAATATCCAGTTATAAATTTCGTTGCGTATTTATAGTTGATATTAATTTTAAACGATACATAATTAATAAATATATTAGAATTTAAAAACCATAATTTAAAATTTCTAATAAAAACTGAATAAAATAAATAAATGCAGACGCCGGGTTTCGAACCCGGGTCACCCGGATGAACAAACACACAACACACCACTCCGCCACACGCGTTTCTTTGTAACAATACTGAATTAAATGATACTTAAAGTAAACCCGAATTCAAACCAGAGAAATTACGCGCACTCAGAGCTCGCAATCACCGGAAAATCCGGCAATCCACGATTTTGGCCAAATCCGTTTCGACTAAACCGCTCCAATTGATGTCGACATCGGTTATAACCGTTGCCGGCAATCAATTTCCGTCATAACCGACGGAAATCCTAACTCGCGGACCTTGACTCAATTCAGCATGTGTTCACTATAAATACCCACTTGAACACTCTAAAAATCCTTTCGCTCAGAACCACGATCGTTTCCGAAGCTTAATTCATCTCAAAACACGTCGCCGGAGATATTTTACAGTCGCCGGACTTTCACCGAAAAACCGAGACTTACTTCAAATTGGTCAAATTCTCGAATCTTTTGTTTGTAATCCATTATTCGACATGTATTAACTTCAATCCTTCAACCAGAATCTGTCCCAGACTACGCCGCCGGGAAATCCCATACTCACCGGAATTTCACTGAAACATCGAAGTCTCACTGTCGATCGGTATAATCATCTAAAAACTCTTGATATCTCTTACTCAATAACTTAATTTCATAACACAAGAATCTAAACTGTCAAACACTTCACTCAGCCGAGAGTCACAAATCAGAGCCGACGACTCCTGCCGGAAATCTGAAGTAAACGCGCTGTTTTGGTACATTCTATTCTTTAATCTCGTTAACTATTTCATTCCAACCAACTATAAGTTTTGATAATCGAATTAAACAAAACAGTCGGATCTCACTGATCTGAGTTCTTGTAAATGAAGAAGATGAAGTCGAGAATAGGTATTAGTATAATTAAAATCAGATATTCAAACGGGTTAGACACACAGTCCAGCGGTGGACTGTGTGTGCAAACAATACGCACGTCACGAGTTCGAATCGCACAACGTACCGACTTTCAGAATTAAAACCAACATTTTTAGAACTGAATCAGAACAATGCACAGAATGTTTGTAAGAGTAATACAATCCATAAGTTAAACAGATTAGACACACAGCCCAACTGGTTGGGCTGTGCGCATTCGAACCGAAGGACCCGAGTTCGACTCCGGGTCTCTGCAACCGGTTCGGCCATATAAATCCTTTTTAATAAAAAACCAAATAAGTTTAAAAGTAATTAGTATATAAATATAATTAAAACAGAGAATATTTCGGGTTAGACACGTAGCTCAGTTGGTAGAGCTGCGTGCACGCGTACGAGAGGTCCCGAGTTCGAACCTCACTCAGCGCATGGTTAAACATAGTCCGACCGGTCAACGGTCAACGGTCAAAAAGTCAAAAAAAAATTTATTTCTTTATTTATTAATTTTATTTAAAAATCAATTAACAACACTTAAAAATAATATATTTCAAGTTAGAAAATGTCCTTAAACTCACGAAAATAAATCTAAAAAAATTCCACTAAAAGCACTAATTAAAAACATTAATCTCGAATAAAATCCATTTATTTACCGAACCATTTAGTTATTATTTTAGGTTGGTTTTTCCTCGTCGATCAAATCCTAAAATTCGTGCGCATCCAACGTCATCAAAGAACGCACCCACTGTGAGTGAATTCTTACAAATTCCCCTTTTTTATTCATGTTTTGGGGTGTATCATGTGTCGCTTTAATTATTTCATTTATTCAAACTCGTGCTATTACCATTATATGATCTAAACTCGAGATGTAAATATTGTTTGTTGTGATGTGTGTTTACATTTTGTCAAGTTGCGTGCAAATCATTCATTAGGTCCATCAGTTCCTCGTTGGAGACGGGTTGAGCATCAGATGCCTCATTGTTCATCATTTGGTGTGTGCTTGTGCATTAATTGAGATTATGTGATTATGTTGTTGGTGGTGATGTGTGTTTATATTTTTGTCAAGTTGTGTGCAAATCATTCATTAGGCCCATCAGTTCCTCGTAGGAGACGAGTTGAGCATCAGGTGCCTCATTCGATCGGCTCCGTTTGATTGAACCTTGATCTCATTGTTTATCATTTGGTGTGTGCATGTGCATTATTTGATATTATGTGTTTTGTGATTAAATTTACATTTACGTTTACTCATATTTGGTTATGCACAATATTATTCAAATAACCAACATAACTAATCCTTTCAAATGTTTAAATAAGATTCACTCGCCAACTTTTTGTTGACCCAAAACCCTATTTTTACACATGATACAGGTGGACAGGTTGAAGCAAGGAACACATAGGAAATTGCCTTAGAAGAAAAATAATGACGTCATGAAATATGTATTTGAACATGTTATACTTGTATGTTTATTGTAATGTTCTTCTTTAAAAGAAATAATAAATATGAAACTTTATAGTAAATGTCATGAGCTTTGATGAAAACCCAATCATGCCCCGATCACCATTTCCGCTGCGGGTCGGGGTGTGACAGATTGGTATCAGAGCTTTTGACTATAGGGATATAGGATAGGTTATTAGACCCTTAGAGCCTATACTATAGTTGATTAGATTTTAATTGTTTATGTGGTTACATGCAAACTCATGATGTTTATTTGTCTCGTATTTATTACACACACAAATGCATGCAAACACTTCCACTATCATATTGTGTGATATTTAATGAGTTATACTTATTGTCAAACATAACATGCTTACATATACATTCATCACGCATATTTCCATGTTTATATATTCAAATCATCCTCATATTTGCTTTATTCAAGATTTTGTCGCAATTTTCGTTTTTCAGTCTTATCAAAGTGAGTTCTACGACGGGCATGTAGTAACTGTAAGGGTAGAAGTACCGGTAGTCGGAACGTCCTGTCTAGGTTGGCATTCGTATAAATCCAATATAACGGACCAGTTTGTCTACCTGGGGACTAACGATGAGAGTACGAAGGACCTATTAGGCCAAAGCATGCCACACCAAACGTCGTTCGAACTAACCCCACTTTGAGGTGTCACCGTGTCCACACCTGGATGCACTCCGAATTTCATACGTTACATTCATTTTTCTCGATTTTCTCTGGGTTTTAGTGTACGTTACCAGGCTAACACATGCGAACCATAAGAAAGACCCGGTAACCATGGGGGCCCACATGATTACGAAGGTGAAATATGGCGGCATGCATGGCCCAATTACGAGTAAAGCCCAAGACATCCTATGGATGTAGTAAATTTATTATTCTTCATTTATTTTATGAATGTTCATTTCTAAATACGACACATGACACCTAAAACGTCAAACTCATACTCTTGATATGTATTTCTTGTAGATGTCTTCTAGTCTCTCTCGTAGAAAAATGAGATCAGGAAAAACCCGCGAGCGCATGGCTGCCCAAATCTCTCAACAAATGGCTGCCGTAATACCCAACATCGTATTTCAAGTTCAACAAGCCCTTACCACTAACTCCGTCAACCCAATCAATCAAGAAGATCAAAATGTTGTCAACCCTCCCCCAAATACCACTAAATGCACCTTCAAGCATTTCAAATCCTGCGATCCTCCAAAATACGAAGGGACTGAAGGTGTCACCGCTCTCCTCCATTGGTTTGAGGAGATGGAAAACACTTTTCTCAATTGCGACTGTCCCGATGATCGCAAGGTGCGATATGCTACCAGTCGTTTGTTTGGAGTAGCACTTACATGGTGGAATACAGAGAAGGCCAAGCGAGGTACTGCGAATGCTATGACTTTGACTTGGGAAGAGTTGAAGGAAATCATGACAAGACGTTTCTGTCCAATGAGCGAATCAAGAAATTGGAAGATGAGATCTATTCTTTGAAACAAAAGGAGGGCGACCACACCACATACAACAAGAGATTCCTTGAGTTAAATCAGATGGTCCCCAACTTGTTCACTCTCCTCTACCGTTTGATCGAGCACTACATTCGAGGTCTTCCTTCAAAAATTCAAGACCTGTAATAAGTACCACACCTGCAACTTTGGAAGCAGCAATGGAGTTAGCTACAGAGCTCACCGAAAACCGCATACGGAATAAAGACTTCACGGAGGAGAAGAAGAAGGATAAAGCATCAACCAAAACCTCAAACTCCACCCAAACCGAATCCTCTTCTCAAACCACTCCTAAGAGAAAACGAGACGGGCAAAATTTCGCTATTACCCAAAGCAATCAACCAGCTTCACAAGCCATACCCCTCCAAGCAATCCCAATCACTCAAGTAGCACCTAACTCTACTTACCCAAATAAGAAACCTTACATTGGACCTCACCCTCAATGCAACACCTGTTTTTATCACCATCCATCTACCGTACCTTGTCGACCGTGTGCAAATTGTGGGCGTTATGGTCATTGGTGCAAAACTTGTCGTGCCCCTCAAAACCAAGCCTCACCCCCTACTCAAAACATGATCCAAACATATCAACAACCCCGATACCCCATGTTCCCATATGTTCGAGCTTGTTTTAATTGTGGCGACCCTACCCACTTTAGAAACACGTGCCCTCGATTGGTTAACTTCATAAACGCCCAAGCTCAAGCAAACTCAGTTAACCAAGCAAACCCAGCTCCACCACCAGCAAGAGGAAGAGCTTACAACATCAACACCAATCCTGTTGAAGATAATAACGGCCCAAATGAATCACCAACTAGCTTTCCCTCACCAAGAGTCAAGACTCAACTCCAACCGTTTAGTTTTAATGTTTTCTTTATGTTATCTCAATCTTTACGTCTCCCAGTTATAAATTGGGAATTTATGTATCCAAGAATTTTAATGCGAATTGATATTACAGTTTTGTTTTATACTCATTGATTTAACATTCATATCATCAAACATCTCGACGTACCTCGATCACATCATTTAAAGAAGTTGGGTTGTGTCTCACTTTTACATAGACTAACCCCTTCATCATAACAAACGAGAGAGGTACTGTCATCATTCAGTCATGTATCCTTTCAAAATTGAGACTCAAGCTTTGGTTGTTGTGTTTGTTTATGTTTTAGAGTCACATAGAACTGATCATAATTTACTAATAAAGCCAATGAAAATTTGACAAGAATATGGTGGATACGCCGCTGGTACTTCCTATATATAAGTATTCTTGGCAAAGGATCAAAAGCATTACCAGGAGGTTATGAGAAGTTCCGTGTAGGTTTAAATATCGTCATGGTTGAAGTTTTTGTTTTATGATACATACCTTATCATTTCAAACGTATCAATTCCCTCAAAACTCTTATGCATAAAATCATGCCTAGTCAATCAACTCAGTTTATCCATGTTCCGCATTTTTATACTTTAGGCATCAAAAAGCGATTCCTGTAGCAGGGTATTCAACCCTTACTAGGAACGTTACCGCCTCAAATAAGATATAAACTCTCACCCTCTTCTAATTATGTAATCGTCAAAATTAAAACATCCTCCCTTCAAGTCAAATATACCACTACTACTTAAATTTCGGGACGAAATTTCTAAAAGTAGGGGATACTGTAACATCCGTCGAAAAACGGGTTTTCAAAATCCGCTTCGTTTATCAATCAAATATCCAGTTATAAATTTCGTTGTGTATTTATAGTTGATATTAATTTTAAACGATACATAATTAATAAATATATTAGAATTTAAAAACCATAATTTAAAATTTCTAATAAAAAACTGAATAAAAAAAAATAAATGCAGACCCCGGGTTTCGAACCCAGGTCACCCGGATGAACAAACACACAACATACCACTCCCCCACACGCGTTTCTTTGTAACAATACTGAATTAAATGATACTTAAAGTAAACCCGAATTCAAGCCAGAGAAATCACGCGCACTCAGAGCTCGTAATCACCGGAAAATCCGGCAATCCGTGATTTTGGCCAAATCCGTTTCGACTAAACCGCTCCAATTGATGTCGAAATCGGTTATAACCGTTGCCGGCAATCAATTTCCGTCACAACCGACAGAAATCCTAACTCGCGGACCTTGACTCAATTCAGCCTGTGTTCACTATAAATACCCACTTGAACACTCTGAAAATCCTTTCGCTCAGAACAACGATCGTTTCCGAAGCTTAATTCATCTCAAAACACGTCGCCAGAGATATTTTACAGTCGCCGGACTTTCACCGGAAAACCGAGACTTACTTCAAATCGGTAAAATTCTCGACTCTTTTGTTTGTAATCCATTATTCGACATGTATTAACTTCAATCCTTCAACCAGAATCTGTCCCAGACTACGCCGCCGGGAAATCCCACACTCACCGGAATTTCACTGAAACATCGAAGTCTCACTGTCGATCGGTATAATCATCTAAAAACTCTTGATATCTCTTACTCAATAACTTAATTTCATAACACAAGAATCTAAACTGTCAAACACTTCACTCAGCCGAGAGTCACAAATCAGAGCCGACGACTCCTGCCGGAAATCTGAAGTAAACGCACTGTTTTGGTACATTCTATTCTTTAATCTCGTTAACTATTTCATTCCAACCAACTATAAGTTTTGATAATCGAATTAAACAAAAACAGTCGGATCTCACTGATCTGAGTTCTTGTAAATGAAGAAGATGAAGTCGAGAATAGGTATTAGTATAATTAAAACCAGATATTCAAACGGGTTAGACACACAGTCCAGCGGTGGACTGTGTGCGCAAATAATACGCACGTCACGAGTTCGAAACGCACAACATACCGACTTTCAGAATTAAAACCAACATTTTTAGAACTGAATCAGAACAATGCACAGAATGTTTATAAGAGTAATATAATCCATAAGTTAAACAGATTAGACACACAGCCCAACTGGTTGGGCTGTGCGCATTCGAACCGAAGGACCCGAGTTCGACTCCGGGTCTCTGCAACCGGTTCGGCCATATAAATCTTTTTTAATAAAAAACCAAATAAGTTTAAAAGTAATTAGTATATAAATATAATTAAAACAGAGAATATTTCGGGTTAGACACGTAGCTCAGTTGGTAGAGCTGTGTGCACGCGTACGAGAGGTCCCGAGTTCGAACCTCACTCAGCGCATGGTTAAACATAGTCCGACCGGTCAACGGTCAACGGTCAAAAAGTCAAAAAAAAATTTATTTCTTTTATTTATTTATTTTATTTAAAAATCAATTAACAACACTTAAAAATAATATTTTTCAAGTTAGAAAATGTCCTTAACTCACGAAAATAAATCTAAAAAAATTCTATTAAAAGCACTAATTAAAAACAATAATCTCGAATAAAATCCATTTATTTACCGAACCATTTAGTTTTATTTTAGGTTAGTTTTTCCTCGTTGATCAAATCCTAAAATTCGTGCACATCCAGCGTCATCAAAGAACGCACCCACTGTGAGTGAATTCTTACAAATTCCTCTTTTTTATTCATGTTTTGGGGTGTATCATGTGTCGCTTTAATTATTTCATTTATTCAAACTCGTGCTATTACCATTATATGATCTAAACTCGAGATGTAAATATTGTTTGTTGTGATGTGTGTTTACATTTTGTCAAGTTGCGTGCAAATCATTCATTAGGCCCATCAGTTCCTCGTTGGAGACGGGTTGAGCATCAGGTGCCTCATTGTTCATCATTAGGTGTGTGCTTGTGCATTAATTGAGATTATGTGATTATGTTGTTGGTGGTGATGTGTGTTTATATTTTTGTCAAGTTGTGTGCAAATCATTCATTAGGCCCATCAGTTCCTCGTGGGAGACGAGTTGAGCATCAGGTGCCTCATTCGATCGGCTCCATTTGATTGAGCCTTGATCTCATTGTTCATCATTTGGTGTGTGCATGTGCATTATTTGATATTATGTGTTTTGTGATTAAATTTACATTTACGTTTACTCATATTTGGTTATGCACAATATTATTCAAATAACCAACATAACTAATCCTTTCAAATGTTTAAATAAGATTCACTCGCCAACTTTTTGTTGACCCAAAACCCTATTTTTACACATGATACAGGTGGACAGGTTGAAGCAAGGAACACATAGGAAATTGCCTTAGAAGAAAAATAATGACGTCATGAAATATGTATTTGAACATGTTATACTTGTATGTTTATTGTAATGTTCTTCTTTAAAAGAAATAATAAATATGAAACTTTATAGTAAATGTCATGAGCTTTGATGAAAACCCAATCATGCCCCGATCACCATTTCCGCTGCGGGTCGGGGTGTGACATGAACCATTACCGGTCTTCTGTTTCCAAGATCCTTGTTTATTACAAGATTTACTATTAATTACAATTTTAACAGTGTCTGGTTTTGTTGTCTTTGAAGATCTTTGATCCTTATTTGAAGAATCCGATTATAAAGCTTTCTCAATTGCTTTTACTTGTTTACGTTTTTGTTTCTCTTTTTTATCTTTAATAACTCGTTTATCTTGTGTCGGAGAAACAAATTTACGTTTGCAAGTTCGTTCATGAGGGGTTTTCTCTATACATCTTGATTTGGCTGGATTTTGAAAATCCTTTATAATGTGGCCAAATTCTCCACATTTGAAACATGTTCTCATTTCAACAAAACTAGGAGATCATGTTTCTCGGCCTGAAGTTGAACTTGTGGATCCTGAGGTACTGGGTTCATTTTCATTACATCTATCAGTGTGTTGGGTGTAATTGTTTTGACTATTTCTTTTCAAAATCTTAACTTTCTTTACAAAATCAACATTAGATTTTCCTTGAAAAGTTTCAACTTTATCGGTACCTTTAGAACTCACAAATTTAACAGTTTTAGCCTTTTTCTGATAACGAGAGCCTTTTACTTACACCTTCGGTTGAGAAACTATAGGCTTTTCAACTCGCTTCCATTGTTTTTATTTTGAAGCGGATAGTGGTTGTGATTTGGTCGGCTTTTTCTTTTCTACAGGTTTGGTTGTTGACTTCTCAAAGACCTGATCTATAGAGATTGGATTTATGTTTTTAATTGGAAAATCTTTGTTTGAATAGATTTTCTTATCTCCAACCAAGGTATACAACACATTATCTACTTCTTGTGTAGACACACTTGTCTTCACAGATTTCTTAGGAACGGTCTCTTGATTCTCAACAGATTGAGTACTAGGAGCAGCAGACGATTCTACTCTTTTCCTTTCATCAAGAGGCTGATCCTGATCATCATTTCTTGATTCATCATCTGATGTATCATCCTCTTCTTCATCAGACAATGAATTTTCTGGCTTGCTTGGTTCTTGAGAGGAATTGCCTAGTTTGAACCCTAACCTTGCTGCGAATTCCTCAGGATTCAAAGGTACATAGGGTTCAAACGAGGCATCTCCTCTTCATCAGGCATTTTGGTATAGTTGTGTTTCATTGGGGGTGGACACGACTTATACCATATGCATTGAGCATCTCCTTTTAGTTTTTGAACTTCAATGACATGATCAAGCACATATTGGGAGTTAGAATAACTTTCCAATTTGCGTTTGATCGAATCATATTCGCATTTGGCGATGGCTAACTCTTTCTTTGTTTCTTCTAGGAGATTAATGTGGTTATTAATTCCTGTCTGTTTATTCAAAACTGTTTTTTTCAATTCAAAAACACTTTTCTTAAGGGTTTCTATTACAGATTTGAATTCTTTTTCATTTCTAGTTAGCGCCAAATTCGCCTCTTTGCATTTTGATAGTTCAAGAACTAAATTTTTATTATGACTGTTGACGGTTTCATACTTTATTTTCAATTTGACACAATCATTGCAAAAAATAGGAGGTTCAGAATTTACCTGTTTTGAAGAACCTTCAACATTTTCCATAAAGGCAGTGTGATGAGGAAAAGCTGCACCATCTGTAGAGAGCGTCTCTGTCTCTTTTTCCGCAGCTTCTGCATTCCTCGTCATGCCTACCTTTTCAGATTTCAACATCTCAGCTTCACTCAGCAACTATTCAACCTCAGCATCACTTCCTTTCTTCACATCAGAATCAGATCCATAACCATATGAACTTGAACATTCTTCATCAGAACTACCAGCATCCCCAGATGTATCATCGTTATTTGGAGTGTTGATTGTGATCATGCTTGGTTTGATCCACGATCTTTGCATAGCATGCAGTTCTTTCATTGTTCTCAGTTTCCAACTGTACTGACCAATCGCATCCTTCATTAGATTGAACTACCAAATCTCTATGCGTGTTTGAAGGTCCTGATTGATTGGTGTTGTTAGAGTTGCCAACAGCTACTAGTCTTCTTTCATTGTTGTACTGTGCTGTGTTGGATGGTTGAGACTGATTTCAAAAGGGGTTGTGATTTCCTTCCTTGCTGGATCTTGTGCATTCCCGCTTGAAGTGACCTCTTTCTCCACAGTTAAAGCAAGTAACGACGGTTTTGTCAAATCCGTATTTTGTATCTTTCTTGCTTTCTAAACTGGTTTTACCCGTTCTTCTCATATAATCCTTCGGTCTTCTCATAGCGCTTGCAAATGCCCACTTGATGTCCATCAGCTCCATTTCATCTCGTTCGTTTTGTTCAGTCTTCATTTGTCAAATTGATGTTCCCTATTTGACCTACAACTAAACTACAATACGCACTGACCATGGTATTTAGAAGTTCTGCATGTTCCTGTGCAACTTCTACGTTGATTTTGGAAAGATTTGACGTGTCAAGTTTGACAGTGTTGGAATTTGCCGATTGACTGTTGTTTCCATAGAAAGCTTGTTGAGGAGCTTGCAGCGGAGCTTTATGCGCTAAATCCCTTGGCTGTGGAAGGAAGGCTTTCGGATCAAAAGTTTGTCCATAGGCTTGATTACTCGAACCTGTAGACTGACTTGATTGAACTGGTTGGGGTAGAAAAGGGTTCACGTTTGACACAAACGCGGTTTGCAGCTTCGGTTGCTGGCTTGAGCTTGTACCTGTATTTATACCTCTAAAATACATTTCAGGGTTTTGTGGAGCAGAGACTCGTTGTGCCTTCCGGAGTTCTTCTTCATTCTTGTTCTCCAGTTTCTGCACAAATTCATAAATACTAATTGAGTCCAAAACACTTGTATGTTTTAAAAGATCAATAAATTGACCCCATTTTGGTGGTAAAGCATCAGGAAATCACATCACAATTTCTTGTGGTGCTGCTAACACTTTATACGAGTATATTTCGCTGAGAAGATGATAAAACCGAGTGGTCATATCATTCAAGGTGTCGTTCTCCATGAACATGAAACCTTCAAACTCTTTCTTGAGCAGATCATGCCGAATCTTCCTGGTAGCAGCGTTACCTTGACCTCTTGCTTCCAAAGTGTCCCACAAATTTTTCGTTGTAGTACAATACACAAGCTGATGATAAATGTCTTTATGCAGAGCTTGTGTTAGGATAGAAAATGCCTTTTTCTCTAGATCGTAGGCTTTCTTGTCACTTTCGACTAGATTGGCCAATGTGGTTGGATTTGATCCAGCTTCTTCAAGTGCATCATTGTAGGGGGTAGTGAAACACGTCCACAATTCCATGTTTTGACCGAGAACATACGTATGATAACGACTTTTCCATGAAGGATAATCATTCATGTGATTTAACTTCGGCGGTCGATTATTACTCCCTGTTTCACTTTCGCTCATTAACAGAGTTTGGATGCTTTGATTCTGATTCGCAACACACGCTCATTGATTTACAGAGATCATTGCTGTATGTTGTAGCACCAAAGATTTTACCCATGATGTTGCGGAGCTTTACGAAGACTCCTGATTTGAGCTTGAACCACTCCAATCCCATGGGTTAGAACTCATTATATTTTCTTGTTTTATGAAAATTTAAAGGTTTTAAAGTTTCACAATTATAATTACCGTTTAAAAATTCACAATTTCTGAAAATATGACAAATTCTGAAAATCACAAAGCTTTGAAAAACATGAAAAACAAACAGTGACGAAAGTTATTGGTACTAAACTAATTTCGTGCGGATAAAACAACCTTTCGTGCGAAACAGGATGTTTCGTGCGAGTGACTTGTTTAGAGCGAACCAGATGTTTCGTGCAAAACAGATGATTCGTATGAGTCTTTTCAGTCGCACCAACTGTTTTGTTCAGCGTTTTTCAGAGGAATCTTTTCAGAAATGGTTTGGTGAAAAATTTCCTTTCTTGTGTAGACCTGCTTTTTCGAAATTACCTGTTTTCTTACCCACTTTTAGTTAGAACACAGATTTTTAACAGTCCACAGTCCAAGTCCAGATCCAAGTCAGAAAATGTCAACCCTACCAAACTAATCAGATTCAAATTTTAGTAGATTTCTTCTTCAAGTGTGTTCTTCAGAAAAATTTTACCATAAAATTTTCTGCATGCAACAGATTTTAACCAACTTTTAAGTTAGTTATCTATCCAAAACTTAAGTTTTCTGCTGCAGGCTCAAGAACACTTCAGAAATCTTCAAACTAGCTCAGACACAACTAAGCCCGGTTTTGAATAAGGAAAGAGCCAAAGCTCTGATACCACTTGTAGGTCCACCTGCGGATGGTGTTAAACCTATTCCTTGTTCGAATGACATACACACAAGTGCGGAATCCAAGTGTGCATGCAACCAAAGCAAAGTAAAGAACACGGGGTAACCAAAGATTCACTATCTTGATTAATGATTGAGAACAAGTACAAACATATACACACAATGCTCGTATGACTCAAACAAACTTGTTGTGTTCTTGTGTCTTCGTCTTCAAAGAGAATACTGAGAGGTTCACTTAGACCAACTAGCTAGCTAACTATCACGCGCAAGTCCACCCTGACTGAGAAGTACATGTCTGCTTATATAGTGTCCGTCTAGATTCGTACGAATCACAAATCCAGACATATGGAACACACTATTTCACACGAGTCACAACTCTAGGAAATTGGTACGAGTCACTGTTTCATATGAAATGCTTGTGTTTCATATGAAATGCTTGTGTTTCGTACGAAATCTCTTGATTCGTACGAAACTTTTGTTTCGTACGAAATCTTTGATTCGCACAGAATTCTTCTTCTTGGAGAACGTGTGTAGACTTGACGTACACAAGACTTATCAGTATGCACACATGCAACTGATTAACACAGACAAGCTAAGATGTCATACTAGATCAAGATACAAGGATATCTCGATCTATTCGACACGACCAACCTATACAGACACTTGAGCGAAGACCGTACAATTACAATTGTAATTAAGAATAAGCGACAGACACAAAACTGTATTTTAAAATCAACTTCATACTAAATCAAGCTCTTTGATAACGATCAAGATTTGAAAAAGCTTGACCTTTTTTCAAGAATCAAAACTTTGAATTTTAAAATCAACTTCATACCAAATCAAGCTCTTTGAATTCACGTCGAGAGCTGGTTATGACTTGACTCACCTACATGTTTATCAAATTGTTCTTAGTCAACCCCATACTAAGTCAAGGCCTTGGTCAAAAATTGAATTTGGTTTAGAGTGCGAGTCGAGAGCTGATTATGGCCACCTGCATGTTTATCAAATTGTTCTTAGTATGTAACAGAATATTTTATCACTCTAAACTTCTTTCTTCATCATCAATTGTCAAATAATTACAACCATTCAAAAGCCGAAGCAAATGTTAAACCCTTGAATAACCATTTAAATGTTACAACTATTATAGGAATCAATTACAAGATACACATAAAATTTAAACTAATCTTCAAATCTTAATCAATCATCACAACTGACTCTCTGAATTGTCATTAAAACTAATCTTCAAATCTTAATCAATCATCGCAAGGTTCAGAAAGCTTAAATCCATTCCCGTTTAGCTTCTCTCCTTTCAGTGCTAAACTAAAAATCTCTGATTCTTGAAAACTGCTGACTCAGCTAAACCCTTGCTTTGAGTGGAAGCCATATCCATGAAAGATGAGCTTTCTGCTTGACAAAGAAGTATCATCTGTAGAATGAACGAACCATTGTAAGTAACTAAAAAAGCCTTGAACAAAGTAAAACATGATACAATAACGTCTACACGTGATTGGGCTTACGATTTATAAAACTTTTGATTTAAGCCTATTAACCACACTTGCAAGTTTTGGATCATCATGCTGTGGCAGCTTCAACCTGACAAAAAAATGTAATCATCTGTAGATATTTAAATAAGGTTAATCAGAAATGTCATTTTTAAGGTTAGTTACCTGCATCACGTGGGCAGATCTTATCTTCGGCATGGTGATACTTTCCTATGAACAATCACCATGCTATCAAGATTAATTAACACGCAATCTTCAGTTCCCTGCATCAGGAATCAGTCAGTCAGTATAATTAGCAACATAGACCAAGAGTTAAAGATAACTAACCATTCGCCTGTCTAGGATCAGCAACTGGAGGCAGAGGATGCGTCTGAAGCGGCAGTGGTGAACTAGGGTTTACCGACAGTGGCAGTTAGAAGCGGCGCTGAATAAAATGGAGAATTGGGTTTCATTTATAATGGTGCCTTCATGTGAGATTTTGCATTTTAACCCCTCCTTTTTACACTCTATTATCACTTATGATATACATCAAACTACACATGTTTACATTAGTTTTCATATCACATAGTCGTGTGTTATCTCTATGACACATTTGATGGAATTAGGTTTGAAACATTCATCTGAACATTAATCCACGTATACATATACGAATACATGGGTGGGTGGGATAGCAACTCCATTATGCATGTGCTTCGAAATCACATAGGAATATGTGATTTGTTGTGGAGTTATATAACATGTGTGCTAAGTAGAGTTACTAAAACTTTAATCTGGTAACTATAACATGTACGTGTGAATTCTTAAATGCTTCATAAATCTTAAGAATTTAACTTTAAATATACTCAAGATTCATGTTTTCATGTGAGGGAGAAGGGAGGGGGTTATGATTGCATAACCAAGTTTTGAGCTTTTCCATATAATTAAGATATTCTTGTACATTTTACTAGGTGAGTAATATGTTCATGTGTGCTTTAGCATTGCAGTAATCTAATCTTAGATGCTCTTTAAAAAATATGACAACACTTAAACGTGTTTAACAAACTTCTTTCCCTTACAAAAAAATTTGATCTTAATTTACATAAAAATGTGTAATAAAAATAAAATGTCCTAATTTGAAGATATGATTTATGATCACATATCTTTAGTAGTTTTGAAAATTTTCAATCGATTACTTAGATTCTTCATAGATTTTAAATTTCATTTTAAATCTCGTCTCGTCTTTAGAGTGATAGCGGATAAAGATTAAGCCAAGTTTTGCGGTTCACTTTTGCTTAGCTATCAAGGTTCATATTTACAAGAAGGAAATACAATCATGATGTATGACACATTGCGAAAGAAACACATTTGTAAAAAAAATAACACTTCATTTGAAGTTCCATGTGAAAAATGAGTGTCACTTTATTGTACACATAAAAAGGGTTTGAGAAGGGGAAATCAAGCATATCTATTAAACATATTCTCATTTTTCATATCACATAGTTGTCTACCTCTACGCCACTTTTAACCAACGTCATTAAAACACACATCCACTTGTATATGGGATCTCACATTATTGTGACAACTGCTTCTTCCACACGATCTTTTCCTCACATTAAAAATATGTATCTTGTTGAGTAATAATATAACACGTGCTAGGTGGAGACTGAGGCACTTTACTACAATCACAACCAACCATGAAATTAAGAAGCGCACAAGTGATTTCTTAGATTCTTCATAGATTTGAAGATTGTAATTTGATCCTATTAAGATTCGTGCTTTTAGTTAGATTTCCAAAGTACATTTTTGCATGTAAGATTGCATAGCCATGTTTAGAACTTTTAGCTTCTGTTTAGATTTCCAAAGTATAGTTTTGCATAAAGGATATATGTATGTTTGTGATGCGTTTTAACATTTTGATAGAAAATCCTTTGCACAATTAAGATGTTCGGTGAAAAATATAGTAACACTTAATTTGAGGACTCCTTGTGAAAAATGAGTGTCATGTCTTTATGTTTTACCCATGAACATTATAATGGGTTTAGAATTCACAATCATAAACACAAATTGTGTCATGATTTCAAGATTTTTGAATTTTGGTAAAAACAAACTGAGCCATTAAACCAAGTTATCCACGTTCTTGATTTCAACATATTAACGACACTAATGAGTTTCATTATTGCTTGAGCTTAAGCCAACCCAATTTACCAAACAAATCAGGCAAACCCGCCGAACCCACCAGTAAGGGGTAGAGCTTTCAACATCAAGGCAAATACAACCGAGGCTAACAACAATGATGTCACTTTTCACCAAATTAGTTTTAAGCATTCACTAGTGTAAATAACGAATTCTATGGGACATGAGTGTGATAGCTACTCTCAATTCACAATTAAGCATGTATTTCAAAATCACATAGAACGTGACTTGTTGAGTAGTTGTGACATGTGTGCTAGATAGAGTTATGAAACTTTATTCTAAACTATAACACTCACGTGCGAATTCTTAGATGCTTAATAATTTTAAGAATTCAAAATTAAATATACTCAAGACTTTCTTGCTTTCAACTTCTAAGTCAACCAGAAGGGGGATGAAAAAGATTGTATACCAAATTTGGAGCTTTTCCATGTAATTAAGATTTTGTGGTACCTTTTAATAGGAGAGTAATATGTTAATGATGTGCGTTGACGTTGTGATAATATAATTGTGGATATTCTTGCAAAAATTTTCAACAAACGGTATAATGCTTAACCATTGAGAGGCAAATGTCTAACCAATTTAGATTAGAGGTTTTAACCATTCAGACTTAGTATAGCGCTTACCCATTTAGAGGCGAATATCTAAACCATATCTGCTTACGAAACAAACAGTCTCAACCATTAACCATTAAGAATCTCACTAAAAGCTAAACAAACAGTCCCTAAGATTCATGCTTTCATTTTTAGGGTGATAATGTGTAAAGATTGCATAGCTACATTTGGAACTTTTATATTTGTTTAGATTAGGAGGTACATTTTGCATGAAGGTAATATATATGTTTGTAATATGTTTTAACATTGTAATAGAAAAACAAATGCATAATCAAGATGTTCTCGAGAATTATCTAGTAACACTTAATTCAAAGTCCTTGTGAAAAATGAGTGCCATGTCAATATGTTGTACACGTGATGTTTTTAACCGATTATGAATTCACAATAATAAACACATATTGTATTGCACTTATTGATTAATTGCTTTAATTCTTCGATCTGATATTTAGCCTCCTTGTTCTCATATTCTATTCTATGGATCTTAAACTTAAAGTTCAACTTATTTGAAAATCTATCCAAGTTTGGAGTGATTTCCATGAACTCTACAAAAGGGAGATCATGTATTTCTGAATCCTTATATAAGGATTTACAAATAGAAAGTAACTGTCAACACAATACTTTTTGGTAATTGTTACACCTGTTGTAACACATCGCGTATTGAAACATAACAAGTACAAAATTAATAAATAAAGTCTCAAGTAAGTTTCTAGTCCACCCTAAATAGATTTCTTGTCATAAAGACATCAGTTTCCTGCAACATGTATTAAAGTATATTTCAACACAAAATGCTCGGTAAGCATACAAGTTTGTCTATATAGCATAAGTATAGAAAACGTCTAAAATCCACAGGTCAAATGTATACTAAGTTATATGAATTCTACTATCTTGCATGAACTATAAATCAAACCAAAGGTGTAGGTAGGTGGTCTTTATTTCATCTTCACGTTCCAAAGTGAATTCCACACCACGTTTTAATTCCCAATGTACCTTGATGATAGGAGTACCACTAAGTCTGAGTAGCTTGACTTTGCAGTTCATGATTTCAACCGGTGTCTCGATGAAGTGCATAGACTTATTGATCCATAAGTCGTCGAGTGGAATTTGAAGTCCTTCATCGGCTAGGCACCTATTCAGATTAGAAACATGGAAAATTGGATGTACATTGTTGAGCTCTTAGAGTAAGTCGAGTTGATAGGCCACTTTTCCAATTCTGTGTAGAATCTTGAAAGGACCCGCATATCGATAAATAAGTTTGCCTTTCTTACCAAAGCATACCACTGCCTTCTGTGGGAATACCTCGAGGGGTACGAGATCACCAACGTTGAATTCCAAAGGATTGTGTCTCTTCTTAGCGTAGCTGCTTTGACAACTTTGTGCCCTGAGTAGGTTGTCGCGGATTTGTGAAATTCTATCCGTCCTCTCTTGTATGAGCTCAGGACCGGTAATTTTTGTTTTGCCGATCTCGTGCTAACAAATTGGTTAACGAAATTTACGACCATACAATGCTTCCCAAAGGTGCCATTTGAATACTAGAGTGGTAACGGTTATTTTACGAGAAATCGACCAAAGGTAAATGTATATCCCAATTGCCATCGAATCGCTTACGCAAGATCGAAGCATATCTTCGAGAGTTCGGATGGTACGTTCGGTTTGTCCATTGGATTAAGGATGGAAAGCCGAACGAAGATTGAGTTGAGTACCCAAAGCATATTGAAATATTGGCAAGGCGGGAAGTAAATCGACCATCCCGATCCGAAATGATGTCGAGAGGAATACCATGGCGGCAAATGACTACTTCTGTGGATACCGCCAATTTCTCAATGCGGTAATCTTCATGGATTGGAAGGAAATGAGCTGATTTGGTTAATCAATCAATGATCAACCAAATACTATCATGCTTGGATGATGTTTGTTGGAGCTTGGTAATGAAATCCATGGCAATACTCTCCAATTTCCACATTGAAATTTTGGGTTGTTAGAGTAGGCCTGAAGGGTGTTGGTGTTCAGCTTTCACTTTGGAGCAAGTGAGCCATTTAGACACAAAGAGAGCAATGTCCTCTTCATGCCCGACCACAATATAAATGTTGAAGGTCTTCGTACATCTTGCCCGCACCTAGAAGTATGAAAAACAGAGATTTGTGCACTTCCTTTATCAAAATTTCACCAAGGTTATCATGGTTTGGAACCCAAATACGGTCAGCATAGTGGAGGATACCTTTAGATTTAGACTCAAGTTAACTCTATTCACCACACTGCACCTCGTCATACAAATTGTCTTCATTGACAGATGAGTATTGTGCCTCACGAATATGAGATTGGATGTGGGTTTAGATTTGTAAGCAATGAATGCCATGGACCTTGATATGTTTTTACGACTAAGAGCATTGGCCACAACATGCTCTTTACTAAGATAGTAGCGAATTTCGCAATCGTAATCGTTTAACAACTCCACCCATCGTCCCTGACGCATGTTGAGTTCTTTTTGGTTAAAGATATGTTGGAGGCTCTTATGATCGGTGAAGACCACACACTTAGTACCATAAAGGTGGTGTCGCCAAATTTTTTGGGCAAAAACAACCGCATTGAGTTGGATATTATGGGTGGTGTAGTTCTTTTCATGGATTTGAGTTGCCTTGATACGTAGGCAATGTCTTTGTCTCGTTGCATAACGACACAACTGAGACCTTGGTTGGGGGTATCACAATAAACAACGAAATCATCATTTCCGTTGGGAAGGGTTAGGATAAGAGAATTACAAAGCATGTCCTTCAGAATTTGGAAAGATTCCTCTTGTTTGGGACCCCCAAACAAACGGTTTATCCTTTTGCATCAACGAAGTGAGAAGCACGGAGATTTTAGAGAAACTGGGGATGAACAGGTGGTGATTACCCACCAATCCAAGGATAGAACAAACTTGGAAAGGGGATTTTAGTCCGATCCAATTCTTGAGGGCTTTGATTTTGGCTGGGTCAACATAGATACCTTTTTCGTTTACGATGTGGCCAAGGAATTGAACTTCTTTTAGCCAAAATTTACAATTGGAGAATTTTGCATATAGTCGTTTGATTCAAAGGAGTTCTAAGATTAAATGCAATAACCCTCATGTTCGGTCTTGGATTTGGTGTAGATTAGAATATCTTCAATAAATACAATCACAAAATGGTCCAAGTAATGCTTACACATACATTTTATCAAGTCCACGAAAACCGCAGGTACATTGGTTAAGCCGAAAGCCATGAACATGAACTCGTAGTGACAATATCTAGTGTGAAATGTAGTTTTTGGGAGGAATTCTTTGAGGACTCAAAGCTGATGATGTTCGGAACGAACTTCGATTTTCAAGAAACACGTTTCTCCTTGGAGTTGGTCGAAGAGGTCATCGTTACTAGGAAAAGTGTAACGGTTTTTACGGTGAGTTTATTAAACTCACGACAATCGAGTTACACGATAATCGATACAAGGAAGAGGGTAACGGTTTCTTATGGTGAGTTTAACGAAAAGGACCGGAGTGCCCCACGGAGATATGCTAGGAAGAATGAAGCGTTTAACTTCTTGAAGTTGTCTTGATAGTTCTCGCATTCCCGAAGGTGCGAGACAGTAAGGAGATTTCGCCATAGGTGTAGCACCGCGTATGATGTCAATACAAAAATCAACAGAATGAGCGGAGAAGACCGGGTAAGTCTTCAGGGAAGACTTCGGGAAATTCACAAACGATTGGAATATCATTTACGCTTTTTTCTTTGCCTTTCTTTTCCACAATATGGGCCAAAAAGGCTAAGTACTCCTTACGTAAGTACTTATTCGATTGGACGCACAACATAAGTTTGTGCCCTTTAGAGGGTTTCTCGCCATAAAGATCCAAGGTGTCACCACACGAAAAAGGAATGTGAATAAATTTTTCAAAGCAAATGACTTGGGAATGGACCTTGGTAAGCCAATTCATGCCTACTATCATATCAAAACTACCGAATTGCATGGGTATGAGTTCGATCGGAAATTCATGCTAATTGAGATTGAGAACACAATTACGATGAACAAAATCAATGGTGATAGATTTCCCATTGGCGACTTCGACAGTCAATGATTTTGGCAACTTAGAGCTTGTACACTTAATCAAGGTTCAAAAAATTATACGGATACAAAACTTTTATCCGCACCTATATCAAATAGCAAAGAAGCATATATTGCGTTTACAAGAAACATATCGTTCACTACACCATTATCATTTTAAGCTTGGTTGGCATTGATGTTAAAGGCATGTCCATGTGGACTTTGAGCTTGTCCTTGAGCGTTTTGCAAGCATTAGGGACTTAGGTGGGTTAGGTCGCCACATTTGTAGTAAGCTCGAACATTGCTTGCCGATGGTTTTTGATTTTGGTCGTGGGTTTGGTGACCTTATTGTACTAGCCCACTTCGGCATGTGGTGGCGAAATGCCCATATCTGTTGCAAGTCGTACAACATTTGCACGCGATGGAGATTGGATGATGGTAGTGGCACGTGTTACACTTTGGAAAAGTCCCAGTGTAAGACTTCTTGGTTGGTTCAGGGTTTGGGTTGTTGGGATTTTGTTTGAGTTTGTTTTGTGGGGTTACTACGGCAGAGTTACGATTTTGATGCTTTCGCTTCTTACCATTTTGGTTGTTTTTGGGTTGGGGTTTGGCTTCTTTGGGCTTATTGGAAGCTTCGGTGATGGCTTGGTTGGCAGTGTTGGTGGAGCCATGGATAGACAATGTTCCATCCTCGGCGTGGTTATTGTTGAAGGTGACAAATAAACGATAGGCTTGCTCTAGGGTTTGAGGTTCGGACGCAAAAACAACATCCCAATATGGTGCATATTTGTGACAAAAGCTTTTAAATTTGGGTGTTTTGATATATTGTAATTAGTAAAATGATAAACGGTTAGCGGGTTAAGCATTGTAATAGTGATTGGCCCAAACCCTATTTCTTAGATTCTAAGTAGTGTGTCATGTATACCTTGAAAATATTCAGTTTTGAACATATTTTTATGAGCCATTAAAGACCACTTTGCTTTATACATACATTTATGTCTACCAAATATCAATGGAAAAGACAACCACGTTGTAGCAAAACTGAATAAATGTTTGCCCGACCGTGAATCATGTAGCTAGCACACATTCATTTTTAAATTTCTTTCAAGAAGCGACTAACCGTGCTCACCATATAAAAGGATTATAGGACATGGTAACGCCATGCATAAAGGGTGCATTTATTAATATGTTGCTCATTGTTCAAGCTTATAACAATGTCAAAGTCTCTTTTTGTGGGCATAGTTTCATATACAACGCCACCCATTGTACCTTGTTACAATGTATCCTACGATTTCTGCTTAGTTAAATAGTAAAGATAAGTTGTGAAATCTGGAACATGGTTTGAGCAACAAATATCTCGAGCGGCACCTCATTGATATTTGGACCAAGCAATAATTGCTCATTTTTCTTGTTACACTTCTTTATGTTTCATCATTGATTATTGTTATATTTAGCTTTTAAACATATGCTTATATTTTTATAGTCATCAAATTAAGGAGTGTATTTTACAATATGTAACCAGATATTAAAAAGACACATACGTATATCTATATATACATATGTAGAAAGGTTTAAATGAAAACGCTAAATATTGTGAGAACCGTGAAAAAATATCCAAATTCAAAAAAAAAATAAGATTTACACTTATCATTGTTATTCGGATACAATGTTATAAATTTTATTTGCTCCTTTAAATTTATGTGAAATTATAAATAAAAAAATTTACACATGTGTAAGTTTGCCATTTACATATATGCAATTTTTTATATTTTTACATGTGTAAAAATTTTAATAAGAGTGATTTTGAGAGAAAAATAAATTATCTGATGTGGTAAGTTCTTTTTTTGATATTGTATACAATGAGGTTTTTATTAAAAAACCGTCTTGATTGTTTTTTTCATTCGTTTACACTATTCTAGTCATATTTACCGTTTTCAAGATAACCTTCCCATATATATTACACATGCAATTTCACAACTACAAAAACCACATGTCGCACTTAAAACTTTTCTAACTAAATACAGTGAGAAAAATAGACACACTTATGCAAACAATAACCAGTAACCTTGTATGTAAGCTAAACCAAATTAACAAATATGTTTATGAAGCTGTCATGTTATCATGTTTAACTTGAAATTAATTCATTAAATTAGTTAACATAAATATAGTGTTACAATTATATTTCACCCCACAACATTAACCACGTGCGTTGCGACATGTGTACATCTCAAGCTTCCAAATGATGACTCCAAATTTATGTAAAATACAATGCACTCAAAAGAAAGTATACGAAAAAATACAATGCCTTTTTAAAACGCTTGCCCTATAGCCATGGCCGTGTTAAAGGAAATTTGTGTAAAACATAATACACTCAAAGAAGGAAGGAAGTTTTCAGTAATTCATAACTCCTAAAACCCATGTAGATATAACCAAGTTAGTGAAAAAGTATAAAAACCTTATATACGCAAAAGGATGGAGGGACAAAATAAAAATTTTCAATTATTTGTAATTTTGCAAAGTGTTTATAAGGTTATTTTAGGAAAAACACCTAGGTTAAAACTCAGTGTAGTGTGAGGGGTTAGGCTAAACGCCAATATTAAAAACTATCAGAAATGGAAACTGGTTAAAACCAGATGCATAAATTCAAACATCGTTCCTAAAACACCACGCAAACATAACCAAGTTAGTGAAAATGCTAATTGTAAAAGTTGAAGAGTAAAACAAGCAAATTATAAAAGTTAAGGAAAGAGAGATTAAAAGTGTTAGTTGTGAAAGTGGAGGGGTGTTGGCACCACCATTTATGTTACTGTACTATATTATATTAGATTGTAATGTAATGCATGGTCCTTGTTATGTTTTGTTGTAGTATATCATATTTTGTTACTTTTGATATGGTAAGATATAATATTAAATGATACGATACGATTGGATTGATACTATATGATATGATATCCCTAGACATAACATTATATCAAGTTATCACTACTTCCTAAACGAGTATTTTAAACCAAAGCTATCAACGGTCCAAAAACCTAAAACGATTAACTATTTTCTTAGTTTTTGTTAGATAACCTACCAGCTGAGTCCTATAATAAATAAAAGAGTAAATTACTTTTTGAGTTTCTGTGTTTTATTAGTTTTAACCACCTAAATCCAAAATTAAAAGGTTTAACCGCTCATTTTATAACGTTTTGAATCCAACTTTTTAAGACATGTACTTTTGATTTTGAACTCATGTGGTTAAAATTATTATAACAGAGGACTCAAAACGTTATAAAATATGCGTTAGGAACTCCGAAAGTTCAAATTTTTTATTTTGTACTCAAGTGATTAAAACGATTAAAATAGGGACTCAAAAAGTAATTCCCTCTAAATAAAAAACATATCTGTTAATTGTTATTGGTTTTTTAACAACAAATTACGGATATATAGAAAATTATTTTTGTATTGCAACTATATTCAACTATAGTGGTAATGGATCACATAAAATCCAAGAAAATAAAACAATATTAATTTTGATAAGTTTTGTCCAAATAGATTTTTATATTATACCATACAAAAATTTTATACATCATACAATACTATTATACCATACAATAATGTTATGGAACCTATAAATGAATTTACAGATGATTCACTTTTTTCAATTTAACTTAACGAGATAAATACAACATAGAATAACATTATATTATCAAAAAATTTACATAGTAACATATCATATCATTACATATCAAATAACACTATATTATACCATTACACTACTACAAAAATGAGTATCAACTACATATTACTAGAGTAATTACCAACAAGGCTCACCATATATATATATATATATATATATATATATAATTTTCTAGAAAAAAGCTATTGAGTGATTCTACGAATAGAAAATAAAAACTAAAACTATAATTTTATCAATTTTATTTAGAAGTTTAGGAACGGCCGTACAATATTTTAGATTAATTCTCATTTTAAATTTTCATTTTAAATTGGTTACAACTCCACAAGGGTTTTTTTTTTTATATTTTACTCTTTTAGTATGTATTCACAAACTCTTATTTTTTGATGTCTTAGCATATTTATTGATTTTATTAGATAATTTCAAGTGTTGGTTAATTATTAATTACTTGAAGTTTTTTTTAATTTTGGTATTAACTATCAGTTAGTCTTCAATCTAAAGACCTGGCCTTTTTTAAGAATAGAAGTTATGAACTTAAAATCAACTCGATTCCAAGTCAAGCCCTTGGTCAAAAATTAAAGTTAGTTTAGAATTTTGTTTAAACTATATGTTTATCAAATTGTATGTACCCGAATATTTTTACCACTCTATACTTTTTTCTTCAATATCACTTGTCAAATAATTACAAGCATTCTAAAGCGGAAGCACATGTTAAACCCTTGAATAACTATTTATAAAATAAATCTGTTCTAGGAATAGATTACAAGATAGTCATAAAATTATAAAAGAGTGTATTCTTAGGGATAAACTTCAAATCTTAATCAATCATCACAACAAACAGTCTGAATTGTCATTAAAACTAATCTCATTTAGCTTCTCTCCGTTCTGTGCCAAACTAAAAATCTCCGATTAAAACCACGCCAACAAACCGCATTGTCGGGTCCACAACCACCCATAGTTGCATACTGTTGTTATTATTGTTGTCGAGCCACACATGGGTTTCACCTTGAGACTTGTAAAGGTGCATCTTCAGATGAATGGTCTCGAAACAGTTGGGCATACCACACTTGCAAGTTTTGGATCATCATGTTGTGGCAGCTTCAAGGTGTTTTGAACCAACCGAAAAACAGCACCTCCTTCATATAGCTCCCGAAATAACATCTGTTTGCATAGTGATTGAAGGACACTGCAGAGAAGATTTACAGAGATTAATAGTTACACGCACAGCAGTAAAAGCTGCTATTGTGAACTTATCAACCTGACAAAAAAAATGTAATCATCAGTTAACAAAGGATTCCAATACAAGAAGCATCTGTAGATATTTAAATAAGGTTAATCAGAAATGTCATTTTTTAGGTTAGTTACCTGCATCACATTCGCAGATCTCATCTTGGGCATGGTCATACATTCCTATGAACAATCACCATGCTATCAAGATTAATTAACACGCAATCTTCAGTTCCCTGCAGCATCCGGAATCAGTCAGTCAGTATAATTATTAACATATAAAGCAAGAATTAAAGATAACTAACCATTCGTCTGTCTAGGATCGGCAAGTGGAGGCAGAAGATGCTACTGAAGTGGCAGTGGTGAACTAGGGTTTACCGACAGTGGCAGTCAGAAGCGGCGCTGATTAAAATCAAGAATTAGGGTTTCATTTATAATGATGCCTTCATGTGAGATTTTGCATTTTAACTCCTCTATTTTACACTATTTATCTATTAACATATAAACCAAGAATTAAAGATAACTAACCCATCTGGCCCTTTCAATTAGTATTATGTTAGCTAAGACTAAAAAATTATGCATATGTGCTTATCATATACTTCAAACTATACATATTTACATTAGTTTTTTACATTTGGTAGTCATGTATCTCTATGTCACATTTCATCGAATTTGGTTTGAAGCATTCATCCACGTACATATATACGAATTACATAGGTGGGTGGTATAACCACTCTCATCATATGATTATGCATGTGCTTCAAAATCAGATAGCATATGTGATTTGTTGTGAAGTTATATGACATGTGTGCTAGGTAGACTTAGTGAAACTTTATTCTAACAGCTATAGCACATACGTGTGAATTCTTTTTTGCTTCATAAATCTTAAGAATTCAACATTAAACATACTCAAGATTCTTTTTTTCTTCTTAGGGAGAAGAGAGGGGCGCTATGATATATAATTAAGATTTTTTGGTACATTTTAATAGGCGAGTAATATGCTCATTTGTACTTTAGTGTTGCATTAATCGAATCTTATATGTTCTTTCAAAAATATGACAACACTTAAACATGTTTAACAACTTCTTTCCCTTACAAAAAAAATTTGATCTTATGTATATATAAATGTGTAATATAAATAAACTGTCCTAATTTGAAGATATGATTTATCACATATCTTTAATAGTTTTGAAAACAATGGAGCGATTACTCCGGTTCTTCATAGATTTTAAGATTTCATTTTAGATCTGGTCTGGACTTTAGAGTGACAGCGGGTAAAGATTACAAAGCCAAGTTTGGCGCTTTCACTATGTTTAGATATCAAAGATCATATTTACAAGAAGAAAATACAACCATGATGTGTTACGCTGGGAAAGAAACACATGTGTAATAATATATGTTCTTAAGAAAAACTAATTAAAGTTCATTTGAAGTTCCTTGTGAAAAATGAGTGTAACTATACTGTACATATGAAGTTTTTAAAGTGTTTGAGAAGGAGAAATCAAGTATATCCATTAAACGTATTCTCATCTTTCATATCACATAGTCGTCTACCTTTATCTCACTTTTAAACAACTTCATTAAAACACACATCCATGTATATAAAGGATCACATTGTTGTGATAACTGCTTCTTTCACACATGATTTCTTTTCCAACCCACATAGAAATATGTATCTTGTTGAGAAATAATATAACACATGCTAGGTGGAGACCGAGGCACTTTACTATAGTCACAACCAACCATGAAATTAAGAAGCACATAAGCGATTTCTTAGATTCTTCATAGATATGGTGGTACATTTTAATAGGAGAGTAATATGTTCGTGATGTGCTTTAACGTTGTGATAATATAATCATGGATGTTCTTGCAAAAAAATATGACAACAAACATACATAGTTCAAACTACACTTCTTTACGTTAGTTTCTAAATTACGTACATAGTCATGTATCTCTATGTCAGATTTACCAAATTAGTTTTAAGCATTTATCACGTACATAACAAACTACATGGGTCATGGGTGGGATAACCACTATCACCACACTATTATGCATGTGTTTCAAATTTAAATAAAAATATGTGATTTGCTGGTGGTTATATGACATGTGTGATAAGTAGAGTTAGTGAAACTTTAATATAGCAACTACAGAAACATGGGTGTGATATAACGCCTCTTGTCACATCAGACCCTTTGGTTCCACAGAGGGCCCCAAATCACTTCTAAGGCGACAAAGTTCATTTCACCAAGCCCATAACATGCATTTTTGCACCATTTCAATGTTGGTGGTCAACATGACCGTTTACCAACGGTCCAATTTACTAAAAAAGACTAAATTATTGTTAACATATATACATATTTTTTACACACCAATCACAAACTAACTCACTAAAACACACACATTCTCTCCAATCCATTTTATTACAAAATGTCATCCCACTCTTCATCCGATTTGGACAGAATGATTGACGATATGCTTATCGTAGTGATAAAGGAGGCGATTCAGTATTTGCGAGAAGAAGTTGAATCGTATACAATGCATACCAGACAAACCCCTCTTGAACGAGATTCATTAGGTGCTCTTAAACGTTTAATGCATGATTATTTTTGTGAAAATATGTTGTACGACGATGCACAGTTTAGGCGTCGGTTTGGTATGAGCGGTCATCTTTTTTTAAGAGTTTTTAATAATCTTTTGGGCCAATATCCATTTTTCACACAAAGAGAACGTGTTAGTCGCAAATTTGGATTATCTGGATTACAAAAGTGTACAGCCACAATCCGGTAACTTGCGTATGACACAGCAAAGCGAGTGATGCGTTGGACAAATATTTAAGGATGTCGCATAACATGATATTGGAGGACTCCAGCTGAGCCTTTTGTGCAGAGAGTTATGACGAAGGTCACCAACCGACGAACCCACTACTTACCTATGCTTGGAAAGAAATTATCCGAGCATAATACGTTACAAGGACACACACCTTAACCTTCAGGTTGATCTAACCGAGCACCTCTGGTTTATTGTGAACAAGGAGGAGGCCACCAGGGAAGGTTTGTAGTTTTTAGTTTAACCTAGTTTAACCTTTTAAGCATTTTCAGGTTTGTATTTTTTCATCAATTTTAAAATATAGATTAATATATCAAAACTTAATAATGTTTAAATTTAAATAAAAATAATAATTAGTTAATGATGATTAGGACTTTAAACCATTGCAAGAATGTTAAAGTAAAATTCTTCAAAGCCTCCTCATATGAGGTGGCGCCTAGGTGGAGCTAACTTAGCATAATAAAGCCCCTAGCGGCTTTAAACCATACCCGTGAACCTAACACATACGTGCGGATTCTTAGATGCTTCATAAATTTTAAGAATCCTACCTTAAATATACTCTCGATTCTTGCTTCATCTTCAGAGTGAATACGAAAGGGGAGGAATAATTTTGTATAGTCAAGTTTGGAGCTTTTCCATGAAATTAAGATTTTGTAGTGCATTTTAATAGGAGAGTAATATGCTCATATGATGTGCTTGGACGTTGCGATAATATAATCTTGGATGTTCTTGCAGTAATATGACAACACCTAAACATGTACATTTTAGCTTCTTTCCTTAAAATGTTCCATCTTAATTTGTTATAAAAATGTGTATTAAAAATATCTTGATTTGAATATATGATTTATGATCACATATCTTTAATAGTTTTCAAAACATACTCTAGTAAAACCCTAAAATAAGCACTCGAGTAATTATTTAGATTCTTTTTAGATTTTAAGATTTCATTTTACATCTTGTCTTGAGAGTGATGGCGGGCAAAGACTACAAGGCATGTTTGGCGCTTTCTCTTTTGTGTAGATTTCAAGGATGATATTTACAAGAAGGGAATAGAATCATGATCTGTTATACGTTGTGGTAGAAATACATATTCAAAATCAGATGCTCTTGAAAAAAAACTAATGAAGTTCAGTGTGAAAAATGTGAGTCGATACAATACACATGAAGTTTTTAAAGGGTTTTAGAAGGAGAAATCAAGTATATCCATTAAGCCTATTCTCTTTTCTAGAAAACCATAGCAGTAAACACATCATATACTTTCACAAAGAAAAGAAAAATATCTTCTAGATGTGGTTATGATATATTTCAAATTACAGATGATTAGGTTAGTTTTCATTTCACATAGTTATCTACCTCTATGTCACTTTTAACCAACTTCATTAAAACACACAACCATATGTATAAAGGAGCACATTGTTGTGACAACCGTTTCTTCGATACGTTTTTCCAACTCACATAAATATATGTGTTTTGTTGAGGGCTATAACTAATGCACTTTACTATAGTGACAACCATGAAATAAAATGCACACAAGCGATTTCTTAGATTTTTTGGTAGATTTAAATATTGTAATTTAGATCTAAGTAAATTGATGTTTTCACTATTTTAAGGGTAATAACGTGTAAAGATTGCATAGCCATGTTTGGAACTTTCTTGCTTTTGTTTAGATTTCATGGTACATTTTTGCATGAAGCTAATATATATGTTAGCGATGTGTTTAACATTGTGATAGACAAACATATGCACAATCTAGATGTTCTCGAGAAAAATCTAATAACACTTAATTTGAAGTCTCTTGTGTAAAATAAGTTCCATCTTGTACACAAGAAGTTTTTAACGGGTTATGAATTCATGATACTAAACACAAATTTTATTGCCCTTGTTTATTAATTGCTTCAATCTACTAAGTAGCCTCCTTGTTCTCATAGAAATATTCTATGTATCTTAAACTTAAAGTTCAACTTATTCGAAAACTTCCACAATTGAATTGGTTTCAATGTCCTATATAAAGGGGAGATCATAATTAGGGTTGGACATTTTTTTCCCAAATACCCATACCATACCGTACTCATACCGATTTTAGGTATTCGGCAGCTTTATTGATTTTGGTATTGGTTATTTTCGGTATTGGTACGGGTAAAACGGTTCTGGTATCGAATTTTATATAGAATTTTAAAATATATATTATGTTTTATTTGGTATTATGGTAATTATAGTACTCGTAATGAATTTATTTGTACATGTATTATATTGGTACTTGGTACCTGTTTTACCTATTTGGGACTCGTACTATATTGGTATTGGTGCCGATTTTACTTATTCAGTACCAATACAAGTACTCAAAAACTAAAAACAAAGTGGTATAATACAAGCGCTCAAAAACTAAAAACATAGTGTCTTGGTAAGGCTTATACATATAGTGAGGTCCACTAGTGAAATAGGAAGGTAAGATGATTTTTTTTCTTACTGCTTCGATTCAGTATCACCTCTGAGCAAGGCATCATCTGTATATCTTGAAAATATTTAGAGTTCTGGAGATATTTTTATGAGCCCTTATGTAATCAAGATGACTTTGTTTTATACATACATGTACGTCTACCAAATAATTGGACAAGAGGGCCACGTTGTAGCAAAACTGAATAAATGTTTCCTCGGTCGTGAATCATGTAGCTATACCACAAATTCATTGTTAAATTTTTATGATGAAGCAACTAATTGTGCTTACCAAACTAAAGGATTAGAGGATACCATAATGCGGTGCATAAATGGTGTGGTTTATTAATGCGTAAAAGTGGTCCATCCTTGAAGCATACAACAATATCAAAGTCTCTTGTTCTAGGCATAGTCTCATATACCACCAATTGTATATTGTGGGTGTATAATAAGATTTCCACTTAAGTGAATTGTGAAGATGGGTTGTGAATCTAAGACATAGTTTGAGCAACAAATATCTTGAGCGGCACCTATTGATATTTGGACCAAGCAATAATCACCCATTTTTCTTGTTACACTTTACCTATAATACCTTATTATAACATATCATAATAATATAATATATTTATAATATATTGTATTACATTACATTAAACTGTATTTTAATGCATTGTATTTACTATGTTATATTGTAGTGTGTTGATTTCTAATATTTGTTTCATTTATCAGTAATGTCATAAATGTATTATAATATAATATAATATAATAATATAACATTATACAACACTAGATGAAACTATATATAATGATATCATTATATATGATATGATACCATATGTTATGTTTCTTATTCTATACTTTAATATGTTATACATCATCATGGTGATATGGTATGATATGGTATTGTATAATATTTTATGTTATCTTATGATTTGATACCATATAATATGATATGATTAGATATAACATGTACCATGACGCAATACCATAATTATACCATATTTATTTTTAGTTTTTGTTTGACAACATATCCCTTGAAAATAGAAAAAAAAATTGTTGTGAAATTTTTTTCCAAATTATTAAAGTTTATAAGTTTTGTCTAAATAATTTTTTATTTTTAAAATCTTTGTCACACAAAATATTTGTTTGAATTTTATGGAAAGTTATGTTAGAATATGATATTATACTATCACTACTGCTACACGAATAAGTAAAATATATATATATATATATATATATATATGGAAAATTTATTGATTGGACTTACAAAAGAAAAATAAAAGTCAAACATGATCTTTTTTTCTCAGAATTTGTCAAAAAGTTTACCATAGTGCAAGAATTGTAAAAAATAAAATGATAATGACGTGTTAAAACCACTAGATTTATAAAATGTTAATTTAAAAGATTTCTTGCTTTGATTATTTTATATGCTTTGAGTGTGATTTTCCTTAGCTTCTTTGGTTTGTAACTTGGTTGTAGGTGGGTACTTTAAAAGACCAAACTCACTCACCGACACTACTTTTCTCTTTCTTAGTTTTTTCGTCTCAATTTTTTTATATTATTTATAGGATACCATAACGAATTTATGATTCGGTTCATTTATACACAATTCAATTATTTTAATTTGGTTTAGCGAGATAAATATATTATAGAACAACAATATATTATAAATTATTTATGTAGTAACATATCATATCACATCATAAAACATTATATTATACTATGACATAGCTTCAAAAAATAATTGTTCGGACTGAGCTCACGAAAGCCAATACAATAAATAACTTTTAATTATGATTTGATAACATACTGACATATCCAATGAATACATTTAGCTCATATATATATATATATATATATAGGGTGAGGTTATTGTGAGAAAATTTAAAAGTGTGAGAAGGGTAAGAAAAAATATCAACCACCATTAGATTAAAAATCTAATGGTTGAGATCATAGTGACATTATTGTAAATAAAGTGTCAAACAATTAAAACTAATTGAATCGTTCAGGGGTGTTTTAGACCTTTTACCCCACTTTCAAATAGAAACCGAATCAAAACCCCCAGCAATCACAATTAGTTCTTCGAAAATTACGGTCAGGGATAACAATCTTCAACATCAATCTTCAAATCATTTGTAATCGAAAAATCACAGTTCACGAATAAAGAAAATTAAGGTTCCGTTTATTATCGATCGGGAGGAGGAGAAGACGACGAAGACTCCGTCGATGGGGAAACCTGCAAAATCATATACATGTGTGTAATGTGCTACGAAATCAGAGTGTTTTTAGTCGTATTTGAACATTGTATTGAGATATTGCTTATTCCTTTAGTTGGTAGGATTAGGGTTTTTGATAAGTTGCTTAATTTCAACCTAATGAAGCTTTTTTTGTGTTTTTCAGTTAGTTATTAAGGTTTTGGTTTTATTTTTATCAATGGAGTTCTATTTAATCCATATTCATTAAAAAAACAAATCTCCATTGTATGATTTAAGGTTTTTCTTTATGGTGGCTTTAAGAGTGTTATGGTGTCTTTTAAAATTTTAAGGTGTTTTTAAATGTCTGTGGTGTTATTACCTGTTATGGTGTTATTACAAAGAGTTTGCTACATTCTAATACTTTTGTGGTGTTCTTTGATGAGTTGTATTTGTTCAACAACAATATATTGGGGTGTTTTCAATGACATTTGGTATAAAAAATATGCAGATTGAAAAAGGGGTGCAGGGTGTTATTTGTCCATTATCAGCATTTATGTTGTTATTTCTTTATAGGAATTGAAGGGGTCTTGTATAATCGTGCAGGGTGTTATTTGTCAATTATCTGCATTTATAGGAGTGCAGGGTGTTATTTGTCCATTATATGAATTTTTATAGGAGTGCAGGGTGTTATTTGTCCATTATGAATTTTTGGTTTTTAAATCGTGATTTGGTCTGTATTTCTTTACAGGAATTGGAGGGGTCTTTTGTTCCATTACGTGGTGTTATTTATGTATGGTGTTTGTTTGATATATATTACTATGAGGGACATTGTTAATAAGATGTATGCATTCTATTAGGTTTGTAATAAGTTTTATGTCACACCCCGACCCGCAGCGGAATAAGAGTCGGGGCATAATTGGGTTATCACCAAAGCTCATGATATTTACTAATATGTTTCACATTTATTAAAGTCAAAATTACATTCTCAATAATCCAAACATGTCCATACAAATACAAAGAAAAATAACCAACTAAACAATTCCAAGCTCTAAATCATTTTATTCTTCTAAGCCAATCCTATGTGTTTCTTGCTGCAGCTGGTTCACCTGTATCATGTGTAAAAATGGGGGTTTTTGGGTCAACATAAGTTGGCGAGTGAACCTTGTTAGATAAACATTTATTATTGATTTTCTTGTTATTTTATCAAGGAAAAATTGTGCATAATCATAAGTGAGCAAATGTAAATAGTCAATCAGTAACAATGACAACCACAAACTATAACATACAATAACATACAATAACATTAATGGGGAATAAACGGCATATGATGTATGTACTGAAAATGATAAATGTCTGTGCGATCAAGGCTCAATCAAACGGAGCCGATCGTATTGCATGTACTGAAAATGATAAATGTCTGTGCGATCAAGGCTCAATCAAACGGAGCCGATCGTATGTTGGCACGCCAGGTTCACACTCATAATGTAATGGGGAACATGCTCAACGCTCATAATGTAATGGGGAGCGGCGGCCTATGAACTTGCATGTACTGAAAATAATAAATTAAATCTAACAATAACCACACAAACGGTTGAAACAAGCTGAATACACATTTGTTTATGATATGATGTATGCACAATGATTTAAATATAATAAATGGCAAGACACATGATACACCCCAAAAACGTGATTAAAACGGGGAATTTGTAAAGATTCACTCACATTGGGTGCGTTTGGTTGGAGATGATGAGATGCGCACGAGTTGGAAGGATTGAACAACGAGTATTAACTAACCTAAATAATAACGGAAAATATAGTAAATGAGTGGATTTTATTGATAATTTTAATAGGATTTTTTTAGATATATTTTTGGTGAGTTTAAGGCTATTTCCTAACTTTAAAAACATTATTTTTAAGTATTTTTAATTGATTTTTAAATTAAATTAAATAAATAAAAATATAAAAATATGTTGACTTTTGCATTGACCGTTGACCGTTGACCGTTTGACTTGTTGACCGGTTTTATTGTATAATTGTATGCGCCGGGTGAGGCTCGAACCCGAGACCTCCTGTTCGCGTGCACGTAGCTCTACCAACTGAGCTACGTGTCTAACCTGAAATAATTATATTTTTAATTATACTTATATACTGTTTTTAATTATACTTGTATACTAACTCAGTTTATTCAAAATTCTTTTATTTTCAAAAATATTTTAAATCATCGAACCGGTGTCACTAACAGGTCTCGAACCCGGGACCTGTGCTTTATCGTTACACACAGTCCACCGCTGGACTGTGTGTCTAACTTGTTTAATATACAGATTTTTATTATACTTAACATCTAATTGCGAAAAGGATCCGGTTCATTTAGAAAAAAAAGAACATTTTAATTACGAGGTATACGTGTGTCAAGGATCGAACTCGCGGCGTGTGATTTGTATGTGCACACAGTCCACCTCTGGACTGTGTGTCTAACCCGTTTACAATATCCATTTTAATTAATCTTAATATCATCTACTACTTCGTCTTCTTCGTCTATAACACAGACAACGGTTATCTCGCTGTTATTTGTTTAATTCAGTTAACGAATAATATGAACAAGTTGAAAGGTGATGAACGGAGAAGGTTTGGGGAAAGAAAGTACCGGAACAGGTCGTCGTTCTCGAAACTCCGGCAAGGATCGTCGGCTCTGATTATGAGCTTCCTCGATTCACCGCGTGAGATTGGAAATTCCAGAAGTTTTCCGGCGAGAGCTGAATATTCCGGCTATGTCGTCTGGGATTGATTCGTATTAATGAAGGTCTCGGTTTTCCGGCGACTTGCAGAGATTTTCCGGCGAGTTAAAAAAACCTTTCTGATGAACTGAATGTATAACGAAAGTAAAATTGCAGGTTTGTAGAATGATTTTGAGTCGAGAGAGGAAGCAATTGTGGGCGTAAATCAGACATTGAATATCTTCGGTTATAAAATCCGATCATCATCAAAATTTAAGTTAATTCAAGTCTGAATTGATTAGGATCGTCGGTGCATCGGTTATAAACCAGAATTCGCGATTACTCAAACGTTTTGGACGGTTGAATAGCCGATTACGGTTTCAGTTTGGCGCAACCGGTTGATCTATGATTGACTATAAAATTCATTTGTTTCCTAGAGTTGACAGAAAACAACAAGTGGCGGAGTGGTTATGTGTGGGTGTGTTCAGTCTTTGGAGTTCAAAACCCGGCTGACCCGGGTTCGAGTCCCGGCAGCCTCATTTTCTTTTTAATTATTTTATTTTTACTTTTTATCAATTATAACTTTTATAGTTTAGTTTGTTTATTAATTATGTATCATTAGAAAATCAAAATAGACATAAATACGCAACGAAACATTTATAACTTGATATTCGATTACAAACGGAGCGGGTTTGGAAAACCCGTTTTTGACAAATGTTACATTTTATTAACTGAAAAAAGAACAAGCATCACAAAAACTTAGGATTTGTCTAATTGGTTGGTTTTGGGTTCTGCATTCCAGTAATTGATGTTTGTCTGATTGGTTGGGTTTTGGGTTCTGCAAATGTTCCTGTCATAGCTTACCAGATAGGGGTGTTAGTTAATGATTTGCAGTCATTCATAAAACCATAAAAAAAAACCAATTGACAGGCACGGCTACAAAACAGCTCATGCCTCAGCTGCCTCATCTTCAATGAATTTGCTGCATTCTAATACTTCTGTGGTGATCTTTGATAAGTTGTATTTGTTCAACAACACTTCTGTGGATGTGTTCAATGACATTTGGATTAAAACATATGAAGATTGAAAAAGTATTGCAGGGTGTTATTTGTCCATTATCTGCATTTATGATGTTATTTCTTTATAGGAAATAAAGGGGTCTTTATCCTTGTGCAGGGTGTTATTTGTTCATTAATTGCATTTATGTTGTTATTTCTTTATAGGAGTTGAAGTTGTCTTTCATAGGAGTGAAAGGTGTTATTTGTCCATTAACTACAATATGTGGTGTTATTTCTTTATAGAAATTTTTTATTTTTAATCGTGATTTGGTCTGTATTTCTTTATATGAATTGAAGGGGTGTTAGTTAGTGATTTGGTCGGTTTGTTATTGATTTACAGTCATTCATACAACAGTACGATGGGGTGTCTTCAAATATTTTTTTATTTTTGTTTTTAAAAGTGATTTGGTCTCTAACCTGGTGTTATATGACATTTGGTATAACACATTCGTTTTAATAACTATGGTCATAAAACATTTGCACGTGTGTACTATGCAGTTAGGAAAAGCAATTTAAAGGTTTAAAGGTTTGCAGAGAACATGAAGTATGTACTCGACAGTACGGAACTAAAGACATTTAAAGGTTTCCAGAGGGTGTACATCCCTATCTTGAATGGGAAGCACTACTTTCTACTTTTTTCAACTTGTCAACAACCCAAATAATAATCATTGACAACATAGAGGGTGACGCTGGTTTAAAAGAAAGGTACGGTGGGACGTTCAAAAAAATGGTACGTACAACTCAAAAATATACAAAACTATATTGATATATCAAACAAAGAACAATAATGTATTACCGGATGTATTATTTCAGATAAGTGCCTTTTATGGGTTCCTAAGCCGTATACAGCCAGTGGTAGCTGATAAACTAAGAGTTACCAAACCCGTAAAAATGGAATTCCCATGGCAGACCCTGTTTAACGGTACCGACTGCGAAATTTTCTTAATGCGGCATATGGAGACCTACAACGGTAAGCTAGACGATTCCCCGATAAAATTTAGAAAACATACCTGTATATGCGCATTATTGTATCTGCTTATGAGAACACATGTCTTTTGACTTATATAGGAACAAGCGAGAAAGATTGGAAATGTGGACTATCGTCAGAGAGGAACGCAAAAGGGGAAGTATTGGATAATCAAAGAAGGAAAATTACCGATCTACGAAGGAAGTATGTATCAAAAATGCTTCTTAGTGAGGTGAACTCAGTACGAGGGGTTGTAGAGACCGAAGTTAGAGAGTTTGCTTGTTTGGACGAGGACGAAAGATTGAAGCTCGAGGAAAATGTAATACAAAGAATTTGTCGCAGGTTGGATGGTATACGTAGGTTTCAAACAAGTTAATCCAATTGGTCCATTTTCAATTTGGTTGCTCTAAACAATTGTGTGAAGTATGAACAGGCTAGAACAAATGATATGAAATTTGATCATTTCTTTTGTGTTTTATTGTTATTTTTCTTTTTAATTAGTTTCTCTAATATTTTGCTACAATAAACTAGTTTTATATGGTTCATGCCAAACGGAATTAGCGAATGTCACGAAAATATATGCTTGAAAAATAAAACATTGTTACACATACGAGAAAAATAATAAAACCATATAAATTGTTATAACTCATGTCATAAACCTGTTCAGTTGGCTAGACCTCACTTAAAAAAAAGGAACAACACAAAAACCAATTGACAAAAACACCATACGATATATAAAAAAACACAAAACACAAAACTTTTAAATATTCAGCCGTAATAAAAAAAGATCATCACTGCATAACCAAAAACAAGTGTATAACGTTTCAACTTAAAAATGGAAGTATAATCATTCGATCGAAAACCACTGTGAACAAACACAAAAATAAAAATGACTTATCCGACACTCCCTAATCGTCAGCTTCGTCCTCGTCAGCTTCGTCCTCGTCTGCTTCGTCCTCGTCTGCTTCATCCTCGTCAGATTCGATCACCTCTTTTCCCCAGTCTTCCTCGGAACTAATGTCTTCTTGTTTCCTTTTAGGGTGTTTACAGGTACGTCTGTTGTGACCGTACCTAAAGCAATTTTGACAACGACGTCTCTTATTACCCGTTTGGCTTCTTGCAATTTCACGTTTAGACTTCATCCGTTTCGGCTTACCCATACCTTTAAATCTAGTTCCAACGAGGAGACGAACAGTAACTGTAGATGGTTGGGTATTGCCGGTTATTTCAGCAAATTTTTCCCTACGACTCTTACGAGGTGCACTCCCGACTGCCTCGTCAGCTAAATCGAAAAACTTAACCACATGATCCCTAAATGAGCACAATGCATCGAAATTGGTAACAAGTTTGTTAATAACCGACTCTGTATGTTGTGTTATCTCATGTACAACCCGGTTTACTTCGTTATACCGATCTTCATCCTCATTCATACCTAAAATAACACCAGGAGAACTATTGGTAACAACCTCCCTCGTCCAACGTCTAAGTTTATATCGTTGAGGGAATTCCGTCACGTCAAGCATCCCAAGCACACAGAATATGAGTGAGCACAACAACCCAAACTGTTCGAATCTTTTGCATGTACAACATATATTCATGTCGGCCTCCCGCACCATTACCTATAAGTCACAACAAAAAACATATAAATTGTTACAAAAAAAATCGATTAAGCAAATGACACCATACTAATTCATGTGCCGGATCCAAGTATATTTAAAGAAAAATGTAAACAAAACAAAGAAAAAAAAAGTCTACTGTATACCTCGAAGAAAGTGGTGCATGGTTGTTCTCAATCCTTCACAAAAAAATTAACGAAGTCATCCATAGTTTCCCACTTTCCAATAACACATCTATGAATACCGTTTTGTATCTCCAATTGGACATCAAAAAAATAGTCTGTGTGTATAACCTCGCGGCTTCCTCCTCGAAAGCAAAGTCTACAGCCCATATATCAGCAACCATGTTTCTAGTTTCATGGTCGTTCTTCCTATGCTCATGTCTTTGAGCTTCAATTGCAGAATCAAAATGGCCCAAAAATTCGACAAGGGTGCACTCCGGGTTGCAAAACTGTCCAAAAAAATGGTTCTCACTCTCTGAACAGATGATGTACGCATGAGCCCAGACATGTACTAATCACGATAATACGTCGATATCCAACTACCCCTTATCTGATAAATAGACTGTAACCATTCATACTCAGAGAGATTAAAATCATTCATTATGGTACCCCATTCGCTTTCAAACTTCTCGGCCAGTACAGAATTGGTCCACACAATGGAACACAACCTCTTCTTGAAATCTGTACTATTACAAATCATAGGGCCAACCTAAAACACAATTGAAAAAAATTGAAAACAAAAATAAATACAACACAAACAAAAATGAAGCAAAATTAATAGATTGAATAAGCAAAAACACCTTAAAAGTAAGCTTGTCTATTATATGCCACATGCATAACCTATGCATACTATTAGGCCATGTATCTTCAATAGCCTTCTTCATTGTGGGGTCTTGGTCGGTCACAACCACCGGAGGAGCACGACCAAAAGATTCACGAAAAACCCTAAGCAACCAACTATACGTTTCAGCGGTTTCGTTCCCTATTATATCGGCTCCAAGTGTAACGTTACGATTATGGTTGTCAATACCGGTAAATGGTACGAAGATCATCTTGTACCTATCACAAAAAACACCATATAAATAACTTTTATATAAAGCTAAAAACGATTTTATAAAAAAAATAATCAACAAAATTGATTAGTAAACAAACTTGTTACGCCAATATGTTGCATCAAATGACACGTCACGTCACTGAAAACTGAAAAATTCCGCTTCGCCTCCTCGTCTGCCCAGAACAAAGCCCTTAGTATACCATCTTCAGAGGTTGTATACTCCATTGAAAAGTTTGGCATATACTCTTTCTTTCTCAACAACCGTTTAATCATCATATCAGCATCAAACTCAGATATGTACCTGTTTAAATCTCGCTTAAAATTCTTGAAATCGGATTTGGTTGCCCCAACCTTGTCAAAACCACCATACAATGTCCTCATGATATTAAATGCTTTCACATGTCCAATATTTATCGCACTCAAAGCATTAACCGCTTGCTCTTGGGTATAATTCAATCCTCGGTTAACGGGGAGTAAATACCTATCCTCATCAGCAATAAAAGAGTGGTTATGGTCCTCCTTGAAATAGTATACCTCATATAAATTCATCCCGTTAAGCTTTAGGCACATACGTGCCTCGCAACCAGTCCTAATAGAAGGGAACCGACGAGTAGATTTCCTTTTTGAGCCTATATTTGAGGTGTCGACCACTTTAGAAGAATCGATCACCTTAAAAGATTGGTCCCTTCCTTTGAGCAAACAAAGTATTTGGATTTAACAACATCCTGTTGCTTATATTGGGAAGACTTTCTGGCGGTAAAGCCTGCAGCCATCGCGTACTTTTGATAAAAGAGTAATGCATTATTCAGTGTGTCGAAAGTCATCTTCTCTCTCGTCCTAAGCGAATCTTCCACCTCAGGTAAAAAAGTCCTCTTACCAGAATTAGGAGATAAACGTGGATGCCCAACAAGCTGGTAATTATGAGACCCTATAAAATAACACCACATCTAACATAAATAACACCACAGCCGTATGTATTAAAAACCAGCACAAAATATCCCGTTAATAAACACCATGAAGGAACACAACTGTATTTGATATCACCGTAAAAACACCACGTATAACAGGTAAAAAACACCATGAAGGAACACAACTGGATTTTAAAAACACCATGCAGTACCAGGACTGTATTAAAAACACCATGAACAGAACAGAACTGTATTAAAAAACACCCTGAATTCCTATAAAGAAGCAACATGAAGGAACACAACTATATTTTAAAAAACACCATGCAGGACCAGGACTGTAATAAAAAACACCATGAAACAGAACAGAACTGTATTACTAGGGGCTGTAAAAAACCCACTGAATAACACAACTGTATTAAAAAAACACCATGAATGAACACAACTGTATCAGCACATTTGGCCCCTTAATAATCACCGTGAAGGAAAAATTGGTTATAACATAAAAAACACCACATGATATAGAAAAAAATACACCATGAATTCCTATAAAGAAATAACACCACATGTTGTAACCACATACACACACGGTTTCAAAAGAGTGTTTATGCAGATAGTGGATAAACTGAATAACAAAACAAAATACGATACATGAACAAATAACACCCTGCACTCCATTCCTATATATACGCCATTTAGAACAGTAATATTCATTCAGATGACATTAAAAAAAGTATGTAACAACCCGCGATCTAATACAGACAATAACCCTACGAAAACATACCTGATCCATGATTCTCCATATGAATGCAGCGTTTTCAATAGAAATCGTAACAATCGATCTATCCGGGTATACGTTATCGAGGATGGATTGACAATCACGTATGAATTCTAATCGAATATTGATGAATTTTAAAACAAATATGAACCCTGCAATTTTATCAACATCTTGCGCAAAGTCAAATTGATTATCTCCGAATATAACCGGTTTTCGTTATATAGAATAATTACCAAGAATAGATTTTATTAGGGAAATTACCATTATACCCTAAATCTTAAAAAAAAACAGGACACATGGCACAACCATATTCCTTCTTACCCTTCTCACACTTTTAAATTTTCTCACATGAACCTATACCTATATATATATATATATATATATATATGTGTATTAATTTTTTGAAAAATAGTACTGAGTGATCCAGCAAAAAAAATAAAAACTAAACATATTTTTTCTTGATTTTTAAAATGTTTACCACTGGATGGTGCGATTGCCATGAAATCCAAAAGAAAAAAGAAAAATAATCTTCTTGTTCAATTTTGTCACAAAGAGAATAACTAGAACTACAGGATTTTTCTATTTTTTAGTTTTTACTTTTATAATATTTCAGAAAATCATAATTTTTTGGTATGTTTTAACTTATTTATTAATTTTATTAAATAAATTGCAAGTGTTAGTTATCATTTCTTTGAAGTTTTTTTATTTTTTAATAACGATCAAGATTTGAAAAAGCTTGGCCTTTTTTCAAGAATCAAAACTTTGAATTTTAAATCAACTTCATACCAAATCAAGCTCTTTGAATTCACATCGAGAGCTGGTTATGACTTGACTCACCTACATGTTTATCAAATTGTTCTTAGTCAACCCCATACTAAGTCAAGGCCTTGGTCAAAATTTGAATTTGGTTTAGAGTGCGAGTCGAGAGCTGATTATTGCCACCTGCATGTTTATCAAATTGTTCTTAGTATGTAACGGAATATTTTATCACTCTAAACTTCTTTCTTCATCATCAATTGTCAAATAATTACAACCATTCAAAAGCCGAAGCAAATGTTAAACCCTTGAATAACCATTTAAATGTTACAACTATTATAGGAATCAATTACAAGATACACATAAAATTTAAACTAATCTTCAAATCTTAATCAATCATCACAACTAACTCTCTGAATTGTCATTAAAACTAATCTTCAAATCTTAATCAATCATCACAAGGTTCAGAAAGCTTAAATCCATTCCCGTTTAGCTTCTCTCCTTTCAGTGCTAAACTAAAAATCTCTGATTCTTGAAAACTGCTGACTCAGCTAAAACCTTGCTTTGAGTGGAAGCCATATCCATGAAAGATGAGCTTTCTGCTTGACAAAGAAGTATCATCTGTAGAATGAACGAACCATTGTAAGTAACTAAAAAAGCCTTGAACAAAGTAAAACATGATACAATAACGTCTACACGTGATTGGGGCTTACGATTTATAAACTTTTGATTAAGCCTATTAACCACACTTGCAAGTTTTGGATCATCATGCTGTGGCAGCTTCAACCTCACAAAAAAATGTAATCATCAGTCACCCCGGCCACTTCAACGAAGGAACATCTGTAGATATTTAAATAAGGTTAATCAGAAATGTCATTTTTTAGGTTAGTTACCTGCATCACGTGGGCAGATCTTATCTTCGGCATGGTGATACATTCCTATGAACAATCACCATGCTATCAAGATTACTTAACACGCAATCTTCAGTTCCCTGCATCAGGAATCAGTCAGTTAGTATAATTAGCAACATAAACAAAGAGTTAAAGATAACTAACCATTCGCCTGTCTAGGATCAGCAACTGGAGGCAGAGGATGCGTCTGAAGCGGCAGTGGTGAACTAGGGTTTACCGACAGTGGCAGTCAGAAGCGGCGCTGAATAAAATGGAGAATTAGGTTTTATTTATAATGGTGCCTTCATGTGAGATTTTGCATTTTAACCCCTCCTTTTTACACTCTATTATCTATTAATTACCCCTCTCGCTCTTTCATTTTAGTATTATGTTTGCTAAGACTAAAAAGTTATATATATATATATATATACACACTTATGATATACTTCAAACTACACATGTTTACATTAGTTTTCACATCACATAGTCGTGTGTTATCTCTATGACACATTTGATCGAATTAGGTTCGAAACATTCATCTGAACATTAATCCACGTATACATATACGAATATATGGGTGGGTGGGATAGCAACTCCATTATGCATGTGCTTCGAAATCACATAGCAATATGTGAATTGTTGTGCAGTTATATAGCATGTGTGCTAAGTAGAGTTACTAAAACATGTACGCGTGAATTCTTAAATGCTTCAAATCTTAAGAATTTAACTTTGAATATACTCAAGATTCCTGTTTTCATGTGAGGGAGAAGGGAGGGGGGTTATGATTGCATAGCCAAGTTTAGAGCTTTTCCATATAATTAAAATTTTTTGGAACATTTTACTAGGCGATTAATATGCTGATGTGTGCTTTAGCGTTGCAGAAATCTAATCTTAGATGTTCTTTCAAAAATATGACAACACTTAAACGTGTTTAACAAACTTCTTTCCCTTACAATAAACTTTGATCTTAATTTACATAAAAATGTGTAATAAAAATAAAATGCCCTAATTTGAAGATATGATTTATGATCACATATTTTTAATAGTTTCGTCTCGTATTTAGAGTGACAGCGGATAAAGATTACAAAGCCAAGTTTTACGGTTCACTTTTGCTTAGCTATCAAGGTTCATATTTACAAGAAGGAAATACAATGATGATGTGTTACACATTGCGAAAGAAACACATTTGTAAAAAAAAAATAACACTTCATTTGAAGTTCCATGTGAAAAATGAGTGTCACTTTATTGTACACATAAAAGGGTTTGAGAAGGGGAAATCAGGCATATCAATTAAACATATTCTCATTTTTCATATCACATAGTTGTCTACCTCTACGCCACTTTTAACCAACGTCATTAAAACACACATCTACCTGTATATGGGAACTCACATTGTTGTGACAACTGCTTCTTCCACACGATTTTTTCCTCACATAAAAAATATGTATCTTGTTGAGTAATAATATAACACGTGCTAGGTGGAGACTGAGGCACTTTACTATAATCACAACCAACCATGAAATTAAGAAGCGCACACGCGATTTCTTAGATTCTTCATAGATTTGAAGATTGTAATTTGATCCTATTAAGATCCGTGTTTTAGTTAGATTTCCAAAGTACATTTTTGCATGTAAAGATCCTATAGCCATGTTTTGAACTCTTAGCTTCTGTTTAGATTTCCAAAGTACAGTTTTGCATAAAGGATATATATATATGTTTGTGATGCATTTTAACATTATGATAGAAAATCCCTTTTCACAATTAAGATGTTCTGGTGAAAAATATAATAACACTTAATTTGAGGACTCCTTATGAAAAATGAGTGTCATGTCTTTATGTTTTACACATGAACATTATAATGGGTTAAGAATTCAGAATAATAAACATAAAATGTGTCATGATTTCAAGATTTTGAATTTTGGTAAAAACAAATTGAGCCAAATAAACCAAGTTATCCACCTTCTTGATTTCAACATATAAACGACACTAATGAGTTTCATTATTGCTTGAGCTTAAGCCAACCCAATTTACCAAACAAATCAGGCAAACCCGCCGAATCCACCAGCAAAGGGCAGAGCTTTCAACATTAAGGCAAATACAACCTAAGCTAACAACAATGATGTCACATTTCACCAAATTAGTTATTAAGTATTCACTAGTGTAAATAACGAATTCTATGGGACATGAGTGTGATAGCTACTCTCAATTCATAATTAAGCATGTATTTCAAAATCACATAGAAATACGTGACTTGTTGAGTAGTTGTGACATGTGTGCTAGATAGAGTTATGAAACTTTATTCTAACAACTATAACACTCAGGTGCGAATTCTTAGATGCTTAATAATTTTAAGAATTCAAAATTAAATATACTCAAGACTTTCTTGCTTTCAACTTCTAAGTCAACGAGAAGGGGGAGGAAAAAGATTGTATACCAAATTTGGAGCTTTTCCATGTAATTAAGATTTTGTGGTACCTTTTAATAGGAGAGTAATATGTTCATGATGTGCTTTGATGTTGTGATAATATAATTATGGATATTCTTGCAAAAATTTTTAACAAACGGTATAATGCTTAACCATTTAGAGGCAAATGTCTAACCAATTCAGATTATAGGTTTTAACCATTCAGACTTAGTATAGCGCTTACCCATTTAGAGGCGAATATCTAAACCATATCTGCTTACGAAACAAAAAGTCTCAACCATTAGGTGCTGAACCAGTAAGAGATCTGAACCATTAAGAATCTCACTAAAAGCTAAACAAACAGTCCCTAAGATTCATGCTTTCATTTTTAGGGTGATAAGTGCAAAGATTGCATAGCCACATTTGGAACTTCTATATTTGTTTAGATTAGGAGGTACATTTTGCATGAAGGTAATATATCTGTTTGTAATCTGTTTTAACATTGTAATAGAAAAACATATGCATAATCAAGATGTTCACGAGAATTATCTAGTAACACTTAATTCAAAGTCCTTGTGAAAAATGAGTGCCATCTCAATATGTTGTACACCTGATGTTTTTAACGGATTATGAATTCACAATAATAAACACAAATTTTATTCACTTGTTGATTAATTGCTTTAATTCTTCGATCTGATATTTAGCCTCCTTGTTCTCATATTCTATTCTATGGATCTTAAATTTAAAGTTCAACTTATTTTATAATCTATCCATGTTTGGACTGATTTCCATGAACTCTACAAAAGGGAGATCATGTATTTCTAAATCCTTATATAAGGATTTACAAGAAGAAAGTAACTGTCAACACAATACTTTTGGTAATTGTTACACCCGTTGTAACACATCACGTATTGAAACATAACAAGTACAAAATTAATAAATAAAGTTTCAATTGAGTTTCTAGTCCACCCTAAATAGATTTCTTGTCATAAAGACATCAGTTTCATACAACATGTATTAAAGTATATTTCAATACAAAATGTGCGGTGAGCATACAAGTTTGTCTATATAGCATGAGTATAGAAAACGTCTAAAATCCACATGTCAAATGTATACTAAGTTATATGAATTATACTATCTTGCATGAACTATAAATCAAACCAAAGGTGTAGGTAGGTGGTCTTTGTTTCATCTTCACGTTCCAAAGTGAATTCCGCACCACGTTTTAATTCCCAACGTACCTTGATGATAGGAGTACCACTAAGTCGGAGTAGCTTGACTTCGCGGTACATGATTTCAACCGGTATCTCGATGAAGTGCATAGACTCATTGATGCGTAAGTCGTCGAGTGGACTTTGAAGTCCTTCATCAGCTAGGCACCTATTCAGATTAGAAACATGGAAAATTGGATGTTAGAGTAAGTCGAGTTGATAGGCCACTTTTCCATTCTGTGTAGAATCTTGAAAGGACCTGCATATCGATGAATAAGTTTGCCTTTCTTACCAAAGCATACCACTCCCTTCTGTGGGAATACCTTGAGGAGTACAAGATCACCAACGTTGAATTCCAAAGGGTTGTGTCTCTTGTTAGCGTAGTTGCTTTGACAACTTTGTTCCCTGAGTAGGTTGTCGTGGATTTGTAAAATTTTATCCGTCCTCTCTTGTATGAGCTCAGGACTGGTAATTTTTGATTTGCTGATATCGTGCTAACCAATTGGTTAACAAAATTTACGACCATACAATGTTTCCCAAAGGTGCCATTTGAATACTAGAGTGGTAACGGTTATTTTAAGAGAACTCGACCAAAGCTAAATGTATATCCCAATTGCCACCAAAATCGATTACGCAAGATCGAAGCATATCTTTGAGAGTTTGGATGGTACGTTTGGTTTGTCCATTGGATTAAGGATGGAAAGCCGTACGAAGAATGAGTTGAGTACCCAAAGCATATTGAAATATTGGCAAAGGCGGGAAGTGAATCGACCATCCTGATCCGAAATGATGTCGAGAGGAATACCATGGCGGCAAATGACTACTTCTGTGTGGATACCGCCAATTTCTCAATGCGGTAGTCTTCATGGATTGGAAGGAAATGAGCTGATTTGGTCAATCGATCAATGATCAGCCAAATACTATCATGCTTGGATGATGTTTGTTGGAGCTTGGTAATGAAATCCATGGCAATACTCTCCAATTTTCCACATTGAAATTTTGGGTTGTTAGAGTAGGCCTGAAGGGTGTTGGTGTTCAGCTTTCACTTTGGAGCAAGTGAGGCATTTAGACACGAAGAGAGCAATGTCCTCTTCAGGCCCGACCACAATATAAATGTCGAAGGTCTTCGTAGATCTTGCACGCGCCTAGAAGAATGAAAAACAGATATTTGTGCACTTCCTTTATCAAAATATCACCAAGGTTATCATGGTTTGGAATCCAAATACGATCAACATAATGGAGGATACCTTTAGATTTAGACTCAAGTTAATCCTATTCACCACACTGCACCTCGTCATACAAATTGTCTTCGTTAACAGATGAGTATTGTGCCTCACGAATATGAGATTGGATGTGGGTTTAGATTTGTAAGCAATGAATGCCATGGACCCTGATATGTTTTTACAACTAAGAGCATTGGCCACAACATTCGCTTTACTAAGATAGTAGCGAATTTCACAATCGTAATCGTTTAACAACTCCACCCATCGTCCCTGACGCATGTTGAGTTATTTTTTGGTTAAAGATATGTTGGAGGCTCTTATGATCGGTGAAGACCACACACTTAGTACCATAAAGGTGGTGTTGCCAAATTTTGTGGGCAAAAAAACCGCATTGAGTTCGATATTATGGGTGGTGTAGTTCTTTTCATCAATTTTGAGTTGCCTTGATACGTAGGCAATGACTTTGTCCGTTGCATAAGGACACAACTAAAACCTTGGTTGGGGGCATCGCAATAAACAACGAAATCATCATTCCGTTGGGAAGAGTTAGGATAGGAGCATTACAAAGCATGTCCTTCAGAATTTGGTAAGATTCCTCTTGTTTGGGACCCCCAAACAAATGGTTTATCCTTTTGTATCAACCAAGTGAGAAGCTTGGAGATTTTGGAGAAGCTGGAGATGAACAGGTGGTGATAACCCGCCAATCCAAGGATAGAACAAACTTGGAAAGGGGATTTTAGTTCGATCCAACTCTTGAGGGTTTTGATTTTGGCTGGGTCAACGTGGATACCTTTTTCGTTTACGATGTGGCCAAGAAATTGAACTTCTTTTAGCCAAAATTCACACTTGGAGAATTTTGCGTCGTTCGATTCGATGGAGTTCTAAGATTAAATGCAATGACCCTCATGTTCGGTCTTGGATTTGGTGTAGATTAGAATATCTTCAATAAATACAATCACAAAAAGGTCCAAGTAATGCTTACACATACATTTTATCAAGCCCACGAAAACCGCGGGTACATTGGTTAAGCCAAAAGCCATGACCATGAACTGGTAGTGACAATATCTAGTGTGAAATGTTGTTTTTGGTATGTCTTCTTAAGGACTCAAACCTGATGATGTCCAGAACGAACTTCGATTTTCAAGAAACACGTTGCTCCTTGGAGTTGGTCGAATAGGTCGTCGTTACGAGGAAAAGGGTAACGGTTTTTAAGGTGAGTTTATTAAACTCACGACAATCAATTCACACGATAATCGATACAAGGAAGAGGGTACCGGTTTCTTATGGTGAGTTTAACGAAAAGGACCAGAGTGCCCCACGGAGATATGCTAGGAAGAATGAAGCATTTAACTCTTGAAGTTGTCTTGTTAGTTCTCGCATTCCCGAAGGTGCGAGACAGTAAGGAGATTTCGCCATAGGTGTAGCGTCGGGTATGATGTCAATAAAAAAATCAACGGAATGAGCGGAGAAGACCGGGTATGTCTTCAGGGAAGACTTCGGGAAATTCACAAATGATTGGAATATCATTTACGCTTTTTCCTTCGCCTTTCTTTTCCACAATATGGGCCAAAAAGGCTAAGTACTCCTTACGTAAGTACTTATTCGATTGGACCCACGGCATAAGTTTTTGCCCTTTAGAGGGTTTCTCGCCATAAACATTCATGGTGTCACTACACGAAAAAGGAATGTGAATAAATTTTTCAAAGCAAATGACTTTGGCATGGACCTTGGTAAGCCAATTCATGCCTACTATGATATCAAAACTACCCAATTGCATGGGTATGAGTTCGATCGGAAATTCATGCTAATTGAGAATGAGAACACAATTACGATGAACAAAATCAATGGTGATAGATTTCCCATTGGCGACTTCGACAGTCAGTGATTTTGGCAACTTAGAGCTTGCAAAAAATTTTACGGATACAAAACTTTTATCCGCACCTATATCAAATAGTAAAGAAGCATATATTGCGTTTGCAGGAAACATATCATTCACTACATCATTATCATTTTAAGCTTGGTTGGCGTTGATATTGAAAGCATTCCATGTGGACTTTGAGCTTATCCTTGAGCATTTTTCGAGCATTGGGGACTTAGGTGGGTTAGGTCGCCACATTTGTAGTAAGCTCCAACATTACTTGCCGATGGTTTTTGATTTTGGTCATGGGTTTGGTGACCTTATGGTACTAGCCCACTTCGGCATGTGGTGGCGAAATGCCCATATCTGTTGCAAGTCGTACAACATTGGCACGCGATGGAGATTGGATGATGGTAGTGGGACGTGTTACACTTTGGAAAAGTCCCAGTGTAAGCCTTCTTGGTTGGTTCAGGGTTTTGGTTGCTGGGATTTTGTTTGAGTTGGTTTTATGGGGTTACTACGCCAAAGTTACGGTTTTGATGCTTTTGCTTCTTACCATTTTGGTTGTTTTTAGGTTGGGTTTGGCTTCTTTGGGCTTATTGGAAGCGTCGATGATGGCTTGGTTGGTGGTGTTGGTGGAGCCATTGATAGACAATGTTCCATCCTCGACGTAGTTATTGTTGAAGGTGACAAATAAACGGTAGGCTTTCTCTAGGGTTTGAAGTTCGGACGCAACACATTTGTGACAAAAGCTTTTAAATTTGGGTGTTTTAATATCTTGTAATTAGTAAAACGATAAACGGTTAGCGGGTTAAGCATTGTAATAGTGATTGGCCCAAACCCTACTTCTTGGATTCTGAGCAGTGTGTCATGTATACCTTGAAAATATTTAGTTTTGAACATATTTTTCTGAGCCCTTAAATAATCAAGACAACTTTGCTTTATACATACGTTTATGTCTACCAAATATCAATGGAAAAGACAACCACGTTGTAGCAAAACTGAATAAATGTTTGCCCGACCGTGAATCATGTAGCTAGCACACAGTCATTGTTAAATTTCTTTCAAGAAGCGACTAACCGTGCTCACCATATAAAAGGATTAGAGGACATGGTAATGCCATGCATAAAGGGTGCAGTTTATTAATATGTTGCTCATTGTTCAAGCGTATAACAATGTCAAAGTCTTTTTTTGTGGGCATAGTTTCATATACAACGCCACCCATTGTACCTTGTTACAATGTATCCTACGATTTCTGCTTAGGTGAATAGTAAAGATAAGCTGTGAAATCTGCAACATCGTTTGAGCAACAAATATCTCGAGCGGCACCTCATTGATATTTGAGCCAAGCAATAATCGCCCATTTTTCTTGTTACACTTCTTTATGTTTCATCATTGATTATTGTTATATTTGCTTTTAAACATATGCTTATATTTTTATAGTCATCAAATTAAGGAGTGTATTTTACAATACGTAACCATATATTAAAAAGACACATACGTATATCTATATATATATATATATGAAGGTTTAAATGAAAACGCTAAATATTGTGAAAAACGTGAAAAAAACTCCAAATTAAAAAAAAAGATTTGCACTTATCATTGTTATTCGGATACAATGTTATAAATTTCATTTGCTCGTTTCAATTTATATGAATTTATAAATAAAAAAATTTACACATGTGTAAGTTTGCCATTTACACATATGCAAATTTGTTATATTTTTACATATGTAAAAATTTTAATAAGAGTGATTTTATGAGAAAAATGAATTATTTGATGTGGTAAGTTTTTTTTTGATATTGTATTTTAGTTACAATGAGATTTTTATTAAAAAACGGTCTTGATTGGTTTTTTCATTAGTTTACACTGTTCTCGTCAGTTCTCAAGATAACCTTCCCATATATATATATATATATATATATATATATATATATATATATATATATATATATTACACATGCAATTTGACAACTACAAAAACCACTTGTAACACTTAAAACTTTTCTAACTAAATACAGTGAGAAAATAGACACACTTGTGCAAACAATAACCAGTAACCTTGTATGTAAGCTAAACCAAATTAACAAATATGTTTATGAAGTTGTCATGTTATCATGTTTAACTTGAAATTAATTCATTAAATTAGTTAAAATAAATATAGTGTTACAATTATATTTCACCATTAAGATAGTACTAGCAACATTAACCGCGTGCGTTGCGACACGTGTATACCTCAAGCTTCCAAATGAAGACTCGAAATTTATGTAAAATACAATGCACTCAAAAGAAAGTATACGAAAAAATACAATGCCTTTTTAAACGCTTGCCCTATAGCCATGGCCGTGTTACAGGAAATTTGTGTAAAACATATTGCACTCAAAAGAAGGAAGGAAGTTTTCAGTAATTTATAACTCCTAAAACCCATATAGATATAACCAAGTTAGTGAAAAAAGTGTAAAAACCTTAGATACACAAAAGGATGGAGGGACAAAACAAAAATTTTCAATTACTTGTAATTTTGCAAAGTGTTTATAAGGTTATAGGAAAACACCAAGGTTAAAACTTCAGTGTAGTGTATGAGGGTTTAGTCTGAACGCCAATATAAAAAACAATGAGAAATGGAAACCTGTTAAAACCAGATGCATAAATTCAAACATAGTTCCTAAAACACCATGCAAACATAACCAAATTAGTGAAAATACTAATTGTAAAAGTTCAAGGGTAAAACGAGCAAATTATAAAAGTTAAGGAAAGAGAGATTAAAAGTGTTAGTTGTCAAAGTGGAGGGGTGTTGGCACCAGAATTTATGTTAGTGTACTATATTATATTAGATTGTAATGTAATGCATGTTACTTGTTATGTTTTGTTGTAGTATATCATATCTTATTACTTTTGATATGATAAGATATAATATTAAATGATATGATACGATTGGATAGATACTATATGATATGATATCCCTAGACATAACATTATATCAAGTTATCATTACTTCCTAAACGAGTATTTTAAACCAAAGCTATCAACGGACCAAAAACCTAAAACTATTAACTATTTTCTTAGTTTTTGTTAGATAACCTACCAGCTGAGTCCTATAATAAATAAAAGAGTAAATTACTTTTTTAGTTTCTTTGTTTTATTAGTTTTAACCACTTAAATCCAAAATCAAAAGGTTTAACCGTTCATTTTATAACCTTTTGAATCGAACTTTTTAAGACGTGTACTTTTGATTTTGAACTCATGTGGTTAAAATTATTATAACAGAGGACTCAAAATGTTATAAAATATGTGGTTAGGAACTCCGAACGTTCAAATTTTTTATTTTTTACTCAAGTGATTAAAACCATTAAAATAAAGACTCAAAAAGTAATTCCCTCTAAATAAAAAAAATATCTGTTAATTGTTATTGATTTTTTAACAACAAATTACGGATATATAGAAAAGTATTTTTGTATTGCAACTATATTCAACTATAGTGGTAATGGATCACATAAAATCCAAGAAAATAAAAACAATATTAATTTTGATAAGTTTTATCCAAATAGTTTTTTTTATAAATTCGCACACAACAGTTTACTTATATTTGGTTTTTTCTCCTCAAAAAGTTTTTTATATGATACCATAAATGAATTTACAGATGATATTATACCTTTACACTACTACAAAAATGAGTATCAATAACATATTACTAGAGTAATTACCAACAAATAAGATAACCATATATATATATATATATTTTATAGAAAAAGGCTATTGAGTGATTCTAGGAATAGAAAATAAAAAATAAAAATATAATTTTATAAATAAGTTTTGTCCAAATAGTTTTGATAAGTTTTGTCCAAATAGTTTTTTATATGAAACCATACAAAAATATTATACATCATACAATATATTATACCATACAATAATGTTATGGAACCTATAAATAAATTTACAGATGATATTATCCCATTACACTACTACAAAAATGAGTATCAACTACATATTACTAGAGTAATTACCAACAAAGCTCACCTAAGATAACCATATATATATATATATATATAAATTTTATACAAAAAGGCTATTGAGTGATTCTACGAATATAAAATAAAAACTAAAAATATTTATCAATTTTATTTAAAAGTTTAGGAACGGCCGTTTTAGATTAGTTTCATTTTAAATTTTTGCCATAAAGAAATTGATTAGAACTCCACGAGGGTTTTTTTTAAATATTTTACTCTTTTAGTATGTTTTCACAAAATCTTATTTTTTAGATAATTTCAAGTGTTGGTTAATTATTAATTACTTGAAGTTTTTTTCATTTTGGTATTAACTATCAGTTAGTCTTCAATCTAAAACACCTGGCCTTTTTTTAAGAATAGAGGTTACGAACTTAAAATCAACTCGATTCCAAGTCAGGCCCTTGGTCAAAAATTCAATTTAGTTTAGAATTTCGTTTAAACTATATGTGTATCAAATTGTATGTACCCAAATATTTTTATCACTCTATACTTTTTCTTAATTATCACTTGTCAAATAATTACAAACATTCTAAAGGCGAAGCACATGTTAAACTTTTGAATAACTATTTATAAAATAAATCTGTTCTAGGAATCGATTACAAGATAGACATAAAATTATAAAAGAGGGTATTCTTATGGAAAAAATTCAAATCTTAATCAATCATCACAACCAACAGTCTGAATTGTCATTAAAATCTTCAAATCTTAATCAATCATCACAAGGTTGAAGAAAGCTTATATCCATTCTCATTTAGCTTCTCTCCTTTCTGTGCCAAACTAAAAATCTCCGATTAAAACCACGTCAACAAACCGCATGGTCGGGTCCACAACCACCCGTAGTTGCATAATGTTGTCATTATTTCTGTCGAGCCACAACTCGGTTTCACCTTGAGACTTGTGAAGGTGCATCTTCAGATGAATGGTCTCGATATAGTTGGGCATACCACACTTGCAAGTTTTGGATCATCATGTTGTGGCAGCTTCAAGGTTTTTTGAACCAACCGAAAAACAGTACCTCCTCCACATAGCTCCCGAAATAACATCTGTTTGCATAGTGATTGAAGGACACTGCAGAGAAGATTCACAGAGATTAATAGTTACACGCACAGCAGTAAAAGCTGCTATCGTGAACTTATCAACCTGACAAAAAAAATGTAATCATCAGTTAACAAAGGATTCCAATACAAAAAGCATATGTAGATATTTAATTAAGGTTAATCAGAAATGTCATTTTTTAGGTTAGTTACCTGCATCACGTTCGCAGATCTCATCTTAGGCATGGTGATACATTCCTATGAACAATCACCATGCTATCAAGATTAATTAACACGGAATCTTCAGTTCCCTACAGCATCAGGAATCAGTCAGTCAGTATAATTATTAACATATAAACCAAGAATTAAAGATAACTAACCATTCCTCTGTCTAGGATGGCAAGTGGAGGCAGAAGATGCGACTGAAGTGGCAGTGGTGAACTAGGGTTTACCGACAGTGGCAGTCAGAAGCGGCGCTGATTAAAATCGAGAATTAGGGTTTCATTTATAATGGTGCCTTCATGTGAGATTTTGCATTTTAACTCCTCTATTTTATACTAATTTATATATTAATTACTCATCTGGCCCTTTCATTTAGTATTATGTTAGCTAAGACTAAAAAATTATGCATATGTGCTTAACATATACTTCAAACTATACATGTTTACATTAGTTTTTTACATTTCGTAGTCGTGTATCTCTATGTCACATTTCATAGAATTTGGTTTGAAGCATTCATACACATACATATATACGAATTACATGGGTGGGTGGTATAACCACTCTCATCATATGATTATGCATGTGCTTCAAAATCATAGCGGTATGTGATTTGTTGTGCAGTTATATGACATGTGTGCTAGGTAGACTTAGTGAAACTTTATTCTAACAGCTATAGCACATACGTGTGAATTCTTTGATGCTTCATAAATCTTAAGAATTCAACATTAAACATACTCAAGATTCTTTTTTTCTTCTCAGGGAGAAGAGAGGGGCACTATGATATATAATTAAGATTTATTGGTACATTTTAATAGGCGAGTAATATGCTCATTTGTGCTTTAGCGTTGCATTAATCGAATCTTATATGTTCTTTCAAAAATATGACAACACTTAAACATGTTTAACAACTTCTTTCCCTTAATTTGATCTTATTTATATAAAAATGCGTAATAAAAAAATGTCCTAATTTGAAGATATCATTTATCACATATCTTTAATAGTTTTGAAAACATTGGAGCGATTACTTAGGTTCTTCGTAGATTTTAAGATTTCATTTTAGATCTGGTCTCGTCTATAGAGAGACAGCTGGTAAAGATTACAAAGCCAAGTTTGGCGCTTTCACTATTGTAGATATCGAAGATAATATTTACAAGAAGGAAATACAACCATGATGTGTTATAAGCTGGGAAAGAAACACATGTGTACTAATATATGTTCTTAAGAATAACTAATAAAAGTTCATTTGTAGTTCCTTGGGAAAAATGAGTGAACTATAATGTACACATGAAGTTTTTAAAGGGTTTGAGAAGGAGAAATCAAGTATATCCATTAAACCTATTCTCGTCTTTCATATCACATAGTCTACCTTTATCTCACTTTTAAACAACTTCATTAAAACACACATCCATGTATATTAGGGAGCACATTGTTGTGATAACTGCTTGTTCCACACATGATTTCTTTTCCAACCCACATAGAAATATGTATCTTGTTGAGAAATAATATAACACGTGCTAGGTGGAGACCGAGGCATTTTACTATAGTCACAACCAATCATGAAATTAAGAAGCACATAAGCGATTTCATAGATTCTTCATAGATATGGTGGTACATTTTAATAGGAGAGTAATATGTTCATCACGTGCTTTAACGTTGTGATTATATAATCATGGATGTTCTTGCAAAAAATATGACAACAAACGTACATAGTTCAAACTACACTTCTTTATGTTAGATTCTAAATTATGTGCATAGTCATGTATCTCTATGTCATATTTACCAAGTTAGTTTTAAGCATTTATCACGTACATAACAAACTACATGGGTCATGGTTGGGATAACCACTATCACCACACGATTATGCATGTGTTTCAAATTCAAATAAAAATATGTGAATTGCTGGTGGTTATATGACATGTGTGATAGGTAGAGTTAGTGAAACTTTATTATAGCAACTATAGGAACAGGGGTGTGGTATAACACCTCTTGCCACATCTGACCCTTTGGTTCCACAGAGCGCCCCCAAATCACTTCTAAGGTGCCAAAGTTCATTTCACAAAGCCCATAACATGCATTTTTGCACCATTTCAATGTTGGTCATCAACATGACCGTTTACCAACGGTCCAATTTACTAAAAAAGACTAAATTATTATTAATATATACATATATTGTACACACACCAATCACAAACTAGCTCACTAAACACACACATTCTCTCCAATCATTTTTATAATAAGATGTCATCCCACTCTTCATTTGGTTCCGACTGAATGATTGACGATATGCTTATGGTAGTGATAAAGAAGACGATTTAGTATTTGCGAGAAGAAGTTGAATCGTCTACAATGCGTACCAGACAAATCCCTCTTGAACGAGATTGATTAGGTTCTCTTAAACTTTTAATGCATGATTATTTTTGTGAAAATCTGTACCATGCACAGTTTAGGCGTGGGTTTGGTATAAGCCGTCATCTTTTTTTAAGAGTTTTTAATAATCTTATGGGCCAATATCCATTTTTCACACAAAAAGAACGTGTTAGTCGCAAATTTGGATTATCTGATTACAAATGTGTACAACCACAATCCGGAAACTTGCGTATGACATAGCGAAGCCAGTGATGCGTGGGACAAATATTTAAGGATGTCGCATAACATAATATTGGAGGACTCCAGCAGAGTCTTTTGTGCAGAGAGTTATGACGAAGGTAACCAACCGACGAACCCACTACTTACCTATGCTCGGAAAGAAATTATCCGAGCGTAATACGATACAAGGACACACACCTTAACCTTCAAGTTTAACCTTTTAAGCGAGTACCTCTGGTTTTATTGTGAACAAGGAGGAGACGACGAGGGAAGGTGTGTAGTTTTTTAGTTTAACCTTTAAAGCATTTTTAGGTTTGTATTTTTTCATCAATTTTAAAATCTAGATTAATATATCAAAACTAAATAATGTTTAAATTTACATAAAAATAATAACTAGTTAATGATGATTAGGGCTTTAAACATTGCAAGAATGTTAAAGTAAAATGCTTCAAAGCCTCCTCATATGAGGTGGCGCCTAGATGGAGCTAACTTAGCATAACAAAGCCCCTAGCGACTTTAAACCATACCCGTGAGCCTAACACATACGTGCGAATTCTTAGATGCTTCATAAATTTTAAGAATCCTACGTTAAATATACTCAAGATTCTTGCTTTCATCTTGAGAGTGAATACGAAAGGGGAGGAATAATTTTGCATAGCCAAGTTTAAAGCTTTTCCATGAAATTAAGATTTTGTAGTGCATTTTAATAGGAGAGTAATATGCTCATGATGTGCTTGGACGTTGCCATAATATAATCTTGGATGTTCTTGCAACAATATGACAACACCTAAACATGTACATTTTAACAACTTCTTTCCTTAAAATGTTCGATCTTAATTTATTATAAAAATGTGTATTAAAAAATATCTTGATTTGAATATATGATTTATGATCACATATCTTTAATAGTTTTGAGAACATACTCTAGTAAAACCCTAAAATAAGCACTCGAGTAATTACTTAGATTCTTTTTAGATTTTAAGATTTCATTTTACATCCCGTAAGGTGGATTGATGGCTTGTCTTGAGAGTGATGGCGGGTAAAGACTACAAAGCCATGTTTGGCGCTTTTCTCTTTTGTGTAGATTTCAAGGATGGTATTTACAAGAAGGGAATAGAATCATGATCTGTTATATGTTGTGGTAGAAATACATATGCAAAATCAGATGCTCTTGAAAAAAAAAAAACTAATGAAGTTCCTTGTGAAAAATGTGAGTCGATACAATACACATGAAGTTTTTAAAGGGTTTTAGAAGGATAAATCAAGTATATCCAATTAACCTATTCTCTTTTCTATAAAACCATAGTAGTAAACACATCATACACTTCCACAAAGAAAAAAAAATATCTTCTAGATGTGGTTATGAAATATTTCAAGTTACAGATGATTAGGTTAGTTTTCATGTCACATAGTTATCTACCTCTATGTCACTTTTAACCAACTTCATTAAAACTCACAACCATACGTATAAAGGAGCACATTGTTGTGACAACCGCTTCTTCGATACGTTTTTCCAACTCACATAGATATATGTATTTTGTTGAGGACTATAACTAATGCACTTTACTATAATGACAACTTTTTAAGACATGTATTTTTAATTTTGAACTTATGTGGTTAAAATTATTATAACAGAGGACTCAAAACGTTATAAAATATGCGGTTAGGAACTCCGAACGTTCAATTTTTTATTTTGTACTCAAGTGATTAAAACTATTAAAATAGGGACTCAAAAAGTGATTCCCTCTAAATAAAAAAAATATCTATTGTTATTTTTTAACAACAAATTACGGATATATAGAAAAGTATTTTTGTATTGCAACTATATTCAACTATAGTGGTAATGGATCACATAAAATCCAAGAAAATAAAAACAATATTAATTTTGATAAGTTTTATCCAAATAGTTTTTTTAATAAATTCGCACACAACAGTTTACTTATATTTGGTTTTTTCTCCTCAAAAAGTTTTTTATATGATACCATAAATGAATTTACAGATGATATTATACCTTTACACTACTACAAAAATGAGTATCAACAACATATTACTAGAGTAATTACCAACAAATAAGATAACCATATATATATATATATATATATATATATAATATATATATAAATTTTATAGAAAAAGGCTATTGAGTGATTCTAGGAATAGAAAATTAAAAATAAAAATATAATTTTATGAATTTTATTTAAAAGTTTAGGAACGGCCGTACAATATTTTAGATTAATTTCATTTTAAATTTTTGCCATAAAGAAATTGATTAGAACTCAACGAGGGTTTTTTTAAATATTTTACTCTTTTAGTATGTTTTCACAAAATCTTATTTTTTGATGTCTTAGCATATTTATTGATTTTATTAGATAATTTCAACTGTTGATTAATTATTAATTACTTGAAGTTTTTTTCATTTTGGTATTAACTATCAGTTAGTCTTCAATCTAAAAGACCTGGCCTTTTTTAAGAATAGAAGTTATGAAATTAAAATCAACTCGATTCCAAGTCGAGCCCTTGGTCAAAAATTCAATTTAGTTTAGAATTTCGTTTAACTATATGTTCATCAAATTGTATGTACCCGAATATTTTTATCACTATATTTTTTCATCATTATCACTTGTCAAATAATTAAAAGCATTCAAAGGCGAAGCACATGTTAAACCCTTGAATAACTATTTATAAAATAAATCTGTTCTAGGAATCGATTACAAGATAGACAAAAAATTATAAAAGAGTGTATTCTTATGGAAAAACTTCAAATCTTAATCAATCATCACAACCAACAGTCTGAATTGTCATTAAAATCTTCAAATCTTAATCAATCAACACAAGGTTCAAGAAAGCTTATATCCATTCTCATTTAGCTTCTCTCCTTTCTGTGCCAAACTAAAAATCTCGGATTAAAACCACGTTAACAAACCGCGTTGTCGGGTCCACAACCACCCGTAGTTGCATACTATTGTTATTATTTCTGTCGAGCCACACCTCGGTTTCACCTTAAGCCTTGTGAAGGTGCATCTTCATATGAATGGTCTGGAAATAGTTGGGCATACCACACTTGCATGTTTTGGATCATCATGTTATAGCAGCTTCAAGGTGTTTTGAACCAACCGAAAAACAGCACCTCCTCCACATAGCTCCCGCAATAACATCTGTTTGCATAGTAATTGAAGGACACTGCAGAGAAGATTCACAGAGATTAATAGTTACACGCACAGCAGTAAAAGCTGCTATTGTGAACTTATCAACCTGACAAAAAATTGTAATCCTCAGTTAACAAAGGATTCCATTACAAAAGCATCTGTAGATATTTAAATAAGGTTAATCAGAAATGTCATTTTTTAGGTTAGTTACCTGCATCACATTCGCAGATCTCATCTTCGGCATGGTGATACATTCCTATGAACAATCACCATGCTATCAAGATATATTAACACGCAATCTTCAGTTCCCTGCAGCATCAGGAATCAGTCAGTCAGTATAATTATTATAAAACAAGAATTAAAGATAACTAACCATTCTTCTGTCTAGGATCGGCAAGTGGAGGCAGAAGATGCGACTGAAGTGGCAGTGGTGAACAAGGGTTTAACGACAGTGGCAGTCAGAAGCGGCTCTGATTAAAATCGAGAATTAGGGTTTCATTTATAATGGTGCCTTCATGTGAGATTTTGCATTTTAACCCCTCTATTTTACACTCTATTTATCTATTAATTACCCATCTGGCTCTTTCATTTAGTATTATGTTAGCTAAGACTAAAAAATTATGCATATGTGCTTATCATATGCGTCAAACTATACATGTTTACATTAGTTTTTTACATTTCGTAGTCGTGTATCTCTATGTCACATTTCATCGAATTTGGTTTGAAGCATTCATCCACGTACATATATACGAATTACATGGGTGGGTGGTATAGCCACTCTCATCATATGATTATGCATGTGCTTCAAAATCACATAGCGATATGTGATGTTGTGCGGTTATATGGCATGTGTGCTAGGGAGACTTAGTGAAACTTGATTCTAACAGCTATAGCACATACGTGTGAATTCTTTGATGCTTCATAAATCTTAAGAATTCAACATTAAACAAACTCAAGATTCTTTTTTTCTTCTCAGGGAGAAGAGAGGGGCGCTATGATATATAATTAAGATTTTTGGTACATTTTAATAGGCGAGTAATATGCTCATGTGTGCTTTAGTGTTGCATTAATCGAATCTTATATGTTCTTTCAAAAATATGACAACACTTAAACATGTTTAACAACTTCTTTCCCTTACAAAAAAAATTTGATCTTATGTATATATAAATGTGTAATATAAATAAACTGTCCTAATTTGAAGATATGATTTATCACATATCTTTAATAGTTTTGAAAACATTGGAGCGATTACTTAGATTCTTTATAGATTTTAAGATTTCATTTTAGATCTCGTCTCGTCTTTAGAGTGAAGCGGGTAAAGATTAAGCCAAGTTTGTGGCTTTCACTTTTGTTTAGATATCGAAGATCATATTTACAAGAAGGAAAAACAACCATGATGTGTTATACGCTGGGAAAGAAACACATGTGCAATAATATATGTTCTTAAGAAAAACTAATAAAAGTTCATTTAAAGTTTTGTGAAAAATGAGTGTAACTATATTGTAATCCATTAAACTTATTCACATTTTTCATATCACATAGTCGTCTACCTTTATCTCACTTTAAAACAACTTCATTAGAACACACATCCATATATATAAGGGAGCACATTGTTGTGGTAACTGCTTCTTCCACACATGATTTTTTTTCCAACCCACATAGAAGTATGTATCTTGTTAAAAATAATATAACACGTGCTAGGTGGAGACTGAGGCACTTTACTATAGTGACAACCAACCATGAAATTAAGAAGCACATAAGCGATTTCTTAGATTCTTCATAGATATGGTGATACATTTTAATAGGAGAGTAATATGTTCATGATGTGCTTTAACGTTGTGAAAATATAATCATGGATGTTCTTGCAAAAAATATGACAACAAAATACATAGTTCAAACTACACTTCTTTACGTTAGTTTCTAAATTACGTACATAGTCATGTATCTCTATGTCATATTTACCGAATTAGTTTTAAGCATTTATCATGTACATAACAAACTATATGGGTCATGGGTGGGATAACCACTATCACCACACGATTATGCATGTGTTTTAAATTCAAATAAAAATATGTGATTTGCTATTGGTTATATGACATGTGTGATAAGTAGAGTTAGTGAAACTTTATTATAGCAACTATAGGAACAGGGGTGTGCTATACCGCCTCTTGCCGCATCAGACCCTGTGGTGCCACAGAGCGCCCCAAATCACTTCCAAGGCGCCAAAGTTCATTTCACCAAGCCCATAACATGCATTTTTGCACCATTTCAATGTTGTTGGTCAACATGACCGTTTACCAACGGTCCAATTTACTAAAACAGACTAAATTATTGTTAGTATATATATACACATATTTTACACACCAATCGCAAACTAACTCACTAGACACACACATTCTCTCCAATCATTTTTATAATAAAATGTAATCTCGCTCTTCATCTGATTCCGACAGAATGATTGACGATATGCTTATGGTAGTGATGTCGGAGGCGATTCAGTATTTGCGAGAAGAAGATGAATCGTCTACAATGCGTACCAGATAAACCCCTCTTGAACGAGATCGATTAGGTGCTCTTGAACGTTTAATGCATGATTATTTTTGTGAAATCCGTTGTGCGATGATGCACAGTTTAGGCGTCGGTTTGGTATGAGTCGTCATCTTTTTTAAGAGTTTCTAATAATCTTATGGGCCAATATCCATTTTTCACACAAAGAGGAAGTGTTAGTCGCAATTTTTGATTCTTTGGAATACAAAAGTGTACAGCCACAATCCGGCAACTTGCGTATGACACAACGAAGCAAGTGATGCGTGGCACAAATATTTAAGGATCTCGGCCAGAATGTCATGATTGTCTTGATAATTTTTATGGCGCTATTTATCCGGAGTTGGCTAGGTTGGTGAAAAATCTTTTGGTGTCTAGATGATGAAAAAAGGATGTATTGTAAGAAAAAACATGAGTCGGCAAGAAAAGATGTCGGGCGGACTCTCGGTGTATTGAATAAAAAGATGGTCTCTCATTGCCTGACCATCACCGTCGAGGATACTTGAAAAAGGTAAAATGAGAAACGTCATATATACGTGCATCATCTCGCATAACTCGGGCAAAGCCTTTTGTGAAGAGCGTTATGACGAAGGTAACCAACCGATGAACCCACTACTTACCTTTGCTCGGAAAGAAGCTATCCCAGCAATAATATGTGACACGGACACACACATTAACCTTCAAGTTGATCTAACCGAGCACCTCTGGTTTTATTGTGAACAAGGAGGAGACAACGAGTGAAGGTGTGTATCTTTTAGTTTAACCTAGTTTAACCTTTTAAGCATTTTTAGGTTTGTATTTTTTCATCAATTTTAAATCTAGATTAATATATCAAAACTAAATAATGTTTAAATTTAAATAAAAATAATAATTAATTAATAATTATTAGGGCTTTAAACCATTGCAAGAATGTTAAAGTAAAAGGCTTCAAAGCCCCCTCATATGAGGTGGTGCCTAGGTGGAGCTAACTTAGCATAATAAAGCCCCTAGCGGCTTTAAACCATACCTATGAGCCTAACACATACGTGCGGATTCTTAGATGCTTCATAAATTTTAAGAATCCTACCTTCAATATACTCAAGATTCTTGCTTTCATCTTTAGAGTTAATACAAAAGGGGAGGAAAAATTTTGCATAGCCAAGTTTGGAGCTTTTCCATGAAATTAAGATTTTGTAGTGCATTTTAATAGGAGAGTAATATGCTCATGATGTGCTTGGACGTTGCGATAATATAATCTTGGATGTTCTTGCAATGATATGACAACACCTAAACATGTACATTTTAACAATTTCTTTCCTTAAAATGTTCGATCTTAATTTATTATAAAAAATATGTATTAAAAAATATCTTGATTTGAATATATGATTTATGCACATATCTTTAATAGTTTTCAGAACATACTCTAGTAAAAACCCTAAAATAAGCACTCGAGTAATTACTTACATTCTTTTTAGATTTTAAGATTTCATTTTACATCCCGTCAGGTGGATTGATGGCTTGTCTTGAGAATGATGGCGGTTAAAGACTACAAAGCCATGTTTGGTGCTTTTCATTATCAGTATCTTGTGGTTGTTGTGTTTGTAGTAGAGTCACATAGAACTAATCATAACTTGTGAATAAAGTCGATGAAAATTTGACAAGAATATGGTGGATACGCCGCTGGTACTTCCTATATATAAGTATTCTTGTCAAAGGATCAGAGGCATTATCAGGCGGTTATGAGAGGTTCCATGTATAGGCTGTTTGTGTGATTGTTGTTTAGATTAAATTTATTATTTTCAGTACATGGAATACGATCGGCTCCGCTTGATTGAGCCTTGATCGCACAGACATTTTCATTTTCAGTACATGCAATACGATCGGCTCCGTTTGATTGAGCCTTGATCGCACAGACATTTTTCATTTTCAGTATTTATGAGTTTGTTGTATTGGTTGTAGAGTCACATAGGACTAATCATAATTCACTGATAAAACCAATGAAAATTTGATGAGAATATGGTGGATACGCCGCAGGTACTTCCTATATATAAGTATTCTTGTCAAAGGATCAGAGGCATTGTCAGACGGTTATGAGAAGTTCTATGTAGGATTTAGTAGTTTCTTGGTAACTAATCATAACTTGTGGATAAAACCAATGAAAATTTGGCAAGAATATGGTGGATACGCCGCTGGTACTTCCTATATATAAGTATTCTTGCCAAAGGATCAGAGGCATTATCAGGCGGTTATGAGAAGTTCCATGTAGGATTTTGTATTGCCTTGGTTGAAATTTGTGTTACATTCATATCATCTCGCTATTTAAAGAAATTGGACTGTGCTCTATTTCTACATAAACTAACCTCTCCATCATAACAAACGAGAGAGGAACTGTCACCATTCAAACGTATATGCTATCAGAATGTGGATTCAAATATTAGCTGTTGTGTTTATTTATGTTCTATAGTCATAGAACCAATCATAACTTACTGATAAAACCAATGAAAATTTGACAAGAATATGGTGGATACGCCGCTGGTACTTCCTATATATAAGTATTCTTGTCAAAGGATCAGAGGTATTGTTAGATGGTTATGAGAAGTTCCATGTAGGTTGTAGTATTAGAAGTTTTGCCTTAGGATATAACCATACCCTTCCAAGCATATCCAAACTCTTATGCATGATATCATATTTAGCGAATCAATTCTGCTTATCAATACTTTTACAGTAGGCAACAAAAAGCGATTCCTGTAATAGGGTACTTAACCCTTACAAGGAACGTTACCGCCTCAAACAAAAACTTAAAACCTTACTTCTTCTAAGCATGTAACTGTCAAACTAAACACCATCATTCTTTTAGTCAAATATATCACTATTTAAATTTCGGGACGAAATTTCTAAAAAGCAGGGGATACTGTAACATCCGTCAAAAACAGATTTACCAAACCCGCTCCGCTTATTAACCGAACAATCAGTTTAAAATTTCGTGGCGTATTTAATGCCCAAATTAATTTTAAACGATACATAATTAATTATTATATGGGAATATATAATTAGTTTTTGAAAAACTGTTAAAAATAAGAAAATAAAAATAATATGGCTCTGCCGGGTTTCGAACCCGGGTCAGACTTAACGCACACACACTCAACCACTGCGCCACTCATGCTTCTTGTTAATTATTAGAATCATTTAATTCATAACATGTTTTTCCGAATTCAAAACCGGCGCCCAAATTTCAGTCGTCGGAAATCCCGGCGATCTCGCGAGATTAGACGGTTTCTTCAAGTCTTAACGTAAACATTTACTAGGACATCGGTTATAACCGACGCCTGAGTCCGCGACACAAACTATAACCGCCGGAAAACGTAATGACTTTGAATCAAGTCGGAAATTGGACCAAGTTCATCGATAACCTGCCTTATAAATACCCCCTCGAACCTCTGCTAGCTTTTTCGCTCAAAACCCCACCTTTACCCGACGTAAATCCATTCGCCGGAAAACTTCTGTACCTCGCCGGAAAACCGAACCCTTCACTTCTAAGCCTTACTAAACCCCCTGAGCTTATACCGAAGTCACACACATCCTTTTCAAGCTTTCTGAAGACTCTCTGCTGCAAGACACACGTCGCCGGAAGTGTTTGCTGTCACCGGAGTTTCGCCGGAGAAACAGAGGAGTCCAGTCGGTATACCTTACGCTTAATCCTTCATTCTTTTTATTTAATCTCACATGTAATTAACCATCAGACACTAACGAACATGATTTAATCATCGAACCAGTCGGACTTCCGATTCTGGTTAAAACTGACGAAGAAGACGAAGTTTATGTAACATATAAGTATAATTAAAATCAAGTTATAACTCGGGTTAGACACACAGTCCAGCGGTGGACTGTGTGCACAATAAACACGTAAACGTCTCGAGTTCGAATCTTGTCCCACGCATGCTGCCTTAATAAAAATGTTTTTTTTTGTTAACCGAACCGGAGTCACCGCTGTATATGTTAAGTATAATAATAACCGGAATAATAACCAAGATAGACACACAGTCCAGCGGTGGACTGTGTGCATGTTTAAATCACAGGACACGAGTTCGAGTCCGGGCTACCGCACCGGCCCGGATAATTATTAAACTCTTTATTTAAGTCAGAAATGAAAATACTTAGTTTGTATTTAAGTATAATAAAAATCAGTTTAGTTAACAAGTTGGACACACAGTCCAGCGGTGGACTGTGTGTTAGCATAAACCACAGGTCCCGGGTTCGAGACCTGTGGAGCGCACCGAGTCTTGGATTAAAATAGTTTTTAAAAAAATAAAGGATTTTCTGATTAGTCTAATTAATATATAAATATAATTAAAAACAGAAATATTTCGGGTTAGACACGTAGCTCAGTTGGTAGAGCTGCGTGCACGCGTACGGGAGGTCTCGGGTTCGAGCCTCACTCAGCGCACACTTACACGCATACGAACCGGTCAAACAGTCAAGGTCAACGGTCAACGGTCAAAAAAAAAGTCAACTTTTTTTATTATTTTTATTTATTTATTTTAATTAAAAATCAATTAAAAATACTTAAAAATAACATTTTTAAGGTTAGAAAATAGCCTTAAACTCACAAAAATACACCCAATAATCCTACTAAAATGGATTAATAAAATCCGTTTACTTACCGAAACATTATGCCATTATCTAGGTTAATTTTACTCGTGGTTAAAACCACTTCGCGTGCATTCAACATCATTAACCGAACGCACCCACTGTGAGTGAATCTTACAACTCCCCCTTTTTAATTACACGTTTTGGGTTGTGTCATGTGTCACAAAATAATTAACTCGTTTATTTAAACTTGTGCCATACCATAGAGTGATCTAAACTTAGATTGTTATTATGTTTGTAATTATGTATTTCATTTTGTCCACTTATACGCAATTCATTCATTAAGCCCATCAGTTCCTCGTGGTAGACGAGTTGAGCAACGCGTGCCTCAAAACAAATCCATTATTGTTCATGTGTGTATTATTGAGTTTATATTGTTTGTAGTTATGTCTTTCATATTATCATATTTATGCAATTCATTCATTAGGCTCATCAGTTCCTCGTGAGAGACGAGTTGAGCAACGCGTGGCTCTAAACGATCCATTATTGTTCATGTGTGTATTGTTTAGTATTAAATTGATTTATGAATAAGTTTACATCTATTTTTACTCATGTGTGGTTGTGCACTTTATTTCATAATCAATTAAATAAACTTGTTCAAATGTTTTCCATAGGATTCACTCGCCAACTTTTTGTTGATCCAAAAACCCTTTTACACATGATACAGGTGAACAGGATGAAGCAAGGAAAACATAGGAAATGCCTTAGAAGAAAACAAAGAAGCTTAGATTGATATTTAGGACATGATGTAATATTGATTGTAATTTTCCATTAAAGTGTATTAATGAATATGAAACGTTAAAATAAATGTCATGAGCTTTGATGATAACCCAATCATGCCCCGATCACCTTTTTCCGCTGCGGGTCGGGGTGTGACAGATTGGTATCAGAGCCATGACAATAGGGATATAGGATAGGTTATTAGACCCTTAGAGCCTATACTATAGTCTGCCTAAATTTTAATTGATTAGGTGGTTACATACAAACTTGTGATATTTATTTGTTTCATATTTGTTTATACTTACAGTCAAACATACATACTTATATACATATTCATTATACATATATCAATGTTCATACATTCAATTCATTTTCATACTCTCATTATTCAAAGATTTTGTTGCAATTTTCAAATCTCATCAAAGTAAGTTCTGTGACGGGCATGTAGTAACTGGAAGGGTACAAGTACCGGTAGTCGGAACGTCCTGTCTAGGTTGGCATTCGTATAAATCCAATATAACGGACCAGTTTGCCTACCTGGGACTAACGATGAGAGTACGAAGGACCTATTAGGCCAAAGCATGCCACACCAAACGTCGTTCGAACTAACCCCACTTTGAGGTGTCACCGTGTCTACACCTGGACACATTCCGAATATCACACGTTGTATACATATTTCTCGATTTTCTCCGGGTTTTAGTGTACGCAACCAGGCAAACCCATGCGAACCATATGAAAAACCCGGTATTCATGGGGGCCCACATGATTACGAAGGTGAAGTATGGCGGCATGTAGGGCCTAATGGCGAGCAAAGCCCAAGACATCCTATGGATGTAGTAGATTTATTTTTCTATAATTATTTTATGAATGTTCATTCCTGAATGCGACCCATGATCCCAAAAGCATCCAACTCATACTCTTGACATGTATTCCTTGTAGATGTCTTCTGACCACGCCCGTAGGAAGATGAGAGCAGGAAAAGCCCGCGTACGCATGGCTGCCCTAATCGCTCAACAAATGGCTGCCGTAATACCCAACATTGTAATCCAAGTACAACAAGCACTTACCGCTAATTCTGTCAATCAAGAAAACCAAAACATTATCAACTCTCCCCCAAATACCACTAAATGCACCTACAAGCATTTCAAATCATGCGACCCTCCGAAATACAAAGGGACTGAAGGCGTCACCACTCTCCTCCATTGGTTTGAAGAAATGGAGAACACCTTTCTAAATTGCGATTGCCCCGATGATCGCAAAGTGCGTTATGCTACTGGTCGTTTATATGGAATAGCACTTACTTGGTGGAATACAGAGAAGGCCAAACGAGGTGTTGAAGATGTTATGACTTTAACTTGGAATGAATTGAAGGAAATCATGACCAGACGATTTTGCCCAAGGAGCGAAATCAAGAAATTAGAAGATGAATTTTATTCGTTGAAGTAAAAGGAAGGAGACCACACCACATACAACAAAAGATTCCTCGAGTTACATCAAATGTTTCCCAACATGTTCACTCCCCTCTACCGTTTGATCGAGCACTACATTCGTGGTCTTCCGTCAAAGATTCAAGACTCTGTAATAAGTACCTCGCCTGCAACTTTGGAAGCAGCAATGGAGCTAGCAACAGCGCTCACCGAAAACCGAATCCGGAACAAAGACTTCAAGGAGGAGAAGAAGAAGGATAAAGCATCGACTGAAACCTCCGACTACACCCAAACCGAATCCCCTTCTCAACCCAATTCTAAGAGAAAAAGAGACGGGCAACTTTTCGCTGCTATCCAACGAAATCAACCAATTTCACACGCCATACCCATCCAAGCTATCCCAATCACTCAAGTGGCACCCAACTCAACTTACCCAAATAAGAAACCATATCTTAGACCTCACCCTCGATGCAACAACTATTTTTATCACCATCCCCTTACTCTACCTTGTCGACTATGTGCAACTTGTGGACGCTATGGTCATTTGAGCAAGGTTTGCCGCACCTTTCAAAACCAAATCTCTCCCCCTACTCAAACCATGAACCAAACCTATCAACAACCCCAATACCCCATGTTCCCATATGTTCGAGCTTGTTTCAATTGTGGCGACCCTACCCACTTTAGAAACACATGCCCTCAATTGGTTAACGTCATCAACGCTCAAGCCCAATCAAACCCAGTTAACCAAGTAAACCAAGAAAACCCAACCGCTAGGCCACCAGCAAGAGGAAGAGTCTTCAACATCAACGCCAATCCTGTTGAAGATAATGACGGCCCAAACGAAGATACCCAACTAGTCCTCTTCACCGAAGATCCAGATTCGACTCCAATCGTTTAGTTTTATGTTTCTCTTTATGTTTTAGAATCACATAGAACCAATCATAACTTAAGGATAAAGCCAATGAAACTTTGACAAGAATATGTTGGATACGCCGCTGGTACTTCCTATATATAAGTATTCTTGTCAAAGGATCAGAAGCATTATCTGGCGGTTATGAGAGGTTCCATGAGTAGACTGTTTGAGTAATTATTGTTTATTATTTCAGTACATGCAATTTCATAGGCCGCCGCTCCCCATTACATTATGAGCGTTGAGCATGTTCCCCATTTCATTATGAGGTTGAACCTGGCATGCCCACATACGATCGGCTCCGTTTGATTGAGCCTTGATCACACAGACATTTTTCATTTTCAATACATGCAATACGATCGGCTCCGTTTGATTGAGCCTTGATCGCACAGACATTTTCATTATCAGTATCTTGTGGTTGTTGTGTTTGTTGTAGAGTCGCATAGAACTAATCATAACTTGCGGATAAAGTCAATGAGAATTTGACAAGAATATGGTGGATACGCCGCTGGTACTTCCTATATATAAGTATTATTGTCAAAGGATCAGAAGCATTATCTGGCGGTTATGAGAGGTTCCATGTATAGGCTGTTGGTGTGATTATTGTTTAGATTAAATTTATTATTTCCAGTACCTGCAATATGATCGGCTCCGTTTGATTGAGCCTTGATCGCACAGACATTTTCATTTTCAGTACATGCAATACGATCGGCTCCGTTTGATTGAGCCTTGATCGCACAGACATTTTCATTATCAGTATCTTGTGGTTGTTGTGTTTGTAGTAGAGTCACATAGAACTAATCATAACTTGTGGATAAAGTCGATGAAAATTTGACAAGAATATGGTGGATACGCCGCTGGTACTTCCTATATATAAGTATTCTTGTCAAAGGATCAGAGGCATTATCAGGCGGTTATGAGAGGTTCCATGTATAGGCTGTTTGTGTGATTGTTGTTTAGATTAAATTTATTATTTTCAGTACATGCAATACGATCGGCTCCGCTTGATTGAGCCTTGATCGCACAGACATTTTCATTTTCAGTACATGCAATACGATCGGCTCCGTTTGATTGAGCCTTGATCGCACAGACATTTTTCATTTTCAGTATTTATGAGTTTGTTGTATTGGTTGTAGAGTCACATAGGACTAATCATAATTCACTGATAAAACCAATGAAAATTTGACGAGAATATGGTGGATACGCCGCAGGTACTTCCTATATATAAGTATTCTTGTCAAAGGATCAGAGGCATTGTCAGACGGTTATGAGAAGTTCTATGTAGGATTTAGTAGTTTCTTGGTAACTAATCATAACTTGTGGATAAAACCAATGAAAATTTGGCAAGAATATGGTGGATACGCCGCTGGTACTTCCTATATATAAGTATTCTTGCCAAAGGATCAGAGGCATTATCAGGCGGTTATGAGAAGTTCCATGTAGGATTTTGTATTGCCTTGGTTGAAATTTGTGTTACATTCATATCATCTCGCTATTTAAAGAAATTGGACTGTGCTCTATTTCTACATAAACTAACCTCTCCATCATAACAAACGAGAGAGGAACTGTCACCATTCAAACGTATATGCTATCAGAATGTGGATTCAAATATTAGCTGTTGTGTTTATTTATGTTCTATAGTCATAGAACCAATCATAACTTACTGATAAAACCAATGAAAATTTGACAAGAATATGGTGGATACGCCGCTGGTACTTCCTATATATAAGTATTCTTGTCAAAGGATCAGAGGTATTGTTAGATGGTTATGAGAAGTTCCATGTAGGTTGTAGTATTAGAAGTTTTGCCTTAGGATATAACCATACCCTTCCAAGCATATCCAAACTCTTATGCATGATATCATATTTAGCGAATCAATTCTGCTTATCAATACTTTTACAGTAGGCAACAAAAAGCGATTCCTGTAATAGGGTACTTAACCCTTACAAGGAACGTTACCGCCTCAAACAAAAACTTAAAACCTTACTTCTTCTAAGCATGTAACTGTCAAACTAAACACCATCATTCTTTTAGTCAAATATATCACTATTTAAATTTCGGGACGAAATTTCTAAAAAGTAGGGGATACTGTAACATCCGTCAAAAACGGATTTACCAAACCCGCTCCGTTTATTAACCGAACAATCAGTTTAAAATTTCGTGGCGTATTTAATGTCCAAATTAATTTTAAACGATACATAAGTAATTATTATATGGGAATATATAATTAGTTTTTGAAAAACTGTTAAAAATAAGAAAATAAAAATAATATGGCTCTGCCGGGTTTCGAACCCGGGTTAGTCAGCCGGGTCAGACTTAACGCACACACACTCAACCACTGCGCCACTCATGCTTCTTGTTAATTATTAGAATCATTTAATTCATAACATGTTTTTTCCGAATTCAAAACCGGCGCCCAAATTTCAGTCGTCGGAAATCCCGGAGATCTCGCGAGATTGGACGGTTTCTTCAAGTCTTAACGTAAACATTTACTAGGACATCGGTTATAACCGACGCTGAGTCCGCGACACAAACTATAACCGCCGGAAAACGTAATGACTTTGAATCAAGTCAGAAATTGGACCAAGTTCATCGATAACCTGCCTTATAAATACCCCCTCGAACCTCTGCTAGCTTTTTCGCTCAAAACCCCACCTTTACCCGACGTAAATCCATTCGCCGGAAAACTTCTGTACCTCGCCGGAAAACCGAACCCTTCACTTCTAAGCCTTACTAAACCCCCTGAGCTTATACCGAAGTCACACATATCCTTTTCAAGCTTTCTGAAGACTCTCTGCTGCAAGACACATGTCGCCGGAAGTGTTTGCTGTCACCGGAGTTTCGCCGGAGAAACAGAGGAGTCCAGTCGTTATACCTTACGCTTAATCCTTCATTCTTTTTATTTAATCTCACATGTAATTAACCATCAGACACTAACGAACATGATTTAATCATCGAACCAGTCGGACTTCCGATTCTGGTTAAAACTGACGAAGAAGACGAAGTTTATGTAACATATAAGTATAATTAAAATCAAGTTATAACTCGGGTTAGACACACAGTCCAGCGGTGGACTGTGTGCACAATAAACACGTAAACGTCTCGAGTTCGAATCTTGTCCCACGCATGCTGCCTTAATAAAAATGTTTTTTTTTTGTTAACCGAACCGGAGTCACCGCTGTATATGTTAAGTATAATAATAACCGGAATAATAACCAAGATAGACACACAGTCCAGCGGTGGACTGTGTGCATGTTTAAATCACAGGACACGAGTTCGAGTCCGGGCTACCGCACCGGCCCGGATAATTATTAAACTCTTTATTTAAGTCAGAAATGAAAATACTTAGTTTGTATTTAAGTATAACAAAAATCAGTTTAGTTAACAAGTTGGACACACAGTCCAGCGGTGGACTGTGTGTTAGCATAAACCACAGGTCCCGGGTTCGAGACCTGTGGAGCGCACCGAGTCTTGGATTAAAATCGTTTTTAAAAAAATAAAGGATTTTCTGATTAATCTAATTAATATATAAATATAATTAAAAACAGAAATATTTCGGGTTAGACACGTAGCTCAGTTGGTAGAGCTGCGTGCACGCGTACGGGAGGTCTCGGGTTCGAGCCTCACTCAGCGCACACTTACACGCATACGAACCGGTCAAACAGTCAAGGTCAACGGTCAACGGTCAAAAAAAAAGTCAACTTTTTTTATTATTTTTATTTATTTATTTTAATTAAAAATCAATTAAAAATACTTAAAAATAACATTTTTAAGGTTAGAAAATAGCCTTAAACTCACAAAAATACACCCAACAATCCTACTAAAATGGATTAATAAAATCCGTTTACTTACCGAAACATTATGCCATTAACTAGGTTAATTTTACTCGTGGTTTAAACCACTTCGCGTGCATTCAACATCATCAACCGAACGCACCCACTGTGAGTGAATCTTACAACTCCCCCTTTTTAATTACACGTTTTGGGTTGTGTCATGTGTCACAAAATAATTAACTCGTTTATTTAAACTTGTGCCATACCATATCGTGATCTAAACTTAGATTGTTATTATTGTTGTAATTATGTATTTCATTTTGTCCACTTATACGCAATTCATTCATTAAGCCCATCAGTTCCTCGTGGTAGACGAGTTGAGCAACGCGTGCCTCAAAACAAATCCATTATTGTTCATGTGTGTATTATTGAGTTTATATTGTTTGTAGTTATGTCTTTCATATTATCATATTTATGCAATTCATTCATTAGGCTCATCAGTTCCTCGTGAGAGACGAGTTGAGCAACGCGTGGCTCTAAACGATCCATTATTGTTCATGTGTTATTGTTTAATATTAAATTGATTTATGAATAAGCTTACATCTATTTTTACTCATGTGTGGTTGTGCACTTTATTTCATAATCAATTAAATAAACTTGTTCAAATGTTTTCCATAGGATTCACTCGCCAACTTTTTGTTGATCCAAAAACCCTTTTACACATGATACAGGTGAACAGGATGAAGCAAGGAAAACATAGGAAATGCCTTAGAAGAAAACAAAGAAGCTTAGATTGATATTTAGGACATGATGTAATATTGATTGTAATTTTCCATTAAAGTGTATTAATGAATATGAAACGTTAAAATAAATGTCATGAGCTTTGATGATAACCCAATCATGCCCCGATCATCTTTTTCCGCTGCGGGTCGGGGTGTGACATGTGGATTCTTAGATGCTTCATAAATTTTAAGAATCCTACCTTCAATATACTCAAGATTCTTGCTTTCATCTTTAGAGTTAATACGAAAGGGGAGGAAAAATTTTGCATAGCCAAGTTTGGAGCTTTTCCATGAAATTAAGATTTTGTAGTGCATTTTAATAGGAGAGTAATATGCTCATGATGTGCTTGGACGTTGCGATAATATAATCTTGGATGTTCTTGCAATGATATGACAACACCTAAACATGTACATTTTAACAATTTCTTTCCTTAAAATGTTCGATCTTAATTTATTATAAAAAATATGTATTAAAAAATATCTTGATTTGAATATATGATTTATGCACATATCTTTAATAGTTTTCAGAACATACTCTAGTAAAAACCCTAAAATAAGCACTCGACTAATTACTTACATTCTTTTTAGATTTTAAGATTTCATTTTACATCCCGTCAGGTGGATTGATGGCTTGTCTTGAGAATGATGGTGGGTAAAGACTACAAAGCCATGTTTGGTGCTTTTCTCTTTTGTGTAAATTTTAAGGTTTATATTTACAAGAAGGGAATAGAATCATGATGTATTATACGTTGTGGTAGAAATACATATGCAAAATCAGATGTTCTTGAAAAAAAACTAAGAAAGTTCCTTGTGAAAATGTGAGTCCATACAATACACATGAAGTTTTAAAGGGTTTTAGAAGGAGAAATCAAGTATATCCATTAAACCTATTCTCTTTTCTATAAAACCATATAGTAGTAAACACATTATACACTTTCACAAAGAAAAGAAAAATATCTTCTAGATGTGGTTATGATATATTTCAAGTTACAGATGTTTAGGTTAGTTTTCATGTCACATAGGTGTCTACCTCTATGTCACTTTTAACCAACTTCATTAAAACACACAACCATATGTATAAAGGAGCACATTGTTGTGACAACCGCTTCTTCAATACGTTTTTTTCCAACTCACATAGATATATGTATTTTGTTGAGTACTATAACTAATGCACTTTGACAGCCATGAAATTAAAATGCACACAAGCGATTTCCTTGATTCTTTGTAGATTTAAATATTGTAATTTAGATTTAACTAAATTGATGTTTTCACTATTTTCAAGGTGATAACATGTAAAGATTGCATAGCCATGTTTGGAACATTTTTGCTTTTGTTTAGATTTCATGGTACATTTTTGCATGAAGCTAATATATATGTTTGTGATGTGTTTAACATTGTGATAGACAAACATATGCACAATCTAGACGTTCTCGAGAAAAATCCAATAACACTTAATTTGAAGTCTCTTGTGAAAGTTGAGTGCCATCTTGTACACAAGAAGTTTTTAACAGGTTATGAATTCATGATACTAAACACAAATTGTATTGCCCTTGTTTATTAATTGCTTCAATCTACTAAGTAGCGTCCTTTTTCTGATATTCTATGTATCTTACGTTTAAAGTTCAACTTATTCAAACACCTTCCACATTTTAATTGGTTTCAACGACCTATATAAAGGGGAGATCAGAATTAGGGATGGACATTTTTTTCCCAAATACTCGTACCATACCGTACTTATACCGATTTTAAATATTCGGTACAGGTATTTGTACCAGCTTTATTGATTTTGGTATTCGTTAGTTTCAGTATTGGTACGGGTAAAACGGGTACTAGTATCGAATTTTATATAGAATTTTAATATATATGTATATATATATATATATATATATTATGCTTTATTTGGTATTATGGTAATTATAGTACTCGTATTGAATTTATTTGTACCTGTATTATATTGGTACTCGGTACCAATTTTACCTATTTGAGACTCGTACTATATTGGTATTGGAGCCGATTTTACGTTTTATTACCACTACAAGTGCTCAAAACCTTAAAAAATGGTATCAAAACGGGTAACGTACTAAAATACACGTACCGTATATTAGGTAAAGTATTGATACACGGTTTTGTTCAATCGCATCCCTAATCTAAATCCTTATTTAAGGATTTACAAAAAAATAAATTAATTAATTAATTCAACACAGTGTGTCTTGGTAAGGCTTATACATATAGTGAGGTCCACTAGTTAAATAGGAAGGTAAGATGGTTTTTTTTCTAAGTGCTTCGATTCAGTATCACCACTGAGAAGGGCATGTTCTGTATACCTTGAAAATATTTAGAGTACTGGACATATTTTTATGAGCCCTTATGTAATCAATATGACTTTGTTTTATACATACATATACGTCTTCCAAATATTATTGGAAAAGAGGGCCACGTTGTATCAAAACTGAATAAATGTTTCCTCGGTGGTGAATCATGTAGCTATAAAACAAATTCATTGTTAAATTTTTATGATGAAGCAACTAATGGTGCTTACGAAACTAAAGGATTAGAGGATATCATAATGCCATGCATAAATGGTGTGGTTTATTATTGCGTAAAGGTGGTCCATCATTCAAGCATACAACAATATCAAAGTCTCTTGTTCTAGGCATAGTCTCATATACCACTGATTGTATCTTGTGACGGTGTATCATAAGATTTCTGCTTAGATGAATGTGAAGATGAGTTGTAAATCTAAGATATCGTTTGAGCAACAAATATCTTGAGCGGCACCTATTGATATTTGGACCACGCAATAATTGTGACAACCGGCAGTTTTCGGTTGTAATTAAGCGCTTAAGGAACGATAATACTGTCATAGTTAGAGTAATCAGACGTAAATTAACTCGATCAGGCCTTTGGAAAACCTAGGAACGTCTACTTGCTTCAAGTTACGCAATTTGGCGACAATCAAGAACTTTAACGCGAATTTGAACCATAAGTGAACTGATGCCGAACAAATACTAGCAACGTCTAAAATCATGAATTTTATACTTGTATTTATCATACAGTTATGATTATGCAATAAATTTGGATCGTTGAATATCGCAAAGCACAACACGGAAGTTACGCGGTAAACCGGAATGCACCGATAACGAAACGGAAGCCGCGGACTAGAGATACGTCTAAATGTTAATATATTACGATATATTTGGCTTTGTTTTCAAATTTTAATATTCACGGTCAAAACCGGACCGAAAAACGGATAAAAACGACAACCGTAGCAAATTCTACGCAATTTTAATGCAACCGACAAACAATCGCGTCAACCGGTCGACTAACGACAACATTTACGTGTTTTATTCGAATTAAACACATTACGACATAACACAACGCTCGGTTTCAAAAATGGGTCGTGGATAGTGTTGGGCTTACACACGAGTTAACGGGCTTTGGGCCGGCGCCGGTCACGTCGTTCTCCGGCAGCCACGCACTCACACCCACGCACCTATATCTCGCACCCACACTCACCCGCATTCTCCTAAAGCCCTGTACACACTCACGCGAGCACTTGACAGATAGAGAGAAAGAGAGCAGCGGTAGAGAAAGAGATCGATGAGAGAGGGAGTGTCGACGGAAGGGCGGTCGGCGGAGCCGTCGCACCGACGTCCGGTAACGCCGCTAATCAGCGGCTGAGTGGTGAATTAGGGGTGTGCTAACGGTAGCGGTGGTAGGGAAATCGAAGGCGGGGCAGCCGCCGTGTCTCAACGGTAGAGAACGCCTCTGACCGTCGATGATCGCAGCGGCGGTTTGGTGGTCCTTTTTCCGCTCGGATCTGGGTCGGGTCGGGTTGGTAATGACCAGCGGTGGCAGTAGCGGCGGTGTTTTGGGTCTCCGGTTCAACACGGTTCAAACCCGGTCCAGTTCAAATGGCGGTTCGGGTATTTCAGTACAAGTCGGTTCAGTTTAAGATCGGCTTAGGTTCGAGTCGAATCAGTCTCGGTTTCAAGTCAAGCCAGTTAATGATGTTCAGTTCAACTGCGGCCCGGGTTCGGTTCACTCGGGTCACAGTTCAGTCCGGTTCAGATCTCGGTTCAGGTTTAGGTTTGGGTTCGATTCAAACATTTGTTTTTATTTGGATCACCTTTGTTTCAGTTTTGATACATGTCTCGTTTCAGGTTCGGTTCGGTCAACAAAAGTCAACGCGGTCAATGGGTCAAACCCAGTCAACACGAGTCAAACCTGGTCAAACCCGGTCAATGAGTCAACCCGAGACTCGGTAAAAATTAATTACGACGCGAAATTTAATTATATTAGTTTTAATTATTATTAATATGCTTATCGCGAAACCGAGCTCAAAACCGACCGGTTAACAATAACATATCAAAGAGTTAAAAATTACAATTAAGTCGACGTACGCTATCTTCGAATAATTATTAATTAAAATCGAACCGGCGTTAGGTAAATATATAAATAAGAAATATTAATTGGCGAAAACTTAATATTTGAGAACGAAGAAAAATTATATATATTGTTTGATTGTGTACATTGCAGGTTGTGTTTTGATAAATAAATTGACAACTTGTGTTGTCAGGATCGTCCGAAAACAGAGGAAACTCTGCCCGATTTTTGTAAAAATCGGTAATACGAAACGTGTTATATTCTCAAAACAAAACCTATCGGAATTCAAAGTATTTTTATAAAATATATCTAAATCTATATTTACGTTCGACGACCCTTTATAATCCGCAAAACAAGCTTACGACATTTCAACGAAAGAGGTTTACAAGTTTACCAAGCTCGAGGATTTTTGTAAAATAAATACAATTAGTTATATTTGTTTCAGACGACGAAATTCGGAAATTGTATTTCAAATGGTGAGCATTCGAAAATCATATAAAATGAATATAATTAATTATATTCAAACGTCGGGATTTTAATACTTCTATAAAATAAAAGAAATAAATTGTTTCAAACGTTGTAAATTCGTATACTTTATAAAATGATATAATTGCTTATATCTACTTTAATCGCCTTGAATTCGAAGCTTTATTTACTCCAAATGCATAGTATTCGGCAATTATATAAAATAAGTATAATTATGTATATTAGTTTAAAACGTCTAGAATACGGACGTTATACAAAATAAGTATAACGATTTATATTTATTTCGAACGTCTAAATAGAATACGGCGCGTTACTGTACGATCTTGGCAAATGATATTATCCGAGTTATTTTGGTAACGAACAAATGAAGGCAGATTAAAACGAGCGTACAACTATATAATTATTTTATTAACTATAAACGGACGTAAGATTATTACGACTACGCGACGAACACTTGGGAATCATACGAGCACATCCTACGAATCTACAACGTGTGATATTTTTATACCAACATTTGTCTACGTACACGCACGACCAATCAAGACGACTAATACGATACCCTGATATATTTTTTTATTTGTATATAAACATATAGTTACGCTAAACCTCTAAGAAACTAAGTGTATCCAAACTTAGTATTATCACCGACATTAAATGAAACTTAACAAGTATAATACATTCTTTTCCATTGCGTTAACAACTTACCGTCGAATCGTTTGGTTAGCGATTCGGTAGAGCTCGGTGACACGTAGTTTAACTACATCATCTTATTAGAAACTTATAGGTTATTCCTTGATAGGAATGCTATAGATTGCATGATAGCGAGTTACATTTTGGAACGACATTACAGAATCATATTAAGCTAGCTTTGCACTGGATATCTAGGTGAGTTCATAACCCCCACTTTCTACTGTTTTACATTTTTACAAATGTTTTCGGGGTGGAAAGACATGCAAGTTTTGCAAAAGTACACAAGATTTCGATGAACGAAAATTATACGTTTCTAAACCATAATACGAATGATCTCCAACAAACTCAAATGGTTTACAAAAGGTTATTTCTAAACCATGTTTCAAATGAATTTCAATAAACTCAAATGGTTTACGAAAAGTTTATGTTAAACATACCGGTTTTACAAAACACTCGCGTATTTTCAAAATGTGCATGAGTTTCATAACTAGTGACGGGAAGGTCCTAGTTACAACGGGACTAGTTTGTCCTGCATACAAATAAGGGGACTGGTTAGTCTTGCTTACAGACTCAAATGGGCTAGGCCCATTCTCATTTGTGCGAGGCACAAAGACTTGAGTGGGTTAGACCCACCTATACTTGTGTGAGGCACGAAGACACAAGGACTAGATTGTCCTCTACTCAACAATAAGGGTTGTATGGTCGCTTAAAACTGTACAGTGAAGTCCTTGCCACATATCGGAAACTATAACCGCCTGCTAGTCTACCGTCTTGAGTGAACGGTTTGGCGAGGCACTTACTAGCTTAGGGTGGGTTATAGGCTCATCCGGGCATGTTGTCTTTGTCATACTCGGACATCGATGGTTATTCAGTTATTACAAAAACAAGGTTTTCAGTGGACATGTCGAGAAAAATGGTTTTATTACGTTTTCTCAACAACATTTTAACTGGTTACCAAAAAGATTTATTTTAAATCTTTTCGAACAAACTATGAACTCGCCAATATTATGTTGATTTTTCGCATGTTTCTTTCTCAGGTTATATTTTCAAACTATGGCACGGTTGGAATAGGAGAACCCATGGGGATTCGAGTACTTAGCGGGTGTTCACCTTTTTAGAACTCTTAGCTCTTTCAAATCACTTCCGTTGTGCAATGAAGATACCAGTCAGATCACGCCCCGCTCTGATGCGATGGGATTACATGGGGGTGTGACTGATTGGTATCAGAGCTATAGGTTTCAGCAAATTAGGTTTATGTGGGGATACCTAGGCTTTAACCTCACGTTCCTTGGGGACATTAGAACATTAAGACTTGAATATATATAACAGAACGCCTAGTACTCGAATATGGGTTCCAACCGTGGCTGAAAACAATGAGTCAACATTCTGATTTTAAACATTCACCAGTGTTGTGTCTGATACACGGTACACGAAACAGTTTCATTAAGTAAGCGAAACTTTGAGAGTTGTGGCAACATGCATTTAAGACCTTTGAAAAACTCATGACAATATCCATTAAAGTTCATTACGTAGGAACTGCGACTAATAACTCGGGCAAACGACATTACATATACTGTCGCTGTTATTTTATTTACCGGGAAGGTAGCCTACGTAAAACGAAACTCTAGTGCGTAAATATACGTGAAAGTTAACCAATACGACAACGGATGTTGAAGTACATAACATACGACTTTCGAGGCGCGACCTTGAAGAAGCACGACATTACGACAACGATGCTAAACCCGTCAGCGGGAGAACTACCACCCAGAATACGACAATTTGTCATGTGGTCCTAAAAGCGACACGAACTATGCTGAGGTACGTCCAAACGAGATTACATAATAGATGATACTTATTACAATGGTAATCGCAACAATTGGCGCTGCAGAAGAAGTCACACGTCCTCGCATTCCCCATTCTTTATTAATGACGGTTACACCATATTCGACATTAGGTGGTAATGTCACGAAACAATAAGTCATCCCAGGAAATACCAGGTAAAGTCCTCGAATTCCTTTTGTTGAAATTTCAACTTGGCATATACTGAGTAGGTTTGCACACCTCTACTCCCCATAACGGTCATTATGACATAGAAAATTCTTTCTTAATTAGCGAACGCATATTGCATCATTTCTTGATAGATTTACATGATACGCATGCTTTGTTTGTTACGCATGTGGTTAACTTGATACGTGGAGCCCATCAGGTTATTCACTAGAATGGTCATTTCATCAATAATTCAAAGATTGGTTCGCTATACTCAAATTTTTGCTTTGTGATCTAGATGACCTGCATTATTGTGAGTATTGACTCCTTGATATCGAGTCAACGAATTCTTGAAATTTCATTTTCTTTCTAAGTTGCATACATGGGGTTTTTGTAGTGAACATATCAAAGCTTCTTTGTCGAATCATATTTATTGTTGGATTGTGTCAAACCAAGTTCAAGAAATTCAATTCAAGGATTTCATATGACGGATTGAAGCCATCATATTCAAAGTAATATCGACAAGCAATTCATTTGTTTCGAACCGTAGTAGACTGGTTCAGTCTGCACCCTTGTTAAGTCACTTATTGGTTATGACACCTTGTGGTGGCGTTTACACTAGTTGAAGCTTGTGCTAATCTCACTTTCACGACACATATACGGATTTAATTACTTAATTATTTATTCATTTTTAAATCCCCTTGTTGGATCGTTTTCCTAAAACATTCTTAATACAATCGTGTATTAAGAAGACGGTACACAACTTTATGGTCTATTTCAGTGTACCTCGTAACGGTTCTTTCATTGTCAGGTAGAAAATTTTGGGATATTTATTGTTCTTCTACTATTGACCGAAAAATGATATTCATTTGTTCTTTCATTTTCAGTTGAAAATCCTATGAGATTTATTTGGAACAAATATTCAGACTTGCTTGATTGAATCTTTCATTTAATTGTAAACACGGCGAATTTATTCGGTCACCGTTATTAATGAATTATTTCGATGGCTATGACGCCTTGTGGCGTCTGTATAAACTTGTAACTTGGGCTAAGCATTGAAAGTGGTCTTAATGCAACTATGTATTAAGACAATGATACACTAACTTCAGTTGTAATTCGATGTATCCTAGCAATTCAATAGTGTTAACTTATGGTTCAAAAAGTTAACAAATCACCTTCATGTTCTAAATTCAGTTAAGCTTGTTGATTCTAAGTCTCACCGATCCAACAACCAACGCTAGTTTCCGTTGGTAGAAATTTCTGTTGTTTATGAAATTCATTTTCAGATTTTGAACGTCTTGGAAATCTAATTGTCGAGATTCTCATTTGTATGACCCATGTAAACTTAGTCACATTGGTGATTATGTCATTACGTTTCATTCACTTGGCATCGATTCTGAAAACATATTCATTTGAACTAGTGGGTTCACGTTGTTGTAGTAAATCATTATATTCACATAATTCAGACAAGTCTCGATGCGATTACACGATTATTTACCTGGGTATTTTTAATACCTATCTACGCATGACAAAAATCTAAGGAGATAACATATACTTAAATTTCGAGGACGAAATTTTTATAACAAGGGGAGAATGTGACAGCCGGCAGTTTCCGGTTGTAATTAAGCACTTAACGAACAATGATACTGTCATAATTAGCGTAATTAGATGTAAATTAACTCGATCAGGCCTTTGGAAAACCTAGGAACGTCTACTTGCTTCACGTTATGCGATTTGACGAGAATCGAGAACTTTAACGCGAATTTGAACGATAAGTGAACTGATGCCGAATAAATACTGATAACATCTAAAAACATGAATTTTATACTTGTATTTATCATACAGTTACGATTATGCGATAAATTTGGATCGTTGAACGTCGCAAAGCACAACGCGGAAGTTACGCGGTAAACCGGAACGCACCGATAACGAAACAGAAACCGCGGACTAGAGATACGTCTAAATATTAATATGTTACGAAATATTTGGCTTCGTTTTCAAATTTTAATATTCACGGTCGAAACCGGATCGAAAAACGGATAAAAACGAAAACCGTAGCGAATTCTACTCAATTTTAATGCAACCGACGAACAATCGCGTCAACCGTTCGACTAACGACAACATTTACGTTTTTTTATTCGAATTAAACACATTACGACATAACACAACGCTCGGTTTCAAAATGGGCCGTGGATAGTGTTGGGCTTACACACGCGTTAATGGGCTTTGGGCCCGACCCACTAACAAACCCTAAGTATATAAACAAGCTAACTCATCTACCCCTCATTTGTTTGTAAGAAACCCTAGCCCCCAATGTGAAAACTCTGCTCCTCTCCCTCCCAAACTGGTAGCCGGACTCCAGCGAAGGCACAAGCCGGTGCCGGTCACGACGTTCTCCGGCAGCCACGCACTCACACCCACGCACCTATTCTCGCACCCACACTCACCCGCAATCTGCTAAAGCCATATACACACTCACGCGAGGACTTGACAGATAGAGAGAGAGAGAGAGCAGTGGTAGAGAGAGATCGATGAGAGAGGGAGTGTCGACGGAAGGGCGGTCGGCGGAGCCGTCGCACCGACGTCCGGTAACCCCGCTAATCAGCGGCTTAGTGGTGAAGTAGGGGTGTGTTAACGGTAGCGGTGGTGTGGAAATCGAAGGCAGGGCAGCCGCCGTGTCTCAAGGCGGAGAACGCCTCTAACCGTCGATGATCGGCGGCGGCGATTCGATGGATTGTTTTTATCCTTTTCCGGTCGGATCTGGGTCGGGTCGGGTTGGTAATGACCGGCAGCGGCAGTAGCGGCGGTGTTTTGGGTCTCCGGTTCAACACGGTTCAAACCCGGTCCAGTTTAGATGGCGGTTCGGGTATTTCAGTTCAAGTCGGTTCTGTTTAAGATCGGCTCAGGTTCGAGTCGAATCAGTCTCGGTTTTAAGTTAGGCCAGTTAATGATGTTCAGCTCAACTGCGGCTCGGGTTCGGTTCACTCGGGTCGACACAGATCAGTCCGGTTCAGATCTTGGATCAGGTTTCGGTTTGGGTTCGATTCAAACATTTGTTTTTATTTGGATCACCTTTGTTTCAGTTTTGATACAGGTCTCGTTTCAACAAAAGTCAACGCGGTCAACGGGTCAAACCCAGTCAACATGAGTCAAACCTGGGCAAACCCGGTCAATGAGTCAACCGAGTGTAACATCCGTCGAAAAACGGGTTTTCAAAACCCGCTTCGTTTATTAATCGAATAGTCAGTTATAATTTTTGTTGCGTATAAATGGTTCATTTTAATTTTAAACAATACATCATTAATAAACATTTTAGAATTTAAAAACTATAATCATTAAATGGTAAAAACAAGTGCTAAAAAAATAAAATCAAGCTGCCGGGTTTCGAACCCGGGTCAGCCGGATCAAACAAACAAACAACTCACCACTCCGCCACTTGACTCGTCTGTGATAACTATTAAAACAAATAATATTTATAATAAAACTCGAAATCAAATTCAGTAATCAGCGCGCCCAATCCGCAGTCGACGGAATTACCGACGATTTCGCGAGACTTCGACCGTTTCCTTTGACTGAACGCGTGTATTAACTTCGACATCGGTTATAACCGATGTCTAATCCCGCAATCCCAGTCATAACCGCTGGAAAAGTTTTTACCACGAATCAAGAACGAATTCGGATTCGATTCATTCTGTTTCTTCCCTATAAATACACACCCAAGTCTCTGGTAACCTTTTCGCTCAAAATCGCACAATTTATCGAAGTCTTAGCACTCGCCGGAGAAATTCTGCACTCGCCGGACTTTCACCGTAAAACCGAGACTTACACCAAATCGGTAAATTTCTCGACTCCTTCGCTTTCAATCCATTGTTAGACATATACTAACTTCAATCCTTCAACCAGAATCGGTTCCAGAAGACGTTGCCGGAAATTCTACACTCGCCGGAAAATCTCTGGAAATTCCGAAATCACACTGTAAATCGGTACAATCATCTAAACCCCCTGATATCTCTTGTTTAGTCACTTAATTTCACAACTCATTGATCAAAACTGTTAATTGATCCGCTCAGACGGAATTCAAAAATCAGAGCCGACGACCCTTGCCGGAGTTCTGAGAAAAACATCCTGTTTGGTACAATTCTGTTCTTTAATCTCATTATCTAATACTTTCCAACCAATTATAAGTTTCGATAATCGAATCAAACAAAAACAGTCGGGCATCTGGTTCTGTTCTTTATAAATGAAGAAGACGAAGGCGATATGTGTATAAGTTTAACTAAAACTGAATATTATACCGGGTTAGACACACAGTCCAGTGGTGGACTGTGTGCAAATTTAATATCATGGTCCCGAGTTCGAGTCCTAACACGCTGCCCGGTTCTTACAAATTTCCAACCATTTTTAATACTGATATATATTAAGACGCAGATAGTATATAAATGTAATTAAAATCGCATATCATTCGGGTTAGTCACACAGCCCAGTTGGTCGGGTTGTGTGCAATACAAGGCTATGGACGCGGGTGGCTCTCACACGGTTTAATGATTTAAAAACCTTTTTAAATTAAATAGAATTCTAAATAATCTAAATCGTATATAAGTATAATTAAAATCAGAAATATTTCGGGTTAGACACGTAGCTCAGTTGCTAGAGCTACGTGCACGCGTACGAGAGGTCTCGGGTTCGAACCTCACTCAGTGCACACTCAACCACAGTCCGACCGGTCAACGGTCAACGGCTGGTCAACGGTCAACAAAAGTCAAAATTTTTATTTTTTTATTTATTTATTTAATTTAAAAATTAATTAAAAATACTTAAAAATAATATTTTTAAAGTTAGAAAATGACCTTAAACTCACAAAAATAAATCTAAAAATCCTATTAAAATTGTTAATTAAAAGTATTAGTCTCAAATAAAATCTAATTATTTACCGAACCATTTCGTTATTATTTTAGGTTAGTTTTTCCTCGTCGATCAAATCCCAAAACTCGTGAGCATCCAACATCATCAAAAGAACGCACCCAATGTGAGTGAATCTCTACCAATTCCCCGTTTTAATCACATTTTTGGGGTGTATCATGTGTTGCTTAATTATTTATTATATTTAAACACTTGTGCATCCATCATATCCGTGATCAAATGTGTATTCAATATGTATCAATTGTTGTGTGGATTATGTTTAGATTAAAGTTATCATTTTCAGTACATGCATTTCATTAGGCCCATCAGCTCCCCGTGGGAGACGGGTTGAGTACAGGTGCCTCATTCGATCGGCTCCGTTTGATTGAGCTTTGATCTCACATACATCATCATACATTTCATACGATCGGCTCTGTTTGATTGAGCCTTGATCTTACAATACATTATCATTCATGTCATATACTCATTCATGGTGGTTTGTGATTGTTTGTTTATATATGTTTGCTCACATATGAATATTGCACAACTTTTCAATATTAAATACAACAAGAAATCAATAACAATGTTTTTTAAACAAGGTTCACTTGTTGACCCAAAATTTCCCCCGTTTTACACATGATACAGGTGATCCAGTTGAGGCAAGAAACATATAAGAGGGCCTAGAAGAATAAATCAGTTTAAGCTTTGGATTGTTTTACTTAGTTTCATTTTCCTTGTAATTGTATGAATTTGATTTGAACATTTAAGTTGTAATTTGAATTTAATAAATATGAAACATTTTAGTAAACATCATGAGCTTTGGTGATAACCCAATTATGCCCCGACTCTTATTCCGCTGAGGGTCGGGGTGTGACAGATTGGTATCAGAGCCATGACTATAGGGATATAGGATAGGTTATTAGACCCTTAGAGCCTATACTACAGTTGATTAGAATTTTAAAATTGTTTATGTGTTACATACAAAATTCATGATGTTTATATGCTTTATGTTTATTGTTACATTCAATGTTATGCAAGCATGTTCATAAGTACATATTATTATACAATGCTCATCATGGATCATTTCCTCATAACATATCATATCCATGAGAGCACACACCTCACAATTCCTATGATTTTTGCAACGATTTTTGTATTTTCAAATCACATCAAAGTGAGTTCCCATGACGGGCATGTAGTAACTGGAAGGGTACGAGTACCGGTAGTCGAAACAGTCTGTCTAGGCTTGGCATTCGTATAAATCCAAAATAAAGGACCAGTTTGCCTACCTGGGGACTAACGATGAGAGTACGAAAGACCTATTAGGCCAAAACATGCTATACCAAACGTCGTGTGAACTAACCCCACTTTGAGTTGACATTGTGTCTATACCTGGACACCCTCCTACCATACATCTCGCAATCATATTTCATGGTTTTCATTCGGGTGATGCGAGTGTTAAACCGCCAACACCAATGTGAATCCTACTAAGCCAATAGTCATGGGGGCCCACATGACTATACAGGCGATGGTATGGGGGACATTGGAGGCCCAAACATGAGCAAACCCAATACATCCTATGGATGTAGTTGCATTATTGATGATTATGTTATTTTTATTCTTTTAACGACACATGACACCTAACAACTTCTTAAACTCACAATCTTCATATGTATGTTCCTGTAGATGTCGGCTAGGCAGCTACGTGGAGGTAGAAAGTCAGGAAGATCCAATGAACGCTTGGCCACCAAAATTGCAAAACAAATGGCCGCAGTGCTTCCTGACATTGTAATTCAAGTCCAACAAGCTCTCACCGCGAATCCCATCAACCCTCCCAATCAAGAAGACCAGAACGTCGACAACCCTCCTCCAAAAAGTGCTCCTACAAACACTTTAAGTCTTGCGATCTCCCAAAATATGAAGGGACCGAAGGCGTCACTGCTCTCCTCCACTGGTTTGAGGAAATGGAGAACACCTTACTCAATTGCGATTGTCCCGAGGATTGCAAGGTACGTTACGCAACCGGAATGCTGTTTGGGGTAGCCCTTACCTGGTGGAATACAGAAAAGGGTAAGAGAGGAGTCGAAGATGCTATGGCTTTAACATGGGAAGAGCTAAGGGAAATAATGACAAGACGCTTCTGTCCAAGAAGCGAAATTAAGAAGTTGGAAGATGAATTCCACTCGTTAAAACAAAAGGAAGGAGTTCATACTTCCTACAACAAAAGATTTCTCGAGCTGAATCAGATGATCCCAAATTTGTTCACCCCCGTATACCGCTTGGTTGAACACTACATTCGAGGCCTCCCCTCGAAAATTCAAGACTCGGTTCTAAGCACTTCACCTGCAACACTTGAGGTCCCAATGGAACTAGCTACCGAACTTACAGAGAATCGCATTCGAAACGATAAATTCAAGGAGGAGAAAAAAAAAAGCCCCCATTGAGGCCCAAACTTCAAACCATTCTGTCTCCTCTTCGAAGTTTGCTGGTAAGAGGAAGCGAAACAACAGGAACTTTGCTATCACACAAACAAACCCCCCTATCACTGCTGCACCCATCACCCAAATTGCCCCCTCAGCTGCACCACATAAAAAGCCATACTCCGGCCCATACCCAAAATGCAACCGTTGCCAATACCATCACCTTCCTGAACATCCCTGCCAACATTGCACCAGCTGTGGCCGTGCGGGTCACACCATCCAAACCTGTCGCACACTCCAGCGAATGAACCGCAATCAACCCTCAACCCAAACCCACCATCAAATAGTGGGTCAAGCCCAACAACCCTTACTTCTATCATCTACACAACATACGGCCCATCCTACTACCAACCCAACTACCCCATGATACAACCTATGCGAGTTTGTTACAACTGTGGAGACCCAAACCACTTTAGAAACACTTGTCCACGCTTGGTGAACATCATTCATGCCCAAGCTCAAGCAAATCCGGTGAACCAAGCCAACCAAGCTCCTCCACCTGCTAGAGGAAGAGCTTTCAACATCAACGCCAATCAAGCTAGGGCTGACAACAACGTGGTTAACGGTACGTTTCTCATCAATGGTAGTTATGCATCCATGTTATTTGATACTGGCGCAGATAAGAGTTTTGTGTCCTTAGAATTTGAACCCATCCTCAACCAAACTCGTGATAATCTCATGGAATCCATAACGGTGGAAGTTGCTGACGGAAAACCGGTCTCATTAAACTCTATTATACGAAATTGTACCCTCACTCTAAATGATCACAATTTTCCAGTTGACCTCATTCCTATGAAGTTGGGAAGTTTCGACACTATAATCGGTATGGACTGGCTCAGCCAACATCATGCTGAAGTAGTATGCCGCGAAAAGTTCATTCGCATTCCTCTTGCAGATGGTCAAACCCTACGAATCTTTGGAGAAACCCCTTCGAAAGGACTCAAATTGATGTCCTGCCTTCAAATATCTCCGCAAGAACTATGTCGCATTCCTAACTCACGTCGTCAAGAAGGGAAACAAGGAGAAGAAACTCGAAGATATACCTGCAGTGAAAGAATTCCCACAAGTCTTTCCTGACGACATCTCAGGACTTCCTCCCATGAGAGAAGTCGAATTCCGCATTGATCTTATACCTGGCGCTACACCAGTCGCAAAATCTCCTTATAGGTTAGCCCCATCCGAAATGCAAGAGCTGGCCAGTCAACTGCAAGAGCTGACTGACAAAGGATTTATACGTCCTAGCTCATCGCCTTGGGGTGCACCTGTTCTTTTTGTGAAGAAGAAAGATGGAACGTTTCGCATGTGTATCGACTACAGAGAACTCAACAAGTTAACGGTCAAGAACCGCTACCCATTACCTCGCATCGATGACCTTCTAGACCAACTTCAAGGCGCCACCTGTTTTTCAAAAATCGACCTTCGTTCTGGATATCATCAACTCAGAGTACATGAAGAAGACGTCCCAAAAACCGCCTTCCGAACTCGATATGGTCATTACGAATTCATGGTCATGCCATTTGGTTTAACCAACGCCCCAGCAGTATTTATGGATTTAATGAATATGGTATGCAAACCCTACCTCGACCGCTTTGTCATAGTCTTCATCGACGACATCCTCATCTACTCAAAGTCTAAGTCTGATCATGAACGACACCTTCGACTCATCCTTACACTCTTAAGGACAGAAAAGATTACGCTAAGTTCTCGAAATGTGAATTCTGGTTAAGGGAAGTACAATTCCTTGGACACGTCGTCAATGACAAGGGAATTCATGTTGATCCCTCAAAAATCAAGGCAGTACAGGAATGGCAAGCGCCACGTACCCCTACCGAAGTAAGATCATTTCTTGGTTTGGCTGGTTACTATCGCCGCTTCATTGCCAATTTCTCCCGTATTGCTGTACCACTCACGGCTTTGACTCATAAAGGAAAACTCTTCATATGGGGACCTAAACAAGAAGAAGCCTTCCAAACCCTTAAGCAAAAGCTTTGTGACGCACCTATCCTCACACTTCCTGAAGGTTGCGATGATTTTGTAGTATATTGCGACGCGTCAGTGCAAGGACTAGGCTGTGTACTGATGCAAAGAGGAAAAGTGATAGCCTATGCTTCTAGGCAACTCAAAGTTCATGAGAAGAATTACACCACCCACGACCTGGAACTTGGAGCCGTTGTGTTCGCTCTTAAGATATGGAGACATTACCTCTACGGTACCAAGTGTGAAATATACACTGACCACAAGAGCCTTCAACATATCTTTAACCAAAAGGAGTTGAATATGAGGCAACGAAGATGGGTCGAACTTCTTAACGACTACGACTGTGAAATTCGGTATCATCCTGGCAAGGCAAACGTGGTGGCCGATGCGCTCAGTCGAAAAGGTTATGCGAACTCCATTCGTCTTCTATGTTCGCAAATCTTAACCGACATCAAAGATCGAATCCGAGAAGATCGAATCCGAGAAGCTCAACATGTTTCTGTAACAGAAAACGACGTACGCGATGAGCTGTCTTGTGGAGCGGAACTTAAAATCGAAACCAAATCCGACGGTATTCTGTACTATCTAAATCGCATATGGATTCCCAATCGCAATAACCTTCGAGATTTCCTTATGAATGAGGCGCACAAAACACGGTACTCTGTACACCCAGGAGCCGACAAGATGTATCAAGACCTTCGATACACCTACTGGTGGCCTGGCATGAAAAAGGATATTGCTGTTTTTGTTTCCAAGTGCCTTACCTGTTCCAAAGTAAAAGCTGAACATCAAAGACCTTCAGGACTTCTAACCCAACCTGAAATACCTGTATGGAAGTGAGAAACATAACCATGGACTTCATTACCGGGTTACCTCGCACCTCCAGTGGGTATGACACTAAATGGGTAATCATTGATCGTCTTACAAAATCAGCTCACTTCATTCCGATTCGCGAGGACTTCAAGAACGAGAAGTTAGCTCGTATCTACATCAGCGAGATCGTAAGCCGTCATGGTGTACCTTTAAGCATCATTTCAGACCGTGATGGTCGTTTCACTTCACGAACATGGCAAGCCATTCAAGCCGCCTTGGGTACACGATTAGACCTCAGCACCGCTTTTCATCCTCAAACTGATGGACAATCTGAACGCACCATCCAAACTCTTGAAGACATGCTTCGAGCATGTGTCATAGACTTCAAGGGAAATTGGGACGCTCATCTACCATTAGTTGAATTTTCGTACAACAACAGCTATCATTCAAGTATCGGCATGGCTCCTTTCGAAGCTTTATATGGTCGTAAGTGCCGATCACCAGTATGTTGGCATGAAATTGGAGAAGCACAAATCACCGGTCCAGAATTAATTCAAGAAACAACAGACAAGATCCATCAAATTCGAAACAATCTTCTGGCGGCACAAAGTCGTCAAAAGAGTTATGCAGATAAACGACGAAAGCCCTTGGAGTTTAACATTGGTGATCAAGTACTTTTAAAAGTATCACCGTGGAAGGGAGTAGTTCGTTTTGGCCAGAAGGGAAAGCTAGCACCACGCTACGTAGGACCTTTCAAGATACTCGAAAGAGTAGGTCCTGTAGCATACAAGCTTGACCTACCAAAAGAGCTCAACAGAATTCATCCCACATTCCACGTATCAAACTTGAAGAAGTGCCTCGCCGATGAAAACCTCCATATTCCTCTAGAAGACATTCAAGTCGATGAATCGATGCATTTCATTGAAAGACCAGTAGAAATTATGGACTTCGGAGAGAAGCGTTTAAGACGAAGTCGTATTCCAATTGTCAGGGTACGCTGGGAGTCGAAACGGGGACCTGAGTTTACTTGGGAACGTGAAGACTCAATGCGCGAGAAATACCCGCACCTTTTTCCTGTTAACACTACTACTTAAATTTCGGGACGAAATTTCTAAAAGTAGGGGATACTGTAACATCCGTCGAAAAACGGGTTTCCAAAACCTGCTTCGTTTATTAATCGAATAGTCAGTTATAATTTTTGTTGCGTATAAATGGTTCATTTTAATTTAAACAATACATAATTAATAAACATTTTAGAATTTAAAAACTATAATCATTAAATGGTAAAAACAAGTGCTAAAAAAATAAAATCAAGCTGCCGGGTTTCGAACCCGGGTCAGCCGGATCAAACAAACAAGCATCTCACCACTCCGCCACTTGACTCGTTTGTGATAACTATTAAAACAAATAATATTTATAATAAAACTCAAAATCAAATTCAGTAATCAGCGCGCCCAATCCGCAGTCGCCGGAATTACCGACGATTCCGCGAGACTTCGACCGTTTCCTTTGACTGAACTCGTGTATTAACTTCGACATCGGTTATAACCGATGTCTAATCCCGCAATCCCAGTCATAACCGCCGGAAAAGTTTTTACCACGAATCAAGATCGAATTCGGACTCGATTCATTCTGTTTCTTCCCTATAAATACACACCCAAGTCTCTGGTAACCTTTTCGCTCAAAATCGCACAATTTATCGAAGTCTTAGCACTCGCCGGAGAAATTCTGCATTCGCCGGACTTTCACCGGAAAACCGAGACTTACACCAAATCGGTAAATTTCTCGACTCCTTCGCTTTCAATCCATTGTTAGACATATACTAACTTCAATCCTTCAACCAGAATCGGTTCCAGAAGACGTTGCCGGAAATTCTACACTCGCCGGAAAATCTCTGGAAATTCCGAAATCACACTGTAAATCGGTACAATCATCTAAACCCCCTGATATCTCTTGTTTAGTCACTTAATTTCACAACTCATTGATCAAAACTGTTAATTGATCCGCTCAGACGGAATTCACAAATCAGAGTCGACGACCCTTGCCGGAGTTCTGAGAAAAACATCCTGTTTGGTACAATTCTGTTCTTTAATCTCATTATCTAATACTTTCCAACCAATTATAAGTTTCGATAATCGAATCAAACAAAAACAGTCGGGCATCTGGTTCTGTTCTTTATAAATGAAGAAGACGAAGGCGATATGTGTATAAGTTTAATTAAAACTGAATATTATACCGGGTTAGACACACAGTCTAGTGGTGGACTGTGTGCAAATTTAATATCATGGTCCCGAGTTCGAGTCCTAACACGCTGCCCGGTTCTTACAAATTTCCAACCATTTTTAATACTGATATATATTAAGACGCAGATAGTATATAAATGTAATTAAAATCGTATATCATTCGGGTTAGTCACACAGCCCAGTTGGTCGGGTTGTGTGCAATACAAGGCTATGGACGCGGGTTCGAGTCCAGGCCCTCACACCGGTTGATTTAAAAACCTTTTTAAATTAAATAGAATTCTGAATAATCTAAATAGTATATAAGTATAATTAAAATCAGAAATATTTCGGGTTAGACACGTAGCTCAGTTGGTAGAGCTGCGTGCACGCGTACGAGAGGTCCCGGGTTCGAACATCACTCAGTGCACACTCAACCACAGTCCGACCGGTCAACGGTCCGGTCAACAGTCAACGGCCGGTCAACGGTCAACAAAAGTCAAAATTTTTATTTTTTTTATTTATTTATTTAATTTAAAAATCAATTAAAAATACTTAAAAATAATATTTTTAAAGTTAGAAAATGACCTTAAACTCACAAAAATAAATCTAACAATCCTATTAAAATTGTTAATTAAAGGTACTAGTCTCAAATAAAATCCAATTATTTACCGAACCATTTCGTTATTATTTTAGGTTAGTTTTCCTCGTCGATCAAATCCCAAAACTCGTGCGCATCCAACATCATCAAAAGAACGCACCCAATGTGAGTGAATCTCTACCAATTCCCCGTTTTAATCACATTTTTGGGGTGTATCATGTGTCGCTTAATTATTTATTATATTTAAACACTTGTGCATCCATCATATCCGTGATCAAATGTGTATTCAATATGTATCAATTGTTGTGTGTATTATGTTTAGATTAAAGTTATCATTTTCAGTACATGCATTTCATTAGCCCATCAGCTCCCCGTGGGAGATGGGTTGAGTACAGGTGCCTCATTCGATCGGATCCGTTTGATTGAGCCTTGATCTCACATACATCATCATACATTTCATACGATCGGCTCCGTTTGATTGAGCCTTGATCTCACAATACATTATCATTCATGTCATATACTCATTCATGGTGGTTTGTGATTGTTTGTTTATATATGTTTGCTCACATATGAATATTGCACAACTTTTCAATATTAAATACAACAAGAAATCAATAACAATGTTTTTAAACAAGGTTCACTCGCCAACTTTTATTGGCCCAAAATTTCCCCCATTTTACACATGATACAGGTGATCCAGTTGAGGCAAGAAACACATAAGAGGGCCTAGAAGAATAAATCAGTTTAAACTTTGGATTGTTTTACTTAGTTTCATTTTCCTTGTAATTGTATGAATTTGATTTGAACATTTAAGTTGTAATTTGAATTTAATAAATATGAAACATTTTAGTAAACATCATGAGCTTTGGTGATAACTCAATTATGCCCCGACTCTTATTCCGCTGCGGGTCGGGGTGTGACACCGAGACTTGGTAAAAATTAATTACGACGCGAAATTTAATTATATTAGTTATAATTATTATTAATATGCTTATCGCGAAACCGAGCTCAAAACCGACCCGTTAACAATAACATATCGCCAAAGAGTTAAAAATAACAATTAAGTCAATGTACGCTATCTTCGAATAATTATTTATTAAAATCGAACCGGCATTAGTTAAATATATAAATCAGAAATATAAATCGGCGAAAACTTAATATTTGAGAACCACGAAAAATTATATATATTGTTTGATTGTATACATTGCAGGTTGTGTTTTGATAAATAAATCGACAACTTGTGTTGTCGGGATCGTCCGAAAACATAGAAAACTCTGCCCGATTTTTGTAAAAATCCGTAACACGAAACGTGTTATATTCTCAAAACAAAACCTATCAAAATTCAAAGTATTTTTATAAAATAGATCTAAATCTATATTTACTTTCGACGACCCTTTATAATCCGCAAAACAAGCATACGACATCTCAACGAAAGGGGTTTACAAGTTAACCAAGCTCGAGGATTTTTGTAAAATAAATACAATTAGTTATATTTGTTTCAAACGACGAAATTCGGAAATTGTATTTCAAATGGTGAGCATTCGAAAATCATATAAAATGAATATAATTAATTATATTCAAACGTCGGGATTTTAATACTTCTATAAAATAAAAGAAATAAATTGTTTCAAACGTCGTAAATTCGTATACTTTATAAAATGATATAATTGCTTATATCTACTTTAATCGTCTTGAATTCGAAGCTTTATTTACTCCAAACGCCTAGTATTCGGCAATTATATAAAATAAGTATAATTATGTATATTTGTTTAAAACGTCTAGAATACGGACGTTATACAAAATAAGTATAACGATTTATATTTGTTTCGTTCGGTAGAGCTCGGTGACACGTAGTTTAACTACATCATCTTATTAGAAACTTATAAGTTATTCCTTGATAGGAATGCTATAGATTGCATGCTAGCGAGTCACATTTTGGAAACGACATTACATAATCATATTAAGCTAGCTTTGCACTGGATATCCAGGTGAGTTCATAACCCCCACTTTCTACTGTTTTACATTTTTACAAATGTTTTCGGGGGTGGAAAGACATGCAAGTTTTGCAAAAGTACACAAGATTTCGATGAACGAAAATTATACGTTTCTAAACCATGATACGAATGATCTCCAACAAACTCAAATGGTTTACAAAAGGTTATTTCTAAACCATGTTGCAAATGAATTTCAATAAACTCAAATGGTTTACAAAAGGTTTATGTTAAACATACCGGTTTTACAAAACACTCGCGTATTTTCGAAACGTGCATGAGTTTCATAACTAGTGACGGGAAGGTCCTAGTTACAACAGGACTGGTTTGTCCAGCATACAAATAAGGGGACTGGTTAGTCTTGCTTACAGACTCAAATGGGCTAGGCCCATAATCATTTGTGCGAGATACAAAGACTCGAGTGGGTTAGACCCACCTATACTCGTGTGAGGCACGAAGACACAAGGACTGGATTGTCCTCTACTCAACAATAAGGGTCGTATGGTCGCGTAAAACTGTACATTGAAGTCCTCGCCACATATCGGAAACTACAACCGCCTGCTAGTCTACCGTCTTGAGTAAACGGTTTGGCGAGGTACTTACTAGCTTAGGGTGGGTTATAGGCTCATGCGGGCATGTTGTCTTTGTCATACGCGGACATCGACGGTTATTCAATTATTACAAAAACAAGGTTTTCAATGGACATGCCGAGAAAAATGGTTTTATTACGTTTTTTCAACAACATTTTAACTGGTTACCAAAAAAAATTATTTTAAATCTTTTTCAACAAACTATGAACTCGCCAATTTTATGTTGATTTTTCGCATGTTTCTTTCTCAGGTTATATTTTCAAACTATGGCATGGTTGGAATAGGAGAACCCATGGGGATTCGAGTACTTAGCGGGTGTTCACCTTTTTAGAAGTCTTAGCTCTTTCAAATCACTTCCGCTATGCAATGAAGATACCAGTCAGATCACGCCTCGCTCTGATGCGATGGGATTACATGGGGGTGTGACAATAATCACCCATTTTTCTTGTTACACTTCTTTATGTTTCATCATTGATTATTTTCATATTTAGCATTTAAAAAACATGTTTATATTTTTATATTCATCAAACTACGAATTGTATTTTACAACATGTAACCACGTACTGGAAAAACACATACATATATCAACATATGAGCACATACATTCCACAATTTGCTTTTAAGTTTAGAACTACAGAAACAACATGTTGCACTTAATCTTTTCTAACCAGATACAGTGAGAGAGAAATAGAGAAAATTATGCAAAGAGTACCTCGCATGTACGCTAAACCAAATTAACATAATACAACCTTACCTTGAACCATTTTAACATTCGATTTGTCCATAACAAAGTCTCACCCTCGAACCCGTTAGCCGTTCGTAGCTACAATCACCTTCGACGTTCTATTTTTCCTTTTTGTCACACCCTCACTATTTTTACCTCATGTGTTTCGTCAATCCTTGTTGACTTGAAATCTTTGGACAGACCATATCTACACACCCACTTAAACCCCAACGTTTTCTTACCGGCAAAAACCAAATAACTTTTTTCAACCATTTGTTTAATTGTACACATAGCTACCAGATTAACAATTTTCAAAACCTTTAGTCACTTATCTTAGTGCTAAAAATTGTTTTTAGCTATTTAATCAAAATTCATTTAAACCTCATTCTAATGAGTTTTAAGCCTAAGTCTCCACTTTATTTAAGTATCCATTCTCACAAACTCGAGTTAGCTAAGGAGATTTGAAAATTTTCATTCTCTTCCACACTTAGGCTTCAACTATTCAACCTAATTTCCCAGTAAAATCTTTCCCTACAACTACAATTTTTGTCACCTCATTCTAAATAACATCTTTCTTATGATTATACTTTTTTACCTCTCAATTTAAATTTAAATGGATAAAACCGCTTTTTACAATTGTAATTTTCACCAAATCATTCTAAACCGATAAAATCTTTTCTCACAACTATGGTTTTTGTGATCTCATTTTATAGGATTACGTCTTTATCCACCCATAAATTTCTCACTCAATTACTCCTCAAGGTGGTTTACCTAGATACTCCTTTTTGGTCGCCTATTTTTTAAATTCAGTCACATTACCACCACCTAAACATGCACCTACCCATTTTTACAACTTTTTTCCAGTTACTTGTGGATAAGATATCAATCCATTCTTAAACAAATGGATTAATTTATAAGCTCATCTGTTTATTTGCACCATTTACTTAGCCAACCAAATGGTATAATCTATCCACACCTCAATGAATCATCAATATAGTTTCGTTAGTTGATTTTGTATGTCATATTTAACTTGCTTACAATTTATATGCTTATATGTAATACTTTATAGTAACTAAACGACAATATCCTCCCTAATCAAATATTCTCACTAGTTACCACTCATATACAACCACTAGAATACCATTTTACCTCTTTACTAAAAGCTAACTCTTAAAGAAATTTCAAAACATGAAATTTCCTCTAGTAGGGAAGACTATAACGTTTCGTGGTTTTTCAACCTTTTTCATTTGGTTTTTAATTCGTATTCTATCTTCTATCCTTTGTAATTCAAGAATTAACCATAATAGAAATCGTATTTATATTATTTTTTTTAAATCATGCTTGTACAATACGTAAACATTCACAAATACGCGTTTTCTTCTTCTCAGTTCTTAGATAACCTTTAGGAGTATTACCACATATTTATTAAGGTAATTAAAAGTTGGTATACCACCATTTTTTATGTCCAAGTTATAGGTCCACTTGGAGGATCAAGATAACCTACTTGCTTGTATTATAACACACAAATGAGTGCGGAATCCAGGTAAGTATGAAAACCAAGACAAAGTGACATAAAAACAAAGTAACCAAAGATTCACTATCTTGATTAACAGAAGAGAGCTAGTACAAACACATACACACAATGTTCATACAGACTCAGGGTATTCTCTATGTGCTCTCTTGCTTAAACAGTGAAATGCATGTCTGTTTATATAGCCCCAACACCCAGTAACCCTACAAGAAGGCTTATGGGCCACGAAGAACAGATAAGCTCATGAAGAAGGTGTTCTTCATGGCCTATCCGACAAACAACCAAATAGATACGAATAAGGGTTCTTCGTGAAGTTTTACTCCCATGAAGAAGTCAGTTCTTCGTAAGCAGGCTGCAAACAAGCAATCTGCAAACGGTAACAGCAGAATAACAAGAAACAAAACAACTATACTAACAGTATGCACACATGCAAATATTTTACAACGCAAACAAACTAAACGTGGTACTAAATCAAGATAGGAGAATATCTTATTTGGTCGACGCAACCAAAACTATACAGACGCATAAAATAAAGACCGTACAATTACGGACGTAACCAAGAACAAGCGACAGACATAAAGTGTATCAACATAAGTGAAGATTTTTGTTAAACTTTATAAACAAGTTCATCTTTACTTTGTTTTTGGAACATTTTCACACCAAACCAAGTCAACAACAAACTTCCATGTTGAAGGGCTTGTGTTAAGGTTTTGTTACAGAAACTTTAAGGTTCACATGCCTTCTTTTAAGTTCTTAAAAGTCTCTAAGTAATCTCCAATCATAAAGTGGGTAAACCTACACCATGCCTCCAATCTAGCAATGTTGGAAGTACTCTTTTAGGTGGTACCTCACTTGGTTACTTAGCAAATAGATAGTTTAGTTATGTTATTGATATTTGTATCCATGACCAATTTTACCAACTGATTACTTAGCAAATAGATAGGTGATACCTCTGATGTGTGTTGCACCCTGCCCTACCAACTGGGCTGGGTGTCTAACCCGTTTAAAACACCAGAATTAATTATACTTATGTACTAACAGATTTCATCTTCTTCATAAATTATAAACCCAGAAACAAGACCCGACTGTTAATCCAATTTTACCATCTTGATTCATTTATTTAAGAATCATAACATGCTAAACAGAAAGTATCAAAAGGGCTTAAGAAGATTATACTAACTTGGAGAGGTGTTTCGGTTTTCCGGTGGTGAATTCCGGCGACTGCAGGTGATCTTCGGCGGAGATTTTTAAGAAAAGAGAGTGAACAAAGGTTGTTCTGAAATTGGTGAGTTCAATTCTAAAGAAAGGGTTGTATTTATAGGATAAACAGTCAACATCGGTTTCAAGACCCAATTCATGGGTTGATGATTTCAAATTAATTTCAAATGGTTTTTAGATTAATTGAGTCGGATTTCGGTTGAATGTTTGACATCGGTTATAACTCACATGATGAATGATTTGCGAGAATTCTGGTTGAAGACGGTTACTGGTTTGCGATTTATTTTTTTTGCAGGTTTAAGATTTGAGAGCGTATAACATCTAATTGATTTGAGTTTTTAACCATATGGTATGTGTAGCGTAGTGGTGTAAGTGGTGTGTGTGTTTAACGGGGACCCGGGTTCAAAACCCGGCTGCCCCTTTTATTTATTTTTATTGTTTTAAAATTTCAAATAATATTATTATTTATTCACCAGTTTAATTATTTTAATTTATTTAATAACCATTAATTAGTAATTACTGATTAATAGCTAATAACTCGTATTAGATGAGAAAAGAATACGCATCGAGACTTAAATTTAATACTTGAATTATTCAACAAAACGGGTTTTGAAAACCCGTTTTACAACGAATGTTACAGTATCCCCTACTTTTAGAAATTTCGTCATGAAATTTAAGTAGTAGTTGTAACTGGAAAAAGATGCGGGTATTTTTCGCACATTGAGTCTTCGTGTTCCCAAGTAAACTCAGGCCCTCGTTTTGACTCCCAACGCACCCTGACTACTGGAATACGACTTCGTCTTAAACGCTTCTCACTGAAGTCCATGATTTCTACAGGTCTTTCAACAAAATGCATTGATTCATCGATCTGAATATCTTCTAATGGTATATGGAGGTTCCGTCGGCGAGACACTTTTTCAAGTTTGATACATGGAACGTGGGATGAATTCTGTTGAGTTCTTCTAGCAAGTCAAGCTTGTAAGCTACAGGACCAACCCTTTTGAGTATTTTGAATGGTCCCACATAGCGTGGTTCTAGCTTGCCTTTTTGACCAAAACGAACCACTCCCTTCCACGGTGATACTTTCAAAAGTACTTGATCGCCAACACAAAACTCAAGTGGCTTTCGTCGTTTATCAGCGTAACTCTTTTGACGACTTCGAGCTGCTAGAAGATTATTGCAGATCTGAAGAATTTTAGCCGTCGTTTCTTGAATCAACTCAGGTCCAGTGATTTGCGCTTCACCGATTCCGTGCCAACATACAGGAGATCGGCACTTACGACCATATAAGGCTTCAAAAGGAGCCATGCCGATGCTTGAATGATAGCTATTGTTGTACGAAAAGTCAACTAACGGTAAATGAGTATCCCAATTGCCCTTGAAGTCTATGACACATGCTCGCAACATGTCTTCAAGAGTCTGTATGGTGCGCTCAGATTGACCATCAGTTTGGGGGTGAAAGGAAGTGTTGAGGTCTAAACGTGTACCCAAAGCTGATTGTACGGCTCGCCATATTCGTGAAGTAAAACAGTCGTCTCGATCAGAAATGATACTTAAGGGCACACCATAACGGCTTACAATTTCATCAATATAGATACGGGCTAACTTCTCGTTCTTGTAGTCTTCACGGATTGGAATGAATTAAGCTGATTTAGTGAGACGATCAATGATAACCCAGATTGTGTCATACCCACTAGAGGTGCGAGGTAATCCGGTACTGAAGTCCATGGTTATGTTTTCCCACTTCCAAACAGGTATTTCAGGTTGGATGAGTAATCCTGAAGGTCGTTGGTGCTCAGCTTTAACCTTAGAACACGTGAGGCACTTAGAGACAAAAATGGCGATACCCTTCTTCATGCCAGACCACTAGTATGAGTATCATAGGTCTTGATACATCTTATCAGCACCTGGATGTATAGAGTATCGTGTTTTGTGAGCCTCATTCATAAGAAAAACACGAAGATCGTCACGATCAGGTACCCAAATACGATTTAAGTAGTAAAGGATACCATCGGACTTGGATTCTAATTTGCTTTCAGCTCTACAAGACAATTCATCTCATACATCATTTTCCGTGATGGAAATATGTTGAGCTGCTCGAATTCGGTTTTAAAGATCGGTTACAATTTGAGAACACAGAAGATGGATGGAGTTCGCATACTCTTTTCGACTAAGAGAATCAGCCACAACATTGGCTTTGCCAGGATGATATCGAATTTCACAATCGTAATCATTTAAGAGTTCAACCCATCATCGTTGTCTCATGTTTAACTCCTTTTGTTTAAAAGCTATGTTGGAGGCTCTTGTGGTTAGTGTAAATTTCACACTTGGTTCAACAGAGATAGTGTCTCCATATCTTTAGAGCGAACACGACTGCTCCAAGTTCTAGGTTGTGAGTGGTATAATTCTTTTCATGTATTTTGAGTTGCCTTGAGGCATAGGCTATCACCTTTCCTCTTTGCATTAGAACACAATCTAGTCCTTGCCCTGACGCGTCACAATAAACCACGAAGTCTTCGCAACCATCAGGAAGAGTAAGGATAGGTGCATCACTAAGTTTTTGCTTCAATGGTTGGAAAGCCTCTTTTTGCTTGGGCCCCAAATGAGGGTTTGCCCTTGTGAGTCAAAGATGTGAGTGGTACGGCGATACGAGAAAAATTTGCGATGAAACATCGATAATAACCGGCTAGACCAAGAAATGACCTAACTTCGGTAGGAGTGCGTGGCGCTTGCCATTCTTGCACCGCTTTGATCTTTGTAGGGTCGGCATGAATCCCTTTGTCATTAATGACATGACCAAGAAATTGTACCTATTTTTACCAAAACTCACATTTTGAGAACTTAGCATAAAGTTTTTCGGTTCTCAAAAGTGTTAGGATGAATCGAAGATGCCGTTCATGATCGGATTTAGTCTTAGAATAAATAAGAATATCATCAATGAAGACTATGACAAAACGATCGAGGTAGGGTTTACATACCCTATTCATCAAATCCATGAAAACAACAGGAGCATTGGTCAAACCAAAAGGCATAACCATGAATTTATAGTGGCCATAACGAGTTCGAAAAGTAGTCTTTGGAATATCTTCTTCACGTACTCTAAGTTGGTGATAACCAGAATGAAGATCGATTTTTGAGAAACAGGTGGCACCCTGTAGTTGATCTAGAAGGTCATCGATACGAGGTAAAGGATAGCGGTTCTTGACAGTCAACTTGTTGAGCTCTCTATAGTCGATACACATTTGAAAAGTTTCGTCTTTCTTCTTTACAAATTGAATCGGCACACCCCAAGGTGATGAGCTAGGACGTATAAATCCCTTGTCAGTCAACTCTTGCAGTTGACTAGCTAACTCTTGCATCTTAGATGGGGCTAACCGAGATGGAGATTTTGTGGCTGGTGTAGTACCAGGTACAAGATCGATTCAGAATTCGACTTTTCGCACAGGAGGAAGTCCTGAGACGTCATCGGGGAATACTTGAGGAAATTCTTTCACAATTGGAATGTCTTCGAGCTTTCTCTTCTTGCCTTCTTTTTTGACGATGTGAGCTAAAAATGTGATATAGTCTTTGCGAAGGTATCTTCGAGCTTGGAGTCATGACATCAATTTGAGTCCTTTGGAAGGGGTTTCACCAAAAATACGTAAGGTTTGACCGCCAGCAAGAGGAATTCGAATAAACTTCTCATAACAAACAACTTTAGCGTGATGCTGACTAAGCAAGTCCATTCCAATGATGACGTCGAAACTACCCAACTTCATCGGGATGAGATCAATTGAAAAGTCATGATCATTAAGTGTAAGAGTACAATCACGAATAATTGACTCTAACGTAATAGGTTCACCATCAGCAACTTCCACCGAGAATGATTTAGCTTGACTAACGCGAGGTAAATCAAGAATAGATAAGAACTCTAAGGACACGAAACTCTTATCCGCACCAGTGTCAAATAGAATAGATGCATAAGTATGGTTAATGAGAAACGTACCGTTAACCACGTTGTTATCAGCTCTAGCTTGATTGGCATTGATGTTAAAAGCTCTTCCCCTAGCAGGCCTATTGACTTGATTGGCTTGGTTCACTGAGTTGTGTTGGACTTGGGCATTTATGATGTTCACCAAACTTGGGCAAGTGTTTTGGAAATGGGTTAGATCGCCATAATTGAAACATGCTCTGACTGGTTGCATCATAGGGTAGTTGGGTTGGTAGTAGGGTTGAGCCATAGGTTAAGCAGGTGGTAATAGCATAGGTTGTTGGTATTGGGCTTGGGCTACCACTTGGTTGTTGGGTTGGGCTTGAGGTTGATTGCGGTTTGGTCTTTGAAGGATGCGACAAGTTTGAATCGTATGACCTGCACAACCACAACTTGTGCAATGAAGACATGGGTTCTCAGGAGGGTGATAGTATTGACATCGGTTGCATTTTGGATAAGATCCAGTGTATGGTTTCTTAAATGGGCGGTAGGAGGAGCAAATTGTGTGATTGGGGCGGCAGTGATAGGGAGATTGGTTTGAGTAACAGCGAAATTCTTCCCATTGCATTTCCTTTTACCAGAAAACTTAGAAGACGATCCTATTTGGGTTAGGGTTTCAGCAGGTGTCTTATCTTTCTTCTTCTCATCTTTAAAATCGCCATTTCTGATGCGATTTTCTATGAGCTCAGTGGCTAGCTCCATTGCAGCCTCGAGAGTTGCAGGTGTGGTACTCATCACGGAGTCTTGAATTTTCGAGGGAAGACCTCGAATGTAGTGCTCGATAAGTCGGTAGAGTGGAGTGAACAAGTTGGGAACCATTTGATTCAACTCGAGGAATCTTTTATTGTATGTTATATTGTCTCCCTCCTTTTGTATCAGAAAATAAAACTCATCCTTTAATTTCTTGATTTCGCTTCTTGGACAGAAGCGTCTAGTCATAAGCTCCCTCAACTCTTCCCAAGTTAAGGACATAGCGGCTTCAACACCTCGCCTACCTTTCTCCGCGTTCCACCATGTAAGTGCTACCCCATACAAACGACCGGTAGCATAACGCACCTTGCGATCATCAGGACAATCGCAGTTGAGAAAAGTGTTTTCCATCTCCTCAAACCAACGGAGGAGAGCGGTTACACCTTCAGTCCCCCCGTAGTTTGGAGGGTCGCATGACTTGAAATGCTTAGAGGTGCATTTGGTGGTGTTGGTGGGAGGATTGGAAACATATTGACCTTCTTGATTTGTGGGGTTGATGGGATTGGCAGCAAGAGCTTGTTGGACTTGAAATACGATGTCGGGAAGTACGGCAGCCATCTGTTGGGCTATTTGAGCAGCCATGCGCTCGCCAGATCTTCCTGACCTTCTACCACCTCGAGAGTGTCTAGCAGACATCTACAGGAAATACGTAGCGAGATTATGAGTTGAATGTTCTAGGTGTCATGTGTCGTAAAGAAAAATCAACATTCAGAAAAATAAATGAGAAAATAAATTTACTACATTCATAGGATGTCTTGGGCTTTGCTTATGTTTGGGCCCCCATATGTCTCCCATGCTTTGGCCTAGGTAGTCATGTGGGCCCCATGACTACTGGGCTTTGTAAGGTTCACATTGGTGTTGGCCTGTTAACACTCACATCACCCGAATGAAAATCGTAAAACATGATTGCGAGATATAAGGTCGGAGGGTGTCCAGGTGTAGACACTATGACAACTCAAAGTGGGGTTAGTTCACACGACGTTTAGTGTGACATGCTTTGGCCTAATAGGTCCTTCGTACTCTCATCGTTAGTCCCCAGGTAGGCAAACTGGTCCATAACATATTGGATTTATATGAATGCCAATCTTAGACAGGACGTTCCGACTACCAGTACTCGTACCCTTCCAGTTACTACATGCCCGTCGTAGAACTCACTTTGATGAGATTGAAAAAAAAAAACATGAAAACATTATAAAATCCTTGAGAAAAAAATCATGACAATTGTGAAATTAAGATGTGTGTGTTTGCGTAGGCATGATATGTTAATAATATATAGACCACAATAAATATCACACAATAACATGTATTAGTGAAAGTGCTTGCATGCATTTGTGTGTGATATAAATATGAAACAAATAAACATCATGAGTTAGCATGTAACACATAAGCATTTAAAATCTAATCAACTATAGTATAGGCTCTAAGGGTCTAATAACCTATCCTATATCCCTATAGTCAAAAGGTCTAACCTATCCTATATCCCTATAGTCAGAAGCTCTGATACCAATCTGTCACACCCCAACCTGCAGCGGAAATAAAAGTCGGGACATAATTGGGTTTTGACCAAAGCTCATGACATTTACTATATTTAAATTTCATATTTATTACGTCAAATTTAAAAGAGAATATCCAAACACATAAACACAAACAAACACAAAATAAATATTCTAGACAAGAAATGTTTTATTGATCTTCTAAAGCCAATCCTACATGTTCCTCTCCTCAGCCTATCCACCTTTAGCATGTGTAAAATAAAGGTTTGGGTTAACAAAAGTTGACGAGTTATTCTAAATTAAACAGTTAAACAATTTAGTTACACTGATTAATTCAATAAAAATGTGCATGGACCAAAAATGAGCATATGTATATATAGTCTAACCACATAACACCAACAATGTACACTTGAGCATGATAATGATGAACTGTGAGATCAATGCTCAATCAAATGGAGCCGATCTAATGAGGCACTCGATGCTCAACTCGTATCCAACGAGGAACTGATGGGCCTTATGTGAATGATTGCACTGAAATGATAAAATGTAACCACATATAACAACAACAAAAATTACATGCACATTAGATCATATAATGGTGTTAGCACAAATGTTTGAACAATTAAAATATGTAACGACACATGATACACCCCAAAACATGAATTAAAAATGGGAATTTGTAAGGATTCACTCACAGTGGGTGCATTTCCTTGGATTGATGAAGAACGCGCACGATTTTGGATTTAACCATGAGAGAAACTAACCTATATAATAACATAATAATTCGATAAGTAAATAAATTTTTATTTGAAGTTAATATTTATAATTAATGCTTTTTATTAGGTTTTAAGATTTATTTTTGTGGTATTTAATGTAATTTTTTAAACCTAGAAAGTCTTATTTTTAGCATTTAAATGATTTTTAAATGGATCTTGTCAGATCTCACTGGTCTGACCAGTTTTTATTCGGGTGATTTTTGGCACCGATTGAGGTCCGAACTCGTGACCTCCCGTATACGTGCACGCAGCTCTACCAACTGAGATACGTGTCTAACCCAAAATAATCTCCATTTTAATTATACATATATACTAGTTAGGTTATTTCTGAAATTATTTATTTATAAAGGTTTTAAAAGTCATTGAACCGCTGTCTAGCCCCTGACTCGAACCCGCGACCTCTGATGTGTGTTGCACCCTACCCTACCAACTGGGCTGGGTGTCTAACCCGTTTAAAACACCAGAATTAATTATACTTATGTACTAACAGATTTCATCTTCTTCATAAATTATAAACCCAGAAACAAGACCCGACTGTTAACCCAATTTTACCATCTTGATTAATTGATTTAAGAATCATAACATGCTAAACAGAAAGTATCAAAAGAGTTTAAGAAGATTATACTAACATGGAGAGGTGTTTCGGTTTTCCGGTGGTGAATTCCGGCGACTGTAGGTGATCTCCGACGGAGATTTCTAAGAACAGAGAGTGAACAAAGGTTGTGTTGAAATTGGCGAGTTCAATTCTAAAGAAAGGGTTGTATTTGTAAGATAAACAGTCAACATCGAATTTCGGTTTCAATACCCAATTCATGGGTTGATGATTTCAAATTAATTTCAAATGGTTTTTAGATTAATTGAGTCGGATTTCGGTTGAATGTTTGACACCGGTTATAACTCACATGCTGAATGATTTGCGAGAATTCTGGTTGAAGACGGTTACTGGTTTGCGATTCAATTTTCTTTGCAGGTTTAAATTTAAGAGCGTATAACATCTAATTGATTTGAGTTTTTAATCATATGGTATGTGTAGCGTAGTGGTGTAAGTGGTGTGTGTTTGATGGGGACCCGGGTTCGAAACTCGGCTGCCCCTTTTATTTATTTTTATTGTTTTAAAATTTCAAATAATATTATTATTATTATTATTATTATTTTTTATTCACTAGTTTAATTCTTTTAATTTATTTAATAACCATTAATTAGTAATTATTTATTAATAACTCGTATTAGATGAGAAAAGAATACGCATCGAGACTTAAATTTAATACTTGAATTATTCAATAAAGCGGGTTTTGAAAACCCGTTTTACAACGAATGTTACATTATATATATTATATATATATATATATATATATATATATATATATATATATATATATATATATATATATATCATGTGAGAAAATTTAAAAGTGTGAGAAGGATAAGAAAGATTATGGAGGTGACATGTGTCTCTTTTATTTTGGTAGTTTACGGGTTTAAGTGTAATTTAACTAATAAAATCTAATTATAGAAGAATATATGCAACTGATTTTTGGCAGTTATTGTAGGGATTTTCGAATTTGAAATAACACCCTAATTCATAAAAACACCACAGCATGTATATTGAAGGCATACATCTTATAAAGAACAGAAATATAACTCATAAAAACACCCTAACTCATAAAAACACCACAGCATGTATATTGAAGGCATACATCTTATAAAGAACATAATTATAACAAAAATAACACCATAACTCATAAAAACACCACAACAGTTATATTGAAGGCACACATCTTATAAAGAACACCCTAACATTGAATATAACAGAAATAACACCATAATATAACACCAGTCAACACTTTAATCAGAATCAAAGTAAAAATAACACCCTAAATATATAAAAAACAGAAATAACTATACATAAGTATATCAATATGGTACTCATATTAAAGATAAAAAACACTCGTTATTATGGTGTAATTTTTTTAAGAAAAGAGTTACGTATAAAAAGTTATTGATGTTTAAAAATGAAGGGAGGAATTTTGCATATGTATTAGTGTTAATTTCTTAATTTAAAATATTAAATTTACCTTTATACCCTTAATCTAGAAAATTAATAAGTTTAATAGTCAATATTATTTACAGAATTGCCACTATGAGCCCAACCATTAGATTAAATATCTAATGGTTTAAATTCTTTCTTATCCTTCTCACACTTTTAAATTTTCTCACAATAATATATATATATATATATATATATATATATATATATAAAAAGTAAGGATAAAACGAAAACCCAATTGAGCTGAGAAAACTCAAGAAACCCCTATATAACATTTTTTTTTCTAAAAAATAGAGGAATGTACATTAATGTACTTGAACATTTTTATACAAAAATGTAAAAAGCGCCTACTTATTTTAAAAGAAAAATGTTCAAAATTTGTATGTTGCATTTTTTTGGACATATATATTATATAACATTATATTTTAACATTTTTAAAAAATTAAACTACTCTCGGTTTTTTGTGTTTCTTTTATAAAATGTTCAAATATATATATGTTCCATTTCCTATTTTTTTAGAAAAAAATAAAAATGTTATATTGGTTTTTACAAAGGTTTTTTGAGTTTTTTCAACTCAAATGGGTTTTTATTTTATTCTTCCTATAAACATATATATATATATATATATATATATATATATATAAGTATGTATTATGTATGAAATTTTTATTGATCGGTCCATCAAAGAAAAATAAAAGTTAACATGATCTTTTTTAAGAGAATTTGTCAAAAAGTTTACCATAGTGCAGTTCCGATGAATCCTAAAAAAAATGAAAATCGCATGCTTCAGGCTACATAATTTATAGACTTATAAGATTTCTATGTATTGTGGGTTGTGATTTGTTGGTTTTATATGATTTGAGTGAGTTATTCCTTAGCTTCTTTGGTTTGTAACTTGTTATTGGTGGGTGCTTTAAAAGGCTAACCCTACTCTCACCGACACTTCTTTTTTCTTTCTTTGTTTTTTCTTCTTAAATTTTTATATTATAAGATATAGTAATATTGAACCTGTAACGAATTTATAGATCTGGTTCAATTAAACAAGATTCGGTTATTTCAATTTGGTTTAACGAGATAAATATAGTATAGAATAACAGTTAATATAATTTTTTTAAGTAATGTTGATACACTTTTATGTCTATCGCTTGTTCTTAGTTACGTCAGTAACTGTACGGTCTTTGTTTGTTGCGTCTATAATGTTTTGGTCATGTCAACCAAATCAAGATACCCTCATATCTTGATTTAGTAGGACGTTTAGTTTGTTTGTGTTGTAAAACAGTTGCTTGCATGCAAACTGTTAGTATTTGTTATTATGCCTTTTGTTGTTTGCTATAATCTATGTCTGTTTGCAGGCTTCCCACGATGAACAACTTCTTTGTGGGAGTAACCTCAAGCACGAAGAACTAGCTTGTCACGAAGAACCGGTAACTTCATTCATGAAGGACCTTATGGTTTTCTTGGAACAAGCCACGAAGGACCTTATGTTTTTCGTGGGACAGGCCACGAAGAACCCTTCTTAGTGGGCCTTGTTCTTCTTCATGGCCCAGTAACATTGGCCTATATAATCAGACATGCACTTCACAATTTAAGTAAGAGAGCACAGAGAGAATACCCTAAGGCTGTATGAACATTGTGTGTATGTGTTTGTTCTAGCTCTCTTCAGTTAATCAAGATAGTGAATCTTTGGTTACTTTGTGTTTGTGTTACTTTGCTTTGGTTTGCATACTTACGTGGATTCCGCACTCGCCTGTGTGTTAAATAACAAGGAAGTAAGTTATCGTGATCCTCCAAGTGGCCCTACAAGTGGTATCAGAGCTTTGATTCTCTTCCTTATTAAAACCAAGAATAGTGTTATGTTTGAGCAAGTTATGAAGCTTCCTGGAAGTGTTCTTGAACTTCAAACAAGAAACTTAAGTTTTTACAAGAAAAGTGGTTTAAAACTTAGGTAAAACTTTTTGTTTTCAGAAAATTTTTATAAAAATCTTGTTAAAATACATGGAGACATGTTAGGATACGTTTTTTCTTGAAATTTTCTGTCAAAGTTTAGTTCGACATATTTTCTGATAAAGCACTTGTTGGAAAACTCACCAGAATATTCCTTGAGTGTTGACTGAATCTTAAGAGTTGACTGAAAAGGTGTTTTTGGAATTTGTTTTTTAACCAAACTTGTCTAACCAGCTACCAACTTTCCAAAAATTCAGAAATAAGATTCTCATACAAACGAAAACTTCTCCCCAACCAATTCACGAACCACCCTTTGCGAAGAATCATCCAACGAAAGACCCAACCCTGTGAAAACCCCCACCCTACGAATAACCTATCCCACGAAGAACTGGATTTTTCGTGACACCTCTTAGGTTGTTCGTGGACTGGGTTTTTCGTGACACCTAAGGTTGTTCATGGTAGACAAGTGTTTCGTTAAATTGATAACTTGTGGTTCTTTAAAATTGTGAGTTTTAATAGAATACTTTTATTTCAAGGTAATCTTTGGAATTTTAAATTTTTAAGCTGATATTCATTAACAAACAAGTAAATGGGTACATATCCTTGAGATTGAGGGTGTAATTCAAGTACAAGCCAAGATTCACCACAATCTAGCTCCGCAACCTCATGGGTTAAATCGTTAATGCCTCAGTAAACAGCCATGAATACCGCAAATCGATGGGCGTGCGTGGCAAATATAAATCAAAGCATTCAGACTCTTCTCATTAGTGAGAATGAAACAGGAAGTAACAACCGTCCACCAAAGTTGAATCATATGAACAATTATCCTTCATGGAAAAGTAGTTTTCATGCGTATGTGATTTTTCAAAATACGGAATTGTGGACATGTTTTGCGACACCATACAAAGAATCTCTCGAAGAAGCAGGATCAAATCCAACCTCTTTAGCAAACTTAGATGAAAATGATAAAAAGGGTTATGATTTAGAGAAGAAGGCATTTGCTATCCTTACACAAGAACTTCATAAGGATATTTATCATCAATTCGTGTACTGTACCACCACTAAGAATTTGTGGGATACTTTGGAAGCAAGAGGGGAAGGAAACGCTGCAACAAGAAAGATACGACATGATCTTCTGAAGAAAGAGTTTGAAGGTTTTCTGTTCATGGAGAATGAGACACTAAGCGACATGATAACTCGTTTCTATCATCTGCTTAGTGAAATGTATCCATACAAGGTGAACACATCTCCACAAGAGATTGTGATGCGTATTGCTGATGCCTTACCACCTAGGTGGAGTCAGTTTATTGACTTGCTAAAGCATACAGGTGCGTTGGATGTGATCAGTATTTATAAGTTCGTTTAGAAGCTTGAGAATAAGAATTAAGAAGAAATATGAAAAGCGAAAAGAGTTCCTATTCCACAAAACCCTGAAATGTATTTTGGAGGTATTAACACAGGCGTTAGTACAACTCAGCAACCGGAACTCCAAACAACATTCGTGTCAAATGTTAACCCTTTTCTACCACATCCAGTTCAAACAAATCAATCTGCTGGCTCAAGTTCTCAAACCTATGGTCGAGCATTTGATCCAAAAGACTTTCTTCCTCAACCACAAGTTGTTACACCTTAAATTCCACAAAAAGCTTCTCAACAAGCTTTCAATGGCAACAACTTTCAACCTTCACATCATAATGCCATCAGACTTGATACTTCACATCTTTCCAAGGTGAGTGTAGAAGTTGCTCGGGAACACATGGAACTTCTGAAGACAGTGGTTAGTGCGTATTATGGACTAGTCGTCGGTCAAATTGGAAACATTAATTTGACTAATGAGGACTATCAGCAAATAGACAGGGAGGAAATGGAGTTAATGGATATTAAATGGGCATTTGCAAGTGCGGTTAGAAGAGCGAAAGACTACATGAGTAGAACTGGAAGAAATGTTTGGAAAGCAAGAAAAACACAAAGTATGCCTTTGATAAAGATGCTGTTACTTACTCCAACTATGGTGAGAAAGGTCATTTCAAACGTGAATGTACTCAACCTAGCAAGCAAATCACAACAATTTCCAAAATTAACCAAACTCATCCAACACAACTCAAGTTAACAATGAACAGGGTATAGTAGCTGTTAACAACCCAAACAACTCCAACCAGTCTGGGCCTTCAAACAACACAAGCAGAGCTTTAGTAGTGCAAGGAGATGAAGGATGTGATTGGTCAGTTCAGTTGGGAAATGAGAATCAAGGAGGAACTGCTTGTTATGCTAAGATAATCAATCATATCAAACATGTTCACAGTATTGAGTCTTTTGATGATGATGATGATAGTTCTGGGTATAATGGAAGTTCTGACCAGGAAAGCTCAAGTGTGGGTGGTTATTGATCAGATTCGGATGTTAGGGAAAAGATTTATACTGAGGTCGATGAGTTGCTGAAAGAAGCAGAGAAGCTGAAAATTCAAAAGGCTGGGTTTATAAAGAAAGCAGAAGTTGCATCGAAGGAAATAGAGAATTTCTTTGCCAACGATGGATCTTTTTCTCATCATACTGCTTTTATGGCTAATGTTGCATGTTCAACAAGTCAGGTAAAATCCTACTCTCCTAGGATATGCAATGATTGTGCTTACTTAAAACCTAAATTTGAAACAATTAACAGTCACAATCAAAGCTTAGTAGTTGAACTGTCAAAATGCAAAGAGGCAAATATAGCTTTAACTCGAAATGAAAAAGAATTCAAATTTGTAATGAGACTCTTAAGAAAAGCATGTCTGAGTTAATAAAAAAAATTTTGAACAAGCAAACTAGTATTAAAAACTACATTAATATCCTTGAAGAAACGAAAAAGGAGTTTGCCATTGCCATATGCGAGCATGATGCAATTAAGCTAAAATTGGAGAGTTATTCTAACTCCCGATATGTGCTTGATCACATCATTGATGTTCAAAAACTTAAGGGAAATGTGAAATGAATTGGGCTTAAATCGTGTCCACCACCATTGAAACACAATTGTACCAAATTGCCTGATGAGGAGGAAATGCCACGTTTTGAACCATCTGTACCTCTTAATCCCGAAGAGTTTGCAGCAGGGTTAGGGTTTAAACTGGACAATTCCTCAGATGAATCTAGAAAGATAGAGAACTTATTATCTGTTGTTGATCAACGTCCACCTATAATAGAGGAGGATGATTCACCAGATGATGAGTCTGACGAGACCGATCAGGACCAATCACTTGATAAAGAGAAAGGGGTAGAAATTCCAATTAAGAATCATATCTTATGTGATCTTACTACTCCCGTTGTGCAATCTGTTACAAAGCAAGAGATTGATCCTATCAATTCTATTAAGACATTTGTTTCTACGTTTAAGAGCGATAATGTGTTGTATACTTTAATTGGAGATGAGAAAATTTACTCGAACAATGATTTTCCGATCAAAAATGTTAATCCAACTTCAATTGATCAAGTTTTCAAAAATTCAACAACCAAATTTTTGGGAAAGAAAAATTCAATCAAACCACAACCATTAATCGCTTCTAAAAGTAGACAACAAGAAAAGCGAGCTGAAAAACCTAAGGTGTCACAACCAAAGGTTGAAGTTAAAGGAGCTTGCAACAAGAAAAAGGGAAAGAATGTTAACTTTGTAGCCTCAAATGGTAGTGATAAAATCGAGTATTTTGAAAATATGTCAAATACTGATTTTGAAAATCAAGTCAAGATTTTAAAATGTGACGGTCAAAACAATTACACTCAACACACAAACAGGTGTGATGATGGATCAAGTACCTCTAGGCCTACAAGTTCAACATCGAGTCATCAAACAACATCTCCTATTTTGTTGAAAGGAGATCATGCTTTAAATGTGGGGAGTTTGGCCACATAATCAAAAATTGTACCAACTTGGCAAAACCCAAGTTTGTTGAAAATGCCCCTCCTGAAAAGAATTGCCAATGTCGATCGGTGTCACCTAAACAAGACAAACGTATTGTTAAGGAACAAGAAGAAAAACAATGATGTAAACAAGTCAAAGTAATTGAAAAGGCATTAAAACCGGATGTTGCACAGACGAAACCAAGTTCATTAAGTTCGTTAAAACCAGAAATATCTAAATCTGTACATAATAATCAATCTGGTAAACGTCAACAATCTTGGAAACCTAAAACCGGTACCGTTTCAGTGGGAGGCATAAAATTTCCAAATCATCAAGAAATAGAAATCACATTTCTTGATGATCAGGGTCGAATCAAGACCACTAGGGCTTGGGTCCCCATCTCAAACTAATCAGTTAACGTAATGTGTAGGGTGTTCCAAGAGGGACTGTGAATAATCATTGGATTGTTGACAGTGGAGCATCCCGGCACATGACAGGCACCTTAAGGCTCCTTTATGATGTGAAAAGCATTAGGGGAGGCTATGTTGCTTTTGTTGGAGATAAAGGCGGTTACATCACTTGAGATGGAATGATTTCCAATGGCGTTGTTAGTTTCGACAAGATCAATTATGTTCGTCAAATTGATCACAATCTTCTGAGTGTTTCTCAAATCTGCAACAAGAAGTTCACGGTTCATTTTGATGATGTCAGTTGTTACCTGCTAAAACCTGGTTTTAAGATTCCTAAAGAATGGATTCTATTGTCGGCTCCAAGAATAAATGATTTGTATATTCTTGACATGAGCCAAGCTATTACTACGTCTACATAAGTTTTGTCTCAAAAGCCACTGAAAAGGAGTCAATCTCTTGGCCTAGATGAATGGTACACATTCACTTGAGGAAAATGAACTATTTGGTGAAACATAATCTTGTGAATGGTGTACCAGTCAAGAATTTTCATTTACAAGACGTCTGTGTATCGTGCCAAAAGGGAAAACAAGCAAAGAAGTCTCATCCTGTGAAGAAAATTAACATTGTTAATATGCCTCTGGAACGTCTTCAGATGGACCTTTTTGGACCTATGAAACACAAGACTACCTTTGGCGATGCTTATTGTTTAGTTGTTACTGATGACTATTTTAGATTTTCATAGGTAAATGTTATGGCACACAAGAGTGAAGTTTCTGAAATCCTCAAGAATCTCCTCACGTTACTTGAAAACTTGTACAATTTGAAGATAAGGAGAATCAGAAGTGACAATGGCACTAAATTCAAGAATCATGTTATGGATGAGTTCTGTTCTTTTATAGGCATTCTACATGAATACAGTTCTTATTATACTCCACAAAAAAATGGTGTTGCTGAGAGGAAAAATAGAACGCTTATCGAGACTGCAGGAACTATGTTAGTAGAGTCAGAACTTCCTGTTCAGTTTTGTGGGGAGGTTGTGGCTAGTACGTGTTATACAATGAATAGAGCTTTTACGGTTAAAAGGCATGGGATAACGTGTTTTTAATTGTTGCATAAAAGGAAACCGGATGTGTCTTTGTTAGAGCCTTTTGGAGCTCCATGCACTATGATTGATCCACATGGTTAATTCGGTCCAAAAGCTATCGAAGGTTTCTTTCTTGGATATGCTACTCCAAATTTCAGATTGTGGAATTTGACAACGAAAAAGATTGAGGAATGGGGTGAAGTTAAGATTCAAGGTACACTGAATTAGTAAGAGCTTCGGGTGCTCCTTGGATGTTTCACTACCATGGACTGTTTGACTCCTTCAATCTGCCAACTTCTGATGATGTGTCTGCAGCGGCTCAAATGCTACTTGAAAGTGATACTGCAGTTGATTCATCTTTAGTGCAACCAATTATTGTTAACCCACAAGTGTCTACTTCGGTTAATAACGTTGTTCAAAATGTGGAATTTGAAGATGCTGCAGATTATAATGTTTCATCGGAAGATGATGAGTTCCTTGATGCAAGTGAAGCTACTTCTGCTCCTATTCCAGGTATTTCTAAAGTGATTTCAAATGTGCAAAATCAAAGGACGACTGAGGGTCTTGCATCTACATCTTCGTCGGCTCTAGCCATCGATTTAGTTGTTGATTTGAATATCAACAATTTGGGTATAAATGCTCGAGTTCCTAATGTTCCGGAAACTCAAATCCATGATACCCATCCTTAGCAGAATATCATAGGAGATGTCCAGAGTGGAGTGCAGACTCGTAATTAGCTAAGGAACAACCAGAATGTTGGGTTGTATACGGCAATCAGAGAATCCGTGGAACAGAATGATTGGTCTTTTGCCTGCTATGTTTGCCAAGTTGAACCAAAATCTTGGAAGGAGGCAATGAAGGAAGACTCATGGGTTGAAGCAATACAACAGGAACTTCAGCAGTTTCAAAAATTGGGTGTGTGCAAATTGGTTGACAGGCCCGACAACTACAAGAAGATTGGTACTAGATGGGTTTACAAGTGCAAGAAGGATGACCAATGAGTTGTTGTGAGAAACAAAGCAAGATTGGTTGTCTATGGCTTTAATCAGATAAAAGGTATTGATTATAATGAAGTTTATGCACTAGTAGCACGTCTTGAGGCAGTAAGAATTTTCTTGGCTTATGCGTCCAACATGAAGTTTACTGTTTATCAAATGGATGTGAAAAGTGCATTTCTTCATGGTGTGGTCGAAGAAGAAGTATTTGTTGAGAAACCGCCTGGTATTGAAGATCCAATCCATCCTGACAAGGTTTGGCTTCTTAATAAGGCGTTATATGGTCTTCATCAAGCTCCATGGGCCTGGTATGAAACGTTCTCTTCCTATCTCCTCAAAAATGATTTTCGATGTGGGTTGATCAACTGTACTCTCTTCATCAAAGAAAAGAATGAGGATATGTTGCTAGTACAAGTGTATGTTGATGATATTATTTTTGGGCCTACGATGAAATGTGCAAAGAATTCAAGCAGGTGATCCAAGAGAAGTTCGAGATGAGCACCATGGGAGAAATAACTTTCTTTTTAGGTTTGCAGGTTTATCAATCTAAGGAAGAGATTTCCATTCATCAAACCAAGTATGTTGGGGATATTCTCAAACGATTTCAAATGGAAGACTCGAAGCCTTTAGGAACTCAATTAGCTTAAAATCATGGGATTACTCCCGATGGAATGGGTGAACATGTGGAACCGTCACTTTATCATGCTATGATCAGATCTCTTATGTATCTTGCTACGTCAAGCCCCGATATTACGTATCCAACGTGTCTTCTAGCTCGCTACCAGTCAAGTCCAAAAGTTTCTCATTTGATGGCGGTAAAAAGAATCATTCATTATTTGAAGGGTCGTCTGGACACTGGTCTCTGGTACCCTAAGGATGATAGGTTTGATTTGATAGCATTCAGTGATTCTGATCATGGTGGCTGCAAGATCGATGCAAAGTCAACATCAGCAGGATGTCAGTTCTTAGGAAATCACCTAGTCACGTGGCAGTGCAAAAAGCAGACTTGTGTAGCTACTTCAATATGTGAAGCTGAGTATATTTCGTCTTCTAGTTGCTGCCCCAAGATTTTATGGATCCAACAGCAAATGCGCGACTACGGTTTTGAATTTTTAACTTCTCCTATTTATGTTGATAATAAAGCTCCTTTACAGATCACTCGTAATCCTGTACAACACTCAAAGACCAAACACATTGAGATTAAGTATCATTTCATACGAGATTGTTATGAAAAGAAACTTATCGGTGTTGTTAAAATCCACACCAATTACCAACGTGCCGACCTGTTTACAAAAGATTTTGATAAATCATGTTTTGATTATCTTCTTTTAGTTAATGACATCAAGGTGAACCCCGAGTAAATCATTATCGGCTAATCGTTTTTTTGTAAATATTTTCTTCAAAACTAGAAATACAAAAAGATTTTTCATTTTTTTTTATTTTTGCATTTTAGGGGGAGAAAATTTAGAGAAAATAAAAAAACATGAGAAAAATACAAAAATACAAAAATTTGTCTTTTATTTATTTACTTTCTTCATTAAGGGGGAGAAAATTTAAGAAAAAATACAAAAACAATAGAAAACCCAAAAATAAAAAATGAGTTTCTTGGAAAGATAAGAGAAGAAGATGATACACCGGTGATCTGTCAAATACGGTCAAAAACATAAAACGAAAACTGATAAGTAGCTCTACTAATGATGTATCGGTAGGTTCACAATCAGATTAAAATGTGCAGGTTGATATAAACCTAACGGAATGAAAGCCAAGTGGGAACCATTCATTGGCATATGATCTTGGTACCGAAATTTTGTGTGATTGTATGTCGAGGTTCTGAGATATGCGGTCTTTATGCTTGTTTATTATCTAGGCATCATGGTTGAATCTTTTACCGAAAAATAACGAGGACGCAAGTCTAGAACTTCCATGATACCATACAAACGTGTAAATATTGCATAAGACAATCAATAGGTGATAAACATATCACAACCACCAATCAATAAGTGCTAATATATCACAGTTTTATGCGGGAGTTAAGTTCGTCTCTTTGTCGGTACGTTGGTACTAATCTGTTCACGGAGTTACTCCTGTGCCCTGCATGCATCTGAAAATCAAGCTCTTCATCAATAACATGAGAAAAATGCAAAAATACAAAAATATGTCTTTTATTTATTTACTTTCTGCATTTAAGGGGGAGAAAATTTCAGAAAAATAGAAAACCCAAAATCAAAAATGAGTTTCTTGGAAAGATAAGAGAAGATGATGATGCACCGGTGATCTGTCAAATACGATCAAAAACATAAAACAAAAAATGATAAGTAGCTCTACTAATGATGTGTCGGTAGGCTCACAATCAGATTAAAATGTGCAGGTTGATATAAACATAACGGACTTAAAGCCAGGTGGGAACCATTCATTGGCATATGGTATTGGTACTGAAATTTCGTTTGATAGTATGCCGAGGTTCTGAGATATGCGGTCTTTATGCTTGTTTATCATCTGGGTATCATGGTTGAATCTTTTACCGAAAAAATAATGGGGACGCAAGTCTAGAACTTCCATTATACCATACATACGTGTACATACTGCATACAATCATCAATAAGTGATAAACATATCACATCCACCCAATAAATAAGTGATAATATATCACAGCTTTATGCCGAATTTAAGTTCGTCTCTTTGTCGGTACGTTGGTACTAACCTATTCACGGACTTACTCCTGTGCCCTAATGTATTTATGTTTCTTCTTATTCTGGTTATCTTTTGTGTATAGGATGGCACCAAAAGATCAGAAACGAAAGCCCGCAATGAAGAAACCTGACAAGCCAGAAGTGGAAATTATGTCAGAGCCGAGACACAACATGGTTGCCTACTTAGATCCGGAAGATAAGCTTGCTGGGTACAACGGTATAATGAGTTTTTGCGTGACTCAAGGACACATTATGCAATCATGCATCAAACTACAGTAAATCAAGGAATTTTGGGATTCGGCTAATGTTGTTGAAGTAGATAGAAAGGAACTTATCCACGGAAGTATAAACGGCTTAGACCTCGTTGTTTCCGTTGAAGTGATAAATTCAGTATTACAACTTGGCGACAATCCTGAAGCTCCATATTTAGTTTCGTAGAAGTGTTAACGTGGATGTTTGCTTCGAATGAGATGTGTCGGAGATATTCTTATAGGACAACTAAACAAAACATGGTTGCCGCTCCGATACAAGTTCTTTCTACATGTTTTAATTCAGTGTTTAAGCAACAGACAAAGTGGTTATGACATGGCGAATAACGACTTAGTTGGGATGATGGTAGCTTTGACATTGAACAAACCGTTCAGTGTTTCAAAGTATATTTTTGCAAACATGAAGGAAAACCTGAAAGAACCGGAGTTGGTGGAAGCAAGTTTTTGATGTATCCTTGTTTTCTTCAGATGATCTTGAATGTACAATATCCGAATCTACCAAAGAACGACAACGATTTTCTAAAAGTTGATGTTATAATAGAGCATTCGTTGAAGATATTTAGAGGTGTGACAGCAAAATGTTACAAGGAAAGCACACCTAGATACGTAAATTATCATATCATTACATATCACAAAACATTATTATTATATTATACTATTACAATGCTACGAAAATAAGTATCAACCATAGATTACTCAAGTAATTAGCGAATGTGTTCACGAAGCCAATATAATAATAATTTCTACTTATTGTTAGATAAGATACTGATATATCCAATATATATATATATATATATATATATATATATATATATATATATATATATTAAAATTGTATGGAAAATATTACTAAGTGATCCTACGAAAATAAAATAAAAGCTACACATGATATTTTCTCGATTTTTTTGAAAGTTCACCACGGTACGTACGATTGCCATGAAATCCAAAAGATAAAAGAAAATTAATTTTCTTTTTCAATCATTATCACAAAGAGAATAATTAGAACTCGGAGTGTTTTTTTATTTTTTACTTTTATTATATTTTGAAATCTTAATTTTTGGTATGTACGTCTTAGTTTATTTGTTGATTTTGTTAAATAAATTGCAAGTCTTCGTATTAATTATTTTAATTTTTTATTTTGATATTAACGATCAATTAATCTTCGATCTAAATAAACTTGGCCGTCTTCCAAGATCCAAAACTATGAACTATAAATAAAATCAATTTCATACCAAGTCAAGTCCTTAGTCAAAAATTCAATTTGGTTTAGAGTTCGGGTCAAGCTTGAGCTGGTTATGACTAGACTCACCTAAAGGTTTATCAAATTGTTCTTAGTATATGTGTAGCAGAATATCACTCTAATCTTCTTTCTTCATCATCACTTGTCATATAATAACAAATGTTAAACCCTTGAATAACTAGTTAAATGTTAAATCTATTAAAGGAATCGATTACAAGATAGGCATAAAATTATAAAATGGTGTATCTTCCTGGAAAACTTCAAATCTTAATCAATCATCACAACTAACTCCCTATTTGTCAATAAACTAATCTTCAAATCTTAATTAATCATCACATTTAGCTTCTCTCCTTTCTGAAACCATGTCAACAAACCGCATTGTCCGGTCCACAATCACCAGTGGTTGCAACCCGTTTAGGCTTGTTGAAATGCAATTCAGGCCTTGCGATGGAGATGAAACCTATCAGTTTCCAGTTACAAAGCATTCCTTCGGGTTCCAACTTACCGAACATTGCTGAAAGAAGATGAAAAAAATCATTACCATATAGACATAAACATTTGTAGATATTAAATAAGGTTAATCAGAAATGTCATTTTTTAGATTAGTTACCTGAATCACCTTCACGCGTTGCATTTCCGGCATGGTGATACATTCCTATGAACAATCACCATGCTATCAAGATCAATTAACACGCATTCTTCAGTTCCCTGCATCAGGAATCAGTCAGTATATTAACTAAAAACAATATAAACGAAGAATTAAAGAGCACAAACCATTGAGTCCGTACGCTACTTTCGTCTAGTATCAGCAAGTGGAGGCAGAAGATGCATCTGAAAAGAATGAATAGAGAATTAGAGACGGTGGCCGATGGGGCGCCCCTAGATACGTCTGATTATATAAGAATAAAATGGAGAATTAGGGTTTTACAATCTTTTTTATCTATTAATTATAGCTTTGGCTCTTTCACTTTGTATGTTTATTTGTGTAAGACAAAAGTAATGTTCTTATTTTTTTCAACAGGTAACACTTAATTATATAGTTGTGCAAATCATACTTCAAACTACAATTCTTTACGTTAGTTTTCACGTTACGTACATATAGTCGTGTATTTCTATGCCACATTTCCTCTATGTCACATTTCACCGAATTAGTTTTAAGCATTGCGTACATAACACGAATTACATGGGTCATGGGTGGGATAGCCACTATCACCACCCGATTATGCATGTGTTTCAATTTCGCATAGAAATATGTGATTTGTTGGCGGTTATATGACATGTGTGCTAGGTAGAGTTAGTGAAACTTTATTCTAGTAAATATAACACATATGTTCAAATTCTTAGATGCTTGTTCCAAAAATCCAAATTTGAAGATACTCAAAATTCTTGCTTTCATCTTCATAGTGAACGCGAAAAGGGGAGGAATAATTTTGCATAGCTAAGTTTGGAGCTTTTCCATGTAATTAAGATTTTATAACCTTGGATGTTCTTGCAAAAATGTGACAACACACTTACCCGTGTACATTTTAATAGTTTCTTTCCATGGGAGTCCAGAAACCACATTAACAAACCGCATTGCTGGGTCCACAACCACCCGTAGTTGCATACTGTTGTAATGATTTCTGTTGAGCCACACATCGGTTTCACCTTGAGACTTGTGAAGGTGCATCTTTAGACGAATGGTCTGAAAACAGTTGGAATATTATGAATGGTCCCAAAACAGTTGCAAGCTTTGGATCATCATGTTGTGGCAGCTTCAAGGTGTTTTGAACCAACCGAAAACAGCACCTCCTCCACATAGCTCCTGGTGTTAAATATTATGAAAAATAAAATGTTTATTATGCTCAGAAAATACATTTTCAAAAGGAATGATTTAGAAGAAAAAAACTTTGGCCCATATGACTTATTTCCTTTTAAGCTATTGTACCTTATTCTCAACAAGGTGCTCCCGAAATAACATCTGTTTGCATAGTGATTGAAGAAACTGTAGAGAAGCTTCACAAAGATTAATATTTACATGACAACCGTAATCACATAAACAAGTATGGCTGCAAACAAACCAAAGACGTGTTCGTTTGTTGAAATATACGTGTTCACGTTCGTTCAAATGAAAGTGTCCGTGTTCGTTTGTTAATTTTAGGCAAAAAACGTAAATGAATGAACACAAGGTAATATTTATGAACACAAATCGAAACAAACACAAACAACTGTTCATGAACATAATATTTAATAATTAAATATTATTTAAATATTGAAATATTTAATACAGTGATTTTATTAAACATTTTGTCAGCCAGAATGTTTAAGTATTGAAATAAAATATATATACTAAAAACACTAATGAACTATCCACATAAACAAACATGTTAACGAATGTTCACAAACATAAACAAATGAACACGGCCTTTGTTCATGTTCGTTCGTTTAACTAAAGAAAAAATATTTCTTGTTCATGTTCATTTGGTTCATTAAACGTTCATTTGGTTCATTAAACGAACGAACACAAATGATCTTCCTGCTAAATAGTTCACGAATAGTTCGCTAAACATTCCTTTGCAGCCCTACAAATAAGTAAACATGTTTATAAAAGCTTACCAAGTTACGGACTATGAAAGTTTTGAATCTAGAAGCACCAGAGAATATTTCTGTTAGCTGCATCGCATTAAGTTGCAAAAGTCCCCTTGTTTGGCTTTTAAAATCCCCATTACACATCATATTTAGCACTTCAATCACCTAAAGAAGTTTGTATATGTATAAGCAGAATGCCCACTAATCATTTTCAAAAATTCTAATTATATAAGATTGAAAAGTTAACCTTCAAAACTGCTGAATGAGCAAAACCCTTGCTTTGAGGGGTGCTGGAAGCCATATTCACGAAAGATGACCTTTCCACATGACAAAGAAGTAACATCTGGAGAAAGAATCATTGTAAGTAACTAAAACCTTGTCAAGGTGGTCTAAAACCTTGTGTACACTGGATCCGTAGAAGCCGGTGGTGGAGTCTTATCAAGGTGATCTAAAACCTTGTAGGCGATGGCATGGAACTGAAAAAGTTTAACCCAAGTAGAATAGGTAACTTTGGTGCCGTCCAGTGTCCGGATTTTGCACTGGATATTAGACTGAATATGCCAGGTGCAAGGCTGGTTTATGGGTATTGCTGGTGCCGTCATCTGATTTAGTCATGATGAAAACGGCAGGGGATGTGCTGCGGTGGGTCGGAAAAGAAAACAGAAGCAGCTGAGGCTGCTGTGAAGATCGAAAAAAAAGGAAGAAAAGAATAGGGTTAATCAGAACCTGAGCTCTGATACCATAAAAGTATTCATGGTTTCAATTAAACGATGCCTTTCATTCATATGAAGATCCCTTTAAATAGGTTATCGCTAATTAGGAAACATAATCCTATTATAATTACAATTGAATCAATCTAAATCTGTACATATATCTCTAATTATAAACATAAACTTGTTCTCCAAGCAAATATCTCGGCTAAGAGGATCATCATGTTGTAGCAGTTTTAAGGTGTTTTGAACCAACCGAAAAACAGCACCTCCTCCACATAGCTCCTGGAGAACAACAGAATATAAAAAATCAGTGTTAAATATATTGGAAAAATGTTTATTGTGCTCAGAAAATATTTTTTTTTTATTTAAATGATTTTGGATGTTTTAAGCATGGAGAAAAAAATAACTTTGTCAATCCTTTGACCCATTTGACTCGTTTCCTTATAAGCTATTATTTTATTTAACCTTATTTTCAACGGGGCGCTCCCGAATAAAATGTATTTGCATAGTGATTGAATAAACTCTATAGAAGATTCAGAAAGATGGAAGAGACAGTAGACTTCATCATTTGGCTGCATGCGAGAGTTAATATGCTGAGTTGTCAGCTTTGCTTGAACAAGATTGATATTTATACGGACAGCAGTAAGAGCTGCTATCGCGAAGTCACCAACCTGATAAAAAATGCAATCATCAGCCACCCATTTCAACAAAAAATTTCACTATAAAAAACTATAATGCGGATATAAAGATTTTAACAGACTGTCACCTCAGGCTGTGCAAGTAGAACATCAGCAATGTCTTTCCCCTCTGAAGAAATTAAGGCTTTAAGTAAATACATATTGCTGGACAACAACGTGGAGTACAGGACCATTTGGCTTAAACCATTAATTTTCTGGAACACCAAAGTTATGTTTCAGTTCTACATAACAGAAAAAAAATATTGAAAAAAGTTAAAATAATAAAATATGTAAAGAAAAGAGTTAAACCTCTCCGAACTCACTAAGAACATGAATCAAGCGAAATATCGAATTAAGCATCTCGTGTTGTACAGACATATCTTCAAGGAAAACCTACAGCAGGAAAAATCAGCTAAATGAAAAGGACAAAAGATTTAAGAAAATAGCAGATGACAATAAGTACTAAAAGTATAATTATTTCCTACTGCATCTAAACTTCTCTCACATACACGTAATATTAAAAATATTTAAAAAATACGTGCATTTAGACCAGTTTAGGGACTTGGATATACCAAAGTTGGTTGATTTTCAGAAAAGTACCAAATTTAGGTAGCAAGACTTTTTTTACAAAATAAGAAAGTATGTTTGTTTCCGTCCCATTAAGAAAATAGATAAACTGAAAATAAATTTACTAACCCGTGCAAGTGTTGAGTGGTGGGATGCAATATCACATAGAGTATGCAATAATTTTAAACCACTCAACAAATATTTGAAATGCTGCTCATCTGGCTTAAGTGATGATACAATATCTTTCATTATGTGCCGGGCAAGAGGTCGTCCTAGATTTTCCACATTTATGTGAAACATCAAGATCTTTATCACATTTACAAATAGACAGTCAGCAAAATTTTATTAAAACTGATAATTTAAATGATTAAAATTATAATTAAAATAAAATCTACCAACCGCAAAAGATGATCCATTTATAGTATATTTAATGATACCATTCGTGACATCTCTTATTAGCTTGCCAAGATTCTTAGAACTTAATATATGAAGCTTTTTGACAGCAGAAATTAAATCATTTAGCTGCATATCAAAAGTATTCTGCAAGTCGGAATATGTGAACATCAATGAGTTACATGGACTGAAAATAAAACTCTATGACTATTTGAAAACCAATTTAATAATCACATCACTAAAACAATTGATACTTTTTGAATAAAAATCTATTTTTTTCTTTCCTAGCCTATAACCATGATCATGTATAATCTACATACTTTAAACTCACAAGACGAATCATATATCTACCTAAAGTTGCTCCTAATAGGTGACTGTGAAAAGAGTGAGTGATGTAACTTATAAGGAAATGTTTGCATTTGTATTATGAAAGTGATTATAAGATATTAATTTAATAATCATAATCAAACAATCAATTGTAATATGATGATCCATTGATGCTTAAATGTTTGGAAACTTATGATTTAGCATACCAATAGATAAAATGGTCAAAAGAGACGTTATTAACCAGATCGTGTCTGGGCTTACATGTTTGATAAATAGGGTATATTATAAACCCGATTGTGTCCGGCTTTACATGTTTGATAAATGGGCTATATTATGCAACCCGAAACCTTATTACTTAATTGTTGTCAACATGTTTTGATTAGGGTGTTCACATGCCGACGACTTATTATTTAAACTACTGTTAACGAATTTTTATTCAAAAACAAAAACTTAGTTTTTTAACTGAACCACCTTTAGTTTTATGGTTTAGGCTTTATTGGCCCTTTATTTAAAATGAATAGTATATAAAAGAAAAGTGCAAAAATTGAAGTTGTCCAAATTTAATCAAGTTGTTGTTTTTCTTAATACAAACTTAAAATAGGATGCCAGAAAATAGAAGCTTAAAAACGGTTGTCCATACAAAATAACCAGAATAAAAGATTAATCTGAAATACCTAAACCAAGTTTTAAAAGTTGTAGTATAGCAATCAAAGCTTAAGATAAAATACATACAAAACCCAACAATTCCACCTCAAAGTTCAAATACAATAACCCTCCTGTTTTTTTATTATAACTAAGCTTAAGATAAAATACAAATACATTATTAAATATATAATATGAAATATATAAAATCTATAAAACCAAACTGATGAACTGTTTGCGTTTGCCATCTTTCATGATTTATAGAAGAACTATGAACATTCCTAGTTTTTAACCCAGTAAGATATTGTCACCCAGATTTATACCACAGTTTATAAAAATAAAATAAAACATATCTTATTTAAAACCGTACGTCATGACCCTCTTCTTTTATTGAAGATAAAAAATAAATTCCATTAATAGATAAACAAACTAATAAAAACATTACTCACCAGCGTAACCTCTTTCCTGCATAGTTCCGCCACCTTTTCAGCACCCATTTTATCTTTTTAGTAGTAGAACCGAAGAGAAAAAACACAAAAAAAAATCAGAAAAAGGCACATATGAATGATTAAACAATAAAAATTTATGACTCTTGACAATTAAACAACATAAACCGTAGATTACCCTCTACAAACAAAAAATAAACAACAAATTACTGACAAAAAGATAGCCAAAGTCAAAAGATCTTTGTAAGATAATTACAGAGCATTGTAGTGACTTAAATTGATTGTGCTAACTTGCGCTACATTACCCTATGTTTAACGTGAGCATTGAATGTACAAAAAGTTCCTAATTTATATGAAAAACACACAATGGGCTCCCGAAAGCTATTGTACCTTATTTCCTTTTAAGCTATTGGGAACTTATCAACCTGACAAAAAAATGTAATCATCAGTCACCCCACTTCAACAAAGGATTCCAATACAAAATACATCTGTAGATATTTAATTAAGGTTAATCAGAAATGTCATTTTTTAGGTTAGTTACCTGCATTACGTTCGCAGATCTCATCTTGGGAATGGTGATACATTCCTATGAACAATCACCATGCTATCAAGATTAATTAACACGCATTCTCCAGTTCCCTGCAGCATCAGGAATCAGTCAGTCAGTATAATTATTAACAATATAAACCAAGAATTAGAGATAACTAACCATTCTTCTGTCTAGGATCGGCACGTGGAGGCAGAAGATGCGTCTGAAGCGGCAGTGGTGAACTAGGGTTTACCGACAGTGGCAGTCAGAAGCGGCGCTGATTAGAATGGAGAATTAGGGTTTCATTTATAATGATGTGTTCATGTGAGATTTTGCATTTTAACCCCTCCGTTTTAGACTATATTAATTACCCCTTTGGCCCTTCCATTTAGAATGTTTTACACTCTTCAAACTACACATCTTTACATTAGTTTTCACATTACATAGCCGTGTAACTCTATGTCACATTTCATCCAATTACGTTTGAAGCATTCATCTACATACATATACGAATTACATTGGTGGGTGGGATAGCCACTCTCATCACACGATTATGCATGTGCTTCAAAATCACATAGCAATATGTGATTTGTTGGACAGTTATATGACATGTGTGCTAAGTAGAGTTAGTGAAACTTTATTCTAGCAACTATAAAAAATACGTTTGAATTCTTAGATGCTTCATAAATATTAAGAATTCAGCTTTAAATATACTCAAGATTCTTGCTTTCTTCTTAGGGAGAAGGGGGGGAGGGGCTGTCATCTTATATGGAACTTCTTGGTACATATTAATAGGCGATTAATATGCTCACTTGTGCTTTCATGTTGCATTAATCTAATCTTAGATGTTCTTAAAAAATATGACAACACTTAAACGTGTTTAAAACCTTCTTTCCGTTACAAATACTAAATTGATCTTAATTTATATAAAAATGTGCAATAAAAATAAAATGTCCTAATTTGAAGATATGATTTATGATCACATATCTTTAATATTTTTGGAAACATTGTAGTGATTACTTAGATTCTTCAAAGATTTCAAAATTTCATTTTAGATCTCGTCTCGTCTCTAGAGTGAAAGCAGGTTAAGATTACAAAGCCAAATTTTCCGCTTTCACTTTGTTTAGATTTTAGATATCGAGGTTCATATTGACAAGAAGAAAATAGAATCATGATATGTTATACGTTGTGAAAGAAACACATGTGTAAAGTCATTATGTTCTTGACAAAAACTAATAACAATTCATTTGAAGTTCCTTGTGAAAAATGAGTGTCACTATATTGTACAAATGAAGTTTTTAAAGGGTTTGAGAAGGAGAAATCAAGTATATCCATTAAACCTAATCTCATTTTTCATATCACAAAGTCATCTACCTCTATGTCACTTTTAACCAAACTTGATTAAAGCACACATCCACATATATAAGGGAGCGCATTGTTGTGACAACTACTTCTTTCACACACGACCAACTCACATAGAAATATGTATCTTGTTGAGTAATAATATAACACGTGCTAGGTGGAGACTGAGGCACTTTACTATAGTCACAACCATCAAAATTAAGTAGTCCACAAGCGATTTCTTAGATTCTTCATAGATTTTAAGATTGTAATTTAAATCTGATTATGATTCGTGCTTTCAGTTTCAGAGTGATAACATGTAAAGATCACATAGCAATGTTTGGAACTTTTAGCTTGTGTTTAGCTTTCAAAAGTACATTTTTTTGCATAAATGTAATATATATGTTTATGATTTATTTAAACATTGTGATAGAAAATCATATGCACACCTAAGTTGTTCTCGCGAAAAAATATAATAACACTCAATTTGAGGAATACTTTTGAAAAATGAGTGTCATGTCTTTATGTTGTACACATGAAGATTACGATGGCTAAAGAATTAACAATAATAAACACATATAGTGTCAAGATTTCAAGATTTTTGACTTTTGGTAAAAAGTTGATCCAAATTAACCAAGTTATCCACCTTCTTTATTTCAACATATATACGACACTAACGAGTTTCATTAATGCTCGAGCTCAAGCCAACCCAAATTAATTTAAAAAATCAGGAAAACTCGACAAACTACCTAGAAGGGGTAGAGCTTTCAACAACATCAATGAAAATCCAGCCGAGGCTAACAACAATGATGTGACTGGATAGCTTGCAGACCTTTTCATTGTGGAAGTTTGGAAGTTACTACTTCAAATTATCGTCATTTTCATATCGTTTGATTTATAACGTTGCGTTCATATGAGCATTTACTATTAACCCCTCATTTTTACACTCCTTTTTAACTACTAATTACCCCTTTGGCCCGTTCATGTTGTAAGTTTATTTGTTTAAGACTAAATTAATATTATATTCTTTTTTCAACGGGTAAGTATAGTTGTGCAAATCATACTTCAAACTACACATCTTTACTGCTAGTTTTCACTTTACTTACATAGACATGTATCTCTATGTCACATTTCACCAAATTAGTTTTAAGCATTCACGAGTGTACATAACGAATTACATGGGTCATGAGTGGGATAGCTATTCTCACCGCACAAATATGCATGTATTTAAAAATGACATAGAAACACGTGATTTGTGTGACAATTGTCACTTTTGGGATAATTATGTACATTAAATAGTGAATTATATGATATAATTATGTGTTTTGAACAACTAAACTACGTGAATTGCATGGCATCAGTCTAGAAAGTTCACTGAATATTTTACATGATGCATATTATTTGTTTATTGGTTACCATTTAAAAACTGCTTGAAATAGTGCGTCGGAAACAACTATTAGACTATCTATGGCAGCACAATGTCAGTACGCAGTTAAACTGCAGATTTAGGACTTAGATGAGAGTCCAACGCAAACTGTAATTTAAACCCCATGTGGGAAAGCAAGGATTTATGCTAACACTTTCCGGAAACTATACTTGCACTAAAAATTGTCCGAAATATACACTAAACAGCAATTCAGCAAATACAAGCTTATGTAATATGCAGAAATAATGTCAAACATCATACACTGCTTAAAAGTTATTGAAAGTATCAAGTTGGCACAAAAACATATCATATCACATAAATCTTGAAAGTTAACATTTTAACGAACCGGCAATGAAACAAACACCCGGACACAAACTGATACATCATATGAACTAGTTAACAATATTTTAACAACATATAACTAGTTAAAATCATTAAACACATTGTTTTGATTGAAAATCCCTAAAAGCCCTACAAGTTGCTTAAACCTTCGTTTAAGGACCCGTTAACGAACCTAGCACCCGTTAAGCAACCGCACACGAACTAGACATAAAATATAAACTAGTTTAACAATATTTAACTAGTGTATGGCATCTTGTATCTCAAAATACATCAAAAACCCCTAATACATAAAACCCCCCTAACTCAACCCCTTATTTCTAACTAAACACTTAACTAAGTAAACTAACCTAGTTACCATCGTTTGAAGTTTGGCCCTCAACGGGGGCCTTCTTTTTCTCCTCTTTAAATTTACCGTTGCGAATTCGATTCTCGGTCAGTTCAGTAGCTAGTTCCATAGCAGCTTCAAGTGTTGCTGGCGAAGTGCTGAGAACTGAATCTTGAACTTTCGAGGGAAGACCTCGAATATAATGCTCGATTAAGCGTAAACTGGGGTGAACAAGTTAGGGACCATTTGGTTCAACTCTAAGAACCTCTTGTTGTAGGAAGTATGATCTCCCTCCTTTTGCTTCAATGAGTGAAATTCATCCTCTAACTTTTTAATCTCACTTCTAGGACAGAATCGTCTCGTCATGATTTCCCTTAACTCCTCCCACATTAAGGCCATTGCATCTTCGATTCCCCTCTTACCCTTTTCAGTATTCCACCAGGTAAGAGCTACCCCAAATAGTCTCCCGGTTGCGTATCGTACCTTGCGATCCTCGGGACAATCGCAGTTGAGGAAGGTGTTTTCCATTTCCTCAAACCAGTGGAGGAGAGCAGTGACACCTTCGGTCCCTTCAAATTTAGGAGGATCGCAAGACTTGAAATATTTATATGAACACTTTTTGGTAGGAGGGTTGCCGATGTTCTGGTCTTCTTGCTGGGGAGGATTGGTGGGATTTGTGGCGAGAGCTTGTTGTACTTGAACCACAATGTCAGGAAGCACCGTGGCCATTAGTTTTGCGATTTGGGTGGCCAAGCGTTCGTGAGACCTTCCTGATCTTCTACCCCCTCGTTGTTGTCTAGCCGACATCTACAGGAACATACATAAGAAGATCGTGAGTTTATGGAGTCTTTTTAGGTGTCATGTGTCTTAAAGAAAATGAAAATAACATAAATATCAATAATGCAACTACATCCATAGGATGTCTTGGGTTTGCTCATGTTGGGCCTCAAATGTCCCCCATTCCTTCACCTGTATAGTCATGTGGGCCCCCATGACTATTGGCTTGGTAGGATTCACATTAGTATTGGCGGTTTAACATTCGCATTACCCGAATGAAAACCACGAAATATGTTTACGAGATGTATGGTCGGAATGTGTCCAGGTGTAGACACAATGACAACTCAAAGTGGGGTTAGTTCACACGACGTTTGATATAGCATGCTTTGGCCTAATAGGTACTTCGTACTCTCATCGTTAGTCCCCAGGTAGGCAAACTGGTCCTTTATTTTGGATTTATACGAATGCCAGCCTAGACAGGACGTTCTGACTACCGGTACTTGTACCCTTCCAGTTACTACATGCCCGTCATGAGAACTCACTTTGATGTGAATTGAAAATACAAAAATCATTGTAAAAACAATCATGAAAATGATGTGATGTGTGCGTTCATGGATATGATATGTTATGAGAATATGATTCATGATAGGCATTATATAATAATATGTACTTATGAACATGCTTGCATAACATTGAATGTAACATTAAACATAAAACATATAAACATCATGAATTTTGCATGTAACACACAAAAATCTTAAAAATTTCTAATCAACTATAGTATAGGCTCTAAGGGTCTAATAACCTATCCTATATCCCTATAGTCATGGCTCTGATACCAATCTGTCACACCCCGACCCGCAGCGGAATAAGAGTCAGGGCATAATTGGGTTATCACCAAAGCTCATGATATTTACTAATATGTTTCATATTTATTTAAGTCAAAATTACATCCTCAATAATCCAAACATGTTCATACAAATACAAAGAAAAATAATCAACTAAACAATCCAAGCTCTAAACCAGTTTATTCTTCTAAGCCAATCCTATGTGTTTCTTGCTGCGGCTGAATCACCTGTATCATGTGTAAAAATAGGGGTTTTTGGTCAACATAAGTTGGCGAGTGAACCTTGTTAGATAAACATTTATTATTGATTTCTTGTTATCTTTATCAAGGAAAAATTGTGCAATAGTCATATATGAGCAAATGTAAATAATCATACCATAACAATAACAACCACAAACAATAACATACAATAACATATGAACTTGCATGAATATATAACATGAATGAAACTGTATATGTTGGCAACGTCACGTTCACGCTCATAATGTAATGGGGAACGGACGGCCTATGATGAATGTCTGTGCGATCAAGGCTCAATCAAACGGAGCCGATCGTATGTTGGCAACGCCCGGTTCACGCTCATAATGTAATGGGGAACTGCTCAACGCTCATAATGTAATGGGGAGCGGCGGCCTATGATATTGCATGTACTGAAAATAATAAATTTAAAACTAAACAATAACCACACAAACAGTTGATACAAGCTGAATACACATTTGTTCATGATAGGATGTATGCACAATGATTTAAATATAATAAATGGTAAGACACATGATACACCCCAAAAACGTGATTAAAATGGGGAGTTTGTAGAGATTCACTCACATTGGGTACGTTCGGTTGGAGATGATGAGATGCGCACGAGTTTGAAGGATTGATCAACGAGGATTAACTAACCTAAATAATAACGGAGGGTATAGTAAATGAGTGGATTTTATTAATAATTTTAATAGGATTTTTAGATATATTTTTGTGAGTTTAAGGGTATTTCCTATCTTTAAAAACATTATTTTTAAGTATTTTTAAATTGATTTTTAAATTAAATTAAATAAATAAAATATAAAAAAATGTTGACTTTTGCGTTGACCATTGACCGTTGACTGTTTGACTGTGACTGTTGACTGTTTGACCGGTTCTATTGTGTGTATGTATGCGCCGGGCAGGACTCGAACCCGAGACCTCCCGTACGCGTGCACGCAGCTCTACCAACTGAGCTACGTGTCTAACCCGAAATAATTCTGTTTTTAATTATATTTATATACTATTTTAGTTTATTCAAAATTCTTTTATTTTCAAAAAGGGTTTTAATCATCGAACCGGAGTGTGCAACAAGTCTCGAACCCGGGACCTGTGGGTTAGTGTTGCACACAGTCCACCGCTGGACTGTGTGTCTAACCTGGTTAACATACCGATTTTTATTATACTTAACATCTACCGTGAGTTAATCCGGTTCAGTTAGAAAAATAAAACATCTTTATTACAGAGCATACGTGTGTCAAGGATCGAACTCGCGGCGTGTGATATATGTGTGCACACAGTCCACCGCTGGACTGTGTGTCTAACCCGAGATAATATCCAAATTATATTAAACTTATAAACAACCTAACTTCGTCTTCTTCGTTACAGAATCACAGACTACGATTACTCTATTGTTTCTTGTTTAATTCGATTGACAAACATTCAAATGACTAAAATGAAATGGCAGAGACGATTTTGGAAGTAAACATACCGGAGAAACGATTTATCTCAGAATTCCGGCGAAGTCGTCGGCTCTGTTTTTAAGGATTTCGTCTGAGCGGACAGATTAATAATTTTTATTAGCTAACTGCAAAATTGAAGCACTGAACAAGAATTACCAGAAGGTTTAAAAGGCTATACCGTTTCACAGCGAGAATTTAGAACTTTCAGAAGTTTTCCGGCGAGAGTTAATTATCCGATATCGTCGTCTGAAACTGATTCTGATTGAAGGGTTTGAGTTAGCAAAAGCTTAACAACTGATCGACGATGAAAGAAATGAGAGACTTACTGATTTGATGGAAGACACGGTTTTTCCGGCGAAAGTCCGGCGAGTTCAAAAAGTTGCTCCGACGAACTGAAAGTAGTGCGAAAGTGAAATTAAAGGTCTGCAGATGTGTTTGAGTCGCGAGAGGGGACTATGATTGGAGTAATTCAGGAAATGCAGGTTTTCGGTTATTAAAACCGATCAACTCTTGAATTCAAGTCCATTCAAAGCTAGATTGATTGGAGGTGTCGGTGTATCGGTTATTGGCAGAAACCGCGAACACTCAAACGTTTTTGGACGTTTGGAAACCGATAACGGTTTCAGTTAGCGTAAACAGATCGATTCATGGTTGAACATAAGGTTTAATTGATTCCTAGAACTAACAGAAAATATCAAGTGGCGGAGTGGTTATATGTGTGCACGTTAAGTCTTATACTTACCCGGCTGACCCGGGTTCGAATCCCGGCAGCCGGCTTTCTTTTTTTATTTATTTTATTTTCATTTTTTTATTAATTATAATTTTTAAATTCTAATTTGTTTATTAATTATGCATCGTTTAAAATTAAAATTGACATAAATACGCAACGAAACATTTATAACTTGATATTCGATTACAAACGAAGCGGGTTTGGAAAACTCGTTTTTGACAAATGTTACACTCTGCCCGTTTTTTGTAAAAAACTAAATCCGCAAAGCGGAACGTGCTTTATTATAAAAACAAAACCTTTCTGACTCAAGTAAATTTAATAAAAATAAATATAAATGTATATTTATTTTAACAACACTTATAAATTACGAAAAGAGGTTGAAACCTTTCGAGCAATTGCGGTATACTAATTTACGGAACTCGGAAAACTTATATAAGATAAATATAATTGTTTATATTTATATCGAATTAACGAGTACTTTTATAAAAATAGTATAATCGTTTATATTTATATGAAACGTTGTAAATTCGGATACTTTTATAAAATAAATATAATTATTTATATTTATTTAAACTTCTAAAAGAAGCACGACACATTACCGTAAGATGGTAACACAATGTAGTATCCGAGTTATTACCTAAACAAACAAACGAAAGTCGATTCTAACAAGCATACAATTATATAATTATTTTATTAATTATAAACAGACGCAAGACTATTACGTCTACGCGACGACCACTTCGGAATCATACGACCACATCCTACGAGTCTACAACGTGTAATATTTTTATACCAACATTTGTCTACGTACATGCACGACCATTCGGGACATCTAATACGATTCCATAAGTATATTTATATTTTCTTTATATATATATATATATATTAAACCTCTTGAAAACGAAGTGTTCCCAATGCATAGTATTTATCACCGGTAATAAACGGGACTAAACGAGTATAATAATATTGTTTCTATTAAGTTAACACCATCCCGTCGAACTGAATAGTTCGATTAGCGATTCGGTGGAGCTCGGTGACACGTAGTTTAGCTACGCCTTTTAGTAGAATCTCATAAGCTTATTCATTGATAGGAATGTTATAGATTGCATGCTAGCGAGACACATTTTGGAAATGACATTTTGGAAATCACAATAAGCTAGCTTTGCACAAGGATATCAAGGTGAGTTCATAACCCCCCACTTTTACTGTTCTACATTTTCATAAATGTTTTCGGGGGTGGAAAGACATGTAAGTTTTGCAAAAGTACACCATATTTTGATGAACGAAACAATAGATTTAAACTATGATACGAATGAACTCCAACAAACTCAAATGATTTACAAAAGGTTATTTCTAAACTATGTTGCAAATGAATTTCAATAAACTCAAACGGTTTACAAAAGGTTTATGCTAAACATGCCGGTTTTACAAAACACTCGCGTATTTTCGAAATGTGCATGAGTTTCATGACTAGAGACGGGAAGGTCCTAGTTACTACGAGACTAGTTTGTCATGCTAACAAGTAAGGGGACTAGTTAGTCCTGCTTACAGACTCAAATGGGCGAGGCCCATTCTAACTTGTGCAAGGCACAAAGTCTCTAGTGGCTAGGCCCACATATGCTCGAAGGGACTGGTTGGTCCTGCTACAGACTCAATGACTAGTGACGGGAAGGTCCTAGTTGCTTCGGGACTAGTTTGTCCTACATACAAATAAAGGGATGGGTTGGTCCTGCTTATAAACACGAGGACTGGATTGTCCACTACTCGCTTAAAACTGTACAGTGAAGTCCTCGCTGCTATCGGAACTATAACCGCCTGCTAGTCTACCGTCTTGAGTAAACGGTTTGGCGAGGCATTTCCTAGCTTGGGTGGGTTATAGGCTCATGCGCGCATGTTGTCTTTGTCGTACGCGGACATCGATGGTTATTCAAATATTACAAAAACAAGGTTTTCAATTGACATGCCGGGAAAATGGTTTTATTACGTTTTCTGAACGATATTTAAACCGGTTACCAAAAAGATTTATTTAAAATCTTTTCGAACAAACTATGAAGTCGCAAACTTTATGTTGATTTTTCGCATGTTTCTTTCTCAGGTTACATTTACAAAGTATGGCACGGTTAGGAGAACCCATAGGGATTCGAGTACTTAGCGGGCGTTCACTTTCTAAAAGTCTTAGCATTTCAAACACTTCCGCTGTGCAAAGCTCTGATGGTCTTATCGGGGTGTGACACATAAGAAAATATTTTTTTAAGTTATAAAATGGTAGTGCGCGTTGCGGCAACGTTGAAACGTAAAATAACTTCAATTTATACCATCTAGTGAAAACGTATTATATATATATACACATATATATATATATGATAAAACATAAACCAACTGAAAACATGCATAAAAAAAGCATGAAATCATATTATCAAAATGTAGACTAACCGAAATACATAAAAATAAGCATAGAAACATTTTATATATGACCCACTTAAATAAAAATAAGCATACAAAACAAGAGGTGGATAAAATAAAATTTTGCAACATTTTTATCAAGTTAAGAGATGAAAGTGATAATATACTAAAAGTTGAGGATGGAATAGGAAAAAAATCAAAAAGAAAAAACATCTAAGTAATCCACTTTTTAAATTGTATTGATGTTGTTACGTTTGTTTTAGGAACAATGTTTTTTTTTTATTTAAGCTCAATTTTATTTATTATCCTCTTTTCTTTTTCTACGTTTTCTAAACATTATATATATAGCGCTAGGTTAACAAGAAAATCCACTTGAGTTAAAAAAAAACTCTGTAAACTTTATGTTAAAAAGCTTTAGAAGCAACTAAGACATGTAATATATATAATTTTAAACATTTTAAGCTAATAAAATATAAAAAGCTTATCAAATTTAAAAAAAAAAAACTAGAAACCATAAAATCAAATACTATATCATATGATACAACATATAATATCTTATACTATGTTATTTATTATGTTATGTTGTAGTATATTATAGTCTTCCTTTTGATATGGTTTCATATAATATTAAATGCTATGATACAACTGGATAGATCCCATATAATATGATATCTAGTATTATTACTTCACAAACATTATATCATGCTATTAGTACTTCACAAACAAGTATTATTTATCGACAGTCAAGAAATCCAAAAATGAAAAAAAAATTGTTTTTTAGATAACCTGCCGGCTGATCCCTAAAATAGAAAAAAACAATAAAAAATTGTTAATTGTTGTTGAAATATTACTAACATATTACCCATATACAACAAATTTATGTTTTCATATTCCATCAGTATTTAACTATAGATTATCAATTAATCACAAATCCAAGAAAAAATAATTTTTGATAAGTTTTGTCCAAATGGTTTTTATACGTGCCCCACATGAGTTTAGTTATATTTGGGTTTTCTTCTTAAAAAGATTTTATTATACGATGCCATATGAGCAGAGGGGTGAAATTAACAAGTTTTAAACTCATGTTCTTAGAAAGGGGTACGAAAAGTAAAGAACAGGATGCATTTAGCCCTTCACTTAATTATTTGAAGTTTTTTAATTTTGGTATTAATTAACGATCAATTAATCTTCGATCTTAAAAAAGTTGGTCTTTTATCAAGAATGAAAACTATGAACTTTAAAATCAACTCCATACCAAGTCAAACCCTTAGAATTTGAGTCAAGCTTGAGTTAGTTATGGCTTGAATCACCTACATGTTTATCAGATTGTTCTTAGTATGTAACGAAATATTTTATCCCTCTAAACTTCTTTCTTCATCATCACTTGTCAGATAATTACAACCATTCAAAAGCCGCCGAAGCAAATGTTAAACCCATAAATAACTAATTAAATGTTACATCTGTTATAATAGGAATCAATTACAAGATACACATATAATATAAAAGGGTGTATGTTTCTGGAAAACTTCAAATCTTAATCAATCATCACAACCAACTCTCTACTCTCTGAAATGTCATTAAAACTAGTCTTCAAATCTTAACCAATCATCACAAAGTAACTAAAAAAGCCTTGAAACAAAGTAAACCATGATACAATAACGTCTACACGTGATTGGGCTTACGATAGATAAAACTTTTGATTTAAGCCTATTAACCACACTTGCAAGTTTTGGATCATCATGTTGTGGCAGCTTCAAGGTGTTTTGAACCAACCGAAAAACAGCACCTCCTCCACATAGCTCCCAAAATAACATCTGTTTGCATAGTGATTGAAGGACACTGTAAAGAAGATTCACAGAGATTAATAGTTACACGCACAGCAGTAAAAGCTGCTATTGTGAACTTATCAACCTGACAAAAAAAATTGTAATCATCAGTTAACAAAGGATTCCAATACAAAAAGCATCTGTAGATATTTAAATAAGGTTAATCAGAAATGTCATTTTTTAGGTTAGTTACCTGCATCACGTTCGCACATGTCATCTTCGGCATGGTGATACATTCCTATGAACAATCACCATGCTATCAGGATTAGTTAACACGCATTCTTCAGTTCCCTGCATCAGGAATCAGTTAGTAAGTATAATTAACAGCACAAAACAATAAAAACCAAGAATTAAAGAGCACCAACCATTGAGTCAGTATGCTACTTTCGTCAAGTGGAGGCAGAAGATGCGGCGCCCGAGATGCATCTGAAGCGGCAGTGGTGAGTAAAATGAAGAATTAGGGTTTGATTTATAATGGTGCGTTCATGTGAGATTTTCCGTTTTAACCCCTCCTTTTTACACTCTATTTATCTATTAATTACACCTCTGGCCCTTTCATTTAGTATGTTTGCTAACACTAAAAAATTATGTAATTGTGCATATGTGCTTATAATATACTTCAAACTACATATTTTACATTAGTTTTCACATTACATAGTCGTGTATCTCTATGTCACATTTCATCAAATTAGGTTTGAAACATTCATCCACGTACTTATACGAATTACATGGGTGCGTGGGATAGCCACTTAATTATGCATGTGGTTCCAAAATCACATAACAATATGTTTGTGCATTTATATGACATGGGTGCTAAGTAGAGTGAGTGAAACTTTATTCTAGCAACTATAACATATACATGTGAATTCTTAGATGCTTCATAAATATTAAGAATTCAACTTTAAATATACTCAAGATTTTTGTTTTCATCTTAGGAAGAAGTGAGGGGGGGCTATGATTGCATAGCCAAGTTTGGAACTTTTCCATATAATTAAGATTTTTTGGTACATTTTAATAAGCGAGTAATATCTCATGTGTGCTTTAGCGTTGCATTAATCTAATCTTAGATGTTCTTTCAAAATTATAACAACACTTAAACGGGTTTAACAACTTCTTTCCCTTACAAATAAATTTGATCTTAGTTTATATAAAAATGTGTAATAAAAATAAAATGTCCTAATTTGAAGATATGATTTATGATCACATATCTTTAATAGTTTTGAAAACTTTCAAGCGATTACTTAGATTCTTCATGGATTTTAAGATTTCATTTTAGATCTCGTCTCGTCTTTAGAGTGACAGTGGGTAAAGATTACCAAGCCAAGTTTGGCGCTTTACTTTTGTTTAGATATCGAGGTTCATATTTACAAGAAGGAAATACAATCATCATGTGTTATACGTTGCGAAAGAAACACGTATGTAAAATCAATATGTTCTTGGAAAAAAAAACTAATAACACTTCATTTATAGTTCCTTGTGAAAAATGAGTGTTACTATATTGTACACATGAAGTTTTTAAAGGGTTTGAGAAGGAGAAATCAAGTATATCCACTAAGCCTATTCTTATTTCCATATGATATAGGCGTCTACCTCTATGTCACTTTTAAACAACTTTATTAAAACACACATCCACGTATATAAGGGAGCACATTGTTGTGACAATTGCTTCCTCCACACACGATGTTTTTCCAACTCATATAGAAATATGTATCTTGTTTAGTAATAATAACGCACGTGGAAACGGAGGCACTTTACTATAGTCAAGACCATGAAATTAAGAAGCTCACAAGAGATTTCTTATATTCTTCACATATTTGAACATTGTAATTTAGATCTGATTAAGATTCATGCTTTTAGTTTCAGAGTGATAACATGTAAAGATCGCATAGCCATATTTGGAACTTTTAGCATCTGTTTAGATTTCCAAAGTGTACTTTTGCATAAAGGTAATACCTATGGGAGTTGGCTACAAAGTCCAATTTTCCTACAAAGTATAAAAAGTTATAAAACACCAAAATGTCAATCATAAAACACATTCAAAACTCACAAATAACATAGTGAAGATTACTAAAACACCATATTTGTGGGTTTTGTGTTGTGTTTTGGATGACAAGGCTTTGATTATTGAATTACTAACATTAGTGTGTTTTATGTTGATTATCATGTTGGGTTTTGTATTTATAGTTGTATGAAGGTGTGTTTGAAGTTTTTACGGACTGATAGGGTTTGAATATTTTATTTTCGTGATCCTCACTATGTTATTTGTTGTTTAGAGTGTGTTTTATGGCTGAAATTGTGGTGTTTTATAACTTTGTACGCTTTGTAGGAAAAATAGACTATGTAACCAAACCCCACCTAAGGTAAAATATATGTTTGTGATGTGTAAAATCCTATGCACAATTAAGTTGTTCTCCCTAAAAATATAATAACACTTAATTTGGGGACTCCTTGTGAAAAATGAGTGCCATCTCTTTATGTTGTAGACATGAACATTATAATGGATTAAGAATTCACAATAATAAACACAAATTGTGTCATGATTTCAAGATTTTTGACTTTTAGTAACCCCTTTGGCGCTTTCATTTTGTAAGTTTATTTGTTTAAGACTAAATTAAGATCATTTTCTTTTTTCAACAATAAGACTAATTTATATAGTTGTGCAAATCATACTTCAAACTATACATTTTTACGCTAGTTTTCACATTACATCCATTGTCGTGTATCTCTATGTCACATTTCACCAAATTAGTTTAAGCATTCGCCTATGTACATAACAATTTACATGGGACATGAGTGGGATAGCCACTTTCACCACACAATTATGCATGTATTTCAAAATCGTATAAAAATACATGATTTGTTGGGTGGTTGTGACATGTGTGCTAGATATAGATAGTGAAACTTTAATCTAGCAACTATAACACACACGTGTGAACTCTTAGATGCTTAATAATTTTAAGAACTCAAAATTAAATATACTCAAGACTCTCTTGCTTACAGCTTCGAAGTGAAGTGAACGGGAAAGGGGAGGAAAAAGATTGCATAGCCAAATTTGCAACTTTTCGATGTAATTAAGATTTTGTGGTACATTTTAATAGGAGAGTAATATGTTCATGATGTGCTTTGATTTTGTGATAATATAATAATGGATGTTCTTGCAAAAATTTGACAACAAACGTGTACATTTTAACATCTTCTTTCCTTTAAAAAAATTTATTATGAAAATGTGTACAAAATAAAATAAAATAAAATGTCTTAATTTTGAAAATATGATTTATGATCACATATCTTTAACAGTTTCAAAACATACTCTAGTAACAAAGCGAAGTTTTGGGATGACGGTGGGTAAAGATTACAAAGCCAAGTTTTGGCGCTTTCCGCTTTTGTTTGGATTTAAGGTTCATATTTACAAGAAGTGGATACAATCAAGATGTGTTATACGTTGCAGTAGACACACATATGAAAAACTAGATGTTTGTGGATAAAAACAAATAACAGTTCCTTTGAAGTTTCTTGTGAAAATGTGAGTCACTATGTTGTACACATTAAGTTTTTAAAGGGTTTGAGAATGAGAATTCTCTTATGTTATAAAACCCTAGTAATAAACACATCATTGACTTTCACAAAGAAAAGAAAAATATCTTCAGATGTGGTTATAATATATTTCAAGTTACAGATGTTTATATTACTTTTCATGTCATATATTTGTCTACCTTTATGTCAATTTAACCAACTTCATTAAAACACACATCTACGTGTATAAAGGAGCACATTATTGTGACAACTGCTTCTTCTAACACATTTTTTCCAACTCATATAGAAGTATGTATTTTGTTGAATAATAATGTAACATGCTAGGTGGAGACTGAAAGCACTTTACTATAATGACAACCATGAAATTAAGAAGCACACAAGCGATTTCTTAGATTCTTCATAGATTTAAAGATTGTAATTTAGATCCGACTAAGATTCATGCTTTCATTTATAGAATGATAACGTGTAAAGATTGCATAGCCACATTTGGAACTTTTTTGCATTTGTTTAGATAAGGAGGTACATTTTGCATGAAGCTAATATATATGTTTATGATATGTTTTAACATTGTCATAGAAAAACATATGCACAATCAAGATGTTCTCAAGAATTATCTAGTAACACAATTCAAAGTCCTTGTGAAAAATGAGTGCCATCTCTTGATGTTGTACACATGATGTTTTTAATGGATTATGAATTCACAATAATAAACACAAATTGTATTGTAGTTGTTGATTAATTGCTCTAATTCTTCGATCTGCTATTTAGCCTCCTTGTTCTCGTATTCTATCTATGGATCTTAAACTTAGACTGATAATTGTAACCCCTTGTTGATACACTCTTTTTTATCTATTAATTACCCCTATGTCCCTTTCATTTTCTATGTTTATTTATTCAAGATTAAATTAATATTATTATTTTTTTCAACGGGTAAGAATAATTTTATATAGTTGTGCAAATCATGCTTCAAACTACACTTCTTTACATTACTTTTCAAATCTCTATGTCACATTTCACCGAATTAGTTTTAAGCATTTATCACGTACATAACAAACTACATGGGTCATGGGTGGGATAGCCACTTTCACCACACACCACACGATTATGCATGTGTTTCAAAATCAAATAAAAATATGTGATTTGCTGGTGGTTATATGACATACGTGCTAGGTAGAGTTAGTGAAACTTTATTATAGCAACTATAGGACCAGGTGGTGTGGTATACTGCCGCTGGCCACATCAGATCCTTTGGCGCACCATAGCGCCCCCAAACCACTTCCCAGGCGCCAAATTTCATTTCGCCAATCCCATAACATGCATTTTGCACGATTTCAATGTTGGTGGTCAACATGACGGTTTAACGGTCCAATTTATATAAAAAACAAAAATTTTGTTAATATATATACATATATTTTACACATACCAATCACAAACTAACTCACTAATACACATACATTCTTTCCAATCATTTTTATAACAAAAGTGTCATCTCATTCTTCATTTGATTCATCTTACAGAATGATTGACGATATGCTTATCACAGTGACGCATGAGGTGATTCAGTATTTGAGAGAAGAAGTCAAATCGTCTGCAACGCATACAAGACAAACCCCTTGTGAACGAGATCGATTAGGTGCTCTTGAACATTTAATGCATGATGATTTTTGTGAAAATCCATCGTAGAAACAATACACAGTTTAGGCATCTGTTTCGTATGAGTCGTCGTCTTTTTTAAGAATTTCTAATAATCTTGCGGGCCAATATCCACTTTCACACAAAGTGAAAGTACTAGTCGCAAAATTGGATTCTCTGGAATACAAAAGTGTACAACCACAATCCGGATATTTAGGTATGACACAGTGAAGCGAGTGATGCGTGGGACAAATATTTAAGGATGTCGGCCAGAAGTTGTCGTGATTGTCCTGATAATTTATGTGACGGTATTTATCTGGAGTGGGCTACGTTGGTGACAAAACTTTCTTGTCTAGCTGACGAAAAAAGATTGCATTAACCGAAAAACATGAGTCGGCAAGAAAAGATGCCGAGCGGGCTTTCGGCGTATTAAATAAAAAGATGGTCTACCATTGTCTAACCGTCATCGTCGAGGATACTTGAAAAGAGTAAAATGAGAAACGTCACGTATACGTGCATCATCTTGCATAACATGATATTGGAGGACTCGGGCAAAGCCTTTTGTGTAGAGAGTTATGATGAAGGTAGCCAACCGGCGAACCCACTACTCACATACGCTTAGAAGGAAGTTATCCGAGCGAGGATAAGTGAGAGGGGCACACACCTTAACCTTGGAGCTGATCTAACTGAGCAACTATGGTTTGATTGTGGACAAGGAGGAGACGACAAGTGAAGCTGTGTATTTTTTAGTTAAACCTTTTAAGCATTTTTAGGTTTGTATTTTTTATAAGTGACATTTTCTTTTTTATTTAAATTATGGGTTTTATATTTTATTAATGTTATTTAAACTTAGATTAATTTATCAAAACTAAATAATGCTTAAAACCTGTTAAAGGAAAGGGCTTTAAAGCCCCCTCATATGAGGTGGCGCCTAGGTGGCGCTGACTTAGTATAAAAGCCCCTAGGGGCTTTAAACCACACCCGACAACCTAATTCATACGTGTGGATTATTAGATGCTTCATAAATTTTAAGAATCCAAACTTAAATATACTCAAGAATCTTGCTTTCATCTTCAGAGTGAATGCGAAAAGGGAGGAATAATGTTGCATAGCCATGTTTAGAGCTTTTCCATGAAATTAAGATTTTGTGGTACATTTTAATAGGACAGTAATATGCTCATGATGTGCTTTGACGTTGCAATATAATCTTGGATGTTATTGCAATAATATGACGACACCTAAACATGTACATTTTAACAGCTTCTTTCCTCTAAAAAAATTAGATCTTAATTTATTATAAAAATGTGTACTAAAAATGTCCAGATTTGAATATATGATTTATGACATATATCTTTAACAGATTTCAGAACAGACTCTAGTAACAACCCTAAAATAAGCACTCCAGTAGTTACTTGATTCTTTTTAGATTTTATGATTTCCTTTTTGATCCCGTCAAGTGGATTCATGGCTTATCTTGAGAGTGATGGCAGGTAAAGACTACAAAGCCAAGTCTGGTTCTTTTCTCTTAGGTGTAGATTTCAAGGTTTATATTTACAAGAAGGGAATAGAATCATGATGTGTTATACGTTGATGTAGAAACACAGATGCAAAATCAAATGTTCTTGGAAAAAAACTAATGAAGTTCCTTGTGAAAAAATGTGAGTCGGTATATTATACGCATGAAGTTTTTAAAGGGTTTTAGAAGGAGAAATCAAGTATATCCATTAAACCTATTCTCTTTATTTCAAGATACAAATGATTAGGTTAGTTTTCATGTCACATAGTTGTCTACCTCTGTCACTTTTAACCAACTTCATTAAAACACACAACCATATGTATAAAGGAGCACATTGTGGTGACAACCGCTTTTTCAACACGGTTTTTTCAAACTCACATAGAAATATGTATTTTGTTGAGTACTATAAACTCAAGCACTTTACTATAGTGACAACCGTGAAATCAATAAGCACACAAGCGATTCTTAGATTCTTTGTAGATTTAAAGATTGATCTGACTAAATTCATGTTGTCACTATTTTCAGGGTGATAACGTGTAAAGATTGCATAACCATGTTTAGAACTTTTTTGCTTTTGTTTAGATTTCATGGTACATTTTTGCATGAAGGTAATATATATGTTTGTGATGTGTCTTAACATTTTGATAGACAAATGTATGCACAATCCAGATGTCTCTAGAAAAATCTAATAACACTTAATTTGAAGTCTGTTGTGAAAAATGAGTGCTATCTTGTACATCAAGTTTTTAACGGGTTATGAATTCACAATACTAAATCCAAATTGTATTGCCCTTGTTGATTAATTGTTTCAATTCTTCAATATACTAAGTAGCCTCCTTGTTCTCGTATTCTATGTATCTTAAACTTAAAGTTCAACTTATTCGAAAACCAATCCACATTTGAACCGGTTTCCATGAATTATATAAAAGGGAGATCAGAATTAGGGATGGACATGTTTTCCTATATACACGTACCCATACCCGTACCGATCTTTAGGCATTTGGTACATGGTACCCAGTTTTATGATTTTGGTATTTGGTATGTATTACTGGTACGAGTTTTATATAGAACTTATATATATACATATATACATATATACATATATATATATATATATATATATATATATATATATTATGTTATATTTCGTATTTGGTAATTATAGTACTCGTATTGAATTTATTTGTATCCATATCATATTGGTGCTCGTACCAATTTTACCTATTTGGTACTCGTACTATATTGGTATTCGTGCCAATTTTACTTATTTAATATCCCTACTAATGCTCAGAAACTAAAAACAAAGAGGTATCAAAACGGGTAACGTACCAAAATACCCGTACCGTACCAATATATTAGGTATAGTATTTGATACCTAATTTTGTTCAATGGCATCCCTAAACTGAATCCTTTATTAAAGATTTACAAAAAAAAGTTTATTTCAACACAGTGTGTCTTGGTAATGCTTATACATGTACTGAGGTCCACTAGTGAAATAGGAAGGTAAGATGGTTTTTCTTGGATTCAGTATAACCTCTGAGCATGGCATCATCTATACCTTGAAAAATATTGACATATTTTTATGAGCCCTTATGTAATCAAGATGACTTTGTTTTATACATACATATACGTCTACCAAGTATTATTGGAAAAGAAGGCCACCTTGTAGTAAAACTGAATAAATGTTTCCTCGGTCATGAATCATGTAGGTATAGAAAAAATTCATTGTTAAATTTCTATCATGAAGCAACTAATCGTGCTTACCAAACTAAAGGATTAGAGGATACGATAATGCCATGCATAAATGGTGTGTTTTATTAAAGCGTAGAGGTGGTCCATCCTTCAAGCGTATAACAATATCAAAGTCTCATGTTTTGGGCATAGTCTCATATACGACACCACCGATTATACCTTTGACGGTGTATCATAGGGTTTTTGCTTAGGTGAATTGTGAAGATGAGTTATGAAATCTGAAATATCGTTTGAGCAACAAATATCTTGAGCGGTACCTCATTGATATTTGGACCAAGGAATAATCACCCATTTTTCTTGTTACATTTCTTTATGTTTCATCATGGATTATCGTTATTTTTAGCATTTAAACACATGCTTATATTTTTATGTTCGTCACATTAAGAATTGTATTTTACTATATGTAATCATGTATTGAAAAGACACATACATATATCTACATATGAGCACATACAATACACAATTTGCTTTTAAGTTGAGAACTACAAAAATAACATGTTGCACTTAAACTTTTCTAACCAAATACAGTGGCAGAGAAATAGTGACAATTATGCAAAGACTACCTCGCATGTACGCTAAACCAAATTAACATACTACAACCTTATCTTGAACCATTTTGACATTCGATTTATCCAACAAAGTCTCACCCTCAAACCCGTTAGCCGTTCGTTGCTACAATCACCTTCGTCCTTCGACCGTATCTACACACCCACTTAAACCCCAACAATTTCTTACCGGCAAAAACCAAATAACTATTTTCAACCATTTATTTAATTATACTCATAGTTACCCAATTAACAATTTTCAAAACATGTACTCACTTATCTTAGTGCCAAAAATTGTTTTCAACTAGTAATTCAAAATTCTTTTAAACCTCATCTAATGACTTTTAAGCTTAAGTCTCCACTTTATTTAAGTACCCATTCTCACAAACTCAAGTTAGCCAAAGGAGATTTGAAAATTTTCCTTTCTTCCACACTCATAATTCAACATTCAACCTATTTACCAAGTAAAATCTTTCCCTAAAACTACAATTTTTGTCACTTCATTCTAAATAACATCTTTTTTACGATTATAGTTATTTTACCTCTCAAATTAAAAATTTAAATCAATAAAACCTCTTTTTACAATTGTAATTTTTACTAAATCACTCTAAACTCATAAAATCTTTTCTCACAACTATGGTTTTTGCCATCTCATTTCATAGGATTACATCTTTCTCTACCCATAAATTTCTCACTTAATTACTCAAGGCGGTTGACCCAAATGCTCCTTTTTGATCGCCTATTTTCTAAATTCGGTTACATTACCACCACCTAAACATGCACCTACCCATTTTTACAATCTTTTTTCCACTTACTTGTGGATAAGACCTCAATCCATTTTTAAACAAACATATTTATTTTATAAACTCATCTGTTTATTTGCACTATTTACTTAGCCAACCAAATGCTGTAATCTATCCACACTTTAATGAATCATCAATTTAGCTAAAACATTCGTTAGTTGATTTTGTATGTCACATTTAACTTGCTTTCAATCTATACACTTACATGTAATACTTTCTAGTAACTAAACAACAATCTTCTCCCTAGTCAAATATTCTAACTAGTTACCACTCATATATAACTACTAGAATACCATTTTTACCTCTTTCTTAAAAGCCAACTCTTAAATAAATTTGAGCTTGAAATTTCCTCTAGTATGGAAGACTATAATATTTCCTGTTTTTCAAGCTTTTTTCATTTTATTTTTAATTTGTATTTTATCTTCAATCCTTTGTAATTCAAGAATTGATCATAATAGAAATAGTATTTTATATTGTGTTTGTCAAATCATGCTTGTACAATACGTATACATTCACAAATACTCGTTTCCTTCTTCTCCTTTCTTAGATAACCTTTAGGAGTATTACCACATATTCACTAAGGTAAAAAAAGTTGGTATACCACCATTTTTTATGTTCTAGTGAGGATTTTTTTGTTAAATTTTATAAACATGTTCATATTTACTTTGTTTTTTTGGACATTTTCGCACCAAACCAAGTCAACAAAATTTCCATGTTGAAGGGCTTGTGTTAAGGTTTTGTTTCAGAAACTTTAAGGTTCATATGCCTTCTTTTAAGTTCTTGAAAGTCTCTAAGTAATCTCCAAGTCATAAAGTGGGTACACCTACACCAAGCCTCCAATCTCGCAACGGTGGAAGTACTCGTCTAGGTGATACCTCACTTGGTTACTTATATATTTTAGTTATGTTCTTCATACTTGTATCCATGACCATCCGAATCATCCATGTGGTGATTTTGTGCAATGGTGAAAATCTTAAGGTTAGTGGATTACCCTACCTCTAATACATGGCTATAATTTACCTAATATGTACATATATAATACTTCCAAAATCTGAACCATAATATCAACCGAAACCATGGTTGAATGTTATGTGTTAAGGTAGAAATTATCTTAGCTTTAGACTCCTTATTTTGGACTCTTAATGGGTGTAACACTCATTAAAAGACACAAACTAGAAATAGTGTCTAAATAAGTATCTAGACAAGATATGTTTTATGTATTTTCATACTTACAAGTTTTCCATTTATATTCCATGCCTAAAATCCTCATACTTATACACCTTTATTTACCATTTTAGGGTAAACTTTGGGGACTCCATCCTTGAGAACCGTTCACTCGCATTTTGTGGAGATCTTCACAAACCGTGAGCTCATACTTGACTCATTTTACGCTTTAAACATTGTTTGGGTTGGAACATGTATCCGTATTAAAATTACAATCACACATACAATCAATCTTATGAAAACCCTCAATCCTTAAACATGTTTACTTTTTATGATACTTGTTTATACATACTAGGACACACTTTAGGCATGTTATCTATCATTAACTTTGAAAAGTCCCCCTTAACATGTATAGCGTTATAAGGGTAGCACGTCGCCCCGTTTGTTGGGTCATGGTTAAGTATTTAATTTTCACGGTGTTATTCACTTCGGTGATAATGTTACGCTAGTGAAAACTTTAGGTTTATATTTAGTCTTGCATGCTAGTATGATTATAAGACTAATAACATGTGAATTTGAGATTTTATTTATACTTATGCTATGTAGACAAACTAGTATACTCACTGATATAATTTATGTTAACGGATATTTTATACATGTTGCAGGAAATATTTGATGAAGATTTTGCAAGAAAAGACTAGGTACTCACCTAGTTTTAATTTATACATTTTAACATTGTTAATTTTGAAATTCCAATTGTCGTATTTTCTATTTTCATGAACAATGTAATGCTTGTCTAGTGAAATTAAATGAAATTTAGATGTTTAATTTATTGGTGCAAATTTAGGGTTATGTTGTTTTGGGGCAATATATTGTGTCTCGCCTCGATATTTCCGTCATCGCTTAGGGTGTGACATTGTTAATTTTTAATAATATAATGATGTGATACAATATGAATACATATGATACCATACAATACTATCATGTGATATATATATATATATATATATATATATATATATGTGTGTGTGTGTGTGTGTGCGCGCGTGAACCTTGTATAAGTGCTAGTATTCGTGAACCATGCATAATTGTATCGTATAAGAGAACTGAATAAAAGCATTAGTTATAGGTTTGACATATTCAACATGGTTCATGAGAGATAAGTTATGTGATACAATTTGAAAATATATGATGTGGTACAATACTATCATGTGATATATATGTGTGTGAACCTTGTATAAGTGTTAATATTCATGAACCATGTATAATTTTATTATATAAGAGAACTGAATAGAAGCATTAGTTATAGGTTTGACATATTCAACATGGTTCATAATATTGAGTCCGTTAACCAAGATAAGTTATAATATTGTACAACATTATATAAGTTATAATACTTTATATAGAATACCTTATTATAAATATATTGTATTACATTATTTTAAATTGTATTGTAATGCATTGTATTTACTGTGTTATGTGTTATGTTGTAGTGTATCTATTCTAATAATCTAATATTCAAATACTTTATACAATAATGTTATGAAATGTACTATAATATATAATAATATAGGATATGATTATGACGATATGATACAACAGTAGACGTATCTATGCAATATGATATTATATGATATGATACGATATGTTTGTTATTCTATACTATGAGATTTATACAACATCACGGTGATATGGTATTGTATGATATGTTATGTTATGATACGATACGATACAATATGATTTGATTAGACATAACATGATGCAATGCGATTTATATTATTCTATCACTGCTATTCAAATTAGCATCATAGATCCAATAAAGAAGAAATATTTTTTAGTTTTTGTTTAATAGCAGATCCCTTGAAAATAGAAAAAAATTAATTGTTGTAAAATTTTACCCAAATTATTGATGTTTATGAGTTTTGTCCAAATAATTTTTTTAAATCATTGTCACACAAAATATTTGTTTAAACTTTTTTTGGAAATTCACTATGACCACTGTTACACAAATAAGTATAATATATATATATATATATATATATATATATATATATTATTTGGAAAATGTTATTGATTGGTCCACCAAAGAAAGATAAAGTTAAACATGATCTTTTTTTCTATGACTTTGTCAAAAAGTTTACCATAGTGCAGTTCTGATGAATTCTAAAAAAATGATAATGACAGGTTTAAGGTGACATAATTTCTAAATTTTCAAGATTTCTATGTATTGTGGGTTATATTTTATGCTTTATTGGTTTTATATGCTTTGAGTGAGTTGTTTCTTAGCTTCTTTGGTTTGTAACTTCTTGTCGGTGGGTGTTTTAAAAAGTCTCATTCACTTACACTTCTTTTCTCTTTCTGACTTTTTCTTCTTAAAAAGTTTTTTATATATCATACGTAGGGTAATATCGAACCTATAATCCGGTTCATTTATACAAGATTCAGTTATTTTAATTTGGTTTAACCAGATAATATAGAATAACATTTTATTATAATTTTTATTTTTATTAATAACTTATCATATCATTTCATATCACAAAACATTATATTATACTATTATAATGCTACGAAAATAAGTATCAATAATAAATACTCAAGTAATTAGGGAATCACGGAAGCCAATATAATAAAAATAATTTCTACTTATTGTTAGATCATACTGATGTATATATATTAAAATTGTATGAAAAGTATTTACTAAGTGATCCAACGAAAATAAAATAATTGAAGCTACACATATTTTTTCTCATTTTTTTAAAAGTTTACCACGGTGCAGTACAATTGCCATGAAATCCAAAAGATAAAAGAATTTCTTTTTCAATTTTTGTCACAAAGAGAATAATTAGAACTCGGGGAGTTGTTTTTAGTTTTTTTTTTTACTTTTATTATATTTTGAAAAATCTTAACTTTTGGTATGTACGTCTATTTATTGATTTTTTAAATAAATTGCAAGTGTCCGTTGTTAATTATTTGAAGGTTTTTTTTTTATATTTACGATCAGTTAATCTTCCATCTAAATAAACTTGGCCATTTTTCAAGAATCAAAACAATGAACTATAAAATCAACTTCAAGTCAAGCACTTAGTCAAAAATTCAATTTAGTTTAGAGTTCGGGTCGAGCTTGAGTTGGTTATGGCTGGACTCACCTACATGTTTATCAAATTGTTCTTAGCATATATATAGCGGAATATTTTATCACTCTAAACTTCTTTCTTCATCATCACTTGTCATATAATTACAAGCATTCAAAAGGCGAAGCAAATGTTAAACCCTTGAATAACTATTTAAACATTAAATCTATTAAAAGAAAATTATTAAAAGAGTGTATCTTCCTGGAAAACTTCATATCTTAATCAATCATCACAACTAACTCTCTATTTGTCAATAAACTAATCTTCAAATCTTAATCAATCATCAAATTTAGCTTCTCTCCTTACTGAAACCACGTCAACAAACCGCATTGTCGGGTCCACAATCACCAGTTGTTGCAACCCATTTAGCCTTGTTGAAATGCACTTCTGGCCTTGCGATAGAGATGAAACCTGTCGGTTTCTGGTTACAAAGCATTCCCTCGGGTTCCAACTTACCGAACATTGCTGAAAGAAGATGAAAAAGGTCATTACCATATAGACATAAACATTTGTAGATATTAAATAAGATTAATCAGAAATGTCATTTTTAGATTAGCTACCTGCATCACGTTCGCAGATCGCATCTTCGGCATGGTGATACATTCCTATGAACAATAACCATGCTATCAAGATTATTTAACACGCATTCTTCAGTTCCCTGCATCAGGAATCAGTCAGTCAGTATAATTAACAGCACAAAACAATATAAACCAATAATTAAAGATAACTAACCATTGAGTCCGTACGCTACTTTCGTAAGTGGAGACAAAAGATGCGCCCTAGATGCGTCTGATTATTATAAGAATAAAATGGAGAATTAGGGTTTTACGATCTTTTTTATATATTAATTACATCTTTGGCCCTTTCATTTTGTATGTTTATATGTGTAAGACAAATTAGTGTTATTATTTTTTTTCAACGGGTAACACTTAATTATATTTGTGCAAATCATACTTCAAACTACACTTTTACGTTAGTTTTCACATTACGTACATATAGTCATGTATTTCTATGTCACATTTCCTCTAAGTCACATTTCACCGAATTAATTTTAAGAGTTCATCACGTACATAACGAATTACATGGGTCATGGATGGGATAGCCACTATCACCACCCGATTATGCATGTGTTTCAATTTCACATAGAAATATGTGATTTGTTGACGGTTATATAACATACGTGCAAATTCTTAGATACTTGTTTTAAAAATCCAAATTTAAAGATACTCAAGACCATTGCAACATTTATGATGAAGGCGTTTTCATTCCACCTAACAATCGTGACTTTTCTTGACAAGTGCAAGACAGTGTTTAGAACAGGCTCCGAAGAATTTTTAGGTGCTTATGATATTCTGTTACCGGTTGAGTTAGTGTTGATCCTCGTATGTTGACTTGTTTTTTGTTTGATCTTTTAACTTTGATTCCAAACTAACATATATAAACAGACCCATTCAGTATGTTATCTTTCGCATATATGTTTTTGTTTAAATGGCAACAGGAATATCGCGTCCCTGCAATTCCTACCAAAATGTTCTAAGTTTTCTTGAAATTAATGTTTTCAAATGTGACACCCAACACTTTTATGTTAATAGTCAACACAAACTCCGTTATCTCGAATAGTCATTTATGCATTACACTTGCTTAGGTCAATTAAGTGTGTCAGTCATTAGAGTCATTACACGAACACTCACATAAGGGTAACTCGGAATCACACATGATTCTGTCCCAAAACGTTGGTGATTATGTGAATATAATTCTGGTAAAATAAAATAACTATAAATGGTATGAATTTATATATTATTTGGTTGTTGCGTGCCTTTTGTGAACCTTTATGAAATCGCGTGCTTTTACGCATAATTACTTGGTTTCGTGTTTTATTATAATGAGGAAACTTTAGAAAAAATGTAACTTTGGAGAATGATTTAGTTAAAGCTTCTAACTAAAAGGGGTCCATGATGTTTCTAAAGCCCAAGATCCAATCCAATTACCATATAGTTTGATTAAAGAAAATTAACAAAAAAACCCAACCCAAAAACCCCATCCACGACCACGATATACCCATCCCCCTCTCTCTCTAAAATCGTGCCCCGTCGACACAAAATCATCTTGTTTTCTTGCTTGGATCTTGCTATTGGTGGTGTTTTAGATCAATTACAATACTCTCTATCGCTTACAAGTAAGTTCCTAGATCGATTTGGTGTGATTTTATGTTTTTTTTTCAAGATTAGGTCAGATTATCAAAATTCAATCCCAATTGAACTAATATTTGTGTCTAGTGTTTATTGATAGTTGTTTATGTGATTTGTATGTATTTTCTTAAATTGAAAACATTAGATGCATGCTAGTTCATACCTAACCTAAAGTAGAAACTTTGTTGATGATGATTTTGGTATAGTGAATTCTAGGCAAGTATGTTGGTTTGTGATTATTGTAGTTATGATAATATGTTAATCTAAGCATGTTAATATGTTAAAAACAATGAACGTGGTAGTCGATCATATTGTTCACAACTTATAATAATGGAAACTTTTATGATATTAGTATGTGTAGCATCGCATGTTAGACACAACTGGTGATCAATCTTAGTTTATATGTGCTAGTTAGGACGTATGAAACAATTTGGTGTGATTAAATTATGTGAATGATGCATGATTACCTAGGGTGTCCAAAAAGGGGAACTTTAGAAGTGTCGATGTGTAGAATTCTTGGGAATTAGAGTTTCATGCTTGACTTGCTAAAAAGAGAAACTGTATTGCTAAAAAAAAGTTTAGATATTAGTCATACGTGCAATGTGATGTGTTTTGTTTGCTTAATATGACAATGTGATCACAAACAAACTATAATACACTTAATGAGTCACCAACGGGTCGTCTGGTCAAATTTGTGAGCCTTTACCTAAAACATAAAACAATGGGATTGTTTGGATACAAAGGTCTTATGAACCAACACGAACACGCACTTATAGACATTATGTGTAATAGGTAGCCATTAGCGGGTCACTTATACTTATTTGCATTTCTTGGAAAAAAAAAAGCACCATAAGGTGAGTTTCACAGTCTCTTTTACACATATTTTCTAGGAGAAAACATGAATGCAACTTTTTGATTTTGTATTTCCTTTATATCATGTACTAAACGCAACACACATCATGATAGTTCTTACACACCCAACCATTAATATAGAGAGTTAGCAAGGTAATTTGAGTAGTACTACTGAGTTTGACAAAACTTCACCCGGGCTAGTCGTGCTAGCACGCTTCAGAGTCGAACGAATGCAATATTGACCTACAATTTGCATTATTTATGATATACGTGGCGGAAGGCATCAAACACAAACCAGTTAGCTTCGGTTCAAAATGTTTAACTTGTAAATAGGCTAATTACCTAAAGATATAGTTAAATTTTACACTATTTGGCAAACGTTTATTCTTATTGAAACTTGTAAACTCAACAATCTTGTGTTGACACATTCTAGCATGCTTTTGTAGATCGCTAGGTATGCACATGAACTAGGGCATATCATGGTGTTTATTTGCCATCAAACATTTAAACTCATTTTTCATACTTTATTGCATGCCTTTAAGGCGCGTTGTTTTGCGCATATAACTGTTTCGCATTTATTTGATTTATGCTTCCGCATTAACATTGAACCCCAAAAAAGTTCTGTTTTAGCATATAATATATTTTAAATGTTATATAATAACTTTTGTTTATTTTATTTGAAGAATAGTATTATTTTTTGAGTACATAATATTTTTTTTATTTTTTTCATTATGCACTTTTTCCTCATACTCATTTTTGCGCTTTACACCTAGGACCAGGCATATTCGCCTTAAGTGCGCCTAGCACCGTTAAAAACTATGAAAACAATAACTTAAAGAAGACTAAGAATTGGAACGTTTTATGGTTTTGGTAAGAACTAAAGGCACACAATTTTTGGCAACATTTGAACCATTACCATATAAAACAATAATCATTAAGGAAGAAGAATAATAAATGACTATATTTATATATCTTAATTTCAAATAAAAGTGAAAATATGTAATAATAGCAAGTAAACAAATGAGGATCAACACCATCCTAATTGATAATGGAATATCATGAGCACCGGAAAACTCCCTGAGTTGGTTCCAAACACTATCAACGCATACTAAGAAAACTAAAGCAGTTTCAGTGCAATCAAATGGCTTAAGATCAAATAGTTAATCAAAGTCTCAAATGAAACAAAAAAAGATTCAAGTACAAAGTTCTTTCTATTCAATAATCAACATAAACTAAATAACGATAAACCCTAAACCCTTATTTATGATTCAACCACAAGACTTATCAAATAGGAAACAAAATAAAATAAAATAAAAAGATTCGTAAATCAAAATTTGAATAAATAAAAGATATTGTTGACGCTCCGCATCATACCACTTGGGTTTGCTTCTACATCAAAGCCACTTGGGTCAAATGGACCATCAACCTGATTCCTTTAGTTTCGTTACGGCTCACCTAAACAACTTAACTTTAAAAATGGTTTCGCCCGACTCTGCACTTGTACCACCTGGATCAAAGGGAATACTAGACTTTTTTTTGTTGAATTTGAACTTCAAAGGAGAATGAAGAACATATACGATAACGACTAAAGGGGCAGTTTCAAACTGAGTTGCCATGTTCAGTTTATTAGCTTGTTTTACTAATGGCTCAATAGTAGAAGTTAACTTTTGAGGTGAATGAGAACTAAGCCCCATTACTAATGGCTCAATAGTAGAAGTTAACTTTTTGTTATATTGTTTTTTTTTAATCTTAAAAGTCTACTCGATTTAAATGTTATAGACATAAACAATTTCATAACATCTGTCTAGCCGTGTAATGTTTCATGTTTGTTGTTTGGAGGATAGAATTTCTATCGTCATGATCCTGGATGTACTAGATCTGAGATAGGATTCTAATGTAGTTTATTTATGCCAAAATTCTCAAAAAGACTTAGGATCCTGAAAATATTTGTTACTAATCGAATATTTCTATGTTGAAAGGATATTTTGCAGGAATATTCTTTCATAGCGTCTATTGAGAAACTTGTGCTCGAATTATCGCAAAGTTAGTTGAATAAAACATTTGGAAATAACTTTGGAAGCCAACAATGGTCGAAGACCAGGATCCCAAGAATCTCGTAATTATAGTTAGGATTTGTTTTTTACTTGTATTACAAATGGGCTTGATCGGATCAACTAAGACACCACATACACACTCGTTGCAAACACTCAATACACTCACACATACGAAATTCTCAGTTGTAACACCTAGATTCGATCAAGCAAGCCACAATCTTTGTACTCATTTTCATATTAATCTTAGTTAAGCTGAGTAGTTTCCAGTTCCAGGGTTTTTTGTGGAGGAGATCATCTTTCCCAAGAGGATCAAGCGCTTTTTCCAAGCAACATATCGTTTGTGTTGATTATTATTTATCAATTTTATAACTTGTTTCCATATATTCAAAGTTTTTTCAAGTTAAACTTATTTCCATAACTAAGCACCCTGACAAAAAACTAAGGATCCTGAATACAAAATATAACATTTTCACAAGCATCAAACCCCACTTTCAAATTTTGGTAACTAAATTCATTTTACGGACTAAAACAATTTGGCACCCACCATGGGGAAAGCGGTGCTTTCCATGGTAAAATTTCTGTTAAAGTTTCTTTTGTATCAATTTCTTGCAAAAGTATTTTCAAAAATGGCTTCTCAACCAAAATCCTCAACAACCACATCCTCTATAAGTGCTGCAACAACTCTGGAAACCAGAGGAAAATCACTATTGGTGTAGGGAATGTGTATTTAGGATCAGGAAAATCCATTACAGGACCAGTCTTGGCTTCAAACGATGAGATGTTGTCGATGTTCGCATCGGTGCAAAACCAGATGAAACAACAAGACGAGACCAACCAACTATTGTTCAAAGAATTTTGGGAGTTGAAGAACTCCAGGGCCTAGGCAGAAGTAACAACACTTCTCTAGGCTAGAACTCTAAACCCCAATACTTCATGATCTTCAAGAGTTCACTAGGGAGATTTCATGCCTATGCAATTAGGATCAACACCGCTTGGTCCCGCTTACTCTGTCAGGATCACATCAAGCAGATATTTAGGAGTTATCCCATGATCCTTAAGCCAAGATCCTAACAATGGTAGTCTTATTAATAATAGTTTGTTGAATACTGACGATTTTGTGCAGATTGCAGGAGTCAATCCAGAAATGGCAAGAGAATTGAAAAGGTTAAGGGACATAATCTCAAGTGTGCCAGCAATACCAAATGTATCTCCTGAGAGTCAGGGATCTCCAGGTTTGCTCCCCAATATGCAGTACGCAGATCCCAAAGAGATTCCAGACTCCCAGTATGTATGAAGTTGTATGATGGAACCACTGATCCTGACGAGCACGTGGCCTAGTATAGGGAACGAATGGAGATCAATCCTGTTCTAATAAAGCTCAAAGAGGCTTGCTTGTGTAAAGGATTTGGTTTCACCTTGACAGAGTCAACCTTGAAATGGTTGCTTAGTATTCCTCCAAATTCTATAACTTCTTTTGCTCACTTAGTTAATCTATTCAATAACCAGTTTTCTTGTAGCAGAACTTTGAAAGGTTAACCAGTGATCTTTACAAGGTTACACATGTTGATGCATATGTCTATTGCCTACGTCTACGAGTCGTGTCGGTGTCTGTAATAGGTTTAATTGTTAGATTTTGTTTGTATGTTCACTTCGTAAGGTAATATGCTTAGTTCGTACGAAGGTGGGACTTTATGATCGCACGAAGTAAGATGTCTACATATAGGTGTGTGTGTGTGTGTGTGTGTGTTCATTGAGTCTAGATTAGTTTTGCGAACGATACGGCGAAGCACTGTCAAAGTGTTTCAAGGATTGTAACTGTTACGAGTTTAATGAAACAGTAAATTGAAAATAATCTTGTTATATTTGTCACCTAATCTAAAATGGATTTCGCACGTTATGGCCTTGGTTAATCAGATTAGACCTAAGCTTAGTGGATGAATAGCTGATCCTCACATCACAGGGCCAAGACAAATCCTTGAAGGATTACGTGAGTAATTTGGTCGAGAATCCTTGGAGATTCCAAACCTTGACACTACTACAACGCTCCAGGCTTTTAAAATGGGTCTCCAAAAGGATTATCAATTTTATGAAAATTTAGTCATGTATCCTTGCAGGAACCTTGACGAAGTTTGCAATAAGGCTTTGAGGTTCAAATGCCTAGAAGAAGACAAGAAGATCCAGCAAATGATCAACCCTCCTACCACTTATGACCACCTAAATAGAAAATAAGAGTCTTCTTAGAAATCTTATAAGTCCAAATCGTATTCTAAAAATGATAACCACAGGATTAAAACAAACAATTTACTCTACAAACGTACTTTTGATCACCAAAACCATTACTATTGTTTTTTCGGCACTATCGTACGCATCTCAGTCCCTTCAAAATCATCTTTCACTCAAATTTAATGTGTTTCACTGTTATTTATCCTCAACAGTTTTTTTCTCTTTTTTCTTTTTTTCTTTTTGCAAATTCGAATTGAGATCTGAATTTTTGTGTTTTTTTATTCGATAATAGAATTTTTAAATTTGGTCCTATTTAGCAATTACTTCTGCCCCGCGACCTTAATAACGCTATCAGTTAAAAAGTAAAAAGATCGAAAACCAGTTAATTTGAATAGAGGTCGCCTTTTGATGTTTGTAGTTAAAAAATGCCTATTCGGGCTAAGTTGATCTTTTGACCAATCACATGGGCCCTCTTAAAAACTTAACTAAAAAGATGTGTCAAATGGGTCAAAAGTCAATAGAGGTGTGATATTTTTTATATTAATCCATACAACAAACTAACTGGCTTGGTTAAAAAAAACATATTTTATTCCTAACGGGTCAGATTATATGCGCCTTAAATGTCTTTTGTTAATTTTTTTAGATTTCCATAATGGGTCAGTTTTGATTATAAATGTTTCAGGTTGATTCAGTTATTGGAACATGTGGTTTTGTTAAACGCATTTACATAAAAAGCAATAAAACCCATTTTTGAACCAAATGTAATAAAGATGAAAGATTTTGACACATATTTTAGTCTTACAATTATTGTCCTAGAAAAATATGAATTAAGTGTTTTGTTGTGTGTATTCACTTTGGAAATTTATTATAGGGTGGAGGTACTGGGTCCTCTAATTGGTATCGGTGATTTGGAGCGAGTTTTATACCTCCTTTTGGTTGTTGTGTGTGCATTTTGGCATGTGTTAAATGCAGAGTCTTGCAAGTTGTGTCACATTTAAACATTTTAATGTGTTGGTGGTATAAATATGTTCATTTCACGTTTTTCCTTTCGTGGGTTCTCTAATTAAACATTTTACTGTTCAACATGTCATGGGGTGTTTACCTAAGTTTTTTTTTTTCTAATTGCATTCTCATGTTTATGATGGCACAAGCTATAGACGTCATGGATTGGTTCATTCCTCACAAGGAAACGGGTCACATGGTGTTAAAGAATACTTGCAGCTTTAAAAGAATAACATGTCTTTTCATGTTAGTTTGCAATCAAATTGGTCATTTTACTGTTTTTAAAGATGTTCGACCACATAAGGTTTGACAATGCATTACTCATGTTAGTGACTATTATTTAAGTTTTTACTAAATTTATTTATTTTGAATAATATGTTTTCTTTCATATACATTGTTTACAAGCGGTTTAGTGTTATTGGATGGTATAATGCGATTCAAGTCGAAGATATTTCATGGTGATAATTGTTTTTTCAATTGGTCAACAATGAATGCGAGTTTGTTGGTTACGAAACTCCAAAAAGCAGAAGTAATAGGCTTTTTATGATATTTCAAACTATAGAAACATAATTTCATCATTTATTTATTTTTTTCGTTTTATTTGTATCAATAGTACGTTAATTGTTTGTCAATGCACTTTTGTGTCTGTCGCTTGTTCTTAGTTACGTATGTAATTGTTCGGTCTTTGTTTGTTGTGTCTGTATAAGTTTGGTCATGTCGACCAAATCAATATATCCTTCTATCTTGGTTTCGTACGACATCTTAGTTAGTCTGTGTTAAACGGGTGCATGTGTGCATACCGTTGAGTCTTATGTACGTCATTGCTCCGTACGAAATTGGTTGCTTCGTACGAAATTGGTTGCTTCGTAAGAAACCAGTTGCTCCGTACGAACCAATTTCGTACGGATGACCAGCATGGACACGATATAAGCAGACATGCACCTCTCAGTCAGTGTTGGTCCAGTGAGCCTTGAGAGAGAACCTTTGAGTGGAGACCAGAGGTTAGCTGTGCGAGACAAGACCAGACGTGTGTGAGCACTAGAGAGATAAAGCAGTATATTCAAGAGTCTATGTACTGAGTCTCTCTTCATATCAATATAGTGAACATTTGAAGATAAATATTTGTCATATGGATTATGCTCTTGCTTTGGTTGCATGCACACTTGGATTCCGTACTCATGTATGTTACATGAACAAGGAATAAATTTAACATCATCCGCAGATGAACCTACATTGTTGTATTTACTTTATTAACATTAACATTAGAGTTTCATAATAGTTTCTTTCAAAGAATTTTATTATAATTATTATAATCATATAATATTTTTTTACCAATACATCAAAAATATATTCTTTTGTTCAACCCACAAAATTTCACGGGTATTTAAAAAAAAATAGAAAAAGGGAGGAGCGAAATCTCTCCGTCAAGAAATGGTGCGAAAACCCCAGCCTATAACGCAACCTCAAGAACACTAAGGGTTTATGGTTTCCAATTGTTCATTCTAATTCAATCCACAACCTCTCACCCCGAATCAAAAAAACGATGAAAATGGAATCGACTCTCAAGGTAATTTCTATCTCCTCTTCCGATTATTCACATTATTTCGTTGCTCGTAAACCCTAAAACCCCCTTTTTGACACCGTATTGATTATAATCACTTAATCATGGAATTTTTTATGTTGATGCATGATTAAACAGGAATACTTCGGGTTTTCGACGTTTCGACCGTATCAGAAGGAGATAATTGAGAAGATTTTGGAGGGGGAGATAGTTTGGTTGTTATGGCTACTGGCGGTGGCAAGTCTTTGTGGTAATTTTGTATTTATGTCTTGTTTTTGCTTCATTGTTAGAGATTAAGATGAAGGATGTAAGATTCGATGTGTTTTGGTGCATACATTGGTGTGAAGGTTCTATTTTGATACATGTATTAGTGTTTGGTAATAATTTGTACCCTTTTAAATTAGGGGTGAGTAATAACTTAACCGTTAACCGAAACCAAACCGAATTAATAGAAGATGGTTATCGGTTTTTTCATACCCTCTGTTAACCGAAATAAACCGAACCAAACCATTCATATTTTCATATATTTCCAGCTTTTATACATCCATTTCATATATTTATAGATCAATTCATGTATTTATACCTCAATGTTTATGTATTTATACTATCATTTCAAGTATTTATACTCCATTCCATGTATTTCTAAGTAAAACTTTTTGCCCAACTTTGGTTTGGTTATTGACCGAAATTAACTGAATCGAACTGAACTAAAAACCGACAAACTAACCGAAGAAACCGAACCGGTTAACCAATAACTTCAGTTTCGGTTAAGGCTAATAACCGAACCGTACAAACCTGTACTGTAAATGGAATACATTGATAAGTTTAGGGATGCAGATCTTGAGAAGTAGTATATAGAAGTGTTTATGGTATGAATTGTGAATGAATGTTTTTGATCAACAAAGGCTCCTTATATAGAGCAGATACATAACAACCCTAGCTGTATTTTATGAAAAGATAAACACAATTCTATACAATATTTATCTAATAATAATACACATAATTATCTTCATAATTATCGGCTAAGACACCCTCGCAGTTTGACCGGGCGTAGGACAGACGTTCAAACTGGTACGAAAAGACTGGAACAACTGCTTGGAGATGCCTTTGGTAAAAATGTCTGCATACTGTAGAGATGAAGGAACGTGCAAAACTCTAATATGTCCAACTCGAACCTTTTCACGAACAAAATGGATGTCAATCTCAATGTGCTTAGTTCGCTGATGTTGGACCGGGTTGTCAGAGAGATACACAGCTGAAACATTATCACAGTAAACGATAGTAGCCTTCTGCAACGGTGTACGCAGCTCAAGTAACAAGTTCCGAATCCATGTAGCTTCAGCAACAGCATTTGCAACGCCCCGATATTCTGCTTCAGCACTCGAACGAGAGATGGTGGGTTGTCGTTTCGCCATGAGATAAGATTATCACCGAGAAAAACGCAATACCCACTTGTAGACCTGCGCGAATCAGGGCAACCACCCCAGTCAGCATCAGAATAAGCAATCAATGAATCTGTACAAGACTTCATTATACGCAATCCATAGGCCAGAGTCCCCTGAAGATAACGAATAATACGCTTCAAGAATGCAAAATGTGGGTCACGAGGATCATGCATAAACAAACACATCTGTTGGACTGCATAAGAGATATCTGGGCGTGTAAATGTCAGGTACTGTAAAGCACCGGCTAAACTCCGATACAAAGTCGGGTCGGAAAAGGGTGCACCATCTGTGGCACTAAGTTTAGCTGATAAGTCAACCGGAGTAGTGCACGGCTTACAATTGGACATAGACGCCCGAGAGATGATGTCTTTAGCATATTGTTCTTGGGACAAAAATAAACCATTGGGCTGTCGTGTAACTTTGATGGCCAAAAAATGATGCAAATGGCCCAAATCTGTCATAGCAAATTCTCGAGACAGAGTATGGATGATCTCCTATAACAAAGTGGTAGTAGAGGCTGTGACAACAATATCATCAACATACAACAATAAATAAGCAGTCTCTGACCCACGATGATAGATAAACAATGAATTATCACAAGCACTGCTATGAAATCCATGAGAAAGGATATAATTAGCAAAACGGGTGTACCATGCCCGTGGTGCTTGTTTAAGACCATACAATGATTTCTTCAGACGACACAAATTTTGGATGCCGTTTGTCAACAAAACCCGGAGGTTGATGCATGAAAACAACCTCATTTACAGTACCATGCAAAAAAGCATTCTTAACGTCCAATTGGTGGATAGGCCAGTCTCGTGAGCTAGCCAAAGAGAGCACTGTCCTGATAGTGGCCGGTTTAACAACCGGGCTAAAAGTTTCATCACAATCCACCCCAACTGTCTGAGATTTACCATTAACAACCAATCTAGCCTTATAACGTTCCAACGAACCGTCTGACTTAAACTTGTGTCGAAAGAGCCACATGCACCTGATAATAGGCCTGTCAGAAGGACGAGGCACCAATTCCCATGTGTCATTCTCCTGTAAAGCAGTAAACTCAGATTGCATAGCATGTACCCAATTTGGATCGGCAAAAGCTTTAGTGTAGGAGGTAGGGACAGGGAAAATAGTGGTCGAAACAAGGCTGTGAAGGGCTGGTGGAAGTGAACCAGATTTAGACCTGGTGGTCATCGGGTGAAGGTTAGAAGGGGCATGCGGCGGAGTAGCAGCGGACTGAGCTGGCTGTTGTTGGGCAGCAGGTGGGTGGTCTGTGGATGGTACAGAAGTGCCTTGAATAGCTGATGTTGGACGGTTCCGGCGAGTGTATGTAAGCGGGAAGGGTATGGTGGCCGGGTGAGGCTGTTTAGGCAATGAGGTGCTGGGCTGATGAAACTGATAGAGAGGTGGCAGGTGTTCGTCAAGAAAATGATATGAGGTGGGTGGGGTAAGGATCGTGTAAGGAAATGTATGTTCGTCAAAGGTGACGTGTCGGGAGATATGGACTCGACCGGTGGTGGGATCAAAACGATACCCGCGAAAGTCTGGAGGGTAACCAAGAAAGATACACCTCACAGAACGGCTATGAAGCTTATGAGGTTGAGTGGCAGAGGTGTTGGGGTAACAGGCACATCCAAAAACACGTAGATGATCATACGTGGGATGGCGTAAATAAAGGGCATAGGTGGGAGTGAAATAGTTGAGGCGTTTTGTGGGGAGAATGTTGCGTAGATAGGCTGCGGTATGAAGAGCTTCCACTCAAAAATTAGGAGGAAGTGAGGCATGAATGAGCAAAGAACGAATGATATCATTCAGACCCGGCCGTTTTGAGATGAGGTTTGGGGACACGCAAAACGGAAAAGGAGTCCGTGTTGGTGAGCAAAGGTTTTGAAGGCAGTGTTATCAAATTCACCCCCAAGTCACATTGAAAGGTTTTAATGGGACGATTAAACTGTGTGGCAATTAAACGGTGAAATTTGACAAAGGTTGGGAAAGTTTCAGATTTATATTTTAAGGGATAAACCCATATGAAATGTGAGAAGTTATCAATGAGTAGCATGTAATATTTATAGCCAGTTTTACTAAGCACAAGAGTTGTCCACAAATCACAGTGAATAATATCAAATGGGGCAAAAGTAAAAGAATTGGAAGTGTAAAAAGGCAATCGTTTACTATTAGATAATTGACAAGAATGACAAAAAGTAGACTTTGCCTTATTACATTGAAATTTGAAATTACGACTAAGAATATCTAATACTTGAGCAACAGGATGGCCAAGACGATCATGCCAAGGGTGAGAGGCGGAAGCAAGAAAGCAGGCTTGTGGAGGAAGTTGAGGAGCAGTGAGCGGGTAAAGGTCTCCTGTGCTATTGTGGCGCGAAAGAATTTGTCCAGTTGGAAGGTCCTTCAAGGTAAAACCAAAAGGGTCAAATTCAATAGATAAATTATTATCGCGAGTAAAACGGCGTACAGAAATTAAATTTTTAATAACGTTTGGGCTATAAAGGATATTGGGTAGGATATAGGTTCGGTTGTTTATGGTTTTAAAACCTGTGCCAGATCCAAGGATGGGTAAACATTCACCATTGCCAACCAGTAATTTACTACAAACAGGAGAAGATGATGGGATAGAAATCATACCTTGGTCAAAGGAGACATGTCTTTCTGCCCCGGTGTCCATATTAAGAGTTGGGTGGGTCAGGTTGCTGAAGTTGCATCGAGGTGAAGGCTGCCTGAAGATCAGAGGGGCACAAGGCATTGTAGCCAGGTGGCTGCGGTGGTCCAGCAGAGGGAGCCATAGGCTGGTAACCTGTGAAGTGGGCCTAAGAGGACTGATCAGTGGGCTGCTGTTGCTGGGCCGAAGCTGCACTATTGGGCCAGTTTATGGGCCAAGGAGATTGGGTTGGGTAGGGACAAGGTGGAGTGTTCCACCAGGCCCATTGTGGGTAGCCAGTTCCTTAAGACGCTGGCAATAATCATCAAGAGACGAACAGGCGGCAAGAGTAAGGTTGCAGAACCTGGTTTATAAGGCTGCTGCACGTGCCCGTTTATTACTGAGATAGAACTTTTCAATCTTTAACCATGCTGCTCGTGTAGTAGTTTCCGTGTCAATAATTTTGCCAAGAAGATCGTCTGATATCGTGCCGTATATCCATTGCAGAACGAGGGCATCGATTTCTTTCCAGGCAGGGTACTCAGGAGCCGTATCAGGCGGTGGTGGGGTGTTATCTATATGATCAAGAACCTTGTAAGCGACTGCATGAAGCTTAAAAAGCTTTGTCCAGGACGAATAGGGAACCTTCGTGCCATCGAGTGTACGAATTTTCTGTTGGATATTCGTAACCGAGTAGGCAGGGTGAAGGGGGTTCACGGCTTTTTGTGAAGATTCAGGGGAATCGGAATCGGCTGTTTTTGTCATCGCAGCGGCTGGAACAGAACCGAAGCTCTGATACCATAAAAGTGTTTATGGTATGAATTGTGAATGAATGTTATTGATCAACAAAGGCTCCTTATATAGAGCAGATACATAACAACCCTAGCTGTATTTTAGGAAAAGATAAACACAATTCTATACAATATTTATCTAATAATAATACACATAATTATCTTCATAATTATCGGCTAAGAGTATAATCTTGGGTTTTGGAGTGTTTGGATGAAACATAGTGTTGCTTGTTTTAAGGTGAAATAGCTGTTTCTAATAAGCCGTTTGGCAGATCCGATGCATGAGGCTTCTGCATGCGTGGGCCCAGGGATGTCGGGCCAACTTGGGCCTGATGTACGCATCCTCTCTACCTTACCGTTGCTGCAAGGTTTGCTCCTCAATAAGCGGTTGGAGATTGCTTATTAAAACTTGTTATTCCTGTCGGATTCAAGTTTACAACATCCTTCTACTGAAATAAGCTGTTTTTAGTAACCTAACTATCTATAAGCAATGCAAACACCAGCTCCTAAAATTGTAAAAGCCTCAGTAAGGTTGCAAATGAAGTGGTGCATTATTGAAACTGATGTCAAATCTAGTATTCTCGAATGTAAGTTACAAATTAGTTTCATTAGATGTCCGAAGTCGGATATTGTTCTGTTATCATATTTGAATATAGTTGATGTAGCAGATTAGGATTTTTAAGGTTTTAGAAGATGAAAACAAGGATGACATCATGGGATTGAATCTTGTATGTCTCTTAGAATACGGAAGTGGTAAAACTGTTGATTTTCTTGTGATTAAAATTTGTAACTGACTTAATTTTTTTTAATTGTTTAATCAAGCTACCAGGTGCCTCCATTAATTTCAAATAAGACAGCAATAGTTATAAGCCCACTCATCTCTTTGATGCAAGATCAGGTATTTTCACTCTTGATATTATTTTCTGTGATCAAAGTTTAATAAATTAGCAAATTTTAATATGTTATTTGTTTATAGGTTATGGCTTTGAAGCAAAGAGGTATCAAAGCTGAGCATCTTTCTACTGCTCAGACTAACACAAGTGCACAAAAGAATGCCGAAAGTGGTCAATACGACATTCTGTATATGACTCCAGAAAAAGCATGCTTTGTTCCTAGCAGGTAAAGATTATTAAACAATAAATTGTTCAGAAACACTTTTTGTCCAAAATTTAACTTTTGTCACAGTAATTAGTATAATATGATTACAGAAAGTATTGTTCACTAATTATCTGAATTTCTGAACAATACGAGTTAGGTCTTTTAAGTCAGTTATTGTTATGATATGCTATTCTATCTTGAGAATGATAGAAATATTAAGTAATACGGTTATGTAAGCTGTTTTTACTTTTGATTCAGCTTCTGGTCGAGGTTGCTTGCCATAGGAATTTGTGTAGTGGCAGTTGATGAAGCACACTGCATCTCTGAATGGGGCCATGATTTTCGGTTCGTTTTCTGATATATGTTCTGTTTTGTCTTTGCCTCTTGCTTATATTACATCCGCACCTTTCAGTGTACACATGTGTGTATATGTGTGTATACGTATGATGTATTGTATTGGTTTTTCACATTCAGCTACATTTTTCTTCTTTTTTTGTTACTGAATATTCGTCTGCTTTACAGGGTGGAGTACAAACAGTTATATAAGCTGCGTGATGTTTTACAAAATGTTCCATTTGTTGGATTGACCGCAACAGCTACAGAAAAGTACGTGTTATCCGTCTTTTAGTCTTTAGTGAAAATCTTGTTTGGATCATTAACAGTTATTTGCTTGTTGTTATAGGGTTAGAAAAGACATAACAGATTCACTTAAGATGAAAGACCCTCATATTGCCATTGGATCATTTGATCGTAAAAACCTTTATTACGGTGTGAAATCCATTAACCGTGGGCCTTTATTTGTGGACGAGCTTGTGGCACAAATCTCTAAGTATGCAACACGTGGCGGGTCAACTATTGTATACTGTACAACCGTCAAAGATGTCCAAGAGGTTAGCTTTCATATATACTCCTCATATCTAGTTCATTCTTCAGACTTGTGTATCTGCAGGTGACTTTATTTATTTTGTCTTGATTTATTAGATTACGGCATCACTTTGTGGGGCCAGAATAAAGGCCGGAATGTATCATGGTCAAATGGCTAACAAGGCCCGTGAACAGTCACACAGGTCTTAACATTTCCCGAACTCGAGAATTTATACAAATATTAAGAGTAAAATGCCATTTTCGTCCCTGAGGTTTGGCCACTTTTGTAACTTTCGTCCAAAGGCTTCTTTTTCGCATGTAGATCAAAAAGGTTTGAAATTTTGTCATTCATTCTACTTGTAAACTCCATCCACTTTTTAACGTTAAGTCGGGGGTACTTCTGTCGTTTTAGCTATTAGTTTTGTTTATTTATATCAAAATGGCAAGATTAAATGATGGAAATACCACTGACTTGATGTTGAATAAAATGGATGGAGTTAACGAGTCGAATGAAAATGGCAAGATTTCAAACCTTTTGGATTTAGATGCGAAAAAACAAACCTTTGGACAAAAGTTGCAAAATTGGCCAAACCTTAGGGACGAAAATGACATTTTACTCAAAATATTATCAGGCTTTTTATTTGTGTATCTTTTCGTTGGTAGGTTGTTTATAAGGGACGAGGTGGACGTCATGGTTGCAACTATTGCATTTGGAATGGGTATCGATAAACCAGACATACGGCACGTGATCCACTACGGGTGTCCGAAAAGTTTGGAATCGTATTATCAAGAAAGTGGAAGATGTGGTCGAGATGGTGTTGCTTCTGATTGCTGGCTTTACTTTTCGAGAGCTGATTTCGGGAAGGCTGAATTTTACTGTGGAGAAGCAAGCTCGGTATGTTAATTCGAGGTACCAAAATGGGTGGGTCAGGTTGGTAATGGACCAAGCGGGTTTGGGTTGGAATGACTTGCTTTGGTACGGATGAAAGCGGATAGGATTAACCCGCACACATTCCTTTTGTCCATTTATAGATACTTAATGATAGGTCAATGATTAATCTTGGTTTGGTTTTATATTATGTTATGATCAGGCGACCCAGAAGAAAGCTATTATGGATTCATTTATGGCTGCTCAACGATATTGCATGCAGACAACTTGCAGAAGAAAAATTTTACTGGAATATTTTGGGGAAACCTATGCTTCTAGTAACTGTGGTGAGGAATAATTTTGATTGTGTCATGACCAATGATTTTATATTTTTAATTTATCGATGTTTTCTAGTAATTAAATTGATATTCATCAGGGCTGCAAACGAACCGAACAAACACGGACAAGACCATGTTTGTCTTCGTTTGTTAAGAAATATTCATGTTCACGAACGGTTCATGAACACTTATCGAACGAGATTTTATGTCCGTGTTTGTTTGTTAAGGAAATCAACTTGTTCGTGTTCATTTCTGTTTGTTTGTTAATTTTAGGCAACGAACGTTGATGAACAAAAATGAGCACAAACTAATGTTCATGAACACAAATGGAAACAAACGAAAACACAAACAATCGTTCATGAACAGAATGTATAATACACTGAAACTTATTAAATTTAATTTGTCGGAATTTTGAAGTATTTAAATAAAATATAAAAACTAAAAACACAAATGGACACATTACCAAACGTTCACGAACATAAATGAGTGAACATGGCCTCTGTTCATGTTCGTTCATTTAACTAACAAACAAAATTTCTTGTTCGTGTTCGTTTGTTTAATAAACGAACGAACACAAACAGTCTTCCCGCCAAACAGTTCACGAACTGTTCGCCAAACGTTTGGTTCGTTTGCAGCCGTAATATACATGAATGATTTAACATGAAAAGATTAAGTGGTTATTCATGAATGATTTATTTGGATAATCATTAAACAAATATTTTCATTTTTAGGAAATTGTGATAATTGCACTAATGCTAAGGAGGAAAGTGATATGTCTAGAGAAGTGTTTCTGTTGATGGGTTGCATTCAGGCTTGTGGTGGTTACTGGGGCCTTAACTTGCCTATAGACGTTCTTCGAGGTTCTCGTGTAAGATTGGCTAACTATATATTTAGCAAATACTATGCTATTTCTATGTTCGCACCATAATAATCTTGTTTCTAGTTTCTATTTTTCTTGACACCAAACCTATCTCTAATTCTCAATTGATTATATTTCTAATAATTCTTGTGTTTCACAGGCCAAAAAAATCACTGAAAACCAGTTTGACAATCTCCCGTTTCATGGACTCGGGAAAGATTTTTCAGTAAATTGGTGGAAGTCCTTAGGTTTTCAACTAATTTCTTTCGGTATGCGATACATTTTTAGGAAATAAACTGTACCGCTTTACTAGTTGACAAAAAGTTCTTAAGTGAATTATATGCATTTTGATGCAGGTTACTTGGTTGAGACTGTTAAAGATACTTACCGAACTGTAAGGTATATATCTAACTATATTTCCTTTTAAATTATAAATTTACAAGTTGTTAGTCTTTTTTTTAATTTATTCTGAAGATAAGGCTACCTGCTATGGTTATCTCTTATGTTGGCTACATAACATAATTTTCTGCTTGTGGAAATTTATATGAAACTGATAGAATACTTTTTTATTTACCAGTGTCGGCCCAGAAGGTGCAAAATTTCTGCAATCATGTAGGCCCGATCACCAACCTCCGTTACTTTTGCCGATAACAAGTGAATCGGGAGGCAATGATGACATCAAAGCTGGCTCAGAACATGACGGACTATCACAAGTAGGTTAAAAGGACATTTGATTTCTTATCTTTATCATCATTTTGGTTAACTTATCTGGAAAAATTGTTGTAAATTTTTATTAACTGCTATTTAGGCAGAGGTGGAACTCTATAAGATGCTTCTAGAAGAGAGAATGAAGCTTGCAAGATCTGCTGGAACTGCCCCGTGAGTTTTCGTTCTTCTATTAACATTGCTTAACGTTAATGTGTTTCACCGTATATTTTCCATGAGCATAACTAATATTCGAATTTATTATATTAGATCAATTTCAACTTTGCAGATACGCGGTATGTGGTGATTTAACATTGAAAAAGATAGTAGCAACAAGACCGTCTACTAAAGCAAGGCTGGCAAACATTGATGGTGTCAACCAGGTATTCTAAATACTCGTATTATACAAAAAAAATGCCTTTTTGGTTGTTTATCTATTAATTTTTAAATAATATGATGCAGCACCTTGTAACAAAGTATGGTGATCATCTTCTTCAAAGTATTCAGCAATTATCAAAACAACTGGACCTTTCTTTGGACGGTGTTGCAGCGTTAGAAGCTAATAATAACGGCAAAGCTTCCACAACACCAAAACAACCAAAAGACTTGCAACCCGCAAAATATTCCGCTTGGAAAATGTGGCAAGAGGATGGTCTCTCTGCTGAAAAAATCGCTGTACGGATTTCAATAAATTAATTACTGATGAAGGGATACAAACTTCAGTTTTATTGTTTGATCATGTTATTTACTGACTTGAATTTTGTCTTCTAGAAGTTTCCTGGTAGATCTGCCCGATAAAAGTAGGAACAGTTCTTGGATATGTTTTAGATGCAGCTCGAGAAGGATGTATGGTTGACTGGGCTAGATTGTTCGAAGAAATCGGGCTGACCCAAGAGATTTTTGCGCAGATACAAGCTGCAGTTTTGAAAGTTGGCTCGAAAGACAAACTGAAACCGATTAAAGATGAACTCCCAGAAGAGGTAAAAGTCCGTATAATCGAGATTTAATTTTCATTCAGGGTAATCATGGGTCAGAAACGAGTAAATTCTGTCAAAACAAGCCTGGTTGACCTGCTTAGACTTTTTTTTTCGTTTTTTTTTTCTATCTTCTGAAATATAATGACTTAATATGATTGCAGAAGCAATTATGAAAATGATTAGCCGTTTTCTCCCCGCGACTTCCCACCAAAGGTTTATTTTCTGCATCTGGATCCAAAAGATTTGAAATCTTGCCATTTTCATCCGGCTTGTTAACTCCATTCATTTTCGTTAAGTCAGAGGGGTATTTCTGTCTTTTTTGTTAACTTAAAGGGCAATTTGGTCTTTTTTTCAGGGGCATTCGGTCTTTTTACATAAAGTGAAAAAGACCTAATTGCCCCTTAAGTTACCAAAAAAGACAGAAATACCCCTGACATAATGAAGAAAAATGAATGGAGTTAACGAGCTGGATGAAAATAGCAAGATTTTAACCCTTTTGGATCCAAATGCGGAAAAACAAACCTTGGGACGAAAGTCGCAAAACTGGCCAAATCTCATGGACGAAAATGACATTTTACTCTCTAGGAAATTATAAACACTTGATGTACTTTAGGTGACTTCTAAACCGTTCGGCCCTGTTGATTTGTATTTAGTCTATTTCATAATCCGACTCACGTGGATTAATATTTTTGACTTTGATGTATCAGGTCGAGTATTTTCATATCAAGGCATTTCTGACAATGCAAGATCTCGGGTTGTCATCTGAAGTTATTTCTGGGAACGAAACACAAGAATTATCTGATATATCGGTTAATGAGAAAAGCGAGGTTGTAATCATTGATGATTCTCCGAGAAAGCGAATGAAGACTGATGTTCCAGAAGAAGAGAATCGCCCTTTAATGGAGGTTAATGAAGCTTCCATTTTAGCGTGGCTTCAGAATTTCGAGAATGGGGTAAGTAGTCAATATAATCACTTTAAGCTATTCTATTCAAGAAATTAAATAATATAATTTTAGAATTTAGATATATATTTGGCACACTAGTTAGTTTTAACAAAAATGATATTTTATTGACAAAATCGGTATATTATGCAGGTTACATTAGAAGACGTATTGAAACACTTCACTGGATCAACAGAAGCAGCAGTGGTGGATGTGCTGAGTAGCATGGAGGGGGACTTCTTAATCTATAAGAAGAACAATATGTATAAACTTTTGTGATGCAGCTTTCATGATTATAATGTTTCTTTTTAATTTTTATTAGTGATGAAACGGAATTGAAACCCATGTTATGATTGTAGTTATGTTAATTTTGGCTTTTCTAGTTTCCGTCCATTTTAGGCAATGTACGTTCAGAATCATTATGAAGAACATATTGTGTAAAAGAGATATCGAAAGTTTTAGAAAATCTTGACTGATTCATGTGGTTAGGATAAACAATCAACTGATAAGAAACGATTCCTATGTTATGAACGAATTACAATGGTTAAGCCGGCTGTCTATTTATACATAGCTAGAAACCTTTTTAACTGTCGAGACATTTCACAAAGAACGTAACGCTTCAGTTTAATTCAGTCACAACATCTCCATAAGTTAAAAGCATTTATGGTGAATGCTTTTCTGTGTATTATTGATAATAACAATCCCTTTATATAGGGAGAGAATACCATCATAATATACCTCTAATTAGGAAACGTAATCACCATACAATTACATAAAATAATAACTATCTATACAAATAATATATATCCTCTAAATATATCGGCTAAGACTCTCCCTCAAGCGGGCGTTAGACAAACACTCAAGCTGGACCGAAAAGACTGGAATAATTGGCGACACAATCCTTTGGTAAAAATATCGGCATATTGCAAAGAGGAAGGCACATATAGAACACGAATATCCCCAACACGTACTTTTTTGCGAACAAAATGAATGTCAATTTCAATGAGTTTTGTTTGTTGGTGTTGGACTGGGTTATCCGACATATACCGCTAAGACTTTGTCACAGTAGACCACTGTAGCTCGACGAAGCGGGAGATATAACTCAAGTAATAAATTGCGTATAGCCTCTGCCACAACATTTGTGACACCTCGATACTCTGCCTCGGCACTAGAACGTGAGATGGTGGGTTGACGCTTGGAGGACATGAGACCAAACTATCCCCAAGAAAAACACAATAGCCACTAGTAGAGCGGCGAGAGTCGGGACAGCCACGCCAATCAGCATCTGAGTAAGCAACCAAAGAATCGGTTGTCGATATGTGAAGCCGAATGCCGTAGTCTATAGTGCCTTGTAAATACCGTAAGATGCGCTTCAAAAACGCAAAATGTGGGTCATGCGGTTCATGCATAAACAAGCAAACCTGCTGACTTGCATAAGAAATGTCGGGACGAGTGAACGTCAAATATTGTAAGGCACCAGCAAGGCTGCAATATAGAGTAGGATCAGCAAAGAGTGGACCATCCGAAGCACTAAGTTTTGAGGATAAATCAACTGGGGTGGTGCAGGGTTTGCAAAATGAAATAGATGCACGGGAAAGGATATCTTTCGCATACTGCGATTGGTCCAAGAATAACCCGTCGGACTGTTTGGTTACCTTAATGCCCAAAAAATGATGCAACTGACCCAAATCTATTATAGCAAACTCTCGTGAGAGCATGCGAATAATATCCTGTAAAATATCAGTGGTCGAAGGGGTCAATACAATATCATCAACATATAAAAAAGATAAGCCGTTTGAGATCCCCGCGAAAAAGTGAACAAAGAATTGTCACAAATGTTGCTGCGAAAACCCTGTGATAATATAAATGTTGCAAATCTGGTGTACCATGCACGTGGAGCCTGCTTAAGGCCATAAAGAGACTTCTTTAACCTGCAAACAAAGTTGGGAAAACGTCTATCCACAAACCTTGAGGGTTGATGCATAAATACAGTCTCATTTAATGTGCCATGCAAAAAAGCATTCTTGACATCTAACTGATGAATCGGCCAAGAACGAGAGACAACAATGGAGAGAACGGTGTGTATGGTTGCCGGTTTTACTACCGGACTGAACGTGTCTTCACAGTCAATTCCCATAGTTTGAGATTTACCATTAACCACTAGTTGAGCCTTATAACGCTCAAGTGACCCATCGGATTTAAATTTGTGGTGAAAAAAGCCACATGAACCTAATGACCGGCCGATCTGACGGTTTGGGACATGTCTCATTTTCCAATAAAGCGCTAAACTCAGCCTGCATGGCAGACATCCAATGAGGGTCGGCAAAGGCTTTAGCATATAAAGTGGGGACCGGGGAGATGGTGGGTCACAAAGGTGCGGTGAGCTTTGGAGCGGGTGGTCATGGGGTGTGTGTTTGTGGGTTGGGGTGGTACGGTTGGTTGTGGGTGGGATGGATGAGGTGGGGGCTGAGGTGTTGTGGTGGCGGCCGAGGTGGTAGTGGGACGGCGGCAGGTGGCTGTGGTGGTTTAGGTCGACACGTATAGGTATATTGGAATGGAGAGGTTGAGTGTAAACGGGCAAGTGGGTCAGCTGGGGTGGGTACGGTTGGGGTGAAGGTGAAGCTGTGTGGTATAGACTCATCAAGGAATGAATATCGGGATGTTGGTGGTTTAGGGATAGTATACGGGAATGTGTTTTCGTCAAGCGTGACGTGACGGGAGATAGAGACCTTCCCGGTGGTAGGGTCAAACACCTATATCCACGGAAATCAGGTGGGTACCCGATAAAGATGCACCTCACGGCCCGGGGGTGAAGTTTATTGGGTTGGGTGGCCGATGTGTTAGGATAACAAGCACATCCGAACACTCTTAAGTGGTCGTATGTGGGGTGGCGAAGGTATAAGATGAATGTGGGGGCGTAAAAGTTAAGGCGTTTAGTAGGAAGTATATTATGTAAATAGGCAACGGTATGAAGGGCTTCGACCCAAAATAGGGGTGGGAGATGGCAGGGATAAGTAAGGAGTGTATGATGTCATTAATTCGACGAATCATTCGCTCCCCTCGACCGTTTTGTGAAGAGGTTTGAGGGCATGAAAAACGGAATAGGAGTCCGTGTTGGTGGGCAAATTTTTTTAAGGCATGTTTATCGAAACCCCCACCCCCCCCCCCCCCCCAGGTCACACTGAAAGGTTTTAATGTATCTGTTGAACTGGGTGGCTATAAGGCGCTGAAATTTGGTGAATGTGGTGAAGGTTTCAGATTTATATTTTAAAGGGTAGACCCACACGAAATTTGAAAAATTGTCTATTAGTACCATGTGATATTTAAAGCCTATTTTACTGGTTATGGGAGATGTTCACAAATCACAATGTATGATATCAAAGGGAGCAAAGGCAAAGGAATTAGATTCATGAAAAGGTAATCTTTTACTATTAGCAAGATGACAAGAGTTGCAAAAAGTAGAAAGCTTGTTCGAATGACATGAGAAACCGAAATTTCTAGACAATATCAAAAACTTGTTTGCCGGGGTGGCCAAGACGGTCATGCCAAGGTAGAGTAGCAGTGGTGAGGGAGCATGCTTGTGGTGGTAATGTTGGAGCAGTGACAGGATAAAGATCGGCCATGCTATTGTGGCGGGAAAGGAGCCGTCCCGTTTTGAGATCCTTCAAGGAAAAACCAAAAGGATCAAACTCAATAGAAACATTGTTATCATGGGTAAAACGGCAGACGGACAATAGGTTTTTGATAATGTGTAGGCTATAAAGGATGTTAGGGAGAATGTAGGTACGGTTGTGTATTGGTAGGTAACCAGTGCCAGAGTCCTCAATTGGTAAGTAATGTCCGTTGCTGACTAAAAGTTTAGTGTTAACAATAAATAAGTCAGGGAGATGAATCATACCTTGATTGTCAGTGACGTGACGCTCAGCACCCGTCTCCATATGTGGAGTCGGGTCCGTGTAAGTGAGATTAACATTGTCCATGGCAGCACTCATTATAACCAGGTGGCAGGAGCCGGGTACCCTGTGTAATTGGCGAATGGTGTGAAAGATTCAATTGGATCGAAAGAAGAAAACGAACACGGTATTTGTGATGAACTATCACGACTCTTTTCTATTTTTTATTTCCAATGATTCAAAGAAAATTGTATACAGACTCTTGATTAAATACTCAAAACAAACTTGAACAAAAAGCAAAACTAACCTATTTGACTTAGGAAAGGAAATCTAACTAGATAGATAATAAAATAAGTTATAAAGATAAATTTAACTTTTGAATTTATATCATCCAGTAGCATGGCCGACACCAATCTTGACTCCCACATTGCTTGCAGCCCAAACCAATTAATAATTTAACACAACTTTGTATGCTGGGCCAAATAATTATAATGGGCCAACAATCACCCCCCTAATTTTTGACCCGGTTCCGACAAATCTTTGACGCCCAAAAGATTTCTCATCTCTTCAAACTTCAGCCTCGGTAATGCCTTGGTAAGGATGTCGGCTCTTTGCTCTTCTCCACTCACATGCTCAATTTCAATCAACCCGTTTTCTACGCGTTCTCTTATAAAATGATATCGAGTATTAATATGTTTACTCCTACCATGAAACACAGGATTTTTCATGAGCTCAATCGCAGATTTATTATCGACTTTCAGTTTCACTTTGTTTACTTCCAGCCGGTTAACTCGTTCAATACATTTTGCAACCATATCGCTTGACACGCGGTTTCCGTGGCAGCCATAAATTCTGCCTCACAAGACGATAACGCAACCGTCTGTTGTTTTTTACTAGCCCAAGCAACCGGTCCGTTCCGAGAAAGAAAACCATACCGGCTGTACTTTTTCCATTGTTGCGATCGGTAGCATGACTACTATCGCTATAACCAACTAATTCGTTTCCTCCTTTCTTGCAATAACGAATCCCATAATCTACGTTTCCCTTCACATACCATAAGATATGTTTAATTGCTTGTAGGTGATCTTCTTTCGGTGACGCCATGAACCGACTCACTAATCCAACCGAATAGTTTAGATCCGGTCTCGTATGAGTTAAGTAGCGAAGACAACCGACTAGTCTCCGATAATATGATTCGTTCACATCTGCACCAGTCCCTTCCTTGGTTAAAACCAATTTAGGTTCCATTGGATACTTACTGGCATTGCAATCCTTCATACCACCTATTTCTAGTACCTTTTTAGCATATGCAGATTGTTTTAAAGTTGTACCATGTTCACCTTGATTGACTTCAATGCCTAAATAATATGACAATAGCCCAAGATTTGACATTTCAAATTTAGACTCCATTTGTTTAGTGAGGTCTTCTATCAATTTAAGATTTGTACCTGTGACTAGTAAATCATCAACATAAATCGCCACCATTAATAACCCACTTTTGTTTATTCGCTTGTAAACGGCAGCCTCATACGGACACTTTACGAAACCAATTTCTTTCAAGGTTTGATCCAACTTATGGTTCCAAGCTCGGGGTGCTTGTTTCAAACCATACAACGCCTTATCTAGCCGGTACACTAAATTTTCCTTCCCTTTTCTTAGGAAACCTTCGGGTTGTCGGACATAAACTTCTTCGCTCAAAACTCCATGAAGAAACGCAGATTTCACGTCCAGATGATGACTTTCCAACCTTCCCAAGCTGCAATTGCAAGAATTAAGCGTACCGTTTCCATCCTTGCTACGGGAGCGAATACTTCGTCGAAATCTACACCATGTTCTTGAATGTAACCCTTCGCGACTAACCTTGCTTTATGTTTTATAATATCGCCTTTCGCATCACGTTTCAATTTAAAAACCCACTTCAGCCCGATAGCTTTGTGACCGGGCGGTAGCTTCGTCAAATGCCAAGTCTTGTTCCGCTCGATCGAGTCAACTTCTTGTTTCATAGCAAACAACCACTTTGAGTCTTTCGTGGCTTCTTCGTACCTTGTCGGTTCTCCTTCCAACTGAAGTTCTCAATCTCCTGTAGCATGACAAAATCATCAAAATATTTAGGTGGGTTAATTTGTCGAGTGGACCTCCGTAATGGATTTTGGAGAGCATCTTGATCTTTTTCAGGTTCTTCATTCTCATGGTTTGGGCTTTGTGAATTTGCATCTGTTGGATCAACTTCATGCAAATTTTCAACATTTATTCTTTAGTCCACTTGAGTATCACTAGATACTGCGTCTTTATTTTGGCGAAGACACTTCCACTGATGCATTATTATTTCTAGTTGAAGGTGTGGTACTTTGATTGGGTACCATCACTTCTGAATATAATTCCTCTTCACCTTCAACAATAAAGTCGTCCCATGCATATTCACGATTTCCATTTTTTCAACACGTTTTGACCAATCACACGCTTTTGTTTCATCAAATTTTACATCCCTTGATTCCACCACTCGACCTCTTTCAATATCATAGCAACAATGTCCTTTTGTTCCATCTGCGCATCCCAAATGCACCATTGGAATGCTACGATCATCTAGCTTCGGGATATGCGGAGTTGTCACCATTACATAAGCTTGACAACCGAAGACTTTTAGCTGATCCGATTCAGGTCTTAAACCCGTTAAAGCTTCAAATGGAATTTTATCCTTTAACGCCTTCGTGCCGATCCGGTTCATCAGAAACACTGCATGTCGAACAGTCTCTCCCCATATTTTGTGGGACTTTCATCGCCTTCATCATACTACGAGTCGAACCAAGAATGGTTCGGTTCTTTCGTTCAACCACGCCATTTTGTTGTGGCGTGTACGGAGTGGTCAAGTTCCTCCTAATTCCTTCTGAATCACAATAATCACTAAATTGTTTAGAGGTAAACTCGCCTCCTCGATCAGTCCGTAGTGTTTTAATTTTTAAGCGAGTTTTGTTTTCGATCAACGCCTTAAACTTTTTAAATATAGGGAATGCTTCATCTTTAGACTTAATAAAGTAGACCCATGTATACCTGCTGAAATCATCGACAAAAAGAATAAAATAACGGTTACCGCCGGGTGTAACGGGTGTGATAGGACCACAAATATCCGAGTATACGAGCTCAAGACTCTTGAATTTGGTTTGCACACTCGAAAGTTTTCCGGCAAACTCCTCAACGGTGTCAGACTCCTTCATCTGCAATCCTTCTAGTTCACTACGCAAAGTCATTAATCGAGCTTTTTGTACACGATCTGCTCCGAGATAACGAACTCGTAAAGCCTCACAAATATCTGCTGGGTCTTTGTGTTTTGCCACCTGAAGCAAAACGTCTTCGGGAATCGACTGGAAAATAAGAGCCTTAGCGGTATTCTTCAACCTCTTCTCGGCGGCACCACCGGTCATCGGATCTATGACTTCCTCCAAGCCATGTGCCGCCAACACCGTTTCCATCATGATGGACCATGCGGTGTAGTTTGTAGCCGTTAACTTCGGGCATCGTAGAGACGCACTACCCGAATCTTTAACCACGTTAGTCAGTGGTCCTTGAACTTCTTCACCATCGGCCATCTTCTTGTAACACCTTAATACTGATGCGAAATCTCCTTGTGTAATCGAGGGTTAGCCGATCACACATCTTCAACCTTGAAGCTCTGATACCAATTGAAAGATTCAATTGGATCGAAAGAAGAAAACGAACATGGTATTTGTGATGAACTATCACGACTCTTTTCTATTTTTTATTTCCAATGATTCAAAGAAAATTGTGTACAGACTCTTGATTAAATACTCAAAACAAACTTGAACAAAAAGCAAAACTAACCTATTTGACTTAGGAAAGGAAATCTAACTAGATAGATAATAAAATAAGTTATAAAGATAAATTTAACTTTTGAATTTATATCATCCAGTAGCATGGCCGACACCAATCTTGACTCCCACATTGCTTGCAGCCCAAACCAATTAATAATTTAACACAACTTTGTATGTTGGGCCATGATACCTGGCCAAATAATTATAATGGGCCAACATGGTGGCTGTGGAGGTGTGTTGGGCCGCCAGTTGGGCTGGGTTGGGTATAGGCAGGGTGGGGTGTGCCACCAAGCCCACTATGGATAATATTGTTGGCCCATAAAATTTTTAAAAGCCCAATTAGAATGGTTACCTCGGTAGCCACGGCCGCGCGATCTTCTATCACGAAATCCTGATTGCCGCGTCCTCGACCACGGCCCCTGTATTGGTTGCTGGACTGCGTGTACTGAGTGTTGGGGTCCTTGGGCTGCTAATATTGATTGTTGTTGTCGGCCGGCTGTTGAGGGTGAGAAGCGACGGTGGTGGCGAGCACCATGGAGGATTGCTGCTGTCGTGCGGCTTGGCGGATGACTTCGTCATTCAGCATAGATCTGGGCCATGTCCCAGTCGGCTGCTTGAGAGTTAATCAATGAAGCGATTGTGTCGAACTCCTTAGATAAGCCACGAACGAGTTGTAACACGAGGCGTTCTTCGGTTATTTGTTGGTCCACATCAGCAAGCTGATTAGCAAGATCTTTAAGTTGTTTGCAATAATCATCAAGGGAATTGCAAGCGGAAAACGTGAGATTGACAAACTGAGTTTCGAGTGCTGCAGCCTTTGCGCGCTTGTTACTAAGGAAAATCTTTTCTAGTTTCAGCCAAGTTTGTCGAGCCGGAGCCTCGGTATCCAGAATTTGCTCTAAATAATCGTCTGATACGCAGCTGTAAATCCATTGTGAGACCAACGCGTCCAACTCTTTCCGATTATGATTTGCTGGATCAGAAAAAAAAAGGAAAAGCAGAACCAAGGCTCTATACCATAAAAACATTTATTGTGAATGATTTTCTGTGTGTATTATTGATAATAACAATCCCTTTATATAGGGAGAGAATACAATTATAACCTACCTCTAATTAGGAAACATAATCACTATACAATTACATAAGATAATGACTATCTATACAAATATATATATATATCGGCTAAGATAAGCAACCTAGTTTTTTCAGTAGTTACACTTTGTATCCTAACTTTGCTAATGAATACTAGCTAAATATTAACTAAACTTAACGAGATCATGATTAACTAACAGTTTAGAATGTTAGTAACTAGGGCACCATGAATAAAATTGTAACAATAACAAGCAACAACAACAACAACAACAACAACAACAACAACAATAATAATAATAATAGTAATGGTAATATAAAACATAGTCTAATATAGTTGGTGTAACATATGGTAAAATTGTTAACTTCAATGACAAGTTATTCAAGTTATGTCAAAAAGTTGATTGGTATTGTACAAGGGTTGTGTGATTTGAGTTATCATGAACCATTAGAGCAACGAGCTTTGGCTGCCTCGAGTCAGTCATCAGACTGACAGACTAAAGCTAGCCTGCAGACTGTTTTGCCCTTAACACAGATCTTTTATATGAATGTCTTTTTTCTCAATCGGTTCTATCCATCTATTTTTCCTGTGTTAAAAACTCGGTTTTTGTTAGTTCCAAGTGGGTTTTAGTTATTTATTGTAACAAATACTTCTATTTTGTCATTTGAAATGATTTGCCTAAAACAACTTTGGCAATTTAAAAATCTAGTCAGCAAGAATATGGAAGCGAAACTGTTTTTTGGGGCGCTAAGGAGGACAAAAAGAAGACGAGTTGATTAAGAGGGAATTACTTATCCCATAGAGGCCGGTGGTTGGAGGCTTACACCACTTCGTGATGGTAATATGTCTCTCCTCACATAGTGGTATTAGCCTGGAAGTGGAGATGGAAGAAAAATAGTTTTAACCAAGTGCAAAATAAAGAACTTGAAGACTTGACAAATCGCATCCAACAGGCTTTTTTTCCCAGCAACCGGACTGTTGGATCTGGTTCAATGATGACAATGGATCCTTCTCAGTTGTTTCGATGAAAAGAACACTGTTCAAGGCCTCAGGCTATGTTTCACGGTTTGTTCTTTATTGGAATAGTTGGGTCCCAAAGTAGATCAACATATTTATGTGGAAAGCGGAAATGGAACGAATCCCAACCCTTGTGACGCTTAGAAAAAGAAATGTGAATGTGGGATCGGTTGTATGCAGCCATTGTGGTGAACAGGAAGAGTCCAGCGATACCTAATTTCGTGTCACTTAGAAGCGTCTGTTTGGAGCTTTGTCAGCAGGTGGTGTGGACTGTGGAGCCCAGCCAATTTACACTTTCTCGGTTCGTGATTTGCTCTTCATTCACAAGCACTCGATGTTGGGCCACCGGAAAAGCAAAGTCTTTCAAGGAGTGATTTTGACATCTTACTGTATTTGAAAAGCTAGAAACGAGCAAACCTTCTCCAACAAAACGACTTTGGTTACTAAAGTGACGGAAGACATTAAATCGCTTGGATATCTTTGGATAAAGAATAGATCCCCGTTAAATCTCTTTCATGGAACAAATTGGTGTAAATTCTTTTTGGTTGTGTATTTTGTGATAGCTTCTTGCTGGTTTTCTGATGAAAGTAGCCGTTCCCAAAAAGAAAATTAAAAAAGTCAATTGCAAATAACAAACTTTAAAACACTTAAAAATAAAATTCAAAAATATAATCGGATGGCAGATTGTCGACCAAAGTCAAAACACATGACAATCAAAAGTCAAACCTCTTTATGTTAGTTGACTTAGTTCTTATGCAATAAATCCTGAGTTTCCAATTCTACCCCTGCAAGAACATGTTTGGCTGAAAGGGGTGCATCTAGAGGTGACATGCATTTCTTCTGTAACTCCATGAATCTTTCAACATCAAAATTATGCTTTTTCATCAACTTTTTTCTACGCGACAAGAACAGCCTCTTCATAAAATCTTGGTATGTCGGGTCCCTTGATGTTATAAGAAAATACGCATACCCCACAATTATGCCAGACGTCGTTGCAAAAAACGCGATCGGCTCCATAACATCCCAAGAGAATTCCCAGAAAGTTAAACGAAAAAAGAGCCCAATTTGAGCTAGTGAAAACCCGAGCCCGGTATAGAGGATCCGCCGGACCTGCTTGTGGGCCAGCCGATCAATTTCTTCCTGTTTTGCTTGTAATTGCTTTAGCTCCTCCCTCCTTGGATCATCATCGGGTGTTAGGGCTAGCGGGACCGCCCTTCTGACTAGATCCACCACCTAAGTTAAAACTATATAAAGTTAGATTACTTGAAGATGAATAGGCAGAAACTCGTTTAATTTCATACAACCCAAACACAACCTGTTTAACCCATCTATTTAAACAAGTCAAACGGGTTGTAATCAAGTTGTAAACGGGTTAGCGAGTTGTAAAAAATGAGTTAAGCGGGTTGACAATGTTGAACTGTTGACCCGCTTATTACAGGTTATATATGACAACCCAAAACTTTTCGTTTTTGTGTCGTGTCAGAAATTGCCACCTCTAAGTAGGTGGCCAAAATAGGGTTTCATCCATTTGACCTGTCAAGAAAAAATTATAATCCAAATTAACCTATTTATCCATATAAATGGGTCAAAAGTGCAACCTCTGTTTAACGTATTAAAACTTCTATACAACACAAAGACACAAACGCACTGCAAACCGAGCTTGCATCAGGAATCGTTTTATATTTTACTACCTTTTAAAAAGGTTTTGCTATAAAGCAAAATGCTTCATTATCAAAAAAAGTGGAATCTAAGAAATAGATAAAGATCTTTTGTACAAAGGAACCAGACAGCTTAAGCATAATGCCTATAAAGACCATGCATCTCTAGTCTCTACTACTTTTTTCTAATGACCTTTAAACAAGATAAAACAAAGAACAATGCGAAAAATAAACAAAACCATTGAAAAAAAAGTAAATATACAGTTTAGTGAACACAAAATCAAGAGAAAGAACACAAGCAAACACAAATAGTAGGCATCATCTTCGTTTAAAAAAGCATCGCTCTATGTACAACCAAAAGTTGCACCCCTCTCATCTCGTTTACATATCAGCCTTTTTATCAAGTAAACCATTCAAAATCTCTTCATCCTTTTGATCGTTTTTAAATATCAGCCTCCTACAGACCTTAACTTGGACCAATTTTGACCCAAATTACATGAAGCGCTGCCTCAAGAACTAGAAGCATTTTTCAAATCACAAATCGCCTCGTGTGCTTTTAATAACCATTAAACTTCAAATTCTTATTAGATGAAGCCTAAAGAACTGGCTCATAAAGAGAGATTCTTTCACAAAAGATCTGGCTCATAAAGATCAACTAGACCAAAAACCAACACAGAGCACTTGAATAATTATTAGCCATCACAAATCACCAGATCTCCTTCACCATTTTACCACGCTCTTCATCCTCACAAATTCTATGAAACAACCACATTTCACATCTTAATCTATTTCCAATCAGTAGATGTAGAGCAACAAACACTAGTCAATACTTCAATAAAACACATTTTAGCACCCACAGATTCAAGAACATCTGTGCAACTATTAACTATCAACCCTACCTAAACATTTGCACCACAAATTGTAACAACACAAACCTAATCCCCAAACGAAATCAATCAAACAGAGAGAAGAATGTCAAACTATATCTTATCAGGATGAAAGTAAAATTTATCTCTAAATATAAGAACACGTCCAGTAGTTCAATACTTCAATAAACACATTCAAGGCCCCATAGATTCAAATAATCTGTATAACTACTAATTATCAACCCGAGCTAAACATTTGCACGATTGCACCACAAATAAAAACAATACAGACCTAATTTCATAACAAAATCAATAAATCAAACAAATCAAAATTAAACAGAATGTCAAATTATACCTTATCAGGATGAAGATAAACTTTATCTCTAAAAATAAGCACAACACCAGCCTCATCAAGCACACTCGCAAACTTCTTCGCTTCCTCAGCCGATTTCGCAACACCGATACTCTCACACGCCTGCAACAGCTCCGAATAACCTATCACCTCTTTTCCTTCCGTACCGAACTTCGTCTTCAACGCGTCTACATTCACCAACCGCATCAGCTTCTTCGCCTCCGCTACCGATATATTATCTCCCTCACTAACCGCCGTCACTCCGCCACCGTCTCCGGCGACCGTACTCAAAAACAAACGGTTACAGTTACATTCACAGATTCTGTAACTAGATTCAACGGATTCAACGGACGCAATGGTTCTCGATCCATACCTGTACGGTTTTGACCTAACAATTGTTGAAGATAAGCCTTGTTTCAGCAACGAAAACGACGATCTCCACATCGTTTTGTTTTCTGTTGTTTCTCTCTCTGTATGTATGTATGTATGTATGTATATGTCTGTATCTATAGACTTGGATGCATAAATCGGTTGTGCATTTTGGAGTATTGAGCAATGCCTGTTTTAGAGAGAGAAAGTGATGAGAGATAGAGCAATGAAGGAGAGAGAAGAATGGACGGAAAAGATGACGGAGCGATTTGACCGTTTAAATGGAAAGAGGTTATGCGATTACGACGCGTGGCGCGCGTGGAATCAGAAAATGGAAAGCGTGTTTCCCCAATGTAGAATTGCAATGTGCCGACCTTGGCGAATTCTAGGGTTGTAGTTTTCTTAATTTATGAACCAATTATTTTCTCAAGACTTAAAATTCTATTTTGGTTAAGTACATCAATCGAACTCTAAAAAAATATTGATATATATTTTAAATCAAACGAAAACTATAAAAATAAATTTAAATTAGATAATAAGACGGGCTGATTTAAATTAACTGTAAATGAAAACGTAACATTATCTTAAATATAATTTTAATGAAAAAGGAACCTAAAACTAAAACACTTCATATAAAGAAAAGTAAAAAAATTAAATATAATAAGGTCCAAAGAAAAATCAAGTAAGAAACATAAAGGGCAATAGGATGAAAGCACTATTTACACAACTTGTTAATTGTAATTTTCTGTCAAAACGTAGAACAACTGAAAACATACATAAAAATAAGCACGGAAACGAATTATATTTGACCTGATATATTTTCGAATAAAGTTTACGTCGAATCAGAAACCAACTTGACTTTATATCGACACGTGCATATTAATAAGCACGTAAGAAAATAGTTTCGACGCGTTGCGACAGTGTCGAAACGTATAGTGACTCGAATTTATACCGTTTAATAAAAACGTATTATGTTTCACCCAACTCAATTCTAAAAAGAAAAATCACGTTAAAACGTAAACGTACATTATAAGCATAAAAACATATTATATTTGACCTAATTTATTACCGAAAAAATTACGTCTAACCGTAAATCAATTTGAATTTATACCAATGTAACGCCTCATTTTTTCGTACTTTCCTTAATTAGAAAGTATAATCGTATTTCTATTTATAAAAACTTGTATTCGTATTTCTTTTCCAAAATTTTGTAATCCGAGACTTTGATCGTAATAAAATTCATACTTGATACATACTTGTCTTACATGCATTCAATCGTTTAATACGTGTTTACATACAAACCGATACTTGTTATGCGTGCAAATACTCATACATTCATACTTGATACTCAAAATATACTTACACATACGTGAAACACTTAAAAACATGCTAAATTATGAGTTTCTAGCATAAAATAATGAAATTTTCAAACTCTAGTAGTCAAACTACAAATTTAGAAAAATTATGTCGGGAAGCATGACCATGCTCATGATTCGCACGGCCATGCTCATGACCCGCACGACCATGCTCATGACTCGCACGATAGTGCTCATGACCACTCAGTGAAGATTCATGACCCGCACGACCATGCTCATGACTCGCACGATAGTGCTCATGACCACTCAGTGAAGATTCATGACCCGTACGACCATGCTCATGTCTCGCACGGTCATGCTCATGGCTCGCACGACCATGCTTATGATTGGCACGACCGTGCCAAATGACCAGGTCTGGCAGAATCTTTCAAAATACGCGAATTTTGGCTCCATTTCCCTTCTTTCAACCCCCAACCACCACCAACTTCATTAATTACCTAAACCCCAATTCCCCATTATAAATAGAAGCCTCCTCCTCTCAATCACACCTCAATCTTCTCATTCTTCTCTCTAAAGCTCTAAGAGCTCTCTTCTTATAGAGATTCAAGGTTTCAAAAGTGAGTTCTAACTCCCATTTTCCCTTCTTTGAATATTTTATTCTTCTTCACCTTTAAAAAACTTTTGGGAATACTTCCATAGGTTTTCTATGGAAAACCAACTAGGACTATCACCCTATTTAAGGTCCCAAGTGTAAGAATCTTCTTGTTTTAATAGGGTTTTAACCCACAAGTGTTGTATCCTTCCAAGTTTATGCTTGAGTTGGTAGTGTGTGATCACTTGGAAGCCTTGGCTATCCTACCATCGATCCACCACCTCACTTGATGATTTTGTTTATTTTTCATCTTTACTTTATTGTTTAAACTTACTCATGACCATCCTTGTCGTCCTTGTGACGACTTATGTATTGGTGAACTATACGAAAGGGGTTTTAAAAGGAAGGTTATCCTCCTACCTCCATCATGACTTCTATGAACTTCCATGATGTTTATGATTTACTTATTACGTACGCTATATAATATATGTATATATTCACTAACCGAACTCTTGATGGTAATCAAATGATTGTCCGTCATGGTACTAGGTTACATCACCTACGTACTTAATCTCTCGTTACGATTCTAATGGGTAACCTAACCCATGAAAACACATCAACCCGAATGGGTCTTATAGTGTCAATAACGAGTATTAAATCTAGATGATTATTTTCTCGTATAACATATTTTAGTATATTTAAATTCCTAAATCCTCCGTTATCGTTCGAATACTTACCAACATATGTTCTCCTCATGTAGGAGAACTCAGTGTTCCTCCAAACCCTTCGCGGAACAAGTGGAAGCTAGCAAAACCGTGAGTACACTCGATCCACTTTTCGTTTACAACACTTTTGGGTGTAACATGTTTACTTATACCAAAACCACAACACTTAAACTTTATGAAATGCACAAACAATCATATAAACATGAATACTTGATACGATCATTTGATGCTTATATCTTGGACATTCTTTATGTGATACTTTAGTCATTAACTTGTTTAAAGCCTTCGTTTGACATGCATAGCGCTATAGGAAGTAACGCATCCCCCTCCATCGTGTAATCTTGAGGCCATGTTAAAACATCGTGATTGCGTTAAGGGTTTGACTAGTAGTATTGCATACCTTGTATATGCTCTTGTAGAATCATAGTTGCCGTGAGAATTTGTTTAAACTTTATTCGTATACATATGCTATGCTTAAACTTGTGTACTCGCCTTTGCTTTTGCATTGAATTGTTATGAAGATGATGCTATGAAATCAAATAGCAAGGACTTAGATACACACATTTAGACGTTTAGGTTAATATTGTTGCATCAATTTTGTTGTATTGTGTTATTTAAACTTGTTAAGTTTAATTGTTGTATTTGTTTTAATGTTGTATTTTGACAATTATTCTTGAAATGAAATTCGACTTTACATATTGTCATTGTTAGCGTTGTAAGCAATGAGCAATCTCGTTATCGTCTCACTCCGATGTTTCCGTCATCGGTTGGGGTGTGACAACCAACATGTACATAAGAAATAAACACGTAAGACTCGATTAAAAACTATTTAGAAAGTTAAAATGTTATAATTGTTAACGTTAAAAGTTGAGTGGTAAAAATTTTAAAAACAAAAAAAAAGTCAGAAAATAAAACAAAAAAGAGAGAAAAGACAAAAAAAACAAGAAAAAAAGGCAAATTGCAAGTTATTGTTCATGTAACTTTCAAATGTATATATGTATAATTAGTAAATCTTCCCGCGCGTTGCGACGGGTTCAAATGTAAAGTAACTCCAATTTTTACTATAAATACCTGAACCATTATATATGGCCCCACTTATTTGCGAAAAAAAATTTCGTCGAACACCAACCTGAACTTATATTAACACGTACAAAAAATAAAAAAGAAATTATGTTTTTAAGTTAAAAACGGTACCACGCGTTGCGATAGAGTCTAACGAAACATATTATATTTGACCCACGTGTTGTAAAACAAAATTTATACCAAAATATAGATCAACTGAAATCATAAAAAAACCTGAACTTGTACCAACATGTACACAAAAATAAAAAAAATATGTTTTTAAGCTAAATATGATACCGCATGTTGTGGTGACGCCAAAACATCAAGTAAGTCAAATTTGTAAAGTCTGTTGAAAACATATTAATTTTGATTCAACTTGTTATAAAACAAAATTTATGCAAAACGTAGATTAACTGAAAACGTAAAATAAAAAAAGAAGCAAAAAAAAACATATTATGTCCGAGCCTATCCATTTTCAAAAAAAAACATAATTAACCTAAATTTATACCGAACATACATAAATATAAGCACGTAAAAATGATTATAAAGTTAGAAGATTGTAAGTACTAATGCTAAATGTTGAAAGGTAAAAGTCGAAAATCTAAAAACTTATTAAAAAACAAATAGTAAAAAATAAAAAAAAAAAGTTGACCAATGGTTATCCAACTTTTGTTTATAATTATATAAAATTGACATAAAGTAAATTATTCGAATTATAAAAGTTGCATAAAATATTATTAAAATTACTGTATATGTAAGTTGAAACTCTAGGTATATTCATTAATTTTACGGTTGTATCATTGTTTTAAGATATATTTTTATGATATCTTTTATTAAAATAAATATATTACCATTGAAACCATTTGCTTGCATGGAAATTTCAAGTGTTAGTTGGTGACGAAATCAAAAATTATATTATAAGGGTGTAAATGAAAGTAAAAGATTTAATTAAATTTTAATCTTTTTTTTTTTCTAAATGGGAGGCCCGCTCACCAACCCTTTTACTTGGGTCCGGTTATGACTATTGATATAGTAGTTTAAAATTTATATTGTTACGTATGACATCTACCGAATGAAAGTACATCCTTCTTTCTACATCTGTCATTCATATTGGTTGTCATTTCATGTGGCCTACGGTTGCTATCTAAAAACACTGGTTGAAGGTGGTTTTATAACTGAATAAATATTGTTAAATGTGTGATAAATTTAGATGTTATATTAACCACATGTCCCACTAAATTCTTTCTATGTTTTGCATTATAAACTATAAGTGGTCCCATGGTCACCTCCGCCAATTAAATCATGCTAGTAAGTGAGCGTGTTAGTTAAAGTTATTGTCTACGTAACGGTAATATCAGTGGCGGATCTAGTCGGAGTGCCAAAGGGTAACGTTTTAAAAGATAAGGGTAACGGAATCGAAAAACGTCAAATTTTTCCAAAATTTACACTACCGCCGGAGCGTCAGGGGATAACGGAGGCTACCCCTTATTACTATGTACATCCGCCTCTGACTAATATGAGAGATACATGATGTATGATGTATGAGTGCTTTATTTCAAATCATCCAACTTTTATGGTTATACATACTAATCACATTGGAAATTGAATAAAAAATTAAAAGGATCCATATTCTTATCACATGGATAAAAAAATTAAGGTTAAGAATAATAATATTTCTTAAATCCGAACATGTGATTCATATGTGTCGATTTTCATTGAAAGTAAAATGGTTTATGCATGTCTTTATCTCTTAATCACATGCTTTATAATTGTTTTCAAATCCCTTTCTTTTTTAATCATTTACACACACAAAATCAAATACCCAATTACTTCACCTTAAATACATCCTCTTGGTGCCGCTTAGCCAAAAGACATGTTTGTCTTGGATAACTATGTGTCAATAGAGTGATTATGAGTTAATAAATAGCCTCGCCATCATCACTTTGGTGAGGTGGTAAAGGCTTTGTGCCTCTTAAGAAGAGAATAGGGTTTAATTCCTCGCATGAAGTAAATTTAATGTAATTTAGAAGAAGTAATTATGTAACATTTTTCATTTAAAGAAAATAGCCTTGCTAACTTAATTATTTAATTAAAGATACCATTCTTGCTTAAAGTAATGAAGATCTCTTGCTAAAAAGCATATAAATTCTTTATATGTCCCCCACTAAAGTCTTCCTATTTTTATTCTTTGTATACTTCTATTAAATCACAACTGATTGCTAATTTTGGATCTTTTTTGATGTCCCCCACTAAATATCCATTTTTCAAAGATTGATTTTTTTAATATATCAACAAATATAAAAACTTGTTACAAAATTGAGATTAATAAGACCTGTTCAAAACAAGTTCCTTGAGCTACAAATGGTATCTTCACAAAGACGACCCAAACCATTGAACACACAAATGGTTTGACCCCACATAGTGGGGCACTAAACTAATAACTACTCCATTAACAAATTTAGATCTTCATCCCATTAAACCCTAATGCTCCCTTTAATTAAATAATTAAGTCAACGAGGCTATTTGTTAATTCATAATCCCTCTATTGACACATAGTTATCAAAGACAAACATGTCTTTTAGCTAAGCTGCATCAGGATGTATTTAAGGTTAAGTGATTGGGTGTTTAATTTTCTGTGTTTAAATGATTAAAAGAAAGAGATTTGATAACAATTATAAAGCATGTGATTAAGAGATAGAGACATGCATAAACTATTTTACTTTCAATGAAGATCAACACATGCAAATGAGATGCTTGGATTTAAGAAATATTAGTATTTTTCACCTTATGTTTTTTATCCATGTGATGGATCCTTTTAATTTTGATTCAATTTGCAATGTGATTGATATGTATAATCACAAAGGCTGGTGATGTGGAATAAAATGCTAGACGTTATGTCTATGTCATGTTAGCATCACATAGACAATGGTTTTAACTAACTCATTCTTCATTAGTATGGTGTGAAATAAAGCTTCTTTAACTATTAATAAAAAAGAAAAAAAAAGATAAAGAAAACATGAAAATTGATAATTGGTAGAAAGGAAAAGAGGGCCCACACATGAAATGGATGACACTCACCATTGTATTGGTGATGGCATCCCTCAATGATGCCAGAGGGATGATTTTAAGGCGTTAATAGGATTGCGTGACATGCAGAGGCGGATGTAGCTTGAGAATAGGGGTAGCCCCCGCTACCCCTTGATACTCTGGCGGTAGTGTAATTTTGGAAAAAATTGACATTTTTTCGATTTTGCTGCCCCTATAAAAAAGAAAATTTTGAAACGTTGCCCCTTGACGTTTTGTCTAAATCCGCCACTGATGACATGGACCGTCACTCCACACCACTAAATCCAACATGTAATTTGGCATTCGGTTTTGTAATTGAGTTGTTTTGGAAAATAAACACTTCCGATACATTCTCTAATTGTATACCTTTTGATAAAGTCAAAACCATTTATATCAAAATAATGGACGCCCTTGCATGCTGCCCCAAACTATAATTATTAAAAGAAATACACCCTTTCATTTCTAAAAAGACATCTATGACTAAAAAACGCTCTTTAATTTTGAAAGCCTTAGACGTCCAATATTCAGATTTAAAATAATATCAAACCGTCTGTTGCATTATAGCCTAGTGGTATCTTTTAGGGTGAGATAAGGCTCAAGAACCATTATGTTTTGAGTTCGTTTCTTACAAGCGGGGTTCTTCCCAAATTTGTTGGGTTTTCTCCTGAATTGGTGTATAGGCATTATAGCCTAGTAGAGATGGATATAGTCGGGTGGTTCCGCTGGTGGCACGATGATATTTCAGTGATCCGTCACTGATCCAAATTTGCTGTTCAAAATAATAATAATAATAATATCATATGTTTTTTGAGGAAGGTAAACATGCTTCACGTCGTTAGAAGTTGAATATCGTCTTCATAAAAACAAAAAAGTGATTATGCACCTCGGAAAATTTTATACATCATATAAACAATTCTTATCACAAAGTTTCAAACATTTGTATGCATTTGTGCGATTGAGAATCATAATTTGCCAATTTGGTCACACCATAGTGTCTATTCTTTCGCAAGTGAATCCTCTAGCACAGTTTTTTTTTTTTTTTTGAAAAAACCCAAAAACATGATCAACAGAGTAAAAATTCATTACAATCTTCAATTTTGATAATTCATTTATTGGCGTGTAGTATTTTGTTTTCAGAACATGGTGAGGTTCTTTCTATGCCAAAACCTATGAAATAACAAACTGGTGCTTCAAATATATGAATGCATAAGTAAAAGTGAGCTACAGTCTTACACAAAACTAGTAAAAAAAATTATTTGACATAGATATGATTTTCTATTCGTAAATACACGGAAAACTTACATTGTTAGTCACTATGGTTTGGGCCAAATTTTGGTTTTCATCCCTTTGTTTTTTTTTCTTGCATGCACAGTCCCTAAGCTATCTATCCTTCAAATTACCAACTGGGTTAATATTTTCTAGTAAAACCTATGTATAATTACCTTTTTACCATTGGTCCTTAAAAAAAACCACATGGACTATTCATATAATCTACTAGGTGTTGTAAAACAACGGTTTATTAGAAACCAATATACAACTACAATAAACATGAGAAAACAAGACTATATAGATGATGTAGAGAACAAGAACATGAAAAATAAAGGAATAAGAATCCTTCTCATTGATATTAACATCATATACAAATGCCAATATATAGGCGTTATGACATTGATACAAACATAAATATAATATGGGAATTGGTAATGTGGATAGTCACTAATAAATAATATATTTATAACAATCCCCCTTGACTATCCACACGTGATAAAATAAAGGGGTACATTATTCTTTCAGTACGCTTGGAGATCCTGCCTCGTTAAAAACCTTGCCAGGAAAACCCAGTGGGACAAAACCTCAGCTAAGGGAAAAAGAGTGCAGCGCGTATTGTCTCCCCCTGATACTTCTGGATCAGGTACGTTGCCTCGTTAAAATCTTACTAAGAAAACCCAATGAGATAAAACTTAGTGAAGGGAAAAGAGTACAACTTGTGTAAAACTCCCCCTCATTATAATATGTATTATTTAAGTAACAGATGCAAATCTTCTATGAAGGTTGCTGAAAACTTTTGTAGTCTGCGATTTGTCGCTTGATCCCTTAATGTGCAATCCTTTAATGAACATTGATTTATAATCTTCTTTAGTTGCCTCGTTTTGTAAGTAAATCCCATAAGATCCATGAATGTGTTTTGTTACATTTTCTGCATTTACAAAACTAACCAAATTTGTTGATGGGTTAATAAAATATGAACCCATATTGTTTGTTCCTTAAGAGTATAGAAAACATAAGTTTTACTCATTACATTATCTCCTCATTGTACACCAGTTATATCTTGTCAATAACTAGCAAGATATATTAATATAGTTTGTATTTAACAATGGTACTTCTGGACAATGATCTTTACTTCTTTGGTACGAGATGATAAGAGGTATTTTCTATATCAACTATATGGACATCATTAAATGTATTTACACCATAAACTTTGTCCGTATGAAAATGCCCACCATCTTCTACATGTATTATGATTTATGGATAACAATACAATTGCTTGTTCTACATATTGAGCCACAAATTTGCAATATCATTTATAGTTTGAAAATTATTACTTTAATATTTGAGCTTATTTTGATCTTGTCAGGAGAGTCAATGACATCACCAATGATATTTATAAACCTTATATTGTTCTTTTAATGAAAACATATGGACTAACTACACCATATACATTTCTTATCTCTGAGCTCACCAGTGAGTCTTATATCACAATCGACTTAACTATTTTAGTCCATACATATCTTGTAAACTTTGTAGAACATTTCTTGAGGTTTTCATATCTATGCTTAGATATTTATAATCCATCACAAACTTTTTTCCATTTTGACTATATAGGTGTATGTGTACACACTTTAGGAGATGTCATATAACTTTCTTGTTTAAATATTGATTTCTATATCATATCTTTAAAATCAAAATTGTACCTTCTCTTTATTTATTGAGATATCAAAATCACTGAGTACATATTTCTTCTATGTATGTCTATTGTTGCACAAGAAATACATCATTAAGATGTTTTAATTAACTTTTAAGCACTCAACTACCTTAGGAAACTCTTTAGAAGTTCCACTTATATCCAACATGTAAAATAATCATAAAGTATTCAAATCTAAATACAGTGATCACATTGTTCTCGAGAACTTACTTTACATGAATTACATAATTTAAATCCTTCAGCACTTTCATGTAGCTTTTAGTTTCAAGTGATGCATAATATTCATGAGATGCATATCAATTCTCTCTTTATAATACTAGAATAATTAAATACTATAAAGCTATTTCATCCACTATAGGATAAATATATCTTATCATTAATAATCGTAGGTCTTTGTGGAACCCTTGTGCTATAAGTTCTTGATTCACATAAAAGGCCTAATTGTATCTGATATATTTTGCAACTTCTGTTGTATGGACTGCTAGTCCGAAAGCTTTCCATTTCAATAGAGAATTAACTCTGCCTCATTTGCATCGTTCCATTTTGGCCAATCATTTTTTTGTATTTATTCATAGGCAGATTTTAAATTTTGATCCTCGTCATTTCATCATTTCAAGCACTATATTATATACAAAAGTATAACGACATCGATTTTGTTTCAATTCATACACTTCTAGACATGATATAATTTACTAAGAGCTATTTATTTTCAGGTACATGAGATTCTTCTGGAACCATCATGTCTAATGTCTATTCAGGAGACCTCTTTACTATAGCCTCGACTTGACCATCTTCTTCATTACTTGCTCCAATTTTTTTTGAGTAATTTTTATTTTTTGGAATCGACTAGTCTACCATGCTTCAGGCTTGCAAGAAACTCATTACTAATATATGGTTTGTCATTCTAGGACAATTAACTTAATTGGAGCATTAACAGTTGACTATGTGACTTACTTAGTCATTGTATTTAGTTCAGTGAACTCGTCTGATTATTTATTCTTTTATATTGGTAAATGAATTATCTTTTAAACTTCTGGTTCATAGTTTATAGTCTAAGGATCAAGATAACATGATAATTCATTCCACTTTTTACTTTGCAGCTGCTTTTTATCTCCCGCGAATGTTGGGAACATTCATTCATTAAAGTGAAAAACAATGAACCGTAAATAAATTTCTTACTAATGGCTTTAGATATTTAATCATAGACAACTAATTATGCCCAACATCTTCTCAATCTTTTTAGAGTTCCCATCTTTGTGTGGTGTGATGGATGAATTTAAATATTCATGTCATATAACCAAAAACCTTTGAAGGGACAAATTAGGTTCCTGACCAAAACCAACTATAACAGGGAAGAAATATGATAACTTGTTGGCTTGATGTGAATACATGTAAATTTAAATATAAACATGAACCTTTTGCTCTCATAATCAATTGGTTTTCAATCACTTGTAGACGTTTAGGTGGTCGTCTCAACAATAACACTTATGCCAATGATCATTAATAACATGGGAATCAAATTCATCATTATATACAAAATAAATGTGCCAATCTGAAATAATATGCTTGCTATCTTATTAGCTAAGCCATAAACGATCAGTACTTCAAGTTGTGAACTTGATAACCATTTAGACGATGCATCGATTTCAAAATACTAAATGGTTTCATGTTAGGATACATACAAATCCTTTAACATTTCCAGAATATTTAGGGATTTATACCCTACTTTAGCTGATAAATAATTAATTTTCACTGACATGTTTAACTATCAAGAAGATATGGTTCTTTAATACATTTCACATCATCAATACTTGGTGTGGTCTAACCGGCCGTGCCAACTAATTAAATAATTATGATCCATAAACTTTTGGTTTATGACCATATATGTACACTCTTGTTTTTCTAATACACGACAGTAAATACGAGAGAATAATGTATTATTATTTCAAAATTTCATCTTATAACATATTTCCATATTTTATTCTCGTATATTCACTCCCTTAATGCACCATTTCTTGTGGTCAGATTCATTATTACATGGTCGACTCATTATTAACATGAGGATCATTGCAATTTCCTCATTTACCCTGATCGCAACCTTTACAAGGATCATTGTATAATCATCTATTAACATGGTTGAACTCATTGTTAACATGAGTATTATTATGATTTTCTCAATTTCTATGATCATAAACTTTAAATCGATCATTATATCATCACATTCACTTTAGGGAATGGATTATGACTACTAAACTTTCATGATGGCATCATTACAATATCCTTAGTCATGAGTGTGACCTTTACACTAATCATTATAGCATCACATTCACTTTAGGGAGTGAATTAGAACCACATAACTTTCATTGTTGTTATTTCAAACCTTATATAGACTATAACAATCTTGCTACTTCAAGAGCATATTTGAGGTTAGACAATGAAAAATGGTTTTATTCAAACTGTATAAATAATCGTTTCATCACATATCACATATCACATAACATCAATTATATGACCGAATCATTAAGATTTACCGGTCTAAATACTTACAAGCTTTCATTAAATCATAATAAGCTTTAGGTTGTTCTTCCAATGCTATATTATAAATAAATCTTGATCACAATTTAGTCATGCTTATAACGTGTTATCATATACCGCAACTTTGGTCATTTTGATCTTCTTTTTCAAAAGTAACAACATATGGGACACGGTTTATACATAAAGATAGAATATCAAACTTTATAACATGTCCCCAGGTAAAACATGTTTCGATACAAAGTAATGAAGTAAGATGTGTTCATCCCTTGAAAGTAATGAAAAATGGTTTTATTCAAGCTGTATAAATAATCGTTTCATCACATATCACATAACATCAATTATATGACCGAATCATTAAGATTTTACCGGTCTAAATACTTACAATCTTTCATTAAATCATAATAAGCTTTAGGTTGTTCTTCCAATGCTATATTATAAATAAATCTTGATCACAATTTAGTCATGCTTATAACGTGTTATCATATACCGCAACTTTGGTCATTTTGATATTCTTTTTCAAAAGTAACAACATATAGGACACGGTTTATACATAAAGATAGAATATCAAACTTTATAACATGTCCCCAGGTAAAACATGTTTTGATACAAAGTAATGAAGTAAGATGTGTTCATCACTTGAAAGAAATACATAATTTATGTATTACCGTATCACGATATAACCTATCACATGTATATCTTATATACATATGTACCTTTTAACCCCAAGCATTTCAAATATATACAATGTTAGCAAGAATATAATAACATTCACAAATATCCATAGAAACTATTATACAATTATCAATATAGCATACCATCATATAAGATATGCTAATAATGCTTTTAATAAAATTTATATAATGATAATCTTGTAATAAAAAAACATTTCATATCATTTTCAATATGTTTTGTATGCACTAAAAGTTATCAATTTATCATGTATAACGTGTTCATGGAATGTAATGAGACGTAAAGTTTGTTTTTAGGGCATGAACTAGAAAAACAGCCAATGTCCGATGAGTGGAACTTAGATCTCTTATGTTTGTTAATAGATTCCAAAAGTTTTCCAAATTTTATAAATATAAAATAAATGCATATCTTGTCCAAATGACATTTTCTCTTGTTGTATAATATATAATCAATAATAATGAACATGGTTACTTTAATATAGATGCGTCACATATACGATTAAAGATCCCCTACAGATTTAATGAACCTTTGTCTTACATTCGAACTATAAAAAAAACTTTCAAAGTTTGGACCAATATGTAGTAAGTTTATTTATAAAGGCATACTTCCCTTATACTACATATTTGGGGATAACAGAAAATACTAACTTAAACTATATATTTAATTAGTTATTTAATATAAAACACAAATGTCAAATTGATTCTCTAAGTGAAATATTTATTGTATCAGAGTGCATTTCTCACAATTACATAAAAGGTCATTTAAACGGGTATTTATAAAAGAATAATATATGACAAATCTGGATTCTAGCTTAATATAGATTCTATCATTACATACGAAATACAAAACTCAAATATAACAAAACAAAAAAACTAGAAACATGCAGTAATAGAATTATATCCATAACCATTTAAATTATAAAATATTTAGCTATAATATGATTTGAAAAAATATATTCATAAAAGTAATTAATTAGGTCGTAATAATTAAAATTTAAATCTCAATAGTCTATTAATTAGTTTTCTTCAACAATTTTGCCGTGCTGTTTGCTTCATCGTTAGCCGTGACCCGACCCTATTACGGCTTACCGATTTATCTTCTTATCCTTTTCTTATCGATAAACAACTAAATCCCCATTAAAACCTCACTCGGTAATCAAACAAATTATTCAAGAAATATGTAATAGAAATCCAGGCAAAAAAACTACTTTAGTAATTTTTACAACTTCCATTGATTATATATCTTTCCTTATATATTTATCCTTTATATGTTATCCCAATCTATTTAATCATCAAATAAACAAAAAAATAAATAAAGGAAGATGATACTTACCAATGGAAATTCAGGGAAGTCCATCTCAATCATAAGTTTTGGATCCATGACAATACTTACTGCTAGAAGTGCTTAATGGATCGTGCTGATAACGTGTTGTAAAACAACGGTCTATTAGCAACCAATATACAACTACAATAAACATGAGAAAAACAAGACTATATAGATCATATAGAGAACAAGAACATGAAAAATAAAGGAATGAGAATCCTTCTCATTGATATTAATATTATATACAAATGCCAATATATAGGCATTATGACATTGATACAAACATAAATATAATATAGGAGTTCGTAATGCGGATAGTCACTAATAAATAATGTATTTATAACACTAGGAATATTATTTATTATACAACTATTATTATATTTGTTATAAAAACACCACTTTTGTCGAGTGGGGGTGGGGATGACTTACATATAACATTTAAAATATTTTTAGTTTATCTTTGATTACAAAATCTTCAATTTTTTTGAACGGCAAATTTGGATCACTGATAGACCACTGGAGGAAACCCAATAAATACGGGAAAACCCCCCTTATAAGAATCAAACCAGAACATATTAATCGCAAAACTTTATCCCACCCCTAAAATGCCACTACGCAATAAAGGCATGGGCACAAAATCAGCAATTACTTTTCGTAATAACAAACTAGTACTAACTAGCCATGCCTTTCTCTCAACTTGATAAGAGTAATCATCAATCCTTTGGCAATCTTCCAAAAACCAAAATAAATTCATCATTGCTAACATTGGTGGGACTGCCTGTAATATCAGAATCGAAAAAAAAAACCAGTTCACCTAAAAGACAACATATAGACGAGTCAGATGGGTCTGATGATTTAACATGTCAAATTCAAAAGGTGGTTGTATGTATGTATACAATTGCGATGTGACGAAGGAGATGTTTTTTTTCATAAGTTGACGTGAACACAAAAGTTGTCTTGGCAATGCATAAAACACCACATGACATTGTATGATTGGTTTTTATTATATTTTTGTTGTTTAAATAAATCAATTTTTCTAAAAGTAGATATTAAAAAATCAAATTTTCTAAAAGTAGCTATAAAAATATTAAATTTTGAATTTTCTAAAAGTAGCTATTTAGTTTTATTTTGTCTAGTGATTTTCCATAAAACAAAAGTGAAGTACGCAAACAAGGGAAGCTGAACACCAACAACCCAATTTGCAACTTGCAAATCAACTTCGGGAAAGGGAAAGAAAGGAGAATACATATTATCATCACGTCAAATCGTTATCAATTTCTTTTTTTATTTTTTTAAAGACCAATAAAATTTTATTAGAAAGAAGCGAACCGGCTAACAACCATTAGAAAGTAGCAATTCTCTTCTAATACTCACCACTTGCTTCTAAGGCCCCGGAATTGTCACATATATGTATAAACAATGTACATATGTCTGTAAATCTGTATATATACATATTATATAGGTGTCTTTTTCATGTATAAAATGTAACGAATCGGAATAAAATTCCAATATCTTGAATTTTGGTCGATACACATAATTACCTTCCTCCATAGGCTTTTTTCATCCACTTGCTTCCAATGTCTTAATTTTACTTTTATTTGTATATTATATAACTCACTTTATTGGCGCACCCTTAAATCTATTTGCACGCTTTATCTTTTTTACACGACTCGTATTACGAGTCGTATAGAGTTAACTTTAGAAATGACATACTAACAGGGACAGTCTGTGTCTGATGGTTGGTCTTATACAACCTATATAAGGCTATATGGGTTTTTTTTTGAATTTAAAGTTGGGTGTTTTGGGTGTGGTTGTTGGTGTTTATTATTGTTATTTTAAAATATTGTCTTTTATGTGTTTTGTATTTTCTATTATATTTTTATCATGACGTATCATATTATAACGTATCGTTGCGTGTTGTGTCATACCGTATTTTTATTTTGCATTATATTTTATCGTGACGTGTCGTATCTTATCATATCGTACCGAATCGTGGCGTATCGTATCATACACATATTTTGTATTATATGTTATCGTGCCATGTCGTATCGTATTGTATTGTGACTAGGGATGAGCATTTGGTACTGGTACCGAACCGTACCGAGTATATTCGGTACTGGTACCGGTACCGAACCGGTATATTCGGTACCGGTACCCACTTTTCCCATTTTTCGGTACCGAACGGGTACCGTGCTCATCCCTAATTGTGATGTATCGTGACGTGTCATATCATTTTATACATAACCAACCAACCAATCTAAACAATGTAAATAAACATCACAGATATAAATAAATTGAAACAGCAAATTTCACTAGATAATAAGTTTGTTAATACATGATATAATCCAAAATACATAAAAAGGTAAAAATACAAAAAACAGGACAACAAACTAGGATCCGGATCCTGAGGATCCTAAGTGGAGCCTGACGGCCCTAAATCCTAAGTGGTGCTAGACGGCTTCGGATCCTGACCAGGGTATGGCAGCATGGTTGGCAACGGTACGATAGTCCGACCACGATCGAGAGCCGTCTGGATATCGCCCTGGATCACCCGTATCAAATGTGCCTCAGTACGGGCGTGGTGGGCGTCAATCCACGCCTGTAACCGGTCCTCCGTCTACTGTAACGTAAGCGCGACAGCCGGTAGCATCTGATCGTACATGACGTGCAGGGGGTACTAAGTAAGCCCCTGCGGCTGCGGATGCAATGGCGGTGGTGTGAGCTCTTCTAACAATACTGGCTATACACCATTTTATATCAATTAATTCCAACTATTCAGAGTCGATTTGATCGTAATCCTCTTTGGTCATATCAGGATTCCCGATCTTACCGGCTACAAGGCTCTCATACGATTCAAGAACTGATGCGAGTAGAGCCATATGTTGCTTAGTTGTATTTTCATTAAAGTCTTGTGCATTTGTCAAATTCATTACTATGTTGCACTGAAGAATTCTCTGATTTTGATTTGACTGGTTATTCTGACTGTTGTTGTAACTGTTAGAGCTCTGGGATGATTATGGGGTATTTGGAACATAGCTCGGGAATGAAGTAAAACCGGTACTGTTGCTTGAAGTGTTTGATAAACTGTTAGCACTGAAAGCCGTTTGAATCTTCGGGCTTTGGTTGCTTGCACTGGCACTACCTTTAAAGTACAGATTAACATCTTGTTGTGCATTAGTATTTCTTGATTTTGCCATCTTCTGTTGAGCCAGCTCATGACTTTCAAGCTTCTCAATGAATTTTGACAGACTCAACATGCTGTTGTAGTCAGGACTATTTTTCAAAATCATGAGATATGTTGACCATTCACCCTCTAGCAGTGCATCTGCTAGCTTGTCTAGAAGCTCCTCGTTATCTTTGTTCACCCCTAACCTTTTCATTTCAACTACGAGGTGACAATACCTCTTAGTCATTTGCTTCATTGTTTCTCCTTTAGTGAATGAAAAATTTCGAACTCCTTCTTTAACAGTGCTTGCTTGCTCTTAATCATTTGAGAGCTTCAAAGAAACTTAACCTTGAGTGCATTCCAGATCGATTGAGCGTAGTTTTCATGCTGTAACAATGTGAAATATCTTCTTTAATAGCCTGTTGAAGAATACTCATCATCTTCTTATCGCGTTGAAACAAGGCTTTTTCTTGATCAGAATATTGCATTATTCCTTCTCTAACCCACTTTCTGCCGTCGGAACTTTATAACCTTCCTCTATCGCGTACCAACAATCAAGGTAGTTGGCTTGTACCCAATTAGTAAACCGTTCATGCCGACCCTTATAATCTTCAAGATACAACAATTTAGGTGGCTTTTGCATCGTGCCCATTTCATTATCCAAGTTTAAAGTTTGGGCGGCTGCGGATGAAGCAACTGTTGTAGCGAATGCATTAAAGTTTCTACACCAACAAAAACATTTTTCAAACGTACGTAAAAACTATTTTATGTCTTCCGTTTTTTACATACGTTTGAAAATTAGATTTACACGTAACGTTTAGAGGAGCTTAGGTCGGCGATCAGAAGCGTAAAAAAACTTCTTTACACACGTTATCAAAACATTTATTTATTTTTTACGTAGTTGTAACACCCCAAAAATAGGTTTTGATAATCAAACCACGCTAATATTAAAGAGCGGGTAAAGTACCGTTAGTGGTAAAAGTTAACCCGTAAATATAATAACCAGGAAGAAATTAACCTAGTTAGTAATATGGAAATAGTAATAAAACAATGAGTTGTGGCTCTTTATATATAAAACCTCAAATATGAGAGACCAAAAGGGGAAAAGTTGAAACTTGAATATATATAATTAAAAACAAAACACAAAACACAACACACACAAAAGGTGTGTGTGTGTGTAACGACCAGGAGCAAGACAAGGAGCAAAACCCTTTTTAATCAAGAATCATCAAAATTGAAGGTAGAATGATGGCTAAATCGTATGCATGGACATAGAATTGTGATCATCTAAGCTTGGAGATCATAAGGTATGTTTATAAACCTAGAATGGTGAAATTATAACTTGAGACAAGTAGAATACTTGCAATTAAATTGTTGGATTATGATCCAAAGATGAAATTGAGTGTATATGGATGCTTAATTTCATTTGATATAGTGAAATTATAAAATATTTGAGATATAATTACTTGTATGTGATAAACAAGTATTTTATGAAATGGGTTTTTGTACGATATGAGGAAATTAATGATATATTCATGTTAAATGATGATTGAAATCATCATGTATTTATGAATGTTTAAAGTATTTGGCTAAGTTTGATTTTTAGGTAAATTCCATATATATGATGCAAAGGGGTTGTTTTATAGTGTTGAAACAACCCCAAGTACTTGTATGAGATTGATAGATTAGCATACAATGATTGAAATTATGTTAAATTGATGTAACAATTGTATGAACTTAGTTGAGAAATTTAGTTAAAACGGTGGCCTAGAAATAACGCCTACCGAGTAATTGATGAAAGGCCTAAATGAGTTTGTTGAACTTAAATGTGCATTTCGTATGTTAATAGGCATTTGACTTTTAAAAAGTTAAACTGACCTATAACAAGATCGAGTGATAATTTTGATATAAAATTCGTAAGGTGGAATAGTCGTGATAAATGGTGACTAATCTAACCATCTTGCGAATGATAAATGATAGTTTGACGCTTGACAAGCTAGGTAGAGGCTTGGGAAGAAGCGGGTCAAACGGATCAAGTACTCGGAAAAATCATAATCGGATTTCAAGGTAAGTAAAGCTTATACCTTTCTAGTAGAACACCTACTTGTTGTAATGGTTATGAATAAGGTAAACTAGTAATTGAAATATGATGTTCCGACGTAGAATGATACGGGTCAGAACAAGTGAAAATGGTAAGAAACCATATTTGATGGTAAAAAGGGGGTAAAACGGTAATTCAATCATGAGATGACGAGTAAACAAGGAGTTTTGGAAAAGTTACCTTATTGTATAATCCATAATGGATGACAAGAGTAAAATGGTAATTTTGATTACGAGTTGACGGATAAATAATAGTTTTGAAAAAAGATACTTATAACGTAAGTCATGATGGGTCAAAAGAATTAAGAAATGATTTTTAAGTAACATGATACTATGGTGTAAACCGAAGCGGGCTACATGGATGAAATGACAAATAAATACCATCTCATAATGATAAAATGGTCATTTAGACCAAACGAGTCAAAAGATGATGTTATCACCATTTAACAGTAATGATTAATGGTTGCTTGTCGAGTTTTGTGCTCACAGGGAGAATAGCGTATGACTTGTATTGCTATTAATTGGCAATTAATAGTGCAAGGTAGTAAAATGGGTAAATGCTAAGACCCGAGTCAGGTATGTGTAATGAGTCAAACTCTCATTGAGGACTTAAGGTCCAATGAGAGTTAAACGGCTCGTGAATGAACATGGGATTACCTAAAGTAAGGTAAATCTAATAATTTAAATTGCAGACCTTTCGTTATTAGGAACATAATGATTGTAAATAGATTATGGTTAAGATGGGTACATTTGGTCAAAATATGCTATTAATAGTTCTTCATTGTAAAAAGGGGCTAAAGTTGATCAAAACGCCCTCGTATGATAAAACAAGCAAACGACATAAGCCTTAAAATGAGTTTTATAAGTAAGTATACCCTTAAGGTAGTGTAAAAGCAAATGACATAAGCCATTTTAGTTTAATGCATCATAATCGGTCTTTTTCGTAAATTGTCAAACAAAAGGGTAGAATTTGGAAATATATGATTTTCTATAACAAATCCACCACAAATATAGTTGTGATGGAAAATAAATAGATATCTTAGAGTGGAAATGAGAAGTAAGGAAAGAGGAAGTGAGATCTAAGCTTAAGAGTTTAAATCTCTTAACGGGTCAAAATGAATATGCGTATAAACCGAGAATGAACGTGTAATTCATAAGAATTAAGAATCCGGGTTAAGGATTTCTAGCTAAATATGTAGGTAAACAATTTACGGACATTTAGAAACAAGTTTCAAGTGAAACAAATGAAAATTAAATAAGTTACGGAAGTTTTCGTAACAAAAACGACACACTTGAAAAGGCTACAGCAGCCCACAGTAAGCTACGGTGGCCTACCGTAGGTAGCTGCTGATCAGAACAGAAACCACAGACCTTAAGCTACGGTCCGGAGCCGTAGCTTACGACGGTTAATTTTTAAAAATGTTGTTTGCGATGTTTTGGGCTATCGGGCTTATTCTGTTACGTTATAATCTATTTATAACTAACATATTTCATAAATTATGAAATATATGTAATGATTGGGAGTCCGGAGGAGGACCAAACTCTTTGAAGAACCGAACACGGTCAAAGCTCAAGCTTCCGCAATTGGTTTTGTGGTTATGAAACTAATAAATAACATGTTAAAATGTTTAAATGTTTATGAAGTTTTAACAAATTCGAAAATATGTATGGACGTGTATTCGCATTTACACATTTAAATGCGAAATTTTAATAGAAAATTCAATAAATTAAGATAGGGTCTTACAATAGTGGTGTTCTCATACTCACTTCGTGTAAATGTTTACGCACGTTGTCAACTTTTTTTACGTACGTTGTCAAAACTTTTTTTACGTACGTGTTGAATTTTTTTAAAAAGTTGTAATGCAAAGTTATCAAACGTTAACAAATGAAATATAAATTCTCAATAAACATATAACACAAATATAACCTGCATTTTATAAAGAACATTATGCTAGAATTAGAGAAAATAGAGCAAAAAGAAATAGATATCATTTTTGATAATTTTTTATTTTCTAATAAACATACAATACAAATATAGTTTGCATTTTATAAAAAAACATTATGTCATAATTAAGGAAAATAGAGCAAAAAAAATAGATATCATTTTTGTATTTTCTTAATTACGTAATACTTTTGGTGTTTGAATTTAAAACCTAAGATTTCTTTTTTCTAATTTTATATATAAAAAAATATAAAATAGATGAAATGAAAGAGATATTGTTATATCAGATCTATAAATGATGATGTGATTTGTTTTAGAGATAAGAGAGAGGGGTATGTGACATTGAGAGGAAAAAACTAAAACACCATTCTAAATTCAATTGATTATAGGTGATATATTAAAATTCAATTGGATGGCTCATGGTTTTTGCAACTGCTAATAGTTCCTTCTTGAACCAAAAATACAAAATACTATGTATATAGGTACCATCACATATACAAAACATCAGTATCTTAAAAAACACACGAAGCAATAAGGGGGTATTAACATAAGGATTTCCCATAGGTGTGGATATAACTAGGTTAGTTACCCGTCTAATATTTACTCATAACTTTATTTTGGTAATTGCTAGAATTATTGTACCCCAACTGGACTATTCTGCATCTGGGTATTTGAATTATTGCAAAAACTTGAATGTGAAACAAAGATGAAGACCTGAATGTAGACCGTAGGAGAAACAATGGGTTTTCCAAAAGCGGTGCACTACAAAGAAAAATGGGAACTAACAGGGATTGGTAATATAGAGGTGTGAATTTCTGACACGGCCCGGAAACCCGACACGAACCTAACATGAAATTCGCGGGTTTAGGTTTCGTCTAAACGGGTTCGGGTCAGTTTCGGATTGGTAAAATCAAAACAACGTACTTTTGATAAATTTCGCATACTCGTTAGATGCGTATATCATCACCACATTCATTGTTCATAATTCAAATCTACCAAATCAGTTATATATTGCATCTTGTTAATATACAAATTTTTGCCTCACTAAAATTACTTTGAGCATCTTATAAGATGAAATGAAGAATTGGTGAATGTAGCATCATAAAAGACACAATTACTTAATACATAAAGTTTATATATATATGTGTGTGCTCAAATCAAAGCCCTAGATAAGGAGCCACTTTATTTGCTGGGACAACTTTAATTGCTAATTTCTGATGAAAAAAACAATGTCCCTCTTGTGTATTGATGTAATAATGGTATCCGGGGTAGGTTAAGTTGAAGGTGGCAGGGGCTTTTATTTGGGGTTTTACAAGTTCGCCAACATTACAATTATTGTAATCATCCTCGCGCACTTCTTTGACATCAATCGTTCTTTTGAAGTTGTTAAAGACCAGAGTGTCACCGACGGTGAAGATTCTACGTGATGCCCAGTCGGCGTAGAGATTGGGGTTAACAGGCATATCCCAGCCAAAGACGTCGCCCACCATATGTTGCATCCCCGAGCTACCGATTGCCATGAAAGATGCAATGGACATAAAAACAAGCATATTGGAGCTCACCATTTTTTATTGCTTGTGTTTTCCTTGTAGATCTTTTTAGTTTTGTGAAAATTTGAAGTTAAATAGTTGTGGTTTCAACATTAGAATTTAATTTCCGTTAAAATTTCTACTGGAGTTACATAATTAATTTAATTTTTCATTTATTTCCGTTCAAATTTCTGTTAAGAGTTACATAATTAATTTAATTTTTCATTTAGTGTAGCTAACACAATAAATTTTTCAGTTAATAGTTTAATTTTTTACATTTCAAAAGATAAATTTAATTTTTATTTACGCAAGTAAGAATTCAATTCCTATTTTTTTATAAAGGACACCTTATTAATCTCTAATCCTATAATATCACATATTAAGCAAATATACTAACTAAACGTTTAAAATATAATTTAAAGTTACTTAATTTGATCAAAATTGTACATAATATTATTTGGATGAGGTAATAGACTACCAATATCGTAAATATAATATGATATTAATTATTAGCTCAAAGAGAAATTAGTAATATTTACGATTATGTATAATGCGTGAAAATAATGTTATTATGATAAATGATATTTTGTAGGTTAATATTCATAAATTTATATAATTAAAATTTAACAAATACGTATTATATGATTAATAGAGAGACATGAAACTGTTATTTACAAATTAGAAAAGAAAGAAATAGAAAGTCATAATTTGCTGCTCAACTTTCTCGAAATTCATTCCAATTAATCTAACTGTTATTTACAAAATAGAAAACAAAGAAATAGAAACTCGTAATTTGCTGCTCAACTTTCTCGACATTCATTCCAATTAAACACGTTACATATATAGGAAAGGAAACAACTTGCACCTAAAAATAGGAACTAACCTACTGCACTCATAAATATCCCAAAAATTAATGAATAAACCCATCACTTTTGACCCACTACTTAATTTATTTAAGAGTTGACACCATCAAAACCCCCCACAAAATAAACATGTTAAAATAAATTCTCCGTGCTATATCATTCACCCTCATAATCTTGATATCGGTTGTGTTGATTGTTGTTATCGTTGGATTTTGATGGATATATCACTTCCACTTGAAATTGCATGTTAAATTATTTTAAAAGTAATAAAGCAAAATATTTTACTTAAATTTAGATCTATTAATTAACTTTATGTTGACCCAAAAACTGTTTCTACACATGATACAACTAACCAGGTGTGATTGAGTTAAAGACGTAGACATGTATGACTTATTTTATGATTTATGACTTTGGAATTTGTATAATTATTTGAGATTTCTATGATATATGTTTTAAATTATTAATAGTTTAATAATAGGGTCAGAATGTGATAGAAATTTTTGTTCACTTTTATTTTATTTTGTTCTTTATTAGCTTTGCTGAAAAAATTGATAGGGTTGAGGCATTCGTGTTACTGAACATGTTATATATAATTGTGTTAAAGAAATCTTGTTGTGTGACATGTTTGTCAAATAGGTTTGTGTTCGTGTCAAGTAAATGACACATTTAGTTAAATGTATCATGTTCGTGTTTGGTATTTGTGTTAATCGTGCCTGACCTGTTTAACATGGTTAAACACATTCTCCAGATCCTAACTTAAATCCTTAAAATCGTGACAAATTAAATGTTTGGAAATTAGCAAAGTATATGGCATGTCTTCAAATCACGCATATACCCTTCTGTTTGAAAATAAGCCTTTGCTTTTGTGTTGCCTGGTGCATGAAAAACATGCACTTGCATTGTCAACATAGAAAATTTCTTGCCAATGCATATACACTACGTGGCATTATATCATTTCTTGCCAATGCATAAACACCATACATAAACACCACGTTGGTGAAACAGACATAGTTGCTAACTTAGTTCATGACGTAAGAGGAGACTCGACATCATGAGACTCGGTCGAAATTCTTGGAGCACGAGGCTTTCATTAGGAGTCAGTGCACAACATTGCAAAATCTTGACAGAACTGTGGGAGCGTTATCGAATCAGCTGAACCAGAGGCCTTAGGGCAGTCTTCCAAGTAGCACCATCCTTAATCCAAATGCCATTACGAATGTTGTAACCACTAGGAGAGGAGCCATTGAGGTTGAACCGGTAGTTGATGAGGAAATTGACATGGAGACGCCATCTGTTATGGTGCAGTCGAGGCTAGTTCCAGCAAGTACAACATAGTCCAGTGGATCTTTGGGAGAGAAAGAGAAGGATTCGACGAGGGTGTATAAGCCAGCACCCCCTTACCCTGGTAGATTGGTGAATGGTAAGGATGCGGAGCAACATGATTGGTTTATGGAGATGTTGAAAAAGCTCAACATGAACATCCCGTTCGTTGAGGCTTTGGCCAAAATGTTGAAGTACTCGAAATTCCTTAAGGATCTTCTTACGAATAAGAAGAATCGGAGGAGCGCTATATTGTCACGCTGAGCGAGAAGTGTTCTGATGTCTTGTAGAACAATCTCCCGAAGAAAATGACTGGTCCAGGCAGCTTCACCATTCCATACTTGATTGGAAATCTGACTGTCAGCAATGCGTTGGTTGACCTAGATGCTAGCATAATTCTTATGCCCTATTCCATTTTTGCTAAGCTTAACCTAGGAGAGCCGTCCCCAAAGCGCATGAATATTCAACTCACCGATCGTTCAATGAAATTTCCGAGAGGCATTGTGGAGAACATGTTGATGAAAGTCGAAAAATTCGTTTTCCTGGTTGACTTCGTAGTTCTCGACATGGACAAGGAGTCTGAGGTTCCATTGATCTTAGGTCGTCCATTCCTTGCCACCGCACGTGCAATCATTGACGTTTATGACAGCAAGTTGACCCTTCGTGTTGACGAGGATGAGGTCACTTTTGATATTCAATGTTCTTTGAGGCATACCCTAGGCATGGCAATAGGCCGAGTATGAGTCGGGTATCGCTAATCCCATACCCATACCCGGTTGTAAAATCTTGTCCCATACCTAGCCCATTACCCGTCGGGTGTTTGACGGGTATTTACCCGGGTGTATCGGATATACATGTTAGGATTTTCATGTATATATATTTTTTACTTTCCTTTATAATTTGTGTTTTGAAAACCTATATAATATACTAAGTTATGATAAATAACATACATATCATCAGCACCATAATAGTTTTGATATATTTAAACATGTAAATATATTATAATAGTAATAACAATAAAACAATTCTGTATTTCGTAGCATCAAAATATAACTTCAAATGAAAAGTTTATTTTTCAAATAAAAAAGCTACAAAAATGAAACATTACTAAACAAGCGTTAAAGGGAAATATATATAACTTAAAGGTTTTCAGATATAAATTTCGGGTAAACGAGTTTATAGTTTTGGGGATTCGGGTCGGGTATCAACTAATCCCATACCCGCGAAACATTGTTCCCATACCCAAACCTGGCCTAATACTCGTTGGGTATCGGGTATACCCGTCCCAAATGCTTCGGGTTTCGAGTATACCCGTCGAGATCGGGTACTTTTGCCACCCCTAATCTTTGTGATTATTTTTTATGTGCTACAGATTGGATTTTGAATAGATAAATGAGGGTTCAATTTTGTAACGTTATTAGTTTTGAAAGAAGGATAAAGAAAATCCGTATAACCCGAAGACTTTTATTTTTAACAAAACTCATATTAATACTACTATGTGTGATTTTACACATGCATGTAGATGGTTTCATATATGTTATTATTAAATTACATATATGTATTTTAAAATAACTATCACAGAAAAGATGCAAAACTAGTAACTAAATCATATCATCTTGCAAGGCCGGCCCATTTGGCTACGGTCAAGTAAGGGCTTAGGGCTCTTAAAATTAAGGGCCTACTTTTTAGAAAAATGTATATAATATGTGTATTAGATTTGGGATGCCAAAAAAATGAAACAAATGTAATGATAAGATAAGTTATAATACGATACATAATGATTAAAAAATAATAAATATTTTAAACTACATTAAAACAAAAATAATCAACAATAAACACTAATGATCAACTGAAAATATCAAAAACCAAATACAACACACCAAAATTCAAACCTCAAAAATTCAGAACTTCAATACGGATCGTATAAGCCAATACGATCCGTATAAGCCAGCCGCCAGACATCCCCTAAACATGTCAGTCTGCTATGTCTTAACTGTATCAAATACGGATCGTATAGGCCTATACGATCTGTATTGAATTGTCATAGTGTGGGGATAAATTTCCGGTGTGCAGATAGAATCTCCCTTATTCATAAGGCTAAAAATTAGGTTAAGTACAATTGCTTTCAAAACGAAATTAAGAACATTTGAAAAGTCGAAGATCCGTATGGATGTAAAAGACCATGAAAATATAATTCAGGTTTAACATTAAACAAATACATGATAAGTTGTAATTAAGCACCTATCCAAATATGCAAACGGAGATGAAAACAGGTAGTCCAGGCATGACCTAAACATGTACAACAAACTCGTTAGCGTAATGCTAAGTACACATCCATATGATAAATGTAGTGTTCAAAAAGATGTTTAAAAACTATTACAAAACACCATTTAGCATTAAAATAAGTAAGGTACATATTTGTTATATATACATATGTATAGCTTACAATTTAACAATATACACATATGTATATATTAAAAAAAATTATTATTATCATCATTATTATTATTTATTTGGCTTAGAGAAAATGTGTGTTTTAGAATCGTTCTCACGGTTCTCAATTAGCATGTGTTTTCTCTTAGAATCTCTACCACATATATGTATATATATATATATATATATATATATATATATATGGTAGTTTAAGGGTACAAGTGTAATTTAACTAACAAAATCTAATTATGGAATGAATATATGCAACCGATTTTTGGCAATTATTGTAAGAATTTTCGAATTTGAAATAACACCCTAACTCATAAAAACACCATAACTCATAAAAACACCACAACATATATATTGAAGGCATACATCTTATAAAGAACAGAAATAAAACAAAAATAACACCATGACTCATAAAAACACCACGTCAGTTATATTGAAGGCACACATCTTATAAAGAACACTCTAACATTGAATATAACAGAAATAACACCCTAATATAACACCAGTCAACACTTTAATCAGAATCAAAACAGAAATAACACCCTAAATATAAAAAAAACAAAAATAACTCTACATAAGTATATCAATATGGTACTCATCTTAAAGATAAAAAACACTCGTTATTATGGTGTAATTTTTAACAAAAGAGTTACGTATAAAAAGTTATTGATGTTTAAAAAAGAAGGGGTGAACTTTGCATGTGTATTAATGTTAGTTTTTTAATTTATAAATATTAAATTTACCTTTATACCCTTAATCTAGAAAATTAGTTAGTTTAATAGTCAACATTATTTACAGAATTGCCACTATGATCTCAACCATTAGATTAAATATCTAATGGTTTAGATTCTTTTTCATAATTCTCACACTTTTAAATTTTCTCACAATAACCTCATCCTATATATATATATATATATATATATATATATATATATATATATATATATATATATATATATATATATATATATATAGGGTGGGAGTTAACTACAAAGTCTATTTTTCCTACAAAGTGTGAAAAGTAATAAAACAACATAATAACAAAGAGAAGATTACTAAAATGTCATTTGTGGGTTTTGTGTTGTGTTTTGGATGATAAGGCTTTGATTATCGAATGACTAACATTAGTATGTATTATGATGATTATCATGTTGTGTTTTATATATATATATATATATATATATATATATATATATATATATATATATATATATATATATATATATATATATATATATATATATATATAGGGTGGGAGTTAACTACAAAGTCTATTTTTCCTACAAAGTGTGAAAAGTAATAAAACAACATAATAACAAAGAGAAGATTACTAAAATGTCATTTGTGGGTTTTGTGTTGTGTTTTGGATGATAAGGCTTTGATTATCGAATGACTAACATTAGTATGTATTATGATGATTATCATGTTGTGTTTTATATTCATAGTTCTACGATAATGTGTTTAAAGTCTTTATGACTGTTAGAGTTTGGATATTATGTTTTAGTGATCTTCACTCTGCTATTTGTGGGTTTCGAGTGTGTTTTATGGCTAAAGTTATGGTGTTTTATGACTTTTTATACGTTGTAGAAAAAAATGAACTTTGTAGTCGAACCTATCCTCCATATATATATATATAGCGTTAGGTTAAAATGAGAACCAACTTGTGTTGTGAAAAACATGAGAACTAGGCCATCCAAAAGGTTTTTCCAAAAAAATTTCTCAAAAGTCTTAAAAAAATAACTTGTTTCAGCAAAAAAGAAATTTTAAATTTACATGAGGTGTAAAAAAATTATCGTCGTAACAAATTTTACGTCAACGCGTAAACAAAACTTACATCAGGCAAAACTACCGACTCGACAATTTTTTTTTTTGCTTTTTTTACAGATGTGTTTATAATATTTTCATCTACGTTTGTGTAAAAAATTGCAGCCCAACTCGTGCGGGAAGTAGGAATTCTCATGTTTCTCACAACTCTTGCTGTTCTCATTTGAACCAAAACCTATATACATATATATATCGGAGGGACTATGAGAAAACTATTATAATTAAGAAAACGAAAAATACTCTATATTAGGTATATGATACAATATATATATATATATATATATATATATATATATATATATTTTAAGTTTTCTCACCAACAATGTTTTTTTTTTCATGTACCTGTCGCGACACACAAATAAGCGTGTGCGCGCACACACATATATATAGGGATGAGTTAGAATGAGAACCATCTTAAGTTGTGAGAAACCGTGAGAACTAAGCCATACAAAAGGTTTTTCTAATTTTTTTCTCAAAAGTCATAAAAAAGATCACTTGTTTTAGAAAAAAATATAAAAAATGTCGCATACCCACGTTTATATGAGGCATAAAAAATATTTATTTTCATGTAAAATTTACGTCAGCGCGCAAAAAAAACTTGCATTAGTCAAAACTACGGACTCGACGGTTTTTTTACTTTTTTTTAACATATGTGTTTATAATATTCTCATCTACGTTTGTGCAAAATAATTTTAGCCTAACTCGCGCGGGAACAAAAAGTTCTCATGGTTCTCACAACTCGTGGTGGTTCTCATTTGAACCGAGATATATGGTGAGGTTCTAGAGTGAACACTAGTGTATTTGTGAACTGAGTGAATAAATCCTAACCCTTGATCTACATCATCAAATCATAAAGTACATTAGTGTATTTTCATCATCAAATCATGGCCATTAATTTACACTTGTCTATTGATAATCAAGGGCTACGATTAGTTTATTAGTGTTCACAATCAAGGGATTGTTCACACCCCATATATATATATATATATATATATATATATATATATATATATATATGGGGAGGTTCATTTGAGAAGAAATTCTAATTGAGAAAAAAAAGAACAAAGGGTACAAATGTAAAACATTAAATAATTTTTCTTCCATCTCATTTATTTTTTATTTGACTAATTAATTAGTCATAAATGCTATCATCTTTCACACTAAAATTTTCTGCTTACACATATCAAAAGTTATCTTATACATTCCGAAATTTATTTCCTACACATTCATAAATTTATCTTACACAACTCAAAAGTTATCCTTTACGATTGTTCTTGTTTTATACTCAATGGCATGTTCCCCCAGTTCTACTGCCCACTTAGCGAATCGGCCGGAGAGCTCCGGTCTCCTCAACACTTTCTTAAGGGGTTGGTCGTGAGTAGAACTACTTTGTGTGCCTGGAAGTACCTTCTTAGCTTTCTTGAGGCAAAAACCAGTGACAATGTCAGCTTTTCCATTGGTAGATATCTCTCCTCCGGTCCTTTAAGTGTCCTGCTGATGAAATATATTGGTATTTGCTTGTCTTGTCTCTCCACCATCATGACAGCGCTAACTGTTGTCTTTGATGTAGATAAATATAACAAGAGGTCCTCTCTAGGGACGGGAGTAACAAAAGTGGGTAAGTTGTACATGAGCTTTTTCATTTCTTAGAAGGCTGCCTCAGCTTCCTGTCTCCAACGAAATTTGCTGGTTTGCAGGCAGTCCTTCAAGACTTTATGAATGGGAGCGTTCTGTCAGCTAATTTGGATAACAAGCGATTAAGTGCTATCAGCTTTCCGTTTAACTGCTGAATGTTATTGAGGGACCTTGGAGACCTCATCTCCACAACCGCTTGTGTCTTTTTCTGAATTAGCTCTGATCACTCCCTTAGTTATGATCACTCCCAAGAATGTCACACCCCGACCCGCAGCGGAATAAGAGTCGGGGCATAATTGGGTTATCACCAAAGCTCATGATGTTTACTAATATGTTTCATATTTATTAAATTCAAAATTACATCCTCAATATTCCAAACAAGTTCATACAATTACAAAGAAAAGTAACTACATAAACATTCCAAAATCTAATCTGATTTATTCTTCTAAGCCATCCTATATGTTTCTTGCTGCAACTGGATCACCTGTATCATGTGTAAAAATGGGGGTTTTGGGTCAACAAAAGTTGGCGAGTGAACCTTGTTAGAAAACATTTATTATTGATTTCTTGTTATATTTAATATGGAAAAATTGTGCAATAATCATATGTGAGCAAACGTAAATAAACATACAATAACAATAACAATAACAAACCACCTTGCATGAATATATGACATGAATGATACTGTATATGTTGGCAACGTCACGTTCACGCTCATAGGTAATGGGGAACGGTTCCGCTCATAGGTAATGGGGAACAGACGGCCTATGATGAATGTATGTGCGATCAAGGCTCAATCAAACGGAGCCGATCGTATGTTGGCAACGCCTCGTTCACGCTCATAGGTAATGGGGAACAGCTCACGCTCATAGGTAATGGGGAGCGGCGGCCTATGATAATGTATGTACTGAAAATTATAAATTTAATCTAAACATTAATCACGCAAACAGTTGATACATAATGAATACACATTTGATCATTGATATGATGGATGCACAAGTGTTTAAATGAAATAAGTAATATGACACATGATACACCCCAAAAACGTGATTAAAACGGGGAATTTGTAGAGATTCACTCACATTGGGTGCGTTCGTTTGAAGATGCTGAATGCGCACGAGTTTAGAGGATTGATCGATGAGGAATAACTAACCTAAATTATAACGAAAAGGTACGGTAAATAATTGAATTTTATTAATAGTTTTAATAGGATTTTTTTAGATATATTTTTGTGAGTTTAAGGTTATTTTCTAACTTTAAAAACATTATTTTTAAGTATTTTTAATTGATTTTTAAATTAAATAAATAAATAAAAATATAAAAAAATGTTGACTTTTTGGGTTGACCGTTGACTATTGACTTTGACTTGTTGACCGGTTCGGTCGTGTATATTGTTTGCACCGAGTGAGGTTCGAACTTGTGACCTCCCGTACGCGTGCACGCAGCTCTACCAACTGAGCTACGTATCTAACCCGAAATATTTCTGTTTTTAATTATATTTATATACTATTTAATTTATTCAAAATTCATTTATTTTTAAAGGATTTTAATTACATCGAACCGGTGTGCATAACAGGTCTCGAACCCGGGACCTGTTGTTTAACGTTGCACACAGTCCACCGTTGGACTGTGTGTCTAACCTGGTTAAAACACTTGTTTTTATTTCTCTTATATACTAACTGGAAGTTTCCCGTATTTGGGTTTTATAAAAAGTCTGAATATCGTGACGAATCGGAACAAGGACAGACTCGAACCCGGGACTCTATGATTCAAATGCACACAGTCCACCGCTGGACTGTGTGTCTAACCCGAGATATAATCCGATTTATATTAAATTTAAACACAATCCTAACTTCATCTTCTTCGACAAAAAAATTACAGACAATGATTACTCTACTGTTCTTGTCTAATTCGATTGAGGGACATATAAATGATTAAGATGAAATGGATAGGGAAGGTTTTGGAAATGAACATCCCGAAATGATGACTTTTCTCAGAACTCCGGCGAAGTCGTCGGCTCTGTTTTATGAACTCCGTCTGAACGGGCCAATTAATAGTTTTGATTAACAAATTGTGAAATTGAAGGACTAAACAAGAGTTATCAGAAGGTTTAAATGATTATACCGTTTTACAGCGCGATTTAGGAATTTTCAGAAAACTTCCGGCGAGTGATGATTATCCGGTATCGTCGCCTGGGACTGATTCTGATTGAAGGGTTTGAGTTAGTAAGAGTCTAACCATAGATAGAAGATGAAAGAATTGAGAAATTTACCGTTTTGATGAGAGACACGGTTTTCCGGCGGAAGTCCGGTGATTTCAGAAAGCGTTTCCGACGAACTGAAAATAGAGCGAAAGTGAAATTGGAGGTTCTGTGAGTGTTTTTGAGTCGCGAGATGATGATATTACCGGTGAAAACCAGGAAGTAAAGGATTTCGGTTATTAAACCCGAAAATCATATGAATTCAAGTTCATTAAAGAGTGAATTGATTGAGATCGTGCGTCGTAATGTTTTCATCGGTTATAACCAGTAATATCAACACTCAATCATCTGGAATGTTGAAAGCCGATATCGGTTTCAGTTTTTGGCGCAAACAAATAGATTCACGGGTAGAGTTAAGTTCTATTGTTTCCCTGATTACACAACAAAACAGCAAGTGGCGGAGTGGTTAAATGTTTGATGGTTAAATCATCCGGCTGACCCGGGTTCGAAACCCGGCAGCCCATTTTTATTTTAGTTACTTTATTTTTATTTTTTAACAATTTTAATTTCCATATTCTAAAACGTTTATTAGTTATGTATTGTTTAAAATTAAAATAAGCATTAAATGAGCAACGAAAATTTGAACTGATTATTCGATTAATAAACGAAGCGGGTTTGGAAAACCCGTTTTTCGACGGATGTTACAAAGAACTTCCCCTCTTCTACCCCAAAATAACATTTTCCTGGATTTAGCTTACTTCTTGCATGGTTATAATAGTTTCCACCACATCCTCCAGCATTAGAGTTTCTGTTAAGCTCTTGATTACGATGTCATCCACATATACTTCTAGGTTTTGTTTCAGCTAGTCTTGGAACAGTGTATTCATGAACCTCTGGTAGGTTGCACCCGCGTTCTTGAGCCCGAACGACATTTTTGTGTAGCAAAAAGTCCCTCCGTCTGTCACAAATGTTGTCTTCTCTTCGTCCTCCAAGGACATATGAATCTCGTGGTATCCCTTGTATGCGTCCAGGAAACATTTTAAGGGGTACTGGGCTAAGGATCTACTTGAACGTTAATTTCCGTTAGAGGGTAACAGTCCTTCGGGCAGGCCCTATTGAGGAACTTGTAGTCTATACACATCCTCCACCCTTCGTCTTTCTTACCGACCATCACTAGGTTCAAGACCCAGGTAGGGTGCCTGGCTTCCCTTACTATGCCCGCTCTAAGGAGCTTCTCGGTTTCTTCACATGTTGCCTTCTTTTCTGTGACCGTATGCTCCATTTCTTTTGTTTGACCGGCTTTACCCAACTATGGGTGTTGAGCCGGTGTTCTATCAGGCTTCGTGGGATGCCACTCATGTCTCCGTGTTGGAAAGCGAAGACGTGTATATTGAAAAGGAGTAGTTCCTTCAGGGCATTTTTTACACTTGTTGCTCAGGTGTGCCCTTACTCATAGAGTCTTTTCTGGGAACCTTTCGCTTAGGACCCACTCTTCTAACCCTTATTCTCTAGGTTTCTTTCCGGTACTTCTTTCTGAGACTGATGACACTACCTCGTAGGAGAATTTTACCTAAGCAAGCCCTCTAGGGGTTTGGAACACAAGAGCCTCGTGAGGGGTTGATGCTTGTGCTTTAAGGTCTCCATTGCTCGGCCTTCCCAATATGACATTGTACTTGGAGGGCAACTTTATCACAGTGAACATCGGTTCTATGGTTCTTGTCTTATCACCCACACCCACTGTGAATAGAAGCCTGATTTTTTCCCAGAGCATGTGAGACATATTGTTGAACCCTACAAAGGGCATGGAATTTTCTTCTAGTCTGTCTCTTATATCCTTGTCAAACTTTAAAAAGCAATGCTTGTATATCACTTCTACCCGCTCCCCCGGGCAACGTGTATTCGTGCTACCTTGTGCCCCACTATTTTTGCTGAAATATTAAGGGGGAGATTCTGAAATTCATGATCCTCCAGGTAGGACATGAGTATGGGTGCCTTCATGCAATTTGGGGTCCTAGTACCCTAACTTTGACACTCCGTGTGGAGCCATATTCATCTCTTCTTGTAATCATATCCATAAACCATCTCTCGGGTTCTCCTGTCTTTGTATCTTTTCCGTTCTTGTCCCCCCTTCTTTTGTCTCTCTTACCAAGTGGGATAACTTCCCTATTTTGACTGCTTATTTTTAGGTAAGCCTTCGGTCCCGGCTTTAGGGGAGGAGGTTTTGAAAAGGAGTTTTTGACCCTTTCGGTTGCTAATATTTCACTAGGAGTTTTAATCGAAGGAGTGAAGCTGTCACAGTAAGGGGCCGATCTCCTCCCCCTTGGTTTGTAGGGGGAGAAGGTGGGTCGTGGTCTATCATGATGTACTTAATCATAAAAAGGTTTATTGGAATAAAGGTCACCTTTTTCTTACGGCGAGGAGTGGTGTTGATCCTCCTGGGCCAAGCATCCAGCTCCTTGACTTTGCTGCTAGTATTTTTTCCTCTAATAATAGCCCTAACCTTGTCCATGTGGCCATCGAACGTTTCAGGGAACTCTTCCCCCAGCTTCTCGCATAGCTGGGTATGCTTTAGCCCATTGATGAAACTGCTGATCTTCATTACCTTAGGGACCCCCTTTATATTCATACTTTCCTTGATGAACCTTTCCATGTACTGGTCCACCCGTTCATTGTCTCTCTGGCAGATATGCATGATCTCGTTAGGGTTCTTAACCACTTTCTTCTGTTGGTTGAAGTTCCTGAGAAACTTTTCACATAAGTCTTCATAGCTGTCTATGCTTCCCGCTGGAAGGGTGTCGAACCAAAGACGAACTCCTTCAGTTAATGTCTGCACAAACATGTGGCACCAGGTAGGCATGGACCATCGGCCAACCTGTCCAGCTCCTCTGAAAGCATGGAGGTGGTCCTTAGGATCCTTGGTTTCGTCGTATTTGTCAAGGTTACTTGGCGGTTTGAGCTTCGGAGACAACAGTGCCTCCGCTATTCGTCTGGTAAAACTAGAGACTCTGCAAGGTCCTTGGGCAAGTAGGGTTCGTCCAGCATGTCGATGCCCTTGTTTTGATCATCCTTCTGACCTTCCTTTTCCCTGCCACTTCCCTTATCTTCCATCATCACGGCTTTCTCTTAAGGAGTCATTTACTTAAACACTGTCATGAAGTTTGCTAAAGGATCTAGGTTAGTGTTTCCATCGTGGGAAGAGACATTACCTTCGTTTTGGGGTGATTCAAAAGTGAGTCTAGACCGTTGGCTCTCTAGCCTTTCCATCTTTTCCAGGTCGTCAAGTTGTTTTGTAACTCGTTCGTTTTTTTACACGAACTCTAGGGTGATTTCATTCTTCTTAGGTGGTGGTTCTTTATCGTTGATGGTTTCGTACTCATCGTGGATATCTTCAATGGTAACCTGTTTTTCCGCCATCGATGTTATTTCGAGATCTGGGAACCAGTGGGGGTGGTGTCATCGTTCTGTGGGTTATCTCTTGAAAGAAAATCTTTCCAAATGCAAGTGTTCTTGCTAGGATATCTTTGATGATAGAGGTCCCACGGATGGCGCCAATGTTGAATCCTTGAAATCTGGCTGGGGGTGAAAGTGATTCGTCGGCATCTGGATGGATTCGCCTTATGAACTACAAAACAATAAACCGTTAGCCTCATCACGGAGGGCCCCGAAGGGGAGATCCGTGACCAAGCTCCGACTTGAGAGTAAGAAAACTTGCTGGAAATATGGAGTTATTCCGATGAACTGTGATCGCCGGAATATCCTGGTGTGAATCTTACACTTGGTTTATTTAATGTGATTCGGAGAATGTCCGAAGTTATGGTGCTTATGTGAGTAAATGCTTAAGGTATTGAATGCATACCTTGGATGATCATGGGAGCATCTATATATATAGCAAGATTGTCGTATCAACTGTCGAGATCCTTTCATCGACTCAACTGTCTCCCATGTGCCATCTCATATCTCTGTCTACGAGGATTATGTGTCGCCTCCTTGCCGGATGATATACACTAAATTGTACATGTTTTATTCCCTCATTTTACCCTCGTTTTACGTGTTTTTTTACTACAAATTCGATGTTTAGGTTCTTAATCTTGTACTTTGGGTTTTTAAGTCTTAAACAATGTTCCACGGGCAAATTTGGAAAAAAGAACGAGGAGTTTCCGGGCATTGTGGTTGACAACAACATAATCTGTTGAAGATACAGGTGATGCACGGCCATGCACTCCAACTGCACGGTCGTGGAGGTTCATTTAGTGGGAAGCACCAGAAGTTTCTCGGTAACGCACGGTCGTGCGTCTCGGCTGCACCCCCCGTGCGCCCTCTGATCCTCGAAAGCACATTCCGTGCGACCAACTATGCAACCATTTTCTTGGATATGCACGACCGTGCACCTCATGTGCACGGCCGTGCTCGCACTTTGCCGCTAAATCAGCCACTTGCTTAACCCATACCCTGCAGCTGACGTCATGATTAGACTTGTAAAGTGCAACGGGCGTGTACTTTAAGTGCACGACGGTGCACTTTTCAAAAGTTGTATAAAACAGAGCAGACGCATTCTGATCAATAATTGAAGATTTTTCTTATCTTCTGGGCGATTTCTTGGCTCCAAAAGCAGGTCTTCTATGTCGATTTCAAGTCTTTAAGTTGCAAAGAAGCCTATCTACCATCCAATCCATCAAATCCTTGCTTGCTATGGTTTGAATCCTTGTTCTTTCCATGATTTTTTGTCACATTTCAAGCATTGAGCCGATGTATTATGTTTTATTGTAGCATTTGAGCAAAAAACACTAGTTTACTTGATTTATGAACAATCTTTAGTGTGTTAATCTTGTCCGTATGAAACTATGGTACTTTTTAATGTTTGAATCTTGATGATCATATGGCAAACATGTTTCATTGATGTTGGATTCTGCATTATAGTTGGTTATCTTGGATGATTAATGAATGTTTAGTTGAGATATGTTGAAAAACTCTTATTTAAGCACTTGTTAGTAGGCTACTAACTTGTTAATATGTTTACACCATGAAACTATAAATGGGTATTGGTTTAATAAAAGATAAATCTGATTTTAATCAAGAATACTTTCTTACACGTAAGGACTTTAACAGGTTGGATGGTGTTATTGCGAGTTCTTGACATGGTTCATAATCTTTGTTTAGTGGTTTTGGTTTGTGTTCAAGATTTGCAAAAAGGATTAGTTTGTGATATGATCTACTTTATGCTTGTCTCGGTGATTGTATTGTAATTCAGTATTGCTTTTCTTGATGAGTGAGGTTAGAAAACTCTTAACGGATGACTAGCTTATTTTTAGAAGACTCGCATGAAAATATATCAATCCCTCGCTAATGGATGATTTTAGGTGGTTAAAGTGTGTTTATCTTGTTAACTTTCCGAAGGATTATCATGTAGGGTTCCCGAAATGGATACTAATTGTCTACATAATTGGAAGATTGATCAAGTGCCTCCGTGACATATCAAGCTTAGTTAACATGCTTAGGTTGTTTATAAAATAAGATAATATATATTTTTTTGTATTTAGAGTCTTTTATGTTTTAAAATATATTTTTAGAAATTTTAGTTAAAAAAACTCATTCACCTATCTTTTTACCGGTAAACCAATAACGGTTTAGTACTTACGCGTCCGCCCACGTCCATGGATCGACATCTGGTTCTTACTTATACTTTACTACAGATATGATAAAGTACACTTGTCCTTTTGTGTGTGTTTTAGTTATTTTTATAAATATTAAAACCGAGTTCGTGTGTAATATTCATTGTAAAATTATGTATATAAACGCACATGTCATCATAGAAGAGGTTCCCACCATTAATGAGACAAGTACATACCTCGTACTTTACCGGCCGCTTCTTTCTCTTTCCTCTTGCAGGTCATTAATGACCCTGCAGAGAAGATGGTCTCCCCAGATTCCCACCTTTTCTATGTGTAGCATAGTGGGAGTAACAATTGGGCATGTTGTGGAAGCACAGTAGGACCGGCCCAGACGGGGAGCACAGCAGGAGTCCCTGTCAACAAGAACAATGAGAATTAAGGGATCTAAACAATCTGACCTTACCTCTGTAACACCCATTTTTTCGAAAGGTCAAAACGTCATATAACTTAAGCTTTCATACCGTAATATAAAACTTTGACCAAAAAGCCCCTTGTATTTATACAAACCAAACACGAACATTAAATTTATAAAGTAGCATTAGCATAGACAACCGTATCAAAATACAAACTTAAAGTTTACACACATAACACATAAGTATTAAAAACGGCATTTACATCCAAAAGTATTTGTTTTAACCTATTAACATCAAACTTGAACCAGAAGCGCGTAAATGGCGATGCAGTGTGTCCATTCCAAGCGCGCCATTATCAAAATTGCGATTTTCCTACCGTACACAACACAAATGCATTCGTTAGTATGAACCATTAAACATAAAAGTTACATCCTTCCTTTATTCCCTTATTTGACCCGTTAACAAGGTTGTGGTTTTGTATCATCCTTCTTACTTACATTCCTTATTTGTAACAACTTCGCCTACTACGAAATCGTAGTTATCATTCTTTTAACATCAATACACAATTCATCCGATCCGATCATACGGGTCCATACAATGACGATTTCATCCTTATCGACATGTTTACAATGAGTCATTTTATAAACAATTTCATCACCATACTATCTATTCATTTTGACCCGTTCGTAATGGGTCAATACACATACTTTACAATACCATTATCTAACAATTTCTTCAATGTTCATCGTATCGCCTTACCATATATTAAACTAAAACTATCGAGCTAGTAATAATATAATAAAACGAATTCCATGGATCACATTAAGATAAAACAAAGTTCATATGAACTACCTTTACCTTGTGTTGCTTGCGACCCGGATTGGCTCGTGCTCTCTTCCTTCACTCCTATAATTTCATATTCAACATTCTTTTGATTCTCATGCTTTCATCTCATATTTACATTAACATAGAGTGCTAACAACTCATCATTTTACCAATCCTAATCATTTAACATCATATTCATATGAAATCATCATCACATAAAAACCAATACCCAAGCATTTCATCAAACACATGGTGTGCATAACATTAGCAAAGCATAATGTACAAGTATCTTATGCATAACCTCACTAGTTCATATCAAGATCATCAAATTCGACTAATTTCATATATCAATTTCATCTAATAAATATAAGCAACTTCATACATAATCATTATACTAATTGCACATAATTCATCATTACACTTCACAATATCCCTACTTCAAGTGGGTTTCCACTTTTAATCATCAATTCAGCCAAACTAAAGCATAATTCACGTTCTATGTGGTGCTTCTAACCCTTAATCACACTAACTTCACATAAATTCGTGGATTGCTTGAAACCCATTTCATACAAGATCATCAAAAAATAAAATTCCACTTACCTTATGCTTCAGTGTGCTTAAATGATCAAGGAATCAAAGACATGCATGGATTTTAATAAGATTTCCCCTTTCAATTGGCTGCATGTTCATTGTACTTTCATGGGGTGTTTTTCTCCTTTCTTCTCCCTCTGGTCGACACATAATTTTTTTTATACAATCCATATACTGCATTCTGATTTTTGTTACAACATTTCATTTCCCGTGTTACACTTTCAGCCTTTAATGTTTTAAAACATATCACTTTAATATCCAACTATTAACTAGGTTACCTTACACTTAATCAACTTTGTTCATACTAAACAATTAAACTTACTAGCATGGTAACCGACTTTTGTTATTGTAAAAGTGTACGCCCCAAAACTCGAATTGTTAAATTCCCTAGTATGTGTCCATGTTTTATAGTATGAAATAAAATAACTAGGTTATTTAATGTAGCAAAATGCTTAATAAAGCTAGTGAGGAAAGAAGATTGTGTCATTAGTGACCAAGTAGCTAACACAAGGAACTAAAGGTGAAAGTTTTAGGTGAAGTTATAATTAAATAGAAAGTGCAGGAGTTTAGTGTGTGTATTCTTGCTGCCGTTTTGTGCTTGTTAGGCCGTAAGCTACGGCCACCCAGCCATAGCTTACGGCGGGCCTTGTTGTTAAATTTTGATTTTGTTGTTTTAGGCGTTCATGTTTAATTTCTTACGTTATGAACTCCGTATAACTAATGTATTCGATGATTTAAGAAATTTAAGTGCACTATTGAAGTTTTGGATGCATGATCTAACTAGGTTTGTAGTTAAGATTGTTTATACTTATGCATGTGTCAAGTAGGATTATTATTTAAAGAGTAGTTGGGTCAGATAAGATGTATGCAAGTTAATAAACCTAATGTTTCCAAATAAGTGAGATTCGTATGAGGTTAAGTATGGTGTTAATATATACGAATATTGATGATACTAACTGAGTCGTTTATGAGAATGAAATGGAAATGCAGGTATGTAAGTATTGGGTTGGAGGTCTGGAGTGAAGAAAGAAGTAGGAAGAACATCTTAATGGAGTAGTAAACATATATAGATTGCCACTTGGCTACGGATTGTTTATATATTTATTAATTTATGTATCATGTCACCATTTACTAATGTGTTAGTTATATATGGTGACTGCAGGTTATTCGGGTCATTATTATCATTGGCCAAGTGGACGAGGATCGAGTCTAAGATTATGGATTGTACGAAGAAGTGGTCATGTGGTTTATATCCGTATATTAAAAGAGTCTCATTAACTAAGGATGAACGATGTATTAATTTAAGAAGTCGTTTTAGAAATGGTTTTCAAGTATGACAGAACAATTATAAAGAAAGAATTTTATGATTCATATTTCTGCCGTGTCATTATGGTTTAAAATGTGTTTGGGTCTTACAAGTTGGTATCAGAGCCCTGGTTTGAGTGAAACTAAGTACGAGAGGGTAAGTACTTGAACTCAAACCCATGTGCTCATGTGACTTGAAAACCGTACAATCTAAGACTCGATCAAGACTTGAAGGTAAAATTCGAATGGGAACATGTATATATATGTTTGTATAAGGAAAACTAACCGTGTTATTTATGAAAGGTGAGCTTGAATGATTGAGAAGAATGATCCAAGGATGCAATCTAGGGCAGACACCATAGTATGTGATTGAAGTGTTGAACTCCAGGTGCACACTTTTAATAAATAAAGGTACTGGTGTTGGGAAGATCTCCTAAGGGAGGGTAAATGTTGAATGGAAAACATTGATGTTTCCTTGATAGGATTTTATAAATGATGCACAAACTGAAATCCACTTCTACGTATATAAGGTGATGATTACATGAAGGCACGAGGCTAGTATGTGGATTGTGCGCCTGGCTAGTGCCCAAGAAACATATGATACTCGTGAGTCCATGATAACCATCACAGGTATGTCCGATAGAATTGAGAAGTAAGTAGTCGTGTGTGAAAAGAATGGCAAGATTCCCAAGTAACTGGGAGAATTTTACGTTGAATGAAAATTTTGGAAGGAAGATGATGAATCCATAAGTAAGAATGGACCAACCAAGTAAGAATAAAATGTTTGAATCTATATGTTACTTGTTATATTTCAAGTTTCACTTGTAGTAATGCTTATTGTTAAAACTTTTGATTATAGTAATTCATGTAATTAGTATGATAAGGAAGTTAACGCATTATGAACGGGGTCAAACGACGGAAATGAATGAAAAGTACGAGTAATAGGTTCGAACTCACGAGATGGATTCAAACATAAAAGAATGAAAAGTGTGAATGAAAGGTTTGAACCCATGAGATGGATTCAAACATAAAAGAATGAAAAGTGTGAATGAAAGGTTTGAACCCACGAGATGGACTCAAACTTAAAAGAATGAAAAGTGTGAACAAAGTTTGAACCCGTAAGTAAGTACAGGTCAAACAAGTAAGAATGGAAAGTATAAAAAGAAATGTTAAATCCGTGAGACGGATTCTAAACATGAAAAGAATGAAAGAACCTACAAAAGAATGTGTTAACATTTTGACGTTGTTGGAGTCAAACAAGTCTTATAAGTAAGTGTAAAGCAGAAGGCGATAGATTAAGTATGGATGTGAGGAAAAAGTTTTTGGAAGAACGCTAAACTGATGAAATGACGTTTTGTAAGTATGATCGAGCTGAAGATAATTACGAACGTACACTTTGATATATATATATATAACACACACACATACACACCTACGTTATGGTAAGAAATAAGTAGCGGTTTGACCTTGAAAAGTCAAACTGCAGAAATGGCAAATAATTGTTTACAAAACTACGAGAGCACTACGTAAGAAAATGAAATATGCAATGTAGTAAATTAAGTAAGTCAAGGGTTTTTGAAGGAATATAGGTAAGATTGATGCCAAAATAATGAATATCCGATTGGGAATAGTATGTTAAAGAAAGGTCATGTATGGACCCGTTATAAATGGGTCAAACAAATGAAAATGATATATTAAGAAACGGTCATGCATTGACCCGTTACGAGCGGGCCAAACGAACAAATGTTTAAAAAAAATTGAAAGGGGCTAGTATGTAAACAAGATAAATTTGATAAAAGTCATGATTGATGAAATTTGAATGCAAGATGCTAATCTTTAATTTATAGATGAGAATGGTAAAACTCTTGGAGTGATAAAGCTAGTAGAGTTGGGAAAGGATGTGCACGAGTGGAAGCTCATCACATGGATGGACGAGCTTAATCCAGTTCTGGCTTGGACTTATGAAGGGGCGGGTCGATCCGGGGCACGGATTATTTGTTTGTGCAAACAATAAGGTTAGTAAAGTGTTTTAACTTGTGAATATTAAATAGAAAATTATAGACGGAAAATGCTTCCATATGAAGCATACCTATTCGATTCTGCGGGTCGTAGTATTGCGCCAAGGCAATAAGATGAGTGAATTGTTTAATATGTGAATGTTAGATAGGGAGTTATGGGTTGAATAAGTACTCCCATACAAAAAAATGGTAGCACAAATGTGACGTGATAAGGAAGAATTGACTCTTATAGGTCAACCAAGGGATGAATTTCAACTTGGACTTAACGTCATTGAGCAGTATGAAGGCTAGTGTCTGGTAAGTAATTCATGAAACCAGATTAACCAGCACTGGCAGTCGTAAGTTATGGCTGGTGACGTAGCTTATGGTAGGTTTAAGATGAAAGTTCACATGTCCGGTTGATTCCAGTTCCATTCTGGTACTTAGATGCTCGCTAGACTCTTAAAACCCCGTTGGACTTGTAAAAGAAAAGCTTTGAACACAAATAATGATTTCGAGTTCGCATGTGTTATACACATATAAATATGCGATTGAAACTTGGATATACAAATGTGCTAAAATGTGTTATACGTACGAAGGGACAGAACTTGTTTATAAGTATGTATATTGTTGGATAATCTTATGCACGAATAAGTATAGTATGTTGAATGCGTAAACGAGATTGTATGTAGGTATGTATAATTGGAATCATAGTAGGTATAAGTAGTATGAACTAGTATATGTGAAGTAAGTAGGAAACATGTATGTATGTACATGAATATGTGACAGGGGTACACTCGTGTTGTAGTTCAATGAATGCACATCAATGGTTGGTGTCCTTTTAGGAAGATGTTAATACTATTGTCTACCATTTTAAGATGGTTTCATGTTCATAATTTGAAAGTATATAGTAGGGCTGTTGATTTTTTTAAGTAAATAATGCATGAATATCATGGATTGGCCCTTGGACACGATTGTTAGAGTATAAAGTTAAAATGTTATGAAATAGATAATTGAAAGTTACGGTATGCGTATAATCATATGCTCACATCTGATGTGGATAAGAAGATAATTAGAAGGAACATTAATAATGGAATGTAGTGGGTTGCTCAAGAAAGATAAAAGAGAATGAAATAATAACTACCTAGTGATAATGTTAGCCCTAAATGAGTAGTAATAACATGGGTATGCAAATGGTCCAAATTACCATGTGCAAATGAAGTTACTCAGAAAGAAATGCTAATAATAGAATACCGAGGTAAACTCACGATACCCCGTGGGTCAAATGCTAGAATGAAATATCATGTATGATACGAGCGTGAGATGGTAATAGGTCGATTCACTAAAAATGGTAAATGTATGAAGTCCAATGCTTTATTAAGAAGGCAAGAGCAAGACATATACTTATGTTTGTAGGTGAATACAACCACTTTAATGAGTCATAAGTGACTTCGTTTTGTAGTGAGCATCTTGAATGAATAGATAAGAAGGTAAGAGTAATATTGGTCAAGTACGAATAAGCAAGGTTTCGGGGACGAAACCTCTTTAAGGAGGGTAGACTTGTAACGCCCCAAAACTCGAATTGTTAAATTCGCTAATATGTGTCCATGTTTTATAGTATGAAATAAAATAACTAGGTTATTTAATGTAGCAAAATGCTTAATAAAGCTAGTGAGGAAAGAAGATTGTGTCATTAGTGACCAAGTAGCTAACACAAGGGACTAAAGGTGAAAGTTTTAGGTGAAGTTATAATTAAATAGAAAGTGCAGGAGTTTAGTGTGTGTATTCTTGTGTGTGTGTGTGTTGACATACATGAGAGAGAGCAGGAGGACTCACAAACAACTACAAGAAATTGATAAGGAAATTGGAAACCAATCTCTTGCATGAATGAAGAAACGACATCATCTAGCCCTAACAATCACTTGGTAAGTTGTATGATTTAATTTGGTAAATTTTGTATGAAGTGGGTTATGATGAAATCATGAATTAGTATGAATTGAGCATGAATACATGTTAGAATCACCATATGGAACATGAATTATACAAGATTTTTGATGTCATTTGGTGTTTTGGGTGAAACCCACTTGTAGTAGTAAGGATGATGATATGGATGAAGCATCCTTTTTCAATATTTGTGCAATTTTTTATGTAGTATGTTTCATGTGATGAATTATTATTAGAAAAGTTTATTATGATATGAAATTAATGGATGATTAGTTGTATTTGATAAATGAAAGCAAGAAATAGGAATATAAGCATGAAATACTTGTACAACATGCTTAAAAAGTAGTACGCCCGCCAAGTGTTTGATGAAATGTCTCAATGGCATTAATCTATGAAATTGTACATAAGTAGTGGATAGATATGCATAGAAAGTGATAATGGTATATTTGGTAGTAAACTAACTTGAGGAATGTATTATTAGATGAAGTTCATGTGGAAATTGAGATTTATTAGTACGACACACTAAGAACTTGTACCTTGTGTTTGAATAGTATGAAGCTCGCCATATGTTTGAGTAAGTGCCCAATTTTGATTAAGAAGAGAATGCAAAGCCCATAAGATTCTAGAAAGAAAATATGTTGCCATAGCTAAATATGGGTCATTTGATAAATGAAGAATCATGGAGAATGCTAGTATAAATGAAAATGATTATTCATGTGTATATGTGCAACTAAGTGACCATGTAGTTATATGAGTGTTACTACATGAGTATGAAATGTGTGTGATGTCCATAGTATAATCTACTATAATGTTGAGGACGTATGAACCTAAGTGATAATTTATAAAATGGACAGTTGACTTTCTGAAAGTCAATTGTGCATGAATAGCATAGTAAGGGATTTGGCCACAAATGTAATGTTACGAAAATCGTAAGGTACATGCTATATCAATAAGTGTTATATGTGACGACATAAAGATTTATGTGGAATGAAAATGTGATTTGCTAGCTTATGCATTATGTTGTTGGTATTTGACTTGTAAAGGTCAATATAGAACATGAATGTGAAATGAATATAATTTAGAACGTGTGTGTATGCTAATAATGTGATAACCATAAGGATATGAAAGTACAGGACCATAGCAAGGTGGGTGAAAGCATGGATAGTTAACGGGATGGATGCGAGGAAGCATGTACGTAATGGACTCTTAAGGTAAGTGACTTCCGATTCATTTCTTAGTAAGCATAAAAAGTTTTGATACTTAAGAATGTGGGGGAATCATGTAAAATTATGTAGTAAATGCGAGTACTAAGGTAAGTATTTTGTAGTGGGTCGATAGTACCTAACTATGTCGAAAATAACTGGGTGAAGCCAAACGGGTCAAATTAATGTGCTTGAACCATGTAATGGCGGCGTAATCTCGTAAAAGTTAAGAACCCGGTCAAGGATTTCGGGTAAGGCACGTAGACAAATGTTCTACGGTCAACTAGAAACGAGTCCCAAGTGAAACAAATGAATATTGAAGAAGTTACGTAGTTTCTGCTGGAAAAAGGGCAAAATGGATTCGGCAGCTCTGTGCCGTAACCTACGGCTGCCAGCCGTAGGCTACGGCAGGCACTTGCTGCCTTTTTGTGCTTGTTAGGCCGTAAGCTACGGCCACCCAGCCGTAGCTTACGGCGGGCCTTGTTGTTAAATTCTGATTTTGTTGTTTTAGGCGTTCATGTTTAATTTGTTACGTTATGAACTCCGTATAACTAATGTATTCGATGATTTAAGAAATTTAAGTGCACTATTGAAGTTTTGGATGCATGATCAAACTAGATGTTTGTAGTTAAGATTGTTTATACTTATGCATGTGTCAAGTAGGATTATTATTTAAAGAGTAGTTGGGTCAGATAAGATGTATGCAAGTTAATAAACCTAATGTTTCCAAATAAGTGAGATTCGTATGAGGTTAAGTATGGTGTTAATATATATGAATATTGATGATACTAACTGAGTCGTCTATGAGAATGAAATGGAAATGCAGGTATGTAAGTATTGGGCTGGAGGTCCGGAGTAAAGAAAGAATTCGGAAGAACATCTTAATGGAGTAGTAAACATATATAGATTGCCACTTGGCTACGGATTGTTTATATATTTATTAATTTATGTATCATGTCACCATTTACTAATGTGTTAGTTATATATGGTGATTGCAGGTTATTCGGGTCATTATTATCATCCTAGTGGACAAGTGGACGAGGATCGAGTCTAAGATTATGGATTGTACGAAGAAGTGGTCACGTGGTTTATATTCGTATATTAAAAGAGTCTCATTAACTAAGGATGAACGATGTATTAATTTAAGAATTCGTTTTAGAAATGGTTTTCAAGTATGACAGAACAATTATAAAGAAAGAATTTTATGATTCGTATTTCCGCCGCGTCATTTTGGTTCAAAACGTGTTTGGGTCTTACAAAAAGTCTCAACTACCATCTTACCCTTAAGACATCATACATATAGTACTATAATAAAACATATGAAATTTGGGGTGTTACAACCACAATCAACGATGATGATGAAAAAAATCAAACACAAAATAGTGTCATATATCATATGAGCTTAAATGATTGATGATGAAAAAAGTCTTAGACTACCCCTTGTGCTCAAGCTAACACCCGGATTCATTCTGTAATATTGCTTTACCTGGCGTTGAAGCCTCATGACCCTGTTGTGGTCTAGGTGAGCAGTGGCTTCAGTGACTTTTTTATTAAAAATGTAAATAAACAATATAAATTCAAAAGATAAATTTTATAATAAAACATAGAACATAAAACATAATAAAATAACATCAAACATTTTTTTCTTTTAGACACCGATAAAAAAAAATCTAGTCCCTCGTGCTTTGATCTTTCTTGAGTTCCTTTGCGATACGCTCATGCTCCTTTTCAAGTATCCCTCGGTGACTCGGTGATAGGTTGCTGAAGTCCTTGGTAAGAAAGTCCAAATTCCTCAACCTTTGTTTCTCAATTTTCATTGGCGCCGTCGCCGCGATACTACTTGATATTTTCCGAATCTCAGTGTCGTACTCCTCGGCTCCATCGTTTTCTAACGCAAGCTAGTAAGCATTCGAGCCCCACAAATCGGAATACATTGTTTTTTGAAGGATGATGAAAGATGGGTATTTTTATAAAGGTTTAGAGGGTTTAAATAAAGTAAAATAATAAATTTCGATTTTTTAAATCTCCAACGGCTACTGGGTGGTCCCCAATGCTTAAACGGTCATGATCCTGCTGCTACCATACTCACGTCTCTTCCTTGCGGCCGCGCTCGCAGCACCGTGTTGTGGTGCTCGTGAGCCAAGATGGCACTGACGTGGCTAGAGCCACTCCCTCACATGTCCCACAACAGCCAGCCTTATACGCTAAAGGATTATGCAAATATAGCATGTTCTACACTTGTGTAAAATTGTTCTGTGATAACTATAAATGTATAACACAAGCTACCTACGTGATTTTCAGTTATGCAACAAGATGAATTAAATATAAAACCTCAACAAACTTTATAAAAAAATGAATAACCTTTTATTATTATTTAAAACCTTATATCTCCAGCAATAAAAATTGATTATTATTATTATGAATTTACGATCAAATTTAATTACATAGAACATCCACATGTTTAACTTTGCTTACAAATCAACAGTTTGTTTCCATAACAACAAACTAGTGCTAATTAACTTTGCTTTCTTAACTTGGAGAGAGTTTTTATCATTCCTTTGGCAATCTTCCAAAACCAAAACAAATTCATCACCGCTAACGTCGGTGGGACCGTCAACAAGGTGTAATATCCCATCGGATAAAAAACATACTTCACCTGGTGCCAGAATGGGCGGATCAGATAAGTTGAATGACGGGTCATATCAAATTTAAAAGGTTGCATACATCAAAAGTACTTTTTGGACCGACTTGAATAAATGGATTGTAACTCATCAGTTCGAAACTTTACCTGATCAAAATGTGTAAACATGTGGTAGAAAAAGTAGACGAACAAGATGACCCTTGCCACCTGCACAACCGTCAACGTTTATCACCAAAAAGACAAATGTACCCCCCCCCCCCCCCCCTTTTTATGTTTTCATGAATTGGTTACAACGAGATTTAGGGTACAATGACATTACCAACCACCCTATAAACATCGCAACGCCATTCAACAAGTATAGTGTGGAGTTCTTCATCCTGGCAACATCTAGATACCTGCGTATGCATATGAAATGATCGATTTTTGGAATTTTAAAATACGAATAACTGAATTATTAACGTCGAATTTTAGTTTATTACCATCTTAAGTTCACAAAGGGGGTTGTGATCTCTGTGAAAAGAACCATAAGGATGTAAAATTGAACTTGGCCACTTATAAGGGACTGAATAATGGCAAACAAAGAAAGTCCATGGTGCAATAACTGTAAACACATGACAGATTAAGATTAGGAAGAAAACCCATAACGAAAATGACTAAATTACCCCTGATATGTATATGTTTAATTTGTTTAACCCAAGTCAAAGAAAACTTACATATTCAACTCCGCCTAAGGTTGGATAAGTCCATATAATCATCGCCAAGTCTGAAAAGAAATAACCGATTGACATCTGCAACCGTAAAAGAACATGAATGTGGATCATAGTTTAATTTCATATAAATGGGACCCACCACCGTATCTATAACGTCTCACACCAATACGAATATAACCCATAATATATAAAAACATTACATGGTCATTACTTACGGGCACTTGTTTAATAACACCAAGAATTGATTTTTGTAATGCTCCTAGATAAAAACAATTCAAAAAATAACAAAACCAAAAATCAATTTTTAACAAATATTTAAAGCATTACATATAATTACAAATAATAATAATAAACGTAAAAAAATCATTATCACAATAACCTAAATCTTTGAATAGAACAGTTTAGGAGCAACTTTCGACTTGTTTGACTTATACGTCCTATTTGACATGTTCTCTTTTTAGCAACTTTTTTTTTCAGTTAACATATTCAAGATTAAATTTGACCTGAATCGGCCCATATATAAGTAAATAAAGTGCAAATAGTAAAAAAGACATACCCCAAGTAGAGTGTCGGATGCTGCAGATGATCGGTTGACAATCAATTCCTCTTTAGCTTGCTCATCGAAAAGATTTGTAAAGACCAAAAGGTATACAGAACCAATGGCTGCAAAAAGTGCATGGAATGTGGAAAAGCCCCTAAAAGCACAAAAAAATCAATATCAAGTTAGATTATAGTACTATACCGTATATTGAAGCTCTAGAATAAAGGTATACGAAGAAAAGATGATAGGCAGTTAGGTAAAAGGAATATAACCTGTTTTTTCCATTCAAGTTTCTGCTTGTTATCAAGTTTGTTAAATCCTTTGAAGACCAAGGGGCTAATTATACCTGTAAGTTCATAGGCCTTCAAGACAAGATCATAACCATCTTAGAATAAAAGGAAAATAAAGCTTATTAACATATGATGTCAAAAGATTAAGGTTATCTAATTGCAATCAGACTTGAAGCTGCAAAATTTGGTTAAGGGGGTGTGCTTTAAAAGTGACAGGTTTGATTATCAGGACTTGAGTTTTATTAAAAAGCGCGATGGGCTCCAAGGCGTTTAGGTCTCAAAAGTCAAGGCACAAGACAAGAGCTTCATGTACATGAGGCATTGCTCTATGTACAACCAAATAAGCTTTATGTACAACCAGAGTTGCATCTCTCTTACTTATCATACTTTTCATTAACTAAAATCATTCATAATCTCTTTATCCTGTCGGTCATTTTTACATGTCAGCCTCCTCAGGACCATGATTTTGACCCACCCTCAAGGTCCTGAAATGCCCACAAGTCATATGCGCTTTTTAAAACCAAACTTAAGTGTCAAGTAACCAATTATGAATAAAAAACTTGATTTAAGCTAAAACAAATTCAATTATCAAAGGGTAAACTAAACTTGCTTCTACACCCTATCTTCTATTCAATATTATATCATCACACATCCAAACACCCCATAAGGCTTAAGGGAAAGAACATCCTAATAACTTTGTACATGAATATGGAAGTGTTGTAAGAATCGCCAGGCGCTAGTCGGTCGCTGGAGTACCGACTAGCGATTAATCGGATTGGGTTTTTTATATGTAATTTTTAGTTATATATGTACACACATTTTTATATGTAGTTTTTTAAAATAGACATGTTTTAACCCCTTGTTGACCCATCTTTTTAAGTAATTGGCGGGAATTTATAAAGTTTGGTCAAAATTTAGCCAGGATCTACCCAAAATTTGGCCAGAATAGGACCGTCATTGACCACCTGGCGATTAATCATTAATCGGTGAACCTCCGATTATCGATTAACCGAAGACTAATCGGAGACTAGTAGGGACTTTTACAACCATGGAATATGGTACTCCAATCATGGCTGAATTCATAATTCAAGCTCAAAATCTAACTGGACTTCAGTTATTATATTAAAAAAACAACATACAATATACGAACACAAGGCAGTACTTACAATTTTACACATGACAACTCCCCCAAAAACTGAAATCAACCACCGGATTTGATTACTTGAAGTTGCATGATCAGCAATGATGCTAAGACCCGGATAACCATGATTCAAGACCCTTTCATCCATGGGGTTTTCCTCTTCAAAAACTGCAGCAAAACCCAGCTGCATAAACAACAAACTACACAAATCATACACCATGAGCAAAATTAACAAAAACCCAACTCAAGATCCAAATAATTACATAAACCCATTATAAAAGTTGCATAATTCGTAATAAAAACGCATAAACTTACTAGGGTTTTGTGGATGATTCTGAATTAAGATTGTTCAAGATAATGATTTGGGTACGAACAGAACACTGGTGTAATCAAACTAAGGGAAGTGAAGGAAAATTGTTTCAATATAAGAAGAAAATAATTTTGAATTGAGGAAGTATGGGGGGCAATGTTGTTCTTAGCTGGATTTTGACCAAAAATAACGCACAAGTCTGCTGACCTTTGGACCCAGAAGGAGAAGGGTATGTATATGCAATCAAGATTTTCCAAGTTTTTGTTTTTTCTACATGTCTTTCTAATGTTTAAAACTAATAATATTAAATTTATATTATTGAAAAGATGATGGGTATATGTTCCCTAAGATTATTATTAGTTTTAATCAACTTTAACTTATTGAAAAGATGATGGGGCATATGTTCCTAGCATATTATTGGTTTTAATCATCTTAACTTAGAAGGGGACTAGAGGAGTAGACGTGTTCTCGGATATGGTGGTCGGGTATTACCTATCTGTTCGGAAATATCGTTGTCGATGATTCGGATATCGGTGTTGTATTAGACTAATGTGTTATATAGATATAAGTTTATAATCATTGTTTTCAAAAATCGTATCGATGTTGTGCTAGACCGAGAACTGTATTGTATATATCATAGATATTTTTTTCGAACGACATTTTTGGATCACTTATAGACTCACATCAAATGATAACGTAGTTGTGAATTTTATTTTAGTTTTTTATATATATTTTTATCTTGTAAATTATTTATGATATCATTCAATTTTTTCAAACCGATCCTCAGGATATGACATACAATACAATGATCGATTCAGTTATAAATTTGAAAATATTGCTTATAATCAATTGCTTTTGTTTTTTTATTTGTCATGAATAAAAAATATAATATTGTTGATATTTTAAACTTCGGTTATTATTATGATTTAATTTTATATGGGGAGGGTTTAGAACTTTATATGGAATCTCTTTTCAAATTGAATATATCAAAGAATGGTTTATGATTAATGAAGCTTTACAATTATTTGAATCTTAAGTTTAAAATAGTTTCAACTTTTAAAAAAGTGCGTGGGCCAGTCAAGCTTTTACAAGTTTTTAATGCCTTTTTTTTAAATCAATTGTTAATTTAAACGAATGAATTTGGAATTATTTCATGCTTTTTTTAAAATTAATTGTTAATTACTTTGTGATTGGGCTTGTGGTTAAGAATGAGATTGTTGAGGCAATTGGAGATGATAAGATTAATGTTTGATTTCAGTCTTTCTAAAATATGTAACAAAAAATCTAGTTAAAAAAATCATTACAAAAAAATCTAGCACAAAAAAATCCAGTACAAAAAATTCAGAAAAAAATTCTAAAACAAAAAAATTCAGCACAAAAATGCATTACAAAAATCCAGCACAAAAAATGCTATACAACACATTTTTGTGTGCTTTTTAGTCGTTATATTTTATATAACAATATGGTACTCAAATTAAAAATAAAAATACGCTTGATTTTATGGTGAAATTTTTATGAAAAAATATTGTCGCATAAAAAACTTATGAACATTTAAAAAATGTGGGTGGAATACGTATGTGCCTTGCATGTGAATATAGAAAGTTATTAAATAGGATTTTCCAAGATTCCCTTACATTCATCTTTTTTTTTTCTATATTTTCATGTTAACCATTGATTTGAAAAATGAGTGGTTAAGATTCATTCTCATCATACTTAGTCAAAAATAACTTTTTATTTGATCTTACCCTTAATGTGCATTAAACAATAACAAACATATAATTATTATAGATATATTTTAGAGTAAATTACATGGTTTGTCCTTTAACTTCACACTAATTTGCATCGTGTGTCCTTCATCTTTAAAAATTACACCGAGTATCCTTTATTTGAAACTTTTGTACACCGCAAATCCTTTGTACTAACTTCCTTCCATTTTCATAGTTAAGGCCGATCATGTGCCCCTTCATGAGGGGCAAAACTGTCGTTTTATCTTTTTCTATATGAAATTTTATAATTACACATATGTAAACCAGTTTTTTTTTTTACAAATATGTAATTACTTCTGACGAGTATATATAATTTGGTTATTACACATATGTAAATTACTATTAAGATGTATCTAATCATAAAATACATATAATAAATGATAAAAAAATATATATAATGATTGTTTAATCGGAGTTTTGAAAGTTCTGTAATTATCTAGAGGTCTGAAATAAACCCAGCCATATATATAGAGGATAGATTATGAGAAAATTAGTTTAAATGAGAACTAAAAGATTACAATACATTTTTTTACTAAATTTCGCTATTTTTTATATATAAAAAAATAAGTACTACACATGTGCATTACTACGAAAAGACCTAAACCCCCTAACCTGTAAGACTGTCTTATTATATTGAAATTTCTATAAAAATTTCGTATTTAAACGAGTAAATGCGAATATACGTCACTACAAATTTTCGAGTTTATTAGAACTTTATCAACGATAACATTTTGACAAGGCGTTACTGATTAGTTCCATATCCTTGAAACCAAATGCGGAAGCTTGGTCTTTGATCGTATTCGGTTCTTCATCGGCCTTGATCGTTCTCCGGAAGTGCTTGCGATTACCCTAAACTGGAATTTGCAAAATATTAGTATTATAGCAAATTACCGAAAAATACAACTTAACGAACTAGTCAAATAAATCAAAAGAGAAATTTAAAATTTAAGGTGGCATCGGCGGCGGCACCTTGCTGCGTCGGCGACGCCCCTTGATAACTAGCGTCGGAGCTTTACTACCGTAGACAATAGTTTAATGCGTCGAATCAATGGTGTGGCGTCCACGACGGTACCTTCTGCAGCAGATTTGCTCCAGATTTGATTAATTGACCATTCGACCCGTTTCAAGTCCCGAATATTTAAATCACGACTCGGTACTTATGGTGACATGCCCGTAAAATATTATTTCCTATTTTCATTCATCAGTTGCCCACCATAGGCTACGACTGGCCGCCGTAGCTTAAAGTAAACTCTCGCAAGAATTTACGTCCTGCCGTTTTTATTACGAAAACTTTCGTAACTTATTAAATTTATATCCGTTTCTCATGAAACTTGTTTCTAAATGACCGTAAAATGTTTTCTTACATATTTAACCCAAAATCCTTGACCCGGATACTTATTTCATATGAATTATGCATTTATTCCCGGTTTATGCTCATATTTCCCGATTTTGCCCTTTAACCCCATATAAACCAAACTATACATTTACGCATCCATTTTGATATGCATTAACACTCAATTATTACTCGTATAGTTGCCTTAGCGAAATACATCGGCTTATTCAACTAAACCTTTATTTATTTATTATTTTGATTTGTTTGGTTGTTTTAGCGTAACCCAACGCTTCTTTCAACCAAACCTTATCTATCTTATCATTTCCACACTAAGATATCTATCTATTTCCCACTACAACATTTTTTTTTTGTGGTGGATTTATTATCGTAAATTCATTTTATCCAATTTCTGCCCTTTGGTTTGACAGTTTACAGAAAAGACCATTTAAAAAGACATTAAACCAAAAAGGCTTATGCTTTTCGCTTCTATGCTACCAAAAGAATCTATTATATTATAAAACTCATTTTTAAACTAACATTAGAGTCATTTACTTATTTCATCACTCGAGGGCATTTTGGTCAACTTAGACCCTTCTTTTACGTCGAAGGATTTTCAATATCATGCTTCGACAAAATATGAACATTTATCTTTAACCTATTTAAAATCATTATATTCTTAAGAATATAATGTCTACAATTTAGATTATTAGAATTGCTTTACCTTAGGTAATCTATTGTTCAGTCATGACTCATTTAGCTCTCATCGGACCTTTAAGTCCTTGTTGAGAGTTTGACCCGTTGCACGTACCTGGCGCGGGTCATAGCATTGACCCATTTTAATACTTCGTAATATCAAGCTTTAGTTAAAAGCAAGGTAAATCCGTATGCTATTCTCTCTGTGAACACAAAACTCAACAATCGACATTAGTCATTATTGTCAAATGGCGACCATATCACCATTTGACCCATCTAGCGTAAATGACGATATTATCTTGTGAGATGGTATTTTATTTACCATCTCATCCATGTAACTCTTTTCAGTTTATACCGTATAATCATATTAATTAAAGATCATTTCTTAATTTGTTTATCCCCTTATAGCTCACGCCATCGGTTGTCTGTTTCTTATTCTATTTTCTATACTTTTACTCGTAACCAATTTACCTTTTTATCCTTTTTACCCATTATGGTTTACACCATAAGGTATATCTTTCAACACTCGTTGTTTATTTGTCGTCACATGGCCAACTTTCCATTTTTACCCCTTTATTACGACGAAAATGGTTTCTCACCATTTTCACTTATTCCGACCTGTATTATTCTGTGTCGGAACTTCTTATTTCAAATACTAATTTACCTTTTTCATAACCAATACAATTAGTAAGTGTTCTACTATAAGGGTGTAAGCTTCACTTACCTTGAAGTTCGATTATGCCTTTTTCCGCGTACTTGTTCCGTTTGGTCCGCTTCTTCTCAAGCCTCCACCTAGCTTTTCAAGCGTCAAACTATCATTTATCATTTGCAAAAATGGCTAGATTAGTCATGATTTATCAAGACTATCCCACATTACGAACTTTACACCAAATTTACCATTTGATCTTATTATGGGTCAGCTTGACTTTTTAAGAGTCAACTGTCTATTAGCATATGAAATGCGCAATTAAGTTCGACAAACTTGTTTAGGCCTTTTATCGATTATTCGGTAGGCGTCTTTTCTAGGCCACCGTTTTAAACCAAATTTCTCTATTATGTTCATACAATTTATATATCAATTTAACATAATTTCAATCATTGTATGCTAATCTATCAATCTCATACAAGAACTTGGGATTGTTTAATCACTATGAAACAACCCATTGCAGCATATATATGGAATTTACCCAAACATTAAACTTAGCCAAATACTTTAAACATTCATATACACATGATTATTTTAAGCATCTATCAACATGTGTTTAACATCAGTCTCATCATATCGTTAAACCCATTTCAAGTCATGTATGAACATTTATTCGAACCTCTAATTTGTTCAAATATCTTACACATACATACAAGTGTGATGATCATGAACACTTATATATTATCAATTTAATCATATAATCAAAACCTACTTCATAATCTACTTGTTAATATCTAACAAGTATTCTTACATCAAATGGTGCATAATTTCTTTAAGTCTAACGAAATCAAACATACACATACACTTAATTTCATCTTTGGATCATGATCCGACTATCTAATTGCAAATATTCTACTTGTTTCAAGTTATGATTTTCACCAATCTAAGTTTTGAGACATACCTTATGATCCCCTAATCAAGGTGACGATAATATGCGTTCATGCATCGATTTGGTGTCAAATTCCCCTTTCAATTTGGTGGTTCTTTGAAGAAACTTGGGTTTCCCTTGTTTTTTCTCCTGATCATCGACATATACACACACTAAGTGTGTGTATTATGTGTTAATAACTTGTTTTAATAAAACAAGTTTTCTTCCTTGGCAGCTTTTATCCCTCAAGTTTAGTTTTGATTATAAATGAGACTACAACTCATTGTCTTGTTATTTATATACATGTTATTAACTAGGTTAATTTGTTCATGGTTATTTTGTTTATAGTTTAACTTTCACCGCTAACGGTTCTTTTACCCGCTCTTTAATATTAACGTGGTTTGATTACCAAACTCGTTTTTGGGGTGTTACATAACCCACCCCCAACCCCCCCCCCCCCCCCACACACACACACAAAAAAAAAACAAAAACTAAACCCCTCAAAAACCTAACCCTATAAGCTAAACTAAACCCAAAACTTAAACCCCAAGGCTAAATTGCATGTTCAACATATAACATATAATGCACATTTGCACTACTAATTTATTTATTTTTTTAGAAAATAGTTTTTTTATACATTAAAAATAGCGATTTTTAATAAAAAAAACTGTAAAAAACAAAATTTGGCGTGTTTTTTAGGTATTTTCATATTTTTTAGTTTTCTCATTTATATCTAATTTTCTCATTATCATCTCCCTATATATATAAACCTAAGATGTTTTTTGAGAACAATACATGTCAATTATAAAAAAAATAACAAAATGACAATTTTGCCACTCATATGAGGACACATGATTGGGTGTAATCATGAAAGTGGATGTAGGTTATTATAAAGGACATGTGGTGTTCAAAAGTTTCAAATAAAGGACACTCGGTGTAATTTCTAAAGATAAATGACACACTATACAAGTTGATGTAAAAGTAAAGTACAAACCATGCAATTTACTCTATAATTTATAAACTTCTTATTATACCAATTTATATATTTTTCAAATATTCATATTGATAGATATTTCAACGAAGTTGTAATCCATTAATAAAGGCAAAGCTTTTAAAGTTTAAACATCTAGGTGTTTGAGAATGAGAGATTTTGAATTCAAATTCTACTTATAACATGTATTAAAAAAATTGCTGTTCAGAAAAAAATATAAGACAATTTCTTTATTAGATTAAGAGTATTAAGATTGATAGATATTGTTTTTAGAAAACACTTTTTTTAAGATTAAGAGTATTAAGATTCGCCGTAAATATCATCAATATTTGTGGATTTGAAGAATATAATTGCAGGATTTTCTTTTTCTTTTATGTTGGGATTACGGCGTATCTTGTTTTCTATTCACGGTAAAAGAGTTTGCTTTTCAATATATATCAGGGAATATTTCATAAAGTAAAAAAAATATGGGGAATTTCCATCCATATACTTCGAGACACGCCTACGAGAATATTGTGGACCAATAAACAATCCTGCATCTAAATAAAAAAAAAATTAATATCATCATATACTTCAATGAACATACAATCAAAACATCTTTGATTCTTATACGACTTTGTATAACAAATTATGCAAATCATGCGCTAAGCTGAATATTTATCATTTATTTTATAAGATGTATATCTATGTTTCAGTTACTTTTACATACTACTCATAATATAATTTCATAAAAATTAAATTGAGTGAACCAATTAAAATAAATCACTATCATTACTTTTGCTAAAAAAACTAAAATGATTGAAAAACTATCATTTTAAACTAGGGCAATATTGTAATCTTTTAGGATAAATGAGCGTGTGTCAGGCAGCCGCCTGGTACAAATAAAAATTACACCAAGCCAACCAACTAAAACAAAACACTACCATAATTTTGTCAAAAAAAAATAAAAAAACACTAAAACGATTGCATGTCTGTAATTTTATACCGTGGCAAAATCTTAATTTGATAAGGAATAAAAAAAACAAAAAAAGGCAAAACTATCGTAATTTAGCTGAAGGCAAAATCATAGTTTGACTAGTAGAACAAAAAACAAAACCAATGATAAAACTGTAAATTTAAACGGCAAAACAGTAGTTTGACTAGTAGAAGAAAAAAACCAATAATAAAAATGTAAATTTAAATGGGGCAAATTCGTAATTTGGCTGAATCAAGAGAAAAAAAACCCACCAATAGCCGGTTGCCACAAAGGTGACAGCTTACATACTACTCATAATACCATCTAAAAAAATATCGAGTTAACCAACTAAAATATATCGCTACCATACTTTTGCTAAAAAAACTTAAATAATGGAAAAACTATCATTCTAAACTGGGGCATAATTGTATTTTTTTAGGACAAATGATCGTGTGCTAGGTAGCCGCTTGCCACAAATAAAAATTACACCAAGCCAACAAACTAAAACAAAACACTACCATAGTTTTGTAAAAATAAATAAATAAAAAGTACTAAAACGATGACATGTCTGTAAATTTACACTTGGGCAAAATTGTAATTTGATAAGGAAACAAAAACAAAGGCAAAACTACCGTAATTTGAACTGAAGGCAAAATCATAGTTTGACTAGTAAAAGAAAAAAAACCAAAACCAATGATAAAACTGTAAATTTAAATGGTGCAAAATCATAGTTTGACTAGTAGAAGAAAAAAAACCAATAATAAAAATGTAAATTTAAACGGGGCAAATTCGTAATTTGGCTAAACCAAGAGAGAAAAAAACCCCACCAATAGCCGGCTGCCACAAAGGTGACAGCTTACATACTACTCTTAGTACCATCTCAAAAAAGTTATATCGAGTCAATCAATTAAAATAAAACACTACCATACTTTTGCTAAAAAAACTAAAATTATGGAAAAACTATAATTTTAAACTGGGGGCACAATTGTAAATTTTCAGGACAAATGAGCGTGTGCCAGACAGCCGTTTAGCACAAATAATAATTACACCAATCCAATCAACTAATACAAAACACTATCATAGTTTTGTCAAAAGTAAAAAAAACACTTAAACGATGGCATATCTTTAATTTTACAATGGGGCAAAATCGTAATTTGATAAGGAAAAAACCAAGGCAAAACTAAGGGGCAAAATCATAGTTTGAATAGTAGAAGAAAAAAAGAAAACAAATCATAAAACTATAAATTTAATCAGGACAAAATCATAGTTTGACTAGTAGAAGAAAAAAAATCAATAATAAAAATGTAAATTTAAACGGGGCAAATTCGGAATTTGGCTGAACCAAGAGAGAAAAAACCCGCCAATAGCTGGCTGCCACAAAGGTGACAGCTTACATACTACTCATAATACCATCTCAAAAAAATTATATCAAGTCAATCAACTACAATAAAACACTACCATACTTTTGCTAAAAAAAACTAAAATGGTGGAAAAACTATCATTTTAAATTGGAGGCAAAATTGTAATTTTTCAAGACAAATGAGTGTGTGCCAGGCAGCCGCTTAGCACAAATAAAAATTACACCAAACCAAACAACTAAACAAAACACTACCATAGTTTTATAAAAAAATAAAAAAAAAACACTAAAACAATGGCATGTCTGTAATTGTACATTGGGCAAAATCGTAATTTGATAAGGAAAAAAACAAAAACACAGGCAAAACTATCGTAATTTGAGCTGAAGGCAACATCATAGTTTGACAAGTAGAAGAAAAAAAAAACAAAACTAATGATAAAACTGTAAATTTAAACGGAACAAAATCATAGTTTGACAAGTAGAAGAAAAAACCAATAATAAAAATGTAAATTTAAACGGAGCAAATTTATAATTTGGCTAAACCAAGAGAGAAAAAACCACCAATAGGGGCTGCCACAAAGGTGACAGCTTACATATTACTTATAATGCCATCTCAAAAGAATTAAATCGAGTCAACCAATTAAAATAAAGTACTACCATATTTTTGCTTAAAAAACTAAAATGATGCAAAAACTATCATTTTAAACTGGGGGCAAGATTATAATTTTTCAGGACAAATGAGCGTGTGCTAGGCAGCCGCTTGACATAAATAAAAATTACACCAAGCCAACCAACTAAAACAAAACACTTCCATAGTTTTGTCAAAAAAAAACACTAAAACGATGGCATGTTTGTAATTTTACACTAGGGCAAAATTGTAATTTGATAAAGAAAAAAAACAAAGGCACAACTATCGTAATTTGAGTTGAAGGCAAAATCGTAGTTTGACTAATAGAAGAAAAAAACGAAACAAATGATAAAAACTGTAAATTTAAACGGAGTAGAATCGTAGAATGATTAGCAGAAGAAAAGGACCAGTAATAAAAATGTAAATTTAAACAGCGTAAATTCGTAATTTGATTGAACAAAAAGAGAAAAAAAAAACCCACGAATAGCCAGCTGCCACTAAGGTAACAACTACTATTCCTCACCATGGAGTTTGTAAATATATAATAAATATGTAAATGTAAACGGGGCAAATTCATAGTTTTGCTGAACAACTGAGAAAAAAAACCACCAATAATCGGCTGCCACTAAGGTAACAACTACTATTCCCCAGTATGGAGTTTGTAAATATACAAAACCCCACCATGGAGTTTATAAATATATAATAAAAATGTAAATGTAAACGGGGCAACTTCGTAGTTTGGCTGAATAACAGAGAAAAAAACCCACCAATAACCAGCTACCACTTAGGTAACAACTACTATTCCCCACCATTGAGTTTGTAAATATATAAAATATATAAAATTATGCAACTCAAAATTCATTAAATAATGTAATATTTTACTTTCCTAATATTTCTTATATTTTTTAATGATTAATATTACTTCTTTCTAGCAATAATCTTAAACTATTTTTATTCAAAGTTTAAACTATGACCTACTATTTTTTTTCAGGTTTGGACGAAACCTCCCTCTTAAGACTTTGGGGTGTGGATGTGGCTTTTGAGCGTTAATATCCCTTCAATGCCCGCTGCTCCACCCGGGTTGACATTGGGTATGGCGTTGCTCCTTTAGCGTGGGGCGCGGTGACAGGGTGACATGGCTGACTTTGGTTGACTGGTCCCATTTTGCTGACTTTGATTAGCTACTTAGTAAAAAAAATCCACATAGCTGGCCACACCAAGCTAAATCACACTACACCACATCCCTAGTCTTTAAGTACTACCTTAGAGATTCTACCCCTTCACTACATGTCAAACAATGCATCTAATCTAAGCCCCTCCACACCCATCGTCATCCTCCGTTCTAATAGGAATGTGCGGGCATTCATAACCTTTCATTTTTAAAGATTTATCATTATATATATTCTAATATAGAAAGACTATAAGTGGGGTTTTCTTTTCAATTTTTCATGTAATGTCAACCACAACCCAATGAAAAAAATCATAATTAACTTTAAATATGTATTTATGAGTAATTAAATGCATTTCATAACCTTTCATTTTTATAGATTTATCATTTTATATATATTCTAATATAGAAAGACTATAAGTGGGGTTTTCTTTTCAATTTTTTATGTAATGTCAACCAAAACCCAATGAAAAAAAATCATAATTAACTATAATTAACTTTAAATATGTATTTATGAGTAAATTAATGTATTATATATTTATTGCAGTTCATCACATACCTTTAGCAACATCTAAATTTGAAAATTTGAAGGTTTTGGGCAAATGAAAACCTTTAGGAACACCTAAATTTGAAGGTCTTAGTTTCAAATCTTACGGATGACAAAATTAAAAATTAGTTACGCTGATGATCAACCTAAACTAACCTGACCCACCAAATTCGACATGTAGTAGAACGCGGCTTGTTTTGAACCCCCCCCCCCCCCCCTAATACCCTCGATCATCTACCTTCTAGGCAGATCATTAGTCATTGCACGCATGATATAGGAAGACATAACAGATTGCACATAATTAAAAACATATCATTAAACATAAACATAAACATAACCATATAAAGCTTCAAGCTTTGCATTACCATCAAACCATGTCATTCGAGCAACACGATATAAAAGCATGTGTTCAAACAGTGTATAAACATATTTACAAACTTTTAAAACTACCGCGTTACCCAGGTACAAACTTATTTGTCATTATTATGGTCTTCGTCATCATCATCAATGGTTTCTAGTAGCCTCCTTGTATAAAAGCGTTCAACCGATCAAGTTCTTCCCTGTGCTCACTTACAACCGCACGAACCACGTCTCCAATGGAAACCATGCCCAGCATACCCTTTTCACCAACCACGGGAATGTGTCTGATACGATTATCTATCAAAGATTAAACATGACAACTTCATATTAGAGGCGGGAATTTCAATCGTTTACTCATGAATCATACATTTCAGTTACGGTTCACCCCTAACGGGTCATATCAAAAAGTTGAAGTTTTATGACATTTGACTTATATTGAAAATTTTCTCAAGACTGTTGACCTAGGTCAAGCTATGCTATTACTAGGTGGTATACCTGTCATTAGCTGCATTGCTTTCAAGACTTTGGTATCGGAAGAGACTGTGATAAGCTTGTTCTATTACCATAAAAAATAAATGGATTAATAACCCAATCCGCTAAAAACAAAATCAGAAGTAAATGGGACACATAATAATATATTCCATACCTCTTCGGTCATGATATCTCCAACCTTAGTTGACTTGGATGATCTTCCCTGAACAATGATTTTCCTGAGGTAATCTGAAGAAATACAGCGCGTTTTAACATTTTTTTAACCGAAGTAGTATAATTTTATAAATTTACTTCTCCTATCAATATTGTGAAAAATAATAATAGTAGTAATAATAATTCAAATAATCACCTCTTTCTGTGATAATTCCAGCAACCGATTTCTCCCCAGGTTTAACCACCACCAATGCTCCAACATTGTGTTGTGTCATCTGCAATTTATATACCCATTTTGTCATCGTATTAAACACACACAATTCATACACAAAAGCATATATACACATACCGACTTGACTGCTTCATACACAGAATCCTCAGTGGTGCACCAAAGCCACGAGCCATCATCACTTTTCCCTTTCGATTTCAGAATATCTGAAATTTTGGTTTTTTCAAAACCATGTTCTTCCATACGAGCAGCAGAAGCTGACTCGTGTCTAACAAGAGTTTGTGCAAGTGGGTTGACCAAACGAATGTGTTGTAGAACCGCATTCTTCACAATGCTTCCATTTGATATGAAAGATCCAATTGCTCTTTGCATTTTTACCTACTGCAAATGACTAGAATCAAATGTCTGAATCAAGAGTTTAGATACACACACGCGCACACCGCATATATACGCTGGTTTAAGTCTATACAACATAAATGAAAAACCTTTCATCTAATACAAAATCAGTGAAATCAAACAAACTTAACTAAAAGAGTTTATCGCAATGGAAACTGAAATGTAACAAGCTTTCACCAATTGTCATTGTATGTAATGATGAACTATGAATTTTTTTACTTTAATGTAACAAACTTTACTTTCGCTGCCATTTGACAAGGTAGCCACAAAATCCGCCACATCAGCAAAAACCTGTCCACATGGCGGTTAACTTGGCAAAAATGGCCATAAGTCAAATTCCAAGTCAAACAGTATCGAAGCAACAGTTGACTTGGCGAGAACAGTTCATTTCATGATTACAACTAATAAGCGGAACAATTTTCTTAAATCACCAAAGGTTGATAAATTACTTCAACCATTCAACTAATAAGCAAACTCTATTTCTGCAATCTAATCTCAAAACCAGAGTAATTGCTTACAAGTAGTGAGGTTCCACAAGTTCAGACCAAAATCATAACCCTAGCTGATACATAAACTCGTAAAATCAATTCACTATGCGATGATCATGTAACTGAATTGAGTAAAATCAGATTGTAACAAGCTTTCACCAACTGTCATTTTTATGTAATGAACTATGACGTTTATACTTTAATGTAACAAACTTTAGTTTTCATTGCCATCTGTCAAGGCGGCCACATAATATCAGCAAAAAAAACCGTCCACACGGCGGTTGACTTGACGAAAATCGGCCATAGGTCAACTTCCAAGTCAAACAACAGCATCAAAGTAAAGTTTGCAACATCAAAAGGTAATAAATTATACCTCATTTCATAACTACAACAAATAAATAGAAAACTGATATTAAATCATCCAAGGTTAACAGATTATTTTAAGCATTCAACTAAGACGCAATCATAACCCTAGATCTAGCAGATGATGATCTCAGATCAATATTAAATACTAGCAACTCAAAACACATTAAATCAAAACCCTAAGCAAATCAAAACACATTAAATTAAAACCCTAACTAATACATATACGCGATGATCGTGTAACAGAATTGAGTACAATCAGATCGTAGACCTAATTGATTAGGTGAAACAGTGGATGATAACATCGATTGCAGTGAAAATTAAACGAAAATAATAGCGTAACTTTGTAGCAGATAAAGAGATGAACCTGAATAATGGCCGTTGATTAGTGATTACAGAGAGTGTGACATTAGGGCAGTATGTAGTATTTAGTAGCCAAGATGGAGACATTGCAACGTGTAGAGTGTGACGTTTTGGGGACCAAAGTGGTACCCTTTCATCTTTTGTTTTAATGGACATATATTGGGTAAGGTTATTGTGAGAAAATTTAAAAGTGTGAGAAGGGTAAGAAAAAACCATTAGATTAAAAATCTAATGGTTGAGATCATAGTGACATTATTGTAAATAAAGTGTCAAACAATTAAAACTGAGTGGAGCATTTAGGGGTGTTTTAGACATTTTAACCAAATTCAAAACAGAAACCGTATCGACTCCCCAACAATCACAATCAGGACTTCGAAAGTTACGGAGGTTATTCAGGAAAACAGTCTTCAATAGCAGTTGTAATCGCAAAATCACTCTGCACAAATGGAGAAAATTAAGGCACCGTTACCGGAAGAAGGAGACGAAGACGCAGACTCCGTCGATGGGGAACCTGCAAAATCAAATACAGGTATGTAATGTGAAACGAAAGCAGAGTGTTTTTAGTCGTATTTAAACATTTTATTGTGATATTGCTGATTCATTTAGTTGGTATGATTAGGGTTTTCGATAAGTTGCTTAATTTCAACCTGATGAAACTATTTTGGTGTTTTTCAATGACTTACTAAGGTTTTGGTTTTATTTTTATCAATGGAGTTCGATTTAAGCCATATTGATAAAAAACAAATCTGCATTGTATGATTTAGGGATTAAGTTTTATGGTGTCTTTAAGAGTTTGTGGTGTTTTTATAAATTGTTACTTTGGGTATTGGTTTACGTTAGGGTTTACCTATTAGGGTGTTATAAAAGATCAATGGTGTTATTTTTGTAGTCAGTAAACTCATGGTTTACAACTTATTTTAGAATATTGTATGTGTTGGTGTTTTTAAATGTTTGTGGTGTTTTTATAAATTGTTAGTTTGGGTTTTGGTTTACGTTAGGGTTTACCAATTAGGGTGTTATAAAAAATCAATGGTGTTATTTCTGTAGTCTGTAAACTCATGGTTTACAACTTATTTTATAAATTGTTAGTTTGGATTTTGGTTTCTGTTTGGTTTACATATTAGGGTGTTATTTACAGGCAATTGTGCTTTTACGTATACTGTGGTGTTCTTTTATCTATTAGGGTGTTATTTAATGAGTTGTATTCGTTCAACAAAACTTCTGTGGGTGTCTTCAATGAGTTTGCTGCATTCTAAGACTTGGGGTTTGTCTGTTAGAGAGTACTATTAGGGAGTTATTTAATGAGGTGTATGCATTCATCAAATACTGATGTGGTGTTTCCGAGTAGTTACTGTACTTTTTGGTGTTATTTACCATATATGGGGTTCGTAAAATAAGTTGTATTCATTGAAACAAAAAAATGCATCACAAAACTTAGGGTTTATCTGTGAATATGGATTTTGGTTTCTGTGGGCGTATTCAATAAGTTATGCTGTTTTTTGTGTTCATTCAAACAAAACTGCATTCCAGTACTTGGTGTTTGTCTGTTTGGTTGGGTTTTGGTTTCTACACTTGTTCCTGTTATAGCTTACCTGTTAGGGGTGTTATTTAGTGAGTTGCAGTCATTCAACAAACACTGCGGTGGGGTGTCTTCAATGAGTTCTTTATTTTTGTTTTTAATCGTGATTTGTCTCTTACCTGGTGTTATATGACATTTGTTTCAATAACTTGGTTATATACATTTGTTTTAATAACTATGGTTATAATACATTTTGTTGCACGTGTATACTATGCAGTTAGGAAAAGCCATCGGCTACGAACAAAAATGTACCGCTCCAAATACAAGAACACACAAGAGACTGCTATCGTCTGTTCGGATTCAGATGGAGAGGGATATGAGAAACAACGTGCCCCCGCCAGGGAAATGCCGCCACAGCCAGAACCATGTACAACACTAATAGTGCCACCGCCAGGGAAGCAATTCAAATCAACTGCAAGATGGTTGGTTGCAGGAACTAACACAAACGGTATGCAATTTATCGTTGAACATTATATTGAGCTAAATGTCTATACTATGCGTTATTACTAATAGTATGTTTGTTTAATGTAGAATCAAAGTTAACCATAAAGAAGTCTGAGAAGGTGATTTCAAAGCCATCGTCTGATCCGGACGATGACTTTGTTGACACCCCACCAGGAAAACGAAGGAAGTCGCTAGCAAAAAAATCACCGATTCATGCAAAACGGCAAATACACTCACAACCTTACAAGCCCTATACAGGAACAAAAATTAGGCCAAAAGTTTCAATCGACAATTTGTTGAATCTAACAGGTGTAACATTTGTCGAAAAACGGGTTTTCGAAACCCGCTTCGTTTAATAACCGAACAATCAGTTTTAAATTTTTGTTGATCATTTATGGCTTATTTTGATTTTAAACGATTCATAATTAATCAACAAATTAGAAGATATAAATTATAATTGTAAAAATATAAAAATAAATTAATTAAAAAGGAAAACCGGCTGCCGGGAGTCGAACCCGGGTCAGCCGGAAATCCCCCAAAGACTTAACCTTCACACCATCAACCGCTCCGCGACTTTGATTTTCTGATATCATATTGAATCAATTAATTCAAATAATAAGGCACGGAAGTCAAATCAGTCAAAAATGCGCCCAATTAGCAGTCGCCGGAAATCCCGACGACTTCGCCAATAATTTATGTTTCCGTTCAAGATAACCGAAGAATTAACTCTAACGACGGTTATAACCGACGACTGAACCCGCGACATCAGTCGTAACCGCCGGAGAACGGCTGACTTCGAATTGAGACCGAATTCAGACCCCATACATCTCGATACTACTCTATAAATTCACCCACAATTCACCGGAAACCTTTTTGCTCACAAATCGCACCTTTTCTCGACAAAAATTCAATCGCCGGAAAAAAACTGTAAGTCCCCGGAAAACCGAGACTCACATCCACACGGTAATTCTTTCAACCCTTTCTGTTTCAATCATTCGAATAATCTGTCACTAACACAACTCCACCATCAGAAGCAATCCCAGTCAACGTTCGTCGAAATCCCAACCTTCGCCGGAAATTTTCTGAAACTTCCGAAATCACATTGAGAGCTGGTATGATCTTTCCAACTCCTATTAAACTTTAATTAAGTATCTCAACTTCGTAATAATCGAACAGAATTTGTTATTTGATGTCGACAGCCGGAGTTCACTTTCAGAACCGACGGACTCTGCCGGAATTCTGTGAACAACGCTGATCGGTATATCTTTTTCCCCCAAACCCTTTCCATTCGTTACCCTTAAGTTACTTATAAAGTTTAAAAACCAGATAAGGCATAAACCAGACCAAACAGTCGGACCTTATTTTTCTGGGTAAAATCTAACGAAGAAGACGAAGTCGGATTGTATCATAAGATTAATTAAAATCGGTTTTATAAACGGGTTAGACACACAGTCCAGCGGTGGACTGTGTGCACACATAACACCTGCGACGCGAGTTCGAATCCTGTCCCAGCTTTACTCGCTCGAAATAAAAATTTGCCTTTTTAACTGAACCGGGTTGACTCACAGTCCATGTTAAGTATAATAAAAACCGAGCTAATAACCAGGTGAGACACACAGTCCAGCGGTGGACTGTGTGTACGCTAACCCACAGGTCCCGGGTTCGAGACCTGTGGTCAGCACCGGTCCGATACGTTTAAAATCTTTTTAGAAATAAATAATTTTCGGATTAAATTAAATAGTATATAAGTATAATTAAAAACAAAATTATTTCGGGTTAGACACGTAGCTCAGTTGGTAGAGCTGCGTGCACGCATACGAGAGGTCACGAGTTCGAACCTCGCTCAGTGCAACAATATAACCGACCGAACCGGTCAACGGTCAACGGTCAAAGTCAAAAAGTCAACTTTTTTTATTATTTTTATTTATTTATTTAATCTAAAAATCAATTAAAAATACTTGGAAATAACATTTTTAAAGTTAGAAAGTAGCCTTAAACTCACAAAAATATACCCAAAAATCCTATTAAAATAGTTAATAAAATCCACATACTTACCGTACCTTTTCGTTATTTATTTGGTTAGTTATCTCTCGTCGATCAATCCCCTAAACTCGTGCGCATTCAACATCTTCAAACAAACGCACCCAATGTGAGTGAATCTCTACCAATTCCCCGTTTTAATCACATTTTGGGGTGTATCATGTGTCGTTATTTATTTAATATAATTTAACATTTGTGCATCCATCATGTTCATGATCAAATGTGTATTCAATGTGTATCCATTGTTTGTGTGGTTGAAGTTTAGATTAATTTTATCATTTCAGTACATACATTTCATAGGCCGCCGCTCCCCATTACCTATGAGCGTGAGCTGTTCCCCATTACCTATGAGCGTGAACCAGGCGTTGCCAACATAAGATCGGCTCCGTTTGATTGAGCCTTGATCTCACATACATTTGCATACGCCGTCCGTTCCCCATTACCTATGAGCGTGAACGGGACGTTGCCAACCTATACATTGTCATTCTTATTTTATGCTTAAGCAAGGTGGTTTGTGATTGTTATGCCTATATACATTTGCTCATATATGATTGTTGCACAATTTTTCCTAAATTAAATATCAATAATAAATCATTAACAAATGTTTTTAACAAGGTTCACTCGCCAACTTTTGTTGACCCAAAATTTCCCATTTTTACACATGATACAGGTGATCAAGTTGAAGCAAGAAACATATAGGGCGGCTTAGAAGAATAAACCAGTTTAGATTATGGATTTGTTTTAGTTAATTTTCCTTTCCATGTATTGTGTGAATTTGACTTGGAATATTGAAATGTAATTTGGATTTAATAAATATGAAACATATTAGTAAACATCATGAGCTTTGGTGATAACCCAATTATGCCCCGACTCTTATTCCGCTGCGGGTCGGGGTGTGACAGATTGGTAGCAGAGCCATGACTATAGGGATATAGGATAGGTTATTAGACCCTTAGAGCCTATACTATAGTTGCTTAGAAAATTTAAATTTTTGTGTGTTACATGCAAAATTCATGATGTTTGTATGCTTTATGTTTATTGTTACATTCAATGTTATGCAAGCATATTCATAAGTATATACTATCATATAATGCTTATCATGAACCATACTCTTATAACATATCATATCCATGAAAGCACACACCACATCATTTTCATGATTGCTTTACAATGATTTGTGTATTTTCAAATCTCATCAAAGTGAGTTCTCATGACGGGCATGTAGTAACTGGAAGGGTACCAGTACCGGTAGTCGGAACGTCCTGTCTAGGCTTGGCATTCGTATAAATCCAAAATAAAGGACCAGTTTGCCTACTTGGGGACTAACGATGAGAGTACGAAGTACCTATTAGGCCAAAGCATGCTATACCAAACGTCGTGTGAGCTAACCCCACTTTGAGTTGTCATTATGTCTACACCTGGACACATTCCGACCATACATCTTGTAAACATATTTTGTGGTTTTCATTCGGGTCATGCGGGTGTTAAATCGCCAATACTAATGTGAATCCTACCAAGCCAATAGTCATGGGGGCCCACATGACTATACAGGTGAAGGTATGGGGGACATTTGAGGCCCAACATGAGCTAACCTAAGACATCCTATGGATGTGGTTGCATTATTGATATTTATGTTAATTTCATTTTTTTTTGACACATGACCCCTAAACACTCCATAAACTCACCATCTTCCTATGTATATTCCTGTAGATGTCGGGTAGGCAGCTACGTGGAGGACGAAAGTCAGGAAGGTCAAACGAACGCTTGGCCACTCAAATAGCAAAACAAATGGCCGCAGTACTTCCTGATATTGTAGTTCAAGTTCAGCAAGCTCTCACTGCAAATCCTGTCAACCCACCAAATCAAGGGGATCAAAACATCGACAACCCCTCCTCCAAGAAGTGCTCCTACAAGCACTTCAAGTCTTGTGATCCCCCAAAGTTCGAAGGGACCGAAGGTGTCACCGCTCTCCTCCACTGGTTTGAGGAAATGGAAAACACTTTCCTAAATTGCGATTGTCCCGAGGATCGCAAGGTACGTTACGCAACCGGGAGATTATTTGGGGTAGCCCTGACCTGGTGGAACACCGAGAAGGGTAAGAGAGGAGTAGAAGACGCGATGGCCTTAACTTGGGAAGAGTTAAGGGAAATAATGACAAAACGCTTCTGCCCAAGAAGCAAACTCAAGAAGTTGGAAGACGAATTCCACTCGCTGAAGCAAAAGGAAGGGATCACACTTCCTACAACAAAAGATTTCTTGAGCTGAACCAGATGGTTCCTAACTTGTTCACCCCCGTGTACCGTTTGGTGGAACACTATATTCGAGGCCTTCCCTCGAAGATTCAAGACTCAGTCCTCAGCACTTCGCCTGCAACCCTCGAAGCCGCCATGGAATTAGCCACCGAACTTACCGAGAACCGCATCAGAAACGGTAAGTTCAAAGAGGAGAAAAAGAAAGCCCCCGTTGAGGGCCAAACTTCCAACCACCCCACCTCATCCTCAAAATTTTCAAACAAGAGGAAGCGAAATACCAGAAATTTTGCCGTCACTCAAACAAATTTCCCCATCCCTGTTGCACCCATCACACAAGTTACTCCTTCACCCGCATCATACAAACGGCAATACTCTGGTCCTTACCCAAAGTGCACCCGTTGTCAATACCATCACTCCCTCGAATACCCCTGTCAATATTGCACCAGCTGTGGCCGTGCAGGTCACACCATCCAAGCCTGCCGCTCACTGCAACGAATGAACCGCAACCAACCCACAACTCAAACCCACCATCAAATAATGGGTCAAACCCAACAACCTCTACTACCACCACCAACACAACATACAACCCAAACCTACTATCAACCCAACTACCCCATGATGCAACCCATGCGGGCTTGCTACAATTGTGGTGACCCAAACCACTTTAGAAACACGTGTCCACGCTTGGTGAACATCATACATGCTCAAGCTCAAGCGAATCCGGTGAACCAAGCTAACCAAGCTCCTCCACCTGCTAGAGGAAGAGCATTTAACATCAACGCCAACTAAGCTAGAGCCGACAACAACGTGGTTAACGGTACGTTTCTCGTCAATGGTAGTTATGCATCCGTGTTATTTGATACTGGCGCGGATAAGAGTTTTGTGTCCTTAGAATTTGAACCCATCCTCAATCAAACTCGTGACAAACTTATGGAATCCATAACGGTAGAAGTTGCTGACGGAAAACCAGTCTCATTAAACTCCATTATCCGAAACCGTACCTTAACTCTAAACGATCACGATTTTCCTGTTGACCTCATTCCTATGAAGTTGGGAAGTTTTGACATCATAATCGGCATGGATTGGCTCAGCCAACAGCAGGCTGAAGTAGTATGCCGTGAGAAGTTCATTCGCATTCCTCTTGCAGACGGGCAAACTCTACGAATCTTTGGAGAAACCCCTTCGAAAGGACTCAAGCTGATGTCCTGTCTTCAAACCCAAAAATATCTCCGCAAGAATTATGTAGCATTTCTAACCCACGTTGTCAAGAAGGGAGACAAAGAGAAGAAACTCGAAGATATACCCGTAGTGAAGGAATTCCCGCAAGTTTTTCCCGACGACATCGTCGGACTTCCTCCCAAGAGAGAAGTCGAATTCCGCATCGACCTTATACCTGGCGCTACACCCGTCGTGAAATCCCCTTATAGGTTAGCCCCATCCGAGATGCAAGAGCTGGCCAGTCAGTTGCAAGAACTGACCGACAAGGGATTCATACGTCCTAGCTCATTGCCTTGGGGTGCACCTGTTCTGTTTGTAAAGAAGAAAGATGGGACGTTTCGCATGTGTATCGATTACAGGGAACTCAACAAATTAACGGTCAAAAATCGCTATCCTCTACCTCGCATCGATGATCTCCTAGACCAACTCCAGGGTGCCACTTGTTTTTCAAAGATCGACCTTCGTTCCGGCTATCACCAACTCAGAGTACATGAAGAAGACGTCCCAAAGACCGCCTTCCGAACTCGTTATGGTCACTATGAATTCATGGTTATGCCATTTGGTCTAACCAACGCTCCAGTCGTCTTCATGGACTTAATGAACAGAGTTTGCAAACCCTATCTTGATCGCTTTGTTATAGTCTTCATCGACGATATTCTCATTTACTCAAAGTCTAAGACTGATCATGAACGACACCTTCGACTCATCCTCACACTCTTGAAGACCGAAAAGCTTTACGCTAAATTCTCCAAATGCGAATTTTGGTTAAAAGAAGTACAGTTCCTTGGTCATGTCGTCAATGACAAGGGAATTCATGTCGACCCCGCAAAGATCAAAGCAGTACAAGAATGGCAAGCGCCACGTACCCCAACCGAAGTACGATCTTTCCTTGGGTTGGCTGGTTACTATCGTCGTTTCATATCGAATTTCTCTCGTATCGCTGTACCACTCACGGCTTTGACACATAAAGGAAAACCCTTCGCATGGGGACCTAAACAAGAAGAAGCCTTCCAAACCCTTAAGCAAAAGCTTTGTGACGCTCCTATTCTCACACTCCCCGAAGGTTGCGATGACTTTGTAGTGTATTGAGACGCATCAGGATAGGGATTAGGCTGTGTTTTAATGCAAAGGGGAAAAGTGATAGCCTATGCTTCTAGGCAGCTCAAAACTCATGAGAAGAACTACACTACTCACGACCTAGAACTTGGAGCCGTTGTGTTCGCTCTTAAGATATGGAGACATTACCTCTATGGTACCAAGTGTGAGATTTACACTGACCACAAGAGCCTCCAACATATCTTTAACCAAAAGGAGTTGAATATGAGGCAACGAAGATGGGTCGAACTTCTTAATGACTACGACTGTGAAATTCGGTATCATCCTGGCAAAGCAAATGTGGTGGCCGATGCACTCAGTCGAAAGGGTTATGTGAACTCCATTCGCCTTCTATGTTCGCAAATCATGACCAACATCAAAGACCAAATCCGAGAAGCTCAACATGTTTCCATAACAGAATACGACATACGCAATGAGTTATCTTGTGGAGCAGAACTTAAACTCGAAACGAAATCTGACGGCATTCTGTATTATCTCGATCGCATATGGATTCCTGATCAAAACAACCTTCGCGATACCCTCATGAAAGAGGCGCACAAAACACGATACTCCGTACACCCAGGAGCCGACAAGATGTATCAGGACCTTCGATACACCTACTCGTGGCCTGGCATGAAGAAGGATATTGCTGTTTTTGTTTCCAAGTGCCTTACCTGTTCAAAAGTGAAAGCTGAACACCAACGACCCTCAGGACTTCTGGTCCAACCTGAAATACCTGTATGGAAGTGGGAAAACATAACCATGGACTTCATTACTGGGTTACCTCGCACTCCTGGTGGGTACGACACTATATGGGTAATCATTGATCGTCTTACAAAATCAGCTCACTTCATTCCGATTCGCGAAGACTTCAAAAATGAGAAACTAGCTCTTATCTACATCAGTGAGATTGTAAGCCATCATGGTGTACCGTTAAGCATTATATCAGATCGTGATGGTCGTTTCACTTCACGAACATGGCAAGCTGTACAAGCCGCTTTGGGTACACGATTAGATCTCAGCACCGCTTATCATCCCCAAACTGATGGTCAATCTGAACGCACTATTCAAACTCTTGAAGACATGCTTCGGGCATGTGTCATAGACTTCAAAGGGAATTGGGACGCTCACCTACCATTAGTTGAATTTTCGTACAACAACAGCTTTCATTCAAGTATCGGCATGGCACCTTTTGAAGCATTATATGGTCGTAAGTGCCGATCACCAATATGTTGGCACGAAATTGGAGAAGCTCAAATCACCGGTCCAGAATTAATACAAGAAACAACTGACAAGATTCATCAAATCCGAAACAACCTTTTAGCGGCACAAAGTCGTCAAAAGAGCTATGCTGACAAGCGACGAAAGCCCTTGGAGTTTAACGTTGGCGATCAAGTACTTTTAAAAGTATCGCCGTGGAAGGGAGTAGTTCGTTTTGGCCAAAAAGGCAAGCTAGCACCACGTTACGTAGGTGCTTTCAAGATACTCGAAAGGGTAGGACCTGTAGCCTACAAGCTTGACCTACCGGAGGAACTCAACAGAATTCATCCCACATTCCACGTATCGAACTTGAAGAAGTGCCTCGCCGATGAAAATCTCCATATTCCTCTAGAAGACATTCAAGTCGATGAATCTATGCATTTTATTGAGAGACCAGTAGAAATTATGGACTTCGGGGAAAAACGTTTAAGAAGAAGCTGCATCAAAATTGCCAGGGTACGCTGTGAGTCGAAACGAGGACCTGAGTTTACATGGGAACGCGAAGACTCAATGCGCGAGAAATACCTACACCTTTTTCCTGTAACCACCACTACTTAAATTTCGGTACGAAATTTCTAAAAGTAGGGGATACTGTAACATTTGTCGAAAAACGGGTTTTCGAAACCCGCTTCGTTTAATAACCGAACAATCAGTTTTAAATTTTTGTTGATCATTTATGGCTTATTTTGATTTTAAACGATTCATAATTAATCAACAAATTAGAAGATATAAATTATAATTGTAAAAATATAAAAATAAATTAATTAAAAAGGAAAACCGGCTGCCGGGAGTCGAACCCGGGTCTGCCGGAAATCCCCCAAAGACTTAACCTTCACACCATCAACCGCTCCGCCACTTTGATTTTCTGATATCATATTGAATCAATTAATTCAAATAATAAGGCACGGAAGTCAAATCAGTCAAAAACGCGCCCAATTAGCAGTCGCCGGAAATCCCGACGACTTCGCCAATAATTTACGTTTCCGTTCAAGATAACCGAAGAATTAACTCTAACGACGGTTATAACCAACGACTGAACCCGCGACATCAGTCGTAACCGCCGGAGAACGGATGACTTCGAATTGAGACCGAATTTAGACCCCATACATCTCGATACTACTCTATAAATTCACCCACAATTCACCGGAAACCTTTTCGCTCACAAATCGCACCTTTTCTCGACAAAAATTCAATCGCCGGAAAAAAACTGTAAGTCGCCGGAAAACCGAGACTCACATCCACACGGTAATTCTTTCAACCCTTTCTGTTTCAATCATTCGAATAATCTGTCACTAACACAACTCCACCATCAGAAGCAATCCCAGTCAACGTTCGTCGAAATCCCCACCTTCGCCGGAAATTTTCTGAAACTTCCGAAATCACACTGAGAGCTGGTATGATCTTTCCAACTCCTATTAAACTTTAATTAAGTATCTCAACTTCGTAATAATCGAACAGAATTTGTTATTTGATGTCGACAGTCGGAGTTCACTTTCAGAACCGACGGACTCTGCCGGAATTCTGTGAACAACGCTGATCGGTATATCTTTTCCCCCCAAACCCTTTCCATTCATTACCCTTAAGTTACTTATAAAGTTTAAAAACAAGATAAGGCATAAACCAGACCAAACAGTCGGACCTTATTTTTCTGGGTAAAATCTAACGAAGAAGACGAAGTCGGATTGTATCATAAGATTAATTAAAATCGGTTTTATAAACGGGTTAGACACACAGTCCAGCGGTGGACTGTGTGCACACATAACACCTGCGACGCGAATTCGAATCCTGTCCCAGCTTTACTCGCTCGAAATAAAAATTTGCCTTTTTAACTGAACCGGGTTGACCCACAGTCCATGTTAAGTATAATAAAAACCGAGTTAATAACCAGGTGAGACACACAGTCCAGCGGTGGACTGTGTGTACGCTAACCCACAGGTCCCGGGTTCGAGACCTGTGGTCAGCACCGGTCCGATACGTTTAAAATCTTTTTAGAAATAAATAATTTTCGGATTAAATTAAATAGTATATAAGTATAATTAAAAACAGAATTATTTCGGGTTAGACACGTAGCTCAGTTGGTAGAGCTGCGTGCACGCATACGAGAGGTCACGAGTTCGAACCTCGCTCAGTGCAACAATATAACCGACCGAAACAATCAACGGTCAACGGTCAAAGTCAAAAAGTCAACTTTTTTTATTATTTTTATTTATTTATTTAATCTAAAAATCAATTAAAAATACTTGGAAATAACATTTTTAAAATTAGAAAGTAGCCTTAAACTCACAAAAATATACCCAAAAATTCTATTAAAATAGTTAATAAAATCCACATACTTACCGTACCTTTTCGTTATTTATTTGGTTAGTTATCTCTCGTCGATCAATCCCCTAAACTCGTGCGCATTCAACATCTTCAAACAAACGCACCCAATGTGAGTGAATCTCTACCAATTCCCCGTTTTAATCACATTTTGGGGTGTATCATGTGTCGTTATTTATTTAATATAATTTAACATTTGTGCATCCATCATGTTCATGATCAAATGTGTATTCAATGTGTATCCATTGTTTGTGTGGTTGAAGTTTAGATTAATTTTATCATTTCAGTACATACATTTCATAGGCCGCCGCTCCCCATTACCTATGAGCGTGAGCTGTTCCCCATTACCTATGAGCGTGAACCAGGCGTTGCCAACATAAGATCGGCTCCGTTTGATTGAGCCTTGATCTCACATACATTTGCATAGGTCGTCCGTTCCCCATTACCTATGAGCGTGAACGGGACGTTGCCAACCTATACATTGTCATTCTTATTTTATGCTTAAGCAAGGTGGTTTGTGATTGTTATGCCTACATACATTTGCTCGTATATGATTGTCGCACAATTTTTCCTAAATTAAATATCAATAATAAATCATTAACAAATGTTTTTAATAAGGTTCACTCGCCAACTTTTGTTGACCCAAAATTTCCCATTTTTACACATGATACAGGTGATCAAGTTGAAGCAAGAAACATATAGGGTGGCTTAGAAGAATAAACCAGTTTAGATTATGGATTTGTTTTAGTTAATTTTCCTTTCCATGTATTATATGAATTTGACTTGGAATATTGAAATGTAATTTGGATTTAATAAATATGAAACATATTAGTAAACATCATGAGCTTTGGTGATAACCCAATTATGCCCCGACTCTTATTCCGCTGCGGGTCGGGGTGTGACAACAGGTGGTTTGAGTGCGAAACAACGAGAGAAGGTTTACAAGATCGGATTTGGCTCAATTTTCAGCCATCAGGTTACTGGTGTCCCTACCGCAATCACACACTGGTTGGTCACAAATTACGACCCAGATGCGTGCGTCTTGAATGTAGGAAACAACAGGCTGATACCCATTACTGCAGACCTTGTATACCGCATATTCAAGCTGCCTCTTGGGGAAAATGTGCTGGTGGAATAGACGAAGGCAAGCAAGAGGAGTGGTGAAGTTATGAGGAATTTAGGGATCAATTTAAAGATGTACAAAGAAAAAGAATGTCTCCATTGCAGCTGATGATGCATATATTGAGCATAGATGACTACGAACGGTTATTTGTTTTGAATTTCATAGTTGTATACCTTTCATTTCTGGGAGAAACGACGAGCAACAACTCGGTTAATGTCCGGTATCTTCCGTGCATAAAACGAGAAGTTGAAATATCAAGTTTTGATTGGTGTGCTTACATGGTTGCGTGCCTCAACCGCATGAAGAGAACGTGGCACGGTGACGGGGATCATTTCAGGGGCCCAATGCTTTTACTGATGGTAAGTTAATACTAAATAAAAGATAAACAACAGGAAATCATGCATTTAAAAATTGTAGAAACTGTACTAAACCTCTTTCCATGAAACTTGACAGATGGCCTATGCAATCGAGAAAAAAAAAGATACCTTCAACACATAGTTCGGCTCTGATTGGATTAGCAACTGATGACTTGTTTGAGGAGTTGGCTTCAAAGATGGAACGTAAAAATATATCAAGTGAGGATGTTGAGTCAGCAAGAAAGGGAGAAAAAAGGAAACATAGATCGGAGGAGATCAGTGGAAGGGAAAAGAAAAACATGAATAAAGGTACTACAGCAGTTGAAGATGATGACGGACACCTTGGTATATACAAGCATTGTGCGGACTACTTTCTGACGCAAACTGACACCCAAACGTGTGCCATGCTTGTAGGTCCAATTGGAGCGTTTCGTGTGCTGATGGTGTCGCAGTATGGAGACACACAATCGCCCCCATCCGCATCTGGAAGAGAATCTGATGAGGTAAATAAACAATAGGTTGTAAATAGACTGATACATTATATATTTTTTTACCAAATATATTGTTTAACCGGATTTTGAAACAGGATAAATGCAACATTTTGGATAAGTTGTTCCGTGATTTTGAAGGATGCGTTCGTAGCATCAATGAGACGATTGTGGAATCGTGTGCATTGAATCCCAAAAGTGAGAGATTGAAGGAAAAAGCATTGACATGGAATAGAATGAAGTTGAAACATCTACAAGCGGATGAGGCGAGCACGCAAGATGTCAACAGTCATGAAGGTAGTGTAACATTAACCAGTAATAACACTACTCCAAATACGAGAAATCATGAAACTATGTCACAAAAAAATCTCCCTTTTCACCAATGACGTCATCATTTGTGGCAGAGGTAAAGGCAGCGATAGACGCGGTGGATACAGCAAAGACACCCCAAACCCGGTTCAATGTATCAGGGCTTGATGCAGTGAACCTGTCAAAAAAACTTGATAGTGTTTGGGATCATGATGAAAGTGGTGAGGGGGGTAGATCTGCGATGCAAGAAAAACACCACGCCCCAAAAGGCCAATAATTTTGCCGCCAACGCTACGGTCGCCATATGCCAGCCGTGTAGTTTTGTTGCGGGCCGGGCGAGAGAAGTCAGAAGAAGTCGTAGCACGGTGTATTTTCTGCTGAGTGCGTAACGCGTGGTACGTATCCATCATACAATTACACTTATTCATTAACATTATTTATTTAAATAAGTCTCTCGTGTTGTAGGGATGTAATTTTCAGCAATAATGGTCAACTTTCGTGATGAGGGAACCATTCGAATCAATGGTACCGGGTGTCACGGTACATATTGATGTGATAAGTGCATGGGCTGTAGTATTGAACTACGAGGATAGAATGAGGAAGATGGGAACAGCCCCAAAGTTGTTCTGCAATGCTGGAATGTTGGTATGTGTTCTTATTGATTATGGTGTTGATTGTACTATTGTTCTGGTGTTTGTGTGTCTGCATATATAATTGTGGGGTGTGTTCTGTTAGAAGTGAAGCTGTTTATTAACAACCATAAACTACATATATATTTGTTTGTTTATCAAGTAAACCTTTCATCATATTTGTATTTATTATGTTGCTTTTGAACAAGAACTACATGAGGCGCGCCTCGCGCATTAAGCACACCCTTATTTTGAACAAGAACTACATGAGTCGCGCCTCGCGCATTAGGCACACCTGACTCCCTAGTCGTGCATATTGTTTAAATTGTATGACTCCCTTCAGATGAAACCTAAATTCATTCATGGTGTTATTCTGTGATAAACGTATGTAAACTCGGTTATTGGATCTGTAATAACATAGGGAAATTTTGTTTTGGAGCTGTAATAACACCATATCATCTAACTTTTTTTTTTAAAAACAATAAACATATGCAGCTTGGAAAGGAGTTCGAGTTACCAGAAAAAGTCCGCATATCAAGATTTGTAGAGAACATGAAGTGTGTGTGCTATACGGTACGGAACAAAAGACATTTAAAGGTTTCCAGAGGGTGTACATCCCTATCTTGAATGGGGAGCACTACTTTATGCTTTTTTTTCAACTTGTCAACGACCCGAATAATAATCATCGACAACATAGAGGGTGAAGCTGGTTTAGAAGAAAGATACGGCGGGACGGTCGAAAAAATGGTACGGACAACTCAGATATATACATAACTATATTTATATATTGTACAAGAAGAACAATAATGTATTACCGGATGTATTATTTCAGATAAGTGCCTTTTGTGGGTTTCTTAGCCGTATACAGCCAGTGGTAGCTGATAAACTGAGAGTTACCAAACCCGTAAGAATGGAATTCCCATGGCAGACTCTGTTTAAGTGATATTTTCTTAATGCGACATATGGAGACCTACAACGGTAAGCTAAATGTTCTCGGGTAAAATTGAAAAACATATCTGTAGATGCGCAGGATTGTATCTGCTTACGAAAACACATGTCTTTTAACTTATATAGGAACAAGCGTGAAAGATTGGAATTGTGGACTATCATTAGAAAGGAACGCGAAGGGGGAAGTCTTAGATAATTAAAGAAAGGAAATCACTGATTTACACAAGAAGTATGTATCAAAAATGCTTCTTAGTGAGGTGAACTCGGTACGAGTGGTTATAGAGACAGAAGTTAGAGAGTTTGCTTGTTTGGACGAGGATGAAAGAGTGAAGCTCGAAGAAAATGCAATACAAAGAATTTGTCGCAGGTTGGATGGTATAATGTATGTTTCAAACAAGTTAATCCAGTTGGTACATTTTAAATTTGGTTGCTCTAAACAAATTGTGTGACGTATGAACATTTTATGGGGTTTTTCCGATTAAAAAATGGTGTGACATTTGATCATTTCTTTTGCGTTTTGTTTTTTTTGTCTAATATTTTGCTGCAATAAACTAGTTTTATATCGTTCAGGTCAGATGGAATTAGCGAATATCACGAAATATATGCTTGAAAACAAAACACTGTTACATAAAAGACAAAGATAACAAAACCATATAAATTGTTATAACTCATGGCATAAACCTATTCAGATGGCTAAACCTCTCTTTAAAATAAAAAGAACAAATAAATAACGAATTGACAAGACACCATACGAGTTATACCAAGATGCAATATGTACACTTTTGAAAAATCACCCGTAAAAAAAACTCATCCCAGCAAAAACTAAACAAGTGTATAACGTTTCAAATAAAAAATTGAAGTATATACGTTCAACCGAAAACCACCTTGTACAAAAACAAACAAAAATGACTTATCCAACACTCCCTAATCATCTGCTTCATTGTAACATCCGTCGAAAAACGGGTTTCCAAAACCCGCTTCGTTTATCAGTCAAACATTCAGTTATAAAGTTCGTTGCGTATTTTTGGTTCATATTAATTTTAAACAATACATAATTAATAAATATATTAGAATTTAAAATCTATAATTTAAAATTAATAATAAATAATGAATAAAAAATAAAAGGAGACGCCGGGTTTCGAACCCGGGTCACCCGGATGAACAAACGCACAACACACCACTCCGCCACACACTATTTTGTGATACACAAGGAAACAAATAACATATTTACAAAAACTAGAAAATCAAAATCCGGAAATCAGCGCGCCCAATCCGCAGTCACCGGAAAAACCGACGATTTCGCAAATCATGACCGTTTTCTTTGACTGAAACGCGTGAACTAAATTCGACATCGGTTATAACCGATGTCTAACCCTCAAATTCAGTCGTAACCGCCGGAAAAACTTTGACCGCGAATTCAAGACTAAATTCAGACCCAATACATCCTGTTCTACCCTATAAACACCCCCTTAACCTTCCGGGAATCCTTTTGCTCAAGACCGCACACTTTTTCGTAGTTGAAGTTCTCAGAAGCTCGTCGCCGGAGATTTCCAATTTCGCCGGAACATCGCCGGAAATCCTTGATCAGAAAACCGTATTCATTCCTCAACCGGTATATCTATATAAAACTTCTCTGCTATCTCTTAATTCATACTTTAATCGTTCAAATCAATAATCAAAACTGCTAAACAGTTCATACAGCCGGACATCGCAAATCGGAGCTGACGACACTTGCCGGAAAACCGAAGCAAACCCGCTGTTCTGGTACATCATATCATTTAATTTCTCTATTCATTTCAATCAAGTTTAAATGGTGAACGACCAAACAAGAACAGTCGGAATTCACTGTTCTGTGTTCTTTAACGAAGAAGATGAAGTCACATATAAGTATAAGTATAATTAAAATCAGATATTCGAACGGGTTAGACACACAGTCCAGCGGTTGACTGTGTGCACAAACAATTCACACGTCCCGGGTTCGAATCGCACACGTTACCGAATTTCAGAAATAAAACCAATCCTTTTTAAACCTATTCAGATCACCTTTCAACATGTATATAAGTATAATATAATTCAGTAATTAAACAGGTTAAGCACACAGCCCAACTGGTTGGGCTGTGCGTACTCGAACCGAACGTCTCGAGTTCGACTCCGGGTCACTGAAGTCGATTCGGCCATTTAAAACCATTTTTAAATAAAACCAAATAAGTTTAAAACTAATAAGTATATAAATATAATTAAAATCAGAAATATTTCGGGTTAGACACGTAGCTCAGTTGGTAGAGCTGCGTGCACGTATACGAGAGGTCGCGAGTTCGAACCTCACTTAGCGCATATAATTAAAACAGTCCGACCGATCAACGGTCAATGGTCAACAGTCAGCAGAGTCAAAAAGTCAACATTTATTTATTTATTTTTTATTTATTTAATCAGAAAATTATTTAAAAATACTTAAAAATAATATTTTTAAAGTTAGAAAATGTCCTTAAACTCACAAAAATAAATCTAAAAATCCTATTAAGATTATGAATTAAAAGTATTAATCTCAAATAAAATCCACTTATTTACCGAACCATTTCATTATTATTTTAGGTTAGTTTTTCCTCGTCGATCAAATCCTAAAATTCGTGCGCATCCAACGTCATCAAAGAAACGCACCCACTGTGAGTGAATCCTTACAAATTCCCCTTTTTATTCATGTTTTGGGGTGTATCATGTGTCGCTCTAATTATTTCGTTTATTCAAACTTGTGCCATTACCATTATATGACCTAAACTTATTATGTAAATATTGTTTGTTGTGATGCGTGTTTACATTTTGTCTGTCACACCCCGACCCGCAACGGAAAAGGTGACCGGGGCATGATTGGGTTATCATCAAAGCTCATGACATTTATTATACGTTTCATATTCATTAATACAATTAAATGGAAATTTACATTAAAAATTACAACATGTTCTAACTATCAATCTAAGCTTCTTTGTTCTCTTCTAAGGCATTTCCTATGTTTTCCTCGCTTCAACCTGTTCACCTGTATCATGTGTAAAAGGGTTTTTGGATCAACATAAAGTTGGCGAGTGAATCCTATGGAAAAACGTTTGAACAAGTTTATTCAATTGATTATAAATAAAGTGCATAACCCCATATGAGTAAATGTAGATGTAAATTTATTCACACCATACATAATATTGAATATTGCACACACATACATCACATGATTGTTTTGAGGCACGCGTTGTTCGACTCGTCTCCCACGAGGAACTGATGGGCCTAATGAATGAGTTTTGAGGCACGCGTTGTTCTACGAACTGATGGGCCTAATGAATGAGTTTTGAGGCACGCGTTGTTCTACGAACTGATGGGCCTAATGGATGAGTTTTAAGGCACGCGTTGTTCAACTCGTCTCCCACGAGGAACTGATGGGCCTAAATAATTTGCATATCACTTGACAATATGTAATACATCACAACAAACAAATATTTACATTCTAAGTTTAGATCATATAATGGTATAGCACGAGTTTGAATAAAAGAATTAGTTTAAGCGACACATGATACACCCCAAAACATGAATAAAAAGGGGAATTTGTAAGAATTCACTCACATTGGGTGCGTTCGGTTGATGATGTTGAGTGCACGCGAAGTGGTTTTAACCACGAGTGAAATTAACCTAGATAAATAGCATTATGGTTCGGTAAGTAAACGGATTTTATTAATCCATTTAGTAGGATTTGTTGGGTGCATTTTTGTGAGTTTAAGGCTATTTTCTAATCTTAAAAATGTTATTTTTAAGTATTTTTAATTGATTTTTAAATAAAATAATTAAATAAAAAATAAAAAAAATTAATTTTTTTGCTACAGTTGACCGTTGACCGTTGACTTTGACCGGTTCGTATGGTGAAAATTGTGCGCCGGGCAGGACTCGAACCCGAGACCTCCCGTACGCGTGCACGCAGCTCTACCAACTGAGTACGTGTCTAAACCGTAATATATCTGTTTTTTAATTATATTTATACATTAATTAGATTAACAGAAAATCCTTATTTTAAAAACGATTTTAATCCAGAGAATCGGTGCGCTCCACAGGTCTCGAACCCGGGACCTGTGGGTTGAGTTAACGCACAGTCCACCGCTGGACTGTGTGTTTAACATGTTATATAATCCGATTTTTATTATACTTAAATACAAACTGAACATTTCTTTTTCTGCCTTAAATAAAAAGATAGATAATTGTCCGAGTCGGTGCAGAAGACCGGACTCGAACTCGCGTCCTGTGATTAAACATACACACAGTCCACCACTGGACTGTGTGTCTAACTTGGTTATTATTCCGGTTATTAATATACTTAACATATACATAAAATGAATCCGGTTCAGTTAACAAAAAAAGAATTTTTTATTAAGACAGCGTGTGTGGAAACAAGATTCGAACTCGAGACCTTTGCGTTTAATGTGCACACAGTCCACCGCTGGACTGTGTGTCTAACCCGATTAATAACTTGATTTTAATTATACTTATATGATACAGATACTTCATCTTCTTCGTACATGAACCCAGAAACCGGAATCTGATCTGTTAAAAATGTTTTAACAGAATCTGGGTTGCGTAAAAGTTTAGAACGTATTAAACATAAGATATAGGAGAGTTTAGAGGCTTATACCAACTGGAAGTAAGGTTTCGGTTTTCCGGTGGCCAAATTCCGGCGAAATGCAGAAAAATTCCGGCGACTGAAGGGACTTCTGGCGAACAGAACAAAGATTTTGAGTGATGAAGAAGTGTGTGGTGCGAGTTCTCTTGTGATAGGTTGGGTTGTATTTATATAGTAACAAGTCAATCCCTGATTTTGGTAAAGAAAATTTCGGCCGACTTGATTTCCGGGATTGGTCTTTAACTGTTCGATTGAGTTTGACCAATTGATTGAAAACGGTTTTTCTTTAGTCTCTTGATCGTGAAGAACAGAAACGGAAGCTTGATTGATGCCTGATTTCGAGTTCGGCTGATACAGGGCGCCGGTTTTGAATTCGGAAAAACATGATATTAATTAAATGATTCTAATAATTAACAAAAATCACAAGTGGCGCAGTGGTTGATCGGCTGGGTGTTAAGTTGTTGTTGAAGCGGGTACTGACCCGGGTTCGAAACCCGGCAGAAACAAAACATTTTTATTTTGCGATTTTTAACAGTTTTTCAAAAACAACTTATATATTCCAATATAATAATTGATTATGTATCGTTTAAAATTATTTTGGGCATTTAATTCGCAACGAAATTTTTAACTGATTGTTCGGTTAATAAACGGAGCGGGTTTGGTAAAAATCCGTTTTTGACGAATGTTACAGTATCCCCTGCTTTCTAGAATTTCGTCCCGAAATTTAAATAGTGATATATTTGACTAAAAGAATGATGGTGTTTAGTTTGATAGTTACATGCTTAGAAGAAATAAGGGTTTAAGTTTTTGTTCGAGGCGGTAACGTTCCTTGTAAGGGTTAAGTACCCTATTACAGGAATCGCTTTGTGTTGCCTACTGTAAAAGTATTGATAAGCAGAATTAATTTGCTAACTTTGATTTCATGCATAAAAGTTTGAATATGCTTAGAAGGTTAGGGTTATATCCTAAGGCAAAACTTCTAATACTATAATCTACACAAATAAACACAACAACTAATAATTGAATCCACATTCTGATAGCATATATGTTTGAATGGTGACAGTTCCTCTCTCGTTTGTTATGATGGAGAGGTTAGTTTATGTAGAAATGGAACACAACCCAATTTCTTTAAATAGCGAGATGATTTAAATGTAACACAAATTTCAACCAAGGCAATACTAAATCCTACATGGAACTTCTCATAACCGCCTGATAACGCCTCTGATCCTTTGGCAAGAATACTTATATATAGGAAGTACCAGCGGCGTATCCACCATACTCTTGTCAAATTTTCATTGGTTTTATCAGCAAGTTATGATTAATTCTATGTGACTCTAGAACATAAACAAACACAACAACCAGCGCTTGAGTCTTAATTCTGATAGTATACATGTTTGAATGATGACAATACCTCTCTCGTTTAATATGATGGAGAGGTTAGTCTATGTAGAAGTGAGACACAACTCAACTTCTTTAAATGATGAAACTGAGATACGTCGTGAGGTATGATGATATGAATATTAAATCAACGAGTATAAAACAAACTGAACTAGTAATTTGCATAAAGTTTCTTGGATAAATTTCCAATTGAGATACGTGAAAATTGAGATAACATAAAGAAAAACATAAAACTAAGTGGTTGGAGTTGAATCTTGATTCTTGGTGAGAGAAGGCTAGTTAAGTGGTTTGTTTGGACCGTTAATATCTTCAACAGGATTGGCGTTGATGTTATAAACTCTTCCTCTTGCTGGCGGTGGAGCTGGGTTTGTTTGATTTGCTTGGTTAACTGGGTTTGCTTGAGCTTGGGTGTTTATGATGTTAACCAAACGAGGGCACGTGTTTCTAAAATGGGTAGGGTCGCCACAATTGAAACAAGCTCGAACATATGGGAACATGGGGTATTGGGGCTGTTGATATGTTTGGATCATGTTTTGAGTAGGGGGTGAGGTTTGGTTTTGAGAGGTGCGGCAAACCTTGCTCAAATGACCGTAGCGTCCATAATTCGCACATAGTCGACAGGGTAAGGTAGATGGATGGTGATAGAAACAGGTGTTGCATTGAGGGTGAGGTCCAATGTAAGGTTTCTTATTTGGGTAAGTTGAGTTGGGTGCTACTTGAGTGATTGGGATAGTTTGGGGAGGTACAACTTGTGAAGCTGGTTGGTTGCGTTGGGTGACGGCGAAGATTTGCCCATCTCGTTTTCTCTTAGAAATGGGTGGTGTAGAGGATTCGGTTCGGGTGGAGTTTGAGGTTTCGGTTGATGCTTTATCCTTCTTCTTCTCCTCCTTGAAATCTTTGTTCCGGATTCGGTTCTCGGTGAGCGCTGTTGCTAGCTCCATTGCTGCTTCCAAAGTTGCAGGCGAGGTACTTATTACAGAGTCTTGAATCTTTGATGGAAGACCACGAATGTAGTGCTCGATCAAACGGTAGAGGGGAGTGAACAAGTTGGGAACCATTTGATTTAACTCAAGGAATCTCTTGTTGTATGTGGTGTGGTCGCCTTCCTTTTGTTTCAAAGAATGGAACTTATCCTCCAATTTCTTGATTTCGCTTCTTGGGCAAAACCGTCTTGTCATGATTCCCTTCAACTCTTCCCAAGTCAAAGTCATAGCATCTTCAACACCTCGTTTGGTCTTCTCTGTATTCCACCATGTGAGTGCTGTTCCAAGTAAACGACCGGTAGCATAACGCACTTTGCGATCATCGGGGCAATCGCAATTTAGAAAAGTGTTCTCTATTTCTTCAAACCAATGGAGGAGAGCGGTGACACCTTCAGTACCTTCGTATTTTGGAGGATCGCAGGATTCGAAATGTTTGTAGGTGCATTTAGTGACTGAAGGATTGATAGTGTTTTGATCTTCTTGGTGGGTTGGGTTGACGGAATTAGCGGTAAGGGCTTGTTGAACTTGAACTACGATGTTGGGTATTACGGTCGCCATTTGCTGAGCGATTTGGGCAGCCATGCGCTCACGGGATTTTCCTGCTCTCATTTTCCTACGAGCGAGGCTAGAAGACATCTACAAGGAATACATATCAAGAGTATGAGTTGGATGCTTTTGGGATCGTGGGTCGTGTTTAGGAATGAACATTCATAAAATAAATATAGAAAAATAAATCTACTACATCCATAGGATGTCTTGGGCTTTGCTCGTAATTGGGCCTTGCATGCCGCCATACTTCACCTTCGTAATCACGTGGGCCCCCATGATTACCGGGTTTTTCATATGGTTCGCATGTGTTAGCCTGGTTACGTACACTAAAGCCCGGAGAAAATCGAGAAATATGTAACGTATGATATTCGGAATGTGCCCAGGTATGGACACGGTGACATCTCAAAGTGGGGTTAGTTCGAACGACGTTTGGTGTGGCATGCTTTGGCCTAATAGGTCCGTCGTACTCTCATTGTTAGTCCCCAGGTAGGCAAACTGGTCCGTTATTTTGGATTTATACGAATGCCAACCAAGACAGGACGTTCCGACTACCGGTACTTGTACCCTTCCGGTTACTACATGCCCGTCGCAGAACTTACTTTGATGAGATTTGAAAATTGCAACAAAATCTTTGAATAATGAGAGTATGAAAATGAATTGAATATATGAACATTGATATATGTATAATGAATATGTATATAAGTATGTATGTTTGACTGTAAGTATGAACAAATATGAAACAATAAATATCATAAGTTTGTATGTAACCACCTAGACAATTAAAAGTTAGGCAAACTATAGTATAGGCTCTAAGGGTCTAATAACCTATCCTACATCCCTATAGTCATGGCTCTGATACCAATCTGTCACACCCCGACCCGCAGCGGAAAAGGTGACCGGGGCATGATTGGGTTATCATCAAAGCTCATGACATTTATTATACGTTTCATATTCATTAATACAATTAAATGGAAATTTACATTAAAAATTACAACATGTTCTAACTATCAATCTAAGCTTCTTTGTTCTCTTCTAAGGCATTTCCTATGTTTTCCTCGCTTCAACCTGTTCACCTGTATCATGTGTAAAAGGGTTTTTGGATCAACATAAAGTTGGCGAGTGAATCCTATGGAAAAACGTTTGAACAAGTTTATTCAATTGATTATAAATAAAGTGCATAACCCCATATGAGTAAATGTAGATGTAAATTTATTCACACCACACATAATATTGAATATTGCACACACATACATCACATGATTGTTTTAAGGCACGCGTTGTTCGACTCGTCTCCCACGAGGAACTGATGGGCCTAATGAATGAGTTTTGAGGCACGCGTTGTTCTACGAACTGATGGGCCTAATGAATGAGTTTTGAGGCACGCGTTGTTCTACGAACTGATGGGCCTAATGGATGAGTTTTAAGGCACGCGTTGTTCAACTCGTCTCCCACGAGGAACTGATGGGCCTAAATAATTTGCATATCACTTGACAATATGTAATACATCACAACAAACAAATATTTACATTCTAAGTTTAGATCATATAATGGTATAGCACGAGTTTGAATAAGAGAATTAGTTTAAGCGACACATGATACACCCCAAAACATGAATAAAAAGGGGAATTTGTAAGAATTCACTCACATTGGGTGCGTTCGGTTGATGATGTTGAGTGCACGCGAAGTGGTTTTAACCACGAGTGAAATTAACCTAGATAAATAGCATTATGGTTCGGTAAGTAAACGGATTTTATTAATCCATTTAGTAGGATTTGTTGGGTGCATTTTTGTGAGTTTAAGGCTATTTTCTAATCTTAAAGATGTTATTTTTAAGTATTTTTAATTGATTTTTAAATAAAATAATTAAATAAAAAAATAAAAAATAAAAAAAAATTTAATTTTTTTGCTACAGTTGACCGTTGACTTTGACTGTTGACCGTTGACTTTGACCGGTTCGTATGTGTGAAAATTGTGCGCCGGGCAGGACTCGAACCCGAGACCTCCCGTACGCGTGCACGCAGCTCTACCAACTGAGCTACGTGTCTAACCCGTAATATATCTGTTTTTAATTATATTTATACATTAATTAGATTAAACAGAAAATCCTTTATTTTAAAAACGATTTTAATCCAGAGAATCGGTGCGCTCCACAGGTCTCGAACCCGGGACCTGTGGGTTGAGTTAACACACAGTCCACCGCTGGACTGTGTGTTTAACATGTTATATAATCCGATTTTTTTTATACTTAAATACAAACTGAACATTTCTTTTTCTGCCTTAAATAAAAAGATAGATAATTGTCCGAGTCGGTGCAGAAGACCGGACTCGAACTCGCGTCCTGTGATTAAACATACACACAGTCCACCACTGGACTGTGTGTCTAACTTGGTTATTATTCCGGTTATTAATATACTTAAGATATACATAAAATGAATCCGGTTCAGTTAACAAAAAAAGAAATTTTTATTAAGGCAGCGTGTGTGGAAACAAGATTCGAACTCGAGTCCTTTGCGTTTAATGTGCACACAGTCCACCGCTGGACTGTGTGTCTAACCCGATTAATAACTTGATTTTAATTATACTTATATGATACAGATACTTCATCTTCTTCGTACATGAACCCAGAAACCGGAATCTGATCTGTTAAAAATGTTTTAACAGAATCTGGGTTGCGTAAAAGTTTAGAACGTATTAAACATAAGATATAGGAGAGTTTAGAGGCTTATACCAACTGGAAGTAAGGTTTCGGTTTTCCGGTGGCCAAATTCCGGCGAAATGCAAAAAAATTCCGGCGACTGAAGGGACTTCCGGCGAACAGAACAAAGATTTTGAGTGATGAAGAAGTGTGTGGTGCGAGTTCTCTTGTGATAGGTTGGGTTGTATTTATATAGTAACAAGTCAATCCCTAATTTTGGTAAAGAAAATTTTGGCCGACTTGATTTCCAGGATTGGTCTTTAACTGTTCGATTTTAGTCTCTTGATCGCGAAGAACAGAAACGGAAGCTTGATTGACGCCTGATTTCGAGTTCGGCTGATACAGGGCGCCGGTTTTGAATTCGGAAAAACATGATATTAATTAAATGATTCTAATAATTAACAAAAATCACAAGTGGCGCAGTGGTTGATCGGTTGGGTGTTAAGTTGTTGTTGAAGCGGGTACTGACCCGGGTTTGAAACCCGGCAGAAACAAAACATTTTTATTTTGCGATTTTTAACAGTTTTTCAAAAACAACTTATATATTCCAATATAATAATTGATTATGTATCGTTTAAAATTATTTTGGGCATTTAATTCGCAACGAAATTTTTAACTGATTGTTCGGTTAATAAACGGAGCGGGTTTGGTAAAAATCCGGTTTTGTCGAATGTTACATTGTCAAGTTGCGTGCAAATCATTTATTAGGCCCATCAATTCCTCGTTGGAGACGGGTTGAGCATCAGGTGCCTCATTGTTCATCATTTGGTGTGTGCTTGTGCATTGATTGAGATTATGTGATTATGTTGTTGGTTGTGATGTGTGTTTATATTTTTGTCAAGTTGTGTGCAAATCATTCATTAGGCCCATCAGTTCCTCGTGGGAGACGAGTTGAGCATCGCGTGCCTCATTCGATCGGCTCCGTTTGATTGAGCCTTGATCTCATTGTTCATCATTTGGTGTGTGCGTGTGCATTATTTGATATTATGTGTTTTGTGATTAAATTTACATTTACGTTTACTCATATTTGGTTATGCACAATTTTATTCAAATAACCAACATAACTAATCCTTTCAAATGTTTAAATAAGATTCACTCGCCAACTTTTTGTTGACCCAAAACCCTATTTTTACACATGATACAGGTGGACAGGTTGAAGCAAGGAACACGTAGGAAATTGCCTTAGAAGAAAAATAATGAAGTCTTGATAAATGTATAGAACATGTTGTACTTGTATGTTGATTGTAATGTTCTCCTTTAAAAGGAAATAATAAATATGAAACTTAATAGTAAATGTCATGAGCTTTGATGAAAACCCAATCATGCCCCGACTACCATTTTCGCTGCGGATCGGGGTGTGACATTCATCCTCCATTGCTTCATCCTCGTTAGATTCGACCACTTCTTCCCCCGTCTTCCTCAGAACTAGCGTCTTCTTCTTTCCTTTTAGGGTGTTTACAGGTACGTCTGTTGTGACCGTACCTAAAGCAATTTTGAAAACGACGTCTCTTATTACCCATTTGGCTTCTTACAATTTCACGTTTGGACTTCATCCGTTTCGGCTTACCCATGCCTTTTATCTAGTTCCAACGGGGACACGAACAGTAACTGTAGATGGTTGTGTATTGCCAGTTATTTCAGCAAACCTTTCCCTACGACTCTTATGAGGTGCATTCCCGACCGCCTGGTCAGCTGAATCAACAAACTTAACCACATGATCCCTAAATGAGCACAATGCATCGAAATTGGTAACAAGCTTGTTAATAACCGACTCTGTATATTGTGTTATCTCACGTACAACACGGTTTACTTCATTATACCGATCTTCGTCCTCATTCATACCTAAATTAACACCAGGGGAGCTATTGGGAACAGCCTCCTCGTCCACCGTCTAAGTGTATATCATTGAGGGAATTCCATCACGTCAAGCATCCTAAGCACGCAGAATATGTGTGAGCACAACAACACAAACTGTTCGAATCTTTTGCATGTACAGTATATAGTCATGTCGGCCTCCCGCACCATTACCTATGAGACACAACAGAAAACATATAAATTCTTACAGAAAAGCGATTAACCAAATGACACCATACTAATTCATGTGTCGGAGCCAAAATATATTTAAAGTAAAATGTAAACAAAACCAACGAAAATAAAGTCTATTGTATACCTCGAAGAAAGTGGTGCATGGTTGTTCCCAATCCTTCACAAAAAATTTAACAAAGGCATCAATAGTTTCCCACTTTCTAATAGCACATCTATGAATACCATTTTGTATCTCCAATTGGACATAAAAAATAGTGCGTGTATATAACCTCGCGGCCTCCTCCTCCAAAACAAAGTCTACAGCCCATATGTCAGCAATCGTGTTTCTAGTGTCATGGTCGTTTTTCCTATGCTCATGTCTTTGAACTTCAATTGCAGAATCAAAATGCCCCAAAAATTCAACAAGGGTACACTCCGGGTTGCAAAACTGTCCAAAAATGGTTCTCAGTCTCTGAACGAGATGATGTGCGCATGAGCCCAGACATGTACTCGTCATGATAATACGCCGGTATCCAACTACCCCTGATCTGATAAATAGACTGTAACCATTCATGCTCAGAAAGATTAAAATCATTCATTATGGTGCACCATTCTCTTTCAAACTACTCGGGTAGTATAGAATCGGTCCACACAATGGCACACAACCTCTTCTTGAAATCTGTACTATTACAAATTGTAGGGCCAACCTAAAACACCATTGAAAGAAAAAAGTAAACAAAATAAAGAAAACAACAAAATGAAAAATCTTAATAGATTGAATAAGCAAAAACACCTTAACAGTAAACTTGTCCATTATATGCCACATGCATAACCTATGCCTACTCTCAGGCCATGTATCTTCAATAGCCTTCTTCATGGCTAGGTCTTGGTCGGTCACGAAAACTGGAGGAGCACGACCAAAAGATTCACGAAAAACCCTAAGCAACCAACTATACGTTTCAGCGGTTTCGTTTCTTATTATAGCGGCGCCAAGTGTAACGTTACGATTATGGTTGTCGATACCAGTAAATGGTACGAACATCATTTTGTACCTAACAAGAAAAATGAAAAAAAACACCATATAAATATCTTTTATATAAAACTAAAAAAGAATTAAAAAATAAACAACAAAATTAATTAGTAAACAAACTTGTTACGCCGATATGTTGCAACAAATGACACAACGTCGCCGAAAACTGAATAATTCCGCTTGGCCTCCTCGTTAGCCCAGAACAAAGCCCTTAATATACCATCTTCAGAGGTTGTATACTCCATTGAAAAGTTTGGCATATACTCTTTCTTTCTCAACAACCGTTTGATCATCATATCAGCATCAAACTCAGATATGTACCTGTTTATATCTCGCTTAAAATTCTTGAAATCGGATTTGGTTGCCCCAACCTTATCAAAGACACCATACAATGTCCTCACGATATTAAATGCTTTGACAGGTCCAATATTTATCGCACTCAAAGCATTAACCGCTTGCTCTTGAGTATAGTTCATTCATCGGTTAACAGGAGTAAATAACTATCCTCATCAGCAACAAAAGAGTGGTTATGATCCTCCTTGAAATAGTATACCTCATATAGATTCATCTCATTTAGCTTTAGGCGCATACGTGCTTTGCAAACAGTCCTAATAGAAGGGACCCGACGAGTAGATTTCCTTTTTGAGCCTATATTTGACGTGTCGACCACTTTACACGAGTCGATTACCTTAAAAGATTTGGTCCCTTCCTTTGAGCAAACAAAATATTTGGATTTAACAACATCCTGCAGCTTGTATTGGGAAGACTTTCTGGCGGTAAAGCCTGCAACCATCGCGTACTTTTGATAAAAAAAAAAAAGAATGCATTATTCAGTGTGTCGAAAGTCATCTTCTCTCTCGGCCTAAGCGACTCTTCCACCTCAGGTAAAAAAGTCCTCTTACCAGAATTTGGAGACAGGCGTGGACGCCCAACAAGCTGGTAATTATGAGGCCCTACAAATGACACCACATAAAAAAGACATATTATACTTCAAGAATGATTGGTATATAACAGAAATAACATCACAGAAAATAACACCACATATGATTTAAAACAGTACCTCATAAAAAAACACTGTGAAATAGTTGTACCAAAAAATAACATCATGAATGATTTGTTATAACAGAATATAACACCAGATATATGTATGTATGTATTTAAAACCGGCTAGTGGTAATTATGAGGCCCGTAAATAACACCATGAATGAACACAAAATGTATGTATTAAAAACCATCACAATAGCCCGTTAAAATAACCGCCTAGAGGAACAATTGTTATAACTTAAATAACACAACGAATGATTGGTTATAACATAAATAACACCACATATATGTAAGCAGACGCAGAAATAACTTCCATTTGTTATAACACCATGAAAATTCACCAATATATATAGAAGACACCATGAATGATTGGTTATAACATAAATAACACCACATATATGTAAGCAGACGCAGAAATAACTTCCATTTGTTATAACACCATGAAAATTCACAAATATATAAAAGACGCCATGAATTCCTATAAAAGAAATAACACCACTTGTTATAAAGCACCATGCGATACATGAATAAATACCCCCTGCACTCCAACGTGTATAAAAGATAAGAAAATAAATGACACCACGTATCAATACAATGCTATTGCAAAACTAACAAATCATTGTAACTAATTTAGAACACGGTTATTCATTCAGATAACAATAGAAACAAAAAAATTATGGAACAATCCGACGTCTAATACAGACAAACAACCTACAAACATACCTGATTCGTGATTCTCCATCAAACTGCTGAGTTTTCAATAGCAGGCGTAATCAATTTAATCAGGGGATATGTAATCGAATTTCAATCAAAAAATCACGTATGAATTCAAACGAATTTCGCGGAATTTTAAAACAAATATAAACTCTGCGATTTTATCAAAATCTTGCCACAAATCGATTTGAATTTATCTGAAATTAACTGGATGTTCGGTTATGGAATATAATTACCAATAACAGATTTTATTAGCGAAATAACCATTATACCCCAAATCTCCAAAAAAAAAAAACTGGACACATGGCACACCCATAATCCTTCTTACCCTTCTCACACTTTTAAATTTTCTCACATGAACATATATATATATATATATATATATATTGTGTGTGTGTATATATATATGTATATAGGGTAGGGTTGTAGAGTGAACACTAGGTTGAGAGTGAACTGTGTGAACTAAGCCATTGAATTATATCATCTAGAGATTTTTAAACAATAACAAGATTGTAATTATAATGTTGTAACTTCACTTTGAATTAATTGACAGAAGGGTATTTGCGTCTTTTGTGAATTGCATTTATTAAACAATATAATCAAAATTCCTAAAATCTTGCTAGTTTCCGCATATACAAGATACACAGTTTTTAGTGTATATGTACAGTCTCGATAGTATTAGTTTATACAAGATACACAGATGTTAGTTTATACACGTGTGTACAGTCTCGCTAACTATCAATTTATACAAGATACACTGCTGTTAGTTTATACACATGTGTACAGTCTCGCTAACTATCAGTTTATACCAGATACACAGTTGTTAGTTTATACAGATTTGTGTACAGACTTTTGATACATCTGTGTATTTTGTAGTCCACGACCTAGTTCCGTTAGGAGTTTCATATACGGTTTGAATCCGGGAGGGACAGTTGGTGTCCAGTACCTAGTTCCGTTAGGAGTTTCATATACATTATTAGTAACTGATTCTACACGAGTATAAAATAATGGAGAAGTAATTAAAAATGTGTGTGTGAGAGAGAGAGAGAATTAATAGATGAGAAAATTAAGGGATTTAATTAAGAGAGAGAGCTAATGTCAATCTTACCTTTTAATCTAAAAAATAATCAATGGTTAAGATTAGTTTACTAAGTTCATTTTCAAGAAGTTGTCACAAATGATCCTAATCATATATATATATATATATATATTAGTTACCGCCCATTTTCGTTTATTTGGTTTGTTTAGTTGTATCAATCAAGTCCAAATTTTAAATTTGTACTATTTTCGTCTCTGATATTTTTGAATTACGTCAACTCCGTTAAAAAAAAACTAAGGTTAAATCGAATAATTGGACAAACCATAGGAACGAAAATGACGGTTAACTCATTTTTTAGAGGGAACTGACATATTTCAAAAATGTTAGGGACGAAAATGATATAAATCTGAAATTTGGCCTGAAATAGCATAATTGAACAAACTATAGAGACGAAAATGGCAGTTAACTCTTTTTTTTTGAACTGCATAGAATCTCACATGTAAATTTACACTTCTCGAGGTTGTGTCCAAGGTCAACTCCTCGACCGTCATAAGACCATGCCCCCTGATACGCGGGAACTAGATGGAATTCGTAAACCCTCGTCCCCCGTCAGGTTCGAACCCGAGATTAAAGCCCAGATTCATCCATTCATCCAGATGTTCTTTGAAAATGGCTCAAGTGGGAATCAAACCTACGCCTCCAATAGAGAGGGCATGCCTTTTAACCACCTGACAACCATCTCGGGACTTTTTTTAGTGGAAGCCCTTGTTTGACCTAATTATTAATTTTTTAAGGTTAAACGTTATAGAAAATTAGAATATAGGTTAGAAGTCTAAGGTGTAAATGTATGAAACATCAAATAGTTATGCTATACGCTATGGTAGGGTGAGTGGCCTCTCCATCCTGGTAACCATCCTTCACATGATCATTCCTCATTCTCCCTTTTACCATTCTAGGCCGTGTGGTAATCATCCTTCATCCCCATAACCATCCTCCACATCACAAAAAATACAACATTTGGTCCAGTTCCGCTCGTGTCCTTGATGCGCCAGACTCGTGGGGGGCGGTGCCCACGTCCCTCCCCATCCCAGTTGGCACTCCAACATTCCTCTTCAGTCTGCACGTACCCCACACCCATTAGCCTTAATGGTAAAAGTTTAAAAGTTATAAAATGATATCTTGAGATAAAGTATAATTGAATGAATTAATTAAATCCGAATTTTGAAAAGATGAATAAACAGGTTAATGTAAAAAAAAATACTATATATGTTTTGAAATAGGCTATGCTGACTGAAAAAACCGCATCTTAACAATATTCAAACCGTTCTATTGAATTGTTTGAATTTTGATGTAAAAACTCTATAGACGGGGTAGACCATTTGGATGATATATCCACAACTTTATAGACACGAGTTGAGTCATCCTTTAGTCCGGTCCACACCATTTTGACCGGTTTTGGTTGGTTTAGGCCTTTTCTTGTGCTGGGTTCGACTGAGGCGCTCACTTCGCATGGACCAACTTGTTTGACTCACACATGTCTAGTCACTCAGCTCACTTTGTGTATGTTTTTATACAGAATTTGATTGTAATAAATCACAATTTACATGCATAAGTATTTTAGGCTGTACCAAGTAAAAAGGTTAAACATTTCTTCTTGCCTACGTTTTATATAATATATACAAACTGCAAAAACTAACATCTGCTAAAGCTGCTCTAAACTGTCAATGCAACTAAAATGCCCCCAAAAACAATGTTTGCTAGTATGACAAGCTAACTCACTTGAAACAATGAGTAGGTTCTGCATCAGTATATTCTCCAACTTTAAATCCAAACCCTAACTTGTAGTCTTTCTTCTTGTGATCTACCTGTATATACATAATTTGGCCAAAAAAAAGTTAGAATAGTCATAAGTCAATCAACTTTTGATGCCTAAAACCTCCTAAATCACTTTATCGAAAAAAAGTAGATTATTATAATATCATTCTGTAAACAACATATAAATTTGGAAAAAAAAAGTGTGTTAGGTGAACACCAGTTGACCCATTACAAAAAGCTGCCGGTTTTGACACGATGTGTATTTTAATGCATAAAATTTCCTAAATCATATTGTTCCGTTTTAACTCGGACCATAAGCCCATAAGTCACCTAATGTGTATTTTTAATTCAGTTAACAAAAACACACAGGTTATCATCGAATTAGTACTTTAATTGTAAAATGTATTTGACCCGCTCGTTATTTATAAAAATAAAAAATAAAAAAATCGACCAAAAGTGTAATGGGTCATGTTTTGACTCGTTCCACAAAGTTACTCGTTTTGACCAGTTCCAAACAAATTACCCGTTCCCAACTTTGACCCACCTGCTTTCAACTTCTAGTTTATATTTTATGGCATTTATGTATCGCCGTATTGGGACACTGAGTAGTAAAGTATAGGTACTCACCTAGGCAGAAAGAATAAATTTGAGACCCATATCCAACCTTTCTTCAACAAAAGCAGATGTACAGCCCTTTGAATCAATCTTCCCTCTAAGACGACACTGTCAATGTAAAAAAGAGATCGTTTACACCTACAACGTTATGATTTTAATAAGTTTCCAACCTGACCCGAACATTTCTAACTGCTTCGATTGCCTAAGTTGTAGCAATATTTAAAGACATTATACAACATGCCAAAATGGTCAAAGATACAAAGCATCCGGTCTTAAGACCTTCTAAATATGAGTTTTGTAATTGCTCAAAAATTAGTACAAAAACTTTTAAACCGTTTTCTTCATTTTTGAAATTCTTACAAAACTTCAAAGAATTGGCAACTAACTTTTTTAGAGTAAAATGTCATTTTCGTCCATGAGGTTTGGCCAGTTTTGCGTCTTTCGTCCAAAGGTTTGTTTTTCGCATCTAGATCCAAAAGGTTTGAAATCTTGTCATTTTCATCTGGCAAGATTGCAAACCTTTAGGATTCAGATGTGGAAAAACAAACCTTTGACGAAAGTCGCAAAACTGGCCAAGCCTTAAGGACGAAAATGACATTGTACTCTTTTTTAAATAAAATTTCTCGTCTAACCTCATTACACAGCATTGTTAAACAAACTACTTGAGACCCATTTGGTGGTAACAGTCTGAGAACTCGCAAAGCGTTATTTGAATGAGAAAACATGAAAAATAAGAAAAATGAATGAGAAAACATGAAAAAATAAGAAAAAAATAGGGCTTTGTTAAATTACCTGGCGAAGTATATAATCATAACCAAAGCTAGCAGTGACATCTCTTGAAAAGCAATTATAAATTAAATCAGATGCCAATGAAACCTACCACAAGAAAACCAACATATATGCAATCAGTCATCTGGTAGGTGTAACAAATTAGAACCAATACTATTTAAATAAATAAATTGATTACTTTTTCGGACACTTTCTGAACATAGCTAAGAGCCACATTTCCTGTGTTAGCAATCTGTCCCACAGCAACCTGCATGAAAAAAAATTGAATATTGTTAAAATTTAAAAATAATAACTCGTTAAAACTTATGGCATGTCAGCATGGTGAAATTACCATTCGATCCGTGTTGTATCGGGCACCATAACTAATATTAGACTCACGATCCTGGCCAGCCCAGACCACTTCCCCGCATAATGACATGTGAGGTGTCACACTCTGCAAACAAAATATTACAAAATAAAACTGTTATGATATTAATGAAATATTGCTAATCAAATATATGCATTAGTATAAGAGATGGAAAATTTATACCTGAATATAACTATCTCCAAGCATGGCACCATTTCCGAATTTGAATCGAGTCCTGTAGTCAGTACCCTGCATAAGAAATGAGTTATTAAATAAAACAACCAAAGAAAATTACACATGAAGTAATATGACATATGACAGTTAATAAAATAAAATAAAAGTCAGCATGCACATTGTATATATCTTATAAAGAGCCACAAGATATATAAGTAACCTTTTAGTCAATGTTAAACTTTCCATTCGACATATGCGGCTCACTTGTTAGCTGAGAAGAAAAAAAAACAGAAAGTTATTTAGAAATATTACATTTTTTCAGCCAAGATATAAAAGTAACTATGTAAATACTTATAATCAATATACCTGAGCATCGGCATTCATGCTAAGATTATCTGATATGTCACATTTGACTCCAGCGTTGACCCGCCCATCGGTCAAAACCCTTCCGAAAAGCATCAACTACCGCCCATCAAACCGCGTTATCAGGGCCGGATCATCGGATTGATGGTTAAGATTGAGACTGACAAGATGGGATTGTAAAATGTAAATAAATCACCTTTGGATCCATCAAGTTGGCACCAAAAGTATAGTGTGCAGTAGGAATTTTTATTGTTTCAGCATATTGAGAAGAAATCTCCGTGGGTCCCATGAGGATACTGTAACGTTAAAATCAACGACTTGTCGCATTAAAGAGTGGCAAGATGGGTGGGTTGAGTAACAGATGAAAAAAAGTTCGGGTTGCAAGTCCTTTTAGTAGTCAGATAGACCCACAAACACTATTAAAAATCAAAATCTTAAATAACAACAAATTTTGTTTATAGATGTTTGTATGCATTTTTCAACGCGTTTGACATGTTATATGACCACTTTGAAATGGAACATGACAGAAACCGACCCATGTATAAGTAAACGGGTCAAAATTTCCATCTCTATTTTTACGCCAACTTAACGAACAAATGTTAATGTAAAATTGGTACCTGTGACTTAGGTAGAACCTCTGATTGAGAAACTTGGTAAAATCGAGACGCATCCCCTCAAAATGTTCAGCATTTAAAACACTAAAGAAGAAGAAATTGCATTCAGTCTAAGATTCTGCTAACATATAATCACAACTTTATATATGTTTCTAATTTGCAGAAAATTCAATGCTATAATTTGCTAGAATCATCATGCATTCTTGCTACAAGCTGATGTGAATTTTTCATGTGTCCTTGTTTATGAATTCGAATAAGTGCAATGTTCATAAATAGGGGTGTCAATTATGTCGGGTTGGTGGGTTTCGGGTTGAATTTTTCTACTCTAACCCGACCCATGTATGCATTCGTGTCGTGTCGTCCTGTCGTGCTTCGGGTCGACCCGTTTAGTCTTTGTTTGTGAACATGAGTAATAACTAGTGACTTCGTAACAATTTAAACAATCAATTACTCTATCAAACGAATTTTCTTTTGTGATTCTGTAATTTGTTGAGTTCTTCATAAGGAGTAGGGCATGGTAGATCCATGTAATTTGTTGAGTTCTTCATAAGAAACTATTTTTGTTTTTCAATAGAAGGGGTTTAAGAAGATGATAAACCCTTCGTTTTGTAGAAAACCTTGTCTAAGTGATTTTTTGTAACAACTTTATTATAAACTTGATGAACTAAGTTACGTTTTTTTTAGCAATTATAAACTTTTTTATGAAAATATACTTTACTAATGTAGAATCGATATTTCAACAATATCTCATCTTAAACCTCACATTTTGTACCCACTTTGAAAAATTTTAGATGATAGTTTAAGCTCCACAGATTAAAAAATGGGCTGTTTATTTAGCTCTTGATGAGACACTTAATGGTTCAGGCATCTTACTGGTTCAGATTGTTTGTTTCGCGAGCAGATGTCTGAATGGTTCAGACTTTTGCCTCTGAATAGTTAAACATTATACCGAGTCTGAATGATTAAGACATCTAATTTGAATTGGTCAGACATTTGCCTCTAAACAGTTAATATTATACCGGCTCTTAATGATTCAAATATCTTGCTGGTTTAGCACTTAACATTCAGAAGTTGTCAAACAGTCTCTAAGATAGTTAAAATAGTTAAAAATAGAGGTTAATAAAAAGTTGGAAGTGTAATAATGAAACGTGTGAAATTGAAATTTAAAGTGTTCTAAATGATAAATTTGACATTAAACGTATTGTTTGGACAACCATATGATATTATAATAAGTTTACATGTGTAAATGTAAAATTCTTGTAAAAATAAAATAGTTACCGAAAGGACCAAAACATTGATATTTACCGAGATTTATTACGTGAATAATATACTTTTTACCCAATGTAACTTGATCACATGTTCACAAATTGCTAGAATATGAATATCACATTAAAACAAGGGACAATTACATATAATCATCTCTAAAGTTGTAAAATTATATATTTTTTAAATCATGCTTGAAAAACATTGTATATGAGCTGAAAACTTGTGTTTTAAGAAAATATAATTTTACAAGTTTAGATGGTGACAAATGTGCTTCTCCTTAAAAACAAAGTATAATTGTCAAATTTTTGGGAAAGTAAACTTATAGTAATCAACATTTGAGAAACTAAGGTGATATCTGATGATTCAAAGGGTGTTTGGTTTGAGGGTTTGGATTTGATAGCATCAAGCATGTTTGGTTTGAGAGTTTTAATTTAAAGGGATGATTTCGATAGTGTTTTAGCATGTTCGGATTATGGGTATTAGATTGGTACAATACTTGAATAAAACTGGGTATTGAATATATTGGCACGATACCAATATAGGTGCAGGTATTCAGTATGATACCTACTTTGTTACCATTTTGTTTTTAGCACTGGTACGAATACCAAATAGGTAACATTGGTACGAGTGCGAATACATCAATTAAACCTCTTGAAATTCTATTTAAATATGCATTAAAAAAACCTCTTGAATTTCTATACTTAGATTCGGTACTGGTACCATTTTTTTACCGAAAAGGTACCGGTACTAATACCGAAATTACTAAGTATCGAAATCAATAAAACTTGATACCGGTACATGTATCGAGTAACCAAAATCTACCGGTACTGATGCAAGCACGATACATGTATGTATGGGTATTCAAGAAAAAAAAATCTTATTCTTAACCAGATTTCATTTGAAAGAAAAAGATTGATAGCTACATGGTTATAAAATTGGATATACCCACCAAAGAATAAAGTTTAATTACAATTTTAAAAACAAACACCAATCAAGTTTAGCAAGAATATTATCGAGGTTGTATTTCGCTAATAACATAAATTCAAGGTGTGAATAATCATATAACAGATTTGTTCACAAGAATGATACAAGTTGATGTAATCCGTTGATATGATATGCATAGCGAAAATAATTAAAATCACAAAGCAAAAGCATAAAATATTCATATACGACTCCACTCCAGTGTTCTCTAAAAACTTAGAACTGAGTCGTATTTAAAAACTACATACAAATTAGTTGGAATTTAATAGAGAGATTATTATAAATTATTGAGAGGTTATAATAAATTATAAAAAAAAGGCCAAGACAATAATCCACTATTCATAAGGTCCTATCAACAATTTTTTAAAGTACAAATAGTTTAAGCGTTATTCTAGTGAACCATTCGGCATAAATTACAAAACTTATAATTTCTCATTTAAAAGTTACGATTTACAACAAAACTTATAATTTCTCATTTCAAAAGTTATGCTTTACATTCTAGACTTTTGTCTCCGTTAAAGTTATGCTTTACATTCTAGACTTTTGTCACCGTTTTTTTAACTAATTATGTGATGCCACGTGACTTACCTATACTTTTTTCCCGTTATAGTTTTTAAAATATAATGTTTTATGACAATCAAAATATACTATTTTCATGTGACTCACTTATACTTTTTCCCTTATAGTTTTATAACATATGATGTTTATGACAATCGAAATGTACCATCTCGACGGGTTAGTATAAATTTTATAAAAAACCAAGTTGTGTTTGATAACGTACAAGTCATCAAAATATGAACATACAAGTCTTCAAAGTTGATTCAAAGTTTTGTTTTTGACTGTTTTATTTCTCTTACAACCTTTAAAATACAATGTTTTATTCAATTTCAGGTTTGCTGTTGCGACATGATTATCTTATCAACATTTCAACATGATTTTTTTCCGCAAGAAAAATACTAATACATAAATCATCAAAAATATAACATACAAATTTTAACACCCTGTAACGTGTGCGTTTCATCCATCGGTTATTTCAAAACTAGTGAATTCTAAAAAATTCTCATAAATATTTTTAGGGGTGTTCATGGTTTGGTTTTAAATTGTGAAACCGCCTAAACTGGTAATCGGTTTGATTTCGCGGTTGATTTTTTCTTTGACCTTGCGTCGGCCGGTTTCAAAATTTGTAAACTGTAACAAGCGGTTTGGCTTACGATTTAACCTAAGAACCGTAAAACCCAAATAGTAAACACCCCTAGTCCTGAGATGTTAGTCCAGTGGTCAAAATGTCTGCTTTCCCTAATAGAGATGCAGGTTCAATTTCCGCTTTGGCCATTTTCGAGGGGCATCTAGGTAAAGGGATGCATCAGGGCTTTAATCCCGGGTTTGAACCTGACGGCGTGTGAAGGTTTACGGATTTCATCCGGTTCTCGTGATGTCGTGCATAGGGAGCACGGTTTCATAGCTGTCAAGAAGTCGACCTTTGACATAGCCCCAAACAGGATGAATTTAAAAGTGAGATTCTTTGCGTTTAAAAAAAACGAAACACTCCTAAATATTACATGTATGAGTGATAAAGTATAAATAACTATTTATTTAATAACTTACAAAGTTGCATAAAAATCCCTAATAATCATTAGCACTCGCTCTATATAATTGATCAAACCCACAACATTCATGCCCTAAAAAACCATCAAATTTTCACTAATCCAGCAGCTTACAAATCATCAATCGGAACTACAAATCGCTCATCTTCAACCTCCGATTGCTGCATGAAGGTACCTTCTGTTTCTCCATTTCACAATCATTAAATAATATTGACTGCAAATTTTTAAAATTTATTAGGTTCCGATACACTAAATCCCTAGAAAAACATTACAGATCAAACCCCCAATTCTTCAATTTCGTAATTGTTGTTCTTATTATGTTAAAGATTGGACCTTTTGCTGATGCATTATTGAGTAGAAATGAAGGTTAACAGTATTTTTTATGGTGTTATAGTACTTGCTTGTGTTTATCATGTTTGAATGATTGAATCTGATTATTGGATTGTTTTTGTGTTTTGGGTTAAATTGTTACACAAGTGAAGTGATTAATTGTTATGATGAAATTTTAGTTCTTTTTATGTTCAGTTCTTGTGCCTTTGATTGTTATTTATAGTGGCACTGTTTTCTTTATGTTTCTTGGAGCTAGTTAAGTTTAGAATGCAATAATCTGTTTCAAATGGTTAGTTTTACTAGCAATTTAGAAAGAAGAAACCCCAAAGTAAAAACAGTTTCTTTTCTTTTTTTTTGTTTGTGTGTGTGTGTTAGTGTTACCTGAGAAACTGGAGTAGTTAGTGGTATGACGGGTATCGTTTTCATTAGGATTACATAAATCTGGAGGTGGAATTTGAGTAGGTCATATGGGTTGGGCAACGGGTCAAAAACACATATTTTTCGGGTTGAATTGCTCTTTGTTTTAACTGTTAAGGCTTTTTTTTATCATTTATTTTATTTTATTTTTACATACAATAAGTGTGAATATGGTTAACAAGGTCATAGTAACAGTAATTTAGTTTCTTCAATAAAATGATTTAGGGAGTTCTTCCATTAAAAATACACTTAGGGCAAACTTCGATCCATTTCAACTTTTCAACCTATTTGATCATTTCCCTTTAAGTTTTATCTTATAATAATTATTTTTACCCACTCACTCATGCAATTGCCAACTCTATTGAAAACTATTTCAGCTCTTACTGCAAAACAATATGATAATGCGTGCACATGGAACATGTATCATGTTACATTGATGTTTTTATTCATGGTTTTACAAACTACATTTATCTGGAGATATAATATTGCATATTTTTATAGATTTTCAGTATTAATATTCTGCCAGCAACTCATTCAGTTTGTTATCACAGGATCTTTATGGTAGAAAAATCAAAAACAGTATCAACTAAAAGTATGGACCACCTCTCTAATGCTTTTTCTTTGCTAGAAATGGATGTTGAGGATGATAGAATAGAGACTACCAGTTCTGCTAATGATCCAGAGAAACCCAATGGTATTATGTGATTCTAGAACTAATTTTGTGTTTTCATACTCCATGAAATTTTTCTAAAATCACTTCAGCCTTTAACTGATCATAGTTGTTAATAGCTCTTATAGCGAGCGCTATAGCGAATAGCGTAGCGTAGCACTCATGTGTCGCTCTTTGATTTTGGCGCCTCCGTAGCGGGCAAATAGCGAGATTTTTTTTTTCTGCTTTAATATATATAGCGGGATTTTATAGGCATAAAATATCCTCATTTTATGTTTTTTGTTAAGCATACATATAAAACAGCGTACAAAACAACTTGTTAGGATATAATATACATATAAATTTTTTCTAAAATTTTCTCCTAGTCCCTAAACATAAAATAATGGCCGCTATTTCATCGCTATCGCTACGTAGCGTATAGGTAGCTTGTCGATACCGTCCGCTATTCGCTACTAATAACTATGTAACTGATTAAAACTTTGACTGAATTTAATCTCGATGGAATATAAAAAATCGTAGCTACTTATTTGCTTGTTTGATTATGCAGGTGACACTAAGAAAGAAACCGATAGTCATAAAAACGTGTTAGAAGGAGATTACCGGTTGCCTCTTGTGTGGATTGACTTGGAAATGACGGGTATCTTATTTTGACTTTTCTAAAAACAAATTGTATGGACTATTGTTTAGTTACCACTTACTTTTATTTATCTGTAAAGAAAGTTATACAATCTTATTACTCGCGCAGACAGTGCACATGCAAGCGTCTTCATAGCTAACAAATTAGTGCCTAAGGGGAGATGAGAAAACTTATTTTTATGGAAAAACTAAAAAACTCCAGCAAAAACACTCTGCTGACCACATGTAAAAGTGCTTGTGGTCCGAAAGGCAAAAAACGGTGTATTACACATGTGTACTACATGATATATTACACGTGTAATAGTAAGATTTTTTTCCAAAATTTTTATTTTTCGAATAATGCTGTATATCCAAAAAAGAAAAATTGGGAAAAAAACCGTACTATTACAGGTATGTAATATATCATGTATTACACATGTGTAATACTAAAAATGCCCCATGCGGTCCGCAGTGTGTTTTTGCTGGAGTTTTTTAGTTTTCTCATTTATAAAGAGTTTTCTCTGATCCTCTTCCTAGTGGCTAATTAGTTGGTGATTTGAAACCAAGAACAATTAAGTTGACCGAATGGGTGGTTGACCATATTTGTATGTGCAGGATTGAATATTGAAGTAGATAGAATACTGGAGATTGCTTGTATAATCACAGATGGAAAGTTGAACAAATCCATAGAGGTAAGCTGATAGACTCTTGGCAGTTTTTTTAATCATTGTAATTTTATTACAATTGTGTATAGTTGTGAAGTGGTAACGAATCATTTTATATATAAGTATATAACCAAATAAATCGGCGATCAAAGTGCATTGTCTAATCAGTTACCTAGTTTCATAGGATTTGAGTTTATATATTTTGTTGGCCCAGGGTCCTGACTTGGTTATACATCAACCGAAAAAGTGTCTTGATGAGATGGGAGAATGGTGTACGCAACATCACGCAGCAAGTGGTAAGTAGCCTCTAGCTTGTTATCTTTTGAAATAATATAATATCGTAATTTCAAGTATAGACCAATTTGGCCTAACATGTCGTATAATTTATAGGTTTGACAAAAAAAGTGATCCAAAGTACCATTAGTGAAAAAGAAGCCGAACAACAGGTACTTTAAAACCTGATTTTTGTTACTTTTAACCTTCTGCTTTTGCATATTTTTTAAATAAACCTGATTTCTGTAGGTTGTTGAATTTGTCAAGAAACATGTGGGCACATACACTCCTCTGCTTGCAGGAAACTCAGTTTATGTTGATTTTATGTTCTTGAAGGTAAAAGAATCGGCAATTACCGAGTGGATAATTTATCTTCACATTACCCCCACTGTATAAATAAATACCTGATATTAGCGATCGAAAAATGGGCAGGTTGGGTAACTGGTCAAAATATGTAATCTTCTTTGTATGGGTTGACTCGAAACACACTTAAAACTCCAAAATTGAGTGTTTTTAAAAACAATTAGTCTGTCAAATATGCATACAAAGTTATATTATTATAATAATCTAATATTTCAAATCACTTTTTTTAATCTTTTTTTTGGTTGCAGAAATACATGCCTGAATTGGCTAGTCTTTTCTCTCATGTAGTCGTTGATGTCAGCAGCATTAACGCCTTATGTGTCCGTTGGTTCCCAAGAGGTGTGTGAACTTCTCATTATCTGTTTATAACTACTTATTTTCTAATATTTACATGGGGCTTATTCATTTGTGTAAGGCAAAAACAAGCCTTTTATTATAGTTTAAATCTTTATAAACAAAATTTTACCACTCGTTGTTCTGTTTATATTACAATATACATTAGTGATCCTCGAGACTACATGCAAAAGGATGTCACTTTTGTTGATCACCTGACATCCACTTATGCTAAGCGCTTTTGTAATAGTACTTATTTATAAAAAAATGGACAAAAAAGTAGTCATGTAAACGAATCGAACGTTCAAAGAAGTTCGTTCCTTTAATTAAAGACTTAACATGAACAAAAAAAAATTGTTCATATTATTAAACAAGCGAACATTAACACATGTCTCGATCTTTCATGTAATGTTCATCTATGTTCATTTGTGAATGCTCGTTTATGTTCGTTCGTGAAAATTCGTTTATGTTCGTTTGCATATTCATTTAAATTAATTTGTTAGTTATTAGCAGTTCTAATTGCCTAATTGGCCCATCAGGCGTTAGAATTTAGTTTGGATGCTGTTTTTTAACTTTTAAAATTTTTTGGATATTGTTGAATCATGATGATGGTATCTAAACTTTAATTTGGATATTGTTGCTTACTTTAAATTGACACTGGTTTGTGTTCATTTATGTTCGTTTGTGTTTGTCTAGAAACTTAAACAATGAACACGAACAAACCCTCGTTCACGTTCGTTTTGTTTGTGTACACGCCTACAAAAAAGGGTTTACGGGTTAACCCTTGTTACTCTTTATTTGATTTGCAAGACCCACTCACTGTGTTACCTCTATTTATTAATCATCTTTTTAATGTACAGATAAAAAGAAAGCTCCAAAGAAGGAGAATAACCACAGGGCGATGGATGACATCAAAGAAAGCATAGCGGAACTCAAATACTACAAGGAAAATGTCTTCAAACCACTCAAGTCTAAGAAGTAACATCAGATGTGGGAATCATGTGTGATGCAAAACTGGATTTTTTTAAGGTGGAAACTGTGGGTCAAATTGGTAACCTAGGGTCGAAACAGGTCGGTTAGGCTAGGTTGGCGCGTAAGCATTTATTTTTTCAAGTGTTTGATATGATTTAAGGTATGCTATTATATATTAAGTGGTGTTTTGGACGTTCCTTATAATTGATTGTTGTTATCAAAGAATCACAAGCATATGGATATGGTCAACTGTAAGAAAAGTGTTTTGTGTTTCTGTTAATCAATTATTAAGCATTTTCAAATTTGTTCAAAATACTGTACTTTTTATAAAATTTAAAGTATATGTGCTTTTTATAAGTAGTTGACATTAAATTTTTTTCTTTGATATGAATGCTTTATACTAGTTTTTTTTTCTGTTTTTCTTCGTAACATAAATCATTATATAGAAATGATCAACTATCTGAGCCGGTGGGAGGTGACCACCACCCATCGGCCATCACCATTGTTGTGATGGTTGTCATTGATCATCATCGCCAGTGTTGTAAGATTCGTTAGGTGCCAGTCGGTTGGTGAGGTATTGACTAGCGATTAATTGGGATTAATAGTATTTACCCGGATTGGGATTTTATATGTAATTTTAAGTTTTATATGTATACATTTTTATGTGTAATTTTTTTAAGTAGAAGTGTTTTAAAACCTTCTTCGACTCATATTTTGAAGTCGATAGGATTATTTGTCGGAACCTAATCACTAAACTGCCACCGGTTTTTGACCAAATTGGGCCAGATTTGACCATTGTTGACGGCATAGCGATTAATTGGCCGGTGAACTGAGAACTAGCGATTAATCGACGACATTGTTAAACTCTTACCTTCCACCAACGTTGTTGTTGTCCCCAACACATCCACAACCAACATCATCATTCATACCAAGGGTAAAAACCGAGATGAAAAATCCAAAGTGAATTCACTATAACAATCTAAAATCGAACTTTGAAAACCCACAAGAGGCAATGTGTGAAGTTATGAACAAATTGAATTATTGGGATACCCAGTAAAATGGTTAGTGTGTTTTAAAAAAAATCGTGTGAGACGTGTTACTTCAACCAAACTTATCGCTTCATGTTTGCTCAATTAGTGAATAGCTACAGAAGCCACTACAAACCCGACATGAATCTTGTTGCATTATGTAATGTTTATGTTATATGTATCATGTACATTTTATTGCAACTTGTTTTGTAAACCACATGAATTATATTTTATGGTGGTCCAGGCATATTATATTTTTCTTGATTTCATGTATCCATGATGTTACGTGCATTATTTTCAGTCTTCCACCATTTACTACTATTAAGGGGAGGGTTGGGGATAGGCCCCACAATTTTTTCTTTAAAACTTTCGGTCCCCTATTTAAAAGTTCAAGATCCGTCACTGCTACTATTGCTAATTTAGTAGCGCTATATTATTAAATTACTTGATCCTTTTGTTGTTTAGACCCTATATTGCTCATATATTATTCATGTCATGATAGGGCTTTTGGAGCTAAGTGTCTCCCTAGAAGCAACATCTATATCTCTTGGGAAAGACGTATGGTTGTTATTGTTGTTTTAGTGAATTGTATTTTAGGCTACTAATATCATAACACCTCTCATGCTAACCAGACACCATCCCTCATACAGGGCAACATAACAAGACGATTTTGTGTCATATGGGTCATATGAGAACGTTAAGCTAGCTATACAACCCGTATACGAGGTTTCGCCCATATCATATGACCTGCATGAAAGTACAACGGGACAAAGAAATTACTGTTGTGACAGTGATATGACCCATACGACCTGGATCTTGTTACATTATGTGTGGTCCATACCGCCTCCATTGTTGGGGTGGTATACCGATATAAAGACCCATATTTTGTTTTTCTCACAAATTAAAAAAGAGCATAATTATTTTAAAGGTGAGCAGGCCTCAAAGACAACTAAGACCTCTTTGCAAGAGAGATTGTGTGTGGGGGAGTGAACATGTAATGATAAAAAAGACACCAGTTAATAAAGCATTTGTAGATTCTGTTTTAGTCCATCCAAATATATAATCTTAATCAAAATTAAACAAAGTACGAGTGTTCTTCGTCATCCACACACAACACGTCGAAATTAATGAATGGAAGAATGCTTGATTTGAAGTGTGTGAAAAGGGCCAACTTCCTTCACGATCTAGATCATTCAAGCTGAGGGTTCAGTCCCCTTGAAGATCTCATAAACTGCTGAAAAATCAAGATCTCCTAATCCGGTGCTTCTAGCCTTCTTGAATGCCTGCATTTTAGTAATAATAATAATAATAAATAATTAAAAACAATTTAAAGTTCATAAAAACCTCAAAAATAATCTACAGGTCAGGTCAGGTTGGGTAACATAAAAAAGCGTCTTTTTTAGTACATGTGAAAGTAAAAAATTTAGTACGTTTGATAAATAGGTTACCTCATTGGCGGCGGCTGCCACTGGCATTGAAACGGCATTCTCGTCACCAAGAGCAAGAGCCAGTCTCATGTCCTTTTGTTGATGTTTTAACGGAAACGCAGGGCTGTAACTGTTTTGGATCATTGAAGGCCCTTTCATTTTGAACATAGGGTTAGCAATTGCACCAAGATCCTGCAACAATTTCATTAACCAAAAAGTTATATAAGTGGTTCAGTTTTTTAAAGTTCTTTTGTACTTCATTAATAATGAATATCTTAGAAATGATCACAAACACTTTAGCCTGGTAAAACGAATGGGTCAGTTCGGGTAACAGATCAAACTGGGTCAGAGTCAAAACAAGTTTTACGCAAAACGGGCTCAGGTCAAAATAGCCCATTTTAAAAGTTATCAATATAAAAAAATTATTATCAAAATAGCAATTTAAGTATAAATACTTGCATAGTTGGAAGTTAATTACCCTCATTTGCTGCTTCAAATTGTTTGACTTATTAGCCACAAAATATACCAACTTAAACTATTTTTTTATATAAAACTGTGCACTTCTTTTCTGAATGTTTTACTTATTTTAACTTTAGTTTTCTTCAAATGAATATTTTTTAATAGTAAACGTTTTTGTTTATAAAAGAATTAAAACCATTCTTTTGTCAAACTAAAAATACAATTTTGTTATCTTACCAAGACATCCAGAAGAGTATTGGGACTAAGTCCACTTTTGTCAGCAAGCACAAGTCCCTCTGAGAAGGCATTCATCATGCTGCACAAAAACACCGAACCAACAGATACAAATTAGCACTTTCATATGAAGAAGCAGAACCGGATAATCATATAACCAGTTGATTAAAATCTCAGGACAGTTTATAAGTTTTTCAAAGACAATTTTACTAGTGCCATCTTCATTTATGTTCACATCATGTAAATGGGGGCCACAGAATGAAAATGAAGTATAAGAAAATGACAAAAACATACCAAGATTAGAAAGAATAAATCTTGACTAATTAAAAAGTTTCTCGATGAAAATGCATACCTGCCCATAATCATGTTGACAACCAGTTTCATTTTTGCTCCGTTTCCAACCTCTCCCAAGAAAACGACTTCTTCCCCAAAACGTCAAACGCAGGAAGAATTGCATCATACAGCCCCTCAACCACACACACACAGACACACAAAGATAATGAATGAAAATAAACCTTTAAAGCATATGAATCTAAATTTTTGTATTAGAAAAACTGGACCATTGTTTTTGGTAATAGTTTCGATAATCACCTTTTATATATTTACTATTTACAAGATTCATAAATGAAAAAAAAAGATGATAAAGAGTCAACCTGGCCTGTTTCGGCTCATCCTAAAACTTACTTTGTCCCCAGCAGAAAGGAACTAATTGTCCATCTTCAGCTGGTTTTTTGCTACCTGAGACCGGAGCTTCAAGAAAAGACCCTCCCTTCTTTTTTACTGCCTGAAAATACAAAAACCATAGATTAAAGGTGGCATAGTGGGCTGGCCGAGTGTGTTGGGTAACGGGTCAATGCGAGTTTGGGTTGATATGGGTAGTAGTTTTGAAACCAAATAGAGTCAGGGCAGGCTGTAGATATGTTCTTGTCCTTTTCTTTAAAAAAAAACAAATTATTTTTTGATATATATTCAAAAGCTATATCATTACACTGATTATCTAGCTATTGAAATAAAATGAGCACATTTTTGCTGACTTTTAAGTTTTAACTCTTTAAACCTGTTTTCACTTTTCAATGTAGTCAATTCCAAATTTTTAACCCATTTGACCCATTAGGGAAAACTATATCCTAAAGGGAGGTGTGATTTGTACACCGCTAAAATTACTATACACACTTGTACAGTGTGCAGCATAAGCTGTGATCGGTGGTGTATTAAGTAAAGTTGGTGGTGTTAACATCATCTCCCTAAAGAAAACAACCCTTTAATACGTTAAAAAATATTACAACCATTTGGAATGTCTATGTCCCACTAGAGATCAAACAATAATAAAATATGCAACGTAAACCTCGCTAATTTTTGAGGAAGTTTCAGCATCGACTGTTGACATGTCAATGTAACCTTTCCCACTGCCAATTTCCTCAAGAATCCCATCTTTATCAAATACCACCTAAAAAACAAATATGATATTAATAGTTTATACCATGTATCCCCTAGATGAGACCAATAATCACAAATGCAGTGTTTGACAAGTAATTTACTAAACATTAAGGGATCTACAAAAGTAATATGATTTATTATTTATACTAACAGAGAGAGCTGCAGCTGGATCTGATAACATCCCAATGGTGTATTTGCATTTCTTAATTACTGCTGCCGGACTTTCACCAACGGACGCACCATGCTCTTTTAGCTCATCACACTGCAAAAAAAAGAGGAATATATAACATAGTTATTCCATTCTTGTAAAACTAGAGATACATGTTGACTTTTTAAGTGAATCTGAAAAACTAGGTACACATATGTAGATGCATAAAAGTATGGCCATAGCAAACTTATATGACTACTAATTACATCTTTATCATTCTCAAAAGCTAAATGAATGTATGGAGCTTTTTAAATATGTCATTTTGGAGATTAAAATTGACTTAAGAAAGTCAAAATGTGCATATATGGTTTAGAACCAAATAAGTGTTCAGCATAAAGATCCCCATTAAACTACATTTTATGTTTCCCAAACAATGTAAATCACGTAGACATTGGTGTCTGGAAAGAGTTCATGTTTTTGGAAAATAAGATGAAAGTTAGAATAAGAAAAGATAGAAAGTGTGTTTTATAAGGATTGTTATCTTTCTGTTAGTATAAAATGTAATCATATTATTTTCTTGGTTTTTATCTGACCATATAGTGTTTAATATATCTATTTGTCATAAGTTAATAATTCTTTTGTAACTTCACTTTCATGCTTACATGGCTACCAAACTAAAACATAACTTAAATATTCGAATTTACAAAAAACACCGAGATTAGGTCGATAATTCCAATTTCACAGTTTGTATGATATATTATGCATCAAACGGCCGATAAAAACAAAGAAAATAATATGATTAAATTTTATACTAACAGAAAGATATCAATCCTTACAAAACACAATTTCAATCTTTTCTTATTCTAATTTTCATCTTATTTTGAAGAATAAAATTTTGCAGAAACTGACTTACAAATGTAAAATCATCTAGCCATCACTCATTTCCAGTCAAGTGATTATCAATTCTGATTACAATTTCTAACATTGAAACAATCCCTTTAATATGGCATATCCAAACACCAGATTAATTAAAAAAAATTATCAAGATTCAAGAAATCAAAAATCCAGACATTGATATTCAAATTAGACAAACATCAAAGTCTTAACAAATATTCAAAACCAAAACCAGATATCCAAGACAAGAACATGGTGCACCAAAACCAATCAATATAAAACCTCAAATGCACCAAAATTCCATTCAACTTATATATTAAAAAAAAAACCTAAACCAAAACAATCCAACATCAAACAATCAATCATCAAAACCATCCACTAATCAAACACAAATTCAACAACCAACAACACTACATAACCCAAAACAAATACCTTGGAAAGAGTGCGGTTCCAAACAGAAACCTTAAACCCATGACGAAGCAAGTTCATAGCCATAGCTTTCCCCATTATCCCCATCCCCAAAAACCCAATTTCCTCCATGATTTTTCTTGATCTTTATGTTTGATCAACTGGGTATACTGATGATCTTCGAAACCCTTCAATAAAGATCTGGTATTTGTATATAGAAATGATCAAAGATAGTAAAGTTTGATGCTTTATGGCTCACTGACTGCAATGGTGTTTAGAAAATGTATTTTCTTTCTTGTCGATTGCAATCGTTGCTATCTTCACTCATTTTCTGTCTGTTATTTTTTTATTCTTGATGATTATTGGTCCACTTTTCTTTGGGCTTTTTTTAGGTTTTCCCATAATTCTGGAGTTCTTGGAGATATTATAGTTATGTGCACATATCCCTTAGTTTGTTGGGCCTGGTCAGGGCCCATTACTTTGTAAATTATGGCCTTCTTGGCTTATTATTAGTCAACATTTTGTAACATTTTTTAAACTATTTTGAATATCAATATCAGCTGACAACAAGTTTATCCAACTAATTTTAAAAAGTAAAAAAATAGTAATCATTATAATATTAAAATAATATAATATTAAAAAATTATAGTAATAAAATAATAAAAGTATTAAAAAACTGTGTATATTATTATAATAATAATTGAAACACTAAGAAGTAAAAAAAATATAGTAATCGTTATAATATTAAAATAAGGAAATATTAAGAAAGTATATAATATTAAAATAATAAAAGTATTAAAAAAACTGTATATATCATTTTAATAATCAAAACACTATTCATTGGCTTTCTTTTTAATATATATATATATATATATATATTATTTGCCAATTTATTGACCATTTCTTTAGAACAGACATTCATTTTTTAGTTGTATCCCACTCGTCTAAGCCAAAAATAGGGCTTGGCAGAGCAGGCGCTTTCCTAGCCGTCTCAGCTAAGAATATAGGACAAATCGTAGTGGTTATAGCCAAAAGTGTTCGCTAAATCCTAGTTGTACCGAGCGGCAGAGCTGACTTGCGGATTCTGATTGACGAAAATGAGGGCTTACTATTCTGTTGAAGGTTGAATCTTCATGTCTCTTTTTGAAAACTTTTGATCAACTAAAAGTATTTTTTAAAGAATAATTAGTTTCTAGATAAATAAAACTAAAACTGAGACTAAATTAAATTTGGAATGGTTGGCATTTAAGCTCAATTGTCGATTTCGGTTTTAAAGTCGAATTTAAATTTGTAATTTTCAACTTAATCTGAATTACACATATACGTACACAAATCGAAAAATCTAGTGAGTTAGGTCCTAAGTAATTTTTGGTCATACATGTATTAATGAAACAATTATTACTATGTTTAACCAGTGATAATCATGTTTGACCAATATTGACCTAAGGACCGGATTAGGTCATGAACATTTTACAATGTTTGATGAAGATTAGCCGATTTGCGATCAAGTTAAACCAACTTCTTTATTGTTTTAAATTACTCTTTTACATATTACCAACTGATTTGGGCGGGACCGGTCGTAATATTAGCGACACATTCAAACAGTTTATTTTTATCATCTACTTATTATTAACAGTTAGCAGCATACAAATATAATTAATTGTAAAATGATGACTGATTTACGACTGGTTTATGTTTTGTCACTGATATTACAACCTATTATTTGATCATGAGTTTATATTCACTCATGTTGAAAGTCTCCAATCAGACAAGGAAGAATAATTAAGGAATATTGATGTAATAGGATAGTAGCAAGCTTTGTCATTAAAATAATTAATCAAAACAAATTATAATATTTCTGGACAAAATTCGTTATTTAATAAAAACATTGAAGTGCTTTGAAAAATGTTTTGATTAATCATGTGTGCAAGAAGTGACGCAGATACATGACATTAATAGCGACAACAACTATGCTAGTTGCTATTTTGACACTATAGCATGAATTAAATGAACACTCTACCGTTGACTGTTTTATATAAATCCACTTGAGTTGAGAAAACAAGTGAAAACCTTATGTAATAAACCGTTTTAATACAAATTTTAGGGTAAGTAACATACGAATTTTCAAGCGTAAAGCCACAAAACCAAAAATGCGCTGAAGGATTTTTTTTAACTTCCACCAATTTACCATTTTGAACAAACTACTATAGACTATGGCCACACTTTCTTTATAAATTTTAATAATTATAATAACTTATTTTATCAGATGCTAACAGTGTACTTGCAAAAAAAAAAACACCTAGCCTTGTGATAGGGGTGAACAAAATCCATTATCCGACCAGACCCGATAACCGAGAACCCATTATAACAATACCCGAAATACTACCCTACATAAATACTCAGTTCTGGTTCTTTTGTTATTCGGGTATATCAGTCCACGGGTATAAGATCGACCCGGATCTTCTGTTCCATTTATTTGTTTCAATTTCGCGCTGCTGTACCAAATTAGAGTTCCAGAGCAGCATTGCCATCTTCAAATTACAGTTCCATTTACAAAACTACACATGTTCCATATATTTATATAACTCCATAAGATAGAGGGTTAGTGATTTGTAATGGCCGGTGAATGCTGGTGGATGAAGCAAAGAGAGATACATTGTTTCAAGTTGAATGTGAAGTTGTTGAAAGGCCAAATTGTTAGAGGCACACTATTTTTTTGCGACCAGTAATGTGATTGCTAATTCGATCATAGATTGAACATTTTGCAAATGCTTGTAGTGATGATCACGCGTTGACCATGATTGACTACGTCTGATCATGATTGAGTCACTGCGTTATATTTGGTCATACATGTCTTGATTAACCATAGTGAGTGATATTAGATCATAACTATCTTAATGGCCAATTATGATTTTCTATTATGTTTGACCATGATTAACCAATATGCATGTAAGGTTGGTTCTTTAACACCTACTGCTACTAGAACAAGTATAAATCCTTGTGTTTATATTGTGATATTTTTCTAACATGGAACTATTAACTTATTGTTATTTGATCTTCAAGTTTTCATAAGAAATATTCATCTAACAAACAAGAGTATATTAAAAGTGGTCAAGAAATTAAAAATATCCTAACATCCCTTTGGGTTCTTGCGCATATGATGGTTTTGGATACTCTTTGTATACGTGACTGATTTGACCATCGGAGTGGGTTTGATGCTCCGGCCTCATAGACCTTTTAATAGGTTTCTTGCGTTCACAATCTCTACTCCGGATAAAAAAGGACGTTGCACCATCACTAAGGCGACTCTGAACCGGATGAAGTCTATTACTTCACCATGCTCAAGTTCGAACCCTATGTCCGAGAGTTTTCTAAGAAACACTTTTAGTATAAATTAATTTCCTTTGCTATTATTGAGTGTAAGATATCAGAAAATATGGTAAATAATAAGTAACTTTCTTTCAATTCAATACATTAAATTACTTAATTACGTAACATATACTAATTTCTTTTCCTTCCAAATCCAGTCATCTAACTAGATTTAAAATACCAAAGTAACAAATTACAAACAAGTGGCAGGTAAACGGGCAACAAGCTGCGCCGCAACCCCCTTTTGAATTGCAAAACCAATCCTACTAAAGACGAAACGGCCCTTAAAGGTTGAAAGATTACTATTCACAACCTGTTGGACCCTGTTTAGAAATTCCACAGTCTCTGGGGCTAGGGACCCAAAGGTATCAAAAGCGAATGGGATAAACACGTGTTGATTCTCTAAACAAGCCTTCTCGTATTTAGCGACCTTGCCTGATTCCGCCTTTAACGCAGCCTGGCCAGCAACAAACTCATTATCCCTGAGTCCAACAAGAAGGGACACTCCTGTAAGGTCCACACAAGCGTGTTTTCCCCTAGCCCACCCAAACACAAGAATATCAGCTGGCCGAAGAGTAGACCTCCCACCCGTCAGAAAGTTCACCGGAGCCTCCTTTTTTTGCCGAAATCCCTGCCCGCTTTAGAACATCATAGAGAATATCCCTTACCAAATCATGTCGGTATTTAAAACCAGGTAACTCCTTACAATGGACCGCATGTTCGCCAAAAGTATCTAAACAAGCATTGCGACAAACTGGGTAGGGCTCATCAACGGAAACAGAGGGATCATTAGCCGGTACTTAAGAATTGCCCGGTATTCCACTGCTGACATGTGTTGGCCTAGTCCTTCAATGGGGATAACTGTCAGAAAATCCTGAGAATGAGGTGCCCGGAGACAATCAAACACAGCTTTCTGACGAGGGGATAGACTAAACTTCTCTCCCAAACACTGGACAGTTCTACTAAATAGGGCGCTCGCCAAAGCATTCTGGGCTTTAGGGGGGGCGGTGTCCTTATTAGAGAAACCACCAAGATCAAAATCCGGAAGGGACATCTGCATGCAATCCAATGCGCACACATAATCAGAATCTAACCCAACAATACCACAGTCTCGAAGAATGTGGTCCTGTAAACTCCAAGATTGCGCCCTCGAGGCCACAAAAGCATACGTGGATACATCCTCAGCCGAACATAAACCCAAACCCCCAAAAGGGGTCGGGAGGGATGCAAGCCTCCATTGAAGATCCCCAAAAAACGGACCCCCGCAAACCACGATATCCTCGATAGCTCTCCGAAGGCGTTTGTCAAAAACCGAAACAACCTCCCCAACAAATGTGGGTTGGCATGTTCTGAGGCCAAACAACAACTTAGCAACACCCATGCAAGAGCGCAGCAAGAGAAGCTCACATTGAGGGTCCCGCAGATGTGGAAGATAGCTCAGCAGATCCACTGCACAAGATGCCCTTTTTCATGGCCAACCTACTGATGAAACCCGCATCGCGACTAAAAGCGCCTCCGAGGAGTTTGACACCCGACACCGGCCTCCCAATCCCACTAGGAAACAAACCCTTTTGCTTCTTAACTCCATTGCACGATGGCCAAAAAACTTCTGTTTTCTTAACGTTAAGTTGAAGCCCCAAACAGGGCCCCATAGACCTGATGATTTCTAAAGCTTTAGCCACCTCTTTAGCATCACCTATATTGTACCATCATCCAAGTACCAAGCATGGAAAAGTAGCTTGCATCTATCTCGTATCTGATGAATGAGGGGATGCAAAACTAAGGCAAAGAGAAGAGGCCCCAAGGGGTCTCCCTGTTGAACCCCAGTGGTGGACCAAATATGATCGTTTCCGACATATAATCTAGCCGGCTGTCCATATAGAAAATCCACTCGAAAGGAAATGGAGGGGCATCGGGTTCGAACTTCTGACAAAAGGGCGGTTCTATCCACTAAGTTGAAAGCATTAGAGAAATCAACAGTAATCATGGCTAACGACCCATCCGAGTGAAACACATTTAAAAACCTGTTCGCACTATGGAGCACAACCTCCGCCCCGCTAAGAATACCCACCCCAAATTGAAAATCACCGATATATTATATTTGTTGTACCATTATACGTCTTTAACATATGTATTATAAATGTGGGTGTAGTGATGAAGATGCCCACCACCCCCCCCCCCCCCCCCCCCCCCAACACCACATAGGGTTTTAGAATTTCATATACAAGAAGCCTATGATTCAATCATGTACTGATTGAAGGAACTTTTATAAAAGAGAACACATAAAATATATATTGATATATGATGCCTGCTTTTATTTTCTCTTTCTATACACCAATGTGGTCTTCCCAATTCTTATTTCAAGTTATTTTATAACAATTCTATCACATGTGGTCTTCCCAATCTGAAGTCATTTTATAACAATAAGACTCCACAAAAAGGGCCACGGTAGTGGTAAGGAATATGTGTTAATTAAAGACTGTAGTCATGGCAATTATAGTTTTTAGCATTATTTTTATGTAATCTGGATCCAAGTTGATTAATTACTGAACAATAAAGTTGGAAAGTAGAATGTATGCATTTAAACCAGTGCGATTCTCCGCACTACACTGTAGGAATTCGGTCATAATCGGCTTGGTCCGCTACGGTAAATGTATCAGTACTCGCTAGAGCAACTAAAAATGAAAACCAAGAAACATAAAGTCGTGATAAACCAAAAGGATATGGATACATGTTTTTACATCCATCAAAAACAGAATATCGATGTTGGTTCTAATAGCACCGACACTGGTACTGGCGTTTTTCAGCCGGTATCAGGCTGATTCCTTTTGTTACTAGTACAATACTGGCAATTGGTATGGTACACGACACAAAGAAATGCGTTATTATGATAGAAAAAAAACACTTTGTGTACAACGGTTTCGTTACACAAAAGTTATAGTCATGTGACACAAGAAATAAAATCGTATTTTACTCAGAAACCATAAAATCAAATACAATATTGTATACGATAGTACTGATACGGTACCGACGTTGTTTGGTTGGTATCAGTTTTGTTCGCCACAATACCGATATTAAACTGGCACTCGATATATCAAGTGATACAAAAAAACACAATCAAGAATTTATGTATTTTTATTAAAAAACTAACGAACGTAGATTATCTAAGAACAACCAAATCAGTAAATAACTAAATAATATGAAACACAATCAAGAATTTATGTATTTTTATTAAAAAACTAACGAATGTAGATTATCTAAGAACAACCAAATTAGTAAATAACTAAATCAGTTAAAAGCATATTGTATATAATAGAAGGGGTGAAAATGAAAATTGAATAAGCGAACGCAACTTATCAATGAACAATCAAATTAGTAAAGAACTAAACTTGTTAAAAAGGTATATATATAATAAAACGTGTGAAAATAAAAGTTTGAAAAAAAAAAAATCTAACAATAGTGTTCTTTGCAATTATTATATAACTAGTAGAAGCACCCGCTGCAATACGGTGGGATACAATTTAAGTTCAACCCTCATTTCAGTTAACCAACAGGGTTGTGGGTTGAATATAGGGCTAACGACAACTATTATAGTAGTCTTTATTTGTGCCCAAGAAGCAAACATTTGAGACAATTATCAGACCAATTAGTTTAGTCCAAGTTATTTTTCTGAATTCCATTTCTTTGATGTGAGAAAAATGAACATCCAATATCTATGCTCGGGCGTTGCCATAGGTTACACCTTAAGATTTTCAAAAAAATTAAACTACTTGTTTATCACTTCGGTTTTAAGATTTTTTTCTTTAATTTCAATAATTAGAGCATAAATATAAAATTAGCAAATCAAAAAAACATAAATATAAAATTACCAAATCAAATAAACATATCAATGTACAACTACCTTTTCCTCACCAACCGAAAGAGTGATCTTACCATCAAAGACATCAATGAAGACCTTTGCGGTGCACAAGAATGGACATCCTAAAATGATAGGAACTCTCTCATCAGCTTCCATATCAAGGATGACAAAATCTACGGGAAAGACGAACTTATCGACTTTAATTAAGAGATTCTCAACTATGCGCGGGGATGCTTGACTGACTGGTCGGCTAAAGACAGGGACACACGAGTGGGTGACAACTCTCCTAAACCTAATCTCTCGTGCATCGAATAGGGCATGAGGTTTATACTAGCACCTAGATCGGCTAAGGCTCTACACTCGGTGTCACTCCCGAAGAGACAGGGAATGGTGAAAAGGCCCGGATTCGTCAACTTTTCTGGGACCTTGATGAGGACAACAGCGGAACACCCTCCATTCAAAGGGATGTCGAAGATCTCTCCTAACCTATCTTTGCGTTTAAGAAGGTCCTTTAAGAATTTTACGTATTTGGGCATGGATTGAAGGGCTTTGATGAATGGAAGATTGATTTTCAATTGCTTGAACATGTCGAAAAATTGCACATATTCTTTTGTGTATTTTGGTTTTTAACGCGGGTAGGGTATGGGACGCGTGAAAGATCAACGAGTGGTGATGGCCTAACTACTATGGGTCACTTTTCAATGCTTCTCTCTACTTGAGGCTCCTTGGTGTGTGCGGTAATTGCTGGGTCTAACCTAGTTTGCACGTTACCGGGAGTTTCCGTCTCTATCTCTTCATCTACGGATTCCTCTTCTTCTTCCTCAACTATCTCGGGTCCAATATTCAAGAAGATTTGAATGCAGTTGATGAATTAGTCACGAGTTTGGTTTCATTTTTAACCATGGTAGTAAGTATCTAACTTAAATGTTAGTACAACCGTACAGGTATAGACGTATGAAGTATTATTTTTATTGTATGGTTGTTATGGTGTATTAATGAACATACTTGTAGTGCAAGTACACCTTCACTTAGCTTTGCTAATTTAAAATGTGTTAATGATGTCATTTGGTTCCTGGGTCTTGAAGTTGATATGGAGATAGAGGATCGGGTTTGAAGGTTTAACTGTGTGTGACTGGCATAGACGGATGATTAATAAAGTAGCTTACAAATATCACTTAAAATGAAAGAATTGTAACACCAATATATTCTTTAAAGTATTTCAGTTTAGAAAATATATTGTATGTGTGCGTTGGTAAACAAAAATTTTGGGGACCGTTTTTCCACTACTAATTAAATAGCTAAGTCTTGTTTTTAAAATAAGGTGTTACAAATGATAAACATCCATTAAGCCTCATTGTATGATGCACCAATACACAAATCACCTTAAGGATGATTCGGATGGTCATGAATAAAGGAAAATACTTAACTAAAACTATGAATTACCAAGTAAGCAAGCTAGGTGCATGCATCCCGAACATGGCAACGTTTGGGGACATGTCGTAGCCTTGTTACTCAAATGAAGGTCGAACAACTTTTAGTGGCTTAAACATAGAAAACATCAAGTGAGGCGGTGGAATGAGATTAGGATAACCAAGGCTTCCAAGTATTCACAGTTATACCAAAACACATGTCTTGCCATAAGATTTATGGCAAGCTCGGATGGTTTCATCACTTTCGAGTTGTATAAACCCCTAATAAAACAGAAAGTTTAGAGATGTTTGCACCTCTTAAGCTCATAAGAATCAACTCCTAACAAGTCTCATAACCTTAGGTAGGTTCAAGAACAAGTATGTACAAGATTCAAGGAAGAAAAGTAAGGTTTTATAAAAGTTAACAAGTAATCTTCCAAAACAGAAAGTTTGGACCTCAAAATGGTGATGTTCCACCTTGGTTTACCATGGTAAACCTGTGGAAACACTCCTAGAGGTGTTCTAAACTTTGCAGTGGAAGAAAAGATGAAGATAAGTGAGTTTGAACTCACTTTAGAATTTGGATGATTCTACCAAAAAAATCAGAATTTGTGGATGATTTTGGAGTGTTTTTGTAACATCTGCCGTAAACGGATCCTAGAACTTGACCCATTGTAACCTGAACTCGAACCGTAATAAATGAGCATTGAGATTTTCGTCTATTTCTCATGCATTTGGGTTGGTACTTTTTTCTTTGTTGTTTACTATTCTTTATTTCATTTATAAATTAATAATAATAATAATAATAATAAAATTTTCAAATAATGGCCGTGATTGTGTAACACCCCGACTGCGTAAAACAACGAATCGCGACGGAAACGTCGGGGAGTCATGTCACAGAACTATTGTTTCACAACTTATGGAATTTAAAATTATGTTTAATTAAGTTGAATGTTTACATTGTCTTGGGACAAACAGAAATAACACATAAATAAATTGTCTTTCATGTTTTAAGTCACTAAGGCCCGTGTCCATTCCTACGTGAAGCATACATCATAGGCCGGATCCGTTAACTTTTCCGGGACCTTGTTGAGGACAACGGTAGAACACCCTCCATTCAAAGGGATGTTGGAGATATCTCCTAACCTATCTTTGCGTTTAAGAAGGTCCTTTAAGAATTTTACGTATTTGGGCATGGATTGAAGGGCTTCGATGAATGGAAGATTAATTTTCAATTGCTTAAACATGTCGAGAAATTGCTCATATTCTTTTGTGTATTTTTGGTTTTTAAGGTGGGTAGGGTATGGGACGCGTGAAAGATCAATGAGTGGTGATGGCCTAACTGCTATGGGTCACTTTTCAATGCTCCTTGGTGTGTGCGGTAATTGTTGGGTCTAATCTAGTTTGCACCTTACCGGGAGTTTCCATCTCTATCTCTTCATCTACGGATTCCTCTTCATCTTCCTCAACTATCTCGGGTCCAATACTCAAGAAGATTTGAATGCAGTTGACGAATTAGTCATGAGTTTGGTTTCTTTTTTAACCATGGTAGTAAGTATCTAACATTAAATGTTAGTACAACCGTACGGGTATAGACGTATGAATTATTATTTTTATTGTATGGTTGTTATGGTGTATTAATGAACGTACTTGTAGTGCAAGTAGAAACCTTTACTTAGCTTTGCTAATTTAATTTGTGTTAATGATGTCATTTGGTTCTTGGATCTTGAAGTTGATTTGGAGATAGAGGATCGGGTCTTAAGGTTTAATTGTATGTGACTGGCATAGACGGATGATGAATAAAGTAGCTTACAAATATCACCTAAAATGTAAGAATTGTAACACCAAGATATTCTTTAAAGTATTTCAGTTTAGAAAATATATTATATGTGTGCGTTAGTAAACAAAAATTTTGGGGACCGTTTTCCGCTACTAATTAAATAGCTAAGTCTTGTTTTTAAAATAGGGTGTTACAGATGATAAGCATCCAGTAAGCCTCATTATATAATTCACCAATACAAAAATCTCCTTAAGGATGATTCGGATGGTCATGAAAAAAGGAAAATACTTAACTAAAACTATGAATCACCACGTAAGCAAGCTAGGTGCGTGCATCCCGAACATGGCAACATTTGGGGACGTGTCGTAGCCTTGTTAATCAAATGAAGGTTGAACAAGTTTTAGTGGCTTAAACATAGAAAACATCAAGTGAGGCGGTAGAATGAGATTAGGATAGCCAAGGCTTTCAAGTATTCACAGTCTTGCCATAAGATTTATGGCAAGCTTGGATGGTTTCATCACTTGTGAGTTGTATAAACCCTAATAAAACAGAAAGTTTAGAGATGTTTGCATCTCTTAAGCTCATAAGAATCAACTCCTAACAAGTCTCATAACCTTAGGTAGGTTCAAGAACAAGTAGGTACAAGATTCAAGCAAGAAAAGTAAGGTCTTATAAAAGTTAACAAGTAATTTTTCAAAACAGAAAGTTTGGACCTCAAAATGGTGATGTTCCACTTTGGTTTACCATGGTAAACCCGTGGAAACACTCCTAGAGGTGTTCCAAACTTTATAGTGGAAGAAAAGATGAAGAAAAGTGAGTTTGAACTCACTTTAGAACTTGGATGATTCTACCCAAAAATCAGAATTTGTGGATGATTTTGGAGTGTTTTGTAACATTGCCATAAACAGATCCTAAAACTCGACCCTTTGTAACCCGAACTCGAACCGTAATAAATGAACATTTAGATTTTTGTCTATTTCTCATACATTTGGGTTGGTACTTATTTCTTTGTTATTTATTATTCTTTATTTAATAATAATAATAATAATAATAATAATAATAATAATAAAATTTTCATATAATGGCCGTGATTGGTTGTTCTAATCAATGGACACTTAAAATCAAAATAAATGCAAATTACCACGTATAATCCTCTCTTTAATAGCAAAGATTTGGACACTCTTTTATATTTACATTCTAAAATCCCAAACAATTCATAAACTCCTCTAAGAACTCTACCCACTTGCCATCACCGATTTCTTTTCTTTCTTTTTTATGCTAAAGCCACCCTTCCAATAGCAAGAGGGAAGCAAGGAGCATCATTTCATTCTTAGATCAGTCTCTATCACAATACCTTTCTTCAAGGAAGCTAGTTTATACATTTCTTTTCTCTTTTCTTTTTATTTATGATTGTATTCCTTTAGAATTTACATTTCAAAGCACTTGGGGTTTTGGTCATGGATTGTGTTTTAGACATAACTTGTGTTTTGATATAGATTAGATTTTAGTATTGGTAAAATGGTTGTGTGAACATCATGGGTTTTCTAAATATCTAACGGATCTTTATTTCATTTGTTTTTTTATATTAAAATAAAACTTGAGAGAAAGTTATATAAAATTTATCTTCATGTCTCATGTGTTCTGTCATAGATTAGTGATTTCATTTTATTGTCTTTGAAATTTTATGCAAAAAAAATTTTGGATTCTCTTTGAAAAAAAAAGAAAATACAATTTAAAATATATAAATTAATGAATACGGAAAGGTATATTTTCTTTTTGATTGAATATTTAAAAAAAAAAAGAATTCAACTATTACATTATTCTTTCGTAATGTCCTCGCTTGGACTTGACAAGTTGGAAACAACTTAAACTAACCCAATAATGTTTTATAAACAAATTTAAAATTGTAAGATTTATGAAATAGAATTGTCTGAATGTTTTTTATTTATTTTTATTGTACACTATAAAAAACATTATATCAAAGGGATTTTTTATATTAGTGTGAATATTAGTGATTTAATCCCTTAAAAGAGGTCACAACAAATTAATATTAAGGATGTGAGTGTATGTTTAACACTATGTTAAAAATCTATACTTATTATTTCATAAAAGTATATATTTAATCAATATATATGTTTAACTAGTCACATAGTAATATTATGGTTAATAGTTTTGGTAAAATTTATTGATTTCTTGATCAGCCAAGTTTGTTGGAACAATTTCAACCATACAAGAATCATTTCTAGTAATATTTTTAGAAATTTGATTAATTTCTTTGAAACCAATGCAAAATTTTATATTATTCTTGACCTAGTTTTCTAATAAAATCTCATAACCTTTACAGGATTCCACCTATTCTTCAGAAGTGATTTGGGTGGATTCTAATTCCTTTTTTGCAAACACGATATTTTTCTATCATAGTTTGGAGTTGGTACTTGGTTATGCTTGCTTCATGTTTTAAGCTGCAGATTTCAGAATCTTTTTCAAATAGTTTAATTTTTAGCTCTTTTGAAAGTTTTTCAAACTGTAATTCATCGTCCAAAATCTTATTCCTAAGGTTTTCATTCACCTCTTTTATGTTAGCAAAAGCTATGATACATTTATCTGAACATAGATCTTTTAGGACCTGAGGAGATACCTTAGTAGCAGCCATCATGGCATAATCACATTTACTTTCACAAACACTGGCATCCATGGGTCAGACAAAGGTTTTAATTCTTCATCAACATTTTCTTGTGTAACAACTGTTTCATCATGAACATCAGACACAACAGACTTAGGCTTCACTTCCTCAAATTCAATATCCTTAACTATAAACTCTAATGCCATAAAGCAAAATTCATTTTGTTTCTTTTAAGTGTCAGCAATTAGAGCAAAGTTTTCATCAATCAGATCCTCAGGCAAGCTACTCCAATCAACAAAGCCCTGAGTAAAGAAGCTCTGTTGATTAATTTCTGCCTAGCAATGGTTTGAGTAACTTGTTGTGTATGTTGCATTTGAGCTTGAGGAGCTAGTGCTTGAAAATATTGAATTTGAGGAACAGTGGTTTGAACATATTACACAGGAACAATGGTAGCAGAGTGTGAAAAATGAGCAGTGTTTTGCATATGAAGAGTATGGGTATATTGGGAATAATGGACAGTGTTTTGAGTGTTTTGAGGTTTAGGGATAGGATGTGTGATAATTGGTCCAGATGTTTGAGACCTACATTCTCTAACAAAATGACCTAGCCTATTACACTTAAAACATTTAATCTTTGACTTATCCAACCCAACTTTAGCCCCCCATGCAACCCTAGAAGCTTTCTATCAGTTCTCTTGTAATACTTGTTAGCTCTAACACCCAACAAGGCAAGCTGGTGCAAAATATCCATATCTTCCAAATATGTAGGGTCAAAATGTTGAAGGTCATTCAACTCAAATGATAAGTTATCAGAAGTTTGGCTTTCCCCATTAGCAGTAAAAGCATAATTGGGTGTGTAATAATCAGAGGTGAAATTACCACCAGAGGTTATGTCAATGAAATGATCATAACTCCGATCTTTACTGCTGCTAGAGGCTTCTTCTAGGACAAAAAGTGTTGTACTATCGAATGCATAGTCATCAGTCACTTTGCCCAGACTCTTGTAGCTTCCTTTTCTAGTTTAGCTCTCTCTCATAAGTGAGGAGCCTACCATGAAGCTGAGTAAGACTCATTTCTTTGAACCCAACTGAATTTCTAGTTACCAAAGCTATAGTGTCCCACTTGTCTGGGAATGATCTAAGAAAACGACTATTTAAAGTCGAATTTGCAAACTCAACATTAACCAGTTTAAGCTCACTAATGTGACAGCTAAATCTTTCAAATTGTTGGGTTAATGACTCTACTTTCACATGACAAAACGTTTCATATTGTTGATTCAGAACCTCTTTGTTGTTTTCAATTATTTCCTCATTCCCACCGAATTGCTCTTTAAAAGCATCTCATAACTCCTTTGCACTGTTGCAATGCAACAGGCCATCATAGATATCGTTTGGCAATGCAGAGGCCACGATACTGAATGCCTTTGCATCTAGCTCGATCTTTTGGAAATCTTGCTTGGAGTAATTTTCAGGATTCTTTGGTACTTGGACTTTAGGGTCCTCAGTACTTGGTATCATTGGAATATGAGGTCCAAAGATAACCGACCTCCAGCAACCGGTGTTTTGCTAAGCAATAACATGACCCATCCGTCTTTGCCAGATACTATACTCAGATCTGACAAGGATCGGTGGTTTAAACATGTTGCCAGTGTTTTGAGGATCTTGTGAAGTGTGCGAAATTCTGATTGTTTACATACAAATTTTTGTTTAAAAACTTTGAAATGTAATTTATCTATGTTTTCAATAAAAACGAACAAATCGAATTAGCAGTGAGAGATAATCTATTTAAATCAAATTGATTGTTAAATCAATTTCGATTGACTAAGCTCTGATGCTAATTGTTAGGATCTGAGTTTGAAACTGTTATGAAAGTTTTAAAGATGAAAAATGAAAGACGATAAATCAGATGTAAATGCAGCGGAATAATCAACTTTGATTCATAACAATTGAGAGATTGCTTTCATTATTATGTTTTCGTGATTGTAATCACTTGCATATAACTCACAATCTCCCCCTCAACCTAAGATCACTGATTTGTACGTTGTAAAGAAGAATATTAGATTGATAAGTGATGAAAAGTGATCAAATAGAACAGTACAGTCACTGTTCTATGATCGGGATGTCGCGCCTTGGTCAAAGATAATATTTATAGCCCTAATTACCCTTGAAAATGTGCTAGTGGTAGTAAGAGGTTGAACCACGAAGAGTTTGTGGTTCGCAATGGATGCACTTGATTCTTAATGGTTGTTGTCACAAATTATGAAGTTTGCTAAGTTGATTGTTTAAATATTTGGTTGTTTGAAAGAATGTCGGAAAGATCCGACAAATTTGGTTTGTATTACTTAACTATGGAAATTTAAACAATTGCAATAAGCTTAATTGATTGAGTATAACAAGATGAGAAACAAGGATCACACCCGGTTCAACAATTGTAGGTACTAGGGTTACTACACGTTTAACTTGATTTAATTGAATTGGATCATTAACGGCTTAGAATCACAAGGTTTAGGTGCCAATTGCTATCGACATTATAGACAACGGACCACAATACACTTCATTGCCTTGGACAACTAAATCCTATCAAAGACAAGGCATAAATACGCATATTCATTTTACAAAGTCGAATTTCATAAATCACTCAATAATTCGTAAATTCAATGCAAACGTAAGACAATTATCAATTGTTCAAATGCAATTCAATTAGTCACAAACCAAGTTCTAAACAAGTAATAAACCCTAGAAATCCTTTCAAAAGTTTACACCGGGGTGAATCCCTCAAGAATTAGCCGCTCATGGTGAACGGTGCACGATCAACGATTGATTGGAGCTTGATTACAAACATCTTGAAACCTCGAGATTGAGTATGATGAAAGTTAGGGTTTATGGTGGATGATTAGGACAATGGATTGGTGGAAGGATGCTGAAGATGATGATTAGGGTTGTGTAGATGAAAATGGATGATGAAAATTGGATGATGGAATGGATTGGATATGATATGGGATCAAGCTTATGGTGTTCTTGGCTCCCAAGAGGTGCCTCAAAGCTCAAAAATACGTAATTCCTCACAAATGGGTCAAAGCAAATGCTTTAAACCATCAAAATTTGATTTCAGCGACACATAACAAGAAGGGGCGTCACCGACGACCATAAGGGGCGTCGCCGACGGCCTCTACTTTACACGTTTCTCATCTGACGCTCTAATCCACTGTATACGAAAATTTTTCTCCGACAGACTTTTGTGGAGGGCGTCGCCGACGGCCCAGGGGGCGTCGGCGACAGCCTCTCTAAATCATGCTTTCCTGTTTTCCCATTTCGTGATCCCGTTTGATCTGTTTTCCGTCCTGATGCTCCAAAACGCTCCCGAACAGCTCCTTAAACTTCGTAAACCTGTAAAACACAAATCCAATCAAAAGTAAGCTATTCGAAACTAAAAGTCACGTAAAACGTTAACTTAAACTTAATAGAACTTCGGTTTTCGACCACATATCATTCTACTTATACTAAAATTCTTACCACTGAGCATCTTATGATGATTTCAACAGGAAAGCGGCATCTAACAATATTAACAAACTAACAACATCTGCTAAGCTAACCACTGCTATAACTAAACATTACAAAGACTGATAGAAAACACTAATGAACATCCTCTGTTGGCCTTCAGTAGAGTTTTGCCTTGGCACACTTTTAGCTTTAGTCTTCAACAGAGTTTTACCTTGGTAGACCTTTAGCTTTAGTCTTCAACAGTGTTTCGCTATGACAGACCTTTGACACTTTGTCTTCAGCAGAGCTTGACTCTAGCATATGTTTTATTATTATTGTTAGGATCAGAGGTTGTAGTATATTTTGGGTTTCTATCATCTGTTCTTTTGTAGGGTTCAATTCCAAAACCTTAAGCTCTAAGCATTAAGAAAGGTAGGAGAAGAAGGTTTCGTAGCTCTGAAAATGTTTAAACAAGTTGGTTTATGGTAGCCTAAGCATACATTCTGATAACCTAAACATTCAGCCTGAGTGTTTACAAATGTAAACAGCCAGCCCACTTATTTGCCCATAACTTCTAAATCCACTTATTTAATACCCGTCCAACTTCAAAAGACAACAAATCTCTAAACCGAATAATATCCTACCGGTTATAAACAAAATATGCATCTACGCTCTATACAAGTTAGGTGGAAATATGGTGGGAAATGGTGGATAGTGGTGGTGAGTGAGAAAGAGTGTGTGCCAAAAGATGAGAAAAATGGAAACCCAAGCACTTAATTTATATGTTAAAGCCTGATAGGCATGACCTATGTGAAGAATCTTTTGAGCTCATTTTGTTTTTTCTGATCAGGTACATACATATGCACGACCCGTGTGAGATGGGGCATGGCCCAAGTCAAACTTTGTGGGTTCCACTGTCCTAAGATTTTCAAATCTTCTAAGGATGTGCCACAGGTGCGTACCAAGGAGGCACAATCCCGTGCGTGGAGGCTTGTTTTTATCTTATCTACTGAAGCTTGACACGGGGGCGTGCCAATGAGGCACGTCTCATGAATGGTGGCATATTTTGTCAAGCTGTAGGGGTGACACCGAGGTGTGCTTGATCAGGCACGACCCCGTGTCAAAGGTCATCTTTTGTCTTTTCTGAGGCAATGAAGTATGGGGGCGTGTGATTCTTCTGTTTTCTTGTAAAAGTCTTTTTTTTCACCAAGAATTCGCTCCTTTTTTCGATTTATGCATTTTAACTGTAAAATCAAAAGTAAACACATAGATGACTTATTTCCAAAAGTAATACAAGAAATAGGTAAAAATGCGCGCTCCATTTTAATATGAAATATATGTTGAGTTTTACATATACAAATACCCCCACACTTGAATCTTTGCTTGTGCTCAAGCAAAACTCATAATAGTACTTGAACACTCCTAAATGGAATGGGTAGAAGATAATGGTTGTCTTGTTAGTATGTTAGGATCCTTATAAAATCCTATTCGACATGACTTTTAAAACCTACCAAAAAGATATATTTAGGCATATCATGCTTACTACAATTCTATTTAGCTATATACATATTCACACACCTCATAAATAATCACTCAACACTCGGTCGGATAATATTTAAGTAAATCACTAGTGCCAAACATGGAACCTACGTACAGTGCATGCTTAACAAGAAATCAAACCTTCTCCTAATAACAATTGTAGGTCCTAGGGTTACTACACGTTTTAACTTGATTTAATTGAATTGGATCACTAACGGCTTAGAATCACAAGGTTTAGGTGCCAATTGCTATCGACATTTATGAAACTTGGTGGTTCGCTAATATCTATGACCATATACATTTATTAACTTTGTTCAATCCAAACTGTAATACGTTATAGCGCTATAGGTGTTACGTCCCATTCCCACTTCCTGTGGGTTTTCTTAGTCTGAGGAAGTATCCTTTGGGAATGACAGAAACCGAACTATATGTTCTATGTAAACCCTTTGGGTTTATTCTACCAGTCAACTAAGGTTTGAATGTATCTCCAAACGACCATACCTTGTTTATGCAAAATGCATAGTTTTCCATATAAAATCGTACGATTTATACTTAAACTATTACCATAAGATTTGTCAAAACAAACCTATGTTACACACCAGCTATTTGTAGTTGACCCGTGTTTTTCACATATGTTTCAGGCGTTAATATATGATACTATTCAAGTTTGCTTCACATAAGGAATGGACCTTGCCTTAGTTTATTTTAATTTACTTTACGTGACGCTCCGACATTTCCGTCCTCGATTGGGGTGTTACAACAATATCAGAACAACCTACATGAATGATCTGTATTTTGACTGGCCATGCAATATAACCACTAGTTTTTGTGTCAGTTCTCCATATCGCTTCTTTCTTGATTCTTGTTGATGTTTTGTCATCTTTACATTTTTGTTGAAATAAATCCACGTTACATTATAATCCATCTCCTGACTTTGACTTTCCTATCGGTTTTCCCGTAACACTATACAAAATTACAAATCAGTTGTCTTCTTCCTTCTAGCAGCTTAAGGCTTAATTAAACTGTCATTAAGAGTATCAATTACCCCAATATACACCAGAATACATTTATGCAGAAGTCTCAGCAGAATGCTCAATTATCTAGCCATCACTGACATCCAAACAAGTGTATATTTTTTAGTATAATTTCTAACTTTTGAAATAATCACTTTAATATGGCATATCCAGACACCCCTTTAACTTCAAATTAACAAGATAAATCAAGATTCAAGAAATCATAAATCTAAACATTTAATTTTAGCATAGTGGATTTTAACAATCCCATCTTTTGCTAGTTGGCAAATAATAATCACACCTATATAAATCCCCATTGGCAGTCTACCTTTAAAACTTTTTTTTCTTCTTAATGGACCTCCGCTAAATAAACTTAACTACGTTAAGTTTTTTTCCGAATTTCAAACTGATGTTTTTGGCTTTTGATTCAAACGAGGATACAAGTCGAGTAATATAAAATTTACCCCGAAACGGTTCTCGAAACGGCGTAACAGGGCTTCAATTCGGGTGTTTAAAATTAACAAAACTCGAGCCGTTTGGCGCACCGTTTTGAGATAAGTTTTTTATCAATCGACTCATATCCTCATTCTAATCAAAATTTGTAAACATCCGTTTTAAATTTGGAAAAAACTTAACAGAGTTAACTTTTTTTAACGGAAGTCTAGTGAGAAAAAAAAAGCTCAAAAGATAGGACTACTAGTAAGGATTTATAGAGATGAGATTATTATTGACCAACTACCAAAAGATGGGATTAATAAAATCCAATTTGCTTCTAATTTTTAAATTAGATCATAACCATATCTTAACCAAAAAACTATAAACATCAATGCCTAATAAATATTCAAAGTTAAAACTAGATTCTAAAACTAGTTCAAAGTTAACACTATAAACTCAATGCCTAATAAATAACAAAATCAATAATGAGTTGATATTTGTGTATATCTAAATGATCAAAGATAGTTTTAATGCTTTCTTGCTCCCTACTCCTTACAGTGGTGTTTTGAAAATATGTTTTTTTTTTTCGTTTGCAATCGTTGCTATTTTTCATTCACTTTCCACTAATGAGGTGGTGGTCGATTAGTAAAAGTAAAACTTTTAAACACCTAGGTTTAGAAGATTTAGAAGATTTAGATGTTGAGTGAAAGTTCCATAGACTACAATTAAAAGATATTTGTCCTTAAGAAAAAAAATCTGTCACTCATTTTCATTCTTGTAGTTTTATATTCTTGATGATTATTGGCCACTTTTCTAGGCTTTTCTAGGTTTTCCCAAAATTTTGGAGTTCTTGGGTGATATTATAGGGTGTGTGCACTTTATCAATTAGTTGGGCCTCGACACTAATATTTCTTGGCCTAGTAAAGATGTTCTCTTAGTTTTGATGGGCAGTGGACACTACTATTTGTTTTTATTATTTTATGAGAAAATTATCCGAATAATTTTTATGGTTTGTCAATATTTTACCTTTTGTTCCAAACTTTCAAAAACTACATGTACGTTCTTTATGTTTTTCTCGTTATTACTCGGATAGTCTCCTGAGTGGATGGTGTTAGTTTTCTCAATGAAATTCATGTAAAATTACAAAATTAGCCTTACTAATTAGAAAAGCAATTAAAAAGTTAAAAGAAGTATAATTCATTTTTAATTATATTTAAATATAAAAAGGAAATTGTATTTTAATAAGCTCACCTAGAGGTAGTTGGCTATTGGTAGTCTCACCTTTGAGTATTACTACTGACAGCCCCACCTTTAAGTATTTTTCTCTCACTGCACACCTGTTAAAAAAACTTAACCGTTAAGTTTTTATCCGAATTACAAACTGATGATTTATGGCTTTTAATCAGGAGAATATAAGTCGATTGATGTAAAATTTATCTTGAAACAATGTTTCAAACGACAAATGGTGCTTCAATTCGAGAGTTTGAACACCTATTAACAAAATCCAAGCCATTTGGAGCACCATTTCGAGTTAAGTTTAACAACAATCGAGTCGTATCCTCGTTCTGATCAAAAGTCTTAAAACATCAGTTTGTAATTCGATTTTTTTAACTCTGTTAAGTTTTTTTAATGGATGTGCAGTGAGAGAAAATACTTAAGAGATGAGACTGGCTGTGATAATATTCAAAGATGGGATTGCGAATCAATAACCACATCTGAATGAGATTATTAAAATTTAATTTTCCAATATGAAAACCAAAGCACCACCACACCCACTACTTAACCCCCTTTCATCTTCTTCTACCTGTTTCCGATCTACCACTTACCACCTTTTAAATCAAACCTTTTTTTTCAAAATCCAAATTAACCTCTAAATGTGATTTGGGCAATCACAATTTTAACTATTTGCACTCATTTGTTTGATTTTTGAAAGACCAATAACATCAATCGGAGATGGAGGGTGGGGGTTTATGTTTTTGGACAATCATAGTTTCAAATATACCAATTGAAAAACGAGTTTCTTGGTCCCGGTTTAGTTAATTAGTAGAGTGCCAACAACTGAAACGAAGGTGGTGTTGAGGGGGTTGCATGTGCTATCGAAAAAAAGATGGTTGCGTTAGGGTGCGTCTGAAAGCTGGTAAAATCCGTCAGTCAAACCTGTAGATGAAGGTGAGAGATATGGTGGGTGTTCCAGCGGTGGAGAAGTTGTGTTAGTGGGCGGTGGTGAGTGCAGAAGTGACGGGTGGTTGTGGAGAAGAAATGGTAGGGAAAAACAGAGCCGTCTCCAAAAATTTTAAGCAAGCCTGCAACTACACCAACAAGAGCTTATACAACGTAAACCCTATACAAAATTAAAAAGATTTGGGCCCAGAGGGGGCCTTGTGCCGTCGCCCAACCCGCACACCCTCTAGGCCCACCTTAGGGAAAAAGGAGAGGGTGTGGGTGGGGTAGGGGTTTATGTATTAAATAAAAAGGTAGGCACTACTTAAAAGGGGAAAGTTATATGCGGAACTTACAACAACACGCATAACAAAATGAATCATCTATTTTTTCAATCATAAAAATCTAAAAAGTAAATTAAAATGTTACAAATGTAAAATTTTATCAACTATTTGTTTGACCGGTGAGGGTCCAGTTTGAGCGTAATTTAGTCGTTGTCTCGCACTGGAAACATTACCCCCAGGTATCCCTCTTGTGGTTGTGTTGGCAGAAGTTGGGTATGGCCCAGAGTGGCCGTACCAGGGCGAAGGCTGCAAGTATTGGTAGCCCCATGATGTTGACTAACTTCCTTCATATGGTGTCCCAAAGCCATACGCCTGAGGCGGCATGGGCGGCATGTAACTGTAAGGTGGCATGTAATAGTAAGGTGGAATATACGCTTGGTTTCCTAGGGTGACGGGAGCGTTCTTCACAGCTCGCGACATCACCACCGGCTGGTGAGGCGGGGTTGACATTGCTGCTGACAAGGCTGTCGAATACAGTGGAAGGAACCGGAAACTATCCGCTGACTGGTAATATTGGGCCATAGTCCCCACGGCAGACGTGTGGATGGGTTGTTGGCTGATAATAGTAATCTTTGGGGCCTGCTGCTGGCGTGAACATTGGTAAAGTTGCATTCAAGAATGTTCCATGCGAGGCGGACGGAGTAGCCGTTGTTGTCGTCGATGTATTGAGGGGTTAGCTCAGTCCCGCGGTTTGAGACGAGGGACCTACCGAACCTATTCCTGCGGCTGCTGCATTAACAGGCCTTCTTTCATATCCTGGGGGCATCTCTGCATCAAATTCCAGATTCAAAGATCTAGTAATCGCCGGAGAAGAGATCCCTACCGCAGCGTCCACTGTTGCTCTATCTTCTTGACCGTCGGAAACGGTGCTTATTGTTGCAGCACTCGTGTTCGAACCACTCATCATGGTAAGGATTCTTAGTATTTCAAGTCAAACGAAGAGGGTTGTGATGATCCTTACCTCAAGATGTATCCTCTATATATATACTTTTCGGTGGATTAGGGTTTCCCCGAAAGTCGGGGAGTTAGTTGTACGGTGATCCCCACTTTTTAGGAGATATTGCGAATCTCCTATTTGCATGGTACTATTGCGATAACGTCCTTCTTAATTATGTCACATTAATGACAGTTTACCCGACCCTGGATGACCGGGCCGGGTCATTCCTCTACAGTAACCATGTTATGTTTGATGAAGATTAACCAACTTGTGATCGACTTAAATAATTTCATCTTTATTTTTAATTTTTCTTATACGTATTAGCAACTGATTTAGGGCGATAAAAAACTGATAACAGTGGGTTCGGGTCAATGGAAACAGGCCTGATAGTAGTGGGTTCGGGTCAATAGAAACGGGCCTGGACCACGATCAGATAAATTGGAGCTCCATGAGGGAGGTTAAGAAATATAGTGAGTTTTACGTCAGGAAAAAAAACTATGTCAATTTATCTCATTGGACTGTGAGTTAAGTTGATTCTCCATTGCTAGTTTAAATTTGGCAATTTAAATGGCGTTCTTTAGAACCTTTACTTGAGTTTAGATGGTGATTATCTGTATTCTAAATCTAGTTTAGGCACCGAGTAGTGTATCTGTATCTCAAGTGACCTGTAGCCTATCCGTTACCTACTCTATTTATAACAAAATCGGTAGCAATATTAGTGACAAATTCAACCCGTTTATTTTTAGTTTCTACTTCTTAGAAACATATAAAAAACAGTCGTAAAATAATGACCGATTTATGAATGGTTTAACTTTTGTCGCTGATATTACAACCTATTTTTCGATCATAAACTTTCATCGTTACACCCACTTACACTGAAAGTTCCAAATTGACCAAGTAGCTAGTTTATCAAAAACAAAATTATAATATATCTGGACAATATTGGTTGGTCATTTAATAAAAACAAATGACATGCTTCTAAGAGTTGAATGGTTGTGCTTGATATTTTAAGAAGTAACAATGAAACATGGCATTGATAGCGACAACAATTGTGCCAATTGCTATTTTGTCACTATAGTGTGACTTAAATCAACATAAGGGTCTAATTACAAGTGGTAACGATGAGTCCAAAACATCGCATTAATTGCGACAACAGTTGTGCCAATTGCTAATTTGTCACTATAGAGTGACTTAAATGAACATTAATGATGAGTTTACTTAAGTCGTTGACTTGTTTTCAGAAACTGAAGAAATCAGGTCAAAAGCCGCTATTTGAAGCGTTGCAAAAGATCAAAGAAGGTATTTATATTTCTTTCATTTACTGAAAGATCCGTCAGTGGTCTGTTGTTAAACGTTTGTCGCTAGTCGTCGGTGATGTGGTCACTCTTTCTGTCGATGATACGTCGGGGACATGGCTATCAGTGATCTATCTATCAACACAAGTTGTCGATGGACCTTTACCAACGGGTCACTGTACCGTCATCGATAGATTTTTTGACAGATTTGTTTGTCACTCAAATAATTCTTTTGACTTGTAGTGTTTGTATGCAGCTAGAAACTACTTCATTTTTAGGCTTTATAATGCATGTTTCCTTGTTATTTTGTGTGCAGAGTTAAAGCTTTTGGGGTTTATTTCTCTTTTATTAACCGTTTTCCAATCAAGAATTGTCAAGATTTGTGTAAAGAAGAGTTTAATGGAACACCTTCTTCCATGCCCGTTGAGTGACAAGAAAAAGGCCTCATATCCTAAACCCCTCGAGGGTACGTCTCATATTCGTCACTTACTTGCGGGAGAAGCAACGACTATGGGCTATTGTGCTTTAAAGGTAACAAATTCTGATCATATAAATCACTTTCTGTACTATACAGCTGGTATTAGCAAAACAGCAGCAAAATTCGTGACCAATCCTCTTGGTCGGAAAAATAATAAAGGCCATTAAAAAATAATACATGGTCATAAAGCAGTCGCAAAAATGATATTCAAATAAATAAGAAAATAAGAATAGTGTCTGTTTGTTTAGCTCTTGATGAGGCTCTTAATGGTTTAGACCTTTTATTGGTTCAGACTGTTTGTTTCACGAGCAAATGTCTAAATGGTTCAGACATTTGCCTTTTAATGGTTAAGCATTATATTGAGTATAAATGGTTAAGACCTCTAATCTGAATTGGTCAGACATATGCCTCTGAACGATTAAGCATCATGCTGGCTGCTCTTAATGGTTCAGACCTCTAGACCTCTTACTAGTTCAGCACTTAATGCTTCAAACCTTTTACTGGTTCAACACTTAACCATTCAGAAGTTGCCAAACAACCTCTAAAACAAAAAGTAAACTAAAAACTACATCAGTCACGCGGTCTAAATTACAATAGAAAAAATTAAACAAGCGGTTGCTTAATAGTTGTTAATCTACGGTCACAGGTTTGTCTCTGATTTAAGAATGAAATATTGGTCGCTAAAAGCAGTCACAAATATATATGGCAATAAGTTAGTCGCAATTTAAGACTGAAAAACTGGTCATAAATTTTTATGGTTTTACAGAACAAGGTCCCTCTTCTATCCCTTGAGGCGTTGCATCATCTACACATATTTATTTTTGTCCTAGCTGTTGTGCACGTGACATTTTCTGTCCTTACTGTTGTATTTGGAGTGGCTAAGGTTCGCTGAAATTTAACAATGACTAGTTTTTTCTCTTTGTTACTTAACCCTATGACTACATATTATTATTATCATGCCTTAGATTGGGCAATGGAAGCAATGGGAAGAATCTATCGCGAAAGATAACTTTGACCCGTCACAAGGTAAGGATGAGGTGTTCACGGTTAGGTTCAGATCGCACAACTAACTACGGTTTTGTGAAAGATGAAAGAAAATTGCGCGGGTTAGGTGGGTCGGCCGGTTGTCAAGTTTTATTGGTTTGAACCGATTTTTTTATATAAGAAATAGCAAAAAGATTAGTACGGTTTTCAGAGTTCTTGTACACATGGTTTCGAAAAGAACTCCTTAACCTTCATAATTTTTCAAGAATTTGGTAAACAATTTCTAGTATATTTACACAGATGATGAAAATAATGAGTTTAGTGTCTTACATTTTAATTACTTCCAATTGTTGTAATCAACGTACAGTTTTAAAGCATAAAGTCACACAAGTTAAAGATAATGACTTTATTAGGAACCGTTTTCTGGGTATCGGCAAACGATCAGCCATTCGAGGTTGGCTGGTAAGTTACTACCATATACTAATGAGTGATTATATATAGGTGCATCTAAGAATATTACCATTTATAATTGTTGATCTTTATGTCAAACATTACAGCATTCTTTCTTCAAGCAATTCTATGGATCTGTCACCAAGTCGGATTATGTAGCAATGCGTTTGGGATTTATTACGGTAAGGATCTGAATCATATATATAGAGAGGGGGCGTTCAACTCAAAACCGTTAATATATTGAGAACCGCGATAACTCATATGTACCACCTGGTTTGGATATGGTAGACAAAATGATTATGTAACAACTTTTATAATTTTCTTTATATAGTTTTCTAAAGTCCATATGAATTTTTTTTGTTAATTTTGTAGACCCATTGCAAGGCAAACCCGAAGTTCAATTTTCACAAATACATGATCCGAGCGCTAGAAGATGATTTTAAAAAAGTGGTTGGAATCAGGCAAGTGATTTCAAACATATTGCTTTTTATTTTAGGCCTTATCAAAGTTCTTTTCTTTTCTACTTATTACACAAGGAGGTTTTTCTTTTGAAAAAAAAAACTTTTTTTTAGAAAGAAAACTGGGGACCGGAGGATCAACGAACCTGTGGTTCCGCCAAAATTAAACTTTTAGTAGGTTCTATTGCTTGTTTTAGTTTTTAGATCCAAAGTTTTATAGTGCAATATTCTTTATATAGTAGATTGAATTCATCAAGTTTTTCTATCACAAGTCATATGATTCTTGACACTTCTGAAGTTAAAAAGCCACCCCTTTTGACACCTAAAAGTCAAAGTATTTGATGATTATCATTTTATGTGTTCATTTGAATTATGGATCTTTTTTTTATTTGTTGCAGCTGGTATCTTTGGGTGTTCGTCGTCTTATTCTTGTTTATGAACGTTAACGGTATGCAACATCATCTTACATTATTGACCATTTCTCAAAGTTGTAGAAACTTTTCTTGCCCATCTCTTAAAAGGTTGAGGGAGTAAAACAAAAGTTACTAAAAAACTTAAAATGAAATGGGTCAAAAAGGCGGCGCGTAAAACCTCTGAAATCATTGTAATAAATAACTTAATTAGTTTTTTACTGATATTATACAATGATAAATATAGTTATATTGACACACCAAAATAAATATATATTTTTTAATATTTTAATTTGGACAAAAACTGTTTTGGCATACCTTGCTTGGTACACTAACAATCATCCATTTCGACCCGTTACCTAACTCACCCGTTGCCACCTCTAGTCATATTAGTTTTTACTATCTGAAAAACCTTTGTTCACGATTTTACGATCATGAAATTTCATGATCGCTAGTGGCGGATCCGGGATTTTTATTCTCATGGTTGTAAATTCTCTTTAATTCTCACTAAAATTTTCCATTTTTTCAAACGCACTGGGTTCTGGGAACCCACAAATGTGGCTAGATCCGCCCCTGATGATCACCATTATGAAATAACATACCATCATGATTTTCGTGTTTTTTCAGGTTTGGAGCTATACTTCTGGTTATCATTAATCCCTTTCTTTGTAAGTACCCTAATTCATAGTTTTTCATTGGTCAATTACTACCTTTAATCATCATTTGTTTTCTAAATGTTGATTTACCAGCTTCTACTTGCTGTGGGAACAAAGCTGGAGCACATAATAATCCAGTTAGCTCATGAGGTTGCTGAGAAACATGTAGCTATAGAAGGCGAATTAGTTGTGCATCCGTCAGATGATCATTTTTGGTTTCAACGCCCTAAAATTGTTCTTCTCTTCATCCATTTTATCCTCTTTCAAAATGCATTTGAGTTCGCATTCTTCTTCTGGGTTTGGGTACGTTTCTTTAGTCTCCATAAGCATATAAAGATATGCTAGAAAATGATATCGAGTTATGGCATTACACTACTTTTCAATTTGGATAACAGGCTCAATATGGCTTTGACTCGTGCATAATGGGGAAGGTGGGCTACATTATCCCCCGGCTGATCATCGGGTAAATGATTTGTTATGTGAACATTGGCTGTATAGATACATGTGCACAAACCGGTCTTGGACCCGACCCAAAAGAAACCCACAATCGGTCTTGGGCCCGAACCATAAAAACCCACAATCAATCTTGGGCCTCCCCCCAAAAAGTCTATAATCTATATTTTCTGGGCCCACCAATGTTAATACAGATGTAGCCTTCTTCAGATTTTTTTTACTATTTTAATCTTCTTGTGAGTTTTTTTAATGTAATCTATATACCAATCTGTTTTCTCCTTTTCATTAATTGAAATTGTTAAAAAGTTGTATCTTTAAATTTTTTTACATCTATTCTATAGTTGTATCAAATTTGTAAAAAAAAAAAAAGATAGGACCAAGTCATAGACCGAGTTTTGTGGGCCGAACCGCACCACACTAAACCCGCTTACACCTTTGTTTTATTTCAGGGTGTTTATTCAGGTTATGTGCAGTTACAGCACTCTACCACTCTATGCTCTTGTGACACAGGTATTTCATTTCAACATTTAATCTATATCATTTCTAATAATGTTTTTTTAAACAAAGAATTGTGATTCTTTTTCATGACCAAATTCTAGATGGGAACACATTTTAAGAAGTCAATATTTGAGGAGCATATACAAGCCAAAGTTGTGGGTTGGGCTCAACAAGCCAAGAAAAAGACGACCCAAAATGTTGTGACCAATGACTCGGGCCAAGATGGCCCAGTTGCTTCCACATCTGTTTTGAAGGGTATTCAAATTGGTCAACTTAATCAGAACCAACAGCCTTAAAATTGTAGTGATTCATGGAGTATGATGTTATAGTAATTTCAAAGTTAGGCCAGTCTTGAACCTGGTTTTGCTACAGTGTGATTATAGTAATCCTCGTTTAAAAAATTAAGCACACTTTGTTTTCTTTTTTGTTCATCGTTGAATTTTTTTTTTTCGTTTCATCTCATAACTAAAAAATCCCATAAAACTGAAATCTTTTTATGTTTGGGGAAGAAAAGGATTTAAGTTGTTGAACTCAATTAAATACCAACAACATAATGGTGGTGGTACCTGGAATTTTGTGGGTGAGGGGCTGAAAGTGGCAAAAACCAAAAAATTTCCGCGTCAAAGGTCCTTGCGGTCCGCAAGGGGCATCTGACAGCAGTAAAAACGATCGCAACAACATTTTCACCTCAATTTGACACCTAGTTTGAGTTCTTGCCACCTTTAACCTGGTTGTGACACCTAAGTGGACATTAATCACACTCTTAAACACTCTTGGACACTTGTCATGACTTCATACCTCCTCCATTTCTATAAATAGCAACCTTGGTTACCATAATTTCTCATCCCAAGCACACTTCACTCTTAAGTCTAGTGTGAGTTCTATTTGTTCTGCATTTGCAAGCTTCTCTTGGTCATTTGAAGGAGTCCTCTGAAGTAGTAAGTTTTTTTTTTCCTTAAACTCTATCAATAACCGCTAGTTTCACAGCTTAAAACCGTTCTTTGTTTATGTTCGTTCTTCATACAAATCTTCACTATTCTTGCACTATTATCTTTTGTTTTTTGCACTTTGTTTTTAATATATAATCACCTACACATTATATCATCTATAATCTAACAATATGTTTTATATTTTATTTACGCATAAGAATCCTAAAACCAACAAACGGGAACACATAAGTGTTCTTCCCGTTTTGGGCAGATTCTGTGTAGTCACTTTGAACGACCATAATTTGGTCAGAACTTAACCAAATAAAGTAAACTCTTATTTCATGATTTAGTAGATTGAAATACGGTTTCAATGACACATATAATGCGCTTAAAAACACTTCCGTTTGAACCAGCAACCATTTAACACCAAACTAAAGCATAAAACTGAAAGATCTGTAAAGATTCACGATTTTGACCATTTCCGGGTTCCAAACAGAAACATTTTCTAGATGAAAAATGTAGAACACATTCTGATTTAGTAGACTAGAAATTTTCGTAATTTTTTGACATCGTTTACTATTTTAAAACGTAAAACGAAAACAACACTAAAAGTTGTTAAAAAATTATATTTTCTTAAAACTAAACGCGTTATAAGTTACCAAGGGTTCTTTTAACCAATATCATCTACAAACACCATCATAACAAAACCTTAATTAACGATCCTTATTATTAGGGTTTACTTGTGATCTTTAAGAACATGCAAACTCATCGTCAATCATCGAAGTGAGTACATAGTTCCCCTCTTTACATTTAAAACCTTTGGTATGACACATATGTGATAACTATTTTCTAAATGCAAACTTACTACGCATGCCTTATGTAAATTCTATGATCCTTTTGTATGAAACTTGGTGGTTCGCTGATATCTATGACCATATACATTTATTAACTTTGTCCAATCCAAACTGTAGTACGTTATAGCGCTATAGGTGTTACGTCCCATTCCCACTTCCTGTGGGTTTTCTTAGTCTGAGGAAGTATCCTTTGGGAATGACAGAAACCGAACTATATGTTCTATGTAAACCCTTTGGGTTTATTCTACCAGTCAACTAAGGTTTGAATGTATCTCCAAACGACCATACCTTGTTTATCCAAAATGCATAGTTTTCCATATAAAATCGTACGATTTATACTTAAACTATTACCATAAGATTTGTCAAAACAAACCTATGTTACACACCAGCTATTTGTAGTTGACCCGTGTTTTTCACATATGTTTCAGGCGTTAATATATGATACTATTCAAGTTTACTTCACATAAGGAATCGACCTTGCCTTAGTTTATTTTAATTTACTTTACATGACGCCCCGACATTTCCGTCCTCGGTTGGGGTGTTACAACAATATCAGAACAACCTACATGAATGATCTGTATTTTGACTGGCCATGCAATATATCCACTAGTTTTTGTGTCAGTTCTCCATATCGCTTCTTTCTTGATTCTTGTTGATGTTTTGTCATCTTTACATTTTTGTTGAAATAAATCCACGTTACATTATAATCCATCTCCTGACTTTGACTTTCCTATCGGTTTTCCCGTAACACTATACAAAATTACAAATCAGTTGTCTTCTTCCTTCTAGCAGCTTAAGGCTTAATTAAACTGTCATTAAGAGTATCAATTACCCCAATATACACCAGAATACATTTATGCAGAAGTCTCAGCAGAATGCTCAATTATCTAGCCTTCACTGACATCCAAACAAGTGTATATTTTTTAGTATAATTTCTAACTTTTGAAATAATCACTTTAATATGGCATATCCAGACACCCCTTTAACTTCAAATTAACAAGATAAATCAAGATTCAAGAAATCATAAATCTAAACATTTAATTTTAGCATAGTGGATTTTAACAATCCCATCTTTTGCTAGTTGGCAAATAATAATCTCACCTCTATAAATCCCCATTGGTAGTCTCACCTTTAAAACTTTTTTTTCTTCTTAATGGACCTCCGCTAAATAAACTTAACTCCGTTAAGTTTTTTTCCGAATTTCAAACTGATGTTTTTGGCTTTTGATTCAAACGAGGATACAAGTCGATTAATGTAAAATTTACCCCGAAACAATGCTTGAAACGGCGTAACAGTGCTTCAATTCTGTCACACCCCGACCCGCAGCGGAAATGGTGATCGGGGCATGATTGAGTTTTCATCAAAGCTTATGACATTTACTATAAAGTTTCATATTTATTAGTTCTCTTTAAAGAAGAAGTTACAATAAACATACAAATACATCATGCTCAAATACATCTTCTTTCAAATTACAAACTAGAGTACAATTACAAAGGAAAACAAAACTAAACATTTATTCCAGGGCATTTTATTCTTTTAGGTCATCCTATGTGTTTCTTTTCTCAACCGGATCACCTGTATCATGTGTAAAATAGGGTTTTTGGGTCAACATAAGTTGGCGAGTGAATCTTATTTAAATATTTGAAAGGATTAGTTATTGGTTATTTGAATAAAATTGTGCATAACCAAATATGAATAAACGTAAATGTAAATTTAATCACAAAACACATAATATCAATTAATGCACAAGCACACACACCAAATAAATGAACAATGAGATCAAGGCTCAATCAAATGGAGCCGATCGAATGAGGCACGCGATGTTCAACTCGTCTCCCACGAGGAACTGATGGCCTAATGAATGTTTTGCACGCAACTTGACAAAATGTAAACACGTATCACAACAAACAATATTTACATCATAAGTTTAGGTCATATAATGGTAATGGCACCAGTTTGAATAAACGAAATATTTAGAGCGACACATGATACACCCCAAAATATGAATAAAAAGGGGAATTTGTAAGAATTCACTCACAGTGGGTGCGTTCCTTGATAATGATGAATGCGCACGAATTAGGATGAGGATTTGACAAAGGAGTTTAACCTAGAATAAGATTGAGAATTTATTTAATGTTTTGCGAGTTGCGTTTTTTTTGTTACGTTTAGATAGAAACGCTCGAATTATAAGTTGTAGATTATTTCGATTAAGTTTAACTCGATAGGTGTTATATTTGTAGATTGCGGATATAATAAGTTTAGTAATAAAATGATAGTTTAACAAAATATAATAAGTATAAAGTTAATTATGATAATAATAATAATAATAATGACACAAATAATAATGATAATTTTAATAATAATAATAATAAGACTGATTTTTTTTATAAATAATAATATAAATAATATTACTGATTTTAGTTATTAAATCAGATTATATCTAAATCAGTTAATCCAAATTTTCGGCCCACATCTGGCCTGGCCCGGTTCGCAGTGGCCCAGTAACAAAACAAAGAAAAACAAGATAAAAAGATTTGGCCCACTAGGGACCGGCCCAACGGGCCTAAGCATCGACCACAGAACCAGCGAAGGAACTGGTACAGCCGGGTTTCGAACTCGTGACCTTCTGTATACGTGCACGCAGCTCTACCAACTGAGCTACGTGTCTAACCCGAAATATTTCTGATTTTAATTATATTTATATACTGTTTCGATTATTCTGAATTTTATTTAATTTAAAAAGAATTTTAATTATTGAATCGGGGAGGGTTACGAGTCTCGAACCCGTGACCTGTGACTTCATACGCACACAGCCCAACCAACTGGGCTGTGTGACTAACCCGGTTAAAATACAATTTTTATTTCTTTTAAGCATTTACTCGAGTTCATCTTCTTCATTTCAATAAGTGGACTGTTAAACCCGGTTGTTTCGATTCATTAATCAATTCCTTTATGAAATTTAAATAACTACACATGAGATTAATAAAAAAATGAGAGGGATTAGGTGAAAGATATACCGAACAGGATCACCTGGTTCTCCGGCGAGATTCCGACGATAGCAGATTATTCCGGCGAACTGTGATTGCTCCGACGACAGAAAGTTGATCAAGGGATTTTAGTGCAAATCTTCAGAGAGAAAAGGGCGAGGTGTTTGTGATGGAAGGTGTCGGTATTTATAATGCAAATGGTCAAGCACAAGATTTCGGTTTTGGAGGTTTTTAATCAATGATTCTTTCGGTTTTCGAATCATTTGGTTTAAATTACTGACAGTTATAAATTTCTGGTCAAAATCGAAATTTGTTTATTGAACTTGATTGCTCAATTCAAGCTATCGGCAGTTACAGATTCGAATGTGCAGGTTTACGCGGGTTTTTTTTAATATAAGACTTTAATGGTTTTGATTATGGCACAAGTGTGTGTTTGGTGTAGTGGTGTTTGGTGTGTTTGGTCTTGAGAGTGACCCGGGTTCGAAACCCGGCGTCTGCAAATATTTTTTATTCATTATTTATTAGGAATTTTAAATTATGATTTTTAAATTCTAATATATTATCAATTATGTATCGTTTAAAATTTATTTGAGCATTAAATAAGCAACGAAAATTTTTAACTGGATATTCGATTAATAAACGAAGCGGGTTTTGGAAACCCGTTTTTTAACGGATGTTACTGTATCCCCTACTTTTAGAAATTTTGTCCCGAAATTTAAGTAGTAGTGGTATATTTGACTTGAAGGGTGGGTGTTTTAATTTGACAATTACATAATTAGAAGAGGGTGAGAGTTTAAATTTTAATTGAGGCGGTAACGTTCCTAGTAAGGGTTGAATACCCTGCTACAGGAATCGCTTTTTGATGCCTAACGTATAAGAATGAGGAACATGGATAAACAGAGTTGATTGACTAGGTATGATTTCATGCATAAGAGTTTTGAGAGAATTGATAAGTTTGGAAAGATAAGGTTATATCATAAACAAAATCTCAACCATGACGACATTAAAACCTACACGGAACCTCTCATAACCGCCTGACAACGCTTTTGATCATTTGACAAGAATACTTATATATAGGAAGTACCAGCGGCGTATCCACCATATTCTTGTCAAATTTTCATTGGCTTTGTCAGTAAGTTATGTTTAGTTCTATGTGACTCTAAAATCTACAAAACAAATACAACAGCCAACGCTTGAGTCTCAAATCTGGAAGGATACATGATTTAATGATGACAGTACCTCTCTCGTTTGTTATGATGAAGGGGTTAGTCTATGTAAAAGTGAGACACAACCCAACTTCTTTAAATGATGAGATTGAGATACGTCAAGATGTATGATGATATGAATGTTAAATCAGTGAGTATAAAACAAAACTGAAATAGTAATTCGCATTAAGATTCTTGGATACATAAATTTCCAATTTATAACTGAGATACGTAAAGATTGAGATAACATGAGAAAACATAAAAACTAAACGGTTGGAGTTGAGTCTTGATTCTTGGTGAAGGAAGGCTAGTTGGGTTGTTCGTTTGGGTCGTTATTATCTTCAACAGGATTGGCGTTGATGTTGTAAGCTCTTCCTCTTGCTGGTGGTGGAGCTGGGTTGGCTTGATTTGCTTGGTTAACTGGGTTTGCTTGAGCTTGGGCGTTTATGATGTTAACCAATCGAGGGCACGTGTTTCTAAAGTGGGTAGGGTCGCCACAATTAAAACAAGCTCGAACATATGGAAACATGGGGTATTGGGGTTGTTGATATGTTTGGATCATGTTTTGAGTAGGGGGTGAAGCTTGGTTTTGAGAGGCGCGACAAGTCTTTCTCAAATGACCATAACGCCCACAATTTGCACATAGTCGACAAGGTAAGGTAGATGGATGGTGATAAAAACAGGTGCTGCATTGAGGGTAAGGTCCAATGTAAGGTTTCTTATTTGGGTAAGTAGAGTTGGGTGCTACTTGAGTGATTGGGATAGCTTGGAGGGGTATGGCTTGTGAAGCTGGTTGATTGCCTTGGGCAATGGCGAAAATTTGTCCATCTCGTTTTCTCTTAGCAGTGGGTTGAGAAGAGGATTCGGTTTGGGTGGCATTTGAGGTTTCGGTTGATGCTTTATCCTTCTTCTTTTCCTCTGTGAAGTCTTTATTCCGTATGCGGTTTTCGGTGAGCTCTATAGCTAACTCCATTGCTGCTTCCAACGTTGCAGGTGTGGTACTTATTACATGGTCTTGAATTTTTGAAGGAAGACCTCGTATGTAATGCTCGATCAAACGGTAGAGGGGAGTGAACAAGTTGGGGACCATATGGTTTAACTCAAGGAATCTCTTGTTGCATGTGGTGTGGTCGCCCTCTTTCTGTTTCAAAGAATAGAACTCATCTTCCAATTTCTTGATTTCGCTTCTTGGACAAAACCGTCTTGTCATGATTTCCTTCAACTCTTCCCAAGTCAAAGTTATAGCATCTTCAACACCTCGCTTGGCCTTCTCTGTATTCCACCATGTAAGTGCTACTCCAAACAAACGACCGGTAGCATATCGCACCTTGCGATCATCGGGGCAGTCGCAATTGAGAAAAGTGTTTTCCATCTCCTCAAACCAATGGAGGAGAGCGGTGACACCTTCAGTCCCTTCGTACTTTGGAGGATCGCAGGATTTGAAATGCTTGAAGGTGCATTTAGTGGCTTTGGGGGGAGGATTGACAATGTTTTGATCTTCTTGGTGGATTGGGTTGACGGGATTAGCGGTAAGGGCCTGTTGAACTTGAACTACGATGTTGGGTATTACGGCAGCCATTTGTTGAGCGATTTGGGCAGCCATGCGCTCGCGGGATTTTCCTGATCTCATTTTTCTACGAGCGAGACTAGAAGACATCTACAAGTAATACGTATCAAGAGTATGAGTTTGACGTTTTAGGGGTCATGTGTCGTATTTAGGAATGAACATTCATAAAATAAATGATGAATAATAAATTTACTACATCCATAGGATGTCTTGGGCTTTGCTCGTAATTGGGCCTTGCATGCCGCCATACTTCACCTTCGTAATCATGTGGGCCCCCATGATTACCGGGTCTTTCATATGGTTCGCATGTGTTAGCCTGGTAACGTACACTAAAACCCGGAGAAAATCGAGAAATATGTATGTAACGTATGATATTCGGAGTGCATCCAGGTGTGGACACGGTGACACCTCAAAGTGGGGTTAGTTCGAACGACGTTTGGTGTGGCATGCTTTGGCCTAATAGGTCCTTCGTACTCTCATCGTTAGTCCCCAGGTAGGCAAACTGGTCCGTTATATTGGATTTATACGAATGCCAACCTAGACAGGACGTTCCGACTACCGGTACTTGTACCCTTACAGTTACTACATGCCCGTCGTAGAACTCACTTTGATGAGATTGAAAAACGAAAAATGCGACAAAATCTTGAATAAAGGAATATGAAGATGACTTGAATATGTGAACATTGAAATAGGCGTGATGAATGTATATGTAAGCTTGTTATGTTTGAAAATAAGTATAACTCATTAAATATCACACAATATGATAGTGGAAGTGTTTGCATGCATTTGTGTGTGTAATAAATACGAAACAAATAAACATCATGAGTTTGCATGTAACCACATAAACAATTAAAATCTAATCAACTATAGTATAGGCTCTAAGGGTCTAATAACCTATCCTATATCCCTATAGTCAAAAGCTCTGATACTAATCTGTCACACCCCGACCCGCAGCGGAAATGGTGATCGGGGCATGATTGAGTTTTCATCAAAGCTTATGACATTTACTATAAAGTTTCATATTTATTAGTTCTCTTTAAAGAAGAAGTTACAATAAACATACAAATACATCATGCTCAAATACATCTTCTTTCAAATTACAAACTAGAGTACAATTACAAAGGAAAACAAAACTAAACATTTATTCCAGGGCATTTTATTCTTTTAGGTCATCCTATGTGTTTCTTTTCTCAACCGGATCACCTGTATCATGTGTAAAATAGGGTTTTTGGGTCAACATAAGTTGGCGAGTGAATCTTATTTAAATATTTGAAAGGATTAGTTATTGGTTATTTGAATAAAATTGTGCATAACCAAATATGAATAAACGTAAATGTAAATTTAATCACAAAACACATAATATCAATAAATGCACAAGCACACACACCAAATGAATGAACAATGAGATCAAGGCTCAATCAAACGGAGCCGATCGAATGAGGCACGCGATGTTCAACTCGTCTCCCACGAGGAACTGATGGGCCTAATGAATGTTTTGCACGCAACTTGACAAAATGTAAACACGTATCACAACAAACAATATTTACATCATTAGTTTAGGTCATATAATGGTAATGGCACCAGTTTGAATAAACGAAATATTTAGAGCAACACATGATACACCCCAAAACATGAATAAAAAGGGGAATTTGTAAGAATTCACTCATAGTGGGTGTGTTCCTTGATAATGATTAATGCGCACGAATTAGGATGATGATTTGACAAAGGAGTTTAACCTAGAATAAGATTGAGAATTTATTTAATGTTTTGCGAGTTGCTTTTTTTTGTTACGTTTAGATAGAAACGCTCGAATTATAAGTTGTAGATTATTTCAATTAAGTTTAACTCGATAGGTGTTATATTTGTAGATTGCGGATATAATAAGTTTAGTAATAAAATGATAGTTTAACAAAATATAATAAGTATAAAGTTAATTATGACAATAATAATAATAATATTGACACAAATAATAATGATAATTTTAATAATAATAATAATAAGACTGATTTTTTTTATAAATAATAATATAAATAATATTACTGATTTTAGTTATTAAATCAGATTATATCTAAATCAGTTAATCCAAATTTTCGGCCCACATCTGGCCTGGCCCGGTTCGCAGTGGCCCAGTAACAAAACAAAGAAAAAAAAGATAAAAAAGATTTGGCCCACTAGGGACCGGCCCAACGGGCCTAAGCATCGACCACAGAACCAGCGAAGGAACTGGTACAGCCGGGTTTCGAACTCGTGACCTTCTGTATACGTGCACGCAGCTCTACCAACTGAGCTACGTGTCTAACCCGAAATATTTCTGATTTTAATTATATTTATATACTGTTTCGATTATTCAGAATTTTATTTAATTTAAAAAGAATTTTAATTATTGAATCGGGGAGGGTTACGAGTCTCGAACCCGTGACCTGTGACTTCATACGCACACAGCCCAACCAACTGGGCTGTGTGACTAACCCGGTTAAAATACAATTTTTATTTCTTTTAAGCATTTACTCCAGTTCATCTTCTTCATTTCAATAAGCGGACTGTTAAACCCGATTGTTTCGATTCATTAATCAATTCCTTTATGAAATTTTAAATAACTACACATGAGATTAATAAAAAAAATGAGAGGGATTAGGTGAAAGATATACCGAACAGGGATCACCTGGTTCTCTGGCGAGATTCCGACGATAGCAGATTATTCTTGCGAACTGTGATTGCTCCGACGACAGAAAGTTGATCAAGGGATTTTAGTGCAAATCTTCAGAGAGAAAAGGGCGAGGTGTTTGTGATGGAAGGTGTCGGTATTTATAATGCAAATGGTCAAGCACAAGATTTCGGTTTTGGAGGTTTTTAATCAATGATTCTTTCGGTTTTCGAATCATTTGGTTTAAATTACTAACTGTTATAAATTTCTGGTCAAAATCGAAATTTGTTTATTGAACTTGATTGCTCAATTCAAGCTATCGGCAGTTACAGATTCGAATGTGCAGGTTTACGCGGGTTTTTTTTAAATATAAGACTTTAATGGTTTTGATTATGGCACAAGTGTGTGTTTGGTGTGTTTGGTCTTGAGAGTGACCCGGGTTCGAAACCCGGCGTCTGCAAATATTTTTTTATTCATTATTTATTAGGAATTTTAAATTATGGTTTTTAAATTTTAATATATTTATTAATTATGTATCGTTTAAAATTTATTTGAGCATTAAATAAGCAACGAAAATTTTTAACTGGATATTCGATTAATAAACGAAGCGGGTTTTGGAAACCCGTTTTTTGACGGATGTTACAAATTCAGGTGTTTAAAATTAACAAAACTCGAGCCGTTTGGCGCACCGTTTTGAGATAAGTTTTTCATCAATCGACTCGTATCCTCGTTCTAATCAAAATTTGTAAACATCAGTTTGAAATTTGGAAAAAAACTTAACAGAGTTAACTTTTTTTAACGGAAGTCTAGTGAGAAAAAAAAAAGCTCCAAAGATAGGACTACTAGTAAGGCTTTATAGAGATGAGATTATTATTGACCAACTACCAAAAGATGGGATTAATAAAATCCAATTTGCCTCTAATTTTTAAATTAGATCATAACCATATCTTAACCAAAAAACAATAAACATCAATGCCTAATAAATATTCAAAGTTAAAACTAGATTCTAAAACTAGTTCAAAGTTAACACTATAAACTCAATGCCTAATAAATAACAAAATCAATAATGAGTTGATATTTGTGTATATCTAAATGATCAAAGATAGTTTTAATGCTTTCTTGCTCCCTACTCCTTACAGTGGTGTTTTGAAAATATGTTTCTTTTCCGTTTGCAATCGTTGCTATTTTTCATTCACTTTCCACTAATGAGGTGGTGGTGGATTAATAAAAGTAAACTTTTAAACACCTTGGTTTAGAAGATTTAGATGTTGAGTGAAAGTTCCATAGACTACAATTAAAAGATATTTATCCTTAAGAAAAAAAATCTCACTTATTTTCGTTCTTGTAGTTTTATATTCTTGATGATTATTGGCCCACTTTTCTGAGCTTTTCTAGGTTTTCCCAAAATTTTGGAGTTCTTGGGAGATATTATAGGGTGTGTGCACTTTATCAATTAGTTAGGCATCGACAATAATATTTCTTGACCTAGTAAAGATGTTCTCTTAGTTTTGATGGGCAGTGGACACTACTATTTGTTTTTATTATTTTATGAGAAAATTACCCGAATAGTTTTTATGGTTTGTCAATATTTTACCTTTTGTTCCAAACTTTCTAAAACTACATGTACGTTCTTTATGTTTTTCTCGTTTATTACTCGGATAGTCCCCTGAGTGGATGGTGTTAGTTTTCTCAATGAAATTCATGTAAAATTACAAAATTAGCCTTACTAATTAGAAAAGCAATTAAAAGTTAAAAGAAATATAATTAATTTTTAATTATATTTAAATATAAAAAGGAAATTGTATTTTAATAAGCTCACCTAGAGGTGGTTGGCTACTGGTAGTCTCACCTTTGAGTATTACTACTGACAGTCCCACCTTTTAAGTATTTTTCTCTGACTGCACATCCGTTAAAAAAACTTAACCGTTAAGTTTTTATCCAAATTACAAACTGATGTTTTATGGCTTTTAATCAGGAGAATATAAGTCGATTAATGTAAAATTTATCTTGAAACAATGTTTCAAACGACAAATGGTGCTTCAATTCGGGAGTTTCAACACCTATTAACAAAATCCAAGCCATTTGGAGCACCATTTCGAGGTAAGTTTAACATCAATCGAGTCGTATCCTCGTTCTGATCAAAAGTCCTAAAACATCAGTTTGTAATTCGATTTTTATAACTCCGTTAAGTTTTTTTAACAGATGTGCAGTGAGAGAAAATACTTAAAAGATGAGACTTAAAAGATTTTAACTCCGTTAAAATACTTAAACGACGAGACTGGCTGTGATAATATTCAAAGATGGGATTGCGAATCAACAACCACCTCTGAATGAGATTATTAAAATTCAATTTTCCTATATGAAAACCAAAGCACCACCACACCCACTACTTAACCCGCTTTCATCTTCTTCTACCTGTTTCCGATCTACCACTTACCACCTTTTAAATCAAACCTTTTTTTTCAAAATCCAAATTAACCTCTAAATGTGATTTGGGCAATCACAATTTTCACTATTTGCACTCATTTGTTTGATTTTTGAAAGACCAATAACATCAATCGGAGATGGAGGGTGGGGGTTTTTGTTTTTGGACAATCATAGTTTCAAATACACCAATTGAAAAACGAGTTTCTTGGTCCCGGTTTTTACTTAATCAGTAGAGTGCCAACAACTGAAACGAAGGTGGTGTTGAGGGGGTTGCATGTACTATCGAAAAAAAGATGGTTGCGTTAGGGTGCGTCTGAACGCTGGTAAAATCCGTCAGTCAAATCTGTAGATGAAGGTGAGAGATCTGGTGGGTGTTCCAGTGGTAGAGAAGTTGTGTTAGTGGCGGTGGTGAGTGCAGAAGTGACGGGTGGTTGTGGAGAAGAAATGGTAGGGAAAAACAGAGCCGTCTCCAAAAATTTTAGAAAAGAGAAAGTTGGCCTGTATGACATAAACTTTTTGGCCGTATTCGAAAATTTCCATGTGTTTATAAACTCATCAATTATTTAATCGCTAAAATTAATTTCTATGTATTGTAAACTCATAAATTATTTAATCACTAAAATCTATGTGAAAGTAATTTAAATCGTTATTTTTATCTAAGTTTAGATAGTAAGCTATTAATTATATGAAAAGATGTAGTTGATAAAATTAGGCATTAAATGCAGCTAAAAATAAACCAAAATACAAGGCTAAATTAGAGAATTTGGAGACAGCGGGATTAGAACCTGTGTCTCCTTGTTGTTTAAGCAAACCTGTAACTACCCCAACAAGAGCTTATACAACGTAAACCCTATACAAAATTAAAAAGATTTGGGCCCAGAGGGGGCCTTGTGCCGTCGCCCAACCCGCACACCCTCCAGGCCAACCTTGGGGAAAAAGGAGAGGGTGTGGGTGGGGTAGGGGTTTATGTATTAAATAAAAAGGTTGGCACTACTTAAAAGGGGAAAGTTATATGCAGAACAACAACTATTACAACAACACGTATAACAAAACGAATCATCTATTTTTTCAATCATAAAAATCTAAAAAGTAAATTAAAATGTTACAAATGTAAAATTTATTGTTTCTTACACTTGAATTCAAACCAAAATATGAAGAAAAAATTTAGTTTTAATATAATCTACACATATGTAGGTTATGTTTAAGTTAAATTACCTACATGTATCTAAGTTATGTGTAGTTAAAAATATATAGTTTTTTATGTATATATAATGCACATATGAATGTAAGAAACATAGAATTTTAAAAAATATGAACTTTAAGTCCCAAAATTTAGTGATTTAGAGTTGTTTTTTTTTGTTATCGCAATAATTGGTGTCTGCAATGATGGTCATCACTTTTAAAGTTAATTATATCTTTAAAACTTTATAACTGTTTTTCTAATTAGTAAGCGTATTTTTATCATTTTAAATGGGCTTGACTGAGAAAACTAACGGATATCCCCTCAAAGGACTATTCGAACAATCTTCAGGGTACATATAATTTTAGAAAGTTGAGGACTAAAGGTGAAATTTAGCAAACCACACGAACTATTCGGGCATTTTACTCTTATTTTATTATCAATGTATGTTTTTAACTGAATTTTGTATACATATATGAATCTTAGAGCTGGGTGTCTTAGTGTAACAAGTCTTTTATCCACTGGAATATAGGTAATGCTTGCATATACGCAACTTTCCAAGACTTTACCAATAGTTTGGCTACATGTGTGATTTTACAAGGTATGGTTGTTAGAGGTGCACAAAACCAGGTCTTTTAATACTTGGGTTCGGGTATGGACCTAGATATGGGTATGACCTGGTACAGTATTTTCTAGTATTGACAATAACTAGGTCGGGTTTGGGCCCGGATTTTGGCCTAAAGAACCATACCTGGTGTCACCAGTTTCTGGTAGGGTATAGAATGGTAACCTATTCCTGGGTATTGCAATACCTTATTTTCGGGTATGGGAAAAAACCCAGAAACCAAGTATTTTCCGGGTATTCTAGGATTTAGATGCGCTTTTAACGGGCTGGGCTACACAAAACTCGGGTACGGGTATTCACTACAGCCGGTTAAGGTATTTTTTTGGGTTAAAATAAGCGGGTTACGGGTTCATGTTTGTAGCTGAAGGTCATACCTGGTGAGTACCCTACGGATAGGTTGGGTACGGGTTCAAATATTGTTTTCAGGTTCAGGTTTTTTGTGCCCACTAATTGTCATAATGGATCAAAACAAGTAACGAGTTAATTATGACATTTAGAACACTTTTGATTAATTCAAAGATTTCATTTTTAAACTATAAAATCAACACTCTGTGGCTTGTACACCTCGGGTTTTCGGCAAGTGACTTTTATTGGATTTACTCATTTTGAAGTTATTCATTTCAAACTTAGAACAAAGGTTAAACTAACACAAAGGAAGACTTGACAATACATAAAAAAAACCAAGTCTTACATATTTCAATAAAACAAATACTTTTCTAAACAACTTGAGTGTAACTATTGGAATGCCATAAACTTATCTGAAAAACAACCATCATACTTACAAAAATCATAAATGTTCCACCAAACTTATAACATACAAAGAATTAGAATTTATGACCAACAATCCAAAATGTTCCACCAAACTTATAACATACAATATAATTAGAATTTATGACCAACAATCCAAATTCCAAAAGTCTTAGCAACTAAGAAAACATGTGATTCAGTAAAATCTATTGTATACTTAACGCTGCTTGGTGTGGGGTCATCCAGGCCTGGCCCAGCGACACCCCCAACACCATTGCAGGTGGCCCGGCGGCGTCGTGCACATCGGCTAGGAGATGTTGAAGCCGTGCCATGTGGTGACAAAAAATAGCCGTTGAACGGCCCTAAAATTTAAAAAAAAATCTTTAAAATTAATAAATTTACCTATAAATATACCAAAATCATCCCACTTTTTACACACTTCAACCAATTCTCTCTCTCAAATTTATACAATCCTTCTACTTTTTTACAATTCTTCTACCTTTTATACAATCATTCTACTTTTGCCATTGATCAATACAACCCGAACAACCCAAGCCCGAACCTAAACCAAAACATTTTCTCGGTACCCGGCTACTATCCTACGATGGAACCGAGTTGGTCATCCTCGCAATTTTCATACAACACTTTCTCGGGTTTTCAACAAACCCCCAACGCTTTTTCTCAAATGAGCCAACTCAAATTAATGCAACAAATGCAGTCGTTACAACAAATGATGATGCAAAACACGTTCAACTCGCAATTTCAATCTCAACCACAACATTCCCCAACACTGGAGTCTCTCCAACCACAACCCGAAGAAGATGACGTTGAAGAATGTCTTCCGGAGATGCAACCGCAATCCTCGAAACGGAAAAAAAGGGAAGCAATCGCTAAAATTAATTTCTATGTATTGTAAACTCATAAATTATTTAATCACTAAAATCTATGTGACAAAGATCAACCTTCGAAAGGCAAGACAAAACTTTGGACAAAGATCGAGAAGGAGGCGTTAGCGAAGGCGTGGGTTAGCACATCAAAAAGCCATTATCGGTATATAAAAATATATAAATTTTATACTAAAATTTTTAAATTTTACATTTTTTAATATAACTTTCGCTACATTTTAAAAATATAGGTAACAACCAAACCGGCGAAAGGTTTTGGAAAGAAATATTATCAAAGTTTCTTGTGATTATGGAACAAGGTCTTTATCATGATATCCATTCCATCTTTTCAAAGTGGCTAAAGATGCATTCGGTTGTGAACCGGTTTTTGACGATATATAATAACTTATATACTAGTGGTAATCGTCGTAGTGGGATGAGTGACGAAGACGTTTTTAAAGAGGCGATGCGTAAATACGAAGATACGTATCGGGCCGGTTTCCCACACGTACGGGCTTGGGAAGTTTTGCGAAATAGTTCGTATGGGCGCTGGTTCCAAATGAGGTTGCAATGGCTAAACAAACAAAAACCTCAGAGACCGGAAGTTATAGTGCGGGTTGGCTCGGACGCACGATGTCATATAAATATAAATGACGAGCCTGAATTTGACGAAGAAGAGTATGTGGTTCTAGAGAAGGAACGTCCCTCGGGCAGGGATAAAACATAAAACCAAAAAGGCGGCAGCTGCAAAAAAACAAGCTGCGACAGGGGGCGGTTCCAAAATAAGCGAGTTTATGACACAATTCAAAGCGTAAACCGAGGTCACGACCCAAAAGGCAAGAGCGAAGGAATGCGAGGTGGAAGAACAGGTTCGGTTGAAGAATGAGAAAATAAAGAGTGGGAGATAATGACGACCGACATAAACTCGTATCTGGAAGAAGATCGACCGATTTTACGAAAAATGAAAGAAAAAATCGCGAAAAAATAGAGTTCTTTGGATTTTTTAGGTTATTTTTTTAATTTTTAGGTTTTGTTTTTTTTAGGTTATGTAATGTGTGGTTTTTAATACTAATGATTTTATTTTATATTAGTAAATGGTAAAAACTAGTTGAATTAAAAAAAATAAATTAACTAGGTGGGGTAGGGTCGTCACGCATTTCCTTGGTTCCATCTTTGGAGGGGCGTCCTCCAAGGACTCTGACGTGGGGATGACGTGGCGTGTCATCCTCCTGGGAGGCCCAACACCCACACCGAGTAGCCTAATATTTTAGAAAGTCTAACTGATGAGATTGAACATGTATCATAGTATTAAGAGTTAAGTGTCATTTATGTCCCTATGGTTTGTTCACTTTTGACATTTCAGGTCAAATTTCAAATTTACGTCATTTTCCTCCCCGACGTTGTAGAAACATACCATTTCAATATAAAAAGTTAACCCCAGTTAAAAACTCAGTTTAATGAAGGGGAAAATTGCCATTCCTCATTTCGCACACACTCAACCACTCGTACACCTTCATCCCCACTACTTCTTATCCTTCTCTAAGTCTCACACACACAAACTTCTGATTCCAAAAAATAGAGAGAGAAAGTAAGAGAGAGAGAGTGAGATTAGAGATAGAGAGATGATCGGAGATGTGAAACGGCCAGAGAAACAAATGATGCCTATGGCCTCCGGCGGGCCGTATGATTTTAGTGGTGGTACCGGCTATGGCAGCGGGTAACAGTGATGTTGATGATGGTGCACGGGAAGACGGTGGCGGTAATTATGATGTTCCGATGGTAGTAGTGATGGTGGATGACATGAGTGGCTGTGAGTAATGATATTACAGGTTGTGGATGGTGGTTATGCATAACTAACAACGACAACATTACCGATTATAGATTTTCATGATTCAGAACGGTGATGGTTATGATGATGTTAAGGATGATAATGTGGTGGAGGGTGGCAGTACGTGGAGGTGGCAGGATGGTGGAGTTGTTTACCGGTGGTTGGTGGCTGTCGGGTGGTGATGAAGTCGAAAGGCGGTGGAGATTGGTGGTGGACAGGTGGTGATTGAATGGATGTGGTGGTGAAGAAGGCGGTGGAGATTGGTGGTGGACAGGTGGTGATTGAATGGAGGTGGTGGGGAAGAGAGGGAGTTGCAGAGAAAGGTAGAGAGATGGAGCTTTTTATTATTTAGAAGAGTTAAAGAAAATTAAAAAATAAAATAAAAATATAGAATAACAATTTTACCTCTGAGCTGACTGAACCTTTTTAACTTGGTTAATTTTCTGGACTAAAATGACTTGTTTCTAAAATGTTGGTAAGAAAAATGGTGCAATTTTGAAATTTAACATGAAATGACAAAAGTGACAAAATCACAGTTACGTAAATAGCACTTAACTCTAGTATTAAAATAGAAAGTCTAACTAATAAGATTGAACATGTATGATAGTATAAGCCGAAAGCGAATATAAAACCATGATGGTTCAAAAAAGTACATGATCACAATACCTCAAAGCAAAATATTATACAAGAAGTTCAAAACCGTATTTGATGCTTGTAGGCCAAAAGGCTCACGTAGAGAAGGAGTTTAGTTACTTGTACCACAAAAGCGGAGGAACCAAGTTCCGTAACTTAACGTGTAGACTCAATTTGTGAGACTCTTTTATCTTTCTTGAATTGTGATATCCTAAAGATAAGATTATTCATGATTAATATTGTTATTTGAAACTCTTACGCGCGTCTTTCATGAAGTTCAAACTGTTGTTTATGAAAATTTTGAATTCTATCATTTAATAACCCTTGGTAGACCTTTAGTGAATATGTCAACAAGCAATCTGATATCTGTAAGGCACATGAAGAACACAGACTTGATCACGTTGAACGAGCTCACGTACAAATGGAATATCCAACTTGATATGGTTGGTACGCTGATGTTGTACCAGATTACTAGTTTGATAAACTGTGCTAATGTTGTCGCAGGAAACAAGGTTGGCTTTGGTCATGCGTTTGTGAAGATCAAGCAATAGATTTTGAAGCCAACACAACTCAGCAACAACATTTTCAACACCCGGTACTCAGTCTCAGCACTAGAACAAGACACCACTGCCTGACATTTAGAAGACCATCACAAAAGATTAGGCCTAAGTTACACACAGTACCCAATGTAGATCGACGAGTATCAGGGCATCCAGTCCAATTCGCGTCCATATAAGCTCGTATTGAAAAATCCTTGGATGAATCCAATATAAGACTAAAAGTAGAAGTACCCTACAAATATCTAATAATGCGCTTTAGTGCATTCCAAAGGTCTTTGTGTGGAGAATGCATGTGCATGCATACCTGCTGAACAACACAAGTGATATCAGGCTTGGTGAGCGTTTGGTACTGAAGTGCACCTATTAAACTGCGGTACTGAGTGGGATTGTCAAACTCTGGAGTAGAAGCAGAATTTAACTTAGGGTTAGACTCCACAGGCGTAGCAAATGGATTACAAGAATGAATTCATGCCCGCTCAATGATGTCATTAGTGTAAGCTTGTTGAGACAAAAAAACATAGATTGACATGTGTGAGTAACCTGAATGTCGGCTAGAAAATGGTGTTAAACCAGTTCCTTGTTCATATGACATACACACAAGTGCGGAATCCAAGTGTGCATGCAACCAAAGCAAAGTAAAGAACACGGGGTAACCAAAGATTCACTATCTTGATTAATGATTGAGAACAAGTACAAACATATACATACAATGCTCGTATGACTCAAACAAACTTGCTGTGTTCTTGTGTCTTCGTCTTTAGAGATATCCAACTGAAAGAATAACAAACTCTCTTGTCCAACCAACTCTCACACGCGAGTCAACTAGTTTAACTGATCAGTCTAGTGAGTTAGTCAGTAACCTTGACTGAGAGGTGCATGTCTGCTTATATAGTGTCCGTCTAGAGCTCATACGAAACACGAATCCAGACATATGGAACACACTATTTCACACGAGACACATTCCAGAAATTTTGTACGAGACAACTGTTTCGTACACTTGTTACTCAAGCATTTCGTACGAATCACATGATTCGTACTAATTCTCTGACTCGCACAGAATCCTTAATCTTGGAAAACGTGTGTAGACATGACGTACACAAGACTTATCAGTATGCACACATGCAACTGATTAACACAGACAAGCTAAGATGTCATACTAGATCAAGATAGAAGGATATCTCGATCTATTCGACACGACCAAACCTATGCAGACACTTGAGCAAAGACCGTACAATTACAACTGTAGGTAAGAACAAGCGACAGACACAAAACTGTATCAACAAACTCCCCCTTCGATGTTGCTTGGTCTTTGGTCTTCATATGTTGGTCTTCACAGGAATGGTTTGGAGTATCAACAAACTCCCCCTGAAGATCTGCTATTCATTGATAGATCTGCTATCCAATGATTAGAGCATCAAGTCTTCGAATTTCTAAGAAACTTCAAATCTTTCTTGTTTCCCCTTCTGACTTTTCAGATTTCTTCGTTGCTAGTCTTTGTTCATGTTCTTTTGTATCAATCTGTACTCAATAGACAAATATAATTAGAACACAAATTTCTTAGGGAACACAGACGAAAAACTTATCATAATTTCTTCGTATGATTGTATTCCCTGAACGAGATACACACTGACATCCAAACAAGTGCATATTTTTAGTATAATTTCTAACTTTTGAAATAATCACTTTAATATGGCATATCCAGACACCCCTTTAACTTCAAATTAACAAGATAAATCAAGATTCAAGAAATCATAAATCTAAACATTTAATTTTAGCATAGTGGATTTTAACAATCCCATCTTTTGCTAGTTGGCAAATAATAATCACACCTATATAAATCCCCATTGGCAGTCTACCTTTAAAACTTTTTTTTCTTCTTAATGGACCTCCGCTAAATAAACTTAACTACGTTAGGTTTTTTTCCGAATTTCAAACTGATGTTTTTGGCTTTTGATTCAAACGAGGATACAAGTCGATTAATATAAAATTTACCCCGAAACGGTTCTCGAAACGGCGTAACAGTGCTTCAATTCGGGTGTTTAAAATTAACAAAACTCGAGCCGTTTGGCGCACCGTTTTGAGATAAGTTTTTTATCAATCGACTCATATCCTCATTCTAATCAAAATTTGTAAACATCCGTTTTAAATTTGGAAAAACTTAACAGAGTTAACTTTTTTTAACGGAAGTCTAGTGAGAAAAAAAAAAAGCTCAAAAGATAGGACTACTAGTAAGGAGTTATAGAGATGAGATTATTATTGACCAACTACCAAAAGATGGGATTAATAAAATCCAATTTGCTTCTAATTTTTAAATTAGATCATAACCATATCTTAACCAAAAAACTATAAACATCAATGCCTAATAAATATTCAAAGTTAAAACTAGATTCTAAAACTAGTTCAAAGTTAACACTATAAACTCAATGCCTAATAAATAACAAAATCAATAATGAGTTGATATTTGTGTATATCTAAATGATCAAAGATAGTTTTAATGCTTTCTTGCTCCCTACTCCTTACAGTGGTGTTTTGAAAATATGTTTTTTTTTTCGTTTGCAATCGTTGCTATTTTTCATTCACTTTCCACTAATGAGGTGGTGGTCGATTAGTAAAAGTAAAACTTTTAAACACCTAGGTTTAGAAGATTTAGATGTTGAGTGAAAGTTCCATAGACTACAATTAAAAGATATTTGTCCTTAAGAAAAAAAATCTGTCACTCATTTTCATTCTTGTAGTTTTATATTCTTGATGATTATTGGCCACTTTTCTAGGCTTTTCTAGGTTTTCCCAAAATTTTGGAGTTCTTGGGTGATATTATAGGGTGTGTGCACTTTATCAATTAGTTGGGCCTCGACACTAATATTTCTTGGCCTAGTAAAGATGTTCTCTTAGTTTTGATGGGCAGTGGACACTACTATTTGTTTTTATTATTTTATGAGAAAATTATCCGAATAATTTTTATGGTTTGTCAATATTTTACCTTTTGTTCCAAACTTTCAAAAACTACATGTACGTTCTTTATGTTTTTCTCGTTATTACTCGGATAGTCTCCTGAGTGGATGGTGTTATTTTCTCAATGAAATTCATGTAAAATTACAAAATTAGCCTTACTAATTAGAAAAGCAATTAAAAAGTTAAAAGAAGTATAATTCATTTTTAATTATATTTAAATATAAAAAGGAAATTGTATTTTAATAAGCTCACCTAGAGGTGGTTGGCTATTGGTAGTCTCACCTTTGAGTATTACTACTGACAGCCCCACCTTTAAGTATTTTTCTCTCACTGCACACCCGTTAAAAAAACTTAACCGTTAAGTTTTTATCCGAATTACAAACTGATGATTTATGGCTTTTAATCAGGAGAATATAAGTCGATTGATGTAAAATTTATCTTGAAACAATGTTTCAAACGACAAATGGTGCTTCAATTCGAGAGTTTGAACACCTGTTAACAAAATCCAAGCCATTTGGAGCACCATTTCGAGTTAAGTTTAACAACAATCGAGTCGTATCCTCGTTCTGATCAAAAGTCTTAAAACATCAGTTTGTAATTCGATTTTTTTAACTCTGTTAAGTTTTTTTAATGGATGTGCAGTGAGAGAAATACTTAAGAGATGAGACTGGCTGTGATAATATTCAAAGATGGGATTGCGAATCAATAACCACATCTGAATGAGATTATTAAAATTTAATTTTCCAATATGAAAACCAAAGCACCACCACACCCACTACTTAACCCCCTTTCATCTTCTTCTACCTGTTTCCGATCTACCACTTACCACCTTTTAAATCAAACCTTTTTTTTCAAAATCCAAATTAACCTCTAAATGTGATTTGGGCAATCACTATTTTAACTATTTGCACTCATTTGTTTGATTTTTGAAAGACCAATAACATCAATCGGAGATGGAGGGTGGGGGTTTATGTTTTTGGACAATCATAGTTTCAAATATACCAATTGAAAAACGAGTTTCTTGGTCCCGGTTTAGTTAATTAGTAGAGTGCCAACAACTGAAACGAAGGTGGTGTTGAGGGGGTTGCATGTGCTATCGAAAAAAAGATGGTTGCGTTAGGGTGCGTCTGAACGCTGGTAAAATCCGTCAGTCAAATCTGTAGATGAAGGTGAGAGATATGGTGGGTGTTCCAGCGGTGGAGAAGTTGTGTTAGTGGGCGGTGGTGAGTGCAGAAGTGACGGGGGGTTGTGGAGAAGAAATGGTAGGGAAAAACAGAGCCGTCTCCAAAAATTTTAAGCAAGCCTGCAACTACACCAACAAGAGCTTATACAACGTAAACCCTATACAAAATTAAAAAGATTTGGGCCCAGAGGGGGCCTTGTGCCGTCGCCCAACCCGCACACCCTCTAGGCCCACCTTAGGGAAAAAGGAGAGGGTGTGGGTGGGGTAGGGGTTTATGTATTAAATAAAAAGGTAGGCACTACTTAAAAGGGGAAAGTTATATGCGGAACTTACAACAACACGCATAACAAAATGAATCATCTATTTTTTCAATCATAAAAATCTAAAAAGTAAATTAAAATGTTATAAATGTAAAATTTTATCAACTATTTGTTTGACCGGTGAGGGTCCAGTTTGAGCGTAATTTAGTCGTTGTCTCGCACTGGAAACATTACCCCCAGGTATCCCTCTTGTGGTTGTGTTGGCAGAAGTTGAGTATGGCCCAGAGTGGCCGTACCAGGGCGAAGGCTGCAAGTATTGGTAGCCCCATGATGTTGACTAACTTCCTTCATATGGTGTCCCAAAGCCATACGCCTGAGGCGGCATGGGCGGCATGTAACTGTAAGGTGGCATGTAATAGTAAGGTGGAATATACGCTTGGTTTCCTAGGGTGACGGGAGCGTTCTTCACAGCTCGCGACATCACCACCGGCTGGTGAGGCGGGGTTGACATTGCTGCTGACAAGGCTGTCGAATACAGTGGAAGGAACCGGAAACTATCCGCTGACTGGTAATATTGGGCCATAGTCCCCACGGCAGACGTGTGGATGGGTTGTTGGCTGATAATAGTAATCTTTGGGGCCTGCTGCTGGCGTGAACATTGGTAAAGTTGCATTCAAGAATGTTCCATGCGAGGCGGACGGAGTAGCCGTTGTTGTCGTCGATGTATTGAGGGGTTAGCTCAGTCCCGCGGTTTGAGACGAGGGACCTACCGAACCTATTCCTGCGGCTGCTGCATTAACAGGCCTTCTTTCATATCCTGGGGGCATCTCTGCATCAAATTCCAGATTCAAAGATCTAGTAATCGCCGGAGAAGAGATCCCTACCGCAGCGTCCACTGTTGCTCTATCTTCTTGACCGTCGGAAACGGTGCTTATTGTTGCAGCACTCGTGTTCGAACCACTCATCATGGTAAGGATTCTTAGTATTTCAAGTCAAACGAAGAGGGTTGTGATGATCCTTACCTCAAGATGTATCCTCTATATATATACTTTTCGGTGGATTAGGGTTTCCCCGAAAGTCGGGGAGTTAGTTGTACGGTGATCCCCACTTTTTAGGAGATATTGCGAATCTCCTATTTGCATGGTACTATTGCGATAACGTCCTTCTTAATTATGTCACATTAATGACAGTTTACCCGACCCTGGATGACCGGGCCGGGTCATTCCTCTACAGTAACCATGTTATGTTTGATGAAGATTAACCAACTTGTGATCGACTTAAATAATTTCATCTTTATTTTTAATTTTTCTTATACGTATTAGCAACTGATTTAGGGCGATAAAAAACTGATAACAGTGGGTTCGGGTCAATGGAAACAGGCCTGATAGTAGTGGGTTCGGGTCAATAGAAACGGGCCTGGACCACGATCAGATAAATTGGAGCTCCATGAGGGAGGTTAAGAAATATAGTGAGTTTTACGTCAGGAAAAAAAACTATGTCAATTTATCTCATTGGACTGTGAGTTAAGTTGATTCTCCATTGCTAGTTTAAATTTGGCAATTTAAATGGCGTTCTTTAGAACCTTTACTTGAGTTTAGATGGTGATTATCTGTATTCTAAATCTAGTTTAGGCACCGAGTAGTGTATCTGTATCTCAAGTGACCTGTAGCCTATCCGTTACCTACTCTATTTATAACAAAATCGGTAGCAATATTAGTGACAAATTCAACCCGTTTATTTTTAGTTTCTACTTCTTAGAAACATATAAAAAACAGTCGTAAAATAATGACCGATTTATGAATGGTTTAACTTTTGTCGCTGATATTACAACCTATTTTTCGATCATAAACTTTCATCGTTACACCCACTTACACTGAAAGTTCCAAATTGACCAAGTAGATAGTTTATCAAAAACAAAATTATAATATATCTGGACAATATTGGTTGGTCATTTAATAAAAACAAATGACATGCTTCTAAGAGTTGAATGGTTGTGCTTGATATTTTAAGAAGTAACAATGAAACATGGCATTGATAGCGACAACAATTGTGCCAACTGCTATTTTGTCACTATAGTGTGACTTAAATCAACATAAGGGTCTAATTACAAGTGGTAACGATGAGTCCAAAACATCGCATTAATTGCGACAACAGTTGTGCCAATTGCTAATTTGTCACTATAGAGTGACTTAAATGAACATTAATGATGAGTTTACTTAAGCCGTTGACTTGTTGATAATACGTAGCATACTATCCACATACCAACTTCGAAACTATTTGTAGATTGAAGTGAATTCATGGCGGGTGGTGGAGAAGGCAACTCCCTAGAGTTTACACCGACATGGGTTGTCGCTGCCATCTGCACGGTTATTGTCGGGATCTCTCTAGCTGTCGAACGTCTACTCCATTACACCGGCAAGGTTTGTTTGATGATCAGTTAATTATTTGTGATATAAAGTAAAGTTGTTAGTGTTCGTGTTCGTGTTGAGCTGTTTTTGTTTTCAGAAACTGAAGAAATCAGGTCAAAAGCCGCTATTTGAAGCGTTGCAAAAGATCAAAGAAGGTATTTATATTTCTTTCATTTACTGAAAGTTCCGTCAGTGGTCTGTTGTTAAAAGTTTGTCGCTAAGTCGTCGGTGATGTGGTCACTCTTTCTGTCGATGATACGTCGGGGACATGGCTATCAGTGATCGATCTATCAACACAAGTTGTCGATGGACCTTTACCAACGGGTCACTGTACCGTCATCGATAGATTTTTGACAGATTTGTTTGTCACTCAAATAATTCTTGTGACTTGTAGTGTTTGTATGCAGCTAGAAACTACTTCATTTTTAGGCTTTATAATGCATGTTTCCTTGTTATTTTGTGTGCAGAGTTAATGCTTTTGGGGTTTATTTCTCTTTTATTAACCGTTTTCCAATCAAGAATTGTCAAGATTTGTGTAAAGAAGAGTTTAATGGAACACCTTCTTCCATGCCCGTTGAGTGACAAAAAAAAGGCCTCATATCCTAAACCCCTCGAGGGTACGTCTCATATTCGTCACTTACTTGCGGGAGAAGCAACGACTATGGGCTATTGTGCTTTAAAGGTAACAAATTATGATCATATAAATCACTTACTGTACTATAAAGCTGGTATTAGCAAAACAGCAGCAAAATTCGTGACCAATCCTCTTGGTCGGAAAAATAATAAAGGCCATTAAAAAAATAATACTTGGTCATAAAGCAGTCGCAAAATGATATTCAAATAAAGAAGAAAATAAGAATAGTGTCGGTTTGTTTAGCTCTTAATGAGGCTCTTAATGGTTTAGACCTTTTATTGGTTCAGACTGTTTGTTTCACGAGCAAATGTCTAAATGGTTCAGACATTTGCCTTTGAATGGTTAAGCATTATATTGAGTATAAATGGTTAAGACCTCTAATCTGAATTGGTCAGACATATGCCTCTGAACGGTTAAGCATCATGTTGGCTGCTCTTAATGGTTCAGACCTCTAAACCTCTTACTAGTTCAGCACTTAATGCTTCAAACCTTTTACTGGTTCAACACTTAACCATTCAGAAGTTGCCAAACAACCTCTGAAACAAAAAGTAAACTAAAAACTATCAGTCACGCGGTCTAAATTACAATAGAAAAAATTAAACAAGCGGTTGCTTAATAGTTGTAATCTACGGTCACAGATTGGTCTCCGATTTAAGAATGAAATATCGGTAGCTAAAAGCAGTCACAAATATATATGGCAATAAGTTAGTCGCAATTTAAGACTGAAAAACTGGTCATAAAGCAGTCGCAAATTTATATATATTTTTATGGTTTTACAGAACAAGGTCCCTCTTCTATCCCTTGAGGCGTTGCATCATCTACACATATTTATTTTTGTCCTAGCTGTTGTGCACGTGACATTTTCTGTCCTTACTGTTGTATTTGGAGTGGCTAAGGTTCGCTGAAATTTAACAATGACTAATTTTTTCTCTTTGTTACTTAACCCTATGACTACATATTATTATTATCATGCCTTAGATTGGGCAATGGAAGCAATGGGAAGAATCTATCGCGAAAGATAACTTTGACCCGTCACAAGGTAAGGATGAGGTGTTCACGGTTAGGTTCAGATCGCACAACTAACTACGGTTTTGTGAAAGATGAAAGAAAATTGCGTGGGTTAGGTGGGTCGGCCGGATTGGCAAGTTTTATTGGTTTGAACCGATTTTTTTATATAAGAAATAGCAAAAAGAGTAGTACGGTTTTCAGAGTTCTTGTACACATGGTTTCGAAAAGAACTCCTTAACCTTCATAATTTTTCAAGAATTTGGTAAACAATTTCTAGTATATTTACACAGATTATGAAAATAATGAGTTTAGTGTCTTACATTTTAATTACTTCCAATTGTTGTAATCAATGTACAGTTTTAAAGCATAAAGTCACACAAGTTAAAGATAATGACTTTATTAGGAACCGTTTTCTGGGTATCGGCAAACGATCAGCCATTCGAGGTTGGCTGGTAAGTTACTACCATATACTAATGAGTGATTATATATAGGTGCATCTAAGAATATTACCATTTATAATTGTTGATCTTTATGTCAAACATTACAGCATTCTTTCTTCAAGCAATTCTATGGATCTGTCACCAAGTCGGATTATGTAGCATTGCGTTTGGGATTTATTATGGTAAGGATCTGAATCATAAATATAGAGAGGGGGCGTTCAACTCAAAACCGTTAATATATTGAGAACCGCGATAACTGTATAATGCATATGTACCACCTGGTTTGGATATGGTAGACAAAATGATTATGTAACAACTTTTATAATTTTCTTTATATAGTTTTCTAAAGTCCATATGAATTTTTTTTGTTAATTTTGTAGACCCATTGCAAGGCAAACCCGAAGTTCAATTTTCACAAATACATGATCCGAGCGCTAGAAGATGATTTTAAAAAAGTGGTTGGAATCAGGCAAGTGATTTCAAACATATTGCTTTTTATTTTAGGCCTTATCAAAGTTCTTTTCTTTTCTACTTATTACACAAGGATGTTTTTCTTTTGAAAAAAACTTTAAGTTTAGAAAGAAAACTGGGGACCGGAGGATCAACGAACCTGTGGTTCCGCCAAAATTAAACTTTTAGTAGGTTCTATTGCTTGTTTTAGTTTTTAGATCCAAAGTTTTATAGTGCAATATTCTTTATATAGTAGATTGAATTCATCAAGTTTTTCTATCACAAGTCATATGATTCTTGACACTTCTGAAGTTAAAAAGCCACCCCTTTTGACACCTAAAAGTCAAAGTATTTGATGATTATCATTTTATGTGTTCATTTGAATTATGGATCTTTTTTTTATTTGTTGCAGCTGGTATCTTTGGGTGTTCGTTGTCTTATTCTTGTTTATGAACGTTAACGGTATGCAACATCTTACATTATTGACCATTTCTCAAAGTTGTAGAAACTTTTCTTGCCCATCTCTTAAAAGGTTGGGGGAGTAAAACAAAAGTTACTAAAACAACTTAAAATGAAATGGGTCAAAAAGGTTCGAATATATGCGCGTAAAACCTCTGAAATCATTGTAATAAATAACTTAATTAGTTTTTACTGATATTATACAATGATAAATATAGTTATATTCACACACCAAAATAAATATATATTTTTTAATATTTTAATTTGGACAAAAACTGTTCTGGCATACCTTGCTTGGTACACTAACAATCATCCATTTCGACCCGTTACTAACTCACCCGTTGCCACCTCTAGTCATATTAGTTTTTACTATCTGAAAAACCTTTGTTCACGATTTTACGATCATGAAATTTCATGATCGCTAGTGGCGGATCCGGGATTTTTATTCTCATGGTTGTAAATTCTCTTTAATTCTCACTAAAATTTTCCATTTTTTCAAACGCACTGGGTTCTGGGAACCCACAAATGTGGGCTAGATCCACCCCTGATGATCACCATTATGAAATAACATACCATCATGATTTTCGTTGTTTTTCAGGTTTGGAGCTATACTTTTGGTTATCATTAATCCCTTTCTTTGTAAGTACCCTAATTCATAGTTTTTCATTGGTCAATTACTACCTTTAATCATCATTTGTTTTCTAAATGTTGATTTACCAGCTTCTACTTGCTGTGGGAACAAAGCTGGAGCACATAATAATCCAGTTAGCTCATGAGGTTGCTGAGAAACATGTAGCTATAGAAGGCGAATTAGTTGTGCATCCGTCAGATGATCATTTTTGGTTTCAACGCCCTAAAGTTGTTCTTCTCTTCATCCATTTTATCCTCTTTCAAAATGCATTTGAGTTCGCATTCTTCTTCTGGGTTTGGGTACGTTTCTTTAGTCTCCATAAGCATATAAAGATATGCTAGAAAATGATATCGAGTTATGGCGTTACACTACTTTTCAATTTGGATAACAGGCTCAATATGGCTTTGACTCGTGCATAATGGGGAAGGTGGGCTACATTATCCCCCGGCTGATCATCGGGTAAATGATTTGTTATGTGAACATTGGCTGTATAGATACATGTGCACAAACCGGTCTTGGACCCGACCCAAAAGAAACCCACAATCGGTCTTGGGCCCGAACCATAAAAACCCACAATCAATCTTGGGCCTCCCCCCAAAAAGTCTATAATCTATCTTTTTTGGGCCCACCAATGTTAATACAGATGTAGCCTTCTTCAGATTATTTTTACTATTTTAATCTTCTTGTGAGTTTTTTTAATGTAATCTAAATACCAATCTGTTTTCTCCTTTTCATTAATTGAAATTGTTAAAAAGTTGTATCTTTAATTTTTTTTACATCTATTCTATAGTTGTAACAAATTTGTAAAAAAAAAGAAGATAGGACCAAGTCATAGACCGAGTTTTGTGGGCCGAACCGCACCACACTAAACCAGCTTACACCTTTGTTTTATTTCAGGGTGTTTATTCAGGTTATGTGCAGTTACAGCACTCTACCACTCTATGCTCTTGTGACACAGGTATTTCATTTCAACATTTAATCTATATCATTTCTAATAATGTTTTTTTAAACAAAGAATTGTGATTCTTTTTCATGACCAAATTCCAGATGGGAACACATTTTAAGAAGTCAATATTTGAGGAGCATATACAAGCCAAAGTTGTGGGTTGGGCTCAACAAGCCAAGAAAAAGACGACCCAAAATGTTGTGACCAATGACTCGGGCCAAGATGGCCCAGTTGCTTCCACATCTGTTTTGAAGGGTATTCAAATTGGTCAACTTAATCAGAACCAACAGCCTTAAAATTGTAGTGATTCATGGAGTATGATGTTATAGTAATTTCAAAGTTTGGCCAGTCTTGAACCTGGTTTTGCTACAGTGTCATTATAGTAATCCTCGTGTAAAAAATTAAGCACACTTTGTTTTCTTTTTTGTTCATCGTTGAATTTTTTTTTTCGTTTCATCTCATAACTAAAAAATCCCATAAAACTGAAATCTTTTTATGTTTGGGGAAGAAAAGGATTTAAGTTGTTGAACTCAATTAAGTACCAACAACATAATGGTGGTGGTACCTGGAATTTTGTGGGTAAGGGGCTGAAAGTGGCAAAAACCAAAAATTTTCCGCGTCAAAGGTCCTTGCGGTCCGCAAGGGGCACCTGACAGCAGTAAAAACGCTCGCAGCAACATTTTCACCTCAATTTGACACCTAGTTTGAGTTCTTGCCACCTTTAACCTGGTTGTGACACCTAAGTGGACATTAATCACACTCTTAAACACTCTTGGACACTTGTCATGACTTCATACCTCCTCCATTTCTATAAATAGCAACCTTGGTTACCATAATTTCTCATCCCAAGCAAACTTCACTCTTAAGTCTAGTGTGAGTTCTATTTGTTCTGCATTTGCAAGCTTTTCTTGGTCATTTGAAGGAGTCCTCTGAAGTAGTAAGTTTTTTTTTCCTTAAACTCTATCAATAACCGCTAGTTTCACAGCTTAAAACCGTTCTTTGTTTATGTTCGTTCTTCATACAAATCTTCACTATTCTTGCACTATTATCTTTTGTTTTTTGCACTTTGTTTTTAATATATAATCACCTACACATTATATCATCTATAATCTAACAATATGTTTTATATTTTATTTACGCATAAGAATCCTAAAACCAACAAACGGGAACACATAAGTGTTCTTCCCGTTTTGGGCCGATTCTGTGTAGTCACTTTGAACGACCATAATTTGGTCAGAACTTAACCAAATAAAGTAAACTCTTATTTCATGATTTAGTAGATTGAAATACGGTTTCAATGACACATATAATGCGCTTAAAAACACTTCCATTTGAACCAGCAACCATTTAACACCAAACTAAAGCATAAAACTGAAAGATCTGTAAAGATTCACGATTTTGACCATTTCCGGGTTCCAAACAGAAACATTTTCTAGATGAATGTTGTAGAACACATTCTGATTTAGTAGACTAGAAATTTTCGTAATTTTTTGACATCGTTTACTATTTTTAAAACGTAAAACGAAAACAACACTAAAAGTTGTTAAAAAATTATATTTTCTTAAAACTAAACGCGTTATAAGTTACCAAGGGTTCTTTTAACCAATATCATCTACAAACACCATCATAACAAAACCTTAATTAACCATCCTTATTATTATAGTTTACTTGTGATCTTTAAGAACATGCAAACTCATCGTCAACCATCGAAGTGAGTACATAGTTCCCCTCTTTACATTTAAAACCTTTGGGATGACATATATGTGATAACTATTTTCTAAATGCAAACCTACTACGTATGCCTTATGTAAATTCTATGATCCTTTTGTATGAAACTTGGTGGTTCGCTAATATCTATGACCATATACATTTATTAACTTTGTCCAATCCAAACTGTAATACGTTATAGCGCTATAAGTGTTACGTCCCATTCCCACTTCCTGTGGGTTTTCTTAGTCTGAGGAAGTATCCTTTGGGAATGACAGAAACCGAACTATATGTTCTATGTAAACCCTTTGGGTTTATTCTACCAGTCAACTAAGGTTTGAATGTATCTCCAAACGACCATACCTTGTTTATGCAAAATGCATAGTTTTCCATATAAAATCGTACGATTTATACTTAAACTATTACCATAAGATTTGTCAAAACAAACCTATGTTACACACCAGCTATTTGTAGTTGACCCGTGTTTTTCACATATGTTTCAGGCGTTAATATATGATACTATTCAAGTTTGCTTCACATAAGGAATGGACCTTGCCTTAGTTTATTTTAATTTACTTTACGTGACGCTCCGACATTTCCGTCCTCAGTTGGGGTGTTACAACAATATCAGAACAACCTACATGAATGATCTGTATTTTGACTGGCCATGCAATATATCCACTAGTTTTTGTGTCAGTTCTCCATATCGCTTCTTTCTTGATTCTTGTTGATGTTTTGTCATCTTTACATTTTTGTTGAAATAAATCCACGTTACATTATAATCCATCTCCTGACTTTGACTTTCCTATCGGTTTTCCCGTAACACTATACAAAATTACAAATCAGTTGTCTTCTTCCTTCTAGCAGCTTAATCTAACCTCCGTCAAAAACCGGATTTACCAAACCCGCTCCGTTTATTAACCGAACAATCAGTTAAAAATTTCGTTGCGTATTTAATGCCCAAATTATTTTTAAACGATACATATTTCGTTGCGTATTTAATGTAATTATGATTGTATATTTCCCATTAAATTGTATTAATGAATATGAAACGTCATAATAAATGTCATGAGCTTTGATGATAACCCAATCATGCCCCGATCACCTTTTCTGCTGCGGATCGGGGTGTGACACTTAAGGCTTAATTAAACTGTCATTAAGAGTATCAATTACCCCAATATACACCAGAATACATTTATGCAGAAGTCTCAGCAGAATGCTCAATTATCTAGCCATCACTGACATCCAAACAAGTGTATATTTTTTAGTATAATTTCTAACTTTTGAAATAATCACTTTAATATGGCATATCTAGACACCCCTTTAACTTCAAATTAACAAGATAAATCAAGATTCAAGAAATCATAAATCTAAACATTTAATTTTAGCATAGTGGATTTTAACAATCCCATCTTTTGTTAGTTGGCAAATAATAATCTCACCTCTATAAATCCCTATTGGCAGTCTCACCTTTAAAACTTTTTTTTTCTTCTTAATGGACCTCCGCTAAATAAACTTAACTCTGTTAAGTTTTTTTCCGAATTTCAAACTGATGTTTTTGGCTTTTGATTCAAACGAGGATACAAGTCGATTAATGTAAAATTTACCCCGAAACGGTGCTCGAAATGGCGTAACAGTGCTTCAATTCGGGTGTTTAAAATAAACAAAACTCAAGCCGTTTGGCGCACCGTTTTGAGATAAGTTTTTCATCAATCGACTCGTATCCTCATTCTAATCAAAATTTGTAAACATCAGTTTGAAATTTGGAAAAAAAACTTAACAGAGTTAACTTTTTTTTAACGGAAGTCTAGTGAGAAAAAAAAAGCTCAAAAGATAGGACTACTAGTAAGGATTTATAGAGATGAGATTATTATTGACCAACTACCAAAAGATGGGATTAATAAAATCCAATTTGCCTCTAATTTTTAAATTAGATCATAACCATATCTTAACCAAAAAACTATAAACATCAATGCCTAATAAATATTCAAAGTTAAAACTAGATTCTAAAACTAGTTCAAAGTTAACACTATAAACTCAATGCCTAATAAATAACAAAATCAATAATGAGTTGATATTTGTGTATATCTAAATGATCAAAGATAGTTTTAATGCTTTCTTGCTCCCTAGTCCTTACAGTGGTGTTTTGAAAATATGTTTCTTTTCCGTTTGCAATCGTTGCTATTTTTCATTCACTTTCCACTAATGAGGTGGTGGTCGATTAGTAAAACTAAACTTTTAAATACCTTGGTTTAGAAGATTTAGATGTTTGAGTGAAAGTTCCATAGACTACAATTAAAAGATATTTATCCTTAGAAAAAAAATCTTTCACTCATTTTCATTCTTGTAGTTTTATATTCTTGATGATTATTGGCCCACTTTTCTGGGCTTTTCTAGGTTTTCCCAAAATTTTGGAGTTCTTGGGAGATATTATAGGGTGTGTGCACTTTATCAATTAGTTAGGCATCTAATATTGCTTGGCCTAGTAAAGATGTTCTCTTAGTTTTGATGGGCAGTGGACACTACTATTTGTTTTTATTATTTTATGAGAAAATTACCTGAATAGTTTTTATGGTTTGTCAATATTTTACCTTTTGTTTCAAACTTTCTAAAACTACATGTACGTTCTTTATGTTTTTCTCGTTTATTACTCGGATAGTCCCCTGAGTGGATGGTGTTAGTTTTCTCAATGAAATTCATGTAAAATTACAAAATTAGCCTTACTAATTAGAAAAGCAATTAAAAGTTAAAAGAAATATAATTAATTTTGAATTATATTTAAATATAAAAAGGAAATTGTATTTTAATAAGCTCACCTAGAGGTGGTTGGCTACTGGTAGTCTCACCTTTGAGTATTACTACTAACAGTCCCACCTTTTAAGTATTTTTCTCTGACTGCACATCCGTTAAAAAAACTTAACCGTTAAGTTTTTATCCGAATTACAAACTGATGTTTTATGGCTTTTAATCAGGAGAATATAAGTCGATTAATGTAAAATTTATCTCGAAACAATGTTTCAAACGACAAATGGTGCTTCAATTCGGGAGTTTCAACACATATTAACAAAATCCAAGCCATTTGGAGCACCATTTCGAGGTAAGTTTAACATCAATCGAGTCGTATCCTCATTCGGATCAAAAGTCCGAAAACATCAGTTTGTAATTCGATTTTTTTAACTCCGTTAAGTTTTTTAACGGATGTGCAGTGAGAGAAAATACTTAAAAGATGAGACTTAAAAGATTTTAACTCCGTTAAAATACTTAAAAGATGAGACTGGCTGTGATAATATTCAAAGATGGGATTGCGAATCAACAACCACCGCTGAATGAGATTATTAAAATTCAATTTTCCAATATGAAAACCAAAGCACCGCCACATCCACTACTTAACCCCCTTTCATCTTCTTCTACCTGTTTCCGATCTACCACTTACCACCTTTTAAATCAAACCTTTTTTTTTTCAAAATCCAAATTAACCTCTAAATGTGATTTGGGCAATCACAATTTTAACTATTTGCACTCATTTGTTTGATTTTTGAAAGGCCAATAACATCAATCGGAGATGGAGGGATGGGGGTTTATGTTTTTGGACAATCATAGTTTCAAATATACCAATTGAAAAACGAGTTTCTTGGTCCCGGTTTTTACTTAATCAGTAGAGTGCCAACAACTGAAACGAAGGTGGTGTTGAGGGGGTTGCATGTACTATCGAAAAAAAGATGGTTGCGTTAGGGTGTGTCTGAACGCTGGTAAAGTCCGTCAGTCAAATCTGTAGATGAAGGTGAGAGATCTGGTGGGTGTTCCAGCGGTAGAGAAGTTGTGTTAGTGGGCGGTGGTGAGTGCAAAAGTGACGGGTGGTTGTGGAGAAGAAATGGTAGGGAAAAACAGAGCCGTCTCCAAAAATTTTAGAAAAGAGAAAGTTGGCCTTGTATGAGATAAACTTTTTAGCCGTATTCGAAAATTTCCATGTGTTTATAAACTCATCAATTATTTAATCGCTAAAATTAATTTCTATGTATTGTAAACTCATCAATTATTTACTAAAATCTATGTGAAAGTAATTTAAATAGTTATTTTTATCTAAGTTTAGATAGTAAGCTATTAATTATATGAAAAGATGTAATTGATAAAATTAGGCATTAAATGCAGCTAAAAATAAACGAAAATACAAGGCTAAGTTAGAGAATTTGGAGACGACGAGATTAGAACCCGTGTCTCCTTGTTGTTTAAGCAAGCCTATAACCACCCCAACAAGAGCTTGTACAACGTAAACCCTATACAAAATTAAAAAGATTTGGGCCCAGAGGGGGCCTTGTGCCGTCGCCCAACCCGCACACCCTCCAGGCCAACCTTGGGGAAAAAGGAGAGGGTGTGGGTGGGGTAGGGGTTTATGTATTAAATAAAAAGGTAGGCACTACTTAAAAGGGGAAAGTTATATGCAGAACAATAACTATTACAACAACACGTATAACAAAACGAATCATCTATTTTTTCAATCATAAAAATCTAAAAAGTAAATTAAAATGTTACAAATGTAAAATTTATTGTTTCTTACACTTGAATTCAAACCAAAATATGGAAAAAATTAGTTTTAATATAATCTACACATATGTAGGTTATGTGTAAGTTAAATTACCTACATGTATCTAGGTTATGTGTAGTTAAAAATATATAGTTTTTTATGTATATATAATGTACATATGAATGTAAGAAACATAGAATTTTAAAACTATGAACTTTAAGTCCCAAAATTTAGTGATTTAGAGTTGTTCTTTTTGTTATCGCAATAATTGGTGTCTGTAATGATGGTCATCACTTTTAAAGTTAATTATATCTTTAAAACTTCATAACTGTTTTTCTAATTACTAAGCGTATTTTTATCATTTTAAATGGGCTTGACTGAGAAAACTAACGGATATCCCCTCAAAGGACTATTCGAACAATCCTCAGGGTACATATAATTTTAGAAAGTTGAGGACTAAAGGTGAAATATTAGCAAACCACACGAACTATTCGGGCATTTTACTCTTATTTTATTATCAATGTATGTTTTTAATTGAATTCTGTATACATATATGAATCTTAGAGCTGGGTGTCTTAGTGTAACAAGTCTTTTATCCACTGGAATATAGGTAAGGCTTGCATATACGCAACTTTCCTAGACTTTACCAATAGTTTGGCTACATGTGTGATTTTACAAGGTATGGTTGTTAGAGGTGCACAAAACCAGGTCTTTTAATACTTGGGTTCGGGTATGGACGTAGATACGGGTATGACCTGGTACAGTATTTTCGGGTATTGACAATAACTAGGTCGGGTTTGGGCCCGGATTTTGGCCTAAAGAACCATACCTGGTGTCACCAGTTTCTGGTAGGGTATAGAATGGGTAACCTATTCCTAGGTATTGCAATACCTTATTTTCGGGTATGGGAAAAAACCCGGAAACCAAGTATTTTCCGGGTATTCTAGGATTTAGATGCGCTTTTAACGGGCTGGGCTACACAAAACTCGGGTACGGGTATTCACTACAGCCGGTTAAGGTATTTTTTGGGTTAAAATAAGCGGGTTACGGGTTCATGTTTGTACCTGAAGGTCATACCTGGTGAGTACCCTACGGATAGGTTGGGTACGGGTTCAAATATTGTTTTCAGGTTCAGGTTTTTTGTGCCCACTAATTGTCATAATGGATCAAAACAAGTAACGAGTTAATTATGACATTTAGAACACTTTTGATTAATTCAAAGATTTCATTTCTAAACTATAAAATCAACACTCTGTGGCTTGTACACCTCGGGTTTTCGGCAAGTGACTTTTATTGGATTTACTCATTTTGAAGTTATTCATTTCAAACTTAGAACAAAGGTTAAACTAACACAAAGGAAGACTTGACAATACATAAAAAAAACCAAGTCTTACATATTTCAATAAAACAAATACTTTTCTAAACATCTTGAGTGTAACTATTGGAATGCCATAAACTTATATGAAAAACAACCATCATACTTGCAAAAATCATAAATGTTCCACCAAACTTATAACATACAAATAATTAGAATTTATGACCAACAATACAAAATGTTCCACCAAACTTATAACATACAATATAATTAGAATTTATGACCAACAATCCAAATTCCAAAAGTCTTAGCAACTAAGAAAACATGTGATTCACTAAAATCTATTGTATACTTAACGCTGCTTGGTGTGGGGTCGTCCAAGCCTGCCCTGGCCCAGCGACGCTCCCCAACACCATTGCAGGTGGCCCGGCGGCGTCGTGCACATCGGCTAGGAGATGTTGAAGCCGTGCCATGTGGTGACAAAAAATAGCCGTTGAACGGCTCTAAAATTTAAAAAAAAATCTTTAAAATTAATAAATTTACCTATAAATATACCAAAATCATCCACTTTTTAAACACTTCAACCAATTCTCTCTCTCAAATTTATACAATCCTTCTACTTTTTTACAGTTCTTTTACCTTTTATACAATCATTCTACTTTTGCCATTGATCAATACAACCCGAACAACCCAAGCCCGAACCTAAACCAAAACATTTTCTCGGTACCCGGCTACTATCCTACGATGGAACCGAGTTGGTCATCCTCGCAATTTTCGTACAACACTTTCTCGGGTTTTCAACAAACCCCAAACGCTTTTTTCTCAAATGAGCCAACTCAAATTAATGCAACAAATGCAGTCGTTACAATAAATGATGATGCGAAACCCGTTCAACTCGCAATTTCAATCTCAACCACAACATTCCCCAACACTGGAGTCTCTCCAACCACAACCCGAAGAAGATGACGTTGAAGAATGTGTTCCGGAGATGCAACCGCAATCCTCGAAACGGAAAAAAAAGGAAGCAACTGATGGGTGACAAAGATCAACCTTCGAAAGGCAAGACAAAACTTTGGACAAAGATCGAGAAGGAGACGTTAGCGAAGGCGTGGGTTAGCACATCAAAAAGCCATTATCGGTATATAAAAATATATAAATTTTATACTAAAATTTATAAATTTTACATTTTAATATAACTTTCGCTACATTCTAAAAATATAGGTAACAACCAAACCGGCGAAAGGTTTTGGAAAGAAATATTATCAAAGTTTCTTGTGATTATGGAACAAGGTCTTTATCGCGATATCCATTCCATCTTTTCAAAGTGGCGAAAGATGCATTCGGTTGTGACCGGTTGTTGGCGATATATAATAACTTATATACTAGTGGTAATCGTCGTAGTGGGATGAGTGACGAAGACGTTTTTAAAGAGGCGATGCGTAAATACGAAGATACGTATCGGGCCGGTTTCCCACACGTACGGGCTTGGGAAGTTTTGCGAACTAGTAACAAATGGGCGCTGGTTCCAAATGAGGTTGCAATGGCTAAACGAACAAAAACCTCAGAGACCGGAAGTTATAGTGCGGGTTGGCTCGGACACACGATGTCATATAAATATAAATGACGAGCCTGAATTTGACGAAGAAGAGTATGTGGTTCTAGAGGAGGAACGTCCCCCGGGCAGGGATAAAACCAAAAAGGCGGCAGCTGCAAAAAACAAGCCGCGACAGGGGCGGTTCCAAAATAAGCGAGTTTATGGCACAATTCAAAGCGTAAACCGAGGTCACGACCCAAAAGGCAAGAGCAAAGGAACGCGAGGTGGAAGAACAGGTTCGGTTGAAGAATGAGAAAAACGAATATAAAGAGTGGGAGATAATGAGGACCGACATAAACTCGTATCTGGAAGAAGATCGACCGATTTTACGAAAAATGAAAGAAAAAATCGCGAAAAAATTGAGTTCTTTGGATTTTTTTAGGTTATTTTTTAATTTTTAGGTTTTGTTTTTTTAGGTTATGTAATGTGTGGTTTTTAATACTAATGATTTTATTTTATATTAGTAAATGGTAAAAACTAGTTGAATTAAAAAAATAAATTAACTAGGTGTGGTAGGGTCGTCACGCATTTCCTTGGTTCCATCCTTGTAGGGGCGTCCTCCAAGGACTCTGACGTGGGGATGACGTGGCGTGTCATCCTCCTGGGAGGCCCAACACCCACACCGAGTAGCCTAATATTTTAGAAAGTCTAACTGATGAGATTGAACATGTATCATAGTATTAAGAGTTAAGTGTCATTTACGTCCCTATGGTTTGTTCACTTTTGACATTTCAGGTCAAATTTCAAATTTGCGTCATTTTCCTCCCCGACATTGTAGAAACATACCATTTCAATATAAAAAGTTAACCCCAGTTAAAACTCAGATTAATGAAGTGGAAATTGCCATTCCTCATTTCGCACACACTCAACCAGTCGTACACCTTCATCCCCACTACTTTTTATCCTTCTCTAAGTCTCACACACACAAACTTCTGATTCCAAAAAATAGAGAGAGAAAGTAAGAGAGAGAGTGAGATTAGAGATAGAGAGATGATCGGAGATGTGAAACGGCCAGAGAAACAAATGATGGCTATGGCCTCCGGCGGGCCGTATGATTTTAGTGGTGGTACCGGCTATGGCAGCGGGTAACAGTGATGTTGATGATGGTGCACGGGAAGACGGTGGCGGTAATTATGATGTTCCGATGGTAGTAGTGATGGTTGATGACATGAGTGGCTGTGAGTAATGATATTACAGGTTGTGGATGGTGGTTATGCATAACTAACAACGACAACATTACCGATTATAGATTTTCATGATTCAGAACGGTGATGGTTATGATGATGTTAAGGATGATAATGTGGTGGAGGGTGGCGGTACGTGGAGGTGGCAGGATGGTGGAGTTGTTTACCGGTGGTTGGTGGCTGCCGGGTGGTGATGAAGTCGAAAGGCGGTGGAGATGGTGGTGGACAGGTGGTGATTGAATGGAGGTGGTGGTGAAGAAGGCGGTGGAGATTGGTGGTGGACAGGTGGTGATTGAATGGAGGTGGTGGGGAAGAGAGGGAGTTGCAGAGAAAGGTAGAGAGATGGAGCTTTTTATTATTTAGAAGAGTTAAAGAAAATTAAAAAATAAAATAAAAATATAGTATAACAATTTTACCTCTGAGTTGACTGAACCTTTTTAACTTGGTTAATTTTTTGGACTAAAATGACATGTTTCTAAAACGTTGGTAAGAAAAATAGTGCAATTTAACATGAAATGACAAAAGTGACAAAATCACAGTGACGTAAATAGCACTTAACTCTAGTATTAAAATAGAAAGTCTAACTAATAAGATTGAACATGTATGATAGTATTAAGCCGAAAGCGAATATAAAACCAGGGTGGTTCAAAAAAGTACATGATCACAATACCTCAAAGCAAAATTTTATACAAGAAGTTCAAAACCGTATTTGATGCTTGTAGGCCAAAAGGCTGACGTAGAGAAGGAGTTTAGTTACTTGTACCACAAAAGCGGAGGAACCAAGTTCCGTAACTTAACGTGTAGACTCAATTTGTGAAACTCTTATATCTTTATTGAATTGTGATATCCTAAAGATAAGATTATTCATGATTAATATTGTTATTTGAAACTCTTACGCGCGTCTTTCATGAAGTTCAAACTGTTGTTTATGAAAATTTTGAATTCTATCATTTAATAACCCTTGGTAGACCTTTAGTGAATATGTCAACAAGCAATCTGATATCTGTAAGGCACATGAAGAACACAGACTTGATCACGTTGAACGAGCTCACGTACAAATGGAATATCCAACTTGATATGGTTGGTACGCTGATGTTGTACCAGATTACTAGTTTGATAAACTGTGCTAATGTTGTCGCAGGAAACAAGGTTGGCTTTGGTCATGGGTTTGTGAAGATCAAGCAATAGATTTTGAAGCCAACACAACTCAGCAACAACATTTTCAACACCCGGTACTCAGTCTCAGCACTAGAACAAGACACCACTGCCTGACATTTAGAAGACCATCACAAAAGATTAGGCCTAAGTTACACACAGTACCCAATGTAGATCGACGAGTATCAGGGCATCCAGTCCAATTCGCGTCCATATAAGCTCGTATTGAAAATCCTTGGATGAATCCAATATAAGACTAAAAGTAGAAGTACCCTACAAATATCTAATAATGCGCTTTAGTGCATTCCAAAGGTCTTTGTGTGGAGAATGCATGTGCATGCATACCTGCTGAACAACACAAGTGATATCAGGCTTGGTGAGCGTTTGGTACTGAAGTGCACCTATTAAACTGCGGTACTGAGTGGGATTGTCAAACTCTGGAGTAGAAGCAGAATTTAACTTAGGGTTAGACTCCACAGGCGTAGCAAATGGATTACAAGAATGCATTCATGCCCGCTCAATGATGTCATTAGTGTAAGCTTGTTGAGACAAGAAAACATAGATTGACATGTGTGAGTAACCTGAATGTCGGCTAGAAAATGGTGTTAAACCAGTTCCTTGTTCATATGACATACACACAAGTGCGGAATCCAAGTGTGCATGCAACCAAAGCAAAGTAAAGAACACGGGGTAACCAAAGATTCACTCTTTTGATTAATGATTGAGAACAAGTACAAACATATACACACAATGCTCGTATGACTCAATCAAACTTGCTGTGTTCTTGTGTCTTCGTCTTCAGAGATATCCAACTGAAAGGATAACAAACTCTCTTGTCCAACCAACTCTCACACGCGAGTCAACTAGTTTAACTGATCAGTCTAGTGAGTTAGTCAGTAACCTTGACTGAGAGGTGCATGTCTGCTTATATAGTGTCCGTCTAGAGCTCATACGAAACACGAATCCAGACATATGGAACACACTATTTCACACGAGACACATTCCAGAAATTTTGTATGAGACAACTATTTCGTACGAAATACTTATTTCGTACGAAACAAGTAATATACTTGTTACTCAAGCATTTCGTACGAATCACATGATTCGTACTAATTCTCTGACTCACACAGAATCCTTAATCTTGGAAAACGTGTGTAGACATGACGTACACAAGACTTATCAGTATGCACACATGCAACTGATTAACACAGACAAGCTAAGATGTCATACTTGATCAAGATAGAAGGATATCTCGATCTATTCGACACGACCAAACCTATGCAGACACTTGAGCAAAGACCGTACAATTACAACTGTAGTTAAGAACAAGTGACAGACACAAAACTGTATCAACAAACTCCCCCTTCGATGTTGCTTGGTCTTCGGTCTTCGGTCTTTGGTCTTCATACGTTGGTCTTCACAGGAATGGTTTGGAGTATCAACAAACTCCCCCTGAAGATCTGCTATTCATTGATAGATCTGCTATCCAATGATTAGAGCATCAAGTCTTCGAATTTCTAAGAAACTTCAAATCTTTCTTGTTTCCTCTTCAGACTTTTCAGATTTCTTCGTTGCTAGTCTTTGTTCATGTTCTTTTGTATCAATCTGTACTCAATAGACAAATATAATTAGAACACAAATTTCTTAGGGAACACAGACGAAAAACTTATCATAATTTCTTCGTATGATTGTATTCCCTGAACGAGATACACACACTCGTTATGAATTCCAGCAGCAGATTTGAGAAAAACAAGTGACCAAGTCAAATCAAATGACTAGGTTCATTCGTATGAGATACACACACTCAAACGAATTTCATATTTTGGTTTTCTTTGATGGATTACTTGTTGCAAGATATTACTTTATGAAGTTGAGATATCAAACAGATGGTTTTCTGGCGTATCTTGGTACAAACTCTCGAGTATCAACTTTGGCTAACTTTCAAAAAGTAATTACATAAGCAACTAAGTAAACTGGACATAAAATCAAAATACATAGATAAACTACAATCTTTTTCGAGTTTCAAGGTAAAGGAATCATACCAGCATTTTAATCTTTGTCAAAAACGATATTTGGTTTAAACTTCAAAATTAAACAGATAAGTATTCAACTATGATTATCGGTATTGTTGTCCACGTAAGCTCAGACTTATCAGATGTAATCATGATTAGGAGATATGATTAAGGTATGGATTTATACTTACTAGCCAGTGTTCAACCACATCACGACACATTCCCGTATTAAGATATGCACGAGAGAAAATCTTACCGGTGAGTATACTACTTTATCATCTGTTTTGACATATATGATGTGAGATACTCACTTATTTTTTATTGAAAACAATCCCTTTGTGATTTAATCACTTATTGATGAGGAACTTGATTTTCATATGTATGCAGGGCATAGGAGTAAGTCCGTGAACAGGTTAGTACCATCATACCGACAAAGGGACGAACTTAGCTCCCGCATAAAGCTGTGATATTTTATCACTTATTTTGGGGGTGTGATATTTTTATCACTTATTTGATGGTCGGATGCAGTATGTACACGTATATATGGTATCGTGGAAGTTCTAGACTTGCGCCACCGTTATTTTTCGGCAAAAGAGTCAACCATGATGCCCAGATGATAAGCCAGCATAAAGACCGTATATCTTAGAACCTCGGCAAATTTCGGTACCAAGACCATATGCCAATGAATGGTTCCCACCTGGCTTTCTGTCTGTTAGGTTTATATCAACTTGCACATTTTAGTCTGATTGTGAGCCTACCGATACATCATAAGTAAAAGCTACTTATCAATCTTCTTTCTATGCTTTTAACCATTTCTGACAGATTTACCGGTGAATTTCATCATCTTCAACTTATCCAAGAAACTCATTTTTTATTTTTCTAATATTTTTGTATTTTTCTGAATTTTTCTCCCCCTTAAACAAAGACGGTAAATAAAAGACATATTTTTGTATTTTCTTGAAATTTACTCCCCTAAAATATAAAACGGAAAATCTTTTTGTAGTTTTAGATTTTTAGAAAAGTATATACAAAAATAGTTAGCCATGGTTGAGTTACTCGGGTTTCACCTTGATGCCATTGACCAAAAGTAGATAATCAAAACGTGATTTATCAAGCGCTAAGAAGATTATGATCAATTTTCCGCACATAATTGATCTTTTAAAAACTCACAACACCATTGGAGACCATTCCTTCTCCAGTGATGTATCCACCTTTATCACCAGCAAAAGCAACATAACCACCCCTAATACTTTTCACATCATATAGGAGCCGCAAGTCGCCCGTCATGTGCCTTGATGCTCCACTATCAACAATCCAATGACTGTTTACAGTTCCTCCTGGAACACCCTGTACATTGTACAAACAAGATTAGTTTGAGATGGGGACCCAAGCCTTAGTGGTCTTGGGTCATACCTTATCATCGAGAAATGTAATCTCAATTTCTTGATGATTAACAAACTGAGAAACTCCTTTTGAACCATTACCAGTCTTCTGTTTCCAATATCCTTTTTTATTACCAAATTTACTATTATTTACAGTTTTAACAGTGTCTGGTTTTGTTGACTTTGAAGATCTTTGACCCTTTTTCGAAGAATCCAATTTTAAAGCTTTCTCAACTGCTTTTACTTGTTTCCGTTTTTGTTTCTCTTTTTGATCCTTAATGATTTGTTTATCTTGAGTCGGAGAGACAGATTTACGTTTGCAAGTTGGTTCATGAAGGGTTTTCTCTATAAATCTTGATTTGGCTGGATTTTGACAATCCATTATAATGTGGCCAAACTCTCCACATTTGAAACATGTTCTCCTTTCAACAAAACTAGGAGATCGTGTTTCTCGGCTTGATGTGGAACTTGTTGATCCTGAGGTACTGGGTTCATTTTCATTACATCCATCAGTGCGTTGGGTGTAATTGTTTTGACTGTTTCTTTTTAAAATCTTAACTTTCTTTACAAAATCAACATTAGATTTTCCTTGAAAAGTTTCGACTTTATCGGTACCTTTAGAACTTACAAATTTAACAGTTTTAGCCTTTTTCTGGTAACGAGAGCCTTTTGCTTCATCCTTCGGTTGAGAAACTGTAAGCTTTTCAACTCGCTTCCATTGTTTTTCTTTTGAAGCTGATAATGGTTGTGATTTGGTGGGCTTTTTCTTCTCTAAGGGTTTGGTTGTTGATTTTTCAAAACCTGATCTATAGAGATTGGATTTATGTTTTTAATTGGAAAATCTTTGTTTGAATAGATTTTCTTATCACCAACCAAAGTATACAACACATTATTTGCTTCATCTGTCGACACTTGTGTCTTGACAGATTTCTTAGGAACGATCTCTTGATTTTCAACAGATTGAGTACTAGGAGTAGCAGAAGATTCTACTCTTTTCCTTTCATCAAGAGGCTGATCCTGATCATCATTTCTTGATTCATCATCTGATGTATCATCCTTTTCTTCATCAGACGATGAAGTTTCTGGCTTGCTTGGTTCTTGAGAGGAATTGCCTAGTTTGAACCCTAACCCTGCTGCGAATTCCTAAGGATTCAAAGGTACAGAGGGTTCAAAACGAGGCATCTCCTCTTCATCAGGCATTTTGGTATAGTTGTGTTTCATTGGGGTGGACACAACTTATACCCTATGCATTGAGCATCTCCCTTTAGTTTTTGAACTTCAATAATATGATCAAGCACATATTGGGAGTTAGAATAACTTTCCAATTTGCGTATGATCGAATCATATTTGCATTTGGCGATGGCTAACTCTTTCTTTGTTTCTTCTAGGAGATTAATGTAGTTATTAATTCCTGTCTGTTTATTCTGTTTTTGTCAATTCAGAAACACTTTTCTTAAGGGTTTCTATTACAGATTTGAATTCCTTTTCATTTCTGGTTAGCGCCAAATTCGCCTATTTGCATTTTGATAGTTCAAGAACTAAATTTTGATTATGACTGTTGACGGTTTCATACTTTATTTTCAATTCAACACAGTCTTTGCAAACAGTAGGAGGTTCAGAATTTACCTGTTTTGAAGAACCTTCAACATTTGCCATAGAGGCAGTGTGATGAGGAAAAGCTGCACCATCTGTAGAGAGTTCCTCTGTCTCTTTTTCCGCAGCTTCTGCATTCCTCGTCATACTCGCCTTTTCAGATTCCAACATCTCATCTTCACTCAGCAATTCTTCAACCTCAGCATCACTTCCTTTCTTCACATCAGAATCAGATCCATAACCATCTGAACTTGAACATTCTTCATCAGAACTACCAGCATCTCCAGATGTATCATCATTATTTGGAGTGTTGATGTTGTGATCATGCTTGATTTGATCCACGATCCTTGCATAGCATGCAGTTCTTCCGTTGTTCTTTGTTCCCAACTATACTGACCAATCGCATCCTTCATCAGACTGAACTACCAAAGCTCTGTGCGTGTTTGAAGGTCCTGATTGATTGGTGTTGTTAGAGTTGCCAACATCTATTATTCTTCTTTCGTTGTTGTACTGTGCTGTGTTGGATGGTTGAGACTGATTTCGAAAGGGGTTGTGATTTCCTTTCTTGCTGGGTCTTGTGCATTCCTGCTTAAAATGACCTCTTTCTCCGCAGTTAAAGCAAGTAACGGCGGTTTTGTCAAAGCCGTATTTTGTATCATTCTTGCTTTCCAAACTGGTTCTACCCATTCTTCTCATATAATCCTTCGCTCTTCTCATAGCGCTTGCAAATGCCCACTTGATGTCCATGAGCTCCATTTCATCTCGGTCAATTTGTTCGTAGTCTTCGTTCGTCAAATTGATGTTCCAGATTTGACCTGCAACTAAACCACAATACGCACTGACCATGGTATTTAGAAGTTCCGCATGTTCCTGTACAACTTCTACGTTGATTTTGGAGAGATTTGACGTGTCAAGTTTGACAGTGTTGGGATTTGCAGATTGACTGTTGCTTCCATAGAAAGCTTGTTGAGGAGCTTGCTGTGGAGCTTTATGCGCTAAATCCCTTGGATGTGGAAGGAATGCTTTCGGATCAAAAGCCTGTCCATAGGTTTCATTGCTCAAACCTGTAGACTGACTTGTTTGAACTGGTTGGGGTAGGAAAGGGTTCACATTTGACACAAACGCGGTCTGCAGCTTCGGTTGCTAACTTGAGCTTGTACCTGCATTTATACCTCCAAAATACATTTCAGGGTTTTGTGGAGCAGAGACTCATTGTGCCTTCTGGAGTTCTTCTTCATTCTTGTTCTCCAGTTTCTGCACAAATTCATAAATACTAATTGAGTCCAAAACACCTGTATGTTTTAAAAGCTCAATAAATTGACCCCATTTTGGTGGTAAAGCATCAGCAAATCGCATCACAATTTCTTGTGGTGCTGCTAACACTTTATACGAGTACATTTTGCTGAGAAGATGATAAAACCGAGTGGTCATATCATTCAAGGTTTCGTTCTCCATGAAAATGAAACCTTCAAACTCTTTCTTGAGCAGATCATGCCAAATCTTCCTGGTAGCAGCGTTACCTTCACCTCTTGCTTCCAAAGTTTCCCACAAATTTTTCGTTGTAGTACAATACACAAACTGATGATAAATGTCTTTATGCAGAGCTTGTGTGAGGATAGAAAATGCCTTTTTCTCTAGATCGTAACCTTTCTTGTCACTTTCGACTAGATTGGCCAAAGTGGTTGGATTTGATCCAGCTTCTTCAAGTGCTTCATTGTAGGGGGTAGTGAAACACGTCCACAATTCTATGTTCTGTCCAAGAACGTATGTATGAAAATGACTTTTCCAGGAAGGATAATCGTTCATATGATTTAGCTTGGGCGGACGGTTGTTACTCCCTGTTTCACTTTCGCTCATTAACAGAGTCTGGATGCTTTGATTTTGATTGCAGAGATCATTGCTGTATGTTGTGGCATCAAAGATTTTACCCATGATGTTGCGGAGCTTTACGAAGACTCCTAATTTGAGCTTGAACAACTCCAATCCCACGGGTTAGAACTCATTATGTTTTCTTGTTTTATGAAAAATTAAAGGTTTTAAAGTTTCACAATTATAATACCTTTAAAATTCACAGATCTGAAAATATGACAAATTCTTAAAATCACAAAGCTTTGAAAAACACGAAAAACAAACAGTTTCTGTTTCGTGCGAGACACCTGTTTCGCACGAAATAACTCAGTCGCACCAAATGTTTTGTTCAGCGTTTTTCAGAGGAATCTTTTCAGAAATGGTTTGGTGAGAAATTTCCTTTCTTGTGTAGACCTGCTTTTTCGAAAATACCTGTTGTCTTACCCACTTTTAGTTAAAACACAGATTTTTAACAGTCCAAGTCCAGCTCCAAGTCAGAAAATGTCAACCCTACCCAACTAATCAGATTCAAATTTTTGCAGATTTCTTCTTCAAGCGTGTTCTTCAGAAAAAATTTACCATAAAATTTTCTGCATGCAGCAGATTTTTAACCAAGTTTTAAGTTAGTTAACTATCCAAAACTTATGTTTTCTGCTGGAGATTCAAGAACACTTCAGAAATCTTCAAACTAGCTCAGACACAACTAAGCCTGGTTTTGAACAAGGAAAGAGCTTTGGCTCTGATACCACTTGTAGGTCCATCTGCGGATGGTGTTAAGCCAGTTCCTTGTTCAAATGACATACACACAAGTGCGGAATCCAAGCAAGCAACCAAAGCAAAGTAAAGAACACGGGGTAACTAAAGATTCACTATCTTGATTAATGATTGAGAACAAGTACAAACATATACACACAATGCTCGTATGACTCAAACAAACTTGCTGTGTTCTTGTGTCTTCGTCTTCCCCAGAACTACTGAGAGACTCACTGAGCTAACCAACTCTGCCACTCTACCAGCCCTGACTGAGAGGTGCATGTCGGCTTATATAGTGTCCGTCTAGAGTTCGTACGAAACAAGAATCCAGACATATGGAACACGCTATTTCACGTGAGTCACAACTCCAGGAAATTGGTACGAGTCACTGTTTCGTACGAAATGCTTGTGTTTCGTACGAAATCTCTTGATTCGTATGAAACCTGTGTTTGGTACGAAATCTCTTGATTCGCACAGAATCCTTCTTCTTGGAGAACGTTTGTAGACTTGACGTTACAAAACTTATCAGTATGCACACATGCAACTGATTAACACAGACAATCTAAGATGTCATACTAGATCAAGATAGAAGGATATCTCGATCTATTTGACACGACCAAACCTATACAGACACTGAGCAAAGACCATACAACTACAACTGTAATTAAGAACAAGCGACAAACACAAAACTGTATCAACAAATGACTAAGAAGATTGACTAGGTTGTGTTAAAACAAGTGACAATACTGTGCAAATAGTGGCTGTTTAAAAACTCTGATACCATATTAGAGTTGTAAACTTGCTGCCTTTAATTCATCCACAAAGGGATATCTCCAATTTATGATGGAGAGATATGTATAATATTTACATTCCAAATATATCTAATCTATTAGTCGTAGGTCACAATCAGGTAATGATTGGATTTTTCGTATTTCGATATGGTTCACAAAGAGCTTGTAGGGGTGTAGTCGTTGTCTCACCGAAATTTAATCAAAATAATAGTCAGCGGTAAGTGGGTATCGAACACAAGGAATTGTGGAAATTGTGTTATTGAAAGGTTATGCTACTTAAACTAATTAGCTAATTTGCAAGAAACTAATTTCATATTTTGGTTGATGGTTGTATATTTTAACTACTAATGATTTAAAAAATTGATTTGTTAACAGATTAATAAGGAAGCGACCATCTTGGGTTTCCGGTTCAAAACGCTTGTGTTTCAATTCAACTAGAAAGAGTCACATAGACGTGACTCGTGCTTGATTAACTGTTTGTGATAAAAGGGAACCAAGTACTCGGATTATAATGCGAGGTCGTTACCCGATGACCAATTGATTAATAACCCAACCGTTAACCTTCCTGTGATATCTCGATTGTCAACGACACCAAGAACGTACGAAATAGGCAAAGACTAAAATACCAATCAACGATTTACAAACAATCAATCAACACCATAATAACCATAACATAGCAATTATTCTAGAAATCAGGAATTCAAACACAATTGTTCAACAAACCTTCACCCAAGATGATCACCAAGAATTCTAGCATCTCATGTTCTCGCAATCAAACATACTTCAAATGTTTTGTTCATACGAATCAACAACACCAAAATAGTGTTTAGAAATTGTCTTGAATCACTAAGAACAGTCAAAATCACCCATTTTTGCTCTGCAGTTCATCACCAATGATTGGATATGTGAAAAGACTCCATCATTCGACTTAATTGGAGCAGTTACAACTTTCCCGTAGCTCCACCGTAGCTTACGAGGGCAACAATTTCATTACGACAGTCAGCCACTGTCTTACGGTGGGTTTTGAAAAAGGACTCCACCGTAAGCTACAGCGCCCACCGTAGCTTACGCTGGTCAGCTTGATTTTGTCATTTTGCCCTTCGTTCAATCTCTTGAGTCCTATCTTCAATTACGCTCTTACAAATACCCGATAAAATACGTTTAAGCACCCTCGTTATGCTTCTTCGGTACCTGAAAAACCATACACACCGTAGACATCAAATCGTAAAATTAAACATTTAAAGCGTGGAATATTTATCATTTTATCATACTTACAGGTTGTCCAAAACACCACCCGTCACATCCCCACACTTAAACGTTGCTTGCCCCAAGCAACACTTTCACAAAAGTTTCAAACTAGCAAGTGATCGTCATGTAAACCAAACACAAACAAATTGCCCCGTAATCAACTTCACATTCATATTACATAACACACCCCTCAGTATACTCTCTTCTCGGTGACAAAAATGGTACTAGCAAGATTGTGCTAGATCACTCAATGCAAATATGTAAATGTGCGACAATAAGCTTGGATAATAATCAAATCTTTACCTACAAATTGTATAACATGCTTATGAATCAGAAGGAATTTTGGGTTGTAACAAGGCTATGTGTAAGGGTGAGAATTGGTGGGAAATATTCATGTAGCTCGTTAAATCGACCCGATTTATTATTACAATCAACTTAAATAACTAACTCTAACTTTACAACTAACTTCATCTTCTTCTCTTTTTTTTCTCTTTTTCTTTCTTTCTCTTTTTTTCATAACAAGACAATATTGCATCAAGATAGCAACCATCACATTACAACTATTAAAAGCAAACAATCAAACAATTCAAACAATCAAACTCACCGGGTTGATTAAAAGGTAGAATTTTGTAGGACATAGGCTTGGGTGGCAATTGAATGGTTAAAAGCTCAAATTGGGCTACTAATGTCCAAACCCCCGTCCCGCTCACTACCAAGCTCATATATGTAACTTATGAGGTCCAACCCCCCAAACCCACACTCAACACACATCCAGACGAGGCTACCTAAATGCCCTCATCATATTCACAAGAATGTAAACTTTGGTTTTAACAAGCATCTATTATCCAAGTTCTATTAACACAATATACACATCGCCACTCAATTAAAAATCATTTAATCTCTAAAGTACATCTATGTGGCTCAATCCTCCCCAAGAATGGAATAAAAAGGGATACCTATGTGTCATGTATATTATGGTAGTACCTTCAAACTTTGGCAACTGTTTGGTTCGAGTCACACAAAAAAAAATTTTAATCCAAAAGTTTTCCCACATCCCCACACTTGGGATACATTGTCCCCAATGTATGGTTTTGGAGGAATGATCACTCATTTACTCTCAATATCACCTTTCTTCAAAATCTCAAATCCCATATTTCTTTTTTTTATATAAACATGAAAACTCAGCTACAAAACCTCAAACCCAACATAACTATCAAACCTAATACACCCCCTTCCTTCCCAACCATAAACAAAATGCAACAAAATAAAGCTACAATATTGTACAAAGGAAACATACGACCTGATCGGTAATAGCGTGGCTGAGGAGGTCCGAAGATAGAAGTCATCATCTCCGAGAACTCGTTGAATGTGAACGCGCCACTTCCACTTCCTCCTTCTTCTTGTTGCCCGGAGCTCGGTTGCTGCTGCTGCTGCCCATACCGTGGATCCACCCATTGAGAGTGATGCATTGGCGGTGTTGGATAAGAAACACTACCGTCATAGGGTGGTAAGGTCGAGTAATCAACTAGTGGAGGGTCTACAACCACCGGACGCCCTGCATGCCAATCATCATGCATCCTCCGGTTCTGATCATCTAAATATCGGTTATTGATTTCCTGCTCAAAGGCGTAAGCATGAGTACGGTTCCAGGATTCTTGTCGATAAAATTGTGCCTCAATGCACGTTCCATGCTTGCGTCCATGAATGTCTGATGATAAAAAAACGTCCGCGGCCCCACTCCAGCTATCGAACACAGAAGGCCTTTGACTCTCGATTACTTCTTGCATTGTACCTTCATGAGCCCAATTCGGCTCATATGGATATCTCGAAAAGTCAAAGAAACCTCCGGTTGGAATACTACTCAAACCCCATTGCTCAACATTCATTGGGGCAACATGTGGGTCATCCATGTAGTCCTCATCCCCACTTGGGCCCTCTTCCTCGCTTTCGGTTCATCCTCTTCACCCAGTCGAAGTGGCCGCGCGTCAGCCTTCAGAACTCTCCATCGTTGCCCCTCACTTTTCAACTTATGATACCTCTTAGATTCCGTATATTTCCACCCAGCCCCCAACTGTCGGATGTCAAACGGCTTGAACCTTTTATAGGACCCCTTATCATCTGCACCGATTACCCCATACATTTTTAAGAGAGCAGTGATGAGGCGGCAATGCGGAATGATTTTCCGCTGATCGCTGTTCCTACTGATCCATACATTGTTCATTACAAGAAAGCGAAACAGAAACATGGGGCCCCCAGTCAACAAGGTATAGAGCACCGGCACGTCCGGGCATCGAACTTCGGTTTTGTCACTCCGCCTTGGGATAACATTTTGCATGCAAATGGCTAACATCAACTTTCCCTCAATCCTTAAATTCTTCCTGTATAGCTTTTCGTGCGTGGTACCCGGTAAGAATAGATAATCCAACATGGTATTCCAACGTGGATGCTTCTCGGGTTCGAAATAGAGGTCTTCCAATCTTGAAAGCATATACTGATTAATTGGCTTACTATCAAATTTTGCAACCCGCCTTAAAGAATCAAAGGACATCTCTACCTCGATGCCATTCACAGTACCAATCAATCTCATCTTCCATGCTCCACCCATGTATGAAGGACACTTAAGAGTGGCCATCCACTCCTGAATTTCAGTATCATACAAATTGGTGCCTTCATAATCGTAACAATTCAGAGCCGCCTCCCATCCTAATGCCTGGAATTTGTTCGTAATCCCAAACAGTCCAAAATTCGCTTTCCTCACCTCTTCTTCGCAAATAAATGCCTCTTTTCTTTATGCCAACCGATTAATCTGGTCATTGAATAATTCAGCCTGCCACTCTTCTGGTTGATCATGTAACGGACCGGATGTCCATTGTGGCTTTAGCCCCCGATCAGGCACATCCTCTTCTGTGTCTTCATCACTACCACCCTGCATGACTAACCTTCTCTTTCTTGGTGCTAGGTTACTTGAAGAGCCCACTTTTTTCTTTTTCTTTTCGCCCCATTACAACTCTGCAAAGCATAGACATGACAAACACATATTATTCATCTTCTCAAAACCCACATTATCCCCACACTTGCTGATTACTATAGTCATGGAAACTAGTCAAAACATTAATTCATCATATGTAAAAATTTGAACAACATTCTCCTAAATTAGTAAAATTCTGCCCAAAATCATATTTTCATCACAAAACTAGCTTCCATAACCATAATCATTCAAAACCCAATCAAGTTCATCTCAAAATAATCAACCATAAGCAAGCATAGGTTCATGATAATCTAGCACTTACAATCCTACAAAACAATGATAATACTGTAAGAAATTACATACCTTGGCTGTAGAAAAGGAAGAACCCTAAAAACTTGAAGATTAACAAAAACCCACAAGAACCCTAAAAACTTGAAGATTAACAAAAACCCACAAGAACCCTAAAAAATTTCGGATCAAAAAGTTCCAACTTGATCCCTCAAATGATGGATTTGACCAAATGCAAGCACACAATCGAAATCCTTGTGAAATGTTAGCCAATATTGACCCAAAAATCACTCGATTTGGTGAGAAATTGAAGGATTTATGTGGATGAAGGTGGGTGTTCTTGAAGGTAAATAAGGGGGAAGAAGAATGAGGGTTGTGGCTAAAAGAGATGCAGAAAATGGGTGGTTAGGGTGAATTCCCGTGATTAAGTTACTGTTTTGTGGACCCTAAAAACCCAGTGGCCACCGTAAGCTACAGTGGTCACTGTAAGCTACGGCGGTCAGGATTTTTAAGGGGGGCCGTAAGACAGTTTATAAACACCGTAATGGACATTTGGGGCACCGTAGCTTACGGTGGGGACCGTAAGCTGCGATGGTATCTAGGCATTTTCAGAATTTTTTTAACATAAAAGCAATTTACCTATTTTAACCTACCATCCCCTTGAAAAATTCGTGTTGTCCTCAACACCGTGTATGAGAAGTTTCGAAAAACTTCCCCACACTTGTTTCCAACACGAATTAATAAATTCGGGTAAAGACTCGAAACAAACAAAACACACAAACAACAACAAAGTATGTTACATTACCAAACCTGGGCCTCTTGCGTTTAGTTCTCATCCAATGGCCGTAAGATGTAGCCTACTTTATCAAGTTCAAGATGCTTAATATCATTCCCCTCCAAATACGGTTTGAGCCGATGCCCATTCACCGTTTACTTCTTGTTGGTCCGTTCATCCACGATATCAACATCTCCAAACCTTCCCACAGGTGTAATAACAAAGGGGTCCATCCACTTGCTTTTTAATTTGCCCGCGAACATCTTTAACCTTGAATTGAATAACCATACCTTTTGACCCGTTTCAAAAGTTCGCTTCCTAATCTTTGCATCATGAACCCTCTTGAGTTTATCCTTGTATGCAGCTGCACACTCATATGCTTCATCTCAAATCTCTTCGATCTCACTCAATTGAAGTTTCCGGATCTTCCCCGCTTTGTCATAATCGGCGTTTACCGTCTTGATGGCCCAATGCGCCCTATGCGCCAACTCCATTGTAAATGACACCCCTTCCCAAACACCATCCGGTAAGGAGTTGACCAATAGGAGTCTTGTAGGCTGTTCGGTATACCCACAACGCATCATCCAATTACTTGACCAATCCTTTCTGTCTGTTCGCACCGTCTTCATTAAAATTTCTTTAATTTGACGGTTAGATACTTCAACTTGTCCACTGGTTTGTGGATGATATGGTGTGGCAATTCGGTGGTTCACATTGTATCTCTTCAATAATTTCCCAAAATTAAAATTCTTGAAAACCACCATCACTGATTATAACACGTGGAATTCCAAAACGAGCAAAGATATTCGATTGCACAAACTTGCATACAACCGAATAACCGTTAGTCCATGTCGGTATGGCTTCAATCCACTTCGAAACATAGTCCACAGCCACCAATATATACAAAAACCCATTTGAACTTGGAAACGGCCCCATGAAGTCTATTCCCCACACATCAAAGATTTCTACCACCAAGATAGGTTGCATGGGCATTTCGTCCCTCTTTGAAATACTCCCCATCTTCTGGCAATTCAGAGAATTCCGGGCAAACTCACATGCGTCTTTAAAAATTGTAGACCAATAGAACCTGCACGTGAGCACCTGGTACCCCGTCTTGTGACCGCTAAAGTGTCCCCCACAAGCGGAGGAGTGAGCATGAATTAAGATTTCGGCCACTTCCATTTCCGAAACACACCTTCGAATTACTTGATCGGACCCAATTTTGAACAAGTCCGGTTCATCCCAAATGTACTGTATAACTTGTACCATGAACTGTTGTCGTCTTCTCTTTATCCAATGTCCGGGAATAGCACCCGTGGCCAAATAGTTTACGTAATGTGCGTACCACGGGGCCATAGAAGTAGAGACAGCGAGCAACTGTTCATCAGGAAACCGTTCATTAATCTCACTTAAATCATCAGCCCCTTTGATTGGAATCCGAGACAAGTGGTCCGCCACCACATTTTCACTTCCTTTTTTGTCTCGAATTTCCAAGTCGAATTCTTGCAACAAAAGTACCGATCGAATCAACCGTGGTTTAGCATCCTTCTTCTCCATTAAATACCGAACTGTGCTATGATCAGAATATACCACCACTTTGCTCCCCCAAATATATGACCGAAACTTGTCCAAGGCATACACCACTGCTAATAATTCTTTCTCGGTTGTGGTGTAATTCAGTTGCGCCTCGGACAGAGTTTTACTTGCATAATAGATCGCCACCGGCTTCTTATCAACCCTTTGCCCCAAAACCGATCCAATAGTTGTATCGCTGGCGTCGCACATAATTTCGAACGGCTTTGACCAATCCGGTGGCTGCAAGATAGAGGCCTTCACTAACTGTTCCTTCAAAACATTAAAGGCTTGCAAACATTCATCAGTAAAATCAAAGGGAACATCTTTCAATAATAAATTACATAAGGGTTTAGTAATAACACTAAATCCCTTAATAAATCTTCTATAAAAACCAGCGTGCCCCAAGAATGACCTTACCCCTTTGACATTTTAAGGAGGATGTAGCGATTAAATTACAAGAATTTTTGCTTTGTCTACCTCCATCCCTTTTTTCGGACACAACATGGCCCAACACAATACCTTCCTGAACCATGAAATGACTTTTTTCCCAGCTCAGCACTAAGTTCTTCTTGACACATCTTTTTAAAACTTTTCTAACTCATCGAGACACGACTTAAAGCTTGTGCCAAAAATAGAGAAGTCATCTATGAACACTTCAAGCGACTCTCCAACCATGTCTGAGAAAATACTCATCATACATCGTTGAAAAGTTGCTGGAGCATTGCACAAGCCAAATGGCATTCGCCTAAAGGCGAAAGTACCATAAGGACATGTAAAAGTGGTTTTGTGTTGGTCATCGGGATGAATAGCAATTAGGTTGTATCCTGAATACCCATCCAAAAAATAGTAGTATTTTTGACCCGAAAGTTTTTCAATTATTTGGTCAATGAAGGGTAATGGGAAATGGTCCTTAGAGGTTGCGGTATTCAATTTTCTATAATCAATACAAACACGCCACCCGGTGACCTATCGGGTGGCGATTTGTTCACCATTTTCGTCCTTAATAACTTGAATACCTGCCTTTTTAGGCACCACTTGGGTAGGACTTACCCAAGCACTATCAGAAATAGGGTAAATAATACCTGCATCCAACCATTTGATTACCTCCTTTTTCACTGCCACGCGCAGATTCGGATTCAACCTTCTTTGTGCTTCCCTCGACGGCTTGGCCTCATCATTTGTAATTATCTTGTGCATAACAATAGATGGGCTGATTCCCTTCAAATCAGCAATTGTCCATCCTATGGCCTCCCTATTCGCCTTGAGCACCCTTAGCAATTCGTGTCTTGAGCCACCTCTAAATTAGAGGTAATAATGACCGACAATGTGTCATTATCCCTAGAAATGCGTATTTCAAATGGCTCGGCAATTCCTTCAACTCTAAGATTGGAGGTTCCTCCAAAGATGGTTTTGTACCCGAACTAATTTCCGCCGGTAGACTCTTGAATTGATAAGTCTACGGCGGTCGCCCCTCTTTCATTGACATCACATCCTGTTTTTCTTCCTCCACTCGCAGATCACTAGCATGTACCTGTTCAGACACATCACAAACACAAACATAAACATCCTCTTCTGCATATTCATGTGGGTCACACACATCCACTAAATCTGCCATGAAACACTCGTCAACACCAACAGACTTAGATGTGTTAGTAAAAACATTTAATCGCATTTTTCTGTTAACGAATGTCATTTCAACCGTACCAAGTCGACAATCAATTACGGCGTGAGCGGTGCTTAAGAATGGCTGACCCAAAATAACGTTTTGTTGTTGTTTTGGGTCAGTGGACAAGTAGTCAAGTACTAAAAAGTCTACCGGGTAGTAAAATTTGGCACACCCCGACCCGCAGCGGATTAAAAGTTGGGGCATAATTGGGTTATCACCAAAGCTCATGATATTTACTAAGATGTTTCATATTTATTAAATTCAAATTACAAACTTAAATATCCAAAAACAAAATTCATACAATTACAAAGGAAAATGAAACTATAGATTTATTCCAAAGCATAAACTTGTTTATTCTTCTAGGCCATCCTAAGTGTTTCCTGTCTCGGCTGGATCACCTGTATCATGTGTAAAACGGGGGAGATTTTGGGTCAACAAAAGTTGGCGAGTGAACCTTGATAAAACATTTTAACTAATTTCTTGTTTTATTTATTAAAGAAAATTCGTGCATTAATCACAGGTGAGCAAACATATATGTGTATACAATCACAAACCCTTTGGATGAGTATATGACATGAATGATGATGTATTTGAGATCAATGCTCAATCAAACGGAGCCAATCTAATGAGGCTCCTGATGCTCAACCCGTATCCCACAGGGAACTGATGGGCCTAATGAAATGCGTGCACTGAAATGATAAATTCAATCTACATATAATTCACACAACAATCAATACACATTTGATCACGGATATGATGTATGCACAAGTGTTTAAATAAAATAAAAGAATAGTACGACACATGATACACCCCAAAACATGATTAAAACGGGGAATTGGTAGAGATTCACTCACAGTGGATGCGTTTTTTGATGACGATGAATGCGTACGAATTTATGATTCAACCGACGAGGGAAAACTAACCTAAATAATAACGAAATAATTCTATAAATAAATAAATTTTATTTGAGATTAATATTTTTAATTAGTGCTCTCAATGAGATTTTTAGATTTATTTTTATGAGTTTAATGCAAATTTCTAACTTTAAAAACCTTATTTTTAAGTGTTTTTAAATAATTTTTCAATTTAATAAATAAATAAAAATAAACAAAAATAAATAAATAAACTAAAAAATGGGTTGACCTTGTCAGGTCTGACCGGTCGGACAGTATGTCTTTCAGGCAGTGCGTGAGGTTCGAACTCGGGACCTCTCGTATACGTGCACGCAGCTCTACCAACTGAGCTACGTGTCTAACCCGAAATATTCTCTGTTTTAATTATATATATATACCAACTAGCTTTAACCTTATTTAGTTTTTATTAAAAATGATTTAATATGGCCGAAACCGGTTACAGAACCCGGAATCGAACTCGGGACCTTCGGTTCGAGTGCACACAGCCCAACCAGTTGGGCTATGTGTCTAATCTGTATAAACACTGGATTATATTAATTTTATATATATGCTGTGAATTGATCTGAATAAGTTTAAAAATGTTGGTTTTATTTCAGAAAGTCGGAAACATGTGTGATTCGAACCCGGGACGTGTGTTTTGTAATTGCACACAGTCCACCGCTGGACTGTGTGTTAACCCGGTTAAATACCCGTTTTTATTTATATTTAAACACTAACTCAACTTCATCGTTTTCACCATTCAAAATCCCGACAATGATTCCGACTGAATAAACTGATTAAACAGTTTTGATTGCTGTGTTGAGCTATTAATTTACTAAACAAGAGATAGCAAGGAGGTTTACATGATTATACCGGTTTTGAGAACTACGGTTTTCTGGTTTAGAAATTCCGGCGATATTCCGGCGAGTACGAAAATCTCCGGCGACGTGCTTTGAAAGGAATGAAGCTTCAGGAAGAGAGTGCGGTTCTTGTAACATCCGTCAAAAACCGGGTTAACCAAACCCGCTTCGTTTATTAACCGAACATTCAGTTAAAAATTTCGTTGCATATTTAATGCTCAAATTAATTTTAAACGATACATAATTAATAAGTATATTAGAATATAAAATTTATATTTGAAAATTTATTAAAAATAGTGAAATAAAAATTAAATGCTGATGCCGGGTTTCGAACCCGGGTCAGCCGGGAACTCAAAGACTTAACACACCAACATTCCACCACTCCGCCACTTGTGTTGTTTGGTGAAATACTAAAACAATTAATACTTAATATAAAACTCGAAGTCAAAAATCTGTCACTCAGCACGCCCAAATCAATTCGCCGGAAATCCCGACGAATTCGTCAATCATTGACGTTTTCTTTTGTCATAACGGATGCATTTACACCAACGCCGGTTATAACTGAAGAACATTAAGGTCACTCATTCAAATTATCAAACCATAACCGAAAAATGTTAAATTCGAAACTGGAAATGCAATTAAATCTGAGTTATGCCTTATTCACCAGTTGAGCTCGCGAGTTTATCAAGATTACACTCTCCATTTCGCTCAGAAAAGCCTCGCCGCAGTCGCCGGAATTCTCTGCAAATTAACCGGAAATTATCGCCGGAAAACCGAATTCAATCCATCCTTTCTGCTTACTCTAAAATAAGATTTTTAGAGCTCATACCGACATCACCCACACTCACCTTAAACTCCCTGAAGAATCTCTGTCGCAAGAAAAACATCGCCGGAATTTTCTGCAAGTCGCCGGAAAACCGAGACTTTCATCAACACGGTAAATACCTCGACTTTTTCTGTTTCAATCCATTGTTAGACCATTACTAACATCAAACCATCGCCCAGAATCAATCCCAGACGACGTTGCCGAATTTTCTGTTTTCGCCGGAAAACTTCTGGAATTTCCAGAATCTCGCTGTTAATCGGTATGATCATTTAAACATCCTGATAATCGTTGCTCAGTAATTCAATTTTATATCTAATCAATCAAAACTGTTATCTGACCCGAACAGAGGAAGCTCACAAAACAGAGCCGGTGATCCTTGCCGGAGTTCTGAAAAAGACGACCTGTTCCGGTACTTTCTTTCCCCAAACCCTTTCTGTTCAATACCTTTCAATTGCTCATGATATTCGTTAACCGAATTAAACAAGAAACAGTTGGTTTAACCGTTGTCTGTGTTTTGAACGAAGAAGATGAAGACTATTATGATTATAAGATTAATTAAAATCGGTATTATAAACGGGTTAGACACACAGTCCAGCGGTGGACTGTGTGCAAACAAATACATACACGTCGCGAGTTCGATTCCTATCACAACCTTACTCTCTTAAATAAAAATGCCCTTTTTAACCGAACCGGGATAACTCACAGAATCATGTTAAGTATAATAAAAACCGGATTATTAACCAGGTTAGACACACAGTCCAGCGGTGGACTGTGTGCAACACTAACTCATACGTCCCGGGTTCGAGACTGGTTGACGGCACCGGTTCAAAGCAATTAAAATCCTTTTTAAAAATAAATGATTTTCAGATTAAGTTAAATAGTATATAAATATAATTAAAAACAGAAATATATCGGGTTAGACACGTAGCTCAGTTGGTAGAGCTGCGTGCACGCGTACGGGAGGTCACGGGTTCGAGTCTCACTCAGTGCAATAATATTCACAATCGAACCGGTCAACGGTCAACAGTCGTGGTCAACGGTCAAAAGTCAACATTTTTTTATTATTTTTATTTATTTATTTAATTTAAAAATAACGTTTTTAAAGTTAGAAAATAGCCTTAAACTCACAAAAAATATATCCAAAAATCCTACTAAAATTGATCCGCTTATTTACCGAACCGTTATGTTATTTAGGTTAGTTCCCTTGCCGATTAAATCTGAATTCGTGCGCATTCATCATCAATCCAAGAAGCGCAACCACTGTGAGTGAATCTCTACAAATTCTCCGTTTTAGTCACGTTTTTGGGGTGTATCATGTGTCTTATTATTTATTATATTTAAACTATTGTGCATCCATCATATCCATGAACAAATGTGTATTCAACATGTATCAACTGTTTGTGTGGTTATTGTTTAGATTAAATTTATCATTTTCAGTACATACATTATCATAGGCCGCCGCTCCCCATTACATTATGAGCGTTGAGCTGTTCCCCATTACATTATGAGCGTGAACCAGGCGTTACCAACATACGATCGGCTCCGTTTGATTGAGCTTTGATCGTACATACATTATCATAGGCCGCCGCTCCCCATTACATTATGAGCGTTGAGCTGTTCCCCATTACATTATGAGCGTGAACCAGGCGTTGCCAACATACGATCGGCTCCGCTTGATTGAGCCTTGATCGCACAGACATTTATCATAGGCCGTTCGTTCCCCATTACATTATGAGCGTGAACGTGGCGTTGCCAACATATACAGTTTCATTCATGTTATATATTCATGCAAGTTGGTTTGTTATTGTATGTTATGGTTTGTTATTGTATGTTATTGTTTGTTGTTGTTTGTTATTGTATGTTATGGTTTGTTATTGTATGTTATTGTTTGTTGTTGTTTGTTATTGTATGATTATTTACGTTTGCTCACATATGATTATTGCACAATTTTTCCATATTAAATACAATAAGAAATAAATAATAAATGTTTTCTAACAAGGTTCACTCGCCAACTTTTGTTGATCCAAAAACCATTTTTACACATGATACAGGTGGAAAGGATGAAGCAAGGAACACATAGGAAAGTGCCTTAGAAGAAAATAATGAAGTTTAGATAGATGTATAGAACATGTTGTATTTGTATGATTTGATTGTATGATCTCCTTTAAATTGGAATAATAAATATGAAACATTATAATAAATGTCATGAGCTTTGATGAAAACCCAATCATGCCCCGATCACCTTTTCCGCTGCGGGTCGGGGTGTGACAGATTGGTATCAGAGCTTTTGACTATAGGGATATAGGATAGGTTATTAGACCCTTAGAGCCTATACTATAGTTGATTAGATTTTAATTGTTTATGTGGTTACATGCAAACTCATGATGTTTATTTCTTTCATATTTATTACATATACAAATGCATGCAAACATTCCAATATTACATTTTGTGATACATAATGGATTATACTTACAGTCAAACATATATACTTACATACATATTCATCATACATATTTCAATGTTCACATATTCAATTCATCTTCATACTTCCGTTATTCAAGATTTGTCGCATTTTTCATTTTTCAAATCTCATCAAAGTGAGTTCTGCGACGGGCATGTAGTAACTGTAAGGGTACAAGTACCGGTAGTCGGAACGTCCTGTCTAGGTTGGCATTCGTATAAATCCAATATAACGGACCAGTTTGCCTACCTGGGGACTAACGATGAGAGTACGAAGGATCTATTAGGCCAAAGCATGCCACACCAAACGTCGTTCGAACTAACCCCACTTTGAGGTGTCACCGTGTCCACACCTGGATACATTCCGAATATCATACGTTACATACATATTTCTCGATTTTCTCCGGGTTTTAGTGTACGTAACCAGGCTAACACATGCGAACCATATGAAAAATCCGGTAATCATGGGGGCCCACTTGATTACGAAGGTGAAGTATGGCGGCATGCAAGGCCCAATTACGAGCAAAGCCCAAGACATCCTATGGATGTAGTAGATTTATTATGTTATATTTATTTTATGAATGTTCATTCCTAAATACGACACATGATCCCAAAAACATCCAACTCATACTGTTGATATGTATTCCTTGTAGATGTCTTCTAATTCCGCTCGTAGGAAGATGAGAGCAGGAAAAGCTGGCGAGTGCATGGCTGCCCAAATCGCTCAACAAATGGCTGCCGTAATACCCAACATTGTAGTTCAAGTTCAACAAACCCAAACCGAATCCCCTTCACGATCCATTTCTAAGAGAAATCGAGATGGGCAACTTTTCGCTGTCACCCAACGCAACCTACCAATTTCACAAGCCATACCCCTCCAAGCTATCCCAATCACTCAAGTAGCACCCAACTCAACATACCCAAATAAGAAACCTTACCTAGGACCTCACCCTCAATGTAACACCTGTTTTTATCACCATCCATCTACCTTACTTTGTCGACTATGTGCAAATTGTGGACGCTATGGTCATTTGAGCAAGGCTTGCCGCACCTCTCAAAACCAAACCTCACCCCCTACTCAAAACATGATCCAAACATATCAACAACCCCAATACCCCATGTTTCCATATGTTCGAGCTTGTTTTAATTGTGGCGACCCTACCCACTTTAGAAACACGTGCCCTCGATTGGTTAACATCATACACGCCCAAGCTCAAGCAAACCCAGTTAACCAATCAAATCAAGAAAACCTAACCACTAGGCCACCAGCAAGAGGAAGAGTTTACAACATCAACGCCAATCCTGTTGAAGATAATGACGTCCCGAATGAACCACCCAACTAGTCTCCTTCACCGAAAATCAAGATTCAACTCCAACCGCTTAGTGTTTATGTTTTATTTATGTTTATCTCAATCTTCACGTATCTCATTTGTAAATTGAAAATAATCCAAGAATCTTAATGCGAATTACTATCTCAATTTTGTTTTATACTCATTGTTTTAACATTCATATCATCAGACATCTCGACGTACCTCGATCTCATCATTTAAAGAAGTTGGGTTGTGTCTCACTTTTATATAGACTAACCCCTTCATCATAACAAACGAGAGAGGTACCGTCATCATTCAGTCATGTATCCTTTCAGAATTGAGACTCAAGCTTTGGTTGTTGTGTTTACTTATGTTTTAGAGTCACATAGAATTAATCATAATTTACTGACAAAACCAATAAAAATTTGACAAGAATATGGTGGATACGCCGCTGGTACTTCCTATATATAAGTATTCTTGCCAAAGGATCAGAGGCATTGTTAGGCGGTTATGAAAAGTTCCATATAGGATTTAGTAATGTCTTGGTTGAAGTTTGTTTTATACTCACTGATTTAGCATTCATATCATTTCAATCTCATCATTTAAAGAAGTTGGGCTGTGTCTCACTTCTACATAGACTAACCTCTCCATCATAACAAACGAGAGAGGTACTGTCTTTATTCAAGCATGTATACTATCAGAATTAAGACTCAAGATTTGGTTGTTGTGTTTATTTATGTTCTAGAGTCACATCATAGAACTAATCATAACTTACTGATAAAACCAATGAAATTTGACAAGAATATGGTGGATACGCCGCTGGTACTTCCTATATATAAGTATTCTTACCAAAGGATCAGAGGCATTGTCAGGCGGTTATGAGAAGTTCCATGTAGGTTTTAGTGGTAGAAGTTTTGTTTTAGGGTATAACCTTATCTTTCCAAACATATCAAAACTCTTATGCATAAAATCATACTTAGTCAATCAACTCTGTATATCCATGTTCCGTATTCATACACTTCAGGCAACAAAAAGCGATTCCTGTAGCAGGGTATTCAACCCCTACAAGGAACGTTACCGCCTCAAACAAAATTTAAACTCTTACTCCCTTCAAAGTATGTGATTATCAAATCTAAAACACCATCCTTTTGAGTCAAACATGCCACTACTTATATTTCGGGACGAAATTTCTAAAAGTAGGGGATACTGTAACATCCGTCAAAAACCGGGTTAACCAAACCCGCTTCGTTTATTAACCGAACATTCAGTTAAAAATTTCGTTGCATATTTAATGCTCAAATTAATTTTAAACGATACATAATTAATAAGTATATTAGAATATAAAATTTATATTTGAAAATTTATTAAAAACAATGAAATAAAAATTAAATGCTGATGCCGGGTTTCGAACCCGAGTCAGCCGGGAACTCAAAGACTTAACACACCAACATTCCACCACTCCGCCACTTTTGTTGTTTGGTGAAATACTGAAACAATTAATACTTAATATAAAACTCGAAGTCAAAAATCTGTCACTCAGCGCGCCAAAATCAATTCGCCGGAAATCCCGACGAATTCGTCAATCATTGACGTTTTCTTTTGTCATAACGGATGCATTTACACCAACGCCGGTTATAACTGAAGAACATTAAGGTCACTCATTCAAATTATCAAACCATAACCGAAAAATGTTAAATTCGAAACTGGAAATGCAATTAAATCTGAGTTATCCCTTATACAAGTTGAGCTCGCGAGTTTATCAAGATTACACTCTCCATTTCGCTCAGAAAAGCCTCGCCGCAGTCGCCGGAATTCTCTGCAAATTAACCGGAAATTATCGCCGGAAAACCGAATTCAATCCATCCTTTCTGCTTACTCTAAAATAAGATTTTTAGAGCTCATACCGACATCACCCACACTCACCTTAAACTCCCTGAAGAATCTCTGTCGCAAGAAAAACATCGCCGGAATTTTCTGCAAGTCGCCGGAAAACCGAGACTTTCATCAACACGGTAAATACCTCGACTTTTTCTGTTTCAATCCATTGTTAGACCATTACTAACAACAAACCATCGCCCAGAATCAATCCCAGACTACGTTGCCGAATTTTCTGTTTTCGCCAGAAAACTTCTGGAATTTCCAGAATCTCGCTGTTAATCGGTATGATCATTTAAACATCCTGATAATCGTTGCTCAGTATTTCAATTTTATATTTAATAAATCAAAACTACTATCTGACCCGAACAGAGGAAGCTCACAAAACAGAGCCGGCGATCCTTGCCGGAGTTCTGAAAAAGACGACCTGTTCCGGTACTTTCTTTCCCCAAACCCTTTCTGTTCAATACCTTTCAATTGCTCATGATATTCGTTAACCGAATTAAACAAGAAACAGTTGGTTTAACCGTTTTCTGTGTTTTGAACGAAGAAGATGAAGACTATTATGATTATAAGATTAATTAAAATCGGTATTATAAACGGGTTAGACACACAGTCCAGCGGTGGACTGTGTGCAAACAAATACATACACGTCGCGAGTTTGATTCCTATCACAACCTTACTCTCTTAAATAAAAATGCCCTTTTTAACCGAACCGGGATAACTCACAGAATCATGTTAAGTATAATAAAAACCGGATTATTAACCAGGTTAGACACACAGTCCAGCGGTGGACTGTGTGCAACACTACTCATACGTCCCGGGTTCGAGACTGGTTGACGGCACCGGTTCAAAGCAATTAAAATCCTTTTTTAAAATAAATGATTTTCGGATTAAGTTAAATAGTATATAAATATAATTAAAAACAGAAATATTTCGGTTTAGACACGTAGCTCAGTTGGTAGAGCTGCGTGCACGCGTACGGGAGGTCACGGGTTCGAGTCTCACTCAGTGCAATAATATTCACAATCGAACCGGTCAACGGTCAACAGTCGTGGTCAACGGTCAAAAGTCAACATTTTTTTATTATTTTTATTTATTTATTTAATTTAAAAATTAATTAAAAATACTTAAAAATAACGTTTTTAAAGTTAGAAAATAGCCTTAAACTCACAAAAAATATATCCAAAAATCCTACTAAAATTGATCCGCTTATTTACCGAACCGTTATGTTATTTAGGTTAGTTCCCTTGCCGATTAAATCCGAGTTCGTGCGCATTCATCATCAATCCAAGAAACGCAACCACTGTGAGTGAATCTCTACAAATTCCCCGTTTTAATCACGTTTTTGGGGTGTATCATGTGTCTTATTATTTATTATATTTAAACTATTCTGCATCCATCATATCCATGAACAAATGTGTATTCAACATGTATCAACTGTTTGTGTGGTTATTGTTTAGATTAAATTTATCATTTTCAGTACATACATTATCATAGGCCGCCGCTCCCCATTACATTATGAGCGTTGAGCTGTTCCCCATTACATTATGAGCGTGAACCAGGCGTTGCCAACATACGATCGGATCCGTTTGATTGAGCTTTGATCGCACATACATTATCATAGGCCGCCGCTCCCCATTACATTATGAGCGTTGAGCTGTTCCCCATTACATTATGAGCGTGAACCAGGCGTTGCCAACATACGATCGGCTCCGTTTGATTGAGCCTTGATCGCACAGACATTTATCATAGGCCGTCTGTTCCCCATTACATTATGAGCGTGAACGTGGCGTTGCCAACATATACAGTTTCATTCATGTTATATATTCATGCAAGTTGGTTTGTTATTGTATGTTATGGTTTGTTATTGTATGTTATGGTTTGTTATTGTATGTTATTGTTTGTTGTTGTTTGTTATTGTATGTTATGGTTTGTTATTGTATGTTATTGTTTGTTGTTGTTTGTTATTGTATGATTATTTACGTTTGCTCACATATGATTATTGCACAATTTTTCCATATTAAATACAATAAGAAATAAATAATAAATGTTTTCTAACAAGGTTCACTCGCCAACTTTTGTTGATCCAAAAACCATTTTTACACATGATACAGGTGGAAAGGATGAAGCAAGGAACACATAGGAAAGTGCCTTAGAAGAAAATAATGAAGTTTAGATAGATGTATAGAACATGTTGTATTTGTATGATTTGATTGTATGATCTCCTTTAAATTGGAATAATAAATATGAAACATTATAATAAATGTCATGAGCTTTGATGAAAACCCAATCATGCCCCGATCACCTTTTCTGCTGCGGGTCGGGGTGTGACAGTTCTGAGCGAAACGTTTACAAGGAGTTTGAGTGGGTATTTATAAGGGGGCAGGCCGATTGGTTTCGAATTAGGGGCCAAGATTCGCGGTCAATGATTTCAAACGGTTTTGACTAAAATTGAGTGTTAAGCAACGGTTATAACTGATGTCGAAATCAGTTTACGCGTTTCAGTCAAGGGAAAGTAGCAACGGTTGCGGAATCTTCGTTCTTGCCGGCGATTTCGAGTTCTGGGCGATCTGATTTACAGGTTTTGACTTTCTTTGTTTTACCTTAAGTGATATTTGTTTAAGTATTAAACACAAAAGATGTGTGTGGCGGAGTGGTGTGATGTGTGTGTGTTTACGCGGTAGACCCGGGTTCGAGACCCGGCTACCCTGTTTTGTTCTTTTATTTAATTTTATTGTTATTATTTATTAATTATGATTTTTAAACTCTAATATAACCGGCACAATAAATACGCAACGAACATTTAACCGAATATTTGATTATTAAACGAAGCGGGTTTTGAGACCCGTTTTTCGACGAATGTTACAGTATCCCCTACTTTTAGAAATTTCGTCCCGAAATTTAAGTAGTAGTGGTAACTGGAAAAAGATGCGGGTATTTTTCGCGCATTGAGTCTTCACGTTCCCAAGTAAACTCGGGTCCTCGCTTTGACTCCCAACGTACTCTGACAATTGGAATACGACTTCGCCTTAAACGCTTCTCTCCGAAATCCATGATTTCCACTGGTCTTTCAACGAAGTGCATCGATTCATCGACTTGAATGTCTTCTAGAGGAATATGGAGGTTTTCATCGGCAAGGCACTTTTTCAAGTTTGATACGTGGAATGTGGATGAAATTCTGTTGAGCTCTTCTGGTAGGTCAAGCTTGTATGCTACAGGACCTACTTTTTCGAGTATCTTGAAAGGTCCTACGTAGCATGGTGCTAGCTTGCCCTTCTGGCCAAAACGAACCACTCCCTTCCACAGTGATACTTATAAAAGTACTTGATCACCAATGTCAAACTCCAAGGGCTTGCGTCGTTTGTCAGCATAACTCTTTTGACGACTTTGAGCCGCTAGAAGATTGTTTCGAATTTGAAGGATCTTGTCGGTTGTTTCTTGAATTAATTCTGGTCCGGTGATTTGCGCTTCCCCAATTTCGTGCCAACATACTCGAGATCGGCACTTACGACCATATAAAGCTTTGAAAAGAGCCATACCGATACTTGAATGATAGCTATTGTTGTACGAAAATTCGACTAATGGTAGGTGAGCGTCCCAGTTCCCTTTGAAGTCTATGACACATGCTCGAAGCATGTCTTCCAGGGTTTGGATGGTGCGTTCAGATTGTCCATCAGTTTGAGGATGAAAAGCGGTACTGAGGTCTAATCGTGTACCCAAAGCGGTTTGTATGGCGCGCCATGTTCGTGAAGTGAAACGACCATCACGGTCTGAAATGATGCTTAATGGTACACCATGACGGCTTACGATCTCGCTGATGTAGATACGAGTAACTTCTCGTTCTTGAAGTCCTCGCGAATCAGAATGAAATGAGATGACTTTGTAAGACGATCGATTATTACCCATATGGTGTCATACCCACTGGAGGTGCGAGGTAACCCGGTAATGAAATCCATGGTTATGTTTTCCCACTTCCATACAAGTATTTCGGGTTGGACTAGAAGTCCTGAAGGTCTTTGATGTTCAGCTTTTACTTTGGAACAGGTAAGGAACTTGGAAACAAAAACAGCGATATCCTTTTTCATGCCAGGCCACTAGTAGGTGTATCGTAGGTCTTGATACATCTTGTCGGCTCCTGGGTGTACAGAGTATCGTGTTTTGTGCGCCTCATTCATGAGGAAATCACGAAGGTTATCGCGATCAGGAATCCATATGCGGTTTAAATAGTATAGAATATCGTCGGATTTGGTTTCGATTTTGAGTTCAGCTCCACATGACAGCTCATCGCGTACGTCATTTTATGTTACAGAACCATGTTGAGCTGCCCGGATTCGATCTTTGATGTCGGTTATGATTTGCGAATATAGAAGACGAATGGAGTTCGCATAACCTTTTCGACTGAGCGCATCGGCCACCACGTTTGCCTTGCCAGGATGATACCGAATTTCACAGTCATAGTCGTTGAGGAGTTCGACCCATCTTCGTTGCCTCATATTCAACTCTTTCTGGTTGAAGATATGTTGGAGACTCTTGTGGTCAGTGTATATTTCACACTTGGTACCGTAGAGGTAATGTCTCTATATCTTGAGAGCGAACACAACGGCCCCAAGTTCCAGGTCGTGGGTGGTGTAATTTTTCTCATGAACTTTGAGTTGCCTAGAGGCATAGGCTATCACTTTTCCTATTTTCATCAATACACAGCCTAGCCCTTGCCCTGATGCGTCGCAATATACCACAAAGTCATCGCAACCCTCAGGGAGTGTGAGGATAGGTGCGTCACAAAGTTTTTGCTTTAGAGTTTGGAAGGCCTCCTCTTGCTTAGGTCCCCATATGAAGGGTTTTCCTTTATGAGTCAAGGCCGTGAGTGGTACAGCAATACGGGAAAAATTGGCAATGAAGCGTCGATAGTAACTAGCCAAACCAAGAAATGACCTAACTTCGGTAGGGGTACGTGGCGCTTGCCATTCCTGTACTGCCTTGATTTTTTAAGGATCGACATGAATTCCCTTGTCATTGACGACATATCCAAGGAATTGTACTTCTCCCAACTAGAATTCGCATTTTGAGAACTTAGCGTAAAGCTTTTCAGTCCTTAAGAGTGTAAGGATGAGTCGAAGGTGTCGCTCATGATCGGATTTAGACTTGGAGTAGATAAGGATGTCTTCGATGAAGACTATGACGAAACGGTCGAGGTAAGGTTTGCATACCCTATTCATTAAATCCATGAAGACAGCGGGGGTGTTGGTTAAACCGAAAGGCATGACCATGAACTCGTAATGACCATAACGAGTCCGGAAGGCGGTTTTTGGGATATCTTCTTCATGCACTCTGAGCTGATGATAACCAGAACGAAGGTCGATTTTTGAAAAGCAGGTGGCGCCTTGAAGTTGGTCTAGGAGGTCATCAATGCGAGGCAGTGGATAGCGACTTTTAACCGTTAACTTGTTAAGTTCTCTATAATCAATGCACATGCGAAACGTTCCATCTTTCTTCTTCACAAAAAGAACAGGTACACCCCAAGGCGATGAGCTAGGACGTATGAATCCTTTGTTAGTCAGCTCTTGCAGTAGACAGGCCAGCTCTTGCATTTAGGGTGGGGCTAACCTATAAGGAGATTTTGCAACCGGTGTAGCGCCAGGTACAAGATCGATGCGAAATTCAACTTCTCTCACAGGAGGAAGTCCTGAAATGTCATCGGGAAAGACTTGTGGGAATTCCTTCACAATTGGGATATCTTTGAGTTTCCTCTCCTTGTTTCCCATCTTGACGACGTGAGTTAGGAATGCGACATAGTTCTTGCAGAGATATCTTCAGGCTTGAAGGCAGGACATTAATTTGAGTCCTTTCGAAGGGGTTTCCCCAAAAATACGTAGTGTCTGACCGTCTGCAAGAGGAATGCGAATGAATTTTTTGTGGCACACCACTTCAGCGTGATGCTGGCTGAGCCAGTCCATACCGATTATAACATAGAAACTTCCCAACTTCATAGGAATGAGGTCAATTGGAAAATCGTAATCGTTTAGCGTGAGAGTACAATTGCGTATAATAGAATTTAATGAAACGGGTTTTCCGTCAGCAACTTCCACCGTTAGAGATTCGATGAGATTAACACGAGGTTGGTCGAGGATAGGTTCAAATTCTAAGGACACAAAGCTCTTATCCGCACCAGTATCGAATAATATGGATGCATAACTACCATTGATGAGAAACGTACCGTTGACCACGTTGTTGTCAGCCCTGGCTTGGTTGGCATTGATATTGAAAGCTCTCCCTCTGGCAGGTGGGGGAGCTTGGTTAGCTTGGTTTACCGGATTCGCTTGAGCTTGGGCATGAATGATGTTCACTACGCGTGGACAAGTGTTCCTGAAGTGGTTTGGGTCCCCACAGTTGAAACAAGCTCGCATGGGTTGCATCATGGGGTAGTTGGGTTGGTAGTAAGGTTGGGTTATGTGTTGTGCAGGTGGTAGAAGTAAGGGTTGTTGGGTTTGGCCCACTATATGATTTTGGGTTTGGGTTGGAGGTTGATTGCGGTTCATTCGTTGAAGGGTACGGTAGGTTTGGATGGTGTGACCCGCACGGCCACAACTTGTGCAATGTTGGCAGGGATTTTCGGGAGGGTGATGGTATTGACAGCGGTTGCACTTTGGGTGTGGGCCAGTGTATGGCTTTTTGAATGGTGCGAACGGAGGAGCAACTTGGGTGATTGGTGCGGCAGTGATAGGAGGGTTGGTTTGAGTGACAGCAAAATTCTTGCCATTTCGCTTCCTCTTACCAGCAAACTTCGAGGATGAGACTGGGTGGTTTGGAGTTGGGGTCTCAATGGGTGCTTTCTTCTTCTCATCTTTGAACTTGCCGTTTCGAATGCGATTTTCAGTGAGTTCTGTAGCTAACTCCATTGCGGCTTCAAGTGTTGCAGGCGAAGTGCTTAAAACCGAATCTTGAATTTTCGAGGGGAGGCCTCGAATGTAGTGTTCGACTAAGCGGTACAAGGGGGTGAACAAATTGGGGATCATCTTGTTCAACTCGAGAAATCTCTTATTATATGAAGTGTGGTCTCCTTCCTTTTGTTTCAGTGCGTGGAATTCGTCTTCCAGCTTTTTGATTTCGCTTCTTGGACAGAAGCGTCTTGTCATGAGTTCCCTTAACTCTTCCTATGTTAAGTCCATGGCATCTTCAACTCCTCGCTTACCCTTTTCCGTGTTCCACTAGGTAAGGGCTACCCCAAACAGTCTTCCAGTTGCGTAACGTACCTTACGGTCCTCGGGACAATCGCAATTGAGGAAAGTGTTTTCCATTTCTTCAAACCAGTGAAGGAGGGCGGTAACACCTTCGGTCCCTTCATATTTTGGGGGATCGCAGGATTTGAAGTGTTTGTAGGTGCACTTGGGGGTTTTGGAAGGAGGGTTGGCGACGCTCTGGTCTTCTTGGTTGGGAGGGTTGATGTGATTAGCGGTGAGAGCTTGTTGAACTTGAAGCACGATGTCAGGAAGTACTGCGGCCATTTGTTTAGCAATTTGTGTGGCCAAGCGTTCGCTTGACTTTCCTGACTTTCTACCTCCACGTAGTTGCCTAGCCGACATCTACAGGAACACATATAGGAAGATTGTGAGTTTAAGAATTTTCTAGGTGTCATGTGTCGTAAAAAGAATGAAAAACAACGTAACTGACAATAATTTAACTACATCCATAGGATGTCTTGGGTTTGCTCATGTTTGGGCCTCCAAATGTCCCCCATACCATTGCCTGTGTAGTCATGTGGGCCCCCATGACTATTGGGCTTGGTAGGATTCACATTGGTGTCGGCGGGTTAACACTTGCACCACCCGAATGAAAATCGTAAAATATGATTGCGAGATGTATGGTAGGAGGGTGTCCAGGTGTAGACACAATGACAACTCAAAGTGGGGCTAGCTCACACGACGTTTGGTATAGCATGCTTTGGCCTAATAGGTCCTTCGTACTCTATCGTTAGTCCCCAGGTAGGCAAACTGGTCCTTTATTTTGGATTTATACGAATGCCAAGCCTAGACAGGACGTTCCGACTACCGGTACTCGTACCCTTCCAGTTACTACATGCCCGTCATGAGAACTCACTTTGATGTGATTTGAAAAATACAAAAATCATTGTAAAAATCATGGAAATCGTGAGGTGTGTGCTCTCATAGATATGATATGTTATGAGGATATGATTTATGATGAGCATTGCATAATAACATGTATTTGTGAGCGTGCTTGCATAACTTTGGGTGTGAAAATAAACATGAAACATATAAACATCATGAATTTTGCATGTAACGCATAAACAATTAAAATTTAATCAACTATTGTATAGGCTCTAAGGGTCTAATAACCTATCCTATATCCCTATAGTCACAAGCTCTGATACCAATCTGTCACACCCTGACCCGCAGCGGAATAAAAGTCGGGGCATAATTGGGTTATCACCAAAGCTCATGATATTTACTAAGATGTTTCATATTTATTAAATTCAAATTACAAACTTAAATATCCAAAAACAAAATTCATACAAATTACAAAGGAAAATGAAACTATAGATTTATTCCAAAGCATAAACTTGTTTATTCTTCTAGGCCATCCTAAGTGTTTCCTGTCTCGGCTGGATCACCTGTATCATGTGTAAAACGGGGGAGATTTTGGGTCACCAAAAGTTGGCGAGTGAACCTTGATAAAACATTTTAACTAATTTCTTGTTTTATTTATTAAAGAAAATTCGTGCATTAATCACAGGTGAGCAAACATATATATGTAAACAATCACAAACCACTTTGGATGAGTATATGACATGAATGATGATGTATTTGAGATCAAGGCTCAATCAAACGGAGCCGATCTAATGAGGCTCCTGATGCTCAACCCGTATTCCACGGGGAACTGATGGGCCTAATGAAATGCGTGCACTGAAATGATAAATTCAATCTACATATAATTCACACAACAATCAATACACATTTGATCACGGATATGATGTATGCACAATTGTTTAAATAAAATAAAAGAATAGTACGACACATGATACACCCCAAAACATGATTAAAACAGGGAATTGGTAGAGATTCACTCACAGTGAATGCGTTTCTTAATGACGATAAATGCGCACGAATTTATGATTCAACCGACGAGGGAAAACTAACCTAAATAATAACGAAATAATTCGATAAATAAATAATTTTTTTTTGAGATTAATATTTTTAATTAGTGCTCTTAATGAGATTTTTAGATTTATTTTTATGAGTTTAATGCAAATTTCTAACTTTAAAAACCTTATTTTTAAGTATTTTTAAATAATTTTTCAATTTAATAAATAAATAAAACGAAACAAAAATAAATAAAAAATAAAAAAATGGGTTGACCTTGTCAGGTGTGACCGGGTCTGACCGGTCGGACAGTATGTCATACAGACAGTGTGTGAGGTTCGAACTCGGGACCTCTCGTATATGTGCACGCAGCTCTACCAACTGAGCTACGTGTCTAACCCCAAATATTCTCTGTTTTAATTATATATATATACCACTAGCTTTAACCTTATTTAGTTTTTATTAAAAATGATTTAATATGGCCGAAACCGGTTACAGAACCCAGAATCGAACTCGGGACCTTCGGTTCGAGTGCACACAGCCCAACCAGTTGGGCTATGTGTCTAATCTGTATAAACACTGGATTATATTAATTTTATATATATGTTGTGAATTGATCTGAATAAGTTTAAAAATGTTGGTTTTATTTCAGAAAGTCGGAAACATGTGTGATTCGAACCTGGGACGTGTGTTTTGTAATTGCACACAGTCCACCGCTGGACTGTGTGTCTAACCCGGTTAAATACCCGTTTTTATTTATATTTAAACACTAACTCAACTTCATCGTTTTCACCATTCAAAATCCCGACAATGATTCCGACTGAATAAACTGATTAAACAGTTTTGATTACTGTGTTGAGCTATTTATTTACTAAACAAGAGATAGCAAGGAGGTTTAGATGATTATACCGGTTTGGAGAACTACGGTTTTCTGGTTTAGAAATTCCGGTGATATTCCAGCGAGTACGAAAATCTCCGGCGACGTGCTTTGAAAGGAATGAAGCTTCAGGAAGAGAGTGCGGTTCTGAGCGAAATGTTTACAAGGAGTTTGAGTGGGTATTTATAAGGGGGACAGGCCGATTGGTTTCGAATTAGGGGCCAAGATTTGCGGTCAATGATTTCAAACGGTTTTGACTAAAATTGAGTGTTAAGCAACGGTTATAACTGATGTCGAAATCAATTTACGCGTTTCAGTCAAGGGAAAGTAGCAACGGTTGCGGAATCTTCGTTCTTGCCGGCGATTTCGAGTTCTGGGCGCGCTGATTTACAGGTTTTGACTTTCTTTGTTTTAACTTAAGTGATATTTGCTTAAGTATTAAACACAAAAGATGTGTGTGGCGGAGTGGTGTGATGTGTGTGTGTTTACGCGGTAGACCCGGGTTCGAGACCCTGCTACCCTGTTTTGTTCTTTTATTTAATTTTATTGTTATTATTTATTAATTATGATTTTTAAACTCTAAAATATTTATTAATTATGTATTATTTAATATAACCGGCACAATAAATACGCAACGAACATTTAACCGAATATTTGATTATTAAACGAAGCGGGTTTTGAGACCCCTTTTTTCGACGAATGTTACAAAATTCACCAACCTTCACAATTACATCTTGGACCATCCCTCGGGGTAACTTATGAGACAAATCGGCCAAAACCACCGCTGTCTCTACTCGAGCCAATGGACCAAAATCATATTGGTTATACAACCCACGCGGTAGTATACTTACTCCGGCTCCAAGATCTAGCAGACATTGGAAAATTTCCAACTTGAATATTTATTAATGGCGTTCCCGGATCTTGGAGCTTGGGAGGAAGAATCCCTTTCAGCACTGCACTAACCTGTCCGGTCAGATCTACCCGCTTAGGCAACTTCTTCTTTTGTTGTCTTTTCTGAGTGCATAATTCTTTTAAGAACTTTGCGTAAGCGGGTACTTGCTTAATAGCATCAAGCAACGGGAGGTTTACCTTAACTTGTTTAAACACATCCAAAAGTTATTCCTTTTGAGGACCCCTTCTTTCCCGGGTCAACTAAAGCGGAAGGAAACGGGACTTGACTTGGTCCCCCTTCCTCCTTTGTTTCGTTTAAGATTTTACCCAAACCCGGTTTATTAATCCCATATTCAACAGTAGGGTCCCTTGACACATTTGGTAATGGGACATCATCCTCATCACTCTCATTACCCGTAATATCCTCAACCACCCCTTCAACCAAACCCGGTTCCAAATTTGCTTTAAATTCTTTACCGCTTAGTAAAACACTTACATGGTTAATATTAATATTACGCGAAGTATTGTGAGAGGGATAACCTTTGTGTCACTCGGAAGTTGACCCTTACCTTTTTTAAGTTCCGCTACCTCAGATGCGAGTTGACCCATTTGTGTGGTGAGTGCTTGGATACTTTTGTCACAGACTTCATCCTTTTGCATACGAGCTTCGTCGAGTTGATTCCTCCGTTGCATGTCTTGTTGCATCATTCGAAGCATATCCATAACCTCATTACCGCTCGATGAATTTTGACCCGCATTTCCACTTTGGTCACCTCCTTGTTGAAATTGACCTTGATACCCTTAACCATTTCCGCCCCTAAAATTACCTTGATTATATTGTGGATGAGGAGTAAAATTCCGTTGAGCTCCTTGGAAATTAGGGTTGGCTTGATTCGCCTGGTTTGGGGACCGGAGATTTGGATGATTCCGTAATCCTAGGTGGTACGTGTTGGAATTCATGTTGAAGTTTTGACCACCCCCTCCAATTGCATTCACTTCCTCGACTTGATTTGCATTTACTCCCACCAAGCATACCTCCGCTGCATGACCTAGTTCATTACAGTTAGTACAAACATTATATACCTGATTTGAGGTTTGTGCTTCTCCATCCTCCACCGCATACACTTGAGGTCTCGTGATTACATGTCTAGCCCGCCTTGACGATTGTGCTTTCCTTTTTGATGTGACTGCCATTTGCTCTAGAAACGCCCAATCGTCTTGCTCATAGTTTGTTCCAAATGTACCATTTGTGATAGACATCAAATCACGAGCATCCTCCGAGCTCAACCCTTCGTGGAATGCATTCAACAACTCCCATAATGCTATGCCGTGATGAGGGTAATTCTTCAACATCATGTTGAATCTTTCAAATGCCTCATGAAACATCTCACCCTGTTGTTGTTGGAAACTACGTAAGCTCCGCCTTGCTTCATTTGTCTTTTGGGCCGTAAAAAATTCTTCAAGAAACATATCGGCCCAAGTATAAATCGATGCGGATGATAGAGTGTGGAACCACCGCTTTGCCTTATGTTCCAACGAAAACTGAAACAATACCAATTTTACATCATCCGCAGAAAAAACTTTCCCCCCAATTGTGTTGCAAATGGGATCATATGTTTCCAAATGGAAGTACGGTTCCTCCGTTGCTAGACCCTTGTACTTCGGCAAGCTTTGTAATGCAGTCGTCCTAACCTCAAATGTTCTCCCATCCGAGCGTTGTGGTATCACTACCGGAGAAGGATTATTAGTAATAACCGGATGAAAATGTGCTTCAACCCCCTTACTACCTCTCGATGATGTCTTCGCGGAACACCTAAAGGTACTCTTGGTCGACCCACTTGACCTTGTCTTAACCCTTGAGGTACAAAGTGTTGTTGAGGTTGAGGTTGAGGCATCGGTCTTTGAAATTGCGGTAGTTGATGTTGACCTTGGACTTGTTGTAGAGGCATTGGTTGTTGGAACGGTGGTCCTTGAGGACGAACTTTTTGCACCCCCGTAGGTTGCCTTTGTGGGTAACCCATTCCCCCTTGCGATCCCAAGTTACCTCCATCATCCCCATAATAGTAACCTTCATCTTCATACCCTCCGAATTCTTTTGCATAACCATCATCATACCCATCTCCTCCTACACCCGAGGTTTGCACAAACTGTGAGGAAGGATTATGGAAACCAGGTTGGGTTGGTGGTTGAAATGTGGAAGAGTTATGGATAACGGTTGAACTTGGTAAAGTTTGACTTGGCAATGGTGGTTGAGTGGATGATGATTGACCGGAGGTTGGGAAAAGGATGAGAATGGTGGAACCATTGATGTGGTATTGGGGGGATGGACTTCATGAGTTGAGGGTGGATTGGGGTAGTAATTGGTGGAGATATAGATGGTGTTGTTTGCTTGTGGTAGTAGGTAGTGATTCCATGATGTTGAGTGGTGTTATTGGTGTAGTAGGTGTAGTTGGCGACCCAATAACTTTGTTTTCTCGTAACAAAACCTTGTTGCGTCGTACGGTTCGTTCAATCTCCGGATCAAATATCAATGGTGATAGCTTTTTAGATCCTCTAGTATGCATACACCTGTAAGATCCTGCACACTAACACAACCAGCGTAAACCCGGAAAAATAACAAACTATACTAGCTCAAAATAATAACACATGTTGCGCACAAGTACCCGGCAACGGCGCCAAAATTTGACGTGTAGTCGTTGTCTCACGCAAATTTAATCCAAATACTGCTACTAGTCAGCGGTAAGTGGGTATCGAACACAAGGACTTATGGAAATTATGTTATTGAAAGGTTATGCTACTTAAACTAATTACCTAATTTGCAAGAAACTAATTTCAGAATTTCGTTGATGGTTGTATATTTTAACTACTAATGATTCAAAAATTGATTTGTTAACAGATTAATAAGGAAGCGAACACCTTGGGTTTCCGGTTCAAAACGCTTGTGTTTCAATTCAACTAAAAAGAGTCACATAGACATGACTTGTGCTTGATTAACTGTTTGTGATAAAATGGAACCAAGTACTCGGATTATAATGTGAGGTCGTTACCCGATTACCAATTGATTAATACCCAGCCCGTTAACCTTCCCGTGATATCTCGATTGTCAACGACACCAAGAACGTACGAAATAGGCAAAGACTAAAATATCAATCAACGATTTACAAACAATCAATAACATAACAAGAATTCAAACATAATTGTTCAACAAACCTTCACCCAAGATGATCACCAAGAATTCTAGCCTCTCATGTCTCGCAATCAAACATACTTCAAATGTTTTGTTCATACGAATCAACAACACCAAAATAATGTTTATAAATTGTCTTGAATCACTAAGAACACTCAAAATCGCCTCTTTTTGCTCTGCAGTTCGTCACCAATGATTGGATATGTGAAAAGACTCCATCATTCGACTTAATTGGAGCAGTTACAATTTTCCCGTAGCTCACCACCGTAAGCTACGGTGCTTACGGTGGGAAACAATTTCATTACGGCAGTCAGCCACTGTCTTACGGTGGGTTTTGAAAAAGGACTCCACCGTAAGCTACGGTGCCCACCGTAGCTTACGGTGGTCAGATTGATTTTGTCATTTTGCCCTTCGTTCAATCTCTTGAGTCCCATCTTCAATTAGGCTCTTACAAATATCCGATAAAACACGTTTAAGCACCCTCGTTATGCTTCTTCGGTACCTGAAAAACCATACACACCGTAGAGATCATATCGTAACAATTAAACATTTAAAGCGTGGAATATTTATCATTTTATCGTACTTACGGGTTGTCCAAAAGACCACCCGTCAGGGCTAACCTTGGTTCTAGGTCTATATGGACTAGAGATGTGTATAGTTGTTCTTATTTGGATGTTTAGCTAGTTTTATGGCTATGTTCAATTTCTTCGGAAAGATTCTGGTAGGTAAAGCATCAACAACTGGTCGTCTTGGCCATCTGTGGTTGGCATGCGGCAGAAGGTTAGATGTAGAAGAGAGAAGGAGGGGTGTATTCATCCACACGAGCGCCATCTTTGTTTGGGTGGGGTGGGGGGGGGGTCATCGATATACTTGAGAAGGCAAGAGAGGTGAGTGAGTAGAGTATTGGAAAATGGTGGAGAGCTATCCTTTTTATAAGGCTATGTGTTATGGAAGGGTGAAAGTGGAGTGGAACCCCCGCCAGGCTGCCACATAGGATGAGGCGCACGAAACAACTCCTTTCCGGGGCGTGTGGGGGAAGGGTTTCAGTTTCTTTTTTTAATTATTAATTAATATAGAAACCAAGCGTTTAGCTCCACCTCACCTTCTACTTCTAAATATTTTTATCACGCACCCTACCATATTTCATGTACATTATCATAAAAACATGCCACAATGAAAGGTGAAACCACTCATGCCTACGCCACAGTGAGTTGCCTCACAAGGGAAGAGAAAACCGACTAAGAAGTCTCGCTGGTCTTACCAATGACCAGTAAAATCGGTTTTACCCAGGTAAGATTCGGGTCAACATGATCAAACCTTTTATTAAAAGGTTACACCACTTTGACCACTCAACATTTTATGATAACTATATGACTATATTAAATTTTGAAAGGAAGATGGGTGAACGAATTAATGATGGTAAATAATAGATGGAAATAATGAGGTGGGGAACAACGCACCCCATGTGTTCTAAATAATACAAGATAATAATTAGGTCGAAGACTTCAAACTTTCTAAGTCGTCTCTAGTATTGACAAAACTTACTCTGCCGACTTACGTATATTTTCGGGTTTCAATAGCGTTAGATTGCTTAGTGTTGGAAATTATGATAAATAATTTAGTGATTAAAGTAAATGAATGAGAGATCATAAGCTTTAATTGTGCGCTGGAATTTGTGTTGGAACTTTAAAGTGTGAAAAATTGTGTTTGTCCCACATTGGTGGAGAGATAAATCATGTTTTGACACAAGATTTATATCTATAATTCTCCACACAAATTTATTCTTATGTAACAAGTCACACCCAGTGTCAGCCAGAAGGGTGTGGAGCACCCAACATGCGCCCGGGACGAGGGCGATGGGGGCGCATCGCCGCGAGCCGCTTGGAGCCGCCTTTACCATTTTCTAGATGTGACTCGAGCCAGTGGTCTGGTGACTGTTTACATTCCTACTGGTCAAATGTATTAAGTTCTCAGAATTCAATTGAGACTTAATTTTTTATTGAATTCTGTATTCAATTGAGACTTGTGGTATTCTAAACAGCAGATACAAAGCCTGGTGCGTTGTTCAGAAAAGAGACAGACCAAAAAATCGCATGGTTGATTCTACACACACACCCAAATTTCCTAACTTTGAATCTATGCACATTCTTGTTTCAGGTACTCTTTCAGGTGCTAGTCTAGTCCCGGCAGTACAATCTGCTTAGGCTGTTGTACCCTGGGAAACAGACGGGTTTACCCGTGACCCGAAATCTGTTTTAAGGTAAGCGTAATCTTCACGTGCCTCAGTCACCATCGTTTTTCATTTTTTTTGTTTCGTTGTAATATTTTTCCAGTTTAGTTGTCTTATGTATTTCGTTCTGTTTATTTCAATTTTTGTATTCAGATTTTCATGAATAACATTATTATTTTTGTTTCTGTTGTGAACGGATTCCTTACAAGCTTAAAACAGATTTTGAAACTCGTTCACTGTTTTGGTTTTTTAAATTTTTATAAAGTGTTTTTGTTGATTATTGCAAAACTTTTGTAGTTTGCATTGGTTTTCTGTAAACCAATTTGTTTCTACCATAAACTGGTTTTTTTTACTCTTGTTTCAGAAATGGCTACTGCTCAATCAAACACATCAACCACTGTTGGATCCACATCCACTACCATGGGACCATTAGTTGGTATCCAAGCGGCTCAAGCGGTTGCTAACCATGCTGAGAAACCCGAGAAGTTTACTTGTTTAAATTTTAAGATATGGCAACAGAAGATGTTGTTCTATCTGACGACTCTAAACCTTGCGAGGTTTCTGACTGAGTCTCCTCATGTTCTCGCAGAAGGGACATCTGATGTTCAATCTGTGAGTGCTGTTGATGCATGGAAACATTCTGAGTACCTATGTCGCAACCATGTGTTGAACGGTTTGTTGGATGCATTGTATAACGTGTATCTCAAAGTTCCAGCTGCCAAAGAATTATGGGAGTCGTTGGAACGCAAATACAAGACCGAGGATGCGGGTACTAAAAAGTATGTTGTGGCTAGATTTTTGGACTATAAAATGATTGATTCAAAGATTGTTATGAGTCAAGTTCAAGAATTGCAGATTATACTTAGTGACATTTAGTCTGAAGGAATGAATCTTAGTGAAACATTCCAAGTGGCAGCAATTGTTTAAAAGTTGCCTCCAAGTTGGGTGGACTTCAAGAATTACCTTAAGCATAAGCGAAATGAAATAACCATTGAAGACCTTGTGGTTCGTCTTTGTATTGAAGAAGACAACAGGCTGTCACACAAAGGAAGTCAGGTTGAAGCGTTTGCAAAAGCAAACCTTGTGGAACATGGTCAATCCTCAAGGGGTTATAAGGGTAACAAAGGCCACAAGTTTAATGGCAAAGGGAAAAACGAAGGTGTTGACCTTGGGCCAAAGAAAGGTGGTGTGAAGAAGAAGGTTGGTCCCTTTAAAGAGAAATGTTACAACTGCGGACAAACTGGTCATCGTGCTGACCAATGCAAAGAGCCTAAACGTAACACGGCTCTTATGGTTGATGATGATATGCCTTTAGTGGCCATGATTTCTGACATCTCTGCTATGATGGAGGAGGTAAATTTGGTGGCTAATGAGCCAAAAGGGTGGTGGGTTGACACTGGGGCAACCCGCCATATGTGCCCAGACAAGACCCTCTTTAATATGTTTAAAGAGGTGGTGGGAGAAGAGAAGTTGCACATGGGAAATGCTGCTACAGCTGATATCAAGGGAGAATGTGATGCGATCTTAAAGTGGACTTCTGGGAAAGAGCTCACTTTGAAGAATGTGCTCTATGTTCCTGATTTGCGCAAGAGTCTTGTGTCGGGTTGGATGCTTAACAAGTTTGGCTTTGGTTTGGTTTTTGAAAGTGATACTTTTGTTTTAAGTAAGCGTGGTATGTTTGTTGGAAAGGGTTATGCCCAAAATGGCATGTTTAAACTTAATGTAATTTCTATTAAGAAAAAAACATGAACAAAAGTGCTAGTACTTCTGCTTACTTGGTTGAGTCTCCTAATGTTTGGCATGGACATCTTGGTCATGTAAATTTTAAATCGATGCGTCGTTTAATTAAATTAGATTACATACCAACTTTTTCCATTGACTCTAAAACAAAATGTAAAACATGTGTTGAAGCCAAACAAACAAGATCATCCTTCAAATCGGTTGAAAGAATAACTGAACCCCTTGATTTGATACACACTGATGTGTGTGATTTAAAATCAATTCCTACCAGAGGTGGTAATAAATATTTTATTACTTTTATCGATGACAATATAAGGTATTGTTATGTATACTTACTTAAGAGTAAGGATGAAGCAATTGACAAGTTTATCCTTTATAAAGCTGAAGTTGAGAATCAACTAAACAAGAAAATAAAACGTGTTCGAAGTGATAGAGGAGGTGAATATGTATCACCATTTAGGGAAGTGTGTGCAAAAAGTGGCATAATACACGAGTGTACCCCACCTTATACACCCCAATCAAATGGCATTGCGGAGCGAAAGAATTACACTAAAAGAAATGATGAATGCCTGTTGATAAGTTCTAGGATGAACCAGGACATGTGGGGGGAAGGCCATTTTGTCAGCCAATTTTTTGTTAAACAAAATACCTTTCAAGAACAAGATGTAACACCTCATGAGTTGTGGTGGGGACATAAGTCATCCTATAAATACTTGAAAGTGTGGGGGTGCCTGGCCAAGGTGATAGTTGCACCCCCTAAGGCTCTTAAAATAGGGCCCAAAACTGTTGATTGCATTTTCATTGGATATGCCAAAAATGGTAGTTCACATCGGTTTCTTGTACATGAATCCAAGAATCCTGATGTGCACAAGGACTCTATCATAGAGACAAGGCCAGGAAATGTGACTTACTTTGAAGAAGAGTTTCCAATGTTGCAACAAACTATTGCGAGTTCTTCAAATCATGCAAGTTCGTTAACAATGGTTGATGAGATTGTTCGAGAGGAAACTCACAAACAATCAGAGGCTGAAGAAGGTGAGCGAAGAAGAAGTAAAAGGAAAAGGACTGAGAAATCCTTTAGGCCTGACTTTCTTATATACATGGTTGAAAGTGAGCCTCAAACCTATCGAGAAGCAGTCACCTCTTCAGATGGACCTCAATGGAAAGAAGCCATCAAGAGTGAAATTGATTCTATATTACAGAATCATACATGGGAGCTAGTAGATCTTCCACAAGGGTGCAAGCCACTTCGATATCGATGGATATTTAAGAAAATAGATGAAAGCTGATGGCTTTGTCGATAAGTATAAGGCAAGGCTTGTGATCAAAGGGTTTAGACCGAAGGAAGGTCTTGACTATTTTGACACATACTCGCCTGTAACTAGAATAACCTCTATTAGATTGGGGCTTGCAATTACAGCTTTGAGAAATTTGGAAATACATCAAATGGATGTAAAAACTGCATTTCTCAATGGGGAATTAGATGAAGAGATTTACATGGAGCAACCAGAGGGTTTCTCTGCTCCTGGCTAAGAGGACAAAGTGTGTAAACTCGACAAGTCATTATATGGCTTGAAGCAAGCTCCAAAACAATGGCATCAAAAGTTTGACCAAGTTATGCTTAAAAGTGGTTTCAAAATAAATAAATGCGATAAATGTGTCTATGTGAAAGACACTTCTAAAGGATATGTGATCTTATGCCTTTATGTAGATGATATGCTTATCATTGGGAGTGATGATAAGATGATCAAATCTACTAAAGACATGTTGAAAGCGATATTTAACATGAAAGATATGGGTCTAACTGATGTGATTCTTGAAGTAAAGATCATTAGAACCCAAACTGGTTTGGTGCTAAGTCAGTCTCATTATGTTGATAAGATCCTTCAGAAGTTCAATCCAGAGGACACGAGTGTAGCTCAAACTCCAATTGATACCTCTCAACATTTGTCAAAAAGCAGAGGCGAGAGTGTTGCTCAATTGGAATACTCAAAAATCATTGGCAGTCTAATGTATCTCATGTCCTGTACTCGGCTAGACTTAGCATATGTTGTGAGTAGGCTAAGTTGATATACTAGTAATCCTAGTTCAGAGCACTGGAAGGGCATGACAAGATTATTAAGGTATTTGAAATACACGAGAGACTATGGACTGCATTATGGCCAAAATCCAGCCGTTGTGGAAGGATTCAGTGATGCCAATTGGATATCCGATACGAAAGATTCCAGAGCGATAAACGGTTATGTGTTTATCCTTGGAGGAACTGCTATATCTTGGAAGTCGTCCAGACAAACACTTATAGCTAGATCCACGATGGAATCTGAGTTTATCGCGTTAGATAAAGCTGGAGAAGAGGCAGAATGGTTACGTCAATTCTTGGAATTGTTCCAAGTGGTCTATGCCTGTGACAGCTATTTGTATACATTGTGATTGCCAATCAGCTATTGGTAGAGCTCAAAATGCAATGTATAATGGCAGATCAAAGCACATACGACGTCGACATAACACGATATGACAACTACTCTCAACTGGAGTTATCATGATTGACTATGTGAAGTCAAAGGATAACATTGCAGATCCGCTTACGAAAGGCTTAAGCAGAGAGGTAGTACATAAGTCGTCAATGGGAATGGGACTAAAGCCATTGGAGTAAGTTTGTACAACGGAAAACATATCCTAGAAGATTGGAGATCCCATGATCTAGGCTCAATAGGACCACCTAACTGTACGAACTGGAGTCACTGTGTGGGGAGTATCTCAACATACATAGGGAGTTACAAACTTCCTAGTCCGTTCCTAGTTAAATCATTGATATCAAGAAAGGTTAAGCATATGGCTTTTAATGATTTGTAAATCACCTGTGTTAGAGAGAAGTGGGATCGCTTCAAATGGAATTAGGGGCACAATTCCTAGAGCTCTCGCAGAACCAGGATAGTGTTCCATGACCATAACAGACACAACTATGAGGGGTTAGCCAGACCAGGAAGAGTAATGTGTGATGTGTAATAACGGCTACGTAAAAAGGAGTTGGTTCAAGGACATCGCGTCTACTAACTACTAGGAGACTAAGTATATGTCACAAAGGAGGGTTCAAAAGGAAACTTACCTATCCTGCATTACTTAACCGCTGAAATTTTATTGTGACACTTGAGTGTGTGGGATGATCTCCATTCATGTGGGGGATTGTTGGAAATTATGATAAATAATTTAGTGATTAAAGCAAATAAATGAGAGATCATAAGCTTTAACTGTGTGTTGGAACTTGTGTTGGAACTTTAAAGCGTGGGAAGTTGTGTTTGTCCCACATTGGTGGAGAAATAAATCATGTGTTGATTTATATCTATAATTCTCCACACAAATATATTCTTATGTAACAAGTAACACCCAGTGGCAGCCAGGAGGGTGCGAAGCACCCGACATGCGCCCGCGCCCGTGCTCGGGCCCGGGCACAGGCACGGGACCGGGACGAGGGCGATGGGCGCATCGCCGCGAGCCGCTTGGAGCCGCCTTTACTATTTTCTAGATGTGACTCGAGCTAGTGGTCTGGTGACTGTTTACGTTCCTACTAGTCAAATGTAATAAGTTTTCAGAATTCAATTAAGACTTAATTTTTTATTAAATTCTGTATTCAATTGAGACTTATGGTATTCTAAACAGCATATACAAAGCCTGGTGCTTTATTCAGAAAAGAGACAGACCAAAAAATCGCACGGTTGATTCTACACACACCCAAATTTCCTAACTTTGAATCTCTGCACAGTCTTGTTTCAGGTACTCTTTCAGGTGCTAGTCTAGTCTCGGCAGTACAATCTACTTAGGCTGTTGTACCCTGGGAAACAGACGGGTTTACCCGTGACCCAAAATCTGTTTTAAGGGAAGCGTGATCTTCACGTGCCTCAGTCACCTTCGTTTTTCATTTTTATTGTTTCTTTGTAATGTTTTTCCAGTTTAGTTGTCTTATGTATTTTATTCTGTTTATTTCAATTTTTGTATTCAGATTTTCATGAATAACATTATTATTTTTGTTTCTGTTGTGAACGGATTCCTTACAAGCTTAAAACAGATTTTGAAACTCGTTCACTGTTTTGGTTTTTTAAATTTTTATAAAGTGTTTTTGTTGATTATTGCAAAACTTTTGTAGTTTGCATTGGTTTTCTGTAAACCAATTTGTTTCTACCATAAACTGATTTTTTTACTTTTGTTTCAGAAATGACTACTGCTAAATCAAACACATCAACCACTGTTGGATCCACATCCACTACCATGGGAAGAGAAGGAGGGGTATTCATCCACACAAGCGCCATCTTTGTTTGGGTGGGGTGGGGGGTCATCGATATACTTGAGAAGGCAAGAGAGGTGAGTGAGTAGAGTATTGGAAACTGGTGGAGAGCTATCCTTTTTACAAGGCTATGTGTTATGGAAGGGTGAAAGGAGAGTGGAACCCCCGCCAGGCTGCCACATAGGATGAGGGGCACGAAACAACTCCTTTCCGGGGCGTGTGGGGGAATGGTTTCATTTTCTTTTTTTTTAATTATTAATTAATATAGAAACCAAGCATTTAGCTCCACCTCACCTTCTACTTCTAAATATTTTTATCACTCACCCTACCATATTTCATGTACATTATCATAAAAACATGCCTCAATGAAAGGTGAAACCACTCATGCCTATGCCACAGTGAGTTGCCTCACAAGGGAAGAGAAACCGACTAAGAAGTCTCGCTGGTCTTACCAATGTCCAGTAAAATCGGTTTTACCCAGGTAAGATTCGGGTCAACATGATCAAACCTTTTATTAAAAGGTTACACCACTTTGAACACTCAACATTTTATGATAACTATATGACTATATTAAATTTTGAAAGGAAGGTGGGTGAACGAATTAATGATGGTAAATAATAGATGGAAATAATGAGGTGGGGAACAACGCACCCCATGTGTTCTAAATAATACAAGATAATAATTAGGTCGAAGACTTCAAACTTTCTAAGTCGTCTCTAGTATAGACAAAACTTACTCCGCCGACTTACCTATATTTTCGGGTTTCAATAGCATTAGATTGCTTAGTGTTGGAAATTATAATAAATAATTTAGTGAGTAAAGTAAATGAATGAGAGGTCATAAGTTTTAATTGTGCATTGGAACTTGTGTTGTAACTTTAAAGTGTGAAAAGTTGTGTTTGTCCCACATTGGTGGAGAGATAAATCATGTTTTGACACAAGATTTATATCTATAATTCTCCACACAAATTTGTTCTTATGTAACAAGTCACACCCAGTGTCAGCCAGGAGGGTGTGGAGCACCCAACATGCGCCCGGGACGAGGGCGATGGGCGCATCGCCGCGAGCCGCTTGGAGCCGCCTTTACTATTTTCTAGATGTGACTCGAGCCAGTGGTCTGATGACTGTTTACATTCCTACTGGTCAAATGTATTAAGTTCTCAGAATTCAATTGAGACTTAATTTTTTATTCAATTCCGTATTCAATTGAGACTTGTGGTATTCTAAACAGCAGACACAAAGCCTGGTGCGTTGTTCAGAAAAGAGACAGACCAAAAAATCGCATCGTTGATTCTACACACACACCCAAATTTCCTAACTTTGAATCTCTGCCCAGTCTTGTTTCAGGTACTCTTTCAGGTGCTTGTCTAGTCCCGACAGTACAATCTGCTTAGGCTGTTGTATCCTGGGAAACAGACGGGTTTACCCGTGACCCGAAATCTGTTTAAGGGAAGCGTGATCTTCACGTGCCTCATTCACCTTCGTTTTTCAGTTTTGTTGTTTCTTTGTAATGTTTTTCCAGTTTAGTTGTCTTATGTATTTCATTCTGTTTATTTCAATTTTTGTATATATAATGTATTCAGAATTTCATTAATAAAATTGTTATTTTTGTTTCTGTTGTGAACGGATTCCCTACACTTAAAATCGATCAGGGTCAGTTCAACATTTTCAAAGACTTAAAGAAAACTAAAATATTGCGGCCCTTCTAAAAAATAGAAACTCTTTTATATAAACTACTCTTCTTTACCCGAGTTTGAGACAAGCAATAATGAACCAAAAAAATTAATTATAGTTAGTGGACATTTTTTTTTAAAGTTATATCTTCTATGTGTAAAAATATGTTTAGAGAAAATTTGTTTTTCTTGCGTTACTTGATGTAAATTGTGTGATTACATATTCATAATCAATATATTAAAAAAGAAAAAAAAAATCTTTTTCAACTGATAAAATAGCTAATTGGGTTGATACTTAAGAGTGTAAAAATATGTTTAGAGAAAATTTGTTTTTCTTAAGTTACTTGATGTAAATTGTGTGATTACATATTCATAATCAATATATTAAAAAAGAAAAAAAAATCTTTTTCAACGGATAAAATAGCTAATTGGGTTGATACTTATGAGTGTAAAAATATGTTTAGAGAAAATTTGTTTTTCTTGCGTTACTTGATGTAAATTGTGTGATTACATATTCATAATCAATATATTAAAAAAGAAAAAAAATCTTTTTCAACGGATAAAATAGCTAATTGGGTTGATACTTATGAGTGTAAAAATATGTTTAGAGAAAATTTGTTTTTCTTGCGTTACTTGATGTAAATTGTGTGATTACATATTCATAATCAATCTCTCTCAAAAAAAAAAATCTTTTCAATTGATAAAATAGTTAATTGGGTTGATACTTATGAGTGTGAAAATATGTTTAGAGAAAAATTGTTTCTCTTGCGTTAATTAATGTAAATTGTGTGATTAGATATTCATAATCAATCTCTTAAAAAAAAAAAATCTTTTTCAATCGATAAAATAGTTAATTGGGTTGATACTTATGAGTGTGAAAATATGTTTAGAGAAAAATTGTTTCTCTTGCGTTAATTAATGTAAATTGTGTGATTAGATATTCATAATCAATCTCTTAAAAAAATCTTTTTTAATGGATAAAATAGCTAATTGGGTTGATACTTATAAGAATTGGTTTAGTGTTGTACAAAAACGACCGTGCATATGTCCTCTGTTGCTACTTGTTTAAGTATTGCTTTGGGAATCACAAAGACGTAGGATTTATCGGTGGTGATTTCCATATATCAAAGATACTACGAGTCAAGATGTATTCATATGATTTTGATGAAAAAGATAAAAGAAAACTTAAGGATTGAACTCCCGGCCTACATTGATAATTTAAAAGGGATACAAGATTTGCCAAATTGAACATACTATCTAGTTTTGTAAATTGATGGTTAAAAAAACACGTTTTATTTACACCAGTGTACTACTATTAATTGAAGTTAACTGTCGTTTAATTTATGCATTTCATCTACATTGGCCTCAAATTTTCAGTATGTACAATGTTCACTCTTCATCTTCCTTATTATTTTCCAAAACACGATTAGGGAACGTTTCCTAGCTTGAAGCAGCTTCGTTTAATAACCGCCATTACTGCTGGATATGACCGTCGATGATACTCATTTATTTTGTAGTGGAAATGGCTAGTGGAAAACCTTGATTTTATGACTGTAAATTGTAATTGATCTTTGATGCTTCTCTCGTTTTCTTTCTTGCTGAATGTTGGACACCTAGGGTTTATCAAAGAATCCCTGCTAGCAGGGCAGGTCCGGACCATGTGCAGGGCGGGTGATCGTACATGGCCCACTTTCCCGGCACCATATTTTTAGAAGAATTCTTTATATATATATAATATTTTTTAAACAAAATTCCATATAATTGAATAAAACCCGACTAAAAAAATAGTATAAAAACTTATTTAGTTTAGAGCATTAATAATGGATCATTTATTTCCGTGTGAGTGTAGCCTCTATATTTGTGAAAGTGGTTGTAAATTGTTGTGAATATAGAACAGAGAAAAAAAAGAAAAAGTTATTTTTCAACAGTAAATTTGAAGGGGATACTATTCACCTCTATAATTTTTTAAAAGTGGTTGTGAGTGAAGAAGAGAGAAAATGTAATGATAAAAGTATAAAAATTATTATTTAATTAAAAATAAGAGAGAAAATGTAGTGTAATTATAAAGATGGAGCAAGAGCATTCACAATGGATCCTCTATATTATTGTGTGTAACCTCTATATTTTTTAAAGTACTTGTAAATAGTTGTGAGTGGAGGAAAGAGAAAAAAGAGAAAATGTTACTGTTCACCAGTAAATTTGAAGAAGATATTGTTCACCTCTATAATTTTTTAATATTTTTTAAAAGTGGCTGCAAGTGAAAGAGAAAAAAAAGATAATGATAAAAGTATAAAAAATTATTTAATTGAAAAAGAGAGATAAAAGATTGTGTTTTTTTACTGTAATTAGAGATATAGAAAAGAATACTCAATAATGAATGCTTTAAAAGGTTGGATTGTGAATGCTTTTAAACCCTTTTAAAAATAAAATCTAATTTTTATAATTCAGTTGCCTAACTAAACCCATTATTCGTTAAGCCATTAACAAAAGCCCAATTTGATATTTAAACACCTAAGTCCTGTTAAACATTATAAAACTCAATTTCTGACTTTCTGTTTCAATAGTTATATATTTAGAGGTTAGTTTTTCACTTGCAAAGGGCCTCGGATATGTTGTTCGATTTAATTTGAGAAATTCGATGTGATCTGTAATATTATACCCGTTGGCTTGTAATTGTGTATGTTGAGGCTTGTGACAGTGTTGTTTGTTGCTTGTAATATGTTTCTTGTTGTTAGCTTTGGGCTTTGTGTGTAGTGGTTGATTTTCCTTGGTTTGTAAAAAAAATGAGCTAATTAGTTTAAAGCAAATTATTGTTTTCCATTAACTCATTTTTCTTAATGCTTTGGATTTTTCCTTACTACAAACAAATACTAGTTCTTGAAGTATAAAATTAAAAGAACTATTAAACAAAAAGACAGTTTCAAATTCACGAAAAAAGTAATTTGTCCAAAAAGTTTATATTCATAGAATAAATGTACTACAATATTTTTATGTTTAACAAAAAACAATGACATTATCTAATTTTTTGGTAGTATTTAAAAAAGTAATGTGTGACATGGCATTAATAGCGACAAAAACTATGTTATGTGCGTAATGCACCGTTCTTTTGTTTTTACCAGTATCATGTCATCATGACAAGTTAGTTTTTACATAATATTTAGAGTAAATTACAATTTGTTCCTCTATGGTTTATCTTAGATTGCAAATTGACATCCTCCTTTTCAATTATTGCCTAGTGACACCTCGTGCATGCAATTCAACACACTTTGCCCCCCTTCGTTAGTTAGTTGTTGGTTTAACCGCCCAAAAGGTAAGTAAAAGACCCTTATGCTCCTCGATCAAGTAAAAAACGTTTTTGCCCCTCTTCTCTTATATCTCTACATTCTCCCCTTCCAAGCCCTAATTCGCACCTTCTTCTCCAAATCGGTCCACTGTGACTGCCAAATCGAAGCAAACAAGCAATGTCTCTTTTCTCATCGTCTTCCACTAAGACACAAAACTCAATGAATGTCGATGGGTGATGTGATGTAAATTACATATGTTTCCGTGTATAGTTTGTATTATATTTCGAGTCGTTTTATGTCGTTTTATCGTAAGTTTTGTATATTATCGAGTCTTGTGTGTTTCGCAGGGTTTCGAAGGAGAAAAGAGCTAAAACGAGTTAATATGGAAGAAACCGAGCTTCCTGACGAGACATACTTGAAACGGGGAATCAGTGGCACGAAAAACGAGGAAAAGGCCTTGTCGCATCGCGTGACAAGGAAGAAGACGCTCGTCGCGTGATGCGACAAGCCAAAAGTCAATGTCGGTCAATGACCGAGCTCGCGTTGCGCGGTGAATAAAAGAATTCCCGTCGCGTGACACGACTGGGTGAAATTACGTGAAAAATTCTATTAGGGTTTAGGATTTGGCATGTAATGTTATAAAAACGAATTTTGATGGTCAACACGATAACATCAACAACCCTACACGAATTTGAGCTTGGAGAATGAGATTTCGAAGAAAGTGAAGCATAAAGTTGAAGGCTTTAGACGTTCGGATCGAGATTTCCGTGGTTTCCTCGTTTCTTAGTTTATTATCTGTCTTTCATGTTTTCACTTGTTGAGTTAAACCTTGTTCTTGATTTATTAACTATGTTAGGTTAGATTTCTTTATACATTATCTAGGGATAATGATTCACATTTGCTTGACTTTGTTTCTTTCGGTTTTGGACATATTACGTGGTTTTAATTAGTAAAGTTCATAACTTTGGTTTCGGTGTTCTAATGTATATGCATGCTTGACCTTGCTTATATCATCATCATATGTTTTACTTGCGTTTTTGTGGATGTCTTCTATGTATGAATGCTTGTTAGGTTGTGGACTGTGTGTTAGCGGCTAGTTTTTGGTTAATAGTATAAGATGTCTCGTAGAAACTATGATTAGGGTTTGAATAGGATTAAGTGTTCTACCAATCTTCAATAGCCGTGAGGTGAGATGTTGTTGGCTGATTTCAAATGATTAGGTTTCTAGGTTAGATTCTTCGTGAAAAGATCCTCTAGTTCACGGTCTCTGTTTGCTAGCCGAGTTAGATTATAAAATTTAGTTTCTCTAGACTTTCGCGTTGCGAGGTAGAGTGTCTAAGGGTACTTTATTATTACACTAGGATAGCCTATGAGGGAGTCCTATAAACCGACAGTCAAACAGCTCAATAGGTTGCCATATTTGTCTTCACGAGAAGGGTCGAGGGTCCTGTTTGGTCATCCTTTAAGTTATTTTATTAAGATCCTGGTTTCCACATTAGTTCCAAAACTGATAGAAAGAGTCATTCATTTGTAGGCTTCAAATCTAGGTAGTGTGTTTTCTCATCATCTGATCCAGTTCTCAGTTCATGAAAAATAGTAATACCTTTGTTTCCTATTTTGTTGGCCAATTTACAATGCACTAGTTTATGACCCACTAGGCTGTGTTGACTTCCTGAAGTCAAACTGCAGCACATTACAATACTTTGTGACCCATTAGGTTGCATTGACTTCCTGAAGTCAAACTGCTACACATTGCAATAGTTTATGACCCATTAGGCTGTGTTGACTTCCTGAAGTCAAGTTACCTAACAATCCAAATGGTAATAATCCAAACAAATTTCAGAATACAACACAAACATATACCATGGATAATTCATAAATCCAAGTCACTATCAAACCATACAAACATAACAAAAATTGTCTTAAAAACACATCAAATAGTCTGACTTCCTGAAGTTGAAACTTTGATTAAAGTCATACCAACCAAACAAGCATTGAAGAAATTGTACTAAAAACTGTTACAACATTGAAACATGTCTTAAACATCATAAACATCAATCTTGAGTAGGTTGTGTTGCACCATGTGTTGCATTTTGACTAGCTTTAGTTTGTCTACCTCCTCCTTAACCTTTACAGCTACAATTGTTGTGGCCTTTATTCCCTCATTTTGTACATTTTGTGGTTTTCCCTTTCCTATTCATTTTTCCTCCTTCGAAAAATGTTTTTGAACCTTTTCAACACTTCTTTTCTTCTTTTTCTTTGGTCTACCCACCTAGAATCATAACCTACTGACATAACCATAATTTCCAACACCTCAGGCCCTAAATAATCTATTTCGACACTCTCAATAAATTAGATGTTAACATGCAAGTATTTCCTAGTTGGGGTTCTGAGTAAACTCACCTCCATGGTGTAACTTCAAGAAACACCTCTGGTTTCTCGGCTGTAAACGAAAACGTCATTACACGAATTCAAGTTTCAATCGTTGTTGCATTCGTATGTGTAACGTCTCTCTCTCCTTGTAAGCGAGTTGGGGATAAGTTAGGGTTGCAGATGTTGATTGAAGATAAGAAAGGAGGTTTCGGGGTGGGGGGAATATGGGTGATTGGATGATTTTACCCCTCTGGCTGTCACACCCTCAAAAATCCACTTGCAGGGTTTTACCGCGAGGCACGCGACAAACCAGGATCCAAGACACTAGTCATATAGAACGACTCTATATGCAAAATATATGTTTAAACAAATCCAACCATGCAGTTTAATAAATGCGGAAGCATAAATAAATGTAAATAAAGTGTGCGGCAAAACAAACGCCCAAAGCAAAATACTTAAGAAGTCAAATGCAAAGTGTTTAAAAGAAATAGTTTTTCATGCTCGTGTCGTGCTCCTATGCGGAAATGATACCTTAACAACCTGAGAAAACATGCAAAGAAGAACAAGTGTCAACAATTAATGAAGAGTGAGTTCACAGGTTTTAGTTCACAATTTTAATCATAAGTTTTTCCCCACTGGTTCAACCCCGAACCAATGTCTCATAAGTTTCCCTGATCCAACCCGAATCAGATTAGTGTTAAGTAGTTTAGCAGTTCATGTTATATGTTTAGGTAGCTAGCCTAGGTCATGTCAACAAAGTGTTCGATCCGAAGCTGACGTTGCTGCCCCTGTTGTGCCAGGCCTATCACCAACCATGGCTAAAAAGTTAGGTAAATTCTACACTCGTGACCATCAACGTTCGGTCTAACTGGCGCGACCAGTTCGAGTGGGGCTTGTCGGGCCCAGTAGTACTACTAAAAATTCCCTCGCTATAATCCAATACTAACGGCATCGTAAGTTTTAAGGGGACTGACATGTGATATATGCTCCCTTGTGACCATAACCGCATAACATAACTCTAAATAGAAAGGCGTTACTGTACCGTAATATAATCAACCCATATATCACTGTAACGTGTACATGTTTTCTCCCCCCGTGTTTTTGTAAACGTTTAAAGGAATAGGGGCCGTGAACTCACCTTAAATTGCTCGGTTAGACTTTTACGAAAATAGAGTCAAAGTGGTTCAATCACGTCCTATTATGATTACCACTTAATTTATTAGCGTGTTCAAGAAATATACATACATTAATGCAATTAACTTAACACGTTTCAGGCAATTACGTTGACGATTTATATATAGATAGCATACGACACTTTCAAATAATGTCTAACTTGGTAATAACAGGCTCGTTCATTCTCAGGTAGCACACGTAACGCTTAGATACACATAAATGCAAGTTATCATGTTTCAGTTTATACACTCAAAACTGGGCTGTTTTCGGGAATTTTTATAAAATAGTTCCTATGTTCCAAAAATTCCAATAACTTTGATGAAGGTGAAGATTAGTCTGTAGAATTTAGTTTAAAATTTTCAAGTCCTAAATATTTACCAATTATTTATAAAAATTCATTTACTAGGCTGCAGTCAGATTCGTCGCTTTCTGACTGCAGTCCACGAGAAAAACAATTTAAAAATAATCGTTCATCCGATTAACGAAATTCCAGTGGGAGATTTTCGGAAACTCCCGTCTCCAGTTACTGTACAAATTTCGTGACCTAACCCCATACAGACTATGAGATACGACTCGATAAACAACCTGCAAATTCTGCAGAAATTAGGCAGCTTCAGCTGCTGCACTAAATAATCATTTAAAAATAGAAAACAACCTCAAAAAATACGAATCTTGCCCTATTTGAAGAGTTTTTCAAAAATACACGTTTTAGGCTTCAGAAATTCCACTTTTCAATAATTAACGATCAGTTTACAGCCAATCGAAGTTGGCTGTAAATGTATATCAGCTTTCTGTTTTCAGTTTTTATCGTACCAAAACAAGTTTAAACGATCATGGCACTTTGTTACATCGATTTTTAGCAGGTTATCATGTCCTATATCATCTAATATATCAATATTTACACAAACCCTAAGCAAACAACACCCTAGTATCTTCACAAACACAGCCATCATTCTCATATGCACGCATATCATTCTAATACATGAAGTGAACATTATAACAACAAGATTATCATAAAACATCAAAGAAACGCAGCCATGTATACAATGATTTGAACACAAAACAACCACTAAAATGAGACTAACCTTGCAAGGATGATTTGTTAAACTAGAGAGGAGTTGCGAGAGAGAAAGAGAGTAGCGAGAGGGAGAGAGATCGCGAGAGGGGGGGGGGTGCTGGTTCTCTTCTGCCGTCGCACACAGAAATCAAGAAGTAGGGTTTGGTTTATGCATGCACAACTTACGTATATATCAAAACAGATGGGGTGTTTGGGCGCTTGGGCTTAATGGGCTGCAAGGGAATAAGAAAGTGAGTTGGGCTGCATTGTATCGCAAGGGAGGGAAGAGAGGTGGGTTGGGCTGCTTTGTTTCGCACAAGGGGAAGGGGTGGCAGTTTGGGTTAACTTGGGCCGCCAAGGGGAGTGGGTGGTAGGTTGGATTCGGTGTTCGGTTTCTAGATATAATTATAATTTATAGCCGGCTAATTATACGCGACATGTGCTAATTATATTTTATATAATAAAATATAACATATAATACACGGAACCGAAACGAAATTATACCTGATTTTCTGGGATGTCACATTATACCTAACTTGAAGGAATTTTCATCCCGAAAATTGAGCGTGCAAGAGTTTTGAAAGTTGTTTGAGTGAGGAAAGATTTTAGAGTTGTCACACTCTCCCCTAGTTAAAGGAATTTCGCCTCGAAAATCAGTTGCGTTGCTTGGATTTTGTGATTCGGTTGCAAAAAGGTGAGGATATTTGTCTTTCATTTGGTCCTCTCTTTCCCAAGTGTAACCCGGTCCATGCTTAGAGTTCCAACGAACCTTGACAATTGGTATTTTACTATGTCTCTGTGTTTTGACCTCTCGGTCCATAATTTCGATTTGTTCTTCAATGAACCGCAGTTGTTCGTCCCCATGGATCTCATCCAGTGGAACGGCTAACATTTCATCTGACAGGCACTTCTTCAGATTTGAGACATGAAAAACGTTGTGAACTCCACTGAGCTCATCAGGAAGGTTCAACTCATAAGCTATTTGGCCGATTTTCTTTGTGATTTCAAACGGACCAACATATCGCGGGTTTAGTTTACCTCTTTTGCCAAAACGAATCACGCCCTTCCAAGGTGATACATTCAGTAGGACCCGATCGCCTACTTGAAATGCTAACGGTTTGCGTCGCTGGTCGGCGTAGCTCTTTTGTCGATCCCGAGCTGCCGCCATACGGTTTCAAATTTGTACTATCTTTTCAGTTGCTTTCAGAACCAACTCTGGACCAGTGATTTGACTATCACCAACTTTCGCCCAACAAACGGGCAAGCGACACTTTCGTCCATACAGCGCCTCGAATGGTGCTGCTTGGATGCTCGTGTGATAACTGTTGTTATAGGAAAACTCCACCAAAGGTAGATGCTTCTCCCAACCCTTACCAAAGTCGATTACACACGCTCTAAGCATGTCTTCGAGAGTCTGAATGGTACGTTCACTTTGACCATCAGTCTGAGGATGGTATGTTGTGCTCAAGTCAACGCGTGATCCCAAGGATTTCTGTGCTGATTGCCACAGATGAGAAGTAAAGCGTGAATCACGGTCGGATATGACGGATATTGGCACTCCATGTCGGGCTACTATTTCCTTCATGTACAGCGCTGCAAGGGTGTCGAACTTGTCGGTTTCTTTGATTGCTAAGAAGTGAGCCGATTTGGTTAGTCGGTCGATAATCACCCAAATTGTATCTTTTCCACTGGGTGTCTTAGGTAGACCTGTAATAAAGTCCATGGCGATTTGTTCCCATTTCCAAACGGGAATCTCAGGCTGTTGTAATAGCCCCGAGGGTTTTTGGTATTCTACCTTGACCTTGGCACAGATTAGGCATTTGCTTACGTAGGTGGCTATTTCAGCCTTCATGTTCGGCCATCAGTAAGTTGTTTTGAGATCTTGGTACATCTTATCCGATCCTGGATGAACAGAGTACCTTGATTTGTGAGCTTCGTCCATTATGAGTTTCCTCAAGTTTCCGTAGAGGGGCACCCATATCCGACTAAGAAAGTAAGGAGTTCCATCCGGTTTGGTTTCCCAATCACGTTCCATCTTGCGTAATTTCTCAGCTTCCAGATTTTCGGGTTTGACTGCCTCCAACTGAGCGTTGCGAATTTGTTCGGGTAGGTTAGAGTGTATCGTAAGTTGTAAGGACCGAACTCGTCGAGGCTTCTCATGCTCTTTCCTACTGAGAGCGTCGGCTACTACATTAGCCTTGCCTGGATGGTACTGGATGGCACATTCGTAGTCGTTCAAAAGTTCGAGCCAACGACGCTGTCGCATGTTTAACTCTTTTTGATCGAAAATGTGTTGAAGGCTTTTGTGGTCGGTGTAGATGGTACACTTGGTTCCATAGAGATAGTGCCTCTAGAATTTTAAAGCGAACACCACGGCTCCTAACTCTAAGTCGTGCATTGTGTAGTTCTTCTCATGCACTTTCAATTGCCGAGATGCATAAGCAATGACCTTATCGCGTTGCATGAGTACACATCCAAGTCCCTGAATGGAAGCGTCGCGGTACACTACAAAGTCTTCGGTCCCCTCAGGTAGGGACAAGATAGGCGCACTACAAAGCTTCTGCTTCAGCACCTGGAATGCTTCCTCCTGTTTGTCGCCCCAGATATACTTGGTTCCTTTCTGGGTTAGAGATGTAAGAGGTTTAGTGATTTTGAAAAACTCTCAATAAAGCGTCGATAGTAGCCTGCCAAACAAAGAAACTGTCTTACTTCTGTTGGAGTTTTCGGCGCCTCCCAACTTTTGATGGCTTCAATCTTTGCCGGGTCAACGTGGATACCTTTTTCGTTCACTATATGTCCAAGGAATTGGACTTCTCGAATCCAGAAGTCGCACTTTGAAAACTTGGCATAGAGTTGTTCCTGTCGCAGAAGTTCCAACATTAAACGCAGATGCTGTTCATGTTCCTCCTTAGTCTTATAGTACATCAATATGTCATCAATGAACACGATTATGAATAGATAAGGCTTACAAACACGGTTCATGAGGTCCATGAATACTGCAGGTGCGTTTGTTAGTCCGAATGGCATAACAAAAAATTCATAGTGGCCATAACGAGTGCGAAATGCGGTCTTGGAGATGTCTTCCTCTCGTACACGCAACTGATGATATCCCGACCTTAGATCGATTTTGGAATAGTAACTTGACCCTTGGAGCTGGTCAAACAGGTCATCGATTCGGGGTAAGGGGTATCGGTTTTTTATAGTAACTTTGTTGAGCTCTCTGTAATCCATACACATACGGAAAGTTCCATCCTTCTTCTTGACAAAAAGGACCGGAGCTCCCAGTGGTGATGAGCTCGGATGGATAAAGCCTTTATCTAAGAGCTCCTGAAGTTGAGTAGAAAGTTCTTGAAGTTCAGATGGAGCTAATCGGTACGGAGCCTTGGCGATTGGTATAGCATGTTTTGCTAGCTGAATTTCGAATTCGACATGCCTATGTGGGGGTAAACCAGGAAAGTCTTCACGGAAGACGTCGGGAAATTCACGTACGATAGGAAAATCTTCAAATTTCCTCTCGTCGCTTGGTTGTTCGGTGACATTGACTAAGATTGCGTACGAGTTTTTCTGTCGTAGGTACTTTTGAGCTTTCATGAAGGAAATGATGTTGGTTACTACACCACCCTTCCCGCCATGAATGGTTAGGATCTCGCCGTTTGAAGAGGTATGCGAATAGCCTTTTCGCGACATAAGATTTCCGCTCTATTTTCAGATAACCAATCCATGCCAACTACAACGTCAAAGCTACCAAGTGTGGTTGGCATGAGATCGATGGTGAATAGATGGCCAGCCAGTTGTAGCTGACATCCGTAGGCGATGTGGGTTATATCTACCGATTTTCCATTGGCTAACTCTACCAGGTATTTAACCTCTAATTCAACAGGGTTAATGTCCAATAGTTTTCTAAACGACTCGGAAATAAAACTCCTATCCGCACCGCTATCGAATAAAATGTGAGTAAAACTGTTGTTTAAACGAAATTTACCAGTAACCACTTTAGAATCATTACGAGCCTCACCTTTTCCCAATGTGAATGCACGACCCTTAGCTCCACCACTTCCACCAGCATTATTGTTATTATTGTTCTGATTTTGGTTCTGATTCCACCACTGTTTCCCTTGTTCAGCTATGGGCAATATTTTTTAAATGATCAGTGCCACCACACTGATAACATGTCCTGGTGACTCCAGGTGGCTGCTGGGTCTGATTAGTGTTTTGCTTCGAGTTAAGGTTTACCCTGCAGTCCTTAGCAGTGTGGCCTCCCCTACCACATCGCTGACAACCACCGCACTGCCCGAAATGATGACGGTTACATTTGTTGCACAGAGGTTTCTTTCCAGCATACCCACTCTGAACCTGACTGTTGGTGTTGTTACTAGACTGCTGGTTGTGGCTGTTGAAGTTGCGGTTACTGTTGTTGAAACGTTTCTGAGAACCCTGCTGCGCTTGCCCAGTTTATGATTGTTTCGAGGATCCATCCTCCCACTTGCATTTGTTTTCTGGGGCGTTCCCAGCTGCACCCCTCTTCGGCAGTTTACCCTCTTCTACTGCAGTGTCTGTCAATTTGTGTGCCAGTCGCACGGCCTGCTGAACTGTAACAGGATTGCTTGACTCAACCATGCCTTTAATCTCCGGAGCCAATCCCTTGATGTAAAGCTCTATCTGTTTGTACACTGGCCTAGCCATATCGGGACATAAAGAGACCAGGTCATAGTGCTTCGTGGTGTAGGCTTCAATTTCCGACCCTTCCATCTTCATTACCCAAAGGTCTTGCTCCATTTGGTGGATGCGATCACGGGGCAGTATTGTTCCTTGATAAGATTCTTGAACTCGTCCCAACGCATTGCGTTGGCCATATCGAGTCAAAGTACCTGGACCCGCGCATTCCACCAGGTGAGAGCCGCATCTTCTAGAGTCGAAGCCGCGAATTTGACTCTGTTCTCAGGTAAGCAGTTACACATTGCAAAGACAAATTCTGATTTTTCGAGCCATCTGACTAGCCCGATTGGCCCTTCCTCGCCAGTGAATTTGGTGGGCTTAGCATCGATGAACAACTTGTACGGGATAGGGCCCATACCTACATCCACAAGTTTGGAAGTAAGAGATTTAGAAGAAGGTGATTTAAAGGACGGTTGAATACGCTAGCATACGTGGAGTGAAATGAATGTAGAATTGAATGAGGGCTACCTCCCAGATTTTGATTATTGTTTGGATTCGGATTTTGGGCTGCCAATGCCGCAGTAACCTGCTCCTGGATGAGCGCAGCCAGTTCTGCATGTGTCATTGTGTTGTTGCCGCGACCACCACCACGAGCGCCACCACCATGAGCAGACATTCTGTTTTCGACCACAGACATACGAATACATGAGAAAATATATCACATATTTCATCATAGAATTCTAAGAAGAATGCAATAAGAATTGGTACAACCCATCACATATAACATTCAAACCAAACATTTGATTAAAAATATATTGCAATTTACCACAATGTATTAAACCAAATATTATATATATAAATCCAAATGTCAAAGGAAATTCCCAAACGATTACAAAGTTCAAACAAGGAAATAAAGAAATGTCATGATAAACGAGAAATAAATCTAATCCTCAACGTCTTCGTCCCCCATATCCTCGTCTTCATTAGTTGCTGCCTCCTTAGGCTCCTCAGGGATCTCCTCTGGTGCTTCTTCCTCCGGCTCATTTGCCAACCCAATCTCAATGATCATGTCCTCGGCTAAACTCATGCTCTCTGTGAGGTTCACGACCTGTTCGGCCATCACACCGTTAATCTCTCTAAGGTTACTTGTTTTAGCGGCTTCAGTTTGTTGGGTTGCCCTGACCTGTACGAGCTCCTGTTTCACCAGTTCCAGTTCCTGTTTCAATGAGCTATTGCTCGCGATGAGGTCTGTTATAGCCCCAGCCGCCTCACGCATGTACTTAAATTCACGCTCCGTGGCGGCCACGAATCCAGCAAAGGCCTCCTCTATAGGATAGCCGAGAGGGGGCAAGGTACCATAGACCTCCATGTCAACATCATAGGAATCATCCAAAACTACAGGTGGAACATTCTCATCCACTATGTAGTTCCGAATGTGATATGGATACCAGCTCCAGTCGCCATTCCCCGAACTGGGTCTGATGATGAAGGGCTCGAATTGCGTGAGACGACGAGTGCGAGCGGCCCTGAGTCTTCCCGAGAAGATGGGAGACATAGGTGAAGGCGGGGCATCGCCTTGTTCCTCACTAGAGTTAGATGAGTCGTGCGAGTTAGACATGCCTTTCAAAGTGAAAGATTAAGAAATAGAACATACCAAACACAGTAATTAATAGAAAGCATGAATTTAAGCATTCGCGTTAGTTTCATACTAGTGTCAAGTTTGTGGCTATAGTGTAGGTTTACTAGTGTATGCAAACCTAATTCTCTATAACCAGTGGCTCTGATACCAATCTGTCACACCCTCAAAAATCCACTTGCGAGGTTTTACCGCGAGGTGCGTGACAAACCAGGATCCAAGCGCTAGTCATATAGAACGACTCTATATGCAAAAATATATGTTTAAACAAATCCAACCATGCAGTTTAATAAATGCGGAAGCGTAAATAAATATAAATAAAGTGTGCGCCAAAACAAACGCCCAAACCAAAATACTTAAGAAGTCAAATGCAAAGCATTTAAAAGAAATAGTTTTTCATGCTTGTGTCGTGCTCCTATGCGGAAATGATACCTTAACAACCTGAGAAAACATGCAAAGAAGAACAAGTGTCAACAATTAATGAAGAGTGAGTTCACAGGTTTTAGTTCACAATTTTAATCATAAGTTTTTCCCCACTGGTTCAACCCCGAACCAATGTCTCATAAGTTTCCCTGATCCAACCCGAATCAGATTAATGTTAAGTAGTTTAGCAGTTCATGTTATATGTTTAGGTAGCTACCCTAGATCATGTCAAGCTGACGTTGCTGGCCCTGTTGTGCCAGGCCTATCACAAACCATGGCTAAAAAGTTAGGCAAATTCTACACTCGTGACCATCAACGTTCGGTCTAACTGGCGCGACCAGTTCGAGTGGGGCTTGTCGGGCCCAGTAGTACTACTAAAAATTCCCTCGCTATAATCCAATACTAACGGCATCGTAAGTTTAAGGGGACTGACATGTGATATATGCTCCCTTGTGATTATAACCGCATAACATAACTCTAAATAGAAAGGCGTTACTGTACCGTAATATAATCAACCCATATATCACTGTAACGTGTACATGTTTTCTCCCCTTGTGTTTTTGTAAACGTTTAAAGGAATATGGGCCGTGAACTCACCTTAAATTGCTCGGTTAGACTTTTACGAAAATAGAGTCAAAGTGGTTCAATCACGTCCTATTATGATTACCACTTAATTCATTAGCGTGTTCAAAAAATATACATACATTAATGCAATTAACTTAACACGTTTCAGGCAATTAAGTTGACGATTTATATATAGATAGCATACGACACTTTCAAATAATGTCTAACTTGGTAATAACAGGCTCGTTCATTCTCAGGTAGCACATGTAACGCTTAGATACACATAAATGCAAGTTATCATGTTTCAGTTTGTACACTCAAAACTGGGCTGTCTTCGGGAATTTTTATAAAATAGTTCCTATGTTGCAAAAATTCCAATACTTTTACAGAAGGCGTCGATTAGACTGTAAAATTTAGTGTAAAATTTTCAAGTCCTAAATCTTTACCAATTATTTATAAAAAGTCATTTACTAGGCTGCAGACAGATTTGTCGCTTTCTGACTGTAGTCAACGAGAAAAATTATTTAAAAATCATCATTCATCCGATTAGCGAAATTCTAGTGGGAGATTTTCGGAAACTCCGTCTCCAGTTACTGTACAAATTTCGTGACCTAACCCCATACAGACTAAGAGATACGACTCGATAAACAACCTGCAAATTCTGCAGAAATTACGCAGCTTCAGCTGCTGCACTAAATAATCATTTAAAATTGGCAAACGACCTCAGAAAAATACGAATCTGGTGCCATTTGAAGCGTTTTTCAAAAATACACGTTTTGGGCTTCAGAAATTCCACTTTTCGGTAATTAACGATCAATTTACACCCAATCGAAGTTGGCTGTAAATGTATATCAGCTTTCTGTTTTCAGTTTTTATCGTACCAAAACAAGTTTAAACGATCATGGCGCTTTGTTACATCGATTTTTAGCAGGTTATCATGTCCTATATCATCTAATATATCAATATTTACACAAACCCTAAGCAAACAACACCCTAGTATCTTCACAAACACAGCCATCATTCTCATATGCACGCATATCATTCTAATACATGAAGTGAACATTATAACAACAATATTATCATAAAACATCAAAGAAACGCAGCCATGTATACAAAGATTTGAACACAAAACAACCACTAAAATGAGACTAACCTTGCAAGGATGATTTGTTAAACTAGAGAGGAGTTGCGAGAGAGAAAGAGAGTAGCGAGAGGGAGAGAGATCGCGAGAGGGGGGTGCTAGTTCTCTTCTGCTGTCGCACACAGATATCAAGAAGTAGGGTTTGGTTTATGCATGCACAACTTACGTATATATCAAAACAGATGGGGTGTTTGGGCGGCTTGGGCTTAATGGGCTGCAAGGGAAAAAGAAAGTGAGTTGGGCTGCATTGTGTCGCAAGGGAGGGAAGAGAGGTGGGTTGGGCTGCTTTGTTTCGCACAAGGGGAAGGGGTGGCGGTTTGGGTTAACTTGGGCCGCCAAGGGGAGTGGGTGGCGGGTTGGGTTCGGTGTTCGGTTTCTAGATACAATTATAATTTATAGCCCGCTAATTATACGCGACGTGTGCTAATTATATTTTATATAATAAAATATAACATACAATACACGGAACCGAAACGAAATTATACCTGATTTTCTGGGATGTCACACTGGCAGACAGTCAAACCAACGTCTGACTAACAAATGGGGGCAAAGCAGGAAGAATGGAGCTAGACGGGGCGTCATTAGGTAAGAATTGGAAAGGAGGGTGTCCATATGCAATCTGAGACAAACCACAGGGTGGCAAATTGTAATTTACTCTAGTATTTATTTTTAATTACGAACTTTAGGAATGCATATGTTTATAAACTCATACATACATTTTTAGTTATCTCCGCTTATTTACTCCAACATTTCATAATTCAATTATTAATATTAATAATTAAGTGCATTTTTAATACAATGAAAACAAATATAATAAAGGTTACCAAAAAGCATAAAGGTCTTCATTTAAGAAGAAAAGAAGGTAAATTGAAGAGGAGACCACGTTCATCTTTGTCCCACTTTCACTAGTCTAGGATGAATCATGAACGTTTAAAACCAGTTCAAGAAGATGCCACAAGTGTGGATGACATGGAAACATTTGTCTGCCACTGTTCATGCTCAGCTACAAGTTTACAAGTGATCAATTGCAAATGGCATTATAGTCTTAACGAATGCTCATAAATGGTGTAGTTGACTTGTAAGTTGTACAATGAGTTGCTACGGCTACAATGCCAATAAATACGCCAGTTAAACTTGCCATTGTTCATAAACAATATAATATAATACCTTCCACGAATCAAATTTGTAATTTAAATAACCTTAACTTTCACCAATTGCCCGATAGCATTTCTAACTTTCGATTTGTACCACACAACTCTTAACTTTCAGTTGTTCAACTTATTTTCCCTTGGCACGCCCAAGCTAACTGAATCTTAACCCAATTAGCTAACGTCAGATACCACATCACTAAACAAGTGCCGCATCAAGTGCCAAGACATCAAAATGGTAAATTGGATTTAAATAATCCAATATGGCTGTTTTTGTGCAATAATAATCCCAACTGAGTTTATTCCCGCCAGTGGTCCAACCTTTTTCATTATATTTGTACAATGGTCCGCCGTTAAAAATAAGTTAATAGAGCTAAGTTTTTATTGCTAAAATCTTGCTAGTTTCTGTATATGTTGTTAGTGTGTACAGTCTCGATAGTATTAGTTTATACAAGATACACAAATGTTAGTTTATACACATGTGTACGGTCTCACTAACTATCAATTTATACAAGATACACAACTGTTAATTTATACACATATGTACTTGAATAATACACATGTGTATAAATATGGTTTATACCGACATGTGGGAACAAGATGTAATTATACACAAGTGTATAAGTCTTGTACATACTGACCTGTATACACATATATAAAAAAATAATTTAATTAGGTTTAATATTTAATTTTAAAAAGAATATAAAAGTTTATTTAAAAATAAACATTAGCCCTTTAATCTCTTATAATTAAAATAATAGAGAAATAAATAAAAGAGAGAGAGAGAGTTAAAAGATGAGAAAATTAAGGATTTTAATTAAAATACTTAATCTTACCCTTTTAATCTAAAAATGATCAAAGGCCAAGATTACTTCACTCAGTTCACTCTCAAAAAGTTGTTCACAAATGATCCTAATTCTATATATATACATAAATACATATATATATATATATATATATATATATATAGGGTAGGGTTCTAGAGTGAACACTAGGTTAAGAGTGAACTATGTGAACTAATCCGATCCATTGGATTATATCATCTAGAGATTTTTAAACAATGGCAAGATTGTAATTATAATGTTGTAACTTCCCTTTAAATTAATTGTCAGAAGGGTATTTGCGTCTTTTGTAAATTGCAATTATTAAACAATATAATAAAATTCCTAAAATCTTGCTAGTTTCCGTATATACAAGATACACAGTTGTTAGTGTATACACATGTGTACAGCCTCGATAGTATCAGTTTATACAAGATACACAAATGTTAGTTTATACACATGTGTACAGTCTCGCTAACTATCAATTTATACAAGATATACCGATATTATTTTATACACATGTGTACAATCTCGCTAACTATCAGTTTATACAAGATACACAGTTGTTAGTTTATACATATGTGTACAGACTTTTGATACATCTGTGTATTTTGTAGTCCACGACCTAGTTCCGTTAGGAGTTTCATATACGGTTTGAATCTGGGAGGGACAGTTGGTTTCCAGTTGCTAGTTCCGTTAGGAGTTTTTATTAGCAACTGATTCTACACGAGTTTAAAATAATGGAGAAGTAATTAAAAATGAGAGAGAGAGAGAGAGAGAGAGGGTGAGAGAATTAATAGATGAGAAAATTAAGGGATTTTAATTAAGAGGGAGAAAGAGAGAGCTAATGTCAATCTTACCCTTTTAATCTAAAAAATAATCAATGGTCAAGATTAGTTCACTCAATTCATTTTTAAGAAGTTGTTCACAAATGAACCTACTCCTATATATATATATATATATATATATATATATATATATATATATATATATATATATACATATATAAAGACGCTTGGTTGTTTAGCTTAATCATTCTAATGCAGTTATCTATCAGTCTGATATATAAATAAATTAAGTTATCAAAATCTATTTCTTGTAAATGTTGGTGTAGTTCTAGAGCCCCCTCAAAAGAAATATCGATGGCTCTGATACAATTTAGGGTGGTAGTAGCCGAAATATTTTGTCGCTTCAAAATCGTTGCTTCGTGTAAACAATTATCAATAAAGTTTAAAAACATATCAAAATTACCTATAGTTATTATTTTGATTATCCACATATTATATTTTTAAATCAGTAGTCATTGCATATTAAATTGGCTTAAAATTTTTTATAACAGAGTTATAGGTTAATTTTATATTATCATTTATAGTGAGCATAAATTATGATTAAGTTTTAATTTATTTATTAAATATTTCCTTACAAAACTAAGAGCAACAACTATTTAGAAATATTTCAGAATTAAAAAGAAAGAGGGTCCAACATGCTTCTGTACCTTTTTCCAGTTTTGACCAAGATACTGTCGGGTTATACCAAGAGTCTTTTTACTAGGCTCTTCCAGGCCAAACCTAAGATATCTTAGGTAACTCCTCTTTGGCTCCTTCAGCAATATTCAGCACAACCTGGTTTCGTTTCCTACCTCCGGTGTCAGAAAAAAGAAACGGTCTAAAATTGGAGAATTTTTCTTTTTAAGGGAGAAATATCTCTAAATCAGTATTGTACTCTCAGAATTTATAAGGAAATCAAAGACTCTTTATTCTATGCCGGTTATTTTACAAAAGGGAAATATGTTACAAAGATAAAAACATTTTAAAAAAACAAATGACTTTAATACATGAAAGAAGACTTGTTAAATAAAAACTTGAGTGAAGACAGATGTCCTCCTTTTTCCCTCCTTTCCTTCTTTTATAGGCATTTCTTTAGGATAAGCTTTCTTCTCTGCAAGATACGTGTCTTCCTTTGCATATGTATTAGCTTAGTGTCTTTATGTCTTGCCTTGGAGTGTCCAACTTCTTTTTTCAAAGTTGCCTTGGAAAATTGAACATTTAGAGTCTGCACCTTTTGTCTTTAAGGCCATGTCTTCCACCTTATTTAAGTCTGTTTATTGCTTTTTTCAATATCATTTATGTCTCCTATAATATTAGAAGAGAATCTTTTTTGATAACCAGATGCTTAAACTCATATGTTTAAGCTTTTTTAATCTATGTTTAATGCCTAATCATTTGAATTTAGGCTATCTCTGGATGAGTTGGTACTCATATTGTTCTTATTATAAGAACACGATAGGCAAGTTCCAGGCTGATATTTCCTGGACTGCCAAATCTTATACTGGGCCTCTGGGCTTGATTTGACTGAACCATTTTCTAACAAAGTTATCTTCTTATTTAAAAATTTAATTGCTGCCTCTGGAGATTTTCGGGCAGGAGCAATCATAACTGTAGAGTTTTTATATTCCCCTCCATAAGTTCTAAATAGCTTTTTAAGAGCAGATTCCATTCTCTGTAATACTACTCTTATTCCAGTAGCCCTTCTGTAATGAATATCATTTTCATTGAAGTTTGTAAATTCTCTTCTTTTGGAATCGATTTTGCAGGAAAATGCTTGACATTTTTCGAGGTGCAAAAAATGATAAGCAGGGTAATAGTAGTCAAAAAATTTGGTCCTGCAGATAAAAACTTTAAAGCTAAAGTATCTCGAGGGGTCATAGTCGGGTTATTTTGGTAATAGTTTTTCACTGAAGTTATGACCCATTTAGGTAAATCTGCTAATTCAGGAAAATCGGGTGATGTAAGATATATCATATTGATGGCACCAATATCGTACCAATATCTTATTTCATCTGCTGATGATCCTTGCAGATAATTTAACCTTGGGTATACCCCTGTGAAATCGACATACCTTGTCTCAGTTTGAACAAGGCTGTGTAATTCTATCATTTTATTTCTTTGTCTAGAAACAGGATCTATTAAATAAGGTTGTTGTTGTTGTTGTTGATAGACTCGTGGTTGGAGAAGAATTTTTTCAAACGTAGTTGTTTTATCTAACTGGGGTTTAAAATAAAATTGTTCTCTTACCTCTTCAGTTGGTTCTAGAGCAGACTCCATAACCTGATCACCAGAAGAAGTGGATGGAATATTCATCTTTTCTAGAATAAATGACATATCTACTTTTTCTAACATTTGATGCTTGATCATAAATTTCATCTTCATGCAATCAAACTCATACATGATAACCTTGTTGTTTATCATCCTGAAGTGGCTTTTAACCAAATTTTTTATTTCTGCTATATGTTCAGGAATGGTTTCAATTATATGTATGAATTCTCCCATATCAGTTACAATTTCTTTAATTGCTTGTATATGTTCGTCCATCATTTTCAGACGGCTATCAAGTTGTTGACCTAGTTCTTCCATCTCTGGTCAAGTAATCTGCCAATACATTTTTATCAGACTTTATTATTTCTATATCAAAATTATATTCAGACAGAAGAGTTTGCCATCTTATCAACCTTTTATATTCAGGTTTAGAAGGCAGATTATTTTTTATAAAAGCCTTTACATGGGTATTATCAGTCCTTAACAAAAACTTGTTAGGTAATAAAAAGTAATAAAATTTTTGGCAGCTCCTAATGACTACTAATAATTCTTTTTCATTAATATGATATCTTGTTTCAGTGTCACTAAAAGTCCATGAGCAATATCTACAAATGCTTTCACCAACCCTTTCTTTTTCGGGGTTATATTCTATTCTTTTAAGTATCCCACTCCAATAATATTCTGAAGCATCAGTTTCTAAAATTAAATCATCTTTTTCTTGGGTAAATGTAATTTTGGTAAATTCTTACAATATTCCTTTTTCTTTTTTACCTGTTCTTCTAACCTTTTATCAAAACTAGATATTTTATCCTTTTTAAGAAGAGCTTTAAAGGGTCTTCTTAGGGCTGCAAGATTTTCTATGAAATCAGAAGCATAATTTAATATTCCAAGAAAACTTTGAACCTGTTTTTTATCAATCAGTTTATTTGGAAAAACTGTTATTTTTTCAAGAATATGACTTTGAAGTTCTATCCCTTTACCATCTATTTTCATTCCTAAAAATATATGTTATCTTGTAATAGGCTAGTTTTTCTTTCTGATAAGGCCAATCCATGCTTTATACATAAGTCTATAAAAGTCTCAAGATGTTTTAAATGTGAATTGATATTATCTGATAAGACTAAAATGTCATTTATATATAAAAAATAAAATCATAATTTCTAAACACAATATCCATTTTTCTTTGAAATATCTAAGGAGCATTTTTCAATCCAAAAGGCATTACAAGCCACTTGTATTGCCCTTGAGGTGTAGAAAATGTTGTGTATGCAATGTTATCAAGATGCATTCTTATTTGCCAAAATCCACTTTTGCAATCAAATTTTAAAAATATCTTTTTGTTTCTAGTCCAATTTATTAAACTCTTTTTATGGGGTAAAAAATATCCATCAAAAACAGTATTATCATTTAGTTTTTTATAGTTTATTACCATTTTAGGTTTACCTCTTGCGATCTCAGCATGCTTTCGTACCAAAAAGGCAGGAGAACTATGTGGGCTATGACTGGCTCGAATCAATTTTAAATCTAGGAGTTCTTTTATCTGGGACCTAAATTCTGTTTGGTCTTCTGGATTGTGTCTCATTGGTTTAACTCTAATCTCTTTATTTTTATCTTTCATTTCTAATTTTGCTGTTATTTGATTTTTATCCCAAAATTGTAAAGGGTTACAAGTATAACATTGTTTTAACTTATTTTTTATGTTTCTATATGGTCATACAATCTTCTTAGATATACTTGGTAATCTAAAGGTTCTTTTAAGTAATATTCTAAAACTGGTATCCCTTTTTCTAATTTTGGGTTTTGTTTGTATCCAATATCACCACACTGGCTTGTGCGTATTGTAAAATTAATTGGGAATTTTCTTCCATATGCATTTTTTATTCTTTTAACTACTATCAAGTGATGGCATGGTGTTTTTAGTATTATTTGGTAGGCTATTATGTCAAACGTAATTTTGTTAAATCTTTCTAAAAAATCATTTCCTAATAAAACATCTGATCCGGAATTATAAAAGTAAAATGGTGGACATTTAATCATATATGATCCTATTAGTATTATTGGATTTTTATTCCTCTTTTTAAAGGAACTATGGTTTTTGAAAAGCTAACTCCATTACATAGTGTTAGATCTTCATGATATCCTTTGAAAAACAATCTGGTTTACATATACAAAGTCCTGAGCCACTATCTATATAGGCAGCAAAGTATTCAACTTTGTAATCTTTATAAGTAATCCCTATAGGAATATATATACTCTTAGGGCTTGTCATTTTGGTATATAAATCATTTTGCCATTGTATGTAATTTTTAATCCATATGAAGTTATTTGGTATGGTTTTACATTTTCTAAGAAGGTTAATCGTAACATAATTTCTAATATATCGTTTTCACCTCCATTACCTATTAATAGTCTTAATGGTATTTTTTCTTCTCCAAACTTTATTATGGTTTCTACCGCTTCATTAATTTCATGTAGTTCACCAATAAAGTTTGTATATTGATGGGTTTCTTCTAATGTATATTTTTGTAAATATTTATAAATTTTATGGTTTATATAGTTCCCATTAGCACCTGTATCTATTAGCATAGTTACAGTAGAAAATTTTTTTTCCATTAAAATATTCTCCTTGAACTTTGTAATTTTTTACATTATCTTCTTTTTCGCTAATTATTTCATTATACCTATCGGTTATTTTTAGAGGATAACTTATTACATCTTTGTTTGAGAAAAACAATTTAGGAGTTATCTGATTAGATGACAATATCGGCTTATCTTGTAAATCAAGGCTTAAAGGTCTTGAATCTATTTCTTCTATTTTAGGTAAGGTTGATATTTGTATTTGACAAACATCATTAAACAAGAAAGGGAAATCAATAGTGTCTTTTATACTAAAGCATTCAGAATGATGAGTATTTGACACTGCATAAGATATAGCATATGTAATAGAATAGGGTCTATTTTGTTTTTTAAAGAAATCTTTTCTCTTAAAATCTTGTAATAGACTTAAAGTTTTATCAAAATATTTATCCTGAATATTATAGGAAATTCTAGTATATATGTTAAATTTCAATTTCTCGTATTGTAAATTTCCTCTTAACATTCCAAGGCATGCTTCTTCTCTATTTTGTATTCTATTATCTATAACGGCTAATTCTATAAGGGTATCTATTCCTTCTTTAAAGGTGGATTTTATTATTATTTGAATAGCTCATACGTGTACACATCCTAAAGTGTTCCTTATTTCAAGTTTTATCTTTTGTAACTTTTCTTGGATATCTTTTTTAGATAACAAAAGTATCATAACTTTGTTAGATGTTATATTGACATCTAAAGCTATTAATTTCAATAGCTATCAGGACTTATATTTTTACCAATAGCTTTAGATGTCAATATAATATTAACAAAGTTATGATACTTTTGTTATCTAAAAAAGATATCTAAGAAAAGTTACAAAAGATAAAACTTGAAATAAGGAACACTTTAGGATGGGTACACGTAGGAGCTATTCAAATAATAATAAAATCCACCTTTAAAGAAGGAATAGATACCCCTATAGAATTAGCCGTTATGGATAATAGAATACAAAATAGAGAAGAAGTATGCCCTGGAATATTAAGAGGAAATTTACAATCTACATAAAGTATGTGGATTCACTTCAATCTACACAAAGAACGAGTCTTTTGAATGAATCAAGGTTATTTAGTTTTATTTGAAGTTATTATTATTTGACCCGACCAGAACATATAATCCGAAATATAGCGATAGAATTTTTTTTTTCGGTCCTATAATTTTATGCATACATAAAACTTTGGTTAACATCCATTATGAATGCTCATTCATTTCATAACAATTAGCACAATTTCTGTCGCTATTAAAGTCATGTCACGGTGGTCCTTTTTTCCTAATATCAAACACTCTTCATAACAACATGTCATTGTTATTATATATTAAATGCATGGAAACAAATACTGTCCAGAAATATTTAGAAAAAAGGAAGGAAACGTGACACTATTTACTTGGTCGATTCGAAACTTTCATTACGAGTAAATGGCTTAATGTTGTAGTTAGTTTTACGACCTACATTTATCTACCAAAACCGGTGGCTAGTATGTAAGCACGTTAACTGAAATTAAGATTAAACCGAGTTAAATCTGTTGTAAATAAGTCTATCTTGGTTAATTAGTAAAAAGTGTATTAGGTCAAACTTGATAATTAACAATGTGAGTCAATAATTCTCCAAGGATGGTCAAAATTGGTCTTTTATGATATATATATATATTGGAGAGTTCAAATGAGAAGAAAAATTTTGTAAGAATAAAAAGAATAACTTTTAAACCAATAGAAATTCTCTATTTACTTTATTTAACATGAATATTTAATTTTATGTAAAAGAGCATATAAGTAAATCCATAATTATCATTAATTAGCTAATTAATTAAACTTGTAACTCATTTTTTCATACTCTTTCAAAATAAAATAATTTATGGTGTATGACAATTTTCGACATGTGTAGGATAAATTTTAGTATGTGCAGGATAAATTTTGAAATGTGTAGGGTAAATTTACATGTGTGTAGGATAAATTCCGGTAAGTGTAAGACATATGTATGATAAATTTTGAAATGTGTAAGATAAAATGTTTTTGTTTTATTAATGACAGATAACATAATTAATGAGATGAGTTATAAACTATTTAATGTTTTAGCATTCTTTTCTTCTTTTTCTTCTCACATTAAATTTCTTTTCAAATGAACCTTCCCTATGTATAAATATACTATATAATACATACATACATACATGCATACATATATATACACATATATGCATATATATATATACATATATATATATATATATATATATATACATATTGATTTCCCTTTCTTGTTTAATGATGTTTGTCAAATACAAATACCAACCTTACCCAAAATAGAAGAAATAGATTCAAGACCTTTAAGTCTTGATTTACAAGATAAGCCGATGTTGTCATCTAACCAGATAGCTCCTAAATTTTTGTTTTCCTATCTTCTTTTTCGCTAATTATTTCATTGTACCTATCGGTTATTTTTAGAGGATAATTTATTACATCTTTGTTTGAGAAAAACAATTTAGGAGTAATCTAGTTAGATGACAACATCGGCTTATCTTGTAAATCAAGGCTTAAAGGTCTTGAATCTATTTCTTCTATTTTAGGTAAGGTTGGTATTTGTATTTGTATTTGACAAACATCATTAAACAAGAAAGGGAAATCAATAGTGTCTTTTATACTAAAGCATTCAGAATGATAAGTATTTGACACTACATAAGATATAGCATATGTTATAGAACAGGGTCTATTTTGTTTTTTAAAGAAATCTTTTCTCTTAAAATCTTGTAATAGACTTAAAGTTTTTTCAAAATCTTTATCCTGAATATTATAGGAAATTCTAGGATATATGTTAAATTTTAATTTTCCGTATTGTAAATTTCCTCTTAATATTCCAAGGCATACTTCTTCTCTATTTTGTATTCTATTATCTATAATGCTTCGGGTCAAATAATAAAACTAAAAAAAATAAGCAATAAATATCATAATGCTATCCGCATACCAAGTTCGTAACTTTGTGTAGATTGAAGTGAATCTATGGTGGGTGATGAAAAAGAAGCGAGTTTTAGTTAAACTTACGTCATTCTTAATTAAAAATAAAAAATAAACAATAAATATCATAATGCTATCACTACAAATCTAATTTTGTAACTTTGTGTAGTTGAAGTGATCCATGGTGGGTGATGAAAAAGAAGCGAGTTTTAGTTAAACTTACTTAGTTTTTAATTAAAAATAAAAAAAATAAACAATAAATATCATCATGCTATCCACATACCAAATTCGTAACTTTGTGTAGATTGAAGTGAATCCATGTTGGGTGGTGAAGAAGAAGGCGTGCACCTTGTTAGAGTTTACATTACGTGAGTGTGTTGTGGCCTCAGTTAAGTCATTTTTTTACGGAAATGGCAACATATATATTATTCGCTTTGGTCCCAACAAGCTTGAGATGGACCTGTCCAGAGTCTGTACGGCTATTCTCAGAATCTCTCTTGCCCTTCGAACGTTGCTTTATGATATCGGAAAGGTTTTTGTCACACCCCGACCCGCAGCGGAAAAGGTGATCGGGGCATGATTGGGTTATCATCAAAGCTCATGACATTTATTATGCGTTTCATATTCATTAATACAATTTAATGGAAATTTACAATAAATGTTACAACATGTTCTAACTATCAATCTAAGCTTCTTTGTTCTCTTCTAAGGCATTTCCTATGTTTTCCTTGCTTCAACCTATTCACCTGTATCATGTGTAAAAGGGTTTTTGGATCAACATAATGTTGGCGAGTGAATCCTATGGATTGAACAAGTTTATTTGAATTGATTATGAAATATGTGCACAACCAAACATGAGTAAAAATAGATGTAAACTTATTCAACAATCATAAGATATTAAATAAAGCACACATGAACAATAATGGAACACTTAGAGGCACGCGTTGCTCAACTCGTCTCTCACGAGGAACTGATGGGCCTAATGAATGAATTGCATAAACATGATAATATGAATGACACAACCACAAACAATATAAACTCAATGATACACACATGAACAATAATGAATTGGTTTTGAGGCACGCGTTGTTCAACTCGTCTTCCACGAGGAACTGATGGGCTTAATGAATGAATTCCATATAATTTGACAAAATGAAATAAGTAATCACAACAATATAAACAATCTAAGTTTAGATCACGATATGGTATGGCACAAGTTTTAAATAAACAAGTTAAATATTTTTATGACACATGACACACCCCAAAACGTGTAATTTAAAAGGGGGAGTTGTAAGATTCACTCACAGTGGGTGCGTTCGGTTGATGATGTTGAATGCACGCGAAGTGGTTTTAACCACGAGTGAGATTAACCTAGATAAATCGCATTATGGTTTGGTAAGTAAACGGATTTTATTAATCTATTTTAGTAGGATTGTTGGGTGTATTTTTGTGAGTTTAAGGCTATTTTCTAACCTTAAAAATATTATTTTTAAGTATTTTTAATTGATTTTTAATTAAAATAATTAAATATAATAATAAAATAATTTGACTTTTTCTGACCGTTGACTTGACCGTTGACCGTTGACCTGACCGTTGACCGGTTCGAGTGCGAATATAAGTGCGCTGAGTGAGGCTCGAACCCGAGACCTCCCGACGCGTACACGCAGCTCTACCAACTGAGCTACGTGTCTAACCCGTTATATATCTGTTTTTAATTATATATATATATTTATTATGTTAAACAGAAAATCCTTTATTTTTAAAAACGATTTTAATTGATTCGGACGGTGCGCTCCACAGGTCTCGAACCCGGGACCTGTGGGTTATGATAACACACAGTCCGCCGCTGGACTGTGTGTACAACTTGTTAACTTAACTGATTTTTATTATACTTAAACACAAATTAATTATTTTCATTTCTGACTTATTTAAAAAGCTTAATAGTTGTCCGGGTCGATGCAGATGACCGGACTCGAACTCGTGCACTTTGATTAAACATACACACAGTCCACCGCTGGACTGTGTGTCTAACTTGGTTATTATTCCGGTTATTAATATACTTAACATATAACAGTGTGACTTCCGGTTCGGTTAACAAAAAAAAAGGCGTTTTATTAAGGCGGCGTGTGTGGAACAGGATTCGAACTCGAGACCTTTGTGTGTTTATCGTGCACACAGTCCACCGCTGGACTGTGTGTCTAACCCGAGTTATAACTTGATTTTAATTATACTTATATGTTACAGTTACTTCGTCTTCTCCGTCAGATTTTAACCAGAATCGGAAAATCCGACTGGTTCAAAGTCTTAATCGGTTTCTTTAGTGTTTTAGGTTAATTATAGATGAGATATAAGTAAAAAGAAAGGAAAATAAGCGTGAGGTATACCGACTAGCTTTCCTCTGTTTTCCGGCAGAACTCCGGCGACAGCAATCCCTTCCGGCGACGAGTGTCTTGCAGCAGCGAGTCTCCAGAAAGCTTACAAAATATGTCGGTGACTTCGGTATAAGTTCAAAGGGTTTAGTAAGGCTCAGAAATGGGGAAACCGGTTTTCCGGCGACGAACAGACTAATTCCGGCGAGTGAGTTTTCGCCGAGAAAAGGTGCGGTTTTGAGCGAAAAGGTTTGCAGAGGTTCGAGGGGGTATTTATAGGGCAAATTATCGATGAACTTGGTCTGATTTCCGACTGGATTCGTCGGTTATGAAAACTCCGGCGGTTATAACTTTGGTCGCGGACTCAGACGTCGGTTATAACCGATGTCTTAGTAAATGTATACATTATAACGGAAGGAAACGTTAAGTTTCGCGAAATTACCGGGATTTCCGACGACTGAACTTTTGGGCGCCGGTTTTGAATTCGTAAAGTCATGATATCAATTAAATGATTTTAACATTTAACAAGTAGCTTCAGTGGCGCAGTGGTTTGTGTGTTGCGTGTTAAGTTGCTGAATCCGTGACTCGGCGACTGACCCGGGTTCGAAACCCGGTAGGGACATTTTATTTTTATTTTGCGATTTTCAACAGTTTTTCAAAAACTAAATATATATTCCCGTATAATAATTGATTATGTATCGTTTAAAATTATTTTGGGCATTTAATTCGCAACGAAAATTTTAACTGACTGTTCGGTTGATAAACGGAGCGGGTTTGGTAAATCCGTTTTTGACGAATGTTACAGTATCCCCTGCTTTTTAGAAATTTCGTCCCGAAATTTAAATTGTGATATATTTGACTAAAAGAATGATGGTGTTTAGTTTGACAGTTATATGCTTAGAAAAATCAGGGTTTAAGTTTTTGTTCGAGGCGGTAACGTTCCTTGTAAGGGTTAAGTACCCTATTACAGGAATCGCTTTTTGTTGCCTACTGTATAAGTATTGATAAGCAGGAATGATTCGCTAAAAATGATATCATGCATAAGAGTTTAGATACGTTTGGAAAAGTATGGTTATATCCTAAGGCAAAACTTCTAACACTACAACCTACATGGAAACATAAATAAAACACAACAGCTGATATTTGAACATAATTAAACACAACAGCTAATATTTGAACATAAATAAACACAACAGCTAATATTTGAATCCACATTCTGATAGCATCTATGTCACACCCCGACCCGCAGCGGAAAAGGTGATCGGGGCATGATTGGGTTATCATCAAAGCTCATGACATTTATTATGCGTTTCATATTCATTAATACAAATTAAATGGAAAATTACAATAAATGTTACAACATGTTCTAACTAACAATCTAAACTTCTTTGTTCTCTTCTAAGGCATATCCTATGTTTTCCTTGCTTCAACCTGTTCACCTGTATCATGTGTAAAAGGGTTTTTGGATCAACATAATGTTGGCGAGTGAATCCTATGGAAAACATTTGAACAAATTTATTTAAATTGATTATGAAATATGTGCACAACCAAACATGAGTAAAAATAGATGTAAACTTAATCAACAATCATAAGATATTAAATGAAACACACATGAACAATAATGGAACAATTAGAGGCACGCGATGCTCAACTCGTCTCTCACGAGGAACTGAGGGGCCTGATGAATGAATTGCATAAAACATGATAATATGAATGACACAACTACAAACAATATAAACTCAATGATACACACATGAACAATAATGAATTTGATTTGAGGCACGCGTTGTTCAACTCGTCTCCCACGAGGAACTGATGGGCTTGATGAATGAGTTTCATATAATTTGACAAAAGGAAATAAGTAAATCACAACAATATAAACAATCTAATTTTAGGTCATGATGTGGTATGGCACAAGTTTAAATAAATAAGTTAATTATTTTCATAACACATGACACACCCCAAAACGTGTAATTTAAAAGGGGAAGTTGTAAGATTCACTCACAGTGGGTGCGTTCGGTTGATGATGTTAAATGCATGCGAAATGGTTTTAACCACGAGTGAGATTAACCTAGATAAATCGCATTATGGTTTGGTAAGTAAACGGATTTTATTAATCTATTTTAGTAGGATTGTTGGGTGTATTTTTGTGAGTTTAAGGCTATTTTCTAACCTTAAAAATGTTATTTTTAAGTATTTTTAATTGATTTTTAATTAAAATAATTAAATAAAAATAATAAAAAAATTTGATTTTTTTCTCTGACCGTTGACCGTTGACTGACCGTTGACCTGCCCGTTGACCGGTTCGAGTCGGAATATAGGTGCGCTGAGTGAGGCTCGAACCCGAGACCTCCCGTACGCGTGCACGCAGCTCTACCAACTGAGCTACGTGTCTAACCCGTTATATATCTGATTTTAATTATATATATATATTAATTATGTTTAATCAGAAATCCTTTATTTTCAAAAACGATTTATATCAATTCGGACGGTGCGCTCCACAGGTCTCGAACCCGGACCTGTGGCTTAAACTAACACACAGTCCACCGCTGGACTGTGTGTTTAATATGTTATATAATCCAATTTTTATTATACTTAAATACAAATTATTTGTTTTCATTTCTGACTTTATTTAAAAAGGTTAATAATTGTCCGGGTCGATGCAGAAGACCGGACTCGAACTCGTGACGTGCGACTTAAACATACACACAGTCCACCGCTGGACTGTGTGTCTAACTTGGTTATTATTCCGATTATTAATATACTTAACATATACCTGTGCCGACTCCGATTCGGTTAATAAAAAAAATCATTTTTATTAAGGCGACGTGTGTGGCAACAGGATTCGAACTCGAGACGTTTGTATGTTTAACGTGCACACAGTCCACCGCTGGACTGTGTGTCTAACCCGATTAATTTCTTGATTTATATTATACTTATATACTACCGAAACATCGTCTTCCTCGTTGAGATTTAACCAGAATCGGTAACAGACTGGTTCGAAGTGTTAATCGGTTTCTTAGCGTCTTACAGTTCATTACGATGAGATATAAGTGAGAAGAAAAAGAAATTAGGCGGAGAGGTATACTGACTATCTTCCTCTGTTTTCCGGCAGAACTCCGGCGACAGCAATAGGCTCCGGCGACGAGTGTCTTGCAGCGGCGAGTCTCCAGAAAACTTAAAAAATGTATGGGTGACTTCGGTATAAGCTTAGGGGGTTCAATAAGGCTCGGTAATGGAGAAACCGGTTTTCCGGCGACAAACAGAAAGATTCCGGCGAGTGGATTTTTGCCGAGAAAAGGTGTGGTTTTGAGCGAAAAGGTTTGCAGTGGGTTGTGGGTGAATTTATAGGGCAAATCGTGGAAGAACCTGGTCTGATTTCCGACTGTATTCGTAAATTATAAAAACTCCGGCGGTTATAACTTTGGTCGCGGACTCAGACGTCGGTTATAACTGATGTCTTAGTAATGGTTTACGTTATAACGTAAGTTGTCGTTAAGACTCGCGAGATTTCCGGGATTTCCGACGACTGAACTATTGGGCGCCGGTTTTGAATTCGTAACGTCACCTTATGATTTAAATGATTCCAATATTTCACAAAAAACATCAGTGGCGCAGTGGTTTGTGTGTGGTGTGTTAAGACTTGTTGTTGAACCGGTACAGACCCGGGTTCGAAACCCGGCAGGAACCAATATTTTTATTTTCTTATTTTTCATAGTTTTTCAAAAACTAAATATATATTCCCGTATAATAATTGATTATGTATCGTTTAAAATTATTTTAGGCATTTAATTCGCAACGAAATTTTTGACTGACTGTTCGGTTGATAAACGGAGCGGGTTTGGTAAATCCGTTTTCGACGGGTGTTACAGTATCCCCTGCTTTTTAGAAATTTCGTCCCGAAATTTAAATTGTGATATATAAGCATGTATGTTTGACTGTAAATGTAAACAAATATGAAACAAATAAATATCACAAGTTTGTATGTAACCACCTAATCAATTAAAATTTAGGCAGACTATAGTATAGGCTCTAAGGGTCTAATAACCTATCCTATATCCCTATAGTCATGGCTCTGATACCAATATGTCGCACCCCGACCCGCAGCGGAAAAGGTGATCGGGGCATGATTGGGTTATCATCAAAGCTCATGACATTTATTACGCGTTTCATATTCATTAATACAATTTAATGGAAATTTACAATAAATGTTACAACATGTTCTAACTATCAATCTAAGCTTCTTTGTTCTCTTCTAAGGCATTTCCTATGTTTTCCTTGCTTCAACCTGTTCACCTGTATCATGTGTAAAAGGGTTTTTGGATCAACATAATGTTGGCGAGTGAATCCTATGGAAAACATTTGAACAAGTTTATTTGAATTGATTATGAAATATGTGCACAACCAAACATGAGTAAAAATAGATGTAAACTTATTCAACAATCATAAGATATTAAATAAAGCACACATGAACAATAATGGAACACTTAGAGGCACGCGTTGCTCAACTCGTCTCTCACGAGGAACTGATGGGCCTAATGAATGCATAAACATGATAATATGAATGACACAACCACAAACAATATAAACTCAATGATACACACATGAACAATAATGAATTGGTTTTGAGGTACGCATTGTTCAACTCGTCTCCCACGAGGAACTGATGGGCTTAATGAATGAATTCCATATAATTTGACAAAATGAAATAAGTAATCACAACAATATAAACAATCTAAGTTTAGATCACGATATGGTATGGCACAAGTTTTAAATAAACAAGTTAAATATTTTTATGACACATGACACACCCCAAAACGTGTAATTTAAAAGGGGGAGTTGTAAGATTCACTCACAGTGTGTGCGTTCGGTTGATGATGTTGAATGCACTCGAAGTGGTTTTAACCACGAGTGAGATTAACCTAGATAAATCGCATTATGGTTTGGTAAGTAAACGGATTTTATTAATCTATTTTAGTAGGATTGTTGGGTGTATTTTTGTGAGTTTAAGGCTATTTTCTAACCTTAAAAATGTTATTTTTAAGTATTTTTAATTGATTTTTAATTAAAATAATTAAATAAAATAATTAAATAAAATAATAAAAAAATTTGACTTTTTCTGACCGTTGACTTGACCGTTGACCGTTGACCTGACCGTTGACCGGTTCGAGTGCGAATATAAGTGCGCTGAGTGAGGCTCGAACCCGAGACCTCCCGTACGCGTGCACGCAGCTCTACCAACTGAGCTACGTGTCTAACCTGTTATATATCTGTTTTTAATTATATATATATATTTATTATGTTAAACAGAAAATCCTTTATTTTTAAAAACGATTTTAATTGATTCGGACGGTGCGCTCCACAGGTCTCGAACCCGGGACCTGTGGGTTATGATAACACACAGTCCACAGCTGGACTGTGTGTACAACTTGTTAACTTAACTGATTTTTATTATACTTAAACACAAATTAATTATTTTCATTCTGACTTATTTAAAAAGCTTAATAGTTGTCCGGGTCGATGCAGATGACCGGCCTCGAACTCGTGCACTTTGATTAAACATACACACAGTCCACCGCTGGACTGTGTGTCTAACTTGGTTATTATTCAGGTTATTAATATACTTAACATATAACAGTGTGACTTCCGGTTCGGTTAACAAAAAAAAGGCGTTTTATTAAGGCGTCGTGTGTGGAACAAGATTCGAACTCGAGACCTTTGTGTGTTTATCGTGCACACAGTCCACCGCTGGACTGTGTGTCTAACCCGAGTTATAACTTGATTTTAATTATACTTATATGTTACAGTTACTTCGTCTTCTCCGTCAGATTTTAACCAGAATCGGAAAATCCGACTGGTTCAAAGTCTTAATCGGTTTCTTTAGTGTTTTAGGTTAATTATAGATGAGATATAAGTAAAAAGAAAGGAAAATAAGCGTGAGGTTACCGACTAGCTTTCCTCTGTTTTCCGGCAGAACTCCGGCGACAGCAATCCCTTCCGGCGACGAGTGTCTTGCAGCAGCGAGTCTCCAGAAAGCTTACAAAATATGTGGGTGACTTCGGTATAAGTTCAAAGGGTTTAGTAAGGCTCAGAAATGGGGAAACCGGTTTTCCGGCGACGAACAGACTAATTCCGGCGAGTGAGTTTTCGCCGAGAAAAGGTGCGGTTTTGAGCGAAAAGGTTTGCAGAGGTTCGAGGGGGTATTTATAGGGCAATTTATCGATGAACTTGGTCTGATTTCCGACTGGATTTGTCGGTTATGAAAACTCCGGCGGTTATAACTTTGGTCGCGGACTCAGACGTCGGTTATAACCGATGTCTTAGTAAATGTATACGTTATAACGGAAGGAAACGTTAAGTTTCGCGAAATTACCGGGATTTCCGACGACTGAACTTTTGGGCGCCGGTTTTGAATTCGTAAAGTCATGATATCAATTAAATGATTTTAACATTTAACAAGTAGCTTCAGTGGAGCAGTCGTTTGTGTGTTGTGTGTTAAGTTGCTGAATCCGTGACTCGGCGACTGACCCGGGTTCGAAACCCGGTAGGGACATTTTATTTTTATTTTGCGATTTTCAACAGTTTTTAAAAAACTAAATATATATTCCCGTATAATAATCGATTATGTATCGTTTAAAATTATTTTGGGCATTTAATTCGCAACGAAAATTTTAACTGACTGTTCGGTTGATAAACGGAGCGGGTTTGGTAAATCCGTTTTTGACGGATGTTACAGTTTTTAAATGGGTTTATATATTCACACAGTTTTTTTCCTATTTGGAAGGCGTCTAGGATTCCGGTCACACTTTGAGAAGCCTCGTACAAGTCCATACGAGGCATACAAGGTTCCTATCTCCCGACCAACTAGTCAACCTCGTACAATGTCAAATCAATCACATGTACATGAAGTATTGACCTGTACGTTGGATTATACAATTGCTTAAGACGCTGCGTATAGGACTTTGCGCAGCGTACCAGAAGTCTGATTTGACTATGATACGATGTTTTCTAGGCACGTCATAGAGCATATCCATTGCTTGCAGCATTGTATGAGATGTCTAAATTGAATTTTTGAGTGTACAAATAGTGAGATGTAGAGAATTCTTCATGGTCAACAAACTTCTGCTCATTTTCTTTGCATTTTATGTTAATGTTTAACCAGTTGTTGAACAAGAGATTATTAATTCAACACATTTCAAATGTCATCATTCAAGGACGACAACTATTTCTTTGGGTAGTATTCTAACACCTCATGGGTGGCCGAAACCGATTTGGTAACATTTATTAACTTAGATTCCTTTTCATGTTGACTATTTACTATTTATCATACTGTTATTTAGGAGAAGTCTAGCATTCCCAATTCTAACAATAAAAAGGAGGTTGTGTCTGGTGCAGGCCAATTAAAATAGACCATTTATAGATTTAAACGAGTCTCCCCCTGTTGATGAACCGTACTATCTAGTGCAACAAGGGCACACGGATTACGGATAAAGGCATGAATCTTTTACGTGCATGAAGACTATCTAGATGGATACGGAGGATACGATGGTGAACCTCTATCACTGCATTGTATAGTGATGAGCAATTCACTAACCCGAGCAATCCCTGAAAGTTACAATCCATCACATTCTTTGTACATTCAAGAAGACTGCCCGGAAGGATACAGTGGTGAGCCTCCGAATACACCACCGTGTGATGATGAGGAACCCCCGAGTCCAAGTGATCTTTACCAAACTAAGAAGGTATCAAATTTATTTATTTACCTAAGACAATGATGTACGCATGTTATATATATTAATCAATAAATATAATATAAAGGGATTAAACTAGATTAATAAATATAAAATGTAAGTTAATCGAATCGGTGTTTAGTTTTTCAACTCTCTAGATGAATTAAAGCAATGGGTACAAGAAAGGGAAAACGAGGAAAGTCTCGTTATTCTCACTTGTAAATCGAAGAAAATTGGTGGAGGGATATGGTGGGTATGGCTTGAATGCGACCATGGGGGTGAGCACCGTAGTGTAGCAACGGTTAGAAAATCCGGCAGCAAAAAAATTGGTTGTCCGTTTTATCTAGTGGCGGTGGGTTACCATCCGTATAATGGAGTTAGGAGTGGGAACTAGTCAACGTAACCATGAACATGCTGAGGACCTATTGGGCCACGCGTTTGTGCGAAGATTTACTATTGATGAATACAAGATGATGAAGCAGCTGACAGCTCAAATATGGAGCCACGCAACATTTTTCAATCGATGAGGAAGCAGGACCCCTACAGGCTCCATGTTCAGAAAGATGTACAAAATACGGTGTAGAAGACTAGTACATCGCAGAGAGACGGAAAGAATCCCATACAGTCACTAGAAACCCTGTTGTTTGAAAACAAATTCATTTACGAGACGCGGTAGGAACCTGAAACAGATATCGTAACAGAGTTATTCTTTGTTCATCAATACTTGGGTCATATGTGGCGTGCATTCCCGCACGTACTGTTGATCGACGCGACTTAGAAAACAAACATCTACAACATGTCATTTGTCCAGGTTGTGGGTATAATGAAGACAAACAGTCATTTTGTATTGCGCATGCCATTATTAGTAAAGAACGCAATGATAACTTCGTATGAGTGCTTGAAAGGATTAGGGCAATGTTGAATGATAGTATGGAGCCACATGTGATTGTAACCGATAGAGAGCTGGCCCTAATAAACACGTGTGCTCAAGTATTTCCGAATGCCAATAGGTATCTTTGCAGGTTTCACATACAACAAAATATTTGTAAGCACATTCACCCAGGAAGACTTGGAAAAGTTTCTGTCATTTTGGGGGACATTGTGTAAGTCTCCTTGAACACAAATATACGACTACAACTTGCACAAACTACATAATCGACTTGTGGCTTGCAAACGTGGAAGTAAGCTTTTTTACAACATTTGATTCACGTCTTTCATTATATATACACACATGTACATTTAATATAATTTTATTTTCAATTTTTTAGGGGTTTTTAACTATGTGTATGATAAATGGCTGAAAGATTATAAGGAAATGTTCATCTTTGCGTGGACTAATCAGAGTCGCAACTTTGGTCAGTGTATCACCAACAGAGTGGAGAGCCAACACGCCAATTTGAAGAGATACGTTCGAGATAAGAGCTCTTTGGACCAAATAGTGGGATGTGTCATGGATATAGTTGATGTGCCCAAAATGCAACATATAAATAATGTCAAACAAGGCATAAAATCAACCCTTTTTCGGTACTAATGTTGGAAAAAGTATGTTTCTTTGTTTACTTTTAAATTACGGGATCAAAAGAGCTTAAATGAATAAAAGGAACAAATTAACAGTAGAAACCAACACAAATACAAAGAAGAAGGAATGACACGACCTGCCAAACCCCCATCCACATCCAAAATAACAAAAATAATGAAGACAGAAGCTCAAGCATGGGGCCGTGCCCAACAGGCATGGGGTCGTGCCCAGTCAATATTCTCTGCAGAAAAGGACATACAACAAAAGACAAACAACACGGGGTCGTGCCAGCTCAACACGAGTCGTGGTCAACTCTAAGATTCATAGAATCTGAGATAGTACATCAAGTACACTGACCATGGGGCCGTGCTCTGTCACCATGGGGCGTGTTAGTATAAGGCCTGACATCTGCAGTTAATGAAGGGAGAGAAAATGAAGCCCACAGGGCCGTGCCAGGTGGGCCGCCTTCTGTTTTTAGTTATAAATAGTGGTGGTTGGTTCATGAGAAAGGCATCCATTGGCAAACCAATTCTCTCACCTTGCCATCAGTCCACCACCACTACAACACCAACACGCACCACTATTGTCCATCTTTTATCTTTTAGAGTGTGTAGTAGTCTCGGGATCCAAGATTGATCATAAGAGTTCTTGTCAAACAAAGGCCATGCTTGGCTAAATATTTTACAGTACTTGGTGTAGACAAATCATTTATGTATTACTTTTGATTTCCAATCTTTTGCAACTTTTTATTTGGGTATGTATTAGTGACTTAATAACTAGTTTTTTATATTGAAAGTGAACTTTATTTAAAAAAAATTTCATGTTTCGTTGATTCACTCATTCGTGTCTTTACGGTCTATATAAAGCGCGTTAACTACCTGGAAGGGGGTTAGAAGGGTGTTTGGGTAAAGTTTTTGTCTCGTTCAGTGTATAGATCCTGCAAGAACTTGGTTCAAGTTTATTAGGACTTCCCTTGAGGCAGATAGCATCAAATCGGGGTAAGTAAGAACAGCTTGAACCCCTTACAAATAAACTACTATTAAAACTTTATTGAGCCTTGCGGGACTATATCCCTGCTGAATCAGACCAATATGGCCGAGGGTAACGTCGCTTTCACAAGAGGGGCCTACCACCTTTCGTATTAATAACTTATTCATTATCTGCGGGACTGTATCCCTGCTGACTCAGACCAATAGGTTGAGGGTAACGTCGCCTTCACAAGAGGGGCCTACTACTATAACTAAGATAATCTCTTAAAAAACCCAAAGTGCGGAAATCATCAAATGATATATAAAATAGGAGAACCAAGTGATTCTTTCTTGTCTATTCGTTTTTTTATTTATTTCTCTACGTTCTTACATTTAGTTTTTATCTTTAAAACTTTCAAACCGTTTATCAATATTTGGTTAGATTAGACGTTAACGATAAACCGGTATTAAAAGCTTTTATATCCTTGTACGACCTCGGTATCTTACCAACACTATACGACGTCTACGATGGGTGAACTTGCCCTAACGTGTGTAGAATGGTAGTATTGTATTGACGTGATGTCGTAGTCTCACGTAAATTTAATCCAAATACTGCTACTAGCTAGCGGTAAGTGGGTATCTAACACAGGGAGTTGTGGAAATTGCGTTATCTAAGGTTTGTAATTCTTTGACTAAATTTCCTAAATTGCAAGAAATTAAATTCAGAATTTTTGGTTATGTGGTTTTAAATTTTAACTAATAACGATTCAACGATTGGTTTTTTAACATATTTAAAAGCAAGTGATCCTCTTAAGTTTCAGGTTCAAGTAACGCATGTGCTTCAAGTTCAACTAGAAAGAGTCACATAGACATGACTCGTGTTTGATTAACTGCTCGTGATAAAAGGGAACTAAGTACTCGGATTACTTATAATGCGAGGTTGTTACCCGATGACCAATTGACTAATATCCAACCCGTAAACCTCTCCGTGATATCTCGATTGTCAACGACACCAAGAACGTACGACTAAGGCAATGGATAAAATATCAATCAAGAATTTACCAACAATAATTCAAACACCATAACAACTACCAAATAGTAATTATTATTCTAGAAATCAGAAATTGAAACACAATTGTTCAACAAACCTTCTACTCAAGAAGATCACATGGAGTTTTAGCATCTCGTGTTCTTGCAATTTATCATCCCTTCGATTATATTGTTCATAGGAATCAAAATCACCAAGTAATATTTAGAAAATGTTTAGAACCCACAAGAACACTCTAAAATCGCCCCCAAAGCTCTGCCAAACGTTCCCAATGATTGAGATGCCAAAAGTCCCTTGAAAGCCGAGTTAAATGGGCAGTTACACTTTTCTCGTTGCTGACCACCGTAAGCTACGGTGATCACCGTAAGCTACGGTGATCACCATAAGCTACGGTGCTGACCACCATGAGCTACGGTGGTCACCATTCGCTACGGTGGTCAAAATTTCCTTACGGCCCCAAGAGACTGGCTTACGGTGCATAGAAGGATCAGACACCACCATATGCTACGGTGCCCACTGTAGCCTACGGTGGACAGCAGATTTCCATTTTCGTTCTTTATCAACTCTCCAAGTCTTCATCCTCATATAGCCAAGTGCAAGCTCCCATCAAAGCACGTTAAAACCGCTTGTTTATGCTCTTCGGTACCTGCAAGGCCATATACACCGTAGTTATCAAATCATGACAATTACCCCAATTAAGTGCGGAATATTGATTGTTTTAAAGCACTTGAGGGTTGTCCAATGGACCACCCGTCATGTATCGTGTTTTATAAATTTAAAACTTGATCCATGAGTAAAAAGTGCTTAAAATATAACAAAAATTATAACCGCACTCAACCATGTCAATAGTTAAAACACAGTTCAGAGAAATAACGAAAACTTTCAAAGAAATCATCGAAAAAACGATGAACCATCACAAATACCTATGTTTGACAATCTACGTGGAAAGATTTCTCATACAGCACAGCACTTGACTTACTGCTTGGAGAGCTATTTCGGAAGCCAGAACTGTCGCAGCGACTTCATTCATCACATGGTTGCTAGATGTGGATTAGTTGTGGTTTGTCTTGTGCTTGTTGGCAGTATAAGTATGTACGTGCAGGTACAAAATAATAAACATACTACCCTGTCACTTTAAATTGATGTTATTCATATGGCTTAAATAGTGCATTGACTTAATTGTGTGTCGAACGTAAGATTCCACTCGAAGACATAGACGTCTACTGGGAGAAGCTTACCTTTTGGACCGTGTAATTTGACGGATGAGGAGGTCGATGTGATAGACGAGCTCGAGATTTTGAGGAACAATTATAGTCACAGCCCACTGCTAAGAAAAAAAAAAGCTTGATGTCAAAGATTAAAGTGGTGTTGATCCCAACCAAATCTACCAAGAAACCACCGATTGTCCAACAAGATACTTGTGGACGACCAACATCAAAGAAAGTGCAACAAAGGTTAGACGAAGCTGCAAGGATAGATGAAGCTGAGAGAAAAAGCTCATTCGGTGAAGCAGACAGCTCCTTTCAAAGTAACTACGATGCTCCCCAGCACAGCTCATATGTATCGTCACAGGGCTCTTGTGGAACAAGTTCGGTCGTAAAGTCTCAAATACCTAAACTGCAACATAGCCGTTCAACGACTTCTAAAAAGAAGGAGATATGAGATGATAATGGGGTTTCCGTTAACCAGGGGGTGAGAACATGTTCATCAACAAACAGTTTAAGCACATATTACAACAGCGTATACAAGATGTGAGGTCAGACGGTCATTGTGGGTTTCGGTCTACGACTGTGGGCTTAGGTATGGGAGAACACCTCTGGTCCCGCATTCGAAAAGACCTTGTAATGGAGTTCGACATGGTGGCGTGTATTCAAAAGATGGGCCGAAAGACGTTTTAACTGTTATCGTAGCAGCCTAGTTTGGAATACAATGCAACGTTGTCCCCCCGAGTCACTTGACGGAAATGCCCCACGCAGGGCTTCTCATTGCCCAAAGGTATAGTGTCGTCGCCCACATGTTAAGCATCAACAAGAGTTCTACTTTCTTCCCATTATTGAATTCTCCTAATGATCGACAACCTCAAGTGACAACCCTCGTTCATGTTAAAGGTGGCCACTTCATACATGTTAAGCTGAATAGGGACTATCCCATGCCTATAGTGAACAATCTATGGTTGACGTACCGAAGATCCGTTGCAGAACAATGGGAAGATATATATCTGTCGCGTCTACAATTGTATACATCGATAATGAATCCCAAACTAGACCAAGACCCAAGTGTTAATTTTATCGAAGATTATATATTATTATTATTGGGGCAAACACAAATTAAAAAATATATATCTGCCACATACGATGTATGTTGGATGGTAAAAGACCATTTTACCCATGTGATATCCCATGTACACCACCAAACCAGGCTAAATAGGTCTTTTGCAAACAAACAGACGCCACGTACAGACCTGTACGTGGTGTCTAAATAAGGTGGCAAAATCCCCCCCTCCCCCAAACACTTTTACGCATATAATATATTAAATGGTTAATTATCATTTTAGAACTGTATTTCCCCTCGTACAGGGTTACACAGGGCTGAAATGATTAAGTACCCCCGAGGCACCTAAGCATCCATGGCACATTGTTTTGGGTCCTGCCGCAGAAGTTGCGGAAGATCCGTATTTACGAGCCGATGTTGACACGCTTATGGATTTGGTGGGTCCCTTGGTCCGGGAGCCACAGGTCGATGAGAGAGGGAGGGGTTACCTGTCATACCACTCCCACCATCTCGGGCACCACTTCAGCAGTCGCAGCCAGATTTGGATCCAAATGATCGGAGCCGGAGGCATAGATCAACCGCATGTTCATATTTTTGTATCTAGTATTTAGTTGTTTATATTTTGTTATGGATCTACAAACGTATCTTATATATGTCATATTCGATTTGTTTTAAGTTGTTCGGTTACATGATGTTTGTTTGTCTTACATTGATATTTCGTAATAAATAGTTGAAAACCTTGACAATTAAACTATAATACGGAAATACTATAATGTTCAAACGGTAACATTAACACGATAACAAACTTAAAACTAAACAATAATTTTAAAATGGTGTAGTCTAGAAAACAGTATAAAGCCTATTACGGTAAATATTGTTTAAACGACATAACATTTGAAAGGGTATAATGTTGAAAACGAAATAATATTTTAAATGGTATAATATTTGGACTATATAATATTAAAAACTCACCAAGCGGAGTTTATACAAAAACACAACTTTTCCTCAAAAAAATCACCAAATTACCCCACCTAAAATCCCAATTCTTCGCTCAGATATCAGCCTTAAAAGATGTTTCGTACAAACCTGTATGAGACGTATAAGGCTTCTCAAAATTAGTGTCTGACGCCCAATCAGACAGCACTTCTTTTTAGCCCTATACGCCTCGTACAGGCATGTACAAGATGTCTACGGCACAAAAGTATGCAAATGGGTGAGGTGTGCCAATAGTTTGAGGCTTTTAAATTTTACATTTTAAAAGGACCACCATGACATGGCATTAATAGCACCATTAATTGTTATTTTGTCACGACAATGTGATATCGAGGGTCTAATAATCACAAGTGGGAACGATGGGCTAAACTCATGTCGTTGTTAATAAAAAAATATATAATAATACTATCCACATGATACCAAATTTGTAACTTTGTGTAGATCGTTTGAACGTAATCCATGGCGGGTGGTGAAGGGGAAGGCACCTCATTAGAGTTTACACCCACATGGGTTGTCGCTGCCGTCTGTACAGTTATCGTGGGGATCTCTCTTGCTGTCGAACGTCTACTACATTACACCGGCAAGGTCTGTTGTTCCTCTTTAGCTTTTCATTTTGTTTTATGATCGATTGATCATTTGGGGTAATGTAGTGAAGTTCTTGTTGAACCTTTTTGTGCAGAAACTAAAGGAGTCAGGTCAAAAGCCTCTCTATGAAGCCTTGCAAAAGATCAAAGAAGGTATTTTATAAACAAACTTTTTTATTATATACAGCAAGAAACAACCTCATTTGTGGGCTTCATATGCATGTTTCATAGTTTAAATCAGGGCTGGAAACAAACCGAACGAATACGAACAAGCCCTTGTTCGTGTTCGTTTGTTAAGGATATACATGTGTTCACGAACGCTTACCGAACGAGATTTTATGTTCGTGTTCGTTCATTTAGTAAATGAACTTGTTCATGTTCATTTGTTAATTTTAGGTACCAACACAAACGTATACAAACAAGTGTTCATGTACATAAACGAACAAAAGCAAACATTATATGTATTATAAATAAATATAATAAAGGAATAAAATATATAAAAAATAAAGGAATATCACTATATATATATATATATATATATATATATATATATATATATATATATATATATATATATATTCTTTGGGTAATTAAATTTAAAATAACTGATTATTTTTAAAACTTTAAAACCTTAAACACAAACGAACACGTTCACGAACACAAATGAACGAAGGCGGTCTCTGTTCATGTTCGTTCATTTAACTAAACGAACGAAGATTTTTGATCGTGTTTGTTCAATTATTAAACGAACGAACACAAACGAATTTCCCGTCGAACAATTCATGAACTGTTCGCTGAAAGTTCAGTTCGTTTGCAGCTGAAAGTTCAGTTCGTTTGCAGCCCTAGTTTAGATATTTGTGAGCTTCATATGCATGTTTCTTAGTTTAGATATTTTTAGTGCAATAAAGCATTTTTTTTACTAAAACTATTATTACTAGAAAAGTGACTAGAAAGAAATGATGAATAGGTTGGTTGGTTATCTGAAGCAAATTAATTTGTTGGTGATCGTCAGACATTCCTACCTTTGGAGAAGGATTACCAAGGATTTAATTGTCACTAAAAATGCTTTAATTTGTTGTGTTTGTGATATTAAGTTAATTAATCTTTGCTATTTTGTGTGTAGAGTTGATGCTTTTGGGTTTATTTCCCTTTTATTAACTGTTTCCCAATCAAGAATTGTCAAGATTTGTGTAAAGGAGAGTATAACGAAACACCTTCTTCCATGCTCGTTGAGTCATAAAAAAGAGGCCTCAAATCATAAAGGTTACGATGCTACATCTCATGTTCGTCACTTACTTGCGGAAGAAGCAACGGCTTTGGGTTATTGTGCTTCAAAGGTAACAAATTTGGATCGTATACATCACTACTACACACCCGAGTATTTGCGACAGAAAGAAAGATCGTAAATTAGCAACTGATCTTCTTGTGGCAAAACTAGCGACCACGCCCATTTCGGTCGCAAAACAGTGACCCCATATATGACTGTTTTGTTTTGGTCACCAAATGGGCCTAAAATTAAAAAAAAATCAATTCCTAAATCTAATATTCAGTTCTAAAATGGTGTAGAATTGAAATAGTGAATAAATTAAATCTGAAAATAGTTATCCTTCGTAAAATTAACCCCCCCCCCCCCCACCCTAAAAAGGTAAACCGAATTTTAAAATTTATATTTGGTCGAAAAAACAACTTAAAACTAAAAATAATTATCGACTGCGGTAAATAAAAAAACCATAAACGGTTTAACTATTGCGAATCCCTTGTGATGGTTTTCACGACCATCATTTTCGGCTTTTCGCTTACAAATCAGAAATCATCTTTTGTGACTAATTTACGACTATAATATTAAATACATTTTTATGTATATAACATATTTTTATGTTGTTACAGAACAAAGTCCCACTTCTATCTCCTGAGGCATTGCATCATCTCCACATATTTATTTTTGTACTAGCTGTCGTGCACGTGGCATTTTCTGTCCTTACTGTTGTATTTGGAGTGGCTAAGGTTCGGTATAATTTAACAAGAGTAATATATTTTCTTTTTTACTTATTTGTTTTATTTATATCTATATTATTGTCACGGCTTAGATACGGGAATGGAAGCATTGGGAAGAATCTACCACAAAAAATAACTTTGACCATTCAAAAGGTAAGGGTCATGTGTTTCGGTTTAATTAGTTTTGATGAAAGTTTTAGTCCGAACTAGCTACTATAGTTTTGGTAGATAACAAATCAAACAAACCAGGTCGATCGGAATGGCCTGTTTTACCGGTTTGACGTTTAGTGGTATGGTTTTGATGGTTTAAACCGATTTTTTAGTTTATCTTGCAAAATTATTACTTTGTATTCAAAACCTTAAAACATAAAAAAAATATTCAAACTTTATTCAAAACCTTAAATAAGAAAACTTATATTCAAACATAATGTTATATTTCTTATAAGAAAATTAGGCTATGTAATATATATATATATATATTACATATATATATATATATATATTTAGTGTTTTGAGCCAAAAAAGATAAAAAAACGTCAAGTGGATATTTTGAAAAAATAAATAAATAAAGTTTCATTTGTTACATATGTGACAACGTTGTTGTTTAGTGTTACGCACTTGTTACGTAGAAATTTATTTATTTTAAATCCTTCGCTGCTTTTTTGGGTTTTTTTAGCTCAAGACGCTTGAAAATATGTATATTGCTTGCCCTTTTTTTATAAAAAAAAAAACAGATTGTTCGATATGGTCTTCACGGGTTTCCTCACCTCAAGTGGGTTTTCAAAATAAACTTTTACCTATATATACACACAAAAATGTGATTCAACCTAATTTTAATATATGGTATTTTGAAACATATTTTGACTTTTAAACCAACTATCCAACGATTTTTAAATCATTATAACTTTTCCATACTTTAATTTTTTTTAATAAATTGCATGATGTTAATTTTTTTTCTCTTCCGTTTAAGTATAGTGTTACTATAGATTTTTTAGTTATGTGACTACCAAGGTCTGTTACGCATTCGCGCACGCACCTCTCTGATAAATACATAACTAAATATATAGCCAATTTAATAAACAAGTTATGTTTGGGTTAACATGTTGAAGTAAACAGGTCATGTCCAGGTTGACATGTTTAACCCGTTTTTACAACCCACCAACTTGATTGACACGTTTACAACTTCAGTACTACCCTTTGACATGTTTATATAAACGAATTAAATGGGTCAGTATTTTGGCTATATGATTTAATTTGTGCGGGTTATGATAGATGTTTTTGACACAAATAAAATTATGGGTCTTGTTCGGATTGAACAATTCAACTCACCCATCACACCCCCTTATCAAACCTTTAGGATGAGAACGTTTAAAAAATCGTGTAACTAGTGAACAATTTCTCCAAAATTTAAATGAATTAACGATGCATGTCTAATTATTTTTCATTGATATAACGTGCAGTTTTAAAGCATAAAGTCACACATGTTAAAGATAACGACTTTATTAAGGACCGTTTCGTTGGTATGGGTAAGCGTTCAGCCATTCGAGGCTGGCTGGTAAGTCATCTTGCTATAAAATTTACTTTTACTTTCACAAGACGGTCGCAAATGTACACTTACACGTTTTCAATGGTCAAAACTCTCGTTGCAACTGTTGCGACAAAACCGTTTTGCTACCAACTTTAGTGACCCAAATTTCCACCTAAACATAGATACCAACATTGCTACAGGAGTTTTTGGTAGCTGAAATTGGGACTGGAACGACATAATTTGCGACGGGAATATTTTATGATCAAATACCCAAAACTGTGATGGCAACTTTTTGCGTCCGAATTTGTGACCGAACTTTTGTGAGAAAATTTTGGTCGCTATCCTTGTGTTGACTATATTTTTTTATGAACATTACAGCGTTCTTTTTTCAAGCAATTCTATGGATCTGTCACCAAGTCAGATTATGTAGCACTGCGTTTGGGATTTATTATGGTAAGGATATAAATCAAAGACTATATATATATATATATATATATATAGTTTTCACAAAAAGCCCATTTGTCTTATTTTGTCCATTTTTTGTTAATTTTGTAGACCCACTGCAAGGCAAACCCGAAGTTCAATTTTCACAAATACATGATACGGGCTCTGGAAGATGATTTTAAAAAAGTTGTTGGAATCAGGCAAGGGTTTTCTTTACTTTCGATATAAAATATTTCAATTTAAATGTCGTCTTCCTCCTTTCAAACCGCGGGGGTGTAATAAATATTGTACTTCGGGGTTAAGTCCTCCCTTCTAAACGACTCTAGTACGTGTAATAAATATTGTAAATTAGGGTTAAGCTTATTAGGGTGTTAGGAACAAGTTAGGTTATTTAATTTTTACCGCGACAACAATTTGCCTTTCGTTTGAGATTTGAGAACTTTTACTATCCAAATTCGTGAATTTTAGTAGATTCTTTCACATTTTTACCACGACAAAATCTTTATATTGTAAGATTATATTCATCAAGAATTTGTAACACCGTGTAATAAGATTTTTGACTTTTTTGAAGTTAAAATGCCACCCCTTTGACATCTAAAAGTCAAAAGTATTTGTGAAGTATCATTTTATGGGTTCATTTGAATAAGAGTAAATTGCATAAAACATCCTTTATGTTTCCTCAAACTTGCAGGTTCCAGCCTTAATGTTTAAAAGTTGCTAAAAACAGCCTTTAAGTTTATTTTTGTTACGGGTTCAATCCTTTACAGCTAACCACGTTATTTTCTTCAGTTAAATTCCCTCACATGCATAACATGTGAGGGTATATTCGTCATTTTGGTTGATCATGTGAGGGAACTTAACTGAAGAAAATAACGTGATTAGCTGTAAAGGATTGAACCCGCAACAAAAATAAACTTAAAGGTTGTTTTTAGCAACTTTTAAACATTAAGGCTGGAACCTGCAAGTTTGAGGAAACATAAAGGATGTTTTGTGCAATTTACTCTTTGAATAAGGATTTTTTTTTTTTTGTCTAATTTGTTGCAGCTGGTATCTTTGGCTATTTGTGGTCGTATTCTTGTTGATGAACATTAACGGTATGTGACGGCGTTTTATATGTCCGACCATTCTCAAAGTTGTTAAAATCTTTTCTTGTGCTTTGCTTCAAAGGTTGTGTGACTAAAACAAAAATTACAAAGAGACGGGTTGAAAGTCGTCCAAAATGTATTTTCAATGCATAAAACCTTTTAAATCAATATAATAAATAAACAATTCTTTTAACTAATATAATACTGTGATTGTACTTGTATTAAATCATATATTAAAAAAAACTTGAACTTTTTGACAATGTTTTTTCGGGTTAACCCGGCCCGTCACTCTAAAATCACCCATTTCTACTCATTACTCAAGCCTTAACCCATAAATTTTGTTAAGTACAAAGTCAAATAATCAATGATCACAATTCTTTTGTTTAAGCAACCTGTTGATCACACCATCTTGGATATTCTACAGGTTTGCATGTATACTTTTGGATATCTTTCATCCCTTTCTTTGTAAGTACCATAACTCACAGCTTACCATTAGTTAATTACTAACTTTCATCATCATCTTTTTTTATAAATTTATTTTTATACCAGCTTCTACTTGCTGTGGGAACAAAGCTGGAACACATCATAATCCAGTTAGCTCAAGAGGTTGCTGAAAAACATGTAGCTATAGAAGGTGAATTAGTCGTGCATCCGTCAGATGATCATTTTTGGTTTCGACGCCCCAAAGTTGTGCTTTTTTTCATACATTTTATCCTCTTTCAAAATGCATTTGAGATTGCATTCTTCTTCTGGATTTGGGTATGTTTTCTTTTCGTCTGCGTAAGCATATTAAGATATGCAGAAATCGATATTGAGTTATGGGCATCACACTGCTTTTCGATTTGATGATAGGTTCAATATGGTTTTGATTCATGCATAATGGGAAAAGTGGCTTACATCATTCCACGGCTGATCATCGGGTAAATACTTGTTATGTGAACAATTTTTGTATACATTTCTATGCACAATGGGTCTTCGGCCCGACCCAGAAAAGCCCACAATAGGCCTTGGGCCCGACTCGTAAAAGCCCACAATCAGTCTTTTGCACACCCCATATTAACTAGACCGTCGGGCCCAAATCATCAACTTTTTGAACGGAAGAACTGGGCCTTGTCTTGGACTGGATTTTTTGGGCTGAGCCTCACCACACTGAACTTGCATAAACCTTGTTTTTATTTCAGGTTGTTTATACAGGTTTTGTGTAGTTATAGCACTCTACCACTTTATGCTCTCGTGACACAGGTATTTCATTTCGACATAAAATCTTTTTCATTTCAAATGTTGTAAAAATATTTAACAAACTGTGATTCATTTCATGACCAAATTCTAGATGGGAACACATTTCAAGAAGTCAATATTTGATGAGCATATACAGGCCAAAGTTGTGGGTTGGGCTCTACACGCCAAGAAAAAGACGGCCCATAGCGGCGGGACCAATGACTCGGGCCAAGATGGCCCAACTGCCTCCACCTCTGCTTTTAAGGGTATTCAACTTGGTCAAATTAATCAGAACCAACAGTCCTAAAAATGCAGTGATTCATGGAGCTACCAAATTAGGCCAATCTTGAACCTAGTTTTGCTATGTTTGTGATTTATGGAGCTGTTCAGTTGGTTTTAATAGCTGGATGATGTCATATATAATTCAAAATTTAAACATATAAACATAAGGAACTTAATATATTTTATAACAATACTTTATTTTTTTGGATAGATTTGTAATATTAACAAAGTATATGAAGCCATTTAATAAACAAAATATGAAGTTTAAAGTAGGAAATGATATTTGGAAGGAAAACAAAAAAAATGAAATTTGGTCCGACCACTAGGTAGTCGTCTGGTTCAATGAAAGTGGTTCAATTACATAAAACCTAACTGTTTAGCTTCCAGTCGACGAGTCCAGTTATGAGAACACTGACTATAAGTCCAGTTATGAGAACACTGATTAGGGGTGTGCACGGATAACAAGTAAACACAATATATAGCATCATGACCTTTAAAAATGATAAAATAATGACCTAAAGTCGAAGTCGTCTCAAAGTCACTATATGAATCTAATAGATTCATATTAGTGTGTGTGTATATATATATTATATATATATATATATTGTTGGGTTTCTTTATAAAGTGTGTTTTTCCTACAAAGTGTGTTTTTCCTACAAAGTGTAGAAAGTGATATTGACCATTGGATGAGTGTGTTTGATGGTTGAGATCATCTTGGTAGCATTTTGGTAATATGTGTCATAAAAATAGGTTTATTTGATTGATTGGGGTACATGTGTCATTTAACTTGTTTTAATTAACGAAATAACCGTTATACCATAAACCTCTCCATCTTTCTCGCGAGGTTCCCCCCCCCCCTCTTTCTCTCCTCTGAAACTAGTGTGTTTTAAATAAGGAAATAATTGTCATACCATAAACCTCCCCACCTTTCTCGCGAGTGCCCCCCCCCCCCCCCCTACATTCTCTCCTCCGAAACTAGTGTGTTTTATCTTATATTTGTTTGTTTGCATTCCTTTTTTCTGGTTGTTTGAGATACTGGGTATGTGTATTAACATAGTGGATCTAAATTGTTGTTTTAAATGGAAACAATATGTGTTTGATAGTAGATGTACCAATAATGTGTCCAAAGGTGACTAGTTATGATGTGTTTTACGTACGGTGTGTTATACTATATATAACACATCATGAAGAACCCTAAAATTTATAACACACAACGTCAAGAAAATACAAAAGACATGTCATTCGTGAATCATAACTTGTATGACACAACGTAATGAAACCAATACCTGGTAAAACACAATGTCATTAATTACAAATACATCTCCTTCCTAAAACATAAACTGATATAACACATTGTGAATTAATTCGTAACTGATAAAACACATCGTCAAGAAATTATTCATGAAGGATTGTAATTGGCAAAACACATCGTCAAGAAATTGTTCATGCAGGATTCGTTTACATACAAAAACGAAAGCTATAACACCTTGTGAATGAACCCGTACCTGGTAAAACACAATCAACCATTGCACTGTACATCGCCATTTTTTGATCTGTAACATTCAATTGAAATATGCAAAAAGAATCGAATGAATTATGATAGAAGTATGCGTTCTTTGTGTCTATGTAATTGACGATTTTGTTTCCATTCCTCACACTCCTCCACCACCTTTACGTGTGCCAACTCCAAATCCACCCAACTTCACTTATGCACCACCTTTGCATGGGCCACCTCAAAATCCAACGAAACCCACTCATGAATCACCTTTGAATGGGTTACCTCCAAACCCAACCAACTCCACTCATGTACCTAGGGGCGGACCTAGAGTGATAGAAGGGGTAACCTACGTTGCCCCTTAACGCTCCGACGGTAGTGTAAATTTTGGAATAATTTAACGTTTTTTCGATTTTGTTACCCCTTTTCATTGAAACGTTACCCATATGCAGATTTTCTAGATCCGCCGCTGCATGTACCCTCTCATGCAGATTCTTTTCATCCACCACCTTCTCTTCTCATGACCAAACTACTCCTCATTCCTCATCTGCCTCTTATGGTCACTCAGAAAACTGTACTTCTGTCACACCCTGACCCGCAGCGGAATAAGAGTCGGGGCATAATTGGGTTATCATCAAAGCTCATGATGTTTACTAATATGTTTCATATTTATTAAATTCAAATTTACATCTCAAATTTTCAAGTCAAATTCATATAATACAAGGAAAGGAAAAATTAATAAACAATCCAAAATCTAAACTGATTTATTCTTCTAGGCCGTCCTATATGTTTCTTGCTTCAACTGGATCACCTGTATCATGTGTAAAAATGGGAGTTTTTGGGTCAACAAAAGTTGGCGAGTGAACCTTGTCAGAAAACATTTATTATTGATTTCTTGTTGAAGTTAATATGGAAAATTTGTGCAATAATCATATATGAGCAAACGTAAATAAACATACAATGACAAACCACCTTGCATGAGTATATGACATGAATGATAATGTATATGTTGGCAACGTCTCGTTCCGCTCATAGGTAATGGGGAACGGACGGCCTATGATGATGTATGTGCGATCAAGGCTCAATCAAACGGAGCCGATCGTATGTTGGCAACGCCTCGTTCACGCTCATAGGTAATGGGGAACGGTTCCGCTCATAGGTAATGGGGAACAGACGGCCTATGATGATGTATGTACTGAAAATGATAAATTAAATCTAAACATTAACCACACAAACAATTGATACATATTGGATACACATTTGATCATGAATATGATGGATGCACAAGTGTTTAAATGAAATAAATAATTAGCGACACATGATACACCCCAAAATGTGATTAAAACGGGGAATTGGTAGAGATTCACTCACATTGGGTGCGTTCGTTTGATGATGTTGAATGCGCACGAGTTTAGAGAGTTGATCGACGAGGAATAACTAACCTAAATAATAACGAAAAGGTACGGTAAATAAGTGGATTTTATTAACAATTTTAATAGGGTTTTTAGATTTATTTTTGTGAGTATAAGGCTATTTTCTAACTTTAAAAACATTATTTTTAAGTATTTTTAATTGATTTTTAAATTAAATAAATAAATAAAAATATAAAAAAATGTTGACTTTTTGGTTTGACCTTTGACCATTGACTTTGACTGTTGACTGTTGACCGGTTCGTACGTGTGTATGTATGCGCTGGGTGAGGCTTGAACCCGAGACCTCCCGTACGCGTGCACGCAGCTCTACCAACTGAGCTACGTGTCTAACCCGAAATATTTCTGTTTTTAATTATATTTATACACTATTTAATTTAATCAGAAATCATTTATTTTTAAAAAGGATTTAATTATTCGGACCGGTGCACACAACAGGTCTCGAACCCGGGACCCGTTGTAGTCCACCGCTGGACTGTGTGTCTAACCTGGTTAATATACTGATTTTTATTAAACTTAACATCTTACAGCGAGTTGATCCGGTTCGGTTTAAAAAGAACATGTTTATTACAGAGAGTGAGGTTGTGTCAGGGATCGAACTCGAGACGTGTGTTAATTGTTTGCACACAGTCCACCACTGGACTGTGTGTCTAACCCGGTATATTTACTGATTTTAAATCCCTATAAACTCATTTCAACTGCATCTTCTTCATTCATGAATACCGACAACCGATTCTTGACAGTTCTTGTTTAAATCATTCATCTAACATATAACTGACTGAAATGAAATAAACATAAAGGGTTTTGGGAATGAATGTACCGCAACAGATGTTTTTCTCAGAGCTCCGGCAAAGGTCGTCGGCTCTGATTTATGAATTCCGTCTGACTGAATCAATTAACCGTTTTGATCGATTTGTTGTGAAGTTGGGTTACTAAACAAAGATTAACAGAAGGTTTGAATGATTATACCGATTCACAGCGAGAGTTTGGAAATTCCAGAGGTTTTCCGGCGAGTACAGAATATTCCGGCTACGTCGTCTGGGATTGATTCTGGTTGATGAATTGAAGTTAGTAATAGTCTAACAATGGATTGAAACCGAAAGAGTCGAGGTATTTACCGTTTTGATGAAAGTCTCGGTTTTCCGGCGAAAGTCCGATGATTGCAGAAAATCTCCGGCGAGTGAAATTGATTCGAGAAATGGTGCGATTTTGAGCGAAATGATTTCCAGAGACTTGGGTTTGTATTTATAGGGAAGAATCACAATGAATTGGGTCGGATTTCAGTCTTGATTCGTTGGTCAGCCTTTCTCCGGCGGTTATGACTGATGTCACGGGTTTAGACATCGGTTATAACCGATGTTGAGGTTAATGCATACGTTAAGTCAAAAGAAACCGTCGATAATTGGTGAAATCGTCGGATTTTCCGGCGACTGCGAAATGGGCGCGCTGTTGACTGAATTCAATTTCAAGTTTTATTATAAATGTTATTTGTTTCACTGGATAGCACAAGTGAGTCAAGTGGCGGAGTGGTTAAGTGTTTGTGTGTTAAGACTTCCGGCTGACCCGGGTTCGAAACCCGGCAGCCTTCTTTCTTTTTTTATTTATTTTATTTTCACTTTTTATCAATTATAGTTTTTAAATTCTAAATTGTTTATTAATTATGTATTGTTTAAAATTAAAATAAATCATAAATACGCAACGAAATTTTATAATTTGATATTCGATTAGTAAACGAAGCGGGTTTGGAAACCCGTTTTTCGACGGATGTTACAACTTCTGTCGCATCCTCACTAAATCCGGATATCACCCACCCACCCCACCAACGACTTCTTCTCCTTTATCAACAACGACCCCGTATCCTTCCCTTTGCCTCCTATAACTTGAAAACCCAACACCAAATATTATAATTCTCACTTTGTTAACACCTTCATTATATTCCTCCATCTCTTGAACCAAACCCCTACCTTCAAGCTTCTAAAGATCCATTGTGGCCCAAAGCCATGGATGATGAGTACAACGCTTTACATCCAAATCAAACGTGGGAACTTGTTGCTCCATCCTATAGAACACCGATTGGATGGAAGTGGCTTTTATGAATCAAACGCCATCCTGGTGGTAGCACTGTCGCCAAAGGCTTTTCACAAGAGTACAGGAAGGACTATTTGGATACTTTTAGTCTGGTTACAAACCCATCACCATACGAACCGCACTAGCTATTGCCTTATCTCGGGGATGGTCCTTACATCAACTGGACGTAAATAATGCGGTTTTGGATGGGCATTTGAAAGAGGAAGTCTACTTGGTTCAACCTCCCGGTTACATCCATCCACAGTTTCTGTTGGTTCAGGCCCCACTCACTCACTTAAACTCACGTAGTATGTAAATGTAAATTTGCGGAGAGAATAGAAAAGTGCTGCAACTATACTATATCAAAAAGGGTGTGTAATATTCAATAAAACAAATGAGCTATATATAGCCATACACTTACATACGTGGGAACATGCAAAAAACAATAAAATACTAATGTAACCTAAGATTCGGTAAACTAAACTACCACGTGCATCACCTTGTCAAGAGGATTCTTCCTATAGATTCGTGGAACTCTAAACAACTTGAAACCACATCCATGGACTGCACATGCAACCGAACATTATTTGACCCTTTCAATAGTAAAACCCACGAGTTCAACTCCATGACCCGTACTCAAAAACTACTGAACCGTTTCTATCCGACCCGTGAACAAACCCGCAACACAACCGGTTAACCCAACATTTTCCGAATCATGTTTGCAAACTACGCCGGTCCTTGTACCTTTTAAAATAAGCACCACGTGCTTGGTATGTGGCGCTCACCTCCTTTTTGAGTTATTTCGGGTTCACCAAATCCCATGTGGATGCCTCTCTCTTTATCTACAATCGAATGGCACCATGTGCTATTTTTCGGTTTATGTTGACGATATTCTCTTGACAAGCAACAACAATGGGTTCATGAATGACTTTGTTCACAACCTTGCATCTAAGTTCTCACTAAAAGACTTAGGCTACCGAAGTCACTTTTTGGGAGTGGAACTCGTACCTACGACACATGGTATGTTTCTGTCTCAACATAGACATATACATGATCTATTAGCAATACATCACATGGATAGGGCTAAATCGGTTAATACACCCAGGGGACCCACATTGAACGGCCGGACCCCAATGTTTTTTAAAAAAGTTAGTAGATCCAGTATAAATACAGTTAAGTGGAGAAAAGAAAAGTTAGTGTAGTGGTAAATCTCCCTCTTTACCAACAAGAGGTCATGTTTTTAATCCTTGTATAGTCGGTTTTTTCTGTTTTTTTAATATAATTCAAGCCTTGCTCTAACCCGACCTGAAAATTTAACGTTTTGTTATGAAAATTTTGAACACCAAAAAAATAGACCTCACTGGAAAAAAATCCTGAGTGCGCCACTGAATACGCCCTTATGTTCCTCTCAAGTTCTAACACTTGAAGATGGTACTCCAAAGTGGACCCGACACGGTATGTAAGCTTGTAGGCTCTCTTGAATATCTTGCCTCTTCATAAGCATATGAAGGTACGCATAAACCAATATTGAGCAATCCACATCAGGCCATTTTTCATTGTTAATGATAGGCTCAATATGACTTTGATTCATGCATAATGGGGAAGGTGGCCTACATTATCCCGCGGCTGATCATCGGATAAATTTTATGTCATGTGAAAATTTTTTGTATAGATATACACAATATGCATTGGGCCCGACCCATAGAAGCCCATAATTTGTCTTGGGCTTGAGCCATAAAAGTCTAAGATTGGTCTTGGGCCCAATCATAATGTTTTTTTAATGGCAATGAGCCTATGTTAATGTATATAAAATCATTCCATTTAGCTATTTTGGTACTACTTTTCTCACTTAGCTTTACTTGTGCTTAGTTTATGCATACGTTAAGTCAAAAGAAACCGTCGATAATTGGCGAAATCGTCGGATTTTCCGGCGACTGCGAAATGGGCGCGCTGTTGACTGAATTCAATTTCAAGTTTTATTATAAATGTTATTTGTTTCACTGGATAGCACAAGTGAGTCAAGTGGCGGAGTGGTTAAGTGTTTGTGTGTTAAGACTTCCGGCTGACCCGGGTTCGAAACCCGGTAGCCTTCTTTCTTTTTTTATTTATTTTATTTTCACTTTTTATCAATTATAGTTTTTAAATTCTAAATTGTTTATTAATTATGTATTGTTTAAAATTAAAATAAATCATAAATACGCAACGAAATTTTATAATTTGATATTCGATTAATAAACGAAGCGGGTTTGGAAACCCGTTTTTCGACGGATGTTACAGTATCCCCTACTTTTAGAAATTTCGTCCCGAAATTTAAGTAGTAGTAGTAACAGGAAAAAGATGTGGGTATTTCTCGCGCATTGAGTCTTCACGTTCCCAAGTAAACTCAGGTCCTCGTTTCGACTCCCAGCGTACCCTGACGATTGGAATACGGCTTCGTCTTAAACGTTTCTCTCCGAAGTCCATAATTTCTACTGGTCTTTCAATTAAATGCATAGATTCATCGACTTGAATGTCTTCTAAAGGAATATGGAGATTTTCATCGGCGAGGCACTTCTTCAAGTTCGATACGTGGAATGTGGGATGAATTCTGTTGAGTTCTTCTGGTAGGTCAAGCTTGTATGCTACAGGTCCTACCCTTTCGAGTATCTTGAAAGGTCCTACGTAGCGTGGTGCTAGCTTGCCTTTTTGGCCAAAACGAACCACACCCTTCCACGGTGATACTTTTAAAAGTACTTGGTCACCAATGTTAAACTCCAAGGGCTTTCGTCGTTTGTCTGCATAACTCTTTTGACGACTTTGTGCCGCTAGAAGATTGTTTCGAATTTGATGGATCTTGTCTGTTGTTTCTTGGATTAATTCTGGACCGGTGATTTGAGCTTCTCCAATTTCGTGCCAACATATTGGTGATCGGCACTTACGACCATATAAAGCTTCGAAAGGTGCCATGCCGATACTTGAATGATAGCTGTTGTTGTACGAAAATTCAACTAATGGTAGATGAGCGTCCCAATTTCCCTTGAAGTCTATGACACATGCTCGAAGCATGTCTTCAAGAGTTTGGATGGTGCGTTCATATTGTCCATCAGTGTAACATCCGTCAAAAAACGGATTTACCAAACCCGCTCCGTTTATCAACCGAACAGTCAGTTAAAATTTTCGTTGAGAATTAAATGCCCAAAATAATTTTAAACGATACATAATCAATTATTATACGGGGATATATAATTAGTTTCTGAAAAACTGTTAAAAGTCGCAAAATAAAAATGTTTTGCTTCTGCCGGGTTTCGAACCCGGGTCTGTACCGGTTCAACAAACGACTTATCACCCAGCCAATCAACCGCTCCGCCACTTTGATTTTCTGATAATAAAAGGAATCAATTAATTCAAATAATAATGTTCGGAAGTCAAATTCAGTCATTGCGCCCAAATAGCAGTCGTCGGAAATCCCGACGACTTCGCCGTTAATTTACGTTTCCGCTCAAGTTAACCGAAGAATTAACTCCCACGACGGTTATAACCGACGTCTGAACCCGCGACATCAGCCGTAACCGCCGGAGAACGGCTGACTTCGAATTGAGACCGAATTCAGACCCCATACATCTCGATACTACCCTATAAATTCACCCACAACTCACCAGAAATCTTTCACTCTCAAATCGCACCCTTTCTCGGCGAAAACTCAATCGCCGGAAACATTTTGTACGTCGCCGGAAAACCGAGTCCTTAATCTCTGAGCTTTACTGAACCCCCTAAACTTTTACCGAAGTCACCCACACCCTTTGTAAGCTTTCTGAAGATTCTCTGCTGCAAGACACTCGTCTCCGGAAGAGATTGCTGTCGCCGGAGTTCTGCCGGAAAACAGAGGAAAGCCAGTCGGTACTTTTCACGCCTAATTTCCTTTCTTTTTACTTTTATCTCATCTGTAATTAATCATAAAACGCTAAAGAAACCTGAATCAACACTTCGAACCAGTCAGTCGTCACTTCCGGTTAAAACCAGTGAAGAAGACGATGTTTCGCTAAAGGTTAAGTATAATTAAAATCAAGTTATTTACCGGGTTAGACACACAGTCCAGCGGTGGACTGTGTGCACATTAAACGCTAAGGTCTCGAGTTCGAATATTGTTTCCTCACACGCTGCCTTAATAAAAATTCCTTTTTTTCGCAAACTGAACCGGATTGATTTTAGGTATATGTTAAGTATATTAATAACCGAGTTAATAACCAAGTGAGACACACAGTCCAGCGGTGGACTGTGTGTACGCTAACCCACAGGTCCCGGGTTCGAGACCTGTGGAGCGCACCGGTTCTCTGGATTAAATCGTTTTTAAAAATAAAGGATTTCTGTTTAAATCTAATTAATATATATATAATTAAAATTGGATATATGACGGGTTAGACACGTAGCTCAGTTGGTAGAGCTGCGTGCACGCGTACGGGAGGTCTCGGGTTCGAGCCTCACCCAGCGCACAACAATATGCACTCGAACCGGTCAACGGTCAGGTCAACGGTCAACGGTCAAGTCAACGGTCAGAAAAAGTCAAATTTTTTTATTATTTTTATTTAATTATTTTAATTAAAAATCAATTAAAAATACTTAAAAATAACATTTTTAAGGTTAGAAAATAACCTCAAACTCACAAAAATACACCCAACAATCCTACTAAAATAGATTAATAAAATCCGTTTACTTACCGAACCAAAATGCTATTTATCTAGGTTAATTTCACTCGTGGTTAAAACCATTTCGCGTGCATTCAACCTCATCAACCGATCGCACCCAATGTGAGTGAATTCTTACAAACTCCCTTTTTTATTCATGTTTTGGGGTGTATCATGTGTCGCTTAAACTAATTCTCTTATGCAAACTCGTGCTATACCATTATATGATCTAAACTAGAATGTAACTATTGTTGGTTGTGATGTATTACATATTGTCAAAGTTGTATGCAAATTATTTAGGCCCATCAGTTCCTCGTGGGAGACGAGTTGAACAACGCGTGCCTCAAAACTCATTCATTAGGCCCATCAGTTCGTAGAACAACGCGTGCCTCAAACTCATTCATTAGGCCCATCAGTTCGTAAGAACAACGCGTGCCTCAAAACTCATTCATTAGGCCCATCAGTTCGTAAGAACAACACGTGCCTCAAAACTCATTCATAAGGCCCATCAGTTCGTGGAACAACGCGTGCCTCAAAACTCATTCATTAGGCCCATCAGTTCCTCGTGGGAGACGAGTCGAACAACGCGTGCCTCAAAACAATCATTTGATGTATGTGTGTGCAATATTCAATAGTGTTTGTTGTGCGAATAAGTTTACATCTATATTTACTCATATGTGGTTATGCACATTATTTATAATCAATTGGATAAACTTGTTCAAATGTTTCTCATAGGATTCACTCGCCAACTTTATGTTGATCCAAAAACCCTTTTACACATGATACAGGTGAACAGGTTGAAGCAAGGAAAACATAGGAAATGCCTTAGAAGAGAACCAAGAAGCTTAGATTGATAGTTAGAACATGTTGTATCATTTATTGTAAATTTCCATTAAATTGTATTAATGAATATGAAACATATAATAAATGTCATGAGCTTTGATGATAACCCAATTATGCCCCGATCACCTTTTCCGCTGCGGGTCGGGGTGTGACAATTAGTTTGAGGATGATAAGCGGTACTGAGGTCTAATAGTATACCCAAAGCGGCTTGTACGGCTTGCCATGTTCGTGAAGTGAAACGACCATCACGATCTGAAATAATGCTTAACGGTACACCATGACGGCTTATGATCTCGCTGATGTAGATACGAGCTAACTTCTCATTCTTGAAGTCCTCACGAATCGGAATGAAGTGAGCTGATTTTGTAAGACGATCAATGATTACCCATATAGTGTCATACCCACCGGAGGTGCGAGGTAACCCGGTAATGAAGTACATGGTTATGTTTTCCCACTTCCATACAGGTATTTCAGGTTGGACCAGAAGTCCTGAGGGTCTTTGATGTTCAGCTTTTACTTTGGAACATGTAAGGCACTTGGAAACGAAAACAGCGATATCCTTCTTCATGCCCGGCCACCAGTAGGTGTATCGAAGGTCTTGATACATCTTGTCGGCTCCTGGGTGTACAGAGTACCGTGTTTTGTGCGCCTCATTCATAAGGAAATCACGAAGGTTATTGTGATCGGGAATCCATATGCGATCTAGATCGTACAGAATACCGTCGGATTTAGTTTCAATTTTAAGTTCAGCACCACAAGACAGCTCCTTGCGTACGTCGTTTTTCGTTACTGAAACATGTTGGGCTTCTCGGATTTGATCTTTGATGTCTGTTATGATTTGTGAACATAGAAGACGAATGGAGTTCGCATAACCCTTTCGACTGAGTGCATCGGCCACCACGTTTGCCTCCAGGATGATACCGAATTTCACAGTCGTAGTCATTAAGAAGTTCGACCCATCTTCGTTGTCTCATATTCAACTCCTTCTGATTAAAGATATGTTGGAGGCTCTTGTGGTCAGTGTATATTTCACACTTGGTACCGTAGAGGTAATGTCTCCATATCTTAAGAGCGAACACAACGGCTCCAAGTTCCAGGTCGTGGGTGGTGTAGTTCTTCTCATGAACTTTGAGTTGCCTAGAAGCGTAGGCTATCACTTTTCCCCTTTCCATTAATACACAGCCTAATCCTTGCCCTGATGCGTCGCAATATACTACAAAGTCATCGCAACCTTCAGGAAGTGTGAGGATAGGTGCGTCACAAAGCTTTTGCTTAAGGGTTTGGAAGGCTTCTTCTTGTTTAGGTCCCCATAGGAAGGGTTTTCCTTTATGTGTCAAAGCCGTGAGTGGTACAGCAATACGGGAGAAATTTGTAATGAAACGGCGATAGTAACCCGCCAAACCAAGAAATGATCTTACTTCGGTAGGGGTACGTGGCGCTTGCCATTCCTGTACTGCTTTGATCTTTGAGGGGTCGACATGTATTCCCTTGCCGTTGACAACATGTCCAAGGAATTGTACTTCCCTTAACCAGAATTCGCATTTGGAGAATTTAGCGTAGAGCTTTTCGGTTCTTAAGAGTGTGAGGATGAGTCAAAGGTGCCGTTCATGATCGGATTTAGACTTAGAGTAGATGAGGATGTCGTCGATGAAGACTATGACAAAGCGGTCGAGATAGGGTTTGCATACCCTATTCATTAGATCCATGAATACAGCTGGGGCGTTGGTTAATCCAAATGGCATGACCATGAATTCGTAATGACCATAACGAGTTCGGAAGGCGGTCTTTGGGACGTCTTCTTCATGTACTCTGAGTTGATGATAGCCAGAACGAAGGTCGGTCTTTGAAAAACAGGTGGCACCCTGGAGTTGGTCTAGAAGATCATCGATGCGAGGTAATGGATAGCGGTTCTTGACCGTTAATTTGTTGAGTTCTCTGTAATCGATACACATGCGAAATGTTCCATCTTTCTTCTTCACAAACAGAACAGGTGCACCCCAAGGCGATGAGCTAGGACGTATGAATCCTTTGTCGGTCAGTTCTTGTAGCTGACTGGCTAGCTCTTGCATTTCGGATGGGGCTAACCTATAAGGAGATTTCGCGACTGGAGTAGCGCCAGGAATAAGATCAATGCGGAATTCGACTTCTCTCATGGGAGGAAGTCTTGAGATGTCGTCGGGAAAGACTTGTGGGAATTCTTTCACTACCGGTATATCTTCTAGTTTCTTCTCCTTGTCTCCCTTCTTGATGACGTGAGTTAAGAATGCAACATAGTTCTTGCGGAGATACTTTCGGGCTTGAAGGCAAGACATCAATTTGAGTCCTTTCGAAAGGGTTTCTCCAAAGATTCGTAAGGTTTGACCGTCTACGAGAGGGATGCGAATGAACTTTTCGCGGCATACTACTTCAGCATGATGTTGGCTGAGCCAGTCCATGCCGATTATAATGTCGAAGCTTCCCAACTTCATAGGAATGAGGTCAACTGGAAAGTCGTGATCGTTATAGTGAGAGTACAGTTTCGGATAAGGAGTTTAATGAGACCGGTTTTCCGTCAGCAACTTCCACCGTTATGGATTCCATGAGTTTATCACGAGTTTGGTTGAGGATGGGTTCAAATTCTAAGGACACAAAACTCTTATCCGCGCCAGTATCAAATAACATGGATGCATAACTACCATTGATGAGAAACGTACCGTTAACCACGTTGTTGTCGGCCCTAGCTTGATTGGCGTTGATATTGAAAGCTCTTCCTCTAGCAGGTGGAGGAGCTTGGTTAGCTTGATTCACTGTATTTGCTTGAGCTTGAGCATGTATGATGTTCACCAAGCGTGGACAAGTGTTTCTATAGTGGTTTGGGTCACCACAGTTGTAACAAGCCCGCATGGGTTGCATTATGGGGTAATTGGGTTGGTAGTAGGTTTGGGCTGCATTTTGTGTAGGTGGTAGTAGTAAGGGTTGTTGGGCTTGACCCACTATCTGATGGTGGGTTTGGTTTGAGGGTTGGTTGCGGTTCATTCGTTGATGTGTGCGACAGGTTTGGATGGTGTGACCTGCACGGCCACAGCTGGTGCAATATTGGCAGGGGTGTTCGGGAAAGTGATGGTATTGGCAACGAGTGCATTTTGGGTATGGGCCGGAGTATGCCCTTTTGTATGGTGTAGATAAGGGGGCAACTTGGGTGATGGATGCAGCAGTGATTGGGGGGTTTGTTTGGGTGACAGCAAAGTTTCTGGTGTTTCGCTTCCTTTTACCAGTAAACTTCGAAGAGGAGCCAGAATGGTTTGAAGTTTGAGCCTCAATGGGTGCTTTCTTTTTCTCCTCCTGGAATTTACCGTTTCGGATGCGATTCTCGGTAAGTTCGGTAGCTAGTTCCATTGCAGCTTCAAGTGTTGCAGGTGAAGTGCTTAGAACCGAGTCTTGAATTTTCGAGGGGAGGCCTCGAATGTAGTGTTCAACCAAGCGGTACACTGGGATGAACAAGTTAGGAACCATCTGATTCAGCTCAAGAAATCTTTTGTTGTAGGAAGTATGATCTCCTTCCTTTTGCTTTAGCGAGTGGAATTCATCTTCCAACTTCTTGATTTCGCTTCTTGGGCGGAAGCGTCTGGTAATTATTTCCCTTAACTCTTCCCAGGTTAAGGCCATGGCGTCTTCGACTCCTCTCTTGCCCTTCTCTGTGTTCCACCAGGTCAGGGCTACCCCAAATAGTCTCCCGGTTGCGTAACGTACCTTGCGATCCTCGGGACAATCGCAATTGAGGAAGGTGTTTTCCATTTCCTAAAACCAGTGGAGGAGAGCGGTGACACCTTCGGTCCCTTCATACTTTGGGGGATCGCAAGACTTGAAGTGTTTGTAGGAGCACTTCTTGGAGGGAGGGTTGTCGACGTTCTGGTCTTCTTGGTTGGGAGGGTTGATGGGATTTGCGGTGAGAGCTTGTTGGACTTGAACTACGATGTCAGGAAGCACCGCGGCCATTTGTTTTGCAATTTGGGTGGCCAAGCGTTCGTTTGACCTTCCTGACTTTCGACCTCCACGTAGCTGCCTAGCCGACATCTACAGGAACATACATAGGAAGATTGTGAGTTTAAGAAGTCTTTAGGTGTCATGTGTCGTTAAAAAAAATAAAATAACATAATCATCAATAATGCAACTACATCCATAGGATGTCTTGGGTTTGCTCATGTTTGGGCCTCCAATGTCCCCCATACCATCGCCTGTATAGTCATGTGGGCCCCCATGACTATTGGCTTAGTAGGATTCACATTGGTGTTGGCGGTTTAACACTCGCATCACCCGAAGGAAAACCATGAAATATGTTTGCGAGATGTATGGTCGGAGGGTGTCCAGGTATAGACACAATGACAACTCAAAGTGGGGTTAGTTCACACGACGTTTGGTATAGCATGCTTTGGCCTAATAGGTCCTTCGTACTCTCATCGTTAGTCCCCAGGTAGGCAAACTAGTCCTTTATTTTGGATTTATACGAATGCCAAGCCTAGACAGGACGTTCCGACTACCGATACTTGTACCCTTCCAGTTACTACATGCCCGTCATGAGAACTCACTTTGATGTGATTTGAAAATACAAAAATCGTTGCAAAAATCATGGAAATTGTGTGGTGTGTGCTCTCATGGATATGATATGTTATGAGAATATGATTCATGATAGACATTGTATAATAATATGTACTTATGAACATGCTTGCATAACATTGAATGTAACAATAAACATAAAGCATATAAACATCATGAATTTTGCATGTAACACACAAACAATTTAAAAATTCTAATCAACTATAGTATAGGCTCTAAGGATCTAATAACCTATCGTATATCCCTATAGTCATGGCTCTGATACCAATCTGTCACACCCCGACCCGCAGCGGAATAAAAGTCGGGGCATAATTGGGTTATCATCAAAGCTCATGATGTTTACTAATATGTTTCATATTTATTAAATTCAAATTTACATCTCAAATGTTCAAGTCAAATTCATACAATACAAGGAAAGGAAAATTTAATAAACAATCCAAAATCTAAACTGATTTATTCTTCTAGGCCGTCCTATATGTTTCTTGCTTCAACTGGATCACCTGTATCATGTGTAAAAATGGGAGTTTTTGGGTCAACAAAAGTTGGCGAGTGAACCTTGTCAGAAAACATTTATTATTGATTTCTTGTTGAAGTTAATATGGAAAATTTGTGCAATAATCATATATGAGCAAACGTAAATAAACATACAATGACAAACCACCTTGCATGAGTATATGACATGAATGATAATGTATATGTTGGCAACGTCTCGTTTCGCTCATAGGTAATGGGGAACGGACGGCCTATGATGATGTATGTGCGATCAAGGCTCAATCAAACGGAGCCGATCGTATGTTGGCAACGCCTCGTTCACGCTCATAGGTAATGGGGAACGGTTCCGCTCATAGGTAATGGGGAACAGACGGCCTATGATGATGTATGTACTGAAAATGATAAATTAAATCTAAACATTAACCACACAAACAATTGATACATATTGGATACACATTTGATCATGAATATGATAGATGCACAAGTGTTTAAATGAAATAAATAATTAGCGACACATGATACACCCCAAAATGTGATTAAAACGGGGAATTGGTAGAGATTCACTCACATTGGGTGCGTTCGTTTGATGATGTTGAATGCGCACGAGTTTAGAGAGTTGATCGACGAGGAATAACTAACCTAAATAATAACGAAAAGGTACGGTAAATAAGTGGATTTTATTAACAATTTTAATAGGGTTTTTAGATTTATTTTTGTGAGTATAAGGCTATTTTCTAACTTTAAAAACATTATTTTTAAGTATTTTTAATTGATTTTTAAATTAAATAAATAAATAAAAATATAAAAAAATGTTGACTTTTTGGGTTGACCGTTGACCATTGACTTTGACTGTTGACTGTTGACCGGTTCGTACGTGTGTATGTATGCGCTGAGTGAGGCTCGAACTCGAGACCTCCCGTACGCGTGCACGCAGCTCTACCAACTGAGCTACGTGTCTAACCCGAAATATTTCTGTTTTTAATTATATTTATACACTATTTAATTTAATCAGAAATCATTTATTTTTAAAAAAGGATTTAATTATTCGGACCAGTGCACACAACAGGTCTCGAACCCGGGACCCGTTGTTTAGTGTTGCACACAGTCCATCGCTGGACTGTGTGTCTAACCTGGTTAATATACTGATTTTTATTAAACTTAACATCTTACAGCGAGTTGATCCGGTTCGGTTTAAAAAGAACATGTTTATTACAGAGAGTGAGGTTGTGTCAGGGATCGAACTCGAGACGTGTGTTAATTGTTTGCACACAGTCCACCACTGGACTGTGTGTCTAACCCGGTATATTTACTGATTTTAAATCCCTATAAACTCATTTCAACTGCATCTTCTTCATTCATGAATACCGACAACCGATTCTTGACAGTTCTTGTTTAAATCATTCATCTAACATATAACTGACTGAAATGAAATAGATATAAAGGGTTTTGGGGATGAATGTACCGCAACAGATGTTTTTCTCAGAGCTCCGGCAAAGGTCGTCGGCTCTGATTTATGAATTCCGTCTGACTGAATCAATTAACCGTTTTGATCGATTTGTTGTGAAGTTGGGTTACTAAACAAAGATTAACAAAAGGTTTGAATGATTATACCGATTCACAGCGAGAGTTTGGAAATTCCAGAGGTTTTCCGGCGAGTACAGAATATTCCGGCTACGTCGTCTGGGATTGATTCTGGTTGATGAATTGAAGTTAGTAATAGTCTAACAATGGATTGAAACCGAAAGAGTCGAGGTATTTACCGTTTTGATGAAAGTCTCGGTTTTCCGGCGAAAGTCCGATGATTGCAGAAAATCTCCGGCGAGTGAAATTGATTCGAGAAATGGTGCGATTTTGAGCGAAATGATTTCCAGAGACTTGGGTTTGTATTTATAGGGAAGAATCACAATGAATTGGGTCGGATTTCAGTCTTGATTCGTTGGTCAGCCTTTCTCCGGCGGTTATGACTGATGTCACGGGTTTAGACATCGGTTATAACCGATGTTGAGGTTAATGCATACGTTAAGTCAAAAGAAACCGTCGATAATTGGTGAAATCGTCGGATTTTCCGGCGACTGCGAAATGGGCGCGCTGTTGACTGAATTCAATTTCAAGTTTTATTATAAATGTTATTTGTTTCACTGGATAGCACAAGTGAGTCAAGTGGCGGAGTGGTTAAGTGTTTGTGTGTTAAGACTTCCGGCTGACCCGGGTTCGAAACCCGGCAGCCTTCTTTCTTTTTTTATTTATTTTATTTTCACTTTTTATCAATTATAGTTTTTAAATTCTAAATTGTTTATTAATTATGTATTGTTTAAAATTAAAATAAATCATAAATACGCAACGAAATTTTATAATTTGATATTCGATTAGTAAACGAAGCGGGTTTGGAAACCCGTTTTTCGACGGATGTTACAACTTCTGTCGCATCCTCACTAAATCCGGATATCACCCACCCACCCCACCAACGACTTCTTCTCCTTTATCAACAACGACCCCGTATCCTTCCCTTTGCCTCCTATAACTTGAAAACCCAACACCAAATATTATAATTCTCACTTTGTTAACACCTTCATTATATTCCTCCATCTCTTGAACCAAACCCCTACCTTCAAGCTTCTAAAGATCCATTGTGGCCCAAAGCCATGGATGATGAGTACAACGCTTTACATCCAAATCAAACGTGGGAACTTGTTGCTCCATCCTATAGAACACCGATTGGATGGAAGTGGCTTTTATGAATCAAACGCCATCCTGGTGGTAGCACTGTCGCCAAAGGCTTTTCACAAGAGTACAGGAAGGACTATTTGGATACTTTTAGTCTGGTTACAAACCCATCACCATACGAACCGCACTAGCTATTGCCTTATCTGGGGGATGGTCCTTACATCAACTGGACGTAAATAATGCGGTTTTGGATGGGCATTTGAAAGAGGAAGTCTACTTGGTTCAACCTCCCGGTTACATCCATCCACAGTTTCTGTTGGTTCAGGCCCCACTCACTCACTTAAACTCACGTAGTATGTAAATGTAAATTTGCGGAGAGAATAGAAAAGTGCTGCAACTATACTATATCAAAAAGGGTGTGTAATATTCAATAAAACAAATGAGCTATATATAGCCATACACTTACATACGTGGGAACATGCAAAAAACAATAAAATACTAATGTAACCTAAGATTCGGTAAACTAAACTACCACGTGCATCACCTTGTCAAGAGGATTCTTCCTATAGATTCGTGGAACTCTAAACAACTTGAAACCACATCCATGGACTGCACATGCAACCGAACATTATTTGACCCTTTCAATAGTAAAACCCACGAGTTCAACTCCATGACCCGTACTCAAAAACTACTGAACCGTTTCTATCCGACCCGTGAACAAACCCGCAACACAACCGGTTAACCCAACATTTTCCGAATCATGTTTGCAAACTACGCCGGTCCTTGTACCTTTTAAAATAAGCACCACGTGCTTGGTATGTGGCGCTCACCTCCTTTTTGAGTTATTTCGGGTTCACCAAATCCCATGTGGATGCCTCTCTCTTTATCTACAATCGAATGGCACCATGTGCTATTTTTCGGTTTATGTTGACGATATTCTCTTGACAAGCAACAACAATGGGTTCATGAATGACTTTGTTCACAACCTTGCATCTAAGTTCTCACTAAAAGACTTAGGCTACCGAAGTCACTTTTTGGGAGTGGAACTCGTACCTACGACACATGGTATGTTTCTGTCTCAACATAGACATATACATGATCTATTAGCAATACATCACATGGATAGGGCTAAATCGGTTAATACACCCAGGGGACCCACATTGAACGGCCGGACCCCAATGTTTTTTTAAAAAGTTAGTAGATCCAGTATAAATACAATTAAGTGGACAACACAAAAAGAAAAGAAAAGTTAGTGTAGTGGTAAATCTCCCTCTTTACCAACAAGAGGTCATGTTTTTAATCCTTGTATAGTCGGTTTTTTCTGTTTTTTTAATATAATTCAAGCCTTGCTCTAACCCGACCTGAAAATTTAACGTTTTGTTATGAAAATTTTGAATACCAAAAAAATAGACCTCACTGGAAAAAAATCCTGAGATGCGCCACTGAATACGCCCTTATGTTCCTCTCAAGTTCTAACACTTGAAGATGGTACTCCAAAGTGGACCCGACACGGTATGTAAGCTTGTAGGCTCTCTTGAATATCTTGCCTCTTCATAAGCATATGAAGGTACGCATAAACCAATATTGAGCAATCCACATCAGGCCATTTTTCATTGTTAATGATAGGCTCAATATGACTTTGATTCATGCATGATGGGGAAGGTGGCCTACATTATCCCGCGGCTGATCATCGGATAAATTTTATGTCATGTGAACATTTTTTGTATAGATATACACAATATGCATTGGGCCCGACCCATAGAAGCCCATAATTTGTCTTGGGCTTGAGCCATAAAAGTCTAAGATTGGTCTTGGGCCCAATCATAATGTTTTTTCAATGGCAAATGAGCCTATGTTAATGTATATAAAATCATTCCATTTAGCTATTTTGGTACTACTTTTCTCATTTAGCTTTACTTGTGCTTAGTTTATTCATTATTCAAGATAAAAATCGATTATGGTAATATATCTAATCTAAATATTAATAAAACACTACACCTAATGTTATGGCAATATCTACTTCAACCTCATAATTATACTTTTATTTTTATTCAAGAATATTTTATTATCCTTATTATTATTATTAAATCTCTCAATTTTATCTATATTAATAGTTTAAATTATTAATATTATTATTTAAAACATAGTTTTTCTAATAATGTAAACCCATAAAAGATTAGTATAAATAAAATCAATTAATAAGATATACCCGTATCCACCTTATTATTTATTCACCAAAAAAGAAAATTGCCCTGATACAAGGAGCTTCTATATATTTGAAACGCTTTTATTGATCCATCTATTAATTAATTAATAAAAAAGCGTTAGAAAAAAATAATTAATTATTAAAAAGTTAATTTATTAGGGTTACTAATGTTAAAAAGGGTAATTTTTAACTAACTATTTGGAATCATTTACTAACTAATTTTTGTTATTATTATTATTGATTAGGATTTGATCTAATTCGCATAGGTCTAATCTAATTAATTTTATATAATTATTAAATTCTATTTAATTTATTGTTGTAATTTAATTTAAGATCAATCATATATATAAGTTATTTTTTATTATTGTAAAAGATATTTCTATAGCTACTTGAATTTACATTTGATAGATGAGATAAATGAATGTGATGGGTTTAGTATTTTTAGTTATTAGCAATAACAAATACATAATTTAAAGTTATAAATAGTGGAATCCCTCGCATAATGCAATAGAATTCAATTTGGATTTGTATCAGTTTGATTTATTACGATATTGCCACTCGGTATAACAACCTAAAGAAAAAAACCAATGAAATAAAACCGTTAAACCTTAGAGTATAAAAATCTTGTGATAACTTTTTTTTCTATTATGTGCACAAAAAACAAAACATGATATTAAAATGAAACTCTTTAATGAAATATGTGCTCTTATTAATATTTAAAATTTAGGCGTACTATTTAATGAAATACGTACTCTTGCTAATATTTAAACTTTAGGCGTACTAGCAGATTTATTAAGTGTAGTTTCCATTTTAGATTATTTATAAAAATCAAGTTGTGTAAATTGTAAGTTTTAACTTATGTATTTATTGACAAATAACAATAATTATCTATGATATATTAGCATCTTAAATTGTTTTAATTTATTTTTATTTTTCTTTAACATCAAAGAAGTTAACATTTTTCTGATTATTGATGGTTTTAAGCATTTTTATGGTATTTATCATCTTTTACTTACGTAATATATTTTTTCTATTTAAGCCGTGTAATACACGGGGTGCATAACCTAGCTGTGTAATATATAAACAAGATATAAAATAAGATGTGTATTAAATGCACCGATCAACACCCACATTCTCGTCCCTCTCAACCTATGATCACATGTTCTCGTGATCATAAGCGTAAACCACAACACTTCATCAATTGTGTTATTCTTCGTGATTCCTCCACTCCTAACTATGAATCTTCAACTTCCCTTTAAGCACACAAATGGCGGTACAGTATGATATCATGCGAAAAGAAACTGCTACTCTAGACACTAACCAAACATAGGCTTTGGTGTTTGCTCTCCTTCACATGCTAATATTGTTGGTTGTAGGTGGTTCCACATAGACTTATGAACCAGTTACTCATTACAAATGATCGGTGATCCCATATAGATTGACTCTTCGACAAGCTTTCATTCTTGATTCCCAAGCTTATGTTGATGTTGATGCTAATCGAGGAGGTTGCCCAAATGATCGGTGATCCATCACTAGATATTGTGTTTTTATTAGACTCGATTATATTAGTTGGAATTCCACTAAACAACACATGGATACACGGATAAACTTAGCGCATACGTTGTTTGTTGAACTTCGTTGGGTTATGTCTTAGCTTCATGAGTTACATTGCTCTCTTTCTACTTAGTGTCAAAATGATGTGCTAAGTTGAATGTACTCAGGTTTAAATGCTTATAAAAGTCCAATTAGAGCAATTACGGTACAAAATCGTGTATAGGCAAGTGTGATCCATCAAGAGTACCCAAATACTTAAATACTTAAACTTGTATCACTACATAATCTATAAGAACTTGGGGTTGTGAAATCATTAAAAATCATGATTCAAAACTAAATTAAGAAAAAGCTTCGATTCTAATAAAAACTAAAATGCTCACAATTAATCTACGACCCCTTATTTGGCTTCACCACCCAACACGGATATCCACCACTTGTGGCCTAGTGATAGGGAGATTTGGGTTCTCTAATGGATACTCAATTTAAATCCTCACTTCTGTTATTTTGATGGAGTAGGCAATGATTGATAGAGTCTAGCCTCCTTACAGAGGTGTCAGACTCTATCCTGAGCTCACCCGGGTTTTCGTCCCATCGTGTGCTACGCCAGAGAGTTTTGCTCTTGTGGTGCACGACGACTGTCAAATAGCAGCCGGTGGTATGATATCCCGGATGAACGCCCAAGCCAAACTTTAAAGTCAGCGTGGGCCTGGTTAAGAAAACATACTATGGCTGGAGTAGGGTAACGGGACTCTCCAATTTAAGGAGTACGATAGCTTAATACAAGAAAGTCGGCGTTCCAAAAGGAAAAACAACACGAAGATTTCAATAAAGTTAATTAAGAACAAAGGTAAGGTAATTCTATCAATATAACCGTCTAATATAGACACTAATAAATGACAGTTCTCTTCTTGCCAATTAAATCAGTTATGAAATAAGTTTTGTTATACTAGTTCTAACATAGCCATCTAATTAGTGGAAACGTACTTAGAGTTTTCGTGTTGCTAACCCCAAAAGTAACATCAACTAGACAATCTATATCAAATAACTAACTAACTAACATCAAGAACTATCTTGAGTGCAATTACTCATGTGTATTGCCTTGATTATCTAGTAACATAATTCCATGTAAGGGTTTTTATTTTATTTTATCACAATTTCCTTCTATCTAGTTAGTCCAAATATGAGTTTTCCAACTCATTGGCGAGCTTCGTACCATTTCCACTCGCTTGAGAATAATTCGATCTCGAGTTGTTTATTCGGGTAGCTAGTAGTACTATTGTTTGTACACATCTACCATGTTGAACATTTGGGAGATGTAACATAGTGTTAGAGAGATAACGACATATGCATTATCGTTCATCTTTTGTTAAGATCTTGGAAGTAGCATACTTCTTTTGGCCATCTTCCTGAAGTTTGTTGTAGACAATGACCGATAACCAACCTTTGCAAAGGTACACAATGACATCAGTTGTATGATCAGTTCTCTTGAAACGGCTATCTTTATGTGTTGTTGCTTTACATTTGGCACATCATTATATACCAAGTTAGACACCAGGGCCGGCCCTAGGGGTTTGGCTCGCCCACCCCTGACCGAGACCCGTTTTTCTCGAGTCCTTATAGATATTATACATATGTATATATAAAATATGGAGTGAGCCCAAAGGACTTTTGTTCACACTTCACAGCCAATTTTTTTGTCGACTAAACCACTGAAATATTTTCTAAGCCTGCAATTTATTTCATTTAATTAATTTATTACTTTAAAACCTTTTTTTATTTTATTTAATCTGGTTTCATTAATATTTCCTAGAATATTATACTCTTTAGGTTTAATAAAATTAATTTCAAAATATTATTATTATTATTTCATAATAAGAAAAAAATGGATAAAATCGTAAGAATGTTTGATGAATTGTACAATCTACAATTATTATTTTAAACAATCAATTAAACAAGTTAAATAATTGATGTGTTAAAGGCAAAGGAAAAGCACTCCTATCTCCTCTTCGATTGTATTTATTGTTATAACGTTAATCATTGTTTAAAAAAATTGTTAGAGCCTAAGGACCTTTTTTTTAGCTCGTACAAAATACATAAATTCTCTGGACCGGCTCTGTTAGACACGATTAAAATCACTCACTTTATAATCAACAATGCAACATACCTTTTTAAACCGTAATGTTATATAATAAAAAAATTATAGCAATACCAAATCGAAAGAGTATAAAAAATTTTAAAAAATGGTTGAAACTACACTTCAATAAAAAGCTAAAACGTCTACATATTTTTCTAAATTACATTTCCAATCATTTAGTTTCCTATTTATTATTATTCTGTTACCTTTTCAAACTTTATTTGAGGGAAAAAAACATTTTGTTTGAACCAATCATAGAGAGAGAGGATATTAAAATGAAATGAAGATGTGTTAATTGAAGGCGCTAATCACGCCACATATATGAAAATGAAATTTTTTAGCGTTATTCCAACGTTATTTGATTTTTTATCATTGTTTTTTATTAATTTTATATAAACTATGTGCTAGATGATGTTCAGGAACAAAATAAGATTACATATGATTAATCATAAAGCATAAACCTTAAAGCAAGTACATTAACGTGGTATATAAACTAGTATGAAATATGTTTTATATAAAAGTTGGTGAGGCTCAGGGAATAATTGAACATGCAATTTGGACGTTTTTGTCATTTATCATTATATTTCCATTTTAATAATAAAATAATCAATTACAGAAAATAACTTGGTGTAAAGTGGAATGTATTCATCTAAACTTTATTTGACTTAATACATTGCATCCACATGTCTCCTCATAAGATACACAATATGAGATTTAATTATACGAAAATTGAATTTAAATAACCTTAACTTTTATCAATTGTTCGATAATACTTTTAGTTTTTTACTTGCATATTAGCACTTTCAACTTTTAACTTATTGGTTGATAACACTGTCTAACTAACTAAATTCTAACCCAATTATTTTTGTGTTGATGTGGCATCTAATATGACCATTTTGCTGACGTGGCGGCGGATGTGGCAACTAACGTGGTGTTTTTGATGACGTGGCGGTTGATGTGGCAGCTGACGTGGTATATTGTGATGACGTGACAACTGTCATCAGCTAACTGGGTTAGGGTTCGGTTAGTTAGGGAGTGTTATCAGCCAATAAATTGAAAGTTGGGAGTGCTAGTGTACAAATCTAAAGTTGAAAGTGTTATCGATAAATTGTTGAAAGTTGATATTGTTTAAATTTAATATCCCTTAATTATATTTATTATTTTGTTGTTTCTTTTTAACTTTTTCAATCAATCATAAAGTTAAGGTTTACTACTAATCATATCAAATTGTTGATGTTCATTTAGAATTCGATCTCAAAAATAGATGAGGACTGTCGAATTTGTGTTTGGAAATCAAAACCGTGTTATCAAATAATCAAGATTAGATGATCGGTTATAATAAATAATAAAATAGAAAGACACTAGTATTACTCTTTTTATCGATATCAATCCATATTGCATTATAATAACTTTCTGAAGATAAGATAACCTAAACACCCTTTAAATTTTGTCAATGTCTTGTATATTATAAAATTACTAAAGTTAAGAGTTTATCTCATGTTCAATAAATATCAGTTAATAATATTATTTGATAGAAAATAAATTAGTTTAAAGCATAATAACACTTTTCTATAACTCATTGTTTTTCTTGTAAGGCAACAACCATCGAACACCATTCATCAGAGTATGGTCTTCAGTCTAGCAAGATGGCTTAGCTCCGAAACATCTTGGTTGCACCCGCCCCTTACCTGACCCTTCCCCGCCATGTCACTAGATGCAAACTGATTGCTAGTCCGAACTCTTGTAGAACCATGATAAAGTAACTGAGTACCAGTAGGTAGTAGGTAATAAGATTAATAAAGTTTTCTAGTATGGGAAACTTTCGCTACATTGATTCAAGAAGGCTAAACCATGTGTATGTTATGGAACCCCCCCCCCCCCCCCCCCCCCCCCAAACACACTTGGAGTTGGAAGAAAAACATAACATTGAAAGAAAGTTTCAAATTACCAAGTAAACAAATCGTCAACTAGTTTTATTCATACAATAAACAATTTATAAAATATTCAAGAAAATGTTGGTTGCCGGGTTTAAAAAAAACTATGACATGCTTATATTAATTTTATTGTTCAATTATATGTTCCTTTAAATTTTATAAATGTCACTGTGACGTTGCTAATAGACAAAGAGTCGTTTAAGAATACTGTCTGTTTAAATAAATATAATATATTCTTAATTTATTTCATATATAAATAAAAAATAATGACACGTAATTGTTAGACTTGTGGTACGAATTAAGAATATGTATTCTACGGTGGAACATACATCACTTAAATTCCGTAGAATTTAATATACAAGGAGCGTATGATTCAATCGTGATTTGCGTTTGAACAAACATTTATAAATGGTTGGACATACATCACATATGTTTTCAATGCCGGATATACACACATGTTGTGTTATTTTCAATAATGATTTTTGTCACAATAGAATAAAAACCGATAAGGACCAAAATAGTGGCAAAGATAGCGACAACATGAATACGTTGCTTGTTAGTTTGTTGGGATAGTGTGAATGACAATCGTAAAGCGACAGTTGCAAGTGACAATGGTGATTTGCTATCGAACCATGCCATTATTCCAACAAGTGTGTGGTATAAACATACCTTCTTTCCTATGTTGTTAATTTGTAAATAACCAACACGACAATAGTATCACTTAGTATATCAGTTTGAATTATAACGTCTGAATATGTGAAATATTTGAAAAAAAAAACTATAACAATATAACAATACCATGTGAAATATTTAAAAAAAAAACTATAACAATACTATATGCAAACTAAAGAGAAGAAAATTTTCATGGTGTAAACATGTTAAAAAAAATATGTTAATTTGGTCACGACCTATTAAAATAATATCAAATTCTAAAAAAAATTGATTGGTTGATAGGCATAAGTCCCATCAACACCCTTCATCTTCATGTCGTGGCTTCTTCCCCACCCCCAACCACGCCGCCTCTGCCGGTGTTCCCCGCCCCTACCATGTCCGCTGGCTACAACATAGCATAGGACGTGAACCCATAACAAACAACCTTAGTTTCTTAAAATATCTACACGTTGCAGGGAAACTCCCCTCGCTTCTCTATATGGAATAGTAATGACTCATTTTATTCCCTTGTCCATTCCATTCTTTTACTCATTCTATTACTCCATACAAAACATACCCTAAATGTATTATACATTATAATATATATATTATACAATATGTTCATTATGTATTTTAAATAGTATGTTGTTTTCTCTTCGCAGACTTAGAAAATTATATATTCCTTTGTTGAATTGTCTTATTGATCGAACAGGCAAATGACCGTTAAAACTCTACAAAGGATCTACGTCAACTCTAAATGCTCTTGAAAGAGTTAATTACTGTTTTCGTCTCTGTGGTTTGTCAAAAATCACTATTTCAGTCCATTAGTTTAAAAATTGTGATTTCAGTCCCTGTGGTTTCACTTTCGTAACCATTTCAGTCCACCTCGCAACCATTTCAGTCCATGTACTTACATAATAAATGGATTGAAGTGGTTACGAAAGTGAAACCACAGGGACTGAAATCACAATTTTTAAACTAATGGACTGAAATAATGATTTTTGACAAACCACAGGGACGAAAACAGTAATTAACTCGCTCTTGAGAATTTGGTGGACTCACAAAAATTGTAGATATTCTATGAAATGGCCCATTGTATCACAAGAGCCGTTGAAATTATAAAAAAAAAAAAAAAAAAAACTTTAAATTTGGCGGTGCCACTTAAACAGTAGTAAATATCTATATGTGCTAGCATTTTAATTTAATTAATTCCTTATGGAGTTAGTGAATTAGTTTAACTAGTTTGTCTTTGTTGAACCGAACGTCTTTCACACCAGGATAAAGACCCGTGAATCGTGATTCACTACAAAGAGTTCACAAAGCTGTTCGGAAGTACCCAAATACATCTCACGTAGCATACATTATACTTTTTTTCAATTTTTTGTCCGAAATTTTTAAAATTATATCGGTCCGTCCCTCCAATTATTTTGGCTAAAAATTTCTTACCCCTACCAACTTTATGTCTAAAAAATTTATATATATTTTTTTGTATTGAGTTAAAAAAACGTGAAGAACGGAGCTATTAGTATTTTTTTATAATTGTTTTTAAACTTGAAATAAGTTTAAATAAAGTTTGAAGTTTGTTTTTATACGAATGAAACTTAAGGGATCATTTTTATATTAATTGAAAGATGTTTTTTTAAAGAGAACAATACGTAAGAATAGAGGCGTCTCATCTTTGTTGTTCGACTTCAACAAAAGAAAAAAAAAGGTTTTATGTTCTCAAGGTTCTTAAAGCCTTCAAATCTTCCAACATTTATCCTTCTCAAAATTTGACAGAAACAAAGAAGAAATCGAGCTGGATAGAGGCGTTTAATCACCAATTTAAACAAGGTAATCATTTATTTTAATTTCTCATTCACTATTGTTTAATTCTTGAAGGATAGGTTGTGAAGTAGGGTTAATATTGAATCAAAATTTTGGGCATTACTAGTTTTTTAGACCTCAATTGTATCATTAATATGAGATTAACCTATGTACTGCATATTGTGAATATTGTTCAATGATTCTAAAATTAGGGTTTATAATGGTAGAATTGGGGATTTGGGGTATATGATCAATTAAGAAAGAAGTATGGTGAATTGTAGTTTAACCCGGTCCTATTGACCTTTTTTGTTAGGTATATCATGGGAAATGTCAAAACTATTTATTTAGAATAATTATTGTATGAGCGACCCGAATCAAATTGTCGACCCGAACATATAACCTGAAAATAGCGATAGGAAAAAAAATTGGTCCCATGACCTTCCGCCCCCACAGATGTTTTTGTCAAGCTCCGCCACTGAATTCTCATAGGTAAGAGAGTTTTCGAATCAGAATCAAGAAATGCGTTCAGAAACGACATAATGCATTTTTACAAACGCTTTAAACATGGCAGACCCGACACTTATGTAACCGCCCGCATTCCTCTCTCCCACTTACATTATGTTCACAATGCATACGTGCATCATGCGGTTCTCGTGGTTTTCAACACTATATTGGGTTTTAAAAAAATACATCTTTAAGTAACCTTTAGGGGAATAGTGGGCCACTTGTGTTATAGCCTAGTGGCAAGAAGCATAGCTTATTTAAAAAAGACTCAAGTTCTAATCTTTGATTATGTGTAATTTAGAGATAGTGTTGATGAGTGTGTGTTAGCCTTTAAAAAAACTCTTAAATTAAAATTTAATTAATACATGATTAAAAATAAAATTAATACATAAATAATAAATTAAATATTTAAACACACAATTAAATTAATTTTTGATTAAATTTAAATTTAAAATTAAAATTACTACATAAATAGTAAATTAAGTATTTAAACACACAATTAAATTAACATACCATTAAAATTAACATTAATACATAAATAATAAATTAAACATTAAACCCATAATTACATAAATTAATGACCAAATAAGGAATCATGCGATTAGCAGTCACGCATGCCCAACTTTTCATATCAATACTCAGAGCTTCCGATGATAAAAAAAAGAACTAGTTTTTTATGCGACCTTGTTACATATTCTGCCCCGGTTGTTTTCATACCCTTCAACCCAACTTGAGACTTCTTGTGTAAGCTGGGGGTTAGCAACAGGTAGAGTCTGATAATAGAGGTTGGTTTGGCACATGAGGAGAGTTTAGACTTAAATTGGTATATGTATCACCAATTTATAGTCCGACAAATTATAGTTGACTTGTGGTATAGTCATACACCTACTTCAACCAACGATCAAAGGATTTGGATCATCATGTGCATTGTTTGTCATTGGATGAGGGTTTTAACCTGGAGGATGGTGTAACATCCGTCAAAAAACGGATTTTACCAAACCCGCTCCGTTTATTAACCGAACAATCAGTTAAAAATTTCGTTGCGAATTTAATGCCCAAAGTAATTTTAAACGATACATAATTAATAAGTATATTGGAATATATAATTTGTTTTTGAAAAACTGTTAAAAATAACGAAATAAAAATAAAATGGCACTGCCGGGTTTCGAACCCGGGTCAGTCAGCCGGGTCAACAACAGACTGAACACTCAACTCTCCAACCACTGCGCCACTTGTATTTCTTGTTCAATATTGAAGACAATTAATTCATAACATGATTACCGAATTCGAAATCGGCGCGCCCAAATTGCAGTCGTCGGAAATCCCGGCGATCTCGCGAGTTTGGACGGTTTCTTTTATTATTAACGTAAACTTTAAACTCATCATCGGTTATAACCGACGCCTGAGTCCGCGACACAAGTTATAACCGCCGGAGAATTTCTAACCGACGAATCAAGTCGGAAATTGGACCAAATTCATCGACGACCTGCCCTATAAATACCTCCTCGAACCTCTGCAAGCTTTTTCGCTCAAAACCGCACCCTTTCTCGGCGAAAATTTACTCGCCGGAAAATACCTGCAAATCGCCGGAAAACCGGGTTTTTCACTTCTGTGCCTTACTCTAAACACTGAACACTCAGAACTCATACCGAAGCTACCCACATTCATCTCAAGCTCGTTGAAGACCCTCTGCCGCAAGACACACGTCGCCGGAATCTTTTGCTGTCACCGGAGTTTCGCCGGAGAAACAGAGGAGTCCAGTCGGTATACCTTACGCTTAAATCTTTCATTCTTTTGATATATCTCACCTGTAATTAACCTCAAAACACTAAAGAACATGATTAAAACATCGAACCAGTCGGATTTCCGATTCTGGTTAAATTCAACGAAGAAGACGAAGTTCCAGTTGTGTATATGTATAATTAAAATCAAGTTATAACTCGGGTTAGACACACAGTCCAGCGGTGGACTGTGTGCACATTAAACACGTAAACGTCTCGAGTTCGAATCTTGTCCCACGCATGCTTGCCTTAATAAAAATGTCCTTTTTTGTTAACCGAACCGGAGTCACCGTTGTTACATGTTAAGTTTAATAATAACCAGAATAATAACCAAGTTAGACACACAGTCCAGTGGTGGACTGTGTGAATGTTTAATCACACGTCACGAGTTCGAATCCGGACTATCGCACCGGTCCGGACAATTATCCAACCTTTTTAAATAAGGCGGAACTGAAATTATCTAATTGTATATAAGTATAATAAAAATCAGGTTATATAACAAGTTAAACACACAGTCCAGCGGTGGACTGTGTGTTAACCTAAACCACAGGTCCCGGGTTCGAGACCTGTGGAGCGCACCGAGTAGTCACTGATTAAAATCTTTTTAGAAATAAGTTGATTTTCGGATTAATCTAATTAATATATAAATATAATTAACAACAGAAATATTTCGGGTTAGACACGTAGCTCAGTTGGTAGAGCTGCGTGCACGCGTACGGGAGGTCTCGGGTTCGAGCCTCACCCAGCGCACACATATACGCATACGAACTGGTCAACAGTCAAAGTCAACGGTCAACGGTCAACGGTCAAAAAAGTCAACATTTTTTATTATTTTTATTTTTTTATTTTAATTAAAAATCAATAAAAAATACTTAAAAATAACATTTTTAAGGTTAGAAAATAGCCTTAAACTCACAAAAATACCCCCAACAATCCTACTAAAATGGATTAATAAAATCCGTTTACTTACCGAAACATTATGCCATTATCTAGGTTAATTTCACTCGTGGTTAAAACCACTTCGCGTGCATTCAACATCATCAACCGAACGCACCCACTATGAGTGAATCTTACAACTCTCCCCTTTTAATTACACGTTTTGGGGTGTGTCATGTGTCACAAAATAATTAACCCGTTTATTTAAACTTGTGCCATACCATATCGTGATCTAAACTTTGATTGTTTATATTGTTGTGATTATGTATTTTATTTTGTCAACTTATATGAAATTCATTCATTAAGCCCATCAGTTCCTCGTGGGAGACGAGTTGAGCAACGCGTGCCTCAAAACCAATCCATTATTGTACATGTGTGTATTATTGAGTTTATATTGTTTGTAGTTATGTCTTTCATATTATCATGTTTATGCAATTCATTCATTAGGCCCATCAGTTCCTCGTGAGAGACGAGTTGAGCAACGCGTGCCTCTAAACGATCCATTATTGTTCATGTGTGTATTGTTTAATATTAAATTGATTGATGAATAAGTTTACATCTATTTTTACTCATGTGTGGTTGTGCACTTTATTTCATAATCAATTAAATAAACTTGTTCAATGTTTTCCATAGGATTCACTCGCCAACTTTTTGTTGATCCAAAAACCCTTTTTACACATGATACAGGTGAACAGGATGAAGCAAGGAAAACATAGGAAATGCCTTAGAAGAAAACAATGAAGCCTAGATTGATATTTAGGACATGTTGTAATATTGATTGAAATTTTCCATTAAAGTGTATTAATGAATATGAAACGTTAAAATAAATGTCATGAGCTTTGATGATAACCCAATCATGCCCCGATCACCTTTTCCGCTGCGGGTCGGGGTGTTACAGATGGTAGACTTCTGGACGGAAAGAGTTTGCCACTTGATGGTTTGAACGACAATAGGATGATCGTTGAGCATTTAAAGGTGGAGGGTTTGAAGGTCCTGAGGGTTCAATCAGACTCAGATAACCACCCCCATGAAAAATTGAATGCGGTGTAAAGGTTGGTTGAAAATATAGATGGTGAAATGGTTGTAAAAAGTTGTTTAAATAGAGATTGTGAAATGGTTGTAAAAAAAGTTGTTTAAATTTAAATGGTGAATAATTTTAGTATTTTTTATTCAATAATAATTATCTGATCGTTCGATCTGGACCCAACCTTCAAATTCCATTCAAAACAATCATTAACATGTTCCCGATTCACATGCCTAAACCACTCTACCCGATCCATCGGTGGCAGTGTTCCCGATTAGATAGGGGGTACTCGGTTCCTCCAAATTGAACGCCCCAAGTAAATGTTCAACTAATTGTAACATCCGTAAAAAACCGGGTTAACCAAACCCGCTTCGTTTATTAACCGAACATCCAGTTAAAAATTTCTTGCGTATTTAATGCTCAAATTAATTTTAAACGATACATAATTAATAATTATATTAGAATATAAAATTTATAATTGAAAATTCATTAAAAATAATGAAATAAAAATATTATGCTGATGCCGGGTTTCGAACCCGGGTCAGCCGGGAACCACAAAGACTTAACTCACACTCGCCCAACCACTCCGCCACTTGTGCCTTTTGATGATATATTAAATCAATTAATTTCAATTGCAAAAACTCGTTTTCAAAATCGGTCAACCGACGCGCCCATTTCGCAGTCGCCGGTAATCCCGACGATTTCGCCATTTATTGTCGGTTTCTTTTGACTTAACGTGCATAATAACTCTGACATCGGTTATAACCGATGTCCAGCTCCGCGAGTCATAACCGCCGGAGAATCATTGACCAACGAATCAAGACGGTAATCAGACCCAATTCATCGATATTCTTCCCTATCAATACACACTCTAGCCTCTGATAATCTTTTCACTCACAATCACACCAATTCTCGACGCAATTTCACTCGCCGGAATTTTTATGCAATCACCGGACTTTCGCCGGAAAACCGAGACTCACATCATCACGGTAAATACCTCGACTCTTTCTATTCCATTCCATTGTCAGACCATTACTAACATCAATCTATCACCCAGAATCAATCCCAGACGACGTTGTCGGAAATTCTGCTTTCGCCGGAAAACTTCTGAAAGTTCCAGGATTTCGCCGTGAGCCGGTATGATCATTTAAACCTATTGATAATCGTTGCTCAATAGTTCAATTTCACATCTAATCCATCCAAACTGTTAATTGATCCTAACAGCCGAAGTTCACAAGACAGAGCCGACGAATCTTTGCCGGAGTTCTGAAAAAGTCACCTGTTCGGTACAATCGTTCCCCAAACCCTTTCTGTTCAATACATTACAATCGCTTATAAAGTTCGTTAAATTAATTTAACAAGTAACAGCATGGTTAACCGTTGTCTATGTTTTGAGCGAAGAAGACGAAGTCGTATTGATTATAAGATTAATTAAAATCAGTATTATGAACGGGTTAGACACACAGTCCAGCGGTGGACTGTGTGCAAACAAACACATACGTCCCGAGTTCGATCCTTGACACAAGCACATGCGCTATAATAAAAATGTTTTTTTTAAACTGAACCAGATCCACTCGCAGTCAGCTGTTAAGTATAATAAAAACCGGAATATTAACCAGGTTAGACACACAGTCCAGCGGTGGACTGTGTGCAACAGTAACTCGCACGTCCCGGGTTCGAGACTGGTTAACGGCACCGGTTCAATACAATCTAAATCCTTTTTAAAAATAAATGATTTCTGGAATAAATCTAAATAGTATATAAGTATAATTAAAAACAGAAATATTTCGGGTTAGACACGTAGCTCAGTTGGTAGAGCTGCGTGCACGCGTACGGGAGGTCACGGGTTCGAGTCTCCCCCAGCGCACACATACAAACGACCGAACCGGTCAACGGTCAACGGTCATGGTCGACGGTCAAAAGTCAACATTTTTTTTATTATTTTTATTTATTTAATTTAAAAATCAATTAAAAATACTTAAAAATAATGTTTTTAAAGTTAGAAAATAGCCTTAAACTCCCAAAAATATATATCCAAAAATCCTATTAAAATTGTTAATAAAATTACTTACTTACCGTATCTTTTCGTTATTAATTAGGTTAGTTATCTCTCGTCGATCACTCGTGCGCATTCAACATCTTCAAACAAACGCACCCAAACTGAGTGAATCTCTATAAATTTCCCGTTTTAATCACGTTTTGGGGTGTATATGTGTCTTATTATTTATTACATTTAAACACTTGTGCATCCATCATATCCATGATCAAATGTGTATTCAACATGTATCAACTGTTTGTGTGGTTATTGTTTAGATTTAATTTATCATTTTCAGTACATACATTATCATAGGCCGCCGCTCCCCCATTACATATGAGCGTGAGCCGTTCCCCATTACCTATGAGCGTGAACGAGGCGTTGCCAACATACGATCGGCTCCGTTTGATTGAGCCTTGATCGCACATACATTTCATCATAGGCCGTCTGCTCCCCATTACCTATGAGCGTGAGCCGTTCCCCATTACCTATGAGAGTGAACGAGACGTTGCCAACATTTACATTGTCATTCATGTTATATATTCATGCAAGGTGTTTTGTTATTGTATGTTGTTGTTTGTTATGGTTATTGTTATTGTATGTTATTGTTTGTTATGGTTATTGTTATTGTATGTTTATTTACGTTTGCTCACATATGATTATTGCACAAATTTTCCATATTAAATACAACAAGAAATAAATAATAAATGTTTTCTAACAAGGTTCACTCGCCAACTTTTGTTGACCCAAAAAAAACCATTTTTACACATGATACAGGTGAACAGGATGAAGCAAGGAAAACATAGGAAATTGCCTTAGAAGAAAAATAATGAAGTTTAGAAGAATGTATAGAACATGTTGTATTTGTTTGATTTGATTGTATGATTCCATTTAAATTGTAATAATAAATATGAAACATTATAATAAATGTCATGAGCTTTGATGAAAACCCAATCATGCCCCGATCACCTTTTCCGCTGCGGGTCGGGGTGTGACACTAATTTTACAAGGGATGCATGTATCAGGATCATCCCTCAGATTTCGAAGGCATAATGCGACACATAAAAATGGTCCATCTATATCTATAATACATTATAAAGCATTTTAGATGGACAACATTGTTGTCACAGCCCTAAATTACCACTTGCGGAGTTTTACTGCGAGGCGTGTGACGTACCAGAATCTAGCCACTAATCATGTCGAACTAATCGTAAATAATATAAAACAAAGAAATCATGTCCAACATGAATATTGAATTTCAAATTAAACGTCTCAAACATAGTATGTGTTCAGCGGAAGCATAGATAATTGTTCTATTAAACAACACCATATTGTTTCAAAACATGAACTTAACATTAAATGTTTTCATCAAGCGATACGACCCATGACAGCTCTCGCTCCTCAGACTACAAGTTCCAATTCAACCATGTATCTAACGACCTGCAAGCATGCAGAAAAAAAAAGTGTATCAGCGATAAAGCCGGTGAGTTCACAGTTTTGTTTTATGTAAATCATGTAAGTGTCTAGTTTAAAGACATGTCGATAATAAACTTGATACCGAAGTGAATGTTATGTTTTTTGTGCCCTCATCAAAATCTATCAACATTAATCCAGTGTTTAAGGTCCTTAGTTCACGCCCGGCTCCCAGCACGGTGTGAGGTTTGTCAAGCCTAATAGCGCTATCAACTAATACCCCGTTGCCTCCAAGGCAACTAGTTTCGCTAGTAAGTAGGGACTTTCGTGATAGAGTTGAGTTTATTAACTAACATCAAAATTAAACTACAACAATTATAAAAAGTACTCCTCCAAGGAATAGTAGTTTGTCCCCCCAGGACGCATGCTTGTGAAAGTGTAGTGAACTCACCTTAGTTTGCTCGGTAAGTGTTAACGTGCTTCTACATGATAATAAAGTGTTAGGTCCGTTGAAGTGACCTAATGTATAATAAGCGTAAGTATGTGTACATGTAGGGTTTGCAATACCCTAATGGTCTAAACAACCTAGTGTTTATGTGATCAGGTTAACATGTTTATCATACACTAACACACATTAGATTCTCTCTAGTTGGTGACTTTACAACCTTGGGAGAATACGAATAGCACATCTACATTACATATACATAATTCGGAACAACTAAACGCATATATATTCCATGGATTGTTAAACTCGGACACATATATACCATACATGCATGTAAACTCGGACTTAGCATAAACTCGGACACGTATACCTATATTCACATAAATTCAGAAAGCATATATGCATTCTTATAAGTGCGGACTCCTAAGAGATTCTAAACTCGGACTCCCTTTGAAACCATGAACAAATTCAGACTATAAACAAACCCACCAAACTCGGTTTCAATCATAACAATTAAACTCAGATTCTTAAGTTAAGTTCAGACAAGCATTCATACAATCAAACTCGGACAAGCATACCCAAGTTAAACTCTGAAAAACATACCCAAGTTAAACTCTGCATAAACATACCCAACTTAAACTCTGGAAAACATACCCAAGTTAAACTCTGAAAAGCATAATCATGTTAAACTCTGAAAAGCATAGTATGCACATAAATTCGGACTAGATATGTGGTATATGTATAAACTCGGACCAGATATGTGGTATAGGTATAAACTCGAACCAGATATCTGGCATAGGCATAAACTCGGACTCATTTAAGCATACAAACTCGGACGTCATATAAATCCGGACATCATGCAACTTCGTGTAACATTTGTAAAAATCGGGTTTTCAAAACCTGCTCCGTTTTGTAATCGAATATCAAGTTATAAAAGTTACGTTGAATATTTATGATTATTTTGATTTAAAACAATACATAATTAATAAATAAACTAAACTATAAAAATTATATTTGATAAAAAGTTAAAATAAAATAAATAAAAAAATTATGATGCTGCCGGGACTCGAACCCGGGTCAGCCAAGACACACTTCAGCGATTTATCACACACTCACAAGACCACTCCGCCACATTGTGTTTTCTGCTAACTCTAGGAAAACAAATGAAATTTATACACAAACCCAGTTGAAACCAGTTGCGCTATCTGAGAAACGGTAATCGGCAAACCAATCGTCAATTCGTTGTTTATTCACACATTCAGTTTATAACCGATGCACCGACGGTTTCTAATCAAATCGGAATTGATTAAACTTAAAACCTCATCATTATCGGTTTTTAAAACCGAAAAATCACCAAGTTCAGAATTCTTCAACTTCAGACCACTCTCGCGACTCAGAGATATCATACCAATACTCCATTTCATTTTCGTCGCATTTTCAGACCATCAGAACGCCTGAATCAGCTCGCCGGAATTTTCTGCAAAAGTCGCCGGAAAACCGTATTCAACTCAAACCGGTAAAATACCTCTACTTTCCTGTTTCAATCAATTGTTAGAACCTTACTAACATTAACCCATCGCTCATACTCAACCACAGACGACATTGCTGGATTTTCTGTTTTCGCCGGAAAACTTCTGGAATTGTCGGAAACTCGTTGATTACCGGTATGCTCATTCCAACGTGCTGATAATCAATACTCATTAGTTAAATTTCACATCTAATCCCTTAAACCTGTTAATTGATTCCCACAGCCGAAGGTTCCAAAACAAAGCCGACGAACCTCGCCGGATCCTCTGAAGAAGACGATCTGTTCGGTATCTTCTTTCCCCAAACTTTTCGGTTCAATGCATTCAAATTGGTCATCATGTTCATTAACTAAATTAATCGCGTATCAGTTGTTTTGATTGATGTCTGTGTTTGTAATGAAGAAGACGAGTTCAAAGATGACATAAGATTAATTAAAATCGGAATTATAAACGGGTTAGACACACAGTCCAGCGGTGGACTGTGTGCAAAATATACACGCACGTCCCGAGTTCGATTCCTGCTATACGCACTCCTTATATAATAACACGCCTTTTTGTTTAAAAACTAAACCGGGATAACTCAGTTAGTTATTAAGTATAATAGAAACCGAGATAATAACCAGGTTAGACACACAGTCCAGCGGTGGACTGTGTGCAACATGAATCATACGTCGCGCGTTCGAAACCCGTCACTTGCACCGGTCCGTTGAATTAAAATGTTTTTGGAATTAAAGAGAATTTCGGTTAAACTGAATAAGTGTAAATAAAAACAAGATTATTTCGGGTTAGACACGTAGCTCAGTTGGTAGAGCTGCGTGCACGCGAACGGGAGGTCTCGGGTTCGAGCCTCACCCGGCGCAAACTAATACGCTGACCGAACCGGTCAACGTTCAACGGTCAACGCTAAATAAACAATTTTTTTATATTTTTATTTATTTAATTTAATTTAAAAATCAATTAAAAATACTTAAAAATAACATTTTTAAAGATAGAAAATAGCCATAAACTCACAAAAATATATCTAAAAATTTCATTAAAATCCTTAATAAAATCCACCCATTTAATATATTTTTCCGTTATTATTTAGGTTAGTAATCCCCGTTGTTCCGCTCATCTAATTCGTGCGCATATCACCATCTCCAATCCAACGCACCCAAGGTGAGTGAATCTTTACAAATTCCCCGTTTTTAATCACGTTTTGGGGTGTATCATGTGTCTTGATATATATATATACTATACTTAAACCATTGTGCATACATCATATCATGAACTAGTGTATTCAGTTTGTTTCCTGTTGTGTTGTTATTGTTGGATGCAAGTTTATTATTTTCAGTACATGCAAATTCATAGGCCGCCGCTCCCCATTACATTATGAGCGTTGAGCATGTTCCCCATTTCATTATGCGGTTGAACCTGGCGTGCCCACATACGATCGGCTCCGTTTGATTGAGCCTTGATCGCACAGACATTTTCATTTTCAGTACATGCAATACGATCGGCTCCGTTTGATTGAGCTTTGATCGCACAGTTTCATTTATGTTATTTACAGTATGATGTTGCTATGTTCATGTGTTATTGTATGTTATAGTTGTGACTGCTATTTGCCATTGCTTGATTATTTACATTTGCTCATCTATGATTATGCAAAATTTTCATTGATAAACTAACAATTAATTTATTAATAAATGTTTATCTAATAAGGTTCACTCGCCAACTTATGTTAACCCAAAAAACCCCCATTTTACACATGATACAGGTGAAGCAGCAGCAGCTAGGAACACATAGGACTTGGACTAGAAGAATAAAATGATTTAGTGTTGGGATTGTTATGCTTGGCTTATTTTTCTTGTATTGAATGAACATGTTTGGATTTTTTGGAAATGTAACTTTGACTTTATTAAATATGAAACATATTAGTAAATGTCATGAGCTTTGGTGATAACCCAATTATGCCCCGACTCTTATTCCGCTGCGGGTCGGGGTGTGACAGATTGGTATCAGAGCCATGACTATAGGGATATATGATAGGTTATTAGACCCTTAGAGCCTATACTATAGTCGATTAGAAACTTATAAGATTTTTGTGTGTTACATGCCAAATTTCATGATGTTATATGTTTTATGTTAAATGTTACATTTAATATTGTGCAAGCATGTTCATAAGTATGTATTATCATATAATGCCTATCATGAATCGTATACTCATAACATATCACATCCATGAAAGCACACACCACTTCATGATTGCTTTTACAATGATTTTCGTGTTTTCAAATCTCATCAAAGTGAGTTCTCATGACGGGCATATAGTAACTGGAAGGGTACCAGTACCGGTAGTCGGAACGTCCTGTCTAGGCTGGCATTCGTATAAATACAAAATAAAGGACCAGTTTGCCTACCTGGGACTAACGATGAGAGTACGAAGTACCTATTAGGCCAAAGCATGCTATACCAAACGTCGTGTGAGCTAACCCCACTTTGAGTTGTCATTGTGTCTACACCTGGACACGTTCCGACCAAACATCTCATGAACATATTTTGTGGTTTGTATTCGGGGGATGCGAGTGTTAAATTGCCAATACTAATGTGAATCCTACCAAGCCAATAGCCATGGGGGCCCACATGACTATGTAGGTGAAGGTATGGGGGACATTTGAGGCCCAACATGAGCGAACCCAAGACATCCTATGGATGTAGTTGCATTATTGATATTTATGTTATTTTCATTTTCTTAAAGACACATGACACCTAAAAAGACACCATAAACTCACAATCTTCTCATTTTATGATCCTGTAGATGTCGTCTAGACAGCAACGAAGGGGTAAAAGATCAGGAAGGTCTCAGGAACGTTTGGCCACTCAGATCGCGAAACAAATGGCCACGATACTGCCTGACATTGTGGTCCAAGTACAACAAGCCCTTACTACAAATCCTACTAACCCTCCCCAACAACAGGACCAGAACATCGACAACCCTCCTACCAGCAAGTGCTCTTACAAACATTTTAAGTCTTGTGATCCCCCTAAATTTGAAGGGACCGAGGGTGTCACTGCTCTCCTACATTGGTTCGAGGAGATGGAAAACACCTTTCTAAACTGCGATTGTCCTGAGGATCGCAAGGTTCGATACGCCACCGGGAGACTATTTGGGGTAGCTCTCACTTGGTGGAATACTGAGAAAGGGAAGAGGGGAACTGAAGATGCGATGGCCTTAACTTGGGAGGAGTTAAGGGAAATCATGACTAGGCGTTTCTGTCCTAGAAGTGAAATTAAAAAGCTGGAGGACGAATTTCATTCTCTAAAGCAAAAGGAGGGTGATCACACCACCTATAACAAGAGATTTTTGGAGTTGAACCAAATGGTTCCAAATCTGTTCACACCAACCTATCGCCTGATTGAACATTATATTCGAGGACTTCCCTCGAAAATCCAAGATTCAGTTCTCAGCGTTTCACCAGTAACACTTGAAGCTGCTATGGAGTTAGCAACTGAACTGACCGAAAACCGAATTCGCAACGGGAAGTTCAAAGAAGAGAAGAAGAAAGCCCCTGTTGAGGGACAAACTTCAAACCACCCCATTCCTTCCTCTAAGTTCGCTAATAAGAGGAAGCGCAACACCAGAAATTTTGCAGTTACCCAAACCAACACCCCTATTCCTGCTGCACCCATTACTCAAGTCACTCCTTCATCCGCACCATACAGAAGACCCTACACTGGCCCGTTACCAAAATGTAACCGCTGCCAATATCACCATTCCCCTGATCATCCTTTCCAATACTGCACCGGCTGCGGTCGCGCAGGACATACTGTTCAAACCTGCCGCATGCCTCAACGAACAAACCGCCACCAACCTTTAACCCAAACCCACCAACAGTTAATGGGTCAAGCCCAACAACCCCTACCATTTCCACCCACCCAACATTTAGCCCAAACATACTACCAACCCAATTATCCTATGGGCCAACCTATGCGGGCTTGCTTCAATTGCGGCGACCCGAGTCATTTCAGAAACACATGTCCAAGGCTGGTTAATATTATTCATGCTTAGGCCCAAGCCAACCCAGTGAACCAAGCAAACCAAGCTCCCCCACCTGCAAGAGGGAGAGCTTTCAATATCAACGCTAACCAGGCCAGAGCTGACGGCAATGTGGTCAACGGTACGTTCCTTATAAATGGTAGATATGCATCAATATTATTTGATACTGGTGCGGATAGAAGTTTTATATCTTTAGAATTTGAACCTATTTTAAACAAAAATCAGGATAAGCTCACGGAATCCATAACGGTAGAAGTTGCGGACGGGAAACCAGTTTCATTAGACTCTATTTTACGCAACTGTACACTCACCTTAAACGACCACGATTTCTCAGTCGACCTTATTCCTATGAAGCTGGGAAGTTTTGACATCATAATCGGTATGGATTGGCTCAGTCAACATCAGGCGGAAGTTGTATGTCGTGAAAAATTTATTCGTATTCCTCTTTCAAACGGTCAGACTCTTCGAATCATTGGAGAAACCTCGTCGAAAGGGCTCAGCTTAATGTCTTGTCTTCAAGCTCAAAAATATCTTCGCAAGAATTATGTCGCGTTTTTAGCTCATATCATCAAAAAGGGAACCATGGAGAAGAAACTTGAAGACATTCCTGTAGTAAAAGACTTCCCACAAGTTTTTCCTGACGACATTTCAGGACTTCCTCCAGTTAGAGACGTCGAATTCCGTATTGATCTTATACCTGGTGCTACACCAGTTGCAAAGTCTCCATATAGGTTAGCCCCCTCTGAAATGCAAGAGCTAGCTAGTCAATTGCAAGAGTTGACTGACAAGGGATTCATACGTCCTAGCTCATCGCCTTGGGGTGCACCTGTCCTTTTTGTAAAGAAGAAAGATGGATCTTTTCGTATGTGCATCGACTACAGAGAGCTCAACAAGTTAACCATTAAGAATCGCTATCCTTTACCTCGCATTGATGATCTTCTTGACCAACTACAAGGTGCCAGCTGCTTTTCAAAAATCGATCTTCGATCTGGCTATCATCAACTTAGAGTGCATGAAGAAGACGTCCCTAAGACTGCTTTTCGAACTCGTTATGGCCACTATGAATTCATGGTTATGCCGTTTGGATTAACCAACGCACCAGCTGTCTTCATGGACCTAATGAACAGAGTCTGCAAACCTTACCTTGATCGATTTGTTATAGTTTTCATCGACGATATTCTTATTTATTCAAAATCTAAAGCTGATCATGAGCGTCATCTTCGACTCGTTCTTGCACTTCTAGAAAAGGAAAAGCTTTATGCCAAGTTCTCCAAATGTGAATTCTGGTTAAAAGAGGTGCAATTCCTCGGGCATGTAGTCAATGACAAGGGAATACATGTTGACCCTTCAAAGATCAAAGCAGTTCAAGAATGGCAAGCTCCACGTACACCAACTGAAGTAAGATCTTTTCTTGGACTAGCTGGCTATTATCGTCGGTTCATTTCAAACTTCTCTCGCATTGCTGTGCCACTCACGGCTTTAACTCATAAGGGAAAACCTTTCGTATGGGGACCCAAGCAAGAAGAAGCTTTTCAAACTCTTAAACAAAAACTTTGTGATGCACCAATCCTCACTCTTCCTGAAGGTTGTGATGATTTTGTAGTCTATTGCGACGCGTCAGGGCAAGGATTAGGCTGCGTTCTCATGCAAAGAGGAAAAGTCATAGCTTATGCCTCGAGACAACTCAAGACACATGAAAAGAACTACACCACTCATGACCTAGAACTTGGAGCCGTTGTATTCGCTCTTAAGATATGGAGACATTATCTCTATGGTACTAAGTGTGAAATATACACTGACCACAAGAGTCTTCAACATATCTTCAATCAAAAAGAGTTAAACATGAGGCAACGAAGATGGGTCGAACTTCTAAATGATTACGATTGTGAAATTAGATACCACCCTGGTAAAGCAAATGTGGTGGCTGATACACTTAGTCGAAAGGGTTATGCGAACTCCATTCATCTTCTATGTTCGCAAATTATAACCGACATTAAAGATCAAATTCGAGAAGCCCAACACGTTTCAATAACAGAAGAAGATGTACGAAAGGAGATGTCCTGTGGAGCCGAGCTAAAACTTGAAACTAAATCAGACGGTATCCTGTATTACCTAGATCGTATCTGGATTCCTAACCACAACAATCTTCGTGAAACTCTTATGAATGAAGCTCACAAAACGCGATATTCTATACACCCAGGAGCCGATAAGATGTATCAAGACCTACGATACACCTATTGGTGGCCTGGAATGAAGAAGGATATTGCCGTTTTTGTTTCCAAGTGTCTCACATGTTCCAAGGTGAAGGCTGAACACCAAAGACCCTCAGGACTTCTAGTCCAACCGGAAATACCTGTATGGAAGTGGGAAAATATAACCATGGATTTCATTACCGGGTTACCTCGCACTTCTGGTGGGTATGACACAATATGGGTAATTACAGACCGACTTACAAAATCAGCTCACTTTATTCCTATCCGTGACGATTTCAAAAACGAAAAGCTTGCACGTATTTATATCAACGAAATCGTAAGCCGACATGGGGTACCGTTAAGTATTATTTCTGTTCGTGATGGTCGTTTCACCTCACGAACATGGCAAGCAGTACAATCCGCTATGGGCACACGATTAGATCTCAGTACCGCCTATCATCCTCAAACTGATGGACAGTCTGAGCGCACCATTCAAACTCTTGAAGATATGCTTAGAGCATGTGTCATAGACTTCAAGGGAAATTGGGACGCCCCCCTACCATTAGTTGAATTTTCGTACAACAACAGCTATCATTCGAGCATCGGCATGGCACCTTTTGAAGCCTTATATGGACGTAAGTGCCGATCTCCTGTATGTTGGCACAAAATTGGGGAAGCACAAATTACTGGTCCAAAATTGATCCAAGAAACCACAGACAAGATCCATCAAATTCGAAACAATCTTCTAGCGGCTCAAAGTCGTCAAAAGAGTTATGCAGATAAACGACGGAAGCCCTTAGAGTTTAACATTGGTGATCATGTGCTTTTAAAAGTATCACCGTGGAAGGGAGTAGTTCGTTTTGGTCAAAAGGGGAAGCTAGCACCTCGTTACGTAGGACCTTTCAAGATACTCGAAAGAGTAGGTCCTGTAGCATACAAGCTTGACCTACCAGAAGAACTCAACAAGATTCATCCCACATTCCACGTGTCGAACTTGAAGACGTGCCTCGCTGATGAGAATCTCCATATTCCGCTGGAAGATATTCAGATTGATGAATCTATGCATTTTATTGAAAGACCAGTGGAGATCATGGACTACGGGGAGAAACGTCTTCGACGAAGTCGCATTCCAATTGTTAGGGTACGATGGGAGTCGAAACGAGGACCTGAGTTTACTTGGGAACGTGAAGACTCAATGCGTGAAAAATACCCGCATCTTTTTCCTACTACTTCAACTACTTAAATTTCGGGACGAAATTCCTAAAAGTAGGGGATACTGTAACATTTGTAAAAATCGGGTTTTCAAAACCCGCTCCGTTTTGTAATCGAATATCAATTTATAAAAGTTACGATGAATATTTATGATTATTTTGATTTAAAACAATACATAATTAATAAATAAACTAAACTATAAAAATTATATTTGATAAAAAGTTAAAATAAAATAAATAAAAAAATTATGATGCTGCCGGGACTCGAACCCGGGTCAGCCAAGACACACTTCAGCGATTTATCACACACTCACAAGACCACTCCGCCACATTGTGTTTTCTGCTAACTCTAGGAAAACAAATGAAATTTATACACAAACCCAGTTGAACCCAGTTGCGCCATCTGAGAAACGGTAATCGGCAAACCAATCGTCAATTCGTTGTTTATTCACACATTCAGTTTTATAACCGATGCACCGACGGTTTCTAATCAAATCGGAATTGATTAAACTTAAAACCTCATCATTATCGGTTTTTAAAACCGAAAAATCACCAAGTTCAGAATTCTTCAACTTCAGACCACTCTCGCGACTCAGAGATATCATACCAATACTCCATTTCATTTTCGTCGCATTTTCAGACCATCAGAACGCCTGAATCAGCTCGCCGGAATTTTCTGCAAAAGTCGCCGGAAAACCGTATTCAACTCAAACCGGTAAAATACCTCTACTTTCCTGTTTCAATCAATTGTTAGAACCTTACTAACATTAACCCATCGCTCATACTCAACCACAGACGACATTGCTGGATTTTCTGTTTTCGCCGGAAAACTTCTGGAATTGTCGGAAACTCGTTGATTACCGGTATGCTCATTCCAACGTGCTGATAATCAATACTCATTAGTTAAATTTCACATCTAATCCTTAAACCTGTTAATTGATTCCCACAGCCGAAGGTTCCAAAACAAAGCCGACGAACCTCGCCGGATCCTCTAAAGAAGACGATCTGTTCGGTATCTTCTTTCCCCAAACTTTTCGGTTCAATGCATTCAAATTGGTCATCATGTTCATTAACTAAATTAATCGCGTATCAGTTGTTTTGATTGATGTCTGTGTTTGTAATGAAGAAGACGAGTTCAAAGATGACATAAGATTAATTAAAATCGGAATTATAAACGGGTTAGACACACAGTCCAGCGGTGGACTGTGTGCAAAATATACACGCACGTCCCGAGTTCGATTCCTGCTATACGCACTCCTTATATAATAACACGCCTTTTTGTTTAAAAACTAAACCGGGATAACTCAGTTAGTTATTAAGTATAATAGAAACCGAGATAATAACCAGGTTAGACACACAGTCCAGCGGTGGACTGTGTGCAACATGAATCATACGTCGCGCGTTCGAAACCCGTCACTTGCACCGGTCCGTTGAATTAAAATGTTTTTGGAATTAAAGAGAATTTCGGTTAAACTGAATAAGTGTAAATAAAAACAAGATTATTTCGGGTTAGACACGTAGCTCAGTTGGTAGAGCTGCGTGCACGCGAACGGGAGGTCTCGGGTTCGAGCCTCACCCGGCGCAAACTAATACGCTGACCGAACCGGTCAACGGTCAACGGTCAACGCTAAATAAACAATTTTTTTATATTTTTATTTATTTAATTTAATTTAAAAATCAATTAAAAATACTTAAAATAACATTTTTAAAGATAGAAAATAGCCATAAACTCACAAAAATATATCTAAAAATTTCATTAAAATCCTTAATAAAATCCACCCATTTAATATATTTTTCCGTTATTATTTAGGTTAGTAATCCCGTTGTTCCGCTCATCTAATTCGTGCGCATATCACCATCTCCAATCCAACGCACCCAAGGTGAGTGAATCTTTACAAATTCCCCGTTTTTAATCACGTTTTGGGGTGTATCATGTGTCTTGATATATATATATATATATACTATACTTAAACCATTGTGCATACATCATATCATGAACTAGTGTATTCAGTTTGTTTCCTGTTGTGTTGTTATTGTTGGATGCAAGTTTATTATTTTCAGTACATGCAAATTCATAGGCCGCCGCTCCCCATTACATTATGAGCGTTGAGCATGTTCCCCATTTCATTATGCGGTTGACCTGGCGTGCCCACATACGATCGGCTCCGTTTGATTGAGCCTTGATCGCACAGACATTTTCATTTTCAGTACATGCAATACGATCGGCTCCGTTTGATTGAGCCTTGATCGCACAGTTTCATTTATGTTATTTACAGTATGATGTTGGTATGTTCATGTATGCTGTCATGTGTTATTGTATGTTATAGTTGTGACTGCTATTTGCCATTGCTTGATTATTTACATTTGCTCATCTATGATTATGCAAAATTTTTCATTGATAAACTAACAATTAATTTATTAATAAATGTTTATCTAATAAGGTTCACTCGCCAACCTATGTTGACCCAAAAAAACCCTCATTTTACACATGATACAGGTGAAGCAGCAGCAGCTAGGAACACATAGGACTTGGACTAGAAGAATAAAACGATTTAGTGTTGGGATTGTTATGCTTGGCTTATTTTCCTTGTATTGAATGAACATGTTTGGATTTTTTGGAAATGTAACTTTGACTTTATTAAATATGAAACATATTAGTAAATGTCATGAGCTTTGGTGATAACCCAATTATGCCCCGACTCTTATTCCGCTGCGGGTCGGGGTGTGACACTTCGGAACTCCCTTGTTTCCCTCCTAAATCGGACAACACCCCACACATTAAAATCGGACAGGGACCTTCAATAAACTCGGAATACACACTCATAATGCTAATAAACTCGGACCAAGAGTCCTTCAATAAATTCGGAATACACATTCATAATAAACTCGGACACTATAACATTAATAATAAACTCAGACACTATAACAAATCCGCATCTCTTCCTTCTTAAACAAATTCGGACTTGGCACATAACACAGAATGACCAAATCACAAGAGTTTCTCAGCACAACAGTTCTACGACCAAACTTTAATCTCAGTAATCAATCATGTTATGAAACAAAGAAACAGTTTAACATTCATACTACATCAATAGCATCTCTAATGACTAGCAGCAATCATGCAATTCATTTAATCTAACAACTATCACACATTCTTCAGGCATGAAACAAAACACATATTGTCTGGATGTCTAGGGTTTTGCATGAAATCAAAATAACAAGAACAACAAAGTATAACACAAAGCACTTACTTTAGATGGATTTAGGGTTTGTTCTCGAAGAGTAGGAGAATGTAAGATCGATGATTTGAGAGTTGTGTTGCAAAGCCAAAATGATTAGAGAATGGTTAGAGAACTGCCGTATGATGGATTGTTGAGATTATGAGAGGATTTAGGGTTATGCAGGAGTTTATTAGAGTTTCACTATTAACTGTAAACACCCCCTAACTATATAACTTTCACATATGAAACACATAATATCATACAATTCACAATAAGTCACATAATTAATGTACTTGTCATGCAACACATAAGTTTCATCTACACCGTCCGTTTATAATTATTATTCGTGTTCGTCACCAACGTTTAGAGAATTAACTTGTTTGTGTGTTCTGGTAATTCCCGGAATTACCAAAGTAGACTCATTTAACTAATCCTAGTTAAATGCAGTATAATGAATGTATGTCTAAATTAACTGTGGTTAGGTTAAAGTATTAACATGAAATTGTGGGTTGTCATAATTGTAATTTCACAAAGTTTTTAAGATGTGTATTACAACTTTTGAAACACAGGATACAAAGTGCTCTATGCAATAGTTTCTAATTTGCCATCATTTAATAAATTTCTCATAACTAAATTATTATTTAATGCATATGAGGTTTTTTTTTTAATTCACTACATTAATTACTATCTTATTTATAATATTTTAAGTTAATACTGAAAATTGCATTTATTATTCACATTTCCATAACTAAATGTTATTTAAATTAAGTATTATCTTATTTAAATACTCAAGTATATGATTACTAATAACAAGAATAATGATAACAATAATAATAATAGCCAAAATAATTAGTGTTTAAGTCAGGTCGGATTAGATTGCACTATACAAAAGAGGCTCGGTGACACCAACCACATCATGTGGGACAACCCAAATTAAGAATTATCTTATTTTAATACTTAACTATATAATTACTAAATACTAATAATAATAACAATAATAATAATAATGCTGATGATGACGACAGCGACGAGGATGACAATGACAATGAAGATGATGATGATGATAGTAATATAAACAGTGTTTAAGGTATGTCGAGATAGACTGCGCTCTCCAAAAGAACATCCGTGACAGCCGCCAAGTACTATCTTAATTAAATACATAAGTATATAATTACTAAATATTTCCATATTTATAATAATAATAGTACCCAAATATAATTAGTGTTTAAGGTATGTCGATAACACTCCGCCGCATTGCATGGGCCAACCTGTTAATTTAAAATAAATAAAACTCATTAGTATGACAAAAATTGTTATAATAATTAACAAAACAAAACCATTGTAGCAAAATTTCCTTTATCCTCATCTATTTTTCTCATTTTACGATTATTGCCATATAATTGTTTAGAGGCCTAACTTCTTATAATAGCTCAAATTCCTTATCTTTATATATATATATATATATATATATATATATATATATATAGGAATATTCATTTAAGAAGAAATTTTATATGAGAAGAAAAAAAAAAGAAATGATATAATGGTAAAACATTAAATAGTATATAACTCCTCTTATTAATTAAGTTATCTCTCATTAATAAAGCAAAAACATTTTATCTTATACATTTCAAAATTTATACTACATATGTCTTACATTTACCGGAATTTACCTTACGCATATGTAAATTTACCCTACACATTTCAAAATTTATCCTGCACATACTAAAATATATCCTACACATGTCGAAAATTGTCTTACACCATAAATTATTTTATCTTGAAATAGTATATGAAAAAAATAAGTTACAAGTTTAATTAATTAGCTAATTAATGACAATTATAGATTTACTTTTATACCCGTTTTCATAATATTAAATACACACGTTAAATGAAATAAATAGAGAATTTCTATTGATTTAAAATTATTCTTTTTATTCTTACAAAAATTTTTCTTCTCATTTGAACTCTCCACTATATATATATATATATTTCTCATTTTACGTTTTTACTATCATATAGTTTTTTTAGAGGCATACTTTCTAAAAATCATGTGACAATAACATAATCAAATAAATTTTCTGTATCATAATAGCAATAACAATCTAACTATCAAAATTTCTCTATCATAATAGCATTAACAATCTAACTATCAAAATTAGAGTAGGCTAAATAAGCTAAAGTAATAACATTAGAAATTGATTATTAATATATCCATCAATAACACAACTGAAATGAATAGTGTTTATGGTCGTGAGCTTGTGTGATTGGGCTATTTTAGGGGTTCTTTCGCGTGGTTGCCTTTGGTTGGTATGTGTGAGCGGTGCTCTCCACATGCTTACATTGCAACACGACCTTTCCAATTCAATACATGACCACTCTTCATCGTTCATGTCGCCTCTTATCAGAAGAGATATGATAAATAGTAAGAGACAGAGGTGGTTTCACCTCTAAAACTCGAAGCACAATCTTAGATTGAGTTTGTTTGCGGAAACTGAAATCGCTATGGAAATTTCTAATGTAATTGAAAGCGATTATTGAGTCTTGTAAAATGAGAATCAAAATCGTTGAGTTTTCACCATTTTAGAGAAAATATTATAATATATTAGGAAATAAGATTTTGAAAAAAATTTAATTACCTACACAATCCAATAAGAAAATCCATTCCATAACTCTAATTGCCATAGTCGGCAATTGGCAATTGCCTAGTTGATTTATCGAATGCCACAATTTGACTGCCAATAGCGATTAGAAGGGTATTTGAGTTATTATTTATACGTAATTAAAAAGGTAAATGGGGTATTGAGTATTTGAGTTAAATCAGCTGATTCACCACTACGAGCTTCACTAGCAAAGGTTCAATCGAATCCGTGCTAAACAAGTGCACATCACAATTAGTTAGGTTAAATGATTAGTTAACTAACGGGTTAACAATAGATGATTATTTACTTATTTTGTCTCCTCTACTACATATAACTACTACCAACTTTCTATATTTTTATGTACGTTTATTGATCTACAACACTTAAACGAAAAAAATGTCAATTTTTATATACATCAACCATGTACGATATACAAACATGGACATGCTCTTAAATATCGAAAACAGTTTATTGTATTATTATTATTATTATTATTATTATTATTATTATTATTTTAACCAAAATGACAGGAGTGTAGTCAATTGATACAAAGATTCAAAAACATATCATTTAACAAAATAAAAAAACATAAATTTGCAATCAATGTCCGAAACCTTGGATAGTGATTGTTTCACCCTCCCCTTCACATATTCACGCGTCTAGAGCCTCCACCATTTCAGTTTCCACCTCCCTATATACTCTACTCTCTTCATCTACCACACCCACCTTACCTTATAAAGTAACAAAACCCCTAAATTAGCCCTACATCTTGCATACCCATCAAGACTTACTTGCTGATAACGATGTCTTTGTAAGAATCGGATTTTTAACCCCACCCAGATCGTAATTTTGGGTGTTTTCATGGCGGGTGGTGAAGGTGAAGGCACTTCTTTAGAGTTTACACCCACATGGGTTGTGGCTGCTGTTTGTACTGTTATTGTTGGGATCTCTCTTGCTGTTGAACGCCTGCTTCATTACACCGGAAAGGTTTGTTTGATTGATTATGTTTGTTTTTTTTGGTTTTTGATGTGGGATTCTGTTGATTTGATGAGGGTTTGATGGGTTAATTGTTTGATGATGCAAAGTAAAGTTTTTTTTTTTTTAATTTTAATTTTTTGTTGTTGAACACTTTTTTTTAATACTTTTTTGTTGTTGTTGTTGATGAACATTTTTTTTGTACAGAAATTGAAGAAGGCTGGTCAAAAGCCACTCTTTGAAGCCTTGCAAAAGATTAAAGAGGGTATATTCTTGTGTTTTATTTCACTTTTTATCATGTTTTGTGTGGTTGATAAAGAAGAAATTTTGTTTACAAAATTTGGAGGATGTGCAAGCGGGATTCAATTTAAAATAAAAATTATTTGTGAGATTTGGAATGGAATATATATACTAAGTTTGGAGTATAATCACAGCTTATATTCCAAAGTTAGAACGGGATTTGACTAACAGGTCAAATATGCTAATTTTGGACTACAAAAGTTTATACTTGTAGGGATATGAGGCTGATTCTTTTCAAGTAATGTTTGAAAGCCATATACATCAAGTCCTTTGTTAGAGCAATGTTAGTACTAAACGAGTAATAATCTTTATAAAGTTCAGTTTTTTAAAAATAACAAGTTTAACCTGAAAAAAAGTGATCAACTTTTCCAACTATCACACCTGGTTTCATTCTAACAATTTGTGTAAAGTTTATAATCTTTATCCAAAAAAAATACTATCTTTGTAGTTGTGAAGTTACTCTTTGTTATATTGTATGCAGAGTTGATGCTTTTGGGGTTTATTTCTCTTTTATTAACTGTTTTCCAATCAAGAATCGTCAAGATTTGTGTAAAAGAGAGTATAACGGAACATCTTCTTCCATGCTCGTTGCGTGATAAAGAAGAGGCGTTAAACCCTAAACCTGAGGGTACTTCGCATATTCGTCATTTACTTGCAGAAGAAGCAGTGGCTGTCGGTTATTGTGCTGCAAAGGTGACAACATCGGATCATTTGTATAATGTTTTTTTGATCTTTATTAGTAATCATTTTCCCGAAGTTTACTTGAGCTTTTATTAAATTTGTAATTTATGAACTACAATTATGCTTTTAAACGATAAAACGGTGGTTAAAATCTTTTTGGTAAGCTCTAATGATATTGTTTTGTTAAAGATTTTTTGTGATACATGAATGTTAATTAAACGGTTACTTTGTATATATGTTATGTTATTACAGGGCAAGGTCCCACTTCTATCTCTTGAGGCGCTGCATCATCTACACATATTTATTTTTGTTCTGGCTGTTGTGCATGTGACATTTTCTGTCCTCACTGTTGTATTTGGAGGCGCTAAGGTTTGTAAAAAAAGTTACATAATTGTATTATCTTTTTTACTTATAATGATTATCTGCTCGGTTTTATCACCAATGTTATTGTCATGTCTTAGATACGGCAATGGAAGCATTGGGAAGAATCTATCACAAAAGATAACTTTGATCACTCACAAGGTGAGGGTTAATTAGTTTTTTTTTCTAGATTTAGTAGCACTTGTTTTTTTAATAATTTACACAAATTAATGAATTTAGTGTTTTGCAAGATCAAAAAAGCTAACAAAAATATTGAATTTGTTAGAAGAATCTAACTATCAACTCTCTTTCTAGTTGTGTATGAAACTTTCTCATGATGTTTTATAAAACTTGAAGCGTTTGACTTGGCATATGGTTTTAAGCAAATTGTTTGATTATTCTTCAAGTTTTCTAAAATATATTTGTGGATAAAAAAATCAGTAGTCTATTTTTTGATGATGAAATCTATGAAGAATTTTCTATAAGTGGAATTCTTTTATATTAAATGTAATTTCTTACCTTTTTAATTATTTTTGATTGACGAAATGTGCAGTTTTTAAGCCGTCGAAAGTCACACAAGTAAAAGATCATGACTTTATTAGGAACCGTTTTGTTGGTATTGGCAAACGTTCAGCCATTCGAGGCTGGATAGTAAGTTACTATCATATATTGGTTATATATTTACGTGTGCATGTGCGCGTGTGAATGTTAATATATTGTTGACTTCTGTTTTTATGAACATTACAGCGTTCTTTCTGCAAGCAATTCTATGGATCTGTCACCAAGTCAGATTATGTAGCACTGCGTTTGGGATTTATTACTGTAAGAATCATCCAAGACTCGTGTGTGTATATATATATAGATCATTCATTTGATCATTTCAGACTTGATAATATCTTGAGAGCGCGGAAACTGTATAATGCATATGTATTTATTGCTTTGAATGTGGTACAAGATGGTTACGTAACCGATTTTGTTTTACTCTTCCACTACTACTTATATATATATATATATATATATATATATATATCATCTATCTTGTTTCGTTGACCGTTTGTTAATTTTATAGACCCATTGCAAGGCAAACCCGAAGTTCAACTTTCACAAATACATGATACGGGCACTAGAAGATGATTTCAAAAAAGTGGTTGGAATCAGGCAAGTGATATATTTATGATTTTATCCCTGAAGAACAATTTGCTTTTCATTTTAGATTTACATCTTTATACTTTCCTAAAATTTAGTAGATTCTTTCACCTCTTTATATCCAAAGTTTTATAGCATAATTTTTTTATACTATTGATCATATTCATCAAGATTTTTTACCCATATAATATGATTATTGTCACCCTATGTATGTATTTGAAAAAGATCATTTTATGTGTTCATTTAAGATTAAACTTTTATTTTGTTTTATTGTTTGCAGCTGGTATCTTTGGGTGTTCGTGGTCATTTTCTTGTTGCTGAACGTTAATGGTATGCAATGACACTTTATAATACTTTGTTTCTCAAACTTGTTGACATCCTTCCATGGGTTAATAAATGGGTAGAACAAGAATTATCAAAAGAGCTTAAAAAGAAACGGGTCAAACCATTAAAAGTCAAGTGTATTAATAATGCGTAAGACCATTGAAAGTCAAGTGTATTAATAATGCAAAAGACCTCCTAAATCAATATAATAAATAATTAACTAATATGCCACCTCTAGCTAATTTTTTTTTTGCTAAAGTATCTTCGTTGACACGTCATGATTTTATGATGGTAGATCATAGCACTAAACGAACAATCAACGTTATTTTATTCAAGTAATGAAATGACTGTTTTTTGGATATTTTGCAGGTTGGCATACATATTTTTGGATAGCTTTTATCCCTTTCATTGTAAGTGCCTTAACAAGCTTACCATCGGTTAATTGCTAGCTATAACGTTATGTTTTACATTTATATAACAATAATCTCCTTTTAATGAACTCATTAGTTTTTTTTAAATTTACTAGCTTCTACTTGCTGTGGGAACAAAGCTAGAGCACATAATAATTCAGTTAGCTCACGAGGTTGCTGAGAAACATATAGCCATAGAAGGCGATTTAGTCGTGCAACCATCAGATGATCATTTTTGGTTTCACCGCCCCAAAATTGTGCTTCTCTTCATACATTTCATCCTCTTTCAAAATGCATTTGAGATTGCATTCTTCTTCTGGATTTGGGTATGTTTTTTTTGTCTTGATAAGGATATAAAGATTTTCAGAAATCGATATCGAGTTGTTGGTTATTGGCATCACACTATTTATTTCTAATATAGGTTCAATATGGCTTTGACTCATGCATAATGGGGCAAGTGCGCTACATTATCCCTCGGCTGATTATTGGGTAATTTATCTATCATGTGAACTTTTTGGTATTAATATGCACAATTGGTTTTGGGCTCGACCCAAAAAAAAGTCAACAAATCGGTCTTTTGACCCACTTAGTCTTTTTTTTCGTCAAATAATATTGGTGTTGTTTTAAAGAATAATTAGTAACATAGATTTAATTCTGTTTTTCATGCTACTTAGTTTTCTACGAGTTATTTTACATGTAATTTAAATGTCAATTTTTGTATTTTTTATATAAACAGTTTCGAGTTATCTTTTTGATTAATTATTTTTTTTTCTTTTTTACAAAAATGAAGTTGCTAAAGTTTTATTTTTAGAAGTTGTAAATACCTCGTTTCGTTTAATACATTTTGTCAATTTTAAATTTAGTATTTAGTATTATATATTTAAACAAATTTGAAAAATAAACTTTCTTAAACGTTGGTTTTATTTCAGGGTGTTCATTCAGGTTCTCTGTAGTTACAGCACTCTACCACTTTACGCCCTTGTGACACAGGTACATCATTATAAGATCCAATCCTTATTTTTGATCATGTTTTTTTCTATACAAACAACTCTGATTCGTTTTCATGACCAAATTCTAGATGGGAACACATTTCAAGCGGTCAATATTTGACGAGCATATACAAGCCAAAGTTGTGGGCTGGGCTCTAAACGCCAAGAAAAAGATGGCCAATAACGGTGGAGCCAATGGTGCAGGCCATGACGGTACAGCCGCCACCACCTCAGCTGCTACTTCGGCTGCCACATCTGCTTTTAAGACTATTCAACTTGGTAAAATTAATCAGAACCAGCAGTCGTGAGCTTGTGGCGGTTCATGTTGATGCATATGTTAATATACTACGGTAGTAGCTGAAGAAGTTTAATGTTGAACCTGGTTTTGCTATGGTGCGATGATAGTAATCGCGATATAGCAAGTTTTTTGTTTGGATGAGCAATATGGTCTTGAATATGTAACCAGTGGAGGTTTTATTGGTGATATTTGAAGTAAATGCTTGGTTGGTAAATCAGTTTTTGCTTTAGATTGTGTTTTTTTTTTATGATTGAAGTCAGTTTACATATACTAGCAAAATAACTAGAAAGAAAATGACATGACTTGAGTTATTTAAATGGGTGTTCTGATTGGGGGATATGCTAGGCTCAATTTAATATTTTAGACTTTTTTAGAGTCTTTATCTTGATTTGACTCTTTACAGTGTTCTCTTACAGTATCACACACCTAGTGATGAACATAAAACGGGTTAACGGAACCGGGTTTTTAGAAGCGAACTGGTTTGGAACCGTAATCACATGATTGGAGATAAAGTTTGATCACAAAGTTGCACATGTCTAAATTAAGCTTTGTCAATTGTTAGGCTAGTGGGCCAAGTAGTGGGGAGTTTATTTTAAAGGCTCATTGGTCCTTGTAGTGGGTCAAGCAGTGAATCAGTGGTTATGACTTTGTTTTTTTAATAAAAGGCATTGAATGTTCCACCAATATCATAGACCATATGATGATAAATTATGAATGGAGTCAAATTATGAACCTAAATCCCACAAATATTCTCATGTTTTTATTTCATCCCTTAATTTTTAATAGTGTTACACATCATGATTCTGCTTGTTTACCTGTTGATGGATGATGGCCCTAATGTTGTGCTACACTCTGAAACCTAAGCGTGTTAACTGGGTTGACACGTTACAAATAATAAAACATTGAAAATTTGATAACTCTTTCTTCTATGCTGGAATGTCCCACTGTCCTCATCAGATAACCAGGGGATGCCTCGAACCTTACTCGTCTGAAACACATACTAAAACGTAACGCTGATGAGTTTGCAAGTTAAAACCTTTCAAAACATTTGTCTAATAAACATTTACAAACACACATTATCTTTGATGAATAAGCATTTAGAATATCACACTCCTGCACATGTTTAAGCCATGCATAGGGTAACTTTTTATGTTCCATTAGTCCTAGCTAGTTATGGGTTAGTGATTTATTTCTATGTATTCCCTTTTGTTAGTGTATCCCTATAAAAAGGCCTTGAATGTTTCAACATTATGGTGTGAATGAATTGTGAATAGAGTCCCTATCTCCCTAAATCCCATAAATAGTCTCGATTTAGGTTTACACGTTACTTATACAGTTAGACTATCTCCAATGCTAAATGCGTCCTTAGATACTCTTAGTTGTCACATCATCTATCCTTAAAAACCTAAATTTCATCTCCAACCCTACAAATATCCTTACCTTTCTTAATTTCCATCTCATAACCTATCCATTACACACAATATTAAAAAAAAATATATATTTTTTTTACTTTGGGCCCACCTCATGGCATGAACCGAGGCAAACCCATGCCATTGTGCAAGAGCATCTCACCTAATGGCATGTTAGGATTGATGAACTCCAATAATAATGGTACAGATCTTTAAGGGCTTCCGAGGGCTTGATCTCCAAAGGCCCATTAAAGTTAGTCTTACATAAAGGAATCTTAAAAATAATAAAAATATAGGTGTTACTGACTCTTTAAAACATTACAAATTTAACAGCTTTTACAAACTCAAATACTTACACTTGCCCCACTGTCTTAGTCAAATAACATAAGGAATGTACCAAATAATCAAATAAGTTAAAAGCTTTCAAAACCTTTGTCAAATAAACATTTACAAACATAGAATATCTTTGATAAATAACCGTTTAGAATATCACTTTTCAACATCGGTCTTGATTACATGAGAACATTAGGTTTCGGCTTGCCACCATAACCCTCAAGTCCAGCACCCTTTCAAAAGTATTTATAAACCTTATATTTTGATTTTAGTTGAAACTAACAGGAATCTCAACATCTTTATATTGTGAATCAAACAATAAAGTGATACAAGAAAGTAGAAACTTCAATGGTTGCAAGTGATACAAGAAACTTCAAATCTGAATTTGAAAGTTTGTGCACATAAGAACTAACACGATAAAGTTTGTGCACATAAGAACTAACACAATAATTATATAAAATGACAAGGAAAATTAAGCTCAGCGCATCAAATGACGACAAAGAAGACTCAAACCGTCCTGAGGCATCAATCCCTGTGTGGACCATACGACGCAAATGATCTCTACTTAACATTTAAAGTGCATAATAGCTTCCTCTCCGAGCTTAAAAGTAAGAAAAATCAACTTAAATCTCACATTAATATCACGACTTATTTCTTTTATTCGATACATGCGAATGTGTCTTTCAGTTGATCATCTTTAGTTATATTAAATTTTGTTCGGTTCACGACTATTGTGGCGCGTTTGCAGTCTTAAACATGTGTGGCGATCACTGAAAGCTCTAACTTGAATAACATCAGCATCTTAAATTATCTATCACTATTCAATACATTTCATCCCATACTCCCATTATAACTCAACTTGTCTTAAAGTAATGACCACGGTAACAATACACAGTGGCAGATCCAACCCTGTTTTGTAGGTTCATATGAACCCACTCGGTTTGGAAAAATGGAAAAAATTAGTGAGAACTTTGTATGATTTGAAAATAAATAGTGAGAATCTATCAAAACTAACCCACCGAAAGAAGTTTCTGGATTCACCACTAACAATACATGAAAAAGATTGATAACTTTTAGGTTTTGACGTTGAGGTACCTGGAACCTCATGTTGGTGGTTACGGGTGTAAATGAGTTGTACCACTCGTAAACTACTTGGTATCGACTTGCTAAAAGTTTAAGTTGACCGAGCTTAGATGAGCTTGATTGAAACAAGCCAAGCTCAAGCCCCTTAAAGTAAACAAGCCAAGATAAAGCTTAGCCGAACTCGCACATAGCTCGACTAGTTTATGAGTAGGTGAGCCATAAACCAAAAATAATTAGTTATTAGGTTAAATTGCGTTGTTTCTTCCGTTTCACATATCACATTGTAATCACCACCATATCCATCAGTACCCAATGGTGCACACTTCCCTTGTCACTCGTATATACCCAAATCAAAAATAGGTCATCTTATAAGTTAGGTTTAGGCTTTCCAGAAGTATCTACAATTACGACCAGAAAAACCAAGAACACGCGGAAAGGTAGGAACATAATGAGGCGAAAAGAGAGCTTGGTTTGACAAAAATAATGGGTATATTTAAAACTTTGGGTGAGCATAAAATCAAATTAACTGAATCCTAACCGAAATAACTGAAAAACCCGAACCGAAATAACCGAAGGGTCGGTTATTTATTTTGATAACCGCATGTTCCAGTTCGGTTAAATCAGTATATCAGAAAGTATCGTATATTGATTGATTATGAAAAAGAGATTACAGCCAAATACATAAAGTGACTAACTACACTTAGATACCCTAGACAATATAAAAACATTAATAAAATATAATAAACATAGCCGACATAGTCTAATATTCCCCCGCAAGTTCAAGGCGGTTAGCAATCTTCAACTTGGACGAGTGAACTCAAATTTCTGAGAAGATAAGGGCTTTGTAAAAATATCGGCTAGTTGGTCTTCTATGGATATAAACTTGACACTAAGTTTTCCCTGAGCAACTTGTTCACGAATAAAGTGATAATCAACTTCAACGTGCTTTGTGCGAGCATGAAAAACAAGGTTAGATGTGAGATATGTTGCGTCAAGATTGTCACACCAAAGTGTTGGTGCCTCGCTTTCCAAACCGAGTTCACGAAGAAGAGATTTTAACCAAATTAATTATGCAACTGTGTCTGCAATAGCCTTATACTCAGATTCTGTTGAAGAATGAGAAACAGTTTGTAGTTTACGAGCGGACCAAGAAATAAGATTGATCCTAAGTAGATAGCATATCCCCCCGTGGATCGACGATCAATTGGACAACCAGCCTAGTCAGAATCAGAGAAAGCCTGAAGATTAGTTTACCAATGAGCATCATCGAATGCTTGAAGTTGACAGCCTGTGTTATGACGAAACCATAGACCCATGTTGATAGCACTTTTTATATAACGTAAAATGCGTTTAACACCGGCCCAATGATTTTCAGTTGGAATGAACTAGCAAACTTTGTTGACCGCAAAGGCAATGTCAAGCCGAGAAAGACAGGCATACTGAAAAGCACCGTCTGTTTGCCTGTACCGAGAGGGATCATCTAGTAAGGGGCTTATCATCAGGTAATAAAACATGGGAGGTGCTCATGGGTGTAGAAATTGGTTTTCAATCTGCCAAACCAGCCCGATGCAAAATATCTCCAGCATATTTCCGTTGCGAGAATACCAAATCAGAGCCCTTGTAACCCTTAGAAAATAATGTAATTGCCCCATAGCCTTAAGTGCAAAAAAAGAGTTGAGCCGGTCAATGATCATAGTTACAGTACTAGGGTGGTTGCATGTGATAATGATATCATCAACATACACAAGAAGGTAAACAAGGGAGCCCAATGAATTTTGAATGAACAACGGGGGATCCGTTTTGGACCCATAGAACCCCAGTTGATGAAGAGCAGTGGATAGTTTGTTAAACAAGGCACGAGGGGCTTGTTTGAGGCCGTACACGGACTTATTTAGTAGACATACATGATCTGGTTTAACTGGATCAATGAAGCCAGGCGGTGGGCCCATATAAACTGTTTCCTCAAGATCTCCATGCGAAAAGGCGGTTTGGATGTCCAACTGCCGGAGGGGCCATTTATTGGTGACAGCTAGAGATAAGATAGTCCGAATAGTAGCAAGTTTAATCACCGGGCTAAAACTCTCATGATAATCCACACCATGCTGTTGGTGGAATCCCTTTGCAACCAAGCGTGCTTTGTACCTACTAATCTTGTCATTTTCATCTGTTTTCAACCTGTAAACCCATTTACAATCAACAATGTTAGCATTAGGTACAGGAGGCACGAGTGTCCACGTACCATTCCTATGAAGCGCATCCAACTCATCAGACATAGCCTAGTGCCATTCGACAGACCTGTTAGAAACGGTAAAACTGGTTGGTTCAACAGGTAAGTTGGAGGAAGCGGTGGCGGTATAAGTAGCAGGGTTGTCACGAACGGGTGTTTAGGGTTAGGCCAAAGATTCGAAGGCCGAGGCCTTGAAGCGGATGGAGGGTGGGTAGGAGTCGGGGACGGGCCAATGGCGGTAGCCGGATTAGGTGATGAAGTTGGTGGCGGTGACAGTTGTGATGGTGAAGGTGGGTTGGGTGGCGGTGATGGTATGGAGTGAGAGGTGAGGATGGTGGAGTTAATGGAGGTGGCGGTTGTGGGGGAGTTGTTTGGGACAGAGGTTGGGGTGAGTTATTAGGTTTAGGCGGGATACCAGGTGGTGGGTTTAGAAAAACAGAAATGTATGGAGAAGCAGGTGGTGGTGAAGGGCGTGTAGCAGGTAATGATTGATAAGGAAAGACATGTTCATTAAAACGAACATGTCTTGCAATGTAGACTCATTCAGTGGACGGGTCAAAACATCGATAACCATGGTGAGATAAGCTGTAGCCGAGGAAAACACAAAGGGTGGAATGAAATTCAATTTTGTGACGGTTATATGGACGAAGATAAGGAAAGCATTGAGAGCCAAAAACTCGAAGAAACGAGTAGTCAGGTTTGCGTTTGAATGCATGTTCAAAGGGAGATTTGTTTGATGAGACACGAGAAGGAAGTCGATTAATTAAGTATATGACCGTTTCAAAAGCAAAATGCCAAAAAAGTTGAGGAAGACTCGATTGGGCTAGGAAAGAGAGACCAGGTTCCACAACGTGACAATGACGACGTTCGACAAAGCCATTTTGCTCACTTATATGGGGACAAGATTGGCGATGAATAATGCCAAGGTGGCGACACAGGTTGGCAAGAGGCCTAAATTCGCCACCCCAATCAGATTGAATACATTTTAATTTAGTTTTAAATTGGCGTTCGGTCATGGTGATGAAGTTTGTTAAAGTTGTATAAACATCAGATTTTTGCGACCAAAGGATAAATCCACATATATCATGTACAATGATCAACACATTATAAAAAATACCGGTGACCATCAAGAGACGGTGAGGGAGAAGGACCCCAAACATCACAATAAATAAGATCTAAAATATTATTGCTACGAAAAGTTGAATCAGGTAAAGACAACTTTGAAGATTTTCCCAATTGATAAAAAAGAACATAAATTATTAGATAATTTGTCTGAAACAGGTAAGGCACAATAAGAAACAATTGAACAAAAAACTTGAGCATGAGGATGTCCTAAATGTTGATGCCAAATATTCGAGGAAGCTTTGACAGCAGTGAAGGCAACCTTAGGCAGAGGCATGAGTTGTGGAAGGCGGATAGAGTACAAACCCTATTCACTAGGGCCCGTGAGGAGGGTAGTGCGTGCAGACTCGTCCTTCCACAACAAAATAAGAAGAGTGAAATTCAAAAATACATCATTGTCAAGACAAAATTCTTGAAAGGATAAAAGATTTTGTTTTAATTCAGGAACATGCAGAATATCGGATAATTTAAATGTTTTGTTTGATGAATGGATTTTTGAGGAGCAAGTGTGAAAAATAGGTAGAGAGTTACCGTTACCAACAAGTAAGGAATCCTTACCATAGTATGCCTCAGAGTTGTCCAAGCTAGATAGGTCTGGAGTGGCATGATGAGTTGCACCAGTGTCAGTCTTCCAAGCAGATCCAGATGATGAACCAGTATCCGAATATGTTGCAAAATTAGCTTGTGGTGCAGGGCGATACTGGTTTGGCTGATTCGGGCATTGTGGAGGTAGTGGCCTATTCCACAACGGTTACAGTGACCGTAGACCGTATTTTGAGTAGAGGCCCAAGAAAATTGACGTATACCACAGTTGTCTCTGGGGCGTTGATTGAATGCACCACGTGAATTGCCACGAGAACTCCTACCATCTCGATTGTTGTTGTTGAAAGACTGAGATCCATAGTAAGCTTGCGGTCTTGGTGACGAGGTAGATTAAACTGATAACCCAATTGGGAGGCCATTAATTGAATGTTTTGAAGTTGGTCAATATTTGGTTGTGTGACTGAAGGAGTAGCAGCTGAGAATGGTTGTGATGGTGGAGCAATATTAGCTACAAAGGCTTGTGGATTTGGGTTCAAGATTCTAGTGATCACATAGTCATGGTCACGTAGACGACCATGGAGTTCATGAAAGGAGACGGGAGGTGATCGAGCCAGTAGTTTAGCTTTAATGCCATTGTATTCCTCTCGTAGCCCTGCAAAAGTTAACATCACTAAATCTTTGTCCTTCATCAGTTCTCCAATGTTGGCAAGAACAATAGCATATTCTTATGCTCTGCTGAGACAATCAACTGGCTTTTCATCACCTTTCTGAGTTATTCGAAGAAGTTGATTCTTGAGGGTAAATTCATGAGATGCAATGACAGGCGCATAGGCCCGTTCCAGGGAGCGCCAAACCGCTCTAGATGTGTTTCCCTGAATATGTTGATATGAGTCTTCAAACACAGTAGAGATGATGAGTGTTCGAATGTGAGCATCATTGGAAATCCATGGAGTATAACTGGGATTATCAGTTATTGCAGTTTCAACTGTAACTTTCTGTTCTGGGCATGGAATGGTTCCATCCACATAACCGAAAAGATTATGGGAGGTAAGAAACGATTCAGTCATGGACCGCCAATAACCATAGTTTGTAGGTTTGAGAGTAAAAGCGAATTTGTGAGTGGTTTTCTCCTAATTTGAAAAGGTTATTATGGCTGCCATGTAGGGGCTGAAGTTGGCCAGAGATATTGTCGGCAAAAAAAATTGATTAACAGGAGGTTGTCGACAGTTTTAGGGTTAGTAATATTAGGTCTGATTTGGCTCTGATACCAAATCAGTTTATCAGAAAGTATCGTATATTGACTGATTATGAAAAAGAGATTACAACCAAATATATGAAGTGACTAATTGCACTTAGATACCCTAGACAATATAAAACGTTAATAAAATATAATAAACATAGCCGACATAGTCTAATAGGTTATGGTTATTCTTATGTTCATAACCGAAAATAACCGAACCGAATGTGTTAAACATGGCCGAATCCATAGGATTATAAGTTTTTAAGTATTTAACCATGGCCCAAATCCTTATGTTTTTTTGGTGAAGTGTGGTCTTTTAACAATGACCCAATCTCATTAAATTTAAAACTCTAGCCACTTTGTGTTCATATGTATGCTTCCACATAACACGTGTCTACATGTGTTACTTTTGTTTTTGGAATTCAGTATGCGTGTGTTAGTGAAATAATTGATAAATCTACAAGCTTTAACTGTGAATATTTATTTTTTGCGCATGAATTTTGCATAACCAACACATTTAAAGCCTAACTTTAGAAATGATAAAAAACCGACCTATAATCGAACCAAAACCGTATTAACCGCAAATAACCGATTAACCGAAACCACACTAACCGAACCGAACGGTTATGATTTTTTGATAACCGAAGTGTGTGGTTATGGTTTCGGTTTTAGGCAATAACCGAACTGAACCGCACCATGCTCACCCCTATTTAAAACCTTGGATGGTTTGTAAATGATACGGGTTTGGATGATAAGAATATATTGGATAACAAGGGTCATCATTCTTGTATAAAACTATTTGTTCATTTGGGGCTTTTATAACATATCTTTAAGGAAGCAAGAGGTAAAGGCATATATACATTAGGGTTGTTGACTATAAATGGTTAATACAACAATAGTTCATGCGTGTCTTATCTTTTAATCATAACCACGTAAAACTGTTACCAAATCAATTTTACTGCTCTATATCATTACAAGTAAAATAGAAAAATGGAAGAAAAAAATTGTGCTTTGACCAGTCAAACCGTACACATAAAATAGACACATCATCATCATACTCAGTAAATTCCACCAATAGCAAAACCAAGGTAAGGTTTGAGGAGGGTAAGATGTAGACAACCTTACATTTACCCCGTAGGAATAGAGAGGCTGCTTCCAGTAAGACCCCCGGCTCGATAGTAGTTTTGCATCAAGTCTTAGACATAAGACACATAACACTCAACAATTGAGACAAAGGCCGATTAGTGTATGTACCCCCTTGTCTTTTGGCTATCAACGCCAACACATGATGAATGATTAACCATCCCCTCTTTTAACGTTATTTCACGCAATTAGTAAAATAACGTTAAAATTAGTACACTTTCGCTTTTGCCCCCGAGCGCCCACACATATATACATTATATGCACATACTGCAGGCGGAGCTACAATGGATTTATATCTTATACTTTGGTATCTATAAAATTTAGAAAACTGACATCAAAACGATCTTAGCTCAACCCAACCCAACCCAACCCAACACAACTCAACTCAACTCAACTCAACTCAACTCAACTCAATTCAACTCATTTTGAACTGTTACTAAACTTGGTCGCCCCATGCGTTTTTTTTCACATTGAATAAAACTCGTAATATATTTGGCAGATCAGATAAACAATATCTCATCCCAAAGAATCAACCAACTTATCTTAATATTATATTCCTACTAACCCTTATGATACAACCTAAACATCCCATAACCCATCTGCAAAAGTTAAAATTTGGATGATATAACAGCAAGGATGACAATCATGACCCATACTTCAACAACCGAGTTGGTTTGTGAAATTTTTTTTTGCATATAGGTTCATTTGGGTCAGCTCAATTATAGATTGGGTCAATTGGGGTCTAATCAAATTGTACAATGGGTCAATGGGTCAACACGGACGGGACCTATTTTGCCAGGCTTATTGTAGCAGTGATGCCAGATAAAGAGAGAAGAACCTTGTTTTAAAAACAGAAACAGATATGAAGTGACCCATTTTAATGAATAAAAGAATAGGATTAAACAAAAATATTTATACAATTTGATTACAAAACAAAATTTGAAATCTAAGAAATTTATCTCAAAATCAACACGCTAACCCGCTATCAGATGAATCATTGCAGGATCAAAAGAGCTCTTCTGAATTGAACTTATTCCAAGCCTCCTATTAACCAAGCACAATATTCAAACTTTCGTGAATGTGGGTGTTTGCAATACAACACTCGTAACTTGTGGTCAACCTTACAGGGTGTTTATATGTGTTGCAATATTGATTAATTGTAACTTAAAGCCGCAATAGTTAGTTTTGCAAAAACTGATTATCAATCTATTTTTTTATACCAAAACAACCAGATTTTGCGAAGCAGGTAAGTTGATGCAAAAAAACTGATTTTTAGGATACATGTGAATGATTATTGAAGTCGCAGTTATGACTTTAAGTACCTTAAGGAGGTCAAAAACCTTCTCGGCTACGTATTTCTGTTGAAGATTAGCTCCTTTTTGTTGAACTTTATCAGGATGAATGCAGAGAGTAGCCTTTCTATATACTTTTTTCACGCTTGCACCAGTGATTAAATCAGTCAATGAAACAGGCTGCCAACCGCATCCGGGCCAAAGAACCTAATAAATAATCAAACATAAGATGTTGCTCACTTTATCATCATCCAACAGTATAGTTTGTTTCCCAAATCATATGTAATACACTAATTACTTTAAGCTGATTGTACCTATTTTGACAAGCATTGAAATCCTTGAATCAAACAAAATAAATGTAGAAAAAGAGAACGTGACATACGTATTGTAACGTTGATAACATTGCTCGCAGATTTCCTTCCTTCCCAGCAGCCCAACGCCTGATTTCAACATCTAAAGTTGCAGAAATCCTCTGACATAAAAACACAAAGGTCACGTAGAATTAAAAACCAATGGGTTGAAAACATACACATATTTGTTACAAAGAAAACGGGTCGAAAGTCGCCCAAAGTGTATTTCTAATGCAAACAACCTACTAAATTAATAACCGATTTTTTTTTATTATTGCAACCCTTGAAACCTGAATATAGCATATTTGCATAACCAGAAAAACTAATATAAAAATTCAAAATATACCCTTTCAAAACACTTATAATTTCATCCTTTTAACCATTTCAATTTATAGAACTTACTAATTAATATATGACCATTATACCCTTCTCATTCTCCTTACACTTCAAACTCTCATAAGCTAAACACTAAACCCTAAAAACTAAACACTAAATCCTATGCCATAAACTCTAAATCATAAACCATATACCATAATGGTGTAACCTGTAAGGTATAGATCCAATGACCTTTATTTGTGAGAGTGTGAAACAAAAGAGTATAAATGTCATAAATCTGGATTCTGGAAACAAAAGAGTATTTTTACAGGTGTATTGATATTATGAATTTTTAGGCACATATGATATTATGCGAGTTTTAAGGGAATGGTATAAAACTATAAATGTCATAAATCTGGATTCTGGAAATGGGTATATTTGATATTATGACTTTTAGTTGCGTTAACATAATATTATGAAAATTTTGATGAGGATATATGAAATCATCCCATTATAGTAATATTGTAATCATATTATTGCTCACTTGTCGTTCTTCCTGTTCATTCTGAATTTGCTGATCTCTCTGATTCTTTTCAGCCAGTGCTTTAGCCTACAATTGAAAATCTCAACTCTCAGAAATCATGTACAAAAAATGTAGCACTTCAGATTATGTTGTCCCAAATGAAAAACAAATCATGAAAACATTTGTTCAAAATCACATACCGCACGCTCTTGAGTACGTTGTTGTCTTTCCAACCGAGCTCTTCGTCTTTCCTCCGTTTCCCCTTCAACATCTTGGAATTCTCCAGCTGGCATACCACCTTTTGAGATTTGAATTAACAGTGTGTGAGCACTAAATATGATGAAGAAATCATAGGATTATCTTAAAACATATTAATACAGAGAATATACCTCCAAATATTGAGCTAAGATCGTCAACAAAATTGGCGGTGGAAGATGCTTTCCTCACATTGGAAGGAACCGCACTACTGGAAGCCCGGTGAGCCCCTTCTGGCCCGCGTCTGTCCTGGGATAGTGGATCAGTTGCAGAGTCCTACATTTGAGATCAGACAGATAAGATAACCATCAACAGATAGAAGTTGCCTAAATACTACCGAAATACATGAAAATGATGGTTGTAAAATGGGTAGAGCTGATGGGCTGGGTAATGGATTGAAACAGGTCATTTTTTATAAGGTTCAAACGGAGCGGATCGCAGGATCAGGTTTGGTTCACCCACTAACATTTTCCATCCATCCTTGAAAGAGATCATGAATACGAACGCTTTAATCAAGATTACAAAAAGATCTTCACATTAATGTTCTGAATCTATATCTATACTATATAATAAAAGAAAAGAATGAGGGACATGCGTCATCCATTAGAGCCATCTACTTTTTGGTTTTCCCGCCTCTTTCTCCTACTTAATTATGGATATTTTTTAATTAAAGATAATTATTATATCGTTAACCAAGTAATTTAGAATGAAATTATTTATTAGTGTTTAAACTAAACTTATATCTTTTACTTACAAGATTCACCAAGTTCAAAATTATGTTGGTTACAATATTGAAAAACGAAGAATAATGATGATAATTGTTTTTATGAGTGATTTCTAAAGAAAATTCAAATATTTAACGTGGTTGGATGGTGAAAATGATAAAAACACAATATGTTAAATGATAAAAAAAATACACGGGTTTATTCGACCGTGCAATACATATGTTTTTTTTAACACATAACTTTTTCTATCGTTAATTATATAACATTACATTTATCAACCTGTGTAATACACGGGATTGTAACATAGTATTTAAATAAAACAATTTACCAGGCTGCGTGCATAGAAATTAGACTATGGATGACTTTCAAGTTTCAGTAGTTCAACCCATTTGACCCTTTCCCCTTTTAGCTACTTGTTGACTTTACCCATTTGACCATTCCCCTTTTAGCTAATTTTTAACTTTACCATTTGACCCTTCCTCTTTTAGCTAATTTTTTTGACTTTACCCATTTGACCCGTTTGGGATAAAACACACCCCATATTAATCCATTCATAAGTAAATCGAATAATCATAAAACTACTCACATTCAAATTTGTCCTTGCTTTTGGCACACTGTTTGGTGGGGAACCCATGCTAAAAAAGGAATCAAGGTCATTATCATTCCTTTGTTGGTTTGTCTTGGCAGCAGCAGCCGCTGCCGCCGCCCGCTCTCGAGCTTCAGCAGCCACTGCTGCCGCCCGCTCTCGGGCCTCAGCAGCGGCTCTCTCTCTAGCCTCAGCAGTGACCCTATCTACAGCAGCACGCTCCGCTCTACGCCTTGCTTCTGCTTGGGCCCTTGCAACAGCAGCTTTCTCTTTTTCACGTGCTTCTTTCTCTTTCTCATGTGCTTCTTTCTCTTTCTCACGTGCTTCTTTCTCCTTCGCTTCTGTGGCAGCCTTTTCTGCTGCAGCCTGGTCTGCTTTTTCCCTAGCCTCAACAGCTGCCCTTTCACGGGCCTCGGTTTGTGCTCTTTGAACAGCAGCCCGTTCAGCCTTTAACCGGGCTTCAGTGGCTGCTCTTTCACGGGCTTCCTTGTTAGCCCTCTCTACAGCTTGTCTTGCTTTCTCCCTTTCAAATTCCCTAATTTTCTCTTTCTCAAGTCTCCTTTGCTCTCTCTCTTCCTCTTCTCTCTCTCTTTCTAGCCTCTTCTGTGTTATCTCTTCATCCATTTTAGAAGCATTAGCATTATGGGAGTGTTTAGTAGAAGCTGATGATGACGATAAAACATCATCAAATGTTCTGGTACTTGAACCACGTGCTGGTATCGTAGGAGGGGGCCTCGGAGGTGGTGGGGTCCGAGTAACTGGCGTGAATAGAGGAATCTCCGATACAGTGAGCCATATGTCATTTGTATGCTGCGCATGCTCCTCTGATTTGGGAGGCGTGTCAACATTAGAACTTGTACCGGTTTGATCAAAAGGCATCTTCTGTGGTTGGTTTTCAGAGAATCCAAAAGAATATTCTTCTATTGGCTCACTACTTACAAAACTTCCCACACTGGATCGTTCCTCTGAATGGTTCTGACTCTGGCCCTTTTTCCTGATGTGTGTTTCGTTTGAAGATGCAGGTGGTGGTTTATTGAAGCTGTTAAAGGAGTCCATGTCACCAAACACATCCTCACTTGGTGATGTTACTCCAGATTTTGTGCTCTTCGATTTTTCGATATTGCTGAACTGTTCTAGTGGATCTGTGAAGAAACCTTCGGATGAGGCAAACGGGTCATCCACTGCGTTAGATTTTTCCTTTGGGTTGCTAGTTGAGGTAGGACTTGGGTCTGAATTCCACCTATTAAGAAAGCATAATATATGTGAAAAACTATTAGTCTGTTAAAGAGATAACTTGACTATGTACTTTCATTCTTTTTCTCAGTTATATGCTAGAACGAAACTTATCAATTATATCACTCTTGTTTAACTCCTTTCAAATTACTCTACATAAATCATCAATAGCGGTTGAAATAATTAACAGATTCTCTGCCAAATTGAGTTTCGACAACTTCTTGTCACGAATTGAACATGTATGTTAAGTCAATTGGGCTAAGATTGGACTAACAATGATGTAAATGTGTGAAGGATACAATTGTGAGAGCACAATTATGCAAGTAATTCAAACTGCATTCGAGAATATAACTGGGAAACTGGAGAAGTATCTTGACATGTTTGTGTGATTTGCCTATAAATCCTATAAAGTATAGACAAATAAACATGAACAGAAGGAAAAATCATATTCCAAATGCTTGTTTAAGCAAAACAAAGAGGTACCATATGGTTAAATCTGAAAGCACTATTAAAATATTGTACTTCTTGAGGAGCACAGCAGCAAGCCTAGTTTCATAGCTAAACATGATAAGCATAAAAAACCACTGAAAACCGGTGATAAATCCTGTTCCTGATTAATATCTTCCCCACAAGTTATAACAAATGCATCAGAGAAGCGTAACTTGTGAACATAAAAGATCGATCAAATTTTAGAGATTCTCATAATACATATGCTAGCTAATCTCCAAAGCACATCTAAATTGGTTCAAGAGCAAGATGTGTGTTGACTCTTTCATTGACCGTCTTTCTTCAGTTCATAACCCTATGCATTTTTTCACAGCCATCAACAATAGTCACTTGCAACGTTCGTAACTATCCAACGCTGGTGGACAAATATTAAGCATCAACTGGGGCTACATAAAGAGCACACAATAAAACAACGACGCAACTGAGTACAGTCAACACTTGAACCTGCTCAAGTGGTCTAGATACATACAATCCTAGGATATTGGTTTCTAGCGCCAACAACTAGTTTAACTAATGGATTCATGTGAAAACCTAACTGAAATTATGCAATCTCAAAGCTAAGGACAATGTTAATCATTCTGCACACATGCTCAAGATAAACAAAGCGTTTTATATGCATAAACCGATAAACACCTTTATTCATAAGTATTCGTTTCCTAAACACATGAACAACTAAACTGCAGTTAAAACAAAGTACCTGCTACTAGACACCGGACTACTGCTTCCAAATCCAGGAATTAAATCATCCAAACCTCTTGAACTCTTATCACTCCAATTCCCGCTCGGTTCTGCCTTCTCCGTTCGCCCTAAATTCCCTAACAAATCATCAAACTGATCACTCTGTTGACTCCGTTTATTCGAATAACCACTCACAGATGCGAAAATATCATCATCATATCTCAAATTTGCAGAAGACGACACCGTTTTATTAAACATATCGTCATCATAAACCGGCAAATTCGAAACCCTCGGTTTACTTTTCATTTCATCATTGTTATTACTATTATTATTATTCTTATTCGCCGATACAGAATCATTGAATATTGAATCGTAATCGTAATCGAAATCAGTCATCGAAGACGTTGATTTCGAGTTGCTGTTTGTGAATTTCGGACCTCCGCCGAACACGTCGTGAAACATATCGTTTCCGTCCGCCGTGAACGTCGTAGAGGATGACGTAGGTCGGCTCCGGCGATCGCCGCCGGTTGATTTCATAGGAGCGGATTTTCCTTGCGGTCGGAAGCCGAAATCCTTCGCTAATATGCCGAATTCGTCCATTTGATTGATCGGATCTTGTAATAGGTACGTGAATGAGCGGTTATGGACGGTGAAATTGATTGATTATGTGGTATTTTATGTGTGTTGTGTTACAAAGCTACTGATCGTTAGGGTTAGGGTTAGTGACGGTGGTGGTGGTGGTGGTGGTGGTGGTGGTTGATCGACGGTTTGATGATGTGACGGTGGAATCGTTTTCGTTTACTTGTTGATTTCACTTTCTGCGTGGATCTCCAATTCGTATAAGCTTTCATAAGTTCGGTTTTTGGTGTTATGACATTTTCAACCGAATGATTTGTCACACGAATAACTGTTCAAGATGATATATTTTTAAATTGTTGCGTATTTTAATTGTATATTATCTACCTCCTTGTTTTATTGTTTGATTATATTTTACTTTCAAAACAAAGATAATCATTTACATTTTGTTGGGTGTTAAAAAAACAAACAAATAGACAAGTTATTCCGAGAGTATGGTGTAAACAAAACAAACAAACAAATTGACAAATTCTCTTGAGAGTGGGATTGAGGCAAAACTTTTCACTTATTAAAGGATGGAGAGACCGCTACATTTTGTTAGAGCATTCACATTTGCTAGTGTAACAGATTTGATGAACTTTTTTATATAGGGATTGGACCATTACAATATTTCAGTTGATGGTTAAAGCAGTGAATAACCCTTTACAGAAAGATCTAACAGTGGTAACTTAAGTTGCCACTAATGGTCCTAGTGGCATTGATAGCCGGTTTCACTTGACTTGCTAGCTGATGCTGATATTGTTGGTCAAGTATTACTGCATCATTGATGGCCAGTTGTCACTAATGACCATTTGTCAATATTGTACATATTTTTATACACAACTTATCACCAATTATTTAAATCCGAAGCATTTTCCAACTAGTAACAAATAAGGAAGGTAAATTTCTTCGATGAGTTCAATCCCCATCAGAGGCATTGCCTCTTAAACTTCACCAGGGTGTCCAGGATCTTAGCGAGGGGTTGGTACACCCATGGAACCACCATGGTCTAGGGGTTTTGCCCTAAGAACCATTAAGGTTCCATGGTGCTCTTAATTTAACGTATCCTCTACATTTCTTATTGATATTTATTATACTTTCTCATTTGGTCATAAGGTAAATCCAATTGTACTAAAAATTTGACACTACAATAACCAACAAAAATAATGAATATATATTTCACTAACTTGAAGTTACGAGAAAGATAAACGTCTTCAATATAACATATAACATCACTAATACAAGTCTAGACAATCAAAAGAGAAATTTTGCGTCCTCTTTTAAAAGCTTAGTTCAATAATACATAATTCGAACATACATTAGGACTGTTCCATCTGAAATAATTAAGTTCGACACAATCACTATCAAATTACATTTTCAAACAATACTTTACCAATGTGTTGGTTTATAGTTTTGGGATCAAATAAAGCTTTGTAGTAGAAAGTTTTGGCCACCGTTAAAAACGTCTGCTTCGAAGTAGTATCAAGATCGTTGGGTGAGTCACATAACACGAGTTGCACAAGTTCTTGCATATTGGACTCGATCTCGAAGCCTATGATGCGATTACCCTAAACACATGTGTATAGCACCCCATGTAATAAAAAAAATTAGCAACTACAAGAAGACAATGCATATAACATCTTTTTACTTACCTTGTGAGAAATAATTTGGTGACATATATCATTTATTTTAGAGGAGAGTCGCTGATATTGAGGATGAGAGAATGACTCATCTAATAAGCATTGGCTGCTACACAGATTTATTGTTTTAACTACAAGTTCTGCTTCTCCTTCTACTTTGTCCACTCCTTTTTGCAAGTTTAACAACCACACCTTCCACTTATTTTCATAAAATTTAAACATAATGTGAAAAGGGTTTATGAAGAATATCAAGTATACGTGCAATGTTGTGGCACAATTGTGGTCGATTTTGCTCTTACATAGGTTAGATTAGTGCAATAAGCTATATATTTATTAAACACACATAACAAAACTGTAAATATTGGTAGAAAAAATCATTAGCACGGACCAAAAATGACATTTCACCTTGTGTAATTATATATCTTTATTGAAGTGTTTGCTTACTTTTGCCCATAAATTTTTCATTTTTTTCCAAATTTTCCATACTTCCCTCTACATTATTTTGTGGATTTGTCAATAGATGCACACAAAAATGATAATTTTCCCACTTTGAAGTCTATAAACTTTAACAAATCCTTGAAAATGTATAAAGGTAGCTTTATACAACTTTAGTTACCTTTCATTTACATTTTACAGTTATTACCAACTTTAAGTCACTAGTAGAAAATGGACAAGTTTCCTACTAGAAAAGGAGTTATTTTCTATAAAATTTTGACATAGAAAAATGCACAGTTTTCTAGCAGGAGTACTTATTCCATGACTGAGAAAGACTTACAATGCTATGGAGGTGTGGGTAGATGTCTACGCCATAAGCCACCCTTGTGTTCGACGAGAGCTCGTTGAGGGTTTCATGTAGTGCATCCGTCATGACATCCCATGGTTTCCCATTTTTCTCATTGTGTCGTATGTTGGCGAATTCATTTGCAAACGCTTGAATGTCAGTATTCGAGAACTGGGATCTAGCAAAGAAGGAGGTAATGGTGTTTACTATGACATTAGTTTTGGCCCACGCAACTCGCTCATTGCATTTTTCTGGCTCAAATATGCTCGCCACAGCCTCATAATAGGACCTTAAAAGTCTAGTGTTTAAGGTATCTTCAATATTTAGATGTGCATACCACCTGTTAGAATTTCACAAATGTAACCTTTTTAAAATTTCCTTACTACACTTGTTAGCTACATTAATACTCATTAAATAAAGTACCATAAATCAAAAGGTGAATAAGAATTGATATACTTTTGGATATTGCTCCATTCCAACTGATGAATTGTTTGACAATGATTGTAGTCCAATTTGGCCATCTCAAGATACTGGTTATTGCTAATATTTCCCATCCTACTTCCACAGAATTAAAATAATAATATTTGATTCTTAAACAAGAATAAAATTAGAAATTAAGAGGCGTTATATTTAATCGTTTTTGCGTAAATAACCTGTAAAGGGTTTTTCCTATCCATATGTCGTCTTCACCTCCGTATTGTTCCAAGTAATATCTTGCCTCAAGTCGAGGTAATCTTGCGTACCATGGCACATCAAGTGCGTATCCAACCTGTTTGCGACTCTTAGATGTTATTTATTGGACACGACCATCTTTTAAAATGAAAAAATAATGGGATAAACAAACATACATACTAATACGATCTATTCGAGGTGGTCAATCTCCTAAAAACTTAAAGAGGAACGCGAGATAATATGGAAATTTAGCCGGCCCTTTAATTATGTATATTTTTCAATTTTAATATAATTATGAACTCCTTAGTTTTCGACTTTAGTATATTTTAAAAATTTCACTTTAGTATAATATTATCGTTTGGTACGTACCTCTCCAGGCAAGTCCTTGGTGATGAGCCATTTATCAAGAAGCTCGTTGGTTGACCGTTTTTCGGTCAAGAAATTATATGAAAATTTCTTTGCATCATCCAGGATTTTCTCTTCGGGAAAAAGCACTTGAGAGGCTCGATATAGATTGAACATCGCGGTCACGGCTTCTGCTGACTGCCCAGGATAGCACACAAATTGTCCATCTTTCTCAAAGTGTCGAAACACATCTATCACATTTCATAAAATCTTAATTAGTTATAAGATAACACCAAAGTTACTGAAGTTTTGATTGTTGATGAAACTAACCAGGAGAAACATGATAACCATTAGTTCTTAAAACCCGAAATCCCATACTCGTGTCGTCAATATCCGGTAAATTGCAATATCTTGTAACCCCAATTGCTTGTCCATCCCAATACCTTCAAACATTTGTTATAAGTATATTTAGTAAAGTATCTAAGATGTGCACGCTATCTATAGATAGGTTTGAGCCCATAAATATTCTCATATAAAGGAATTTAACCCACTTTGAGATGGGATCTACTTGGTGACTTCTCTCTACCTTCTATACACTATACAAAATACATATTATACATACAAATGCATGCTGATTTCTCTTGTATATATAATTACCTTAAGATAGTGGATCTTTGTTGCAACACTATCTTAGTTTGTTTTATGGGTTTATGATAAATATATGTTGATGGTGCACTATTCACGTCCCGCTTGCGGTATGCACATATAATGTATATGTGTGGGCGCTCAGGGATTAAAAGTGAAAGTGCACTAATTTTAACGTTATTTTACTAATTTCGTGAAAATAACGTTAAAAGAGGGGATGGTTACTCATACATCATGTGGTGGCGTTGATAGCTCAAGGGGGTACATGCACTAATCGGCTTTTGTCTCAATTTCTAAGTGTTATGTGCCTTATTTTAAAGGCTTGATGCAAAACTACGAGCGAGTTGGGAGTCTCACTTGAAGCAGTCTCTCTATTCCTACTAGGTAGAGGTAAAGTTGTCTACATCTTACCCTAATCAGACTCTAGCTTAGCTTTGCTGTTGCTGGGAGTTATTGAGTATGATGATGATGATATGTTGATAGTTGTGCAAAAGAAAGTTGATGCATTTGATTCTCCAAGTGAAAAGATAACAAAATCATGAGTAAATTATACGAATGTTCTTGCGACTCGCATGCTTTTCGGTTTTGGTCATAAAACGTTTGGTCATATTTTTACTAACTAACATTAAAATGTTTTTTTAATCCATGTATGTAAAACGGTCAAGTTATTATTATTATTATACTTATAAAATACACAATATTATAATAATATGTATTTACTTTCTTGTTTTGTGTCTACAACTATACAAGGGTACAATGGTTATTTTGTATAGACTTATAAGATTTTTTATATTTTGATTAGTGAGAACTTAATCCATAATTTCTTAATGGATATAACCAAAATCATGGGGCATCACTATAATTTACTCCAACATCAGCAATAAAATTAATAAGATGATTTGCAAAGTTGAGCTTAATTATCATATATTCATATACCTGTATATATAATCAACACACTTCTTGATCTCAGACTGAAAATACCGTGCGATTCCAAGGCGTTGCAGCCGATCAACCATCCAAACTTTTTCAAATATTTCGACAGGGTATACATGTGGGACTGCATCCAGAGTTGATTATCCACACAAAAATATGCCAACTTGTGCTATAATTATTAATGGATAAAAGTATACAACCTTAGATTTTATTTATTAAAAGTTATCCAAAACATATGTTTTTTTATATTTATAATAACATTATTATAATAATAACTGTTTCTGTAATCAGGTTTAATTAATATGCTAATTACTTGTAATTTTTAGTACTTATATATATATATATATATAACCAAAATGCATGATATTAATTACCTCCCCCTTTGAACTTGTCAACAAGATTGGTCAAATATGTAAGACACTTTTGATCTTTAGTTTGCATGAATGCAAAAGCAGTTGCTGATGGAGAGTAAACAATGGATCCATTTTCTGATTGAAGTTTTAGAAGCTTGTCCCATTCCAAATCTTTCATTCCCTCCAAGCTATACATCATGATTGTTGGGGTGTTGTGAACCTTTTCTTTTGGGATCCTTTCAATATTAGTAATTAAACAAAAAAGATCATAGGTTAGTAATTAATTTCAAGTGTCTTGTATTTTGATTTCAAGTTTATTAAACGATTAAACAAAGGTAATTAAGGAACTAACTTTAGAAGCTTCCTTTCTCGTCGTTTGTACATCTCTTTTATGACGGGTGAATCATTTGGCACTTTTAGATCTAGTTTCCCCACGAGTTCAATGAGTGCAGGGAACACTAATTCCAAACCGTGTGTCTTGTGTTCTTCATTTTGGTCTCCAAGCTTGTATAAGTTGTCCTCCACAAATTTTAATCCTGCATATCGTCAAACTAATAATGTTGCGACGAAATTTCCATTAATTAAGTTAAATATGTTGTGTGGTGTAATGACCTCACAACTTGTAAATTTCTAACCTCTTTTGCATTTATCTGGATGGAGTTTCCACGTAGTTAAAGCAATCACACAAGCCAACGTGTTGACAAGCCTATCCGAAGCTGAAAATATCATGGATTCGCCCCATGAGCCATCGAGGAGTTGATGGTTTGCGATCCACTCTAGACTTGATGGGAATTGAGGACCACCACTTTGTTCATTGACGTCTTCTATAAGTGCAACCCAAGCTGTATCATAAGCCGAGGGAGATATCACTCCATCATCCAATGAACCGAAAATTGACTTGATTGATTTGACATAATTCTTGATTGCATGATCCTCTTCCAAAAACGACGCTTCATTATGTTGTCGTACATCTGGCACCAGCAAAGGGTAACATGGTGACTCATGAGACTCGTAAAGTTGAGAAGCCATAGAGAGGGAGGGGTGAAATCTGTGACCACGGATCGCCACAGATGGGCCTTGAAATCCATCCCCCTCCCATTGGGGATGGTCAAACAATTTTGTAATATTAATTATGACATGGTGCTACCATAATCCAAAATCACCCTTACTCATAAAAAAATCTATATCGCTATTCACATACCTTTTTCATAGGGCTTGAGGATGGCTTGGCACTGAAAGTTTACAGATTTTACGTGACCTACAAAATTTTAAGCTCAATAAATAAATATACTAGTAACCATTGAATAAAATTTACAACCGTTTTGATGAAATTTACACATTGCTTTGAAAAATCAAGCTTTTGTGTTAAGTTAATCATTTTTTTAAACATTTTTAACTATAATAAAACGTATATAAGTTACATTATTCATAAATATACATAAGGCAAGACATACTAAAGGTGAAGAAGGTGCCAGTAGAGAAACGGAAGGGAGGAAAAGTGGTGGTTTGCAGTAATTGACGGTGGAAAACGGTGGCGTTAGTGGTGGTAGGAGGTGGTGAGTGGGCGAGTTGATGATATCCATATCGCTTTTAAATATGTTTCTAGTAATTTGCTTAATTCTTGAAAAGAGTAAGCCATGCAACAATTTATAGAAATCTAAACGAATCTTTGTTTTTAATAATTCTAGTAATGACAAAAACACAATTTGCTGGAATTCAAAACCAAGAGTATTTGGAACGGCAATTAAATCCTATTTCTAATAATTCAAGTGATGATAAAATAAGTGTCATCTTATTTATACACTTTTAAGATGTTATTCACATACTCTTTTCACTCTATATATCTATTATACATATACAATAACAATTTATAGGAATACTAGACAAACATGTTTTCAATAAATCAAGCAAACAGAGAATGTAGCAGGAATCAAGTAACGTTTCCTCGATCTTGACTCAAGTAAGGAGATCAACAACTTAATTAAGGAATCTAAAGTAGATATTTAGCTAATAAAATCAGAGTAGCGAATGAGGTAGTGGTGGAATGGTTGGGGAAGAATTGATGTTCCTTGTGACTTAGGTTCGATTCCCACTCTCATCATTATTATACGTGACATTCAGGTGAAGTGTGAATACTGGTGGCACCGGTTCGACATGGATGGAAGGCGAGTTTTACCGATTATTCCACTGTCGTGCCTTCGGACGGGTGGAGGTCGGGTTTCCGCATATCTGGGGAGAGCCAAGAGGCTGGTGTCACGGTGGTTGGCACGTCGTTCTTTGCCGTTCAAAAAAAAATAAAATAAATAAAATCAGAGCACATATCCTGTACAAGAGATAATTTTTGTACGAAGGATAGACGACAGTGTGAGCTACTGATCTTGAGATAATTTTTGTACAAAGGATAGGCGACAATGTGAGTTATTGATCTTCCAAGATCAATGGCTGAAAATAGGAGGTGGCAATTTCGTAAATATGAGTTTTAAACAATTGAAAGAAACAAATAGAGAAAGGGTATTTTGGTCCTTTCTCACTTGAACTTCTTCCCCCATTGATTTTCAAACGGCTATAACTTATTGATATGTTAATATTTTTTTAAATTACACTGTATTAACAAGCATTCTAATCTCTTTAATTTGAGCAGTCTATTTATATAGTTTTTTTTAATTACATGATTTTGAATACCCATTACGTAATTTTAAATACCCAGCACATGACTACGTGATTTTGAATACCTATTACGTGATTTCATCATAGCATGTGAAGCGCCACTAAGTGATTTTGTAATTACATAACAATAGTTGATTATGTATTATCACGTTACTACGTGATTTTGAATACCCATTTCGTGATTACGTGATTTCATTAGAGTATTTTATGTGAAATCACACTGAGTGATTAGGTAATTACGTAAAAACATGTAATACATAATATTTATATGGAATACCTAATATTTGAAGGCCTAATAATGTATTAAGAATATATTATATACAAAACATTAGCCAAATCAACCTATAATAACCACATAATATCGTATATTAAAGATTTAACCACGTAATAAAGTATAACTAATCAAGTTCTTATTATTTGAATGTGTAATCACGTAATAAATATAATGGTAATAACATTAGTTATAACAAATCATATTGAAAGCGTAATCACGTAATGGATTTGTATTGAATGTGTAATCACGTAATGGATTTGTATTGAATGTGTAATCACGTAACGGGTATTCAAAATCACGTAGCCATGTGTTAGATATTCAAAATCACATAATCACGAAATGGACTAATGGGTATTCAAAATCATGTAATTTTTTTTAAGAAAAATATAACAGGTTGCTTGAATTAAAGATAATGAAATGCTCGTTAATATGATGATTTTTTTTAAATATTAATGTATGAAAAAGTTATGGCCGTTTGAAAATAAAAAAGGGAAAGTTGTTCACTTGAGAAAAGACTAGAAGACCTTTCCTGCCAATGACACTTCTTCTCTCCTTCTCACATATGTTTTCGTACATAATTCTTGTCTTCTAGGTGATCCAGCCACAATAAAATTAATGATAAATCAACATTTATATGGTGTTCCACTAATAAAAGCAAAGTATTAAAACACATAATTAGAGAGAGAAGGAGGCCTTGTATTGAAAATTTAAAGATTTTATGTGATCTAAAAATATTGTAAGCTGAATAAACAAATATTTAGTAATCAGTGAACAAAACTTACCCCGTTTTGACGAAATGCGGAAAACCATTGTTTTTAACATGAAAACGTAAACATGAAATAGTTTTATATTATAAAAGATATGCATAAGAACAAGACATACAAAAGGGGAAGGAGGTGCCCACAAAGGAATGGAAAGGAGGAAAAGTGGCGGGTTGAGACAATCGACGGCGAAAAACGGTGGCATTAGTGGTGGTAGGAGGTGGTGAGTTGATGGCATCCATATCGCTTCTAAAATAGTTTTCTACTTTACTAAATCATTGCAAAGAGTAAGGCATATACAAACAACAATTTATAGGGATCAAGCTAACTTATCTTTTTCAATAGTTTATGTATTGACAAGACAACAATTTGTAGGAATCAAAACTAATAGCGTTCAAATCAGTGACAGAGCTTAACCAAAAGTTTTATAAGCGAAAAGTTATGGGACTCAATTTATATATTGTGTAAATATTTAGCTAAAATAAAAAAAATTGTGGAGGGGAAGAGGCGATCCTATATAATTTTAAAATTTTCAGACGAAAAACCAGAAACTTTACATTTCTAACCGAAACATTGCAGGGAGGAGAGGGGGGGGGGGGTTGCACCCTCGATTCCCACCAAGCTGCGCCACTATTCAGAACGTGAACGACAATTGAAAGTATTCTAATTAGAGCCTCTAAATCCTAGTTTTACTATATATATATAGAGGGAAAAATAAAGAAAATAACTAAAACTTATCACATTTGAGTACCAATAATAGAGAAAATTTTATAGAAAACTACATAAAGCCTCTAGATTTAGAGGCTTTTATTAATTAATATATACATTATTGTGAGTTGTATAAAGCCAAGAAAAAAAACAAATTAAGTGTTTGCGAGTAAGATAGAGATATAGATAGGGATAAACAAAATTTGGGAAAAAAATATTTTTAATTAAATTATATAGATGGAGACTGATACTCGGATAAAAATGCTCTAAATCTGTATTTTCATTAATTCAAAGAATAACAAAACAATGATTTAGAATATTCATATTAGAGCCTCTATTCTATATAATATAAACAAAAAAATAGAGGAAACAACAAAAGCACAACCACATTGAAATCTTATATTTTTAAAAAATTAACAAAATCTAAAAAACATTATGTAAATATAAGAATCTTAGATTAACACTTTTTAATAAGTATAGTAAATTAGTAATGACAAAACAATTTGCAGGAAGCTAAAGTTGACATATAGTTAATAATTCAATTAACGATAAAAACATTTAAATATTTAATATCCAGTAATATAAATAATTATAAAGCAACATATTATAAGAAGATAAAGCTTTTAAACAATTAATTCACACACTTTTTAATTTTATTTTAAAATTTATATTTTAGTCTATCATAAAACTTGAACCCACAAACATAACGGAGAGTATTTGCTAGTATTTAGTATTTGCTATTACAAAATAATAATTAAAGAATTTGTGAGGGTGAACAAGAAAGAGTAATAAAGCGTATAAGATGTATTAAAATAGCATTTACATTGGAATTCTTTTATTATCTTCAAAACTCTGTAACTAAAAGTTTTCATTAATTTTTGTACTTCATCTTACATTATAAAATAGGGAATATATATAGGGAGTGAATAGTTAGAGCGTTCATAATCTGTTTCCTAAATTTTGTGAGAGAGCTTTTTATATTATGAAAAGTGATTGTAGGTGATTAATGTTTAAAAGTCCAAAAACAAAGTTTAAGTTAGCAGCGGAAAAATAAAGTAAACCTATCATAAACTCAAAACCACAAGTTTAATAAATGTACAAAACATAAGGCTTAATGAACCACACACTCCAGCTGATTGCAACATCCGTCCATAGCTGTACGTAACGACCTGCAAAGCATGCAGTAGTGTGTCAACATAAGGATGGCGAATTCATAGTTTTCAGTATTGTTACAAAAATAAGTTCGTTTAAATACTTTACTTTTTTAAGACATGTCATTGGGAGCTACCCTATCGTTAAGCTACTATACTGTGTGGTACCAAAACTTGACTGTTGTAGTTGTTTGTGCCCCAGGTCCATGTCTATCATTATTGAACAGTTGCCAAGGCATAAAAGTTCATGCCCATCCTCCCAGGTATGATGTGAGGTTTGTTAAACCTAATAACGCTATCAACTATCCCGTTCGCCAGGCCCTGGCGATTAAACGGTATAATGTGTGGGGACTTTCAGATAGAGTTCGTTTAGTCCGCTAAAGACGTGAAATATAAACTGTGGTATTTATTTAGTATTATTCCAAACCAAGAATATAAGGCGGTCCCAATACAGGGTTAGTAGTGGTCCATCTCCAGTGGATAGTTTGTCTCAGTAGTTCCAATCCAGGAACGCACGTGTAGCCCCAATCCAGGGGTACCGTATGTATTCCCAAACCAGGGAAATAGTGTGTTGTCCTAAACGAGAGACGCATGCTTTTAGTAAAGGTTTGTGAACTCACATTAGATTAGCTCAGCAGATTAAGTTATACGAGCTAGAATAGTCCATCACGTCCTATTATGATTACCAAGAATATTAGGGGTTGTTTATATAATTCACGCAAGTCCTACACGTATCTAGGTTTGGAATTCCCCGTGTGATCATCAATGATGGGGGGATCCCATTTCAAAAACTTTCACTTTGGAAAACTACTCAAATGGTATGGCGTAGACCACCGAATTGCAACACCATATCATCCACAAACCAGTGGACAGGTTGAAGTGTCAAATATGCAAATAAAAGAGATTTTGCAGAAAACAGCGCGAACAGATCATAAGGACTGGTCATCCAAACTGGATGATGCCTTGTGGGCGTATCACACCGCGTTTAAAACTCCTATTGGCACTACACCATTTAGATTGGTGTATGGCAAGGGTTGTCACTTGCCAATGGAACTTGCACACCGTGCACTGTGGGCTGTTAAACAGGTTAACACAGATTATACTGATATGGGTGCACACCGATAGTTGAAGCTATGTGAACTTGAGGAGCTATGCAACGAGGCGTACGATACGACAACCGCTTATAAGGACAAGATGATGGCGGTTCATTATGCGAAGTTGAGGCGCCTAGTCTTCGCGGTAGGTCAGAGGGTATGCTTGTTTAACTCACGTCTTAAATTATTTCCAGGGAAACTGAAAAGCAAATGGATGGGTCCATTGGTTATCACGAGAGTGGGGAAATTTGGAGATGAGGAGATTGAGGGCCCGAAGGATCAAAAGAGGCAATTGGTGAACGGGCACCGGTTGGAACCATACTTGGATAGTGACGATCTAACCATGACGTCAACGGATGAGGTGAGCTTTCTTGTAAGTTCACCAGCGTATACGACCGACTGAGGGTCACGAGATGTCTAGATGAAGACTGAAACTTAGCACTACCGGGAGGCAACCCGGAATTTGGTATATATTTCTTTTGATTTTGTTGTTAATTTGTTTTTGTGTTTTAACGGTTTGAAAGGATTTGTTTGTAAGTACACCCACAACATTGAGCAAGTGTGGGGAAGGTTGAAGACACCCATGTATGTTTTAGAATTAACTTGTGTGTCAAGGAAGACACAAACTTTTCAAGGGGCGTAGAGCGGGCGAGTAAATGAGTGAGTGAATCGAAATAAATAAATTCAAGTTCGAGTAAAAATTCTTAAAATCTTGTGAACCGTTAAGTGAATTAAAAACAAATAAAATTGGATGTGTGCACCGTAACCTACGGGTGGGGACCCTAGGTTACGGTTGAGAGCCCCTGTCCCAAACAACAAGGTCTGACCATAACTTACGGTGATATATCGTAGGTTACGATCAACATCAATCCGCAACAGCAGCATTGACCGTAAGCTACGGTCAAGGGACCGTAGCGTACGTTATCAAAATCGGTTTATAAACGAATATTACCCAAAATCACCAATCTTATGTCAGATTGTTTCCCATTGTTTCACCACACAACCCTTATCATCATCATCATCTTCTTCCCCAAAATCCTTAAAACCTCCATAGCCACCAAGATCTCCATATTCTTCATTTCTCAACCAAATCAACCCATTCAAGAGCCTAACTTGATTAGTTTTTCGAGAGGAACACGATTCTTGCATCAGTTGCCACGAAAATCAACTATTTTTGAGGAATTTGAACCGGACATGAGGAACCCTAGATTTTCAATTTGGGGCTTTTCATCTTAGCTTGCAATTCACCCTAATTCAAGTGTTTTCTAAGTATTCTAAGTTGAAAGGTATGTTTTATCCCAATTTTTCCATAGATGTTGAACATGAAGGTAAAATTGCTTGATGTTTGGTTGATAGGCACTTGTTTAGTTGTGAATCGATTGTGTAAGTGTTTATTGGGGTGATATAATGCAATATTGTTTCAAAGATGGGTTATTGGGGGTATGAATGCTCTATTGTAGGGGTGCATGGCTACTATATGATGAGAAGTACTTGTTGAAATTGTTTTTAATTGATGAAAATTCTAAGTTTTGAACAATTAATGTTTTGAATTGACAATTGCTAAAGTGAACATCTAACAAGTAAGTAGCCATGGCATAGAACAAGTGTGGGAAAGGTCATAGGAATGCACATTTGTTCGGTTGGTTGTTCGTGTGGGTTGAGTTTGATCTGATTGTGTTTATATTGTTGGCTTGTGAATACAAGATGGTTTGAGATAGAAGAGATGGAATGAGGCAGCTGGGGAGGCATCGTCTGCTCAAGGTACATCAAAGAAAAAGAGAGCAATAGGCATTTCAATACACGATTCACCTATGCAAGAGGTGAAGGAGGTCCAACATGGTTATGGGGACATTTCGTATAAACCGACTTGGGGTAAAGGACCTCTTAACAAGCAACAAGCTGAATATCAAGCAAAATTGTTCTACGGAAAAATGGGGATGGCCATTCGATAAAAGAAAACACGTGCTTCGAGAAGGTTATTTACAAACCAGACCGTAGGACGTGGGGGTTTTATGAAAAGCTTGTTGCGCTTGGTTGGGAGGTAGTAAACGATTTCCATGGTAATGATAAGGGAGAGGTCTACATTAAGAGCGTTATGGAATGGTTTAGCATGTTAAAAAGAGATTATGGGAATAATCCACCAAGGATTGTCACGCTTACAGGGACGGTCAATGGAAAACCGGCTACGATATCCCTCGCTATGTTGAAACAAGTAGCCAAGTTCGAATCCAAGGCAGGAAATTTTTACACATTGGTCAATGATAACGAAGACTTCAATGCTCAGAAAAATATAGTTGGACAGAGTTTGATGTTTTCCGAGTTGTTTATATTGGAAAAGGGGGTTTAGATGAAGAGGGACAATTTAAAGCCGTTGGTATGGGTGCTTTTGAGTTTTGTAATTTTGAATGTGGCTCCTCGTCTGGAAGATAGAGTGGCAATTAGGACGTGGGAAACCCTAGTTTTCTATGCCCTTATGACTGGCCAACTTCATCTCTCGTTCAGGCAATTGGTAATGATGCACAAATGGCAAAGCAAGAATGCGAAGCTGAAGAAACTGATTCCTCATGCCCGACTGATTAGTGCATTTCTAGAAAAGCAAGGCGCATTGTTGACCTATGAGTATCCCTTCATCAAGCCACATGCTGTGTTCTCCATTGAAAAAATGTGCAAAAATGACCGGATAGCGTATGTGAAGATGAAGTTATGGCACAAAATCAAGTATGGGGATGGGGCGAATGTGAAAGTACTGTAGTGGGGGAAAACATCACCTCAACAGGGTGAGTTGGATGACCTCGATTCAAGTGATGAGGAGTTGTTAAGAAGGAAGAGAGAAGCAGGGTTGAGCACAGGTAAAGGATCTAGTAGGCAGGTTGAAGAGCCGAGACAATCAAATTACTCTTGGGGTGTGTTTGATAATGACATGCAGGCGAGGGTAGAAAGTGGTCGACCGCCCAATTATATTGCTTGGGAGATGTCTCAGAGGTCTTTATATGATCAGGGGATGCGTCAGACTGCAGAGAGAGCATCAGCACCGAGAACTGATGGATTATATGGCCCGAACCGATCGGATACGACATTTGGAGGCGCAGATTGAGCTCAACATGCGAGCTTATGAGGAAAACCAAACTCGAAGGCATATGGATTATTACCAGGGAGTCCCGTATGTTGAGAATCCACCATACGTGGATTATAGTCAAGAACCCCCATACCAGCCTGGCATGCCGAGACATCCGATGCCACAGGTTCATGGATCTATGTGGGTACCTTATGAGTATATTGCACCACACTACCAGAGCTCATACCCGTACCAACCACCATCGTATGAGTACCTGTCCCAACAACGGTAGGAACAACAACAGAAGTAGGGAGAGCCAACAGCAGGAGGGCTATATTTCATTTTTTATATGAGTGCGTTTTATGAGCACCTTGGGGGCTATTATGGTGGACCACCAGGTTCATCTTATCATTGAAGCACTCGCTGATCTTGCTGCATCGATCAGGTCCATGTGCTTGATCTTTTGTATTTTGTTTATTTAGATATTTTTAATTTTGTTTGTTTTGGTGGTGTAATTTGTTTGTGTTGGGAATGGTTATTTGTGTTTATGTGGTTTGGATTGAGTCGCTGATGGGTTGATATTTGGTGGTACTCGGGTTAGGTTATAAAAAGCACCATACATTTGGGACAATGTATCCCAAGTGTGGGGATGTGGTAACGCGAGGGGATAGGTGATTGAAAACGCTTGAAGGGTTGAAAGTGGTTGGAAAGTGAAAAAAATTGAAAATTAAAAAAAGAATTGAAATTTTTTGTCATAAGTATGCTTGAACTACATGAAAACTAAAATTTTCAATCACTAAGGGGTTCCTACTGACAGTAAACTAACTCAGATCCCTAGTGATGGTTATCCCTTTAAGTTTCATGAGAGTATTTCTGACAGGTCTTTAAGAATTGAGAAGAGATGCCTAACTAGGGGTAACATGCTTTAGGAATTACACACGCTAAAGGCGTTAGGATCCCTTCAGTGTGTGTGTGTTACGATGACGATCCTTATAACTAAATATAAGGGTATTTTGGTCAAAATATACGTTGTGGAAGTAATACTTCAAAGCTTTTGGCGTTTTTAACTTTCATGAATTTTGGGCATTTCAAGTTGGTATCAGAGCAAAGGTTTGAGGGATTCGAGTATCTGAACTAGGATACTTGAATTCAAAAAGAAAGCTCACACAAGTGTGTGTTCGTTCTGAGACGCAATCTGGTAAGCACCCTTTAAAAAATTTTAATGCTTATGCTTTTAGAAATTGCAAACGGAAGGGAATTGTGAAAGTCTCACTAGAATAACTTGAGTAGGAATATTACGGAATGTTATGGGATGATATGAGACTTTTAAAGGGTCAAAATGGGGTTCGAAAGTGGATTTTAAGCTGTTACAGCTGTTATAGCGTCTGCAGATCAGATGGGGCGTCGGCGACGGTCCCTTATGGCGTCGGCGACGCCACCCCTGACTCCCGATACATTAATCTACTGTCTACGCTACTACTTTAATGACGCATAAATTTAGATCCCGTCGGTGACGCAGCTCATGGCCGTCGCCGACGCCACTCCCCGAATAACTTTGACAATTTTGTTATTTTGTTGTGCCAAGACTCCTAAACCTGTCTTAAACCTTCGTTAAGCTCTAAAAAGGCACAATAATGCTAACGGAACCATGGTTATAAACTGGTTAATCTAAATATCAATAGTGAATGTATAAATAAACACAAAGTCATATGCATAGATGAAAGTATGTTCGATTAGCACTTTGAGAATGTATGTGATAAGAATTATGTGAGCCCATAATTTATGGGAATGAAATGCTGAAACTACACTAATAATAGAATGATGAAAGAAATAAATAGTATGTCAACTAACATAAGAATGAAACTGTAGATAAAGATGACTGACAAAGGAAGTCCAAGTGCTACAAAACGAATAACTCAAGATGAATTAAATAAGTTGATTGCGGAAGAAGTAGGGAAGGCGCTTGATACAAATCTTCCTCGTATAGCGCAAGAAGTAGAAAGCCAAGTGTTAAGCATAGTAGAAACCATGATGTCAAGTAAGATGGATGAACTAAAGGAGATGATAAACGGGGTCCAAAGCAAGAAGGAAACACGATGATGCACATACAAGGAATTCATGACATATAAACCCTCAATGGAGAAATTGACCCCATAGAATGTCAAAGGTGGATCTCCAACATAGAAGGGGTATTCATTCGAAGTCATTGTGAGAAGGAAGACCAAGTTATGTTCGCCACAGGACAACTTCAAAATAAGCGAAAGATTGGTGGAATGCATATAGTAAGGAAATTGGTGAGGATAAACTCCAAACCCTCACATGGCAAGAGTTCAAAGAACCCTTTATGAAGTATCATTGTCAACAATCGGCCGTAGACCGTATTCAAGAAGACTTTCTTCGCCTTCGACAAAAGAATGAGACTATCGATGAAATCACAAATATTTTCCTCGATAAGATGAAGTTTTGCAAGGAATTCACAAGAACGGAAAGGATGAAAATTAATCATTACCATGATATGCTAAAAGCTGTGTACTATGAGTTCATTACTCCTTCTAAATGCGAAACCTTGAATGAGATCATTAATTGCGTAAGGGATAGAGAGATTGAATTAAAAAGGCAAGAAGAGCGGGGGGAGAAGAGGCATATCGAAAGTGGATCAAACCAAGGCACCCCTAAAAACCCCAAGATTCATGATCATGGTAAGAAGGAAGTCGTTAAAGGAGGATTTCCACGGTGCAAGACATGTGGAAAACTTCATTAGGGTGAATGTTTAATGGTAAGAAGGAAGTTGTTAAAGGAGGATTCCACGGTGCAAAACATTGGGGGTGAATGTTTAATGGGAAAAAGGGGATGCTATAATTGTTGTCAAGAAGGGCATCCAACTACAATTACCCTAATCCCAAAAGAGTGTGTTACAACTGTAACAAATCGGGTCATGTGAAAGTCGAGTGCCCGAAACTCAAACAAGGGATGAAGAAAGGAGGAAAGAAAGAAGAGAATGTCAAAGCCAAAGGAAGAATGTTTCAAATTTCAGTAGAAGAGGCAAGGGTTCACCCGAATGTTGTGTCAGGTATGTTTATGCTAAATTCTATACCTACATATGTATTGTTTGATACAGGGCATAGGTCATTTGTTTCAAGTGAAATTATACATTCCCCTTCATTTGTTATAGAAAGAATGACTATACCCTTAGAAGTAGAAATAGCCGATTGTAAAAGTTACTTATTACATGAGGTGTGTAGAAATTGTAAGATTATTATTGAGGACGAAGAATTTAATATCGATCTCATTCCCATGGTTTTGGGGGAATTCAAAGTGATGGTGGGCATGTATTGGCTATCCCGATATCAAGCAGAAATTTTATATGAAAGTAAGTCTATTCGAGTTATATCTCCTAAAGGGAAGTTGGTAAATATATATGGGGAAAGAAAAGTGGAGGCAAAATTATGTACTATTGTCAAAGCAGTTAAGCATGTACGAAATGGAAGTAAGGCCTTTTTAGCATATGTAATTGATGCTAAGCAAGCTACTTCAAGAATAGAAGACACAAGAATTCTGAATGAATATCCAGACGTGTTTCCGAATGATTGTCGGGTCTTCCACCTGAAAGAGAAGTAGAATTTCGGATCGACTTGGAACCAAACGCCAAGCACGTAGCCTAGGCCCCTTACCGATTGGCACCCACCGAAGTATGAGAATTGATGGTTCAATTGCAAGAACTTCTAGATAAGGGATTTATACGTCCTAGTGTATCTCCTTAGGGAGCACCGGTCCTGTTTGTGAAAAAGAAGGATGGTTTGATGCGTATGTGCATCGACTATCGTGAGCTCAATAAACTCACAGTAAAGAATCTATACCCCTTACCAAGAATAGATGATCTCTTCGATCAACTATTATGGGCAAGTTGGTTTTCAAAGATTGACTTGCGTTCGGGATATCACCAGTTACGGGCGAGGGAAGAAGATGTAGCTAGACTGCGTTTAGAACTCGATACAGACATTATGAGTTTTTAGTAATGTCTTTCGGGTTAACTAACGCCCTGACCGCATTTATAGATTTAATGAATAAAGTATGCCGAAACATGTTGGACAAATTTGTCTAGTTTTCATAGATGATATTCTGGTATACTCTGAAAGCGAGTCTAAACATGCTCGTCATTTATGCATGGTGCTTGAAACACTTCTTAAAGAGAAATTATACGCTAAATTTTCCAAATGTGCTTTTTGGCTCAGAGAGGTGCAATTCTTAGGCCATGTGATAAATGCGAAGGGAATTTTAGTAGATCCATCTATAGTAGAGGCTGTGATTAAATGGTTACCCCCAAAGAATATTAACGAAGTATGAAGTTTTCTAGGTTTAGCTGGCTATTATAGGAGATTTATTCAAGACTTCTCTAAAATAGCCTTACCTATAACCAGATTAACGAAGAAAGAAGAGAAGTTCTCATGGGGTCTTGAACAAGAGAAGGCTTTCTAATGCTAAAAGAAAAATTGTCAAGTTCTCCAGTGTTGACCTTACCAGAAGGAACGGAAGATTTAGTGGTGTACACAGATGCATCACACCAAGTGTAGGGGTGTGTCTTAATGCAACGAGGCAAGGTCATTGCCTATGCTTCAAGACAACTTAAATAGCACGAAGGCAATTATCTGACTCATGATTTAGAGTTGGTAGCTGTGGTTTTTGCGTTGAAGATTTGGAGACACTATTTGTACGGAACGAAATGCACAATCTACTCAGATCACAAGAGTCTAAATACTTCTACGAACAAAAAGACCTTAATATGAGATAATGACGGTGGCTAGAATTGATTAAATATTATGATTGCGACATTCTTTACCATCCAGGTAAAGCCAATGTCGTAGTAGACGCTTTAGGCCGAAAGGAATATTCGCCACCTATCCGAGTAAAGTCGATGAGAATGATAGTCACACCTAACCTTATCAAAGCAATAAGAAAAGCCCAAACTAAGTCATTGAATGTGAATGATTCAAAAAGAGAAAGGACGAAAGGGTTTGTCGACAAGCTTGAAACGAATGCAAGTGGAATTAAGACAAGGTATGGTCGGACTTGGATACCACGCTATTGTGATGTAAAGATTCTATTACTAGAAGAAGCGCACAAGTCCCGCTACTCGGTTCATCCGAGAGCCACCAAAATATATCGGGATCTGAAAGAAAATTATTGGTGGCCGGGAATGAAACGTGAAATTGTCAAGTATGTATCCTAATGCTTAACATGCTCTCAAGTGAAAGCGGAACATCAAAAGCCGTATAGGAAACTACAACCATTGGAGATTCCAGTATGGAATTGGGAAAATGTGACCATGGCTTTGGTAACCAAACTTCCCAAAATGAAGAAGGGTCACGACGCTATCTGGGTTGTTTTCGATCGTCTCATGAAGAGTGCTCATTTCTACCTATACGGGAGACTTACTCTTCAGAAAGAATGGCGGAAATATATGTGAATGAAATAGTTTCTCGTCATGGAGTGCCCGTGTCTATTGTTTCGGATCGTGACGCCAGATTTATTTCTCGTTATTGGAAAAAGTTCCATGAAAATATGGGTACCAAGCTAAACTTAAGTATCGCATACCATCCTCAAACGGATGGCCAATCAGAAAGAACCATACAAACATTGGTTGATATGCTAAGAGCATGTGTATTGGATTTAGGGGAAAATGGGATGACCATTTACCGCTAGTGGAGTTCTCATACAACAATAGCTATCAAAGTAGTATTCAAATGGCGCCATATGAGATGTTATATGGGAGAAAATGTAGAACTCCTGTTTGATGGGGAGAAGTGGGACAAAGAGAACTAGCTCCCAAGGATGTAGTAGCAAGAACTAATGAAAGATTTATTTAGTACAAGCTCGATTAAAAGCGGCTCAAAATCGACAAAAGTCCTATGCGGACAAAAGGAGACGTCCTATTGAATTCCAAGTGGGAGGCCGAGTATTATTGAAAGTCTCCCCATGGAAAGGCGTAATTCGATTCCGTAAACGAGGAAAGTTGGGTCCTTGATACATTGGGCCGTATAATTCTAGCTCGTATTGGGAAAGTTGCGTATTGACGGGTGTCCATTGGACAACCCTCAAGTGCTTTAAATCGATCAATATTCCGCACTTAATTTGGTTAATAATTAGGATTTGATAAATACGGTGTATATGGCTTTGCAGGTACCGAAGAGTATAAACAAGTGATTTTAATGTGCTTTGATGGGAGCTTGCACTTAACTAAGAGGAGATGAAGACTTGGAGAATTGATAAAAGAATAAAAATGGAAAAATTGCTGACCACCGTAAGCTACGGTGGGCACTGTAGCTTACGGTGGTGTCTGATTCTTCTCTGCACCGTAAGCCAGTCTCTTGGGGCCGTAAGGAAAGTTTTGACCACCGTAAGCTACGGTGGGCACCGTAGCTTATGATGGCGACTTGCGAGAAAAGTGTAACTGCCCTCTTTAAACTGGTTTTCAAGAGTCTTTTGATATATCCATCATTGGAGACGTTTTGGCAGAGTGGAGGAGGCGATTTTGAGTGTGTTACTTGGTCCAAGAATGATTTCTAACATTTTGTTTGGTGTTTATGATTCCTATGAACATAACATTTGAAGGTGTGATGATTTGCAAGACCATGAATGGCTAAACTCATTATGATCATCCTAGGTGGAAGGTTTGCTTGAAACAATTGTGTTTTTACCTTTAATTTCTCGAATAACAGACTTGCAATGTTTGTAGTTTATTATAGTGTTTGAATATTTGTTTGTAAATTGTTGATTGATGTTTTGATCTTAGTCTTAATCGTACGTTCTTGGTGTCGTTGACAATCGAGATGTCACGGGAGGGTTTAGGGTTGGATATTGGTTAATTGGTCATCGGGTAACAACCTCGCATCTTTGTAATCCGAGTACTTAGTTCCCTTTTATTACGAACAAATAGTCATGCACGAGTCATGTCTATGTGATTCTTTCTTGTTGGATTTAAAATACAAGTGTTAATTGAAATCGGAAACTTAGGATGATTACTTGCTTCTAATCTATTTGATAACCAATAGTTGAATTGAATATTATTTAATTTTAAAACCAAATCACCAAAAATCCTGAATTCATTTTCTTGCATTTAGATTAATTGGTCAATTTAGTATAAACTTAAAATAGCACATAATCCACAAATTCCACGTGTTCAATACCCACTTACCACTAGCAATTAGTAGTAGTTGGATTAAATTTACGTGAGACTACGACTTCACGTCAAATTTTGGCGCCATTGCCGGGAGTAGTGCACAACGTGTTTTTTTTATATATAGAATGTTATTTTCTAGGTTTACGCTGGTTGTGTTAGTGTGTGTGTGCAGGTTCTTACAGGTGCATGCATACTAGAGGCTCTCACAAGCGATCACCAATGGCATTTGATCCGGAGATCGAACGAACTTTGCGAAGAAACATGGTCTTACTACGAGAAAACAAAATCAGTTGTTCACCAACAAACCCTACTACACCAATTTCACCAGTTAACACCATGGATCCATTACCTTCCATTACAAGTCAAACATCACCATCCACACCTTCACCAATTCCTACCACCCATCCTACTTCAACACATGAAGTCAACCCAACCAACACCACATCACCTACAATTACCCAAACCGGACCTGTTCCCAACTACAGCCCCACATCAATGGTTCCACCATTTTCATCCTTTTTCCCAACTTCCAGTTAATCATCTTCTACCCAACAACCATTACCAAGTTAATTTCCACCAAGTTCAACCATTGTTCATACTTCCTCTACATTTCAACCACCAACCCAACTGGGTTTCCATTATCCATCTTCTTAGTTTGTGCAATCTTCGGGTGTAGGAGGAGATGGGTTTGATGACGGGTATGAAGAAGAATTTGGAGGTTACGAAGAAGAGGGTATTATTATGGAGGCGATGGAGGTAATTTAGGACCTCAAGGAGGAATGGTTTACCTACAAAGGCAACAAATGGAACAAGCTCAAGAAGTGGTTAGGCAACCCACAGGGGTACAATAAATTCGTCCGCAAGGGCCACAGTTTTAACGACCAATGCCTCTACAACAAGTTCAACTTCAACATCAACATCAACAACCTCAATTTCAAAGGCCGACACAACCTCAATACCAACAACAATTTGCACCTCAAGGGCTAAGGCAAGGTCAAGCGGATCGACCAAGAGTACCATTGGGTGCTCCGCGAAGACATCACCGAGAGGTAGTGAGGGGATTGAAGCGCATTTTAGGCCCGTTATCACTAATAACCCTTCTCCGGTGGTAATTCCTCATCACCCGGGTGGAATTACATTCAAGGTTAGAACAATCGCACTTCAAAGTTTGCCGAAGTACAAAGGGCTAGCAACGGAGGAACCGTACTTCCACTTGGAGACATATGATTCTATTTGCAACACTATTGGAGGGCAAGGTTTTTCTTCGGACGATGTTAAGTTGGTACTGTTCAAGTTCTCTTTGGAAGACAAGGCAAAAAGATGGTTCCATACTTTACCCTCCGCATCAATATACACATGGGCCGACATGCAACAAAGGTTCTTGGAAGAGTTTTTCACGGCACAAAAGACTAATGAGGCTAGGCGGAGCTTGAGAAGTTTTCAACAACAACGGGGTGAGATGTTTCATGAAGCATTTGAGAGGTTTAACATGACGTTAAAAAATTGTCCACACCATGGCATTGCACTTTGGGAGTTATTGAATGCTTTTCATGAGGGGTTGAGTTCGGAATGTCACACCCCGACCCGCAGCGGAATAAGAGTCGGGGTATAATTGGGTTATCACCAAAGCTCATGATATTTACTAATATGTTTCATATTCATTTAAGTCAAAATTACATTCTCAATAATCCAAACATGTTCATACAAATACAAAGAAAAATAATCAACTAAACAATCCAAGCTCTAAACCAGTTTATTCTTCTAAGCCAATCCTATGTGTTTCTTGCTGCAGCTGGGTCACCTGTATCATGTGTAAAAATGGGGGTTTTTGGGTCAACATAAGTTGGCGAGTGAACCTTGTTAGATAAGCATTTATTATTGATTTCTTGTTATCTTTATCAAGGAAAAATTGTGCAATAGTCATATGTGAGCAAATGTAAATAATCAAACAATAGCAATAACAACCACAACCAATAACATACAGTAACATATGAACTTGCATGAATATATAACATGAATGAAACTGTATATGTTGGCAACGTCACGTTCACGCTCATAATGTAATGGGGAACTGACGGCCTATGATGAATGTCTGTGTGATCAAGGCTCAATCAAACGGAGCCGATCGTATGTTGGCAACGCCCGGTTCACGCTCATAATGTAATGGGGAACTGCTCAACGCTCATAATGTAATGGGGAGCGGCGGCCTATGATATTGCATGTACTGAAAATAATAAATTAAATCTAAACAATAACCACACAAACAGTTGATACAAGCTGAATACACATTTGTTCATGATATGATGTATGCACAATGATTTAAATATAATAAATGGTAAGACACATGATACACCCCAAAAACGTGATTAAAACGGGGAATTTGTAGAGATTCACTCACATTGGGTGCGTTCGGTTGGAGATGATGAGATGCGCACGAGTTTGAAGGATTAATCAACAAGGATTAACTAACCTAAATAATAACGGAAGGTATAGTAAATGAGTGGATTTTATTAATAATTTTAATAGGATTTTTAGATATATTTTTGTGAGTTTAAGGCTATTTCCTATCTTTAGAAAAAAAAAAACATTATTTTTAAGTATTTCTAATTGATTTTTAAATTAAATTAAATAAATAAAAATATAAAAAAAATGTTGACTTTTGCGTTGACCATTGACCGTTGACTGTTTGACTGTGACTGTTGACTGTTTGACCGGTTCTATTGTGTGCATGTATGCGCCGGGTAGGACTCGAATCCGAGACCTCTCGTACGCGTGCACGCAGCTCTACCAACTGAGCTACGTGTCTAACCCGAAATAATTTTGTTTTTAATTAAATTTATATACTATTTTAGTTTATTCAAAATTCTTTTATTTTCAAAAAGGGTTTTAATCATCGAACCGGAGTGTGCAACAGGTCTCGAACCCGGGACCTGTGGGTTAGTGTTGCACACAGTCCACCGCTGGACTGTGTGTCTAACCTGGTTAATATACCGAGTTTTATTATACTTAACATCTACCGTGAGTTAATCCGATTCAGTTAGAAAAATAAAACATCTTTATTACAGAGCATACGTGTGTGTCAAGGATCGAACTCGCGGCGTGTGATATATGTGCGCACATAGTCCACCGCTGGACTGTGTGTCTAACCCGAGATAATATCCAAATTATATTAAACTTATAAACAACCTAACTTCGTCTTCTTCATTACAAAATCACAGACTACGATTACTCTACTGTTTATTGTTTAATTCGATTGACAAACATTCAAATGACTAAAATGAAATGGCAGAGAAGATTTTGGATGTAAACATACCGGAGAAACGATTTATCTCAGAATTCCGGCGAAGTCGTCGGCTCTGTTTTTACGGATTTCGTCTGAGCGGACAGATTATCAATTTGATTAGCTAAATGCAGAATTGAAGCACTGAACAAGGATTACCAGAAGGTTTAAAAGACTATACCGTTTCACAGCGAGAATTGGGAACTTTCAGAAGTTTTCCGGCGAGAGTGAATTATCCAATATCGACGTCTGAAACTGATTCCGATTGAAGGGTTTGAGTTAGCAAAAGCTTAACAACTGATAGACGATGAAAGAAATGAGAGACTTACTGATTTGATGGAAGACACGGTTTTCCAGCGAAAGTCCGGCGAGTTCAAAAAGCTACTCCGACGAACTGAAAGTAGTGCGAAAATGAAATTGAAGGTCTGCAGATGAGTTTGAGTCGCGAGGGGGGACTAAGGTTGGAGTAAATCAGGAAGTGCAGATTTTTCGGTTATTAAAACCGATCAACTTATGAATTCAAGTCCATTCAAGATCAAATTGATTGAAAGTGTCGGTTTATCGGTTATAATCAGAATTCCGTGATCACTCAAACGTCCAGGACGTTTGGAAGCCGATAACGGTTTCAGTTAGCGTAAACCGGTTGATTTATGGTTGAACATAAGATTTAATTGATTCCTAGAAGTAACAGAAAACATCAAGTGGCGGAGTGGTTATGAGTGCGCGTGTTAAGTCTTTGAGTCTTTCCGGCTGACCCGGGTTCGAGTCCCGGCAGCCTATTTTTCATTTTATTTATTTTATTTTTACTTTTTATCAATTATAACTTTTATATTCTAGTTGTTTATTAATTATGCATCATTAAAAATTAAAATTGACATAAATACGCAACAAAACATTTATAACTTGATATTCGATTACAAACGGAGCGGGTTTGGAAAACCCGTTTTTGACAAATGTTACACGGAAGATGCTCGTGATTTAATGTCAATTACTAATGTTACATTTGGTACCAATTTTGAGCAAGATGATTGGGCATTTTTGGAGCAAATGGCGGTCACGTCTAAAAGAAAAGTACAATCCTCCAGAAGGGCAAGGCATGTTATTACAAGACCTCAAGTTTATGCAGTAGATGATGGAAGGGTACAAGCAACCAATCAAGTATATGATGTTTGTACAAATTGTAATGAATTGGTTCATGCGACGGATGTGTGTTTGGTGAGTGTGGGTGAAGGTCAAGTAGAAGAGGTAAACGCTATTCAAGGGGGTGGTCGTAATTTTAATCTGAACCCCAACACATACCACCTCGAGTTAAGGAATCATCCCAATTTTCGCTATGGGAACCCGGCGAATCAAGCCAATCCAAATTTCCAAGGAGCTCAAAGAAATTTCATTCCACGCCAACAATACAATCAAGGTCAAACTTCATCAAGTGGGAATAAAGTTATGGATATGCTCCGGATGATGCAACAAGATATGCAAAGGGGGAATCAACTGGATGACGCTCGGGCACAAAAGGATGAGATTCAGGACAAAGCTATCCAATCACTGACCACACAGATGGGGTAGTTGGCTAGTGAGGTAGCAGTATTGAAGCAACAGAATAGGAAACTTCCCAGTGATACGAAAATTAACCCGAAGAACACAAAGAACATGTCACACCCTGACCCGCAGCGGAAATAAAAGTCGGGGCATGATTGGGTTTTCATCAAAGCTCATGACATTTACTATAATAAAGTTTCATATTTATTACTTCCAATTTAAAGGATAAACTACAACAAACACGTATACATACAAGCACAATATGTTTTAAACACAACATACGTGACTTCTTTGTTTTTTTCTTCTAAGGCAATTTCCTATGTGTTCCTTGCTTCAACCTGTCCACCTGTATCATGTGTAAAAAAATAGGGTTTTGGGTCAACAAAAGTTGGCGAGTGAATCTTATTTAAACATTTGAAGAATTAGTTATATTGGTTATTAAAAAAAATGTGCATAAACCAAATATGAGTAAACGGATATGTAAATCTAACCACAAACCACATATTATCAATCAATGTACACACAAGCATGACAAATGATGAACAATGAGATCAAGGCTCAATCAAACGAAGCCGATCTAATGAGGCACCTGATGCTCAACTCGTCTCCAACGAGGAACTGATGGGCCAAATGTGAATGATTGCACCCAAGTGACAAAAATGTAAACACACAATACAACAAATAACATTTAGATCACACGTTAGATCATATAATGGTAATAGCACAAGTGTTTAAATAAACGAAATATACGAAACGACACATGATACACCCCAAAACATGAATAAAATGGGGAATTTGTAAGGATTCACTCACAGTGGGTGCGTTTCCTTGATTTGGCGACGAACGCGCACGAGTTGGGATTTAACCACGAGAGAAAACTAGCCTAAATAATAACGTAATATTTAAATAAATAAGTAATAGTTAATATTTTAATTAATGCTTTTTATTAGATTTTTTAAGTTATTTTTGTGGTATTTAATGGAGGTTTTAAAACCTAAAAAGTCTTCTTTTTAAGCATTGCAAATGATTTTTAAATGAAATTAATAAAATAAAATAAAAATATAAAATATAAAAGAATAGTGACCTTGTCAGGTCTGACCGGTCGGATCATATTAGACTTTGGCAGCGTGTGAGGTTCGAACTCGTGACTTCTCGTATACGTGCACGCAGCTCTACCAACTGAGCTACGTGTCTAACCCAGAATAATCTCTAATTTAATTAATCTTATATATATGTTAGGTTATTACAGAAATTATTTAATTTAAAAAGATTTTAAAACCATCGAACTCGTGACCTTTACTCTATTTGCAACCAGCCTTACCAACTGGGCTGGGTGTCTAACCCAGTATTATTTGAAATCATATTATATTTATCAACTCCTTGAAAGATGCCCAGAATACTTTTAAAAAAATGGTTTTTATTTCAGAAAGCTAGACATGTACAAGATTCGAACTCGGGACGTATGCCTTATAATTGCACACAGTCCACCACTGGATTGTGTGTCTAACCCGTTTGAAATAGCGAAATTAATTATATTTATACATACATAAAACTTCATCTTCTTCATTAAACTAAACCCACTGATACACACCCGACTGTAAACCATATGAATTTCGATGATTAGATTTATTTATAACAGAATATATGCGACACCAAAATAGAAAAGATAGATTTATACCGAAACGGAAGTGGTCGATATTTCCGGTGATACCTCCGGCGACTCCTCCGGCGACTTCACCAAAATTCCGGTGACTTGAAACTTCAGAGAGTTTTAGAAAGAGTTTGAGAGTGTGTGGCCTAGTTCAATAGGAATGCGAGGGTCTTTATTTATAGGTTCAAGTGTAGTTTCAGTTTCGGAATCAGTTTTAAATGTTTTTGGTCAAAGATTGATTACCACCATAATTGGTAACCGAAATGAGTTATGATGTACCTTAACGTGTGATTGGAATCAGTCTTTAGAGGTTTAATTCGAGATTGAAACGATTTTTGATGGAGGGTTGGGACTTACAGACGTTGCCGGCGGTTGTTTCAAATTTGATTTCAGTAAGCTGTGTCGATATAAGATTTATTTGGTTTGGAATTAATTCAGATATGTGTGTGTAGTGTAGTGATGTAAACCGTGTGTGTGCTTGATGTGGACCCGGGTTCGAAACCCGACCGCCCCTTTATTTTTATTTTATATTTTTCTTTATTATTTTAAGGTTTTGTTATGTAATTATCATTTATTCTTTTATTAATTAAGATTTTGATTATGAAATTTATTTGTTAACCATTAAAAAAAAATAAGTAACACTTATAAATAAATGCGTAACGAACTTTTAATAATTACTTGAGTTCTCAACGGAGCGGGTTTTTGGAACCCGTTTTACATAAATGTTACAGTATCCCCTACTTTTAGAAATTTCGTCCCGAAATTTAGGTAGAAGTTGTAACTGGTAAAAGATGCGGGTATTTTTCGCGCATTGAGTCTTCGCATTCCCATGTAAACTCAGATCCCCGTTTTGACTTGCAACATACTCTGACTATCAAAAATTTTTTTTTCGTCTCCTATGAGATGCGTCGATTCAGAAATATAAGTATCTTTTAACAGAAAACAGAAAAAAGGAGTGCGAGGTTTGGATTTGACGTTAAAGGTTTACATCACCAGGTGAAGTTTTGGATTTTGATTGAGGCGGTAACGTTCCTAGTATGGGTTGAATATCCTGCTACAGGAATCGCTTTTTGATGCCTAAGATGAGAAGCGTTGATACACAAAGTTGATTGGCTCGATATGATCTCATGCATAAGAGTTTTGAGAAAAATCGATTCGTTGAAAAGATAAAGTTATATCACCAGATGAAAAACTTCAACCATTATGATATTAAAAACTACACAGAACTTCTCATAACCGCCTTACAACGCTTTTGATCCTTTGACAGGAATACTTATATATAGGAAGTACCAGCGGCGTATCCACCATATTCTTGTCAAATTTTCATTGGCTTTGTCAGTAAATTATGATTAGTTCTATGTGGCTCATCCTAAAAACTACAAAACATAAACAAACACAACAGCCAAAGCTTGAGTCTCAAATCTGAAAGAATACATGACTGAATGACGACGGTACCTCTCTCGTGTGTTATGATGAAAGGGCCAGTCTATGAAAAAGCGAGACACGACCCAACTTCTTTAAATGATGAGACATGGTGCGTCATGATGTATGATGACATGAAATTTTAAATCGATGAGTAAAGACATGAAATAAAACAATGATATCAATTAACATTAAAATTTTTGGATACATAAGCTCCCAAATTGAAACAGGGATATACAAAGATTGAGATTTATAGAAAACATTAAAAACTAAACGGTTGGAGCTGAGTCTAGACTCTTGGTGATGGAAGGCTAGTTAGGTTGCTCGTTTGGATTGGCGTTGATGTTGTATGCTCTTCCTCTCACTGGTGGGGGTGCTGGGTTTGCTTGATTTGCTTGGTTAATTAGGTTTTCTTGAGCTTGGGTGTTAATGATGTTAACCAATCTAGGGCACATGTTTCTAAAATAGGTAGGGTCACCACAATTAAAGCAAGCTCGAACATGTGGAACCATAGGGTATTGGGGTTGTTGATAGGGTTGGATCATGTTTTGAGCAGGGGGTGAAGCTTGGTTTTGGGGCATGCGACAACTCTTACTTAGATGACCTTAACGCCCACAATTAGCACACAATCGACATGGTAGGGTAGGTTGATGGTGACAAAAGCAGGTGTTGCGGGTGAGGTCCAATGTAAGGTTTCTTATTTGGGTAAGAAGAGTTGGGTGCTACTTGAGTGATTGGGATAGCTTGGAGAGGTATGACTTGTGCAGCTGATTGACTGCTTTGAGTAATAGCAAAATTTTATCCGTCTCGCTTTCTTTTGGTAGTGAGTTGGGAAGAGGATTCAGTTTGGGTTGGGTTTGAGATTTCTGTTAGTGTTTTATCTTTCTTCTTCTCATCCTTGAAATCTCCATTCCTAAAGTGGTTTTCGGTGAGCTCCGTAGCTAGCTCCACTACTGCTTCCAAAGTTGCAAGCGTAGTACTCATCACAGGTAACTGAATCTTTGGAGGAAGACCCCGAATGTAGTGCTCGATCAAACGGTAGAGAGGGGTAAAACAATTTGGAACCATTTGGTGTAATTCGAGGAACCTCTTGTTATTGGTTATGTGATCTCCCTCTTTTTGCCTCAGTGAATAGAACTTGTCCTCTAGTTTCTTAATCTCACTTCTTGGACAGAAACGTCTAGTCAGAAGCTCCCTCAGTTCTTCCCAAGTTAGAGCTACAGCGGCTTCGACTCCTCGTCTGCCCTTCTCAGCATTCCACCACGTGAGGGCTACTCAATACAAGCGTCCAGTAGCATAGCGCACTTTGCGGTCGTTGGGACAATCACAGTAAAGGAGTGTACTTCCCATCTCCTCGAACCATCGAAGAAGAGCAGTGACTCCCTCAGTACCTTCGTACTTTGGAGGATCACATGAGTTGAAGTGCTTATAGGTGCACTTGGTGGTATTCGGGGGAGGGTTGACAACGTTTTGACCTTCTTGATTGATTGGGTTCTATGGGATTAGCGGCAAGCGGTTGTTGGACTTGAACTACGATATCGGGAAGTAAAACGGCCATCTGTTGAGCGATTTGGGCAGCCATGCGCTCACGGGATTTTCCTGATCTCCTACCTCTACGAGAGTGACTAGAAGACATCTACAAGGAATACGTACCGAGAGTATAAGTTTGACGTATAGGTGTCATGTGTCGTATTTAGAAATGAACATTCACAAAACAAATGAAGAAAATAAATTGCTAAATCCATAGGATGTTTTGGGCTTTGCTCATGTTTGGGCCCCCATATGTCCCCACTTGGCCTTGGTAGTCATGTGGGCCCCCATGACTACTGGGCTTTGGTAGGGTTCACATTGGTGTTGGCCTGTTAACATTCACGCCACCCGAATAAAAATCGTAAAACATGATCGCAAAGTATAAGGTCGGAGGGTGTCCAGGTGTAGACACAGTGACAACTCAAAGTGGGGTTAGTTCACACGACGTTTGGTGTGGCATGATTTGGCCTAATAGGTCCTTCGTACTCTCATAGTCTCCAGGTAGGCAAACTAATCTGTTATATTGGATTTATACGATTGCCAACCTAGACAGGACGTTTCGACTACCGGTACTTGTACCCTTCTAGTTACTACATGCCCGTCGTAGAACTCACTTTGATGAGATCGAAAAATGAAAACGTGACAAAATCTTGAATAAGGAAATATGAGAATGCTTTAAATATGTGAGAATTGAAACGTGCGTGATAAATGTATATGTAAGCATGTTATGTTTGACAATATGTTTAATTCATTAAGTATCACACAAAATGATAGTGGAAGTGCTTGCATGCATTTGTGTGTGTAAAAAATATGAAACAAATAAACATCATGAGTTTGCATGTAACCATATAAGCAATTAAAAATCTAATCGACTATAGTATAAGCTCTAAGGGTCTAATAACTTATCCTATATCCCTATAGTCAAAAGCTCTGATACCAATCTGTCACACCCTGACCCGCATCGGAAATAAAAGTCGGGGCATGATTGGGTTTTCATCAAAGCTCATGACATTTACTATAATAAAGTTTCATATTTATTACTTCCAATTTAAAGGATAAATTATAACCAACACGTATACATATAAGCACAATATGTTTTAAACACAACATTCATGACTTCTTTGTTTTTTTCTTCTTAGGCAATTTCCTATATGTTCCTTGCTTCAACCTGTCCACCTGTATCATGTGTAGAAAAATAGGGTTTTGGGTCAACAAAAGTTGGCGAGTGAATCTTATTTAAACATTTGAAGAATTAGTTATATTGGTTATTAAAAAAATGTGCATAAACCAAATATGAGTAAACGGATATGTAAATCTAACCACAAACCACATATTATCAATCAATGTACACACAAGCATGACAAATAATGAACAATGAGATCAAGGCTCAATCAAACGAAGCCGATCTAATGAGGCACCTGATGCTCAACTCGTCTCCAACGAGGAACTGATGGGCCAAATGTGAATGATTGCACCCAACTGACAAACATGTAAACACACAATACAACAAATAACATTTAGATCACACGTTAGATCATATAATGGTAATAGCACAAGTGTTTAAATAAACGAAATATACGAAACGACACATGATACACCCCAACACATGAATAAAATGGGGAATTTGTAAGGATTCACTCACAGTGGGTGCGTTTCCTTGATTTGGCGACGAACGTGCACGAGTTGGGATTTAACCACGAGAGAAAACTAGCCTAAATAATAACGTAATATTTAAATAAATAAGTAATAGTTAATATTTTAATTAATGCTTTTTATTAGATTTTTTAAGTTATTTTTGTGGTATTTAATGGAGGTTTTAAAACCTAAAAAGTCTTGTTTTTAAGCATTGCAAATGATTTTTAAATGAAATTAATAAAATAAAATAAAAATATAAAATATAAAAGAATAGTGACCTTGTCAGGTCTGACCGGTTGGATCATATTAGATTTTGGCAGCGTGTGAGGTTCGAACTCGTGACCTCTCGTATACGTGCACGCAGCTCTACCAACTGAGCTACGTGTCTAACCCAGAATAATCTCTAATTTAATTAATCTTATATATACGTTAGGTTATTACAAAAATTATTTAATTTAAAAAGATTTTAAAACCATCGAACCCGTGACCTTTACTCTATTTGCACCCAGCCTTACCAACTGGGCTGGGTGTCTAACCCAGTATTATTTGAAATCATATTATATTTATCAACTCCTTGAAGATGCCCTGAATACTTTTAAAAAAAATGGTTTTTATTTCAGAAAGCTAGACATGCACAAGATTCGAACTCGGGACGTATGCCTTATAATTGCACACAGTCCACCACTGGATTGTGTGTGAAATAGCGAAATTAATTATATTTATACATACATAAAACTTCATCTTCTTCATTATAAACCCACTGATACACACCCCACTGTTTATTTATAAACCATATGAATTTAGATGATTAGATTTATTTATAACAGAATATATGCGACACCAAAATAGAAAAGATAGATTTATACCGAAACGGAAGTGGTCGATATTTCCGGTGATACCTCCGGCGACTCCTCCGGCGACTTCACCAAAATTCCGGTGACTTGAAACTTCAGAGAGTTTTAGAAAGAGTTTGAGAGTGTGTGGCCTAGTTCAATAGGAATGCGAGGGTCTCTATTTATAGGTTCAAGTGTAGTTTCAGTTTCGGAATCGGTTTTAAATGTTTTTGGTCAAAGATTGATTACCACCATAATTGGTAACCGAAATGAGTTATGATGTACCTTAACGTGTGATTGGAATCAGTCTTTAGAGGTTTAATTCGAGATTGAAACGATTTTTGATGGTGGGTTGGGACTTACAGACGTTGCCGGCGGTTGTTTCAAATTTGATTTCAGTAAGCTGTGTCGATATAAGATTTATTTGGTTTGGAATTAATTCAGATATGTGTGTGTAGTGTAGTGATGTAAACCGTGTGTGTGCTTGATGGGGACCCGGGTCCGAAACCCGACCGCCCCTTTATTTTTATTTTATATTTTCTTTATTATTTTAAGGTTTTATTATATAATTATCATTTATTCTTTTATTAATTAAGATTTTGATTATGAAATTTATTTGTTAACCATAAAAAAAAAAATAAGTAACACTAATAAATAAATGCGTAACGAACTTTTAATAATTACTTGAGTTCTCAACGGAGTGGGTTTTTGGAACCTGTTTTACATAAATGTTAAAGAACATACCGATCAACAGGATAAGTTTCCTTCTTAAAAATGATAAATGTTTAACTGCTTCTATTGTTCATGTGATTGTAGTGTGAATGAAACAAGTGTCGAGAGAGGTGGAAGTGATGCAGGGGAACCAGTTATGCTGATTCAAGTTGGGAAGTTCAAGATACACAAAGCATTTTTGGATTACAGAGCAGGGATGAACGTTCTCCCGGGTAGCCTGTATGACCAGTACTACTTTGGTCAGTTACATGAGATTGATCGTATGGCGGTGTTCGCGGATGCGAGTTGGAAGCAACCCCGAGGGGTTGTGAAAGACGTAGTGATACAATTGGGTGAGTTTTACTACCTGGTGGATTTTATGGTAATCGACTACGCACCATCGAAGACTTACAAGCAACCGCATGTAGTGTTGGGTCGTCCATTCTTGTATAAGGCAAATGCTCAAATCGAATGCAGAAACGGAATGGTCACCATGAATTGTGAAAATCGTAAGTTGTACTTTAATGTGTTTTTAAAATCCATTTATTACGATCTTGTTAATGACTTGAGTCACACAGTTGCTTCTAACGAACATGTTTCATGTGTTAGCATAGTTAGGTCAATTGCAAGTGGTGTTGAGTTGTATAGGTTTGAGTTGAAGAACGGTGAAAATCAGGCAAGGAGGAAGGCTAGTGTGAGCAGGAGAGCGGGCAAAGGAAAACCATCCGATGGTGGGATTAGATGGGGTGATGAGGCTGAATTTGACCCCAATTGGCGTGAAACTACAAACTTTCCAAGAAATTGGATGGAATATGGAGAGAAATGGGAAAGCAAGGGTTCATTTGAACCACCTTGAGTACGTCAGGTACGGTCTGGCTGAAGACCTAAAACTTAGCGCTCTCGGGAGGTAGTCGAGGATGTAGAGTAGTGTACTTTGGTTAGTTTCGTTTGGTGTGTGTTTGTGTTGTGGCAGGTTCATACGCTTTAATCCTCACGGAGGCAATGATTCAAGTGTGGTGATATTTGGCAACATCCCCGGTGAGATATCAAAGAATCCATGGGAAACGTCTATTCCGGTTAGAGCGTAACAGCTGCATCAGTGTAGACACATGATCAGGTTGTTATCCGTTCATGGTGAAGGTTGAAGTGGTAGTGGAAGCGGCGCATTTGCATTTGGAGAGTTTTTAGAGATGATGACATCCATCTTTGGACCTCCTCAGTCGTGCTACTATTAGTCAGGTGGTGTTCTTCTTTTGTATATTATTGTAAACATTATTGTGTTTTGTTTGTGGTTGGGTGGAAGGGTGGTGTATTGTGGTTGATATTCATGTTATGGGTTGTGGTAGTCAGGTGGTGTTCATTTGTGTTTATAAAAAAAACCAAAAAGAAATTTGGGATTTGAGAGTTGAGCTAGAAGTGAGGTCGAGGTAGTTTTAGTGATCGTTTCCTTCAAAGCAATACATTGAGGTCAATGTATCACAAGTGTGGGGATGGGGGAAATTTTTGAGATTTTGAATATTTTTAAACAAAGTGAAACACTTGTCAAATTTGAAATTTAACATTACTCAACATGACACATCGGTATCCCTTTTTATCCGTTCATGGTGAGTTTTTGGGCCACATGTATGCTTACTAGAAATTATTTCTTTGGTTTGAGTGGCAATGTGTGATTTGTGTTAATAGAACTTGTGTACTATATGCTTGTCGAAACCTAGGTGTAACATGCTTGTGAAGATGATAAGGGCATTTAGGTAGCCTCGTCGAGATGTGTGAGAGTGTGGGTTTGGGGGGTTGGACCTCCTAAGATAAATATATGAGCTTGGTAGTGAGAGGGACGGCTGTTTGGTCATTAGTAGCCAAAATTGAGCTTAATACCATTCATTTGTAACCCAAGCCTATGTCCTACAAAAACTCTACCTATTGATCGACCCGGTTTAGGAGTTTAGTATGTAGTGTTATGTTGATGTGTATGTGCTCTTTGTTCAATGTTTGTAGTTAATAGTTTTTTTTAAAAAGGAAAAAGTTAGTGAAGTTGTGTAAGTAGTAATGGTTGTTTTCATTTATTTGTAATAATAAAACTAGGTCGATTCAATGAGCTACATGCACATATATCCCACCAATTCTCACCCTTACACATAGCCTTGTTCCAACCCGAAAGTTCTTTTGATTCGCAAGCATGTTAGGCATTTTGCAGGTGGAGATTTGATTATTACACAAGCTTATTGTCGCACAATCACGCACTCGCATTGAGTGATCTAGCACAATCTTGCTAGTAACTTTTTTTTTGTCACCGAGAGGAGAGTTATTATGAGGGGTGTGTCATTTGGTATGATGGTGAATTACCAATTGGACGACATGTTTGTGTTTGGTTCACACTTCGATCACTTTTAAGCTTGTAAATGTTATTAATGTGTTGCTTGGGGCAAGCAACGGTTAAGTGTGGGGATGTGACGGGTGGTCCATTGGACAACCCTCAAGTGCTTTAATCGATCAATATTACGCACTTAATTTGGTTAATAATTAGGATTTGATAAATACGGTGTATATGGCTTTGCAGGTACCGAAGAGCATAAACAAGCGATTTTAACGTGCTTTGATGGCAGCTTGCACTTGACTAAGAGGAGATGAAGACTTGGAGAATTGATAAAAGAACAAAAATGGAAAAACTGCTGACCACCGTAAGCTATGGTGGGTATCGTAGCTTACGATGGTGTCTGATTCTTCTATGCACCGTAAGCCAGTCTCTTGGGGCCGTAAGGAAAGTTTTGACCACCGTAAGCTATGGTGGGCAACGTAGCTTACGGTGGCGACCTGCGAGAAAAGTGTAACTGCCCTCTTTAAACCGGTTTTCAAGAGTCTTTTGATATATCCATCATTGGAGACGTTTTGGCAGAGTGAGGAGGCGATTTTGAGTGTGTTACTTGGTCCAAGAACGATTTCTAACATTTGTTTGGTTTTTATGATTCCTATGAACATAACATTTGAAAGTGTGATGATTTGCAAGACCATGAGTGGCTAAACTCATTGTGATCATCCTAGGTGGAAGGTTTGCTTGAAATAATTGTGTTTTTACCTTTAATTTCTAGAATAACAGACTTGCAATGTTGTAGTTTATTATGGTGTTTGAATATTTGTTTGTAAATTGTTGATTGATGTTTTGATCCTCGTACGTTCTTGGTGTCGTTGACAATTGAGATATCACGGGAGGGTTTAGGGTTGGATATTGGTTAATTGGTCATCGGGTAACAACCTCGCATCTTTGTAATCCGAGTACTTAGTTCCCTTTTATCACGAACAAATAGTCATGCACGAGTCATGTCTATGTGATTCTTTCTAGTTGGATTTAAAACACAAGTGTTAATTGAAACCTTAAACTTAGGATGATTACTTGCTGCTAATCTATTTGACAATCAATAGTTGAACTGCATTTTATTTAATTTTAAAACCAAATCACCAAAAATCCTGAATTCATTTTCTTGCATTTAGATTAATTAGTCAATTTAGTATAAAGTTAAAATAACACATATTCCACAAACTCACTGTGTTCGATACCCACTTACCGCTAGCTATTAGTAGTAGTTGGATTAACTTTACATGAGACTACAACTTCATGTCACTTATCGATTAGAGCTGCCCCAGCATTAGATGGCATTCACAACGCCTTTCACGTGTCATAATTACGGAAGTGCCTTACGGATGAAACGGCACACATACCTGTTGATGACATTGTGTTTGACGAAAGCATGAATTATATCGAAAGATCAGTAGCTATAAAAGATTCCAAAGTAAAGATCCTTCGTAAAAAGGAAGTTAAGCAAGTGTTAATTCAATGGCAACACTGTAAAGGATCGGATTTCACTTAGGAACCAGAGGATGAAATGCGAAAGTTTTACCCGACTTTATTTGGTATGTATTCTGGTTTCAGGGACGAAACCTTCTTTAAGGAGGGTGGACTTGTAACGCCCCAAAAATCTAATTATGCACACATATATTTATTATTTGAATATGCTACAAGTAATAACTAGGAGTGTGAACCTAATTAGGGTATAATGAGAATTCTAACTTAAAAGAATAAGCTTTTAGCCTTTTAAAAATAAATGTTCATACTTGAGGGACCAAATATGGAAAGAATGAAAGTTAAGTTATAAAATAACCAAAACACACACCACACACACTAATTGTGTGTGTGGTTGTCGCCAGGAGCAAGAAAAAAAGAGGGAACAACCCTCATCTTAACAAAATCAAGAAATTGGAAGAGACATCATGGCCAAATTCACTGCATGACCACTTAGATTCGATCATCTAAGCACATTAGAACACAAGGTAAGTAGAATTTTATGTTTTGATGGTTTTGTATGAAATGGGTTTCTAAGAACTCCATGAAATTATGTGAAATTAGAATGACAATATCATGCTTAAAATTCTGGTTACCTTGATGCTTTGATGAAAAACCCATTTGTAGTAGTAGTGATGTGAAGATGATGATGATAATGAATGTGCAAATTAGTGTAATGATCATGTATGAGGTTGTTTGTAATGAATATTTGTTAATGAAGTTAATTTAGTATGAAAGTTTTGTGAATTTAGTTAAAGATGATGATGTTGACATGAACTAGTAAGATTTGTGCATAAGATCCTTGTACATCATGCTTTGTTTATTGTACGCATACCAAGTGTTTGATAAAATGCCTTGAGTAGTAGTTTTTATGTAAAGATGATGAATCCATATTATTATGAAGTTAAATGATTTAGATTGGAAAAATAATGATTAGTTGGCCCTCTATGTAATGTAAATATGAGATAGAAGCATGGAATTGAAAATATGGGCATAACATTGTAGGAGTAAAGGAAGAGAGCATAAACCAATCCGAGTCGCAAACAAAGCAAGATAAAGATAAGTTCGTATGAACTTCGTGTATTTTAATATAATTCAAGATGATATTTCATTGTATTGATTCTAGTTGAAAGTGGTAGTATAAATATAGTAAATTGATGAGTTGAGCTTGAAGTAATCATTAGGAATGCGAAAGTAAAAGATACGTTTACACCCGTTACTTACGGATGAGAATGAATAGAAGTTATGGATAATTGTTTTGGGTATAATATGATTCATTGTTAATCGAACTAAGATGAATGAATTATTATGAGAATGAAATGGTTGTCATGTAGATTTGATATGAATGGGTCAAACAATCCAAGATAATAATTTATGAGAATGTTTGGATATTGACCCAAAATGAATGGAATAGATGAAGGATGAAAATTAGAATGATGATGGAATGGATGAAAGGTAAACTTGTTGAAGTTGAATTGTGAAACAAATGAATTGAATACATAAAGTATGTTATAAGAGAATAATCATGCTAACGGGTCAATATGAAATGATAATATCAACAATGTAGTTTAAGTGATTATTGGTACGTACTTACTAATCATGTTTTTGTAATGTGAATGATAGGTAAATCGCATGTCTAGGATTGCCGAGTTTTGGACGAACACATCTTAATGCTCTTTATGCGCTTCCGATTACGTTTTATGTCAAACGGGTCAAAACTTTTTGGGTTTGTAAATGCAAATTTTATATTTTTGTCTTTTGTAAGTACATCAAATTGATACTTGTGGTTTTGTAGTTGGTTTGAAGTTATTAAAAAGGATTGAACGATGACGATCCTTATAACTAAATATAAGGATATTTTGGTCAAAATTTACGTTGTGAAGGTAATACTTCAAACCTTTTGGCATTTTTAACTTTCATGGATTTTGGGCATTTTACCGAGGCATCAAGCAATTGAGGCGCAGTCGAATTCCCATAGTCTTGAGGCATCAAGCAATTGAAATACTTCTTGATTGCATGATCCTCATCTACTAAGGACAAGTCACTATGTTATATCACTTCTTACATCATGTTATAAGATTAGGACAAAGGCACATGGCACCCATAATAAACTTCGTGAGCTGTACACATAACAATTTTAATGTTAATAAACTTTTATTATACATTTGGATTTTTCATGTTTAAGGTAACTACTTTATTATACCTTTTGTTGTCGGGCATGAAGAACGTTTAGCACTGAAAATTTTCAGATTTTACGTGACCTACAAAATTGTAAGCTGAATCAACACATATATAAGTAAGTTCAATAATTTTTGTAATCACTTTGATGAAATTTAAACAATACTTTGGAAAACCAATCTTTTGGATTAAGTTGATTGTTTAAGTTAATTAATGTTTTAAATATGTTTGTTAGCTTGTATAAATATGTAAATGAGAAATAATTTTTAGTAAAATAATGAGAAAATTGTCTATGACATCGAGGTAGAGTTTGACTTGCCCTTTAGACAAAAAGTCGTTTTTGAGTGTCTACGAGCACCACATACCTAAGATTTTCTTCTCGTTATACTTGTAGATGGGTTACGTCAGCACATGTTGTTAGTGGAGTACCGTACTATCCTTAAGTAGCATCTCATGATTCCTTTATTTCCGGTTGATAGGTTATGCCATGTTTGTTATAAGACGTGTTTGTACTCTTTGAGGGAACATGCATTTCATTGTATAGAGCTCCTAGGGTTCAAGTTCCGACATAATTTGGTTACCGATGTCCATTTTGACATATTTAGGCGTGCTGAGAGTTCTGCTAACAAAGAGGCACCAGTGAATTTCTTAACTGACCCTTTGGAAGGAAGATCTACCATTCGACCAACCGACATTTTGGTATTTGGATAGATAGGAGGAACACATGAGTGTGTGGATCTAATAGGGATTTCCTCCCTTATGGGCTTAGGGGGTAGCGATTTCATGGTGGGTGTAACGCCTCACTTTTTCGTATTTTCCTTATAGAAAGTGTAATCGTATTTCTATTTATGGAAACTTGTATTCGTATTGCATTCGTATTTCACTTTCCCAATCTTGTAATCCGAGACTTTGAATTGTAATAAAATTTATACTTGATACATACTTGTCTTACATGCATTGAATTGTTAAATACGTGTTTACATACAAACTGATACTTGTTATAAGTGCAAATGCTCATACATACATACTCGATACCTAAAATATACTTACATATACGTTATACACTTAAAAACATGCAAAAATACCAAGTTTTAGCATGAGATGAAGGAAAAACTAAGTTCAGGGACTAAAAATGACAAAAATCAGACAAGTTTCCGGATTAACATCTCTCGTGCCCCGCGACCGTCATCCTTTCCCTCTCTTGCGGCCCGCCAGAGGGCATAGTCTGGAGATTGTTGCAACTAGCTCATGGATTGGGCAAAAGTTTGTTTGTTTAGTGTGTTTCATTCATTTAATGTTCACCTAACTCATCCCTAAACCTCAACATTAAATACCCACCTCCTCCCACACTCACTTCACACCTCAAACACTCATCTCTCTCTCTAAAACTCTCTCAATTCCATCCAGAAAGTTCAAGACTTTCAAGTGAGTTCTAACTCACTTCTACCTCCCTTCTTTACTCTTTCTTCCTTCTTAACACTTGGAACACCTCTAGGAGTGTTCCATAGGTTTTCCATGGAAAACCAACATGGAACATCACCATATTTAAGTTCACAAGTGTAAGAACCTTCCGTTTTAATGGTGTTTTAACCCACAAGTGTTGTATCCTTCCAAGCCTGTTCTTAAAACAAGACTTGAGTTGGTAGTATGCGACTACTTGGTGCTTTGGCTACCCTACCTTCAAATCCACCACCTCACTTGATGATTTTGAATATTTTACAACTTTTATTTTCATTTTAACTTATTCATGACCATCCTTGTTGTCCTTGTGACAACTTGTTCATTGGTGAACAATACGAAATAGGTTAAAGGAAGGTTATCCTCCTACTGCCATGCATGACTTCTATGAACTTCCATAACATATATGATATACTTATTCCGTATACTATATAATCTATATATACACACACTAACCGGACCCTTGATGATAATCAAATGATTATCTGTCATGGTACTGGGTTACATCACCTAAGTACTTAACTTCTCGTTACGATTCTAATGGGTATCTTAACTCATGAAAACACATCAACCCGAATGGGTATTATAGTGTCAAAAACGAGTATTAAGTCTAGGTGATTATTTTCTCATATACATACTTTGGTACATTTAAATTCCTAATCCTCCGTTATCATCCGAATACTTACCAACCTACGTTTTCCTCATGTAGGATAACTCGGTGTTCCTCCAACTCTCCAAACCCTTCATGGAATACTCAAGTGGAAGCTTGCAAAACCGTGAGTACACTTGAACCATTTTCCTTTTACACAATTTGGGTTGTAACATGTTTTCTTACAAAACACACAAATACACACTATACTTTATACACTCGATCCGTTATGTATGCTTATTGTTATGCTTAGGTTCATGCTAGATACATACATGCTTATTGTCATTAACTTCGCTAGCACGAACTTAACATATATAGCGCTATAGGAGTAGCACACCGCCCGTCAGGGTATTGTTAAGCTTAAGCTTATTCTTATTCTTATTCTTAAAATAGTCTCGTTACTTTGTTGTGACGAGGGACACTTAATTCTTGTGGACACTTGGGATTGACAATTATTTTTGCATGCTAGCTTACCTTGTATACAATTGCTATGTGGACACTTGGGATTGATAATTAGTTTTGCATGCTAGTTTACCTTGTATACAATTGCTATGTGGATTTGAGTAAACTCTTTTATACTTATGCTATGTGTACTCGCCAATGCTTTTGCGTTGAACCATATTTTTAACATGTTACAAGTTGATAATGATGCTTATGACGGATCTAGTAGGGATGACATAGAAACACACAAGAAATACTAGATTAGGATATATTGATTTATTGAACTCGTAGTACTCGACTATTAATTGTTGTAATTTGAATTTCCTTGTAACATGTTTACAATTTGTGATATGAAATGAAATCCGTTTTGAGTTAACTATTGTCGCAAGTAGTGTTATGTGTAATGAGCAATCTATTCCGTCTCACTCTGATGTTTCCGCCATCGGTTGGGGTGTGACAGTGGGTCAGACTACTTTAAAAGTTGTTTCGGGCAAGGTGACCAAACACGAGAAAGTGTGCCTTGACAACCAACACGTGTTTATCTTGTTTGCTTTTGAAACTTTCGGTTTCCTCGTGCTAGAGGCTGTGGACCTACTTAGTCGAGTTCAAAGAGTCATGCATAGTAATGTTATGATCACAAGATTTATGGATGTAGTTTTTAAAAGATTAAGTTTTACTATCCAAAAAGAACATACAACGCATTTTATTGCTCGATTACCTTCTATTTCAAGTTAATTTCCATTTGATAAATAATTAGTCATAAATCAACATTTTAACCAATACTATATTTTTCAAATAGAAAACCAATAAAAAAGGTGAAGGATGTCCTGTAAAGCTATGCAAAAATGAAATTAAGAGAGAAAAGGTGGTGGTTTGAGATAATCCTTGTTCAAAAACGGTAGCACAATTACGGTGGAAAGAGGTGGGAAGTTGATGATACTTATATCGCTTCACTAGACTAGAGGGTGTGGTTACTTTTTTTCGTAAGTCTACGTAGCCGCTACATTATCTTTTTTTTCATCTTATCAAATTCTTTCAAAAGTGAGGTGTGGTTTCCCTTTTATTTTTTTATATTTTTTATTTAACGTATTTTATTTATAAATAACAATTTTTACTTCATTAATTTGTTAAAATAAAAATAACTAAACATATTGTTAAAATTCTATGGTGTATTAAAACTAAGAGTAAATTGCTAAAATGGTCCCTAATGTTTGATCACTTTAATCCAAAACTAAAACCTTTTGAATCTGGGTCTCTGTGGTTTCAATTTTGTTGTCATTTTCATCCAAAATCAAAATCTGGTCAGTTTTTCAGTTAACATCCAGCTTTTTTTTGTGTTTTTCTTCCCTTTTAATGAATGACAAAATGGTCTTTTAACGTTTTATTATAACAAATTAAAAAAATCTAATCATTTTTTCCTTCATTAAAAGGGAATAAAAAGACAAAAAAAACTGGATGTTAACTAAAAAAATTGACCAGATTTTGCTTTTAAATGAAAATGGCAACAAAATTGAAACCACAGGGACCCAGATTCAAAATGTTTGAGTTTTGTACTAAAGTGGTAAAAATGACCAAATCTCAGAGACCATTTTGGCAGTTTACTCTAAAACTAAAAAAATTAAAGAGTTTGAAAGTTTTAGAAAAGAGTAAATTGTCATTTTAGTCCGTGAGGTTTGACCAGAATTGCCACTTTATTCCAAATAGTTTTTTCTGGTTATTTTAGTCCAAATAGTTTTATTTTCTGCTATTTTAGTCCCTGACTTTTGTCATTATTTTCCATTCTAATCGACCATCACCTCCCACCACTCACCCTATCACAACCTTCTATTATCGTCACCACCTGCCTGCACCGTCACCACCCAGCCCACCACCATCACCACCCACCACCACCACCAGCCACTTTTCTGCCACCCACGTCATCAACCAACACCACCGTGATCATTATAAAACCAACAACCACCACCATCATTTTCACTATAAACCGGCACAACACTATCCCTATACCATCCCACCTGCAAAAAATGAAAGAAAAATGTAGTTTGACCAAATTCACCTAAGTTTACTAAATTTTTGAATGGAGTTAGTGGGTTGGATGGAAATGTTAAAAAATGACAAAAGTCACTGACTAAAATGGCAGAAAACAAAACCATTTGGAATAAAGTGACAATTTTGATCAACCCTCAGGGACTAAAATGGCAATTTACTCTTTAGAAAACAACCTTCTATCATCGCCACCACCGGCTTGCACCGTCACCACCCACCCACCATTTCCACCACCACCACCACCACCGGCCGCTTTTTCGCCACTCACGCATCAACCAACACCACCTCCATCATCGTAAAACAAACAACCACCGCAATCATCTTCACTGTAAACTGGCACAACACCATCCCCATACCATCAGACCTGCAAAAAATAAAGAAACATATGGTTTGACCAAAATTCACCTAAGTTAACTAAATTTTTTGAATGGAGTTAGTGGGTTGGATAAAAAAGGGAAAAAATGACAAAAGTCAGGGACTAAAATAGCAGAAAACAAAACTATTTAGACTACAAATGCAAGAAAAAAACTATTTGCACTAAAGTGGTAATTTTGATCAAACCTCAGGAACTAAAATGGCAATTTACTTTTTAAAAAACAAACTTGAGGGGTCGTATTTTAAACGTAACCCCACCCCCTCTTCCTCAACTTTCTTCCTAAACCTGGAGAGAGCACAAAAGCAAGAGTTAATCACCTCCCACCAGTCTTAGTTAATTGCCTTTCTTGTTTGAAATTCTTGCAACAACAAGTCACATGTAACTAACAGCAGATGGCTTCTTAGACGTTTATTCGTATCAAAGCGGTGCAAGTTAAAATCTTACAAAATAAAAATTAGTAGGATTTTAAGGATGGATTTTAGGAACGTGTATTAAAAAATATGCAACAAACAATCTACTTGAATCTAAACTAACATATAATTGATAATTCAATTAATTATACGGCAACACCCAACCATCTTATAGTACTAATGTAACATATTATGGGTCCTTCAATCAATAATAGCATACAAAATTTATTGATGACATGACAAAAATTAAAATGAAATGAAATGTAGGAAACTGTCAATTGTTACTATGACTACTTGTAGTGTATAAATTCGTACAAGATGATTGAGCTGTCAATGCTATAAGAGAATCCTAATAGAACCTTATACTACGTTTAATTTGTAGAATTCAGTTGATTTGTGATCTGAATTTCAATTCTTAACATGTTTGATTAAAGAGAACGGGTTTGTCATCTTGATAAAGATGGTTCTCCTTCGTCAAATATTTTTTCTAGTATTTGGAACACGAAATATATAAAATAGATTAAAAAATATTTGAACTATGATTTATACTTAATATTCAAACTTCACGACTAGACTTCAAAATAATTTCCAACAATTAGAATTTAGAAATATAATTCGAGATTGTTTCTGCTTTCAAGTGTTTGTTTATGCTTATTTCAACTCAAAAATAAATCCTTTTTCAGATTTTTAGTGATTATCTATTCATGGAATAAGTGATGATCTGATACTTCTTAACTTCATATTTTTATTTCACCTAAATTACTTAGTGTAAACTAATTCAATACTACTTTCAAATTGTGAAAGAATCCAAAGAAATTAGAATTTATGACCACTCACCATCTTTGCCTCACCACCTATTTAATTAGTTATCACTAATACTTTATGAAATGCTAACTTAAGTGTTGTTTAAAGTTTAAAGCAAACTAAATGTTTAGTTTGTAATTTTAGTTGAAGCAAAGGGGAATTGTGAGAAATTCATATTAATATTTGAAATTACTTCTTCAACAAAATTCCCCAAAACTGCCCAATTTCCATGGCCCCCTCTCTTTTCTTCTTTTGTTGATCGTCGGTTGTGGAATTGTGGAAGGCCTCCAACACAATTAAAAAAGGGCTCTAGAAAATATTGAAAATATACCATGCAAAGATTGTAGAAAATAGTTCATAATTTTATAATAAAAATTATATAAATAAATATAAAAATTGTAAAAATACTTACTTTACATAATTTTGAGAAATTGTAGTACCTATACTGTGTACAAATCCATACAAAATTAAATATGAAATATAACATATTTAAATTAATCGATTCAAATCGATATCTTCAAAAGATAAAGTCTTTAACTTGATCTTTAGTAACGTATTTTTGTAGTCTCCTTAGCAAGATCTTCAAAATATAGAGTAATCAACTTTGTGCTCGAACAAGGCCTTCTTGTAATATCCCTTGCTACAAGAAAGAACAAACGATGTTGACGATTGTGGTTGAGGCACGTGTTCAACACCCTACCCTTAAAACATATTTCGCGTCTCTACTAAAGATAACGCGTCTGTCTCCTAGGGTACAACAGCCGGAGCAGTCTGTACTGTCAGAAATGGCCATGCGCCCGAGGTTACACCGGATAAAATTATAGTGTTAGAACTTGTGGAAATAAATGATATGAAGGAGATGAAATTGAGTAGATACAACTTATCTCTTTAAGTACCCAACATATGGGTATACAAGTATCTCTTCTTTTCCAAGAACTCTCCATGAATTCATGTGTTTTCTTGTATTACTTCTCTTGTATTTTTCTAGCATCTCTTTATCTCAAAATGTGTAACACCCCCAAATTCCCTATATATGTATACTTATAATTAGAATTATGAACCTAGTTAGTAAACTAGTAAAGTATAACTAAAAGAGAAAGTAATAGGCCATAAAATAAAAAACACTAAACATAAAGGGCCAAAAGTGACACAAATGGAAGAAGAATGATAAAAAGGATAACAAACACAAACACAAACACACACACATCTCAGGTGTGTGTGTTCGACAGAGACTAGAGGAAGAAGGGGAAACCCTTGTCATCATAAAATCAACCTAATTGAAGAAGCTATCTTGATTAAATCTCATGCATGTCTTAAATTATTGATCATCTAAGCACACTAGAACTCAAGGTAAGAAGAATTCTATGTTTTGATGGTTTTGTATGAAGTGGGTTTCTAGGGAATCAATGAATTTATATGCAATTAGAATGATAATCAATAAGAATCATGCTTGAAATACTGGTTACTTAGATACTTTGATGAAAAACCCACTTGTAGCAGTTATGATGATGATGGATGTGAAAAATTAGTGTAAGAATCATATATGATGTTGCTTATACTGAATATGTGTTTAATGAGATTGATCTAGTGTGAAAGTTTAGTGAAATTGATTAAAGATGATGATTTTAACATGAACTAGTAAGATTATGCATAAGATCCTTGTACACCATGCTTTGTTTATTGTATACGTACCAAGTGTTTGATGAAATGCCTTAAGCTATAGTCTTTATGTAAAGATGATAAATCCATATTATTATGAAATTGAATGATTTAGGTTGAAAAAAAAATAATGGTTAGTTGGCCCTCTATGTAATGTGTATATGAGGTAGAAACATGGAATTGAAAATATGGGGATGACATTGTAGGAGTAAAGGAAGAGAGCAGAACCAATCCGGATCGCAAACAAAGCAAGATAAAGGTAAGTTCGTATGAACTTCATCTATTTTAATACAATTCAAGATGCTAATTCATTATATTGCTTCTAATTGAAAGTGGTAGTATAATTATAGTAGATTGATGTGTTGAGCTCGAAATAATCGTTAGGAATGAAAAAGAAATGGATACATTCAAACCCGTTACTAACATGTTGAATGAATGAAAATTATGGATAATAATTTTGGATATGATATGATTTATTATAGTAGAATTAAGATAAATGAATTAGTATAAGAATGAAATGGTCGTCTTGTAGATTTAGTATGAATGGGTTATACAACCCAAGTTATTAATTTATAAGAATGTTTGGATATCGATCCAAAACGAATAGAATGGAAGAAGGATGAATATTAGCATGCGGATGAAACAGATGAAAGGTAACTTCTTGAAGTCAAATTTGTAAAACGAATGAATTGAATATATAAAGTTTGTTATAAAGGTATATTATGCTAACGGGGCAATATGGCAAGTTAACATTAATAATCTCGATTAAGTAAATTTTGATATGTACTTACTAATTGTGTTTTTGTGATGTGAATGATAGGTAAATCGCATGCTTAGGAATGACGCTTGAAACGAACACATCTTGTGGCCCTCCATGCGCTTCCGAATATGTAAAATGTTAAATGGGTCAAAAGTCCTTTTGTTGTAAATGTTGACTAAATATTTCAAAATTTCCGTAAGTAGGATGGGTACTTGTATGTTGTTACACTAGTTCAGGATAACACTCATGACGAATCCGCGTAGATGGTGTTTACTTAAAGTAGCGAAACATGGGTATTTTGGTAATTTATGTAATTATTGAAAGGAAGCTTAAAACTTAACATCTTTCTTTGACTTTTGACTTTACGAAAATGTTGGGCATAACAAAATGAGGCACATAACCTACTACTTTTTACAAGAGTTGAGAATAAGTGAAAAGTCTCACTTAATTAATTATTTTACTAGAGGCATAAACTCTAATGATAACAAATAAATTTACATAAAAACTCTACTCAAGAGTTTAATCTTTAATTCACCATAAGGAGTTTAATTAGTAATTATAATTTTACTAAATTATAATTTCACTAAATTAATATCCATTTACACTACAAAAATATCCAACAATCCCCCACATGAATAGAGATCGTTTAAAACACATAAAATTTCCAATCTCGATAGTTGAGTATTGCCGGATAAGTAGGTGTTCCCTTTGAACTTTCCGTTGTGAAGCATACTTAGTCTCCTAGCGGTTTGTAGATGCGATGTCCTTGAAAAAAATCCCAATTTGTGTAGACGACAATACACTTCACACAATACTCTCCTTAGCCGGGTCATCCCTCATAGTTGTGTCCAATAATGGTCGTGGAACACTTTCCTGGTTCTGCGAGAGCTCTAGGAATTGTGCCCCCAATTCCATTCGAAGCGACCCCACTTCTTCTTAACATAGGTGATTCTCCTTAAATCATTAAAAGCATAATGGTTACCATGATTACACAAAATCATTTACCACATAATATGCTTAGCCTCACAATTTGTCATTGAATTTCATAGGAATGAACTAGGACGTATTTAAACACCCTTTTGTCGTTTAGAGGGTATGTATAACCATATATACTAGCTTATGCATATCAGCTATGCCCCACAATGACCACCCTTAGGCACATGAACTCGTTGTCCTATTGAACTTAGATCTTGGGATCTCTAGTCAACAAAGTTAGGTTTCCTTCACACACCCTTTTATCATGGGCTTTAGTCTCATTCCACAACTTGATCTCTAATAAACCCTCAGGTTGTTGGATCCATAACATTATCTTTGTCATTGACAAGTCACTAAAGATAACTTTGCAGTTGAGATCAATTGTCATGACATGTTCGTAACTCCAAAGTTAACATTGCCTATTGTCAATTTCTAAGACTATAACCTTAGTGGCCACCTGAATCTGGTTATAATATGTAGAAAAATAAATAATATGATGGAGATGAAATTGAGTAGATTCAACTTATCTCTTTAAGTACCCAACATGTCACACCCCGGATTTCCAACCTGAAATCCATACACCGGTGGGCCCGGGTAGGGAGTATCGTGACATCAGTTGATAATCATCATAGTCAATTAAACATGGCACATCAGAAGTATTAGAGTAAAATTACTATTACAAACCGAATGTTCGAAAATACAAAATAATATACAGGCTCGTAATAGAAGATCCACAGGCGCATCATAAATTGTACAAGAAAGAATACAAAACAGACTTTAGGCTGATTTAGGATTTGCAAGATCCTCTATCACTACCGAGCAGCTTCCGGCCTATTTCGTATTATACCTGCAGTTTAGCGTTTGGACGATACGTCAGCTTACGCTGGTAAATGCACCCAACTGACTCATTTTGAAACTTTAAAATGGTTTTAAGTGCAAAACGGCACAAAATCTTTTATTAACTTGGGAAAGTTGACCTTGCAACCTTGTATCAGATTCACATGTTTGTCAATACATACAGGACCCAGTATAGAAACCGAGACATGATTAAATACACACCACTCAGGACTCACGAAGGAGTCATCCCCAACATCTTGGGAACATTGCATACGAGCATCAAAAGGTGTATGCCTTCATCCCGTGCTAAGGTCGTGGCCAATAACTAATGTATTGAGCCCAGGATATCCAGGACATGGTAATTTAACCCCTGATGTTTAAGTTATAAAACAAAACTGACTAAAACGAAATATGCGGGTTTACTAGCCATAAGTGGGCATTCGATTGACCCCATTTTGGATAAAGCGGTAATAATTTACCGTATCCCAATCTCGTATAGGGAAAATAAGTCAAGAGTATTTACCTGAGCTAGTCTTCTTCTTTTATTTTTAAATAACTCAGCCATATACAAAGTACCAAGTGCAGATAGCATTTACTGGGAAGGCTCTAGTCTGGATTATGGCATAAACTAGCCAATTAAATACTAACGGTCTTATAAACCGAATAATGTACATGATCATTACGTATAACGCTCGATTTAAACGATGATTAGATAGAATGTAGTTTAATCCCGACAAGTACTTGACTTGTATAATATGGGTAAACTATAAACATTCTGGATTTTGAAATTTAAATGACAAGGTAAACTCGTTTCGGTTAAATTCCGTAAAATAGTTACATATACGTAACTGTGCGCATAGCAGCGGTATCGGGTAACCGGATAAGTCATGGACAAGTTCTATATGCCATTATACTTTAAATAAGTTAAGATCTCAATAGGATATCAACTTGTATGTCCGTTAAGGTTTTAAAACGAAATTATGCCTCATAAGGGCATTTTGGTAATTTTATACCGTAATAAAGGAACTTGAATATAATTTAATGTTATAGACATAATTATTCTATAAAAATACTTTATTTATGATATAATATCAGTAGGATGTCAATTATATGTGTAAATTATCTTTTATGACCAAACTATGCACCAAAGGGGCATTTTGGTCATTTTACACATAGTTTATAATTTATTTGGGATTCTGAATTTATAACATGTACCTACTGTAAATATGTTTAAAATAAGTTTTAAAATCAGTAGGTAACAAGTCTTGGTCAATAATATGGTTTAAAACCATACTATGCGCCGAAATGGCGCTTATGTCGTAAAATGACGTTTTATGCGATGTTTAATGAAAACTGATGTTAAGGTCTGATTAAAATGTTTAAAATATGTTATTTAGTATATCATTAGGTAAATGATTTACCTTGAAAACATTTTATTAAAACCATTTTATAAGCCATAAGAGCTAAAACCGTCATTTATCGACATAGTTTAAGGACCTGTTTGAAAACTTAGTTTATAACTTGGTTTAACATCCCAAATAATCCTAATTATAATATTACATCAGTAGAAAACTCATTTTCAAGTTCACTACTATTTAAAACCTTGTTTTATACAAAAGGGCATTTTAGTCAAGAATGACATAATTATGGAACTTGCGCATAAACTTGGATTCTGATTATGATTATGTAATATAACCCTAGAGGGTTATGATACATTATATCATGATCATAATGCAACTTTAGATCAGTAGGTAAGTAATCTAAATCGTGACAGAATCGAAAGTCAAAGCAGAAGTCAAACTTATCGACTTTCGGTTGCGAGCCGACCCTAAAACTGAAATTGACGAGCCGAACATGTTCTAATAATTATTACCAACTTGTTTAAGTGTCAAAACAGGTTTCATAACATATATAAGATCAATTTATGATTTTTCCGAAAAATTGTCTGTTTGACTTTTTATTTCCATAACTTTGACCCGTCAATTGGTCTAGCATACGTGATCTTCAGGAGGTGCCCTTTATATGGACTAACACCTACCTTATTACGATCACTTAGCCATGTTCATTTCGAACAATGGCTGGACCATAATGCTCTTAACCGAAAGTCAAAGCGTTTTACGAAAACGCTTGACTTTTGGCTATAAAAGCCTATAAACGAAAATGCAAGAGCAAGGAACACTTACAAGAGGTTCCTACAATGCAAGAGAACTAAGTTGGATGCTCCTTTCAGCTAGGAACTTCCATAGGAGGGAGAAGAGTTATGATTTAGAAAGGTGCAAGTTGGAATGAAGCACTTGAACACCTATTTATAGTTGGAGAACCCAAAGGAGGTGAAGCCAGGTGTTTAAGGGTGTAAGTAGAAGCTTACAAGTGTCCCAAAATGTGGCATAGCAGTTTAGAGAAGCCATGGTTTCGAATTAATGGTTTTGGAGTCTTGCTTGGTCTCCAAACAAAACTTTCTGCAGCAGACATGTTCTCGCGCCCCACGAGAGACCCAGGCCTGGTCTCTCGCGGCCCGCGACCGCCCGAAGGCCACTTTCAAAAATTTTAACCCCTTAACTTATTAAAGCTTCTAAAAACCTTTTTAAACACCTTTTTGGCACTTTTAGCCCTCCGTAGCCAATATTTGGCGTACCCGGGATTATGCCCGGACATTGTCGAGCTCTCGGTTGGTTAAAAGGTCACTCAGAGGTATAAATTAACATGTTGACACTTTTAATCCCTCCATCATCCAACTTTCACATATTTACAAAATTTAACTCTCTCGTCCAACAAATGGCACGTATGAGATTTTAGGACTTCACAAAGGATCGCTCAGAGGCTTATGATAAGCATGTTGATCCTGATGTGACTCAGAGGATAGGCATGTTGACATATCAGTCACTCAGAGGCTGTTATTTATGCATGTTGACATCGGACAGTCACTCAGAGGCTCAGATTGAGCATGTTGACGCCTTTAGTCCTTATTGGTCTTTAACAGACTATATTTAAAAATACAACACGTGTCACTATACTATTGGACATGATTTTACAGGGTGTTACATCCTCACCCCCCTTAAAAGAAATCTCGACCTCGAAATTTATTCAAAAAGATGGGGGTACTTTTGTCGCATAGTGGACTCAACCTCCCATGTATACTCGGGACCTCTAAATGCGTCCCACTTAACCTTTACTATAGGTATCATTTTTCTTCGGAGCTTCTTAACCTGTCGATCTTCGATCGAAATTGGTTTCTCAGCAAACTTCAGGTTTTCATCAATTTGCACATCTTCGTGTGACATTGCTAGTGATTCATCGGCAAGACATCTCTTAAGATTAGATATGTGGAATACATCATAGATTCCACTAAGCTCCTCTAGCAACCTGAGCTTATAAGCTACAGTACCGACACGTTCGATTATCTCGAAGGGTCCTATATATCTAGGGCTTAACTTGCCCTTCTTTCCAAAACGCATCACACCTTTCCAAGGTGATACTTTCAGCATGACTTTGTCCCCTACTTGGAAATGAAGAGGTTTACGCCTCTTGTCATTATAGCTTTTCTAGCCTGTCCCTGGCAGCTTTGAGACGATCACGGATTTGCATAATCTTTTCCGTGGTCTCCAGGACAATCTTAGGTCCTGATAGTTGGGCCTCCCCAACTTCTGCCCAACAAACGGGCGTTCTACATTTTCTCCAATACAAGGCCTCAAAAGGAGCAGCCTTGATGCTCGTATGATAGCTGTTATTGTAGGAGAATTCTATTAGGGGTAAGTGGTCATCCCAACTTCCGCCTAAATCAATCACACTTGCCCTGAGCATGTCTTCCAGAGTCTAAATAGTACGCTCACTTTGACCATCAGTCTGTGGATGGTACGCCGTACTAAAGTTTAATCGTGTGCCTAAGATTGTTGGAAACTTTTCCAAAAGTGAGATGTGTATCTAGTATCTCTATCGGATACAATAGATACTGGCACACCGTGTAGGACACTATCTTGTCCACATACAACTTAGCCAATTTACCTGAATTATACGTTTCTTTTATTGGCAGGAAGTATGCTGACTTAGTCAGCCTATCCACTATGTCCCAAATAGTGTCATTACCACATTTGGTCTTAGGTAACTTGGTAATTAAATCCATAGTTACCATTTCCCATTTCCAAGTGGGAATTTCTAATTGTTGTAGTAGTCCTGACGGTTTCTGATGTTCAGCCTTAACTTGCGAACACGTCAGACACTTAGCTACATAAGTGGCTATGGATTTCTTCAAACCCATCCACCAATAATTCTTCTTCAAGTCTTGATACATCTTGTCACCTCCCGGGTGGACCGAGTATCTTGAATTGTGCGCTTCTTGGAGGATTAGATCTCTAAGTCCTCCAAAGATCGGAACCCAAATTCTATCATTAAATCTTAGGATTCCATCCTTTCCAGGTGCTAATTGATCAACAATTCCGCCTAATTCCTCATTACGAATATTAGCCTCTAACAAGGCTTATTTTTGCGCATCTAATAGCCTCTCACTCAATCTATTTCTGAGCTCAATGCTCTTAGCGTTAATCCTTATAGGTTTAACCCTTTCCTTACGACTTAAGGCATCGGCAACTACATTTGCCTTGCCTAGATGGTAGCGAATCTCACAATCATAATCGTTAAGCGTTTCCATCCAACGGCGTTGTCGCATGTTCAATTCTTTATGATTGAACAGATGCTAGAGACTTTTATGGTCTGCGTATATAACACACTTTGTGCCATACACATAATGTCTACACAGTTTTAGTGCAAATACAATGGCACCCAGCACCAATTCATGGGTGGTGTAATTCTTTTCATGCACCTTTAATTGTCGTGATGCATAGGCAATTACCTTGTCATTTTGCATTAGCACACAACCCATACCGGTGTGTGATGCATCAAAATAAACAACAAAATTCTCAATACCCTCAGGTAGAGGTAACACAGGAGTGTTGCTCAACTTGTGTTTAGGAATCTCAAAAGATTCTTGTTGCTTTGGACCCCAATTATACTTAATATTCTTACGGGTCAAGGAAGTTAAAGGAGTGGCTATCCTTCAAAAGTTCTCAATGAACCTCCTATAGTAATCAGCCAATCCTAAGAAACTACGAACCTCCATTGGGGTCTTGGGCACTGCCCAATTTATGATGGCCTCAATTTTGGCAGGATCTACTTGGATACCACGCTCACTTACCATATGTCCAAGAAATTGGACTTCTCTAAGCCAAAATTCGCATTTAGAGAACTTTGCATAAAGTTTCTCATGTCTTAATAATTCTAGGATGCACCGAAGATGTTTCTCGTGATCAGCTTGATTACGAGAATAGATAAGTATGTCTTCTATGAAGACAATGACAAACTTATCTAAATATGGTTTGCAGACTCTATTCATGAGATCCATGAATGTTGCCGGTGCATTTGTGAGCCCAAAAGGCATCATTAAGAATTCAAAATGACCATAGTGGGTCCTGAAGGCTGTCTTAGGAACATCTTCACTTCTAACCTTCAGTTGATGATATCCTGATCTTAAATCTATTTTAGAAAAGTAACTAGCTCCTTGAAGTTGGTCGAATAAATCATCGATCTTGGGGAGAGGATACCTATTCTTAATGGTTAGCTTGTTCAGCTCCTGGTAGTCGGTGCACATTCGCATCGAACCGTCTTTCTTCTTTACAAACAGAATAGGAGCTCCCCAAGGTGAGGAACTAGGCTGGATAAAGCCTTTCTCCAAGAGGTGCCCTTAGCGCATTCATTTCGGTTGGAGCTAGCCAATATGGAGCTCTAGCTACGGGTGCTGATCCTGGCATGATATCTATTCTGAACTCCACTTGCCTACCTGGAGGTGGGTCTGGTAGTTCTTCAGGGAAAATATCGGGATACTCTGAGATAACTGGTTGATCTTCAAGGTTCGGCTTTGGTTCATTTATGGTAACTTGTGCCATATAGATGACACAACCTCTTCTCAAACATTTGGATGCTTTAAATAACGACACTTTGTCTGGTAGTCCATAGTGTGAGTCTCCAGGGATGGTGATCATTTCACCAGATGAGGTCTTAATCTCGAGGAGTTTTTTATCACAGGCAATGCGGGCTTGGTTATGAGATAACCAATCCATGCCTAAGACAACATCGAACCCCGCCAATTTCATTGGTAAAAGAGAGATAGGGATGGAATGATTATTAATGGATATAGAGCATCCATCAAGTAAAGAAGAAGCAGTTTCTAAGGTTCCATCGGTGAGTTCTATCTCATAAATTTTATCTAGAGTTCTTATGGGTAAATTTAATAGTTTACTAAACTTATGATCAACAAATGATTTATCCGCACCCGAATCGAAAAGAACTCTAGCATAAATATCATTAATGGGGAAAGTACCTGTTATGACGTTATTGTCATTAACAGCTTCCTTAGCAGTCAGCCGAAAGGCGCGTGCATCCCCCTTCTTGGCCTCTCCAGGCTTCGGATTATTATTCTATGAACTCTTAGGGCAGTTAGTTGCAATGTGCCCTTTTCCGTTGCAGATATAGCATATAGCATCCTATTTTCTCTCCCAATCGAGATATCCTCTGTTTCGCCCACGAAAGATTAATTGAATCATAAAAAATTTGGAGCGTGAAGTGCAATTAGATCCATTTTTGGGGGGGATTCGAATTACTATTATCAATTAGAAGAATTTATGGTTGGCTTAGTTGGACTACTAAGATCTTTACAATCTAGGGTCTTATGCCCTCTCCTTTTACAAATACCACAAGGTCTAACTTGTGAATCAGAATTACACTGTCCCCAGTGTCTTCGGTTGCAAGTCTTGCAATATGGCATTATAGCCGACTTGCCTTGCTTCCCTTTGAACCCAAATCTCCCATTATTTTTCTTATTAAACTTATGGGAGTTGTCATCTTCCCTCTTCCTTTTTCCGTCAGTTTCAGACTTAACTGACTTTTGTCTCACTAGATCAAGGGTGAGAGAAAGAGATAGGTCTACAGCATACCTATAGGTAGTAGGCTGTGCAGCCTTTACCATGACCTTTATTTCAGGCGCTATAAACCCCTTAATAAAATGCGCAATGCGTTTGGATTTAGGGGTAATTTGTCACACCCCGGATTTCCAACCCCGAAATCCAAACACCGGTGGGCCCGGGTGGGGAGTATCGTGACAACAGTTGATAACATCATAGACAATTAAACACGGCACATCGGAAGTCTTGGAGTAAAATTACTATTACAAACCGAATGTTTGAAAATACAAAATAATATACAAGCTTATAATAGAAGATCCACAGGCGGATCATAAATTGTACAAGAAAGAATATAAAACAGACTTTGGGCATATTTAGGATTTGCAAGATCCTCTATCATTACCGAGCACTTCCTGCCTATTTTCGTATTGTACCCGCAGATTAGTCTTTTGAAAATACGTTAGCTTTCGCTGGTAAATACACCCAACTGACTCATTTTGAAAACATTTCAAAAATGTTTTAGGTGCGTATCAGCACAAAATCTTTTTATAACTTGGGTTAATTGACCGTCCAACCTCGTTAACAGATTTACATGTTTGTCATACATACGGGACTCGGCATGAAAACCGAGACACAATTAACATACACACCACTTTGGACTCACGAAGGAGTCAATTCCTCCCAACCTTGTGGGAATGCATAATTGAGCGTCTATTGGGTGTATGCCTACACCCGTGCTAAGGTCGTGGCCATTTCGATTGTATTGAGCCGAGGATATCCAGGACACGGTAGTTAACCCCTGATGTTTAAATTATCAAACAAAACTGATTAAAACAGAATATGCGGATTTCTATCCCGAACTGGCGTTCGATTAATCCCATTTCTGACCAAGCGGTAATAATTTACCGTCACCCAAGCCTGTATAGGGGAAATAAGTCGAGAGTATTTACCTGCGCTAGTCTTCTTTTAATTTTTAATAACTCCGCCATACACAAAAGGATTAAGTGCAGATGGCATTTACCGGCAAGTCTCTAGTCTAGATTATGGCATAAACTAACCAATTAAATACTAACGGTCTTATTTAAGTCATTGACTTAGACCGACTAGCGTACTTGATCAAAACGTATGATGCTAGATTAAACGATGATTGGATAGAATGTAGTTTAATCCTAACAAGTACCTTGACTTGTATAATATGGGTAAACTATTAACTTTCTGGATTTTAAAACTTAAATGACAAGGTTAAACCCGTTTCGGTTAAATTCCGTAAATAGTTACATATACGTAACTGTGCTCATAGCAGCGATATCGGGTAACCGGATAAGTCATGGACAAGTTCTATATGCCATTATACTTTAAATAAGTTAAGATATCAGTAGGATAGCAACTTGTATGCCCGTTAAGGTTTTAAAACAAAATTATGCCTCATAAGGGCATTTTGGTAATTTTGTACCGTAATAAAGGAACTTGAATATAATTTAATGTTATAGTCATAAGTATTCTATAAAAATACTTTATTTATAATATAATATCAGTAGGATGTCAATTTAGATGCGTAAATTATCTTTTATGACCAAACTATGCACCGAAGGGGCATTTTGGTCATCTTACACATAGTTTATAATTTATTTGGGATTTTGAATTTATAACATGTACCTACTGTAAATATGTTTAAAATAAGCTTTAAAATCAGTAGGTAGCAAGTCTTGGTCCATTAATATGGTTTAAAACCATACTATGCGCCGAAACGGCACTTGTGTCGTCAAATGACGTTTTAAGTGATATTTATGAAAACTAATGTTAAGGTCAGATTAAAATGTTTAAAATATGTTATTTAGTATAATATATCAGTAGGTAAATGATTTACTTCGAAAAGATTTGATTAAAACCATTTTATAAGCCACAAGGGCTAAAACCGTCATTTAACGAGATAGTTTAAGAACCTGTTTGAAAACTTAGTTTATAACTTGGTTTAACATCCCAAATAATCCTACTTATAATATTACATCAGTAGAAAACCATACTATGCGCCGAAACGGCACTTATGTCGTAAAATGACGTTTTTAAGTGATATTTACGAAAACTGATGTTAAGGTCAGATTAAAATGTTTAAAATATGTTATTTAGTATAATATATCATTAGGTAAATGATTTACTTCGAAAAGATTTGATTAAAACCATTTTATAAGCCACAAGGGCTAAAACCGTCATTTATCGACATAGTTTAAGAACCTGTTTGAAAACTTAGTTTATAACTTGGTTTAACATTACAAATAATCCTACTTATAATCTTACATCAGGAGGAAACTCATTGTCAAGTTCATTACTATTTAAAACCTTGATTTATACAAAAAGGGCATTTTAGTCAAGAATGATATAATTATAGAACTTGTGCATAAACTTGGATCTTGAATATGATCATGTAATATAACCTCAGAGCGTTATGCTATATTATATCATGATCATAATGCAACTTTAGATCAGTAGTTAACTAATCTAAATCGGGTCAGAATCGAAAGTCAAAGCAAAAGTCACAGTTCGCGACTTTCGGTTGTGAGCCGACCCTAGAACTGAAATTGACGAGCCAAACATGTTCTTACATGTTCTAAAAATTATTACCAACTTGTTTAAGTGTCAAAACAGGTTTCATAACATATATAAGATCAATTTATGAATTTTCCGAAAATGGCCTGTTTAACTTTTTATTTCCATAACTTTGACCCGTCAATTGGTCTAGCATACTTGATCTTCAGGAGGTGCCCTTTATAGGGACTAACACCTACCTTATTACGATCACTTAGCCATGTTCATTTCGAACAATGGCTGGACCATAATGGTCTTAACCGAAAGTCACTTAGCCTGTTTGACTTTTTATTTCCATAACTTTGACCATAATGGTCTTGATCGATCACTTAGCCATGATCATTTCGAACAATGGCTGGACCATAATGGTCTTACGAAAATGCTTTACTTTTGGCTATAAAAGCCTATAAACGAAAATGCAAGAGCAAGGAACACTTACAAGAGGTTCCTACAATGCAAGAGAACTAAGTTGGATGCTCCTTTCAGCTAGGAACTTCCAGAGGAGGGAGAATAGTTATGATTTAGAAAGGTGCAAGTTGGAATGAAGCACTTGAACACCTATTTATAGTTGGAGTACTCAAAGGAGGTGAAGCCAGGTGTTTAGGGGTGTAAGTAGAAGCTTACAAGTGTCCCAAAACGTGGCATAACAGTTTAGAGAAGCCATGGTTTCGAATTAATGGTTTTGGAGTTTTGTTTGGTCTCCAAACAAAACATTCTGCTACATAGCCTTTCTCGCGCCACACGAGTGACCCAGGCCTGGTCTCTCGCGGCCCGCGACCGCTCCACGGCCAGTTTCAAAATTTGACACTTTTAACTCCTTAACTTATTAAAGCTTATAAAAACCTATTTAAACACCTTTTTGGCACTTTTAGCCCTCCGTAGCCAATACTTGGCATACCCGGGATTATGCCCTGACATTGTTGAGCTCTCGGTTCGTTAAAAGGTCACTCAGAGGTATAAGTTAACATGTTGACACTTTTAATCCCTCCATTATCCAACTTTCACATATTTACAAAATTGAACCCTCTTGTCCGACAAATGGCACGTACGAGAGTTTAGGACTTCACAAACGATCACTCAGAGGCTTATGATAAGCATGTTGATTCCGATGTCACTTAGAGGCTGGGCGTATTGACATATCAGTCACTCGAGGCCAAATTTTAAGCATGTTGACATATCAGTCACTCAGAGGCTGTTATTTAAGCATGTTGACATCGGACCGTCACTCAGAGGGTCGGTTTGAGCATGTTGACACCTTTAGTCCTTACTGGTCTATAATAGACTTTATTTAAAATACAACACGTGTCACTATACTATTGGACACAATTTATAGGGTGTTACATAATTAAATAGGAAACTAACCTAGATAGGGAATTGAAATCAGAAACATACTTCCGACAGTCTAGGTTTTTCATTGATAGAGACAAGAAATTTGTCTCTATTTTCTCCACCTCATGTGGTGGGCAGTAGGTTTCCTTAATAAGGTCCACAAACTTGGACCATCCCAGATTATACAGGTATACTTTACCTGTTGATTGAATCATGGCCTTCCACCATGTTAGGGCATCGCCCTTAAAGGACTGTGATACGTACTTGACCACATCCTTTTCTGCACAGCTGCTGATGTCTACAATGGTCTCCATCTCATCTAGCCACTTTAGGGCTTCTACGGATCCTTTTTCCCCATTAAAGTCTTGGGGTTTACAAGAGACAAAGTACTTGTAGGTGCATCCGTCCTTGGAAGAACGGGAGCTATCAGCATAGTCTATCTGCTTGGGTTCACTCTTTGCATTTGATGAGTGAACAGAGCTCTCTTTATGAGCTGAGGATGGTGGAATTGATAATGGCGTAGAGCGAGTAGCACTCGACTCTCTTAACTTATCTATGGCCTTACCCATGGCCTTTCTACAGCCTCATCAATGCGTGCTTGGAAGTCATTATTATCTATGGCTATATTTTCGGCGTCCTTGATGTTCCGATGGCTACTTTGTGCCTCATTAGAATTAGCCATTCTTCAAAGCTTTGGTTCTATATACCAAATAAAATTTCTCTTAGCTATGGTATAATAACCATATCGGCTTTTAAACATTGGATATAAGAAATCCACTGCCTATACTAGTGTAAATAACATCACAACTCTTAGGCTTAATATAACTATATTTTGGCCTAGGTCTTAATAGGACCATCATAGGCAAATTACAATCTGGACATAGTCCATTTATTACTAGACAGGATATCGCATTGTCACCACTGTCATTTTTATATTCGAAAATTATATAGCACATAGGCTTGTCACAAAGGACATCAAATATGGCACAAAGGCCTGTCACTAATGGACATAAAGTATGGAACATAGGCCTGTCACTAACGGACATAAAATATGGCACATAGGCACTACATCACTAATGGATGTCTTATTTATCACCGCACTGGCGATATTAGTCGGGATCAGATAGATCACATAGGCTATATAAAATAAATCATAGCCATAAGGGCAATACATCACTAATTGATGTTTTATTCATCACCGCACTGGTGATATTTAGCCGTGATCAAATAGATCACAAGGGCTATATAAAATAATTCATCACCCGAAAAGGGTAATACATCCTTAATGGATGTTTTATTTATCATTGCACTGATGATATTAGCCGGGATCAAGTAGATCACATGGGCTTTATAGAATAGATGATAACCCGAAAGGGTAATAATCACTAATGGATGTTTTATCACCGCACTGGTGATATTAGCCGGGATCAAACAGATCACAAGGGTTATTTTAGCCGGGATCAAATAGATCACAAGGGCTATTTAGCCGGGATCAAATAGATCACAAGGGCTATTTAGCCGGGATCAAACAGAGCACAAGGGCTATATAAAATACATCTCTAATGGATATTTTATTCATCACCGCACTGGTGATATTTAGCCGGGATTAAACAGATCATAAGGGCTATTTTAGTCGGGATCAAACAGATCACAAGGGCCATTTAGCCGGGATCAAACAGATCACATGGGCTATATAAAATACATCTCTAATGGATGTTTTATTCTTCACCGCACTGGTGATATTTAGCCGGGATCAAATAGATCACAAGGGCTATTTAGCCGGGATCAAATAGATCACAATGGCTATTTATAAGGTTAGGACATAGTCCATTACCTTGAAGGTTAGTGTGATTCCTCAAGTCACACAACTATGAGTATGCACATTACTTGAATGTTAACATAAGAGGACCTTAATGGTTGATTAATGGTCCCGGTCACCTTCGACCTTAACGACCGTGGAAGTTTGGACCTAGTCCCTTACCCATGGATAGAAGGATAACTTCCCTTAACTATCTTGATAGAAGACCCTTCCGTTCTTAACTATCATATATATATTTGGCCAAATATGTGGTCTGTGCCACTTGGCAAATCAAAACTATTAAGATCTTTTAGAATTATATAGCAGAGCATAAATTTCGAGTAAAATCGAGACGCTCATTTTCAAGAGGATGAATACATATATATATATATAATTCCAAAATACTTCATTAAATTTCAAATTAGAAATTACAATACTGGAAAAATGAAATAAATTGTCCATGCAAGGACTTAAAGGAAATAAACATGTCCACACAGGGACTAAAAGAAATAACAATGTCCTCGCAGGGACTATATATAATTAGAAAAACTTCACTCGTCCTTCTTTCCCTTGACCAATTTGGAGAGTTACTTGAAGAACGTGTTCGTCTTCTTCTCCATTTTCTCCGCCTGTTGCTGCATTTCTTTCATCCTTTCTAAGGCCTCATTAATGGCCTCAAGTGATGGCGGAGGTTGTGGTTGTGGTTGTGGCATAACCGGATACTGCTACCCATAAGTTGGATATCCAGTCGGTGGATAAGTAGGTGGGAAAGGAGACGAGTAAAGTGCGTTGTGCATAACCGCCTGCATGTAGGGTCTTGCGACCATGCTTGATAGTCTACCGGTGCAGATGAATTAAAAGGATCATATCCAGACGTGTCTGGATATGTGGGGATTGGGTTAGTATAATCCGATGGTGGTGGTTGAACAACAGGTGTTGGTGTTGGTTCCACTATAGGTGGAACATTAGAGGGTGCACCCATTTGTGGGTCCTCTTGAATTGTGGGGTAAGAGTTGGGCAAAGGTGGCAGCGATCCCGACCTTTGTCCGGCACGTACCGACATACGTGCTCCACGCTTTCTTCTTGGTGGTTCAGGTGGTGGTTGAGGTTGGTCCACCGGTTCCATGTGGACATCTTCTTGAACCGGAGGTGGTTGAGAGTGATGGGAAGGAGTGTGGGCGAAGGTAAATTGGTTCCAGTATTGGTCCCACTCATTAGGACCTTGGTAGGGCGATCCAGCGTAAGAGTTTGAATCCTCGAAATTTCAATAGGATGCATATTTGATCCCGACGGTGGCATCTCTGGGTCGGAGTCCTCGTCCATAGGGTTCGGCTGGTCCAACTGATTTTGTTCGGCTGGAGGTGTGTTAAAATAATGGTTAGGGTTAAATTCTTCATGGTAAGGGTGATGAGAATTGGAATGGTGAGAATGGTAGGAGTGGTGTGAGTGGTAAGAATTTTGGGAATGTTAGGGCGAGTGTCTATTAAAGACAGAACGTCTCGCTGGTTGCCATGGAGATGAATCTCCTGATTCTTGGTATGCATATGAATTATGAGGTTGAGGAGGAATACACCCCAATGGTCCTCCCCTCATTGGACCTTTTCCTCGTCCACTTTGTCCTCTCACACGTGGCAGCATTTTCCTGTTAAAATTTAATTCAAAAACAATACTAATAACTTAATAATATAATGAGTAATCCTAGGTCAAAGCCTAGACTCGGAAGTCTAAGGAATGTGCTCGTGTAAGTTTGAGACTAAACACAAAAGGCTAGTGTTTAATTCTCTCAAACGTTGGCTCTGATACCAACCCTGTCACACCCCAGATTTCCAACCCGAAATCCATACACCGGTGGGCCCGGGTGGGGAGTATCGTGACATCAGTTAATCATCATAGTCAATTAAACACGACACAACAGAAGTCTTGGAGTAAAATTACTATTACAAACCGAATGTTCAAAAATACAAAATAATATACAGGCTCGTAATAGAAGATCCACAGGCGGATCGTAAATTGTACAAGAAAGAATACAAAACAGACTTTAGGCATATTTAGGATTTGCAAGATCCTCTATCACTACCGAGTAGCTTTCGGCCTATTTCGTATTGTACCTGCAGTTTAGCCTTTGGACGATACGTCAGCTTACGCTGGTAAATACACCCAACTGACTTATTTTGAAAACTTTAAAATGGTTTTAAGTACAAAACGGCACAAAATCTTTTATTAACTTGGGAAAGTTGACCTTGCAACCTTGTATCAGATTCACATGTTTGTCAATACATACAGGGCCCAGTACAGAAACCGAGACATGATTAAATACACACCACTCAGGACTCACGAAGGAGTCATCCCCAACGTCTTGGGAACATTGCATATGAGCATCAAAAGGTGTATGCCTACACCCCGTGCTAAGGTCGTGGCCAATAACTAATGTATTGAGCCCAGGATATCTAGGACACGGTAATTTAACCCCCGATGTTTAAGTTATCAAACAAAACTGATTAAAACAAAATATGCGGGTTTACTAGCCACAAGTGGGCATTCGGTTGACCCCATTTTGGACCAAGCGGTAATAATTTACCATATCCCAAGCTCGTATAGGGAAAATAAGTCGAGAGTATTTACCTGAGCTAGACTTCTTCTTTTATTTTTAAATAACTCAGCGGTATACAAAAGTACCAAGTGCATATAGCATTTACCGGGAAGGCTCTAGTCTGGATTATGGCATAAACTAGCCAATTAAATACTAACGGTCTTATAAACCGAATAGTGTACATGATCATTACGTATAACGCTCGATTTAAACGATGATCGGATAGAATGTAGTTTAATCCCGACAAGTACTTGACTTACATAATATGGGTAAACTATATACATTCTGGATTTTGAAATTTAAATGATAAGGTTAAACCCGTTTCGGTTAAATTCCGTAAAATAGTTACGTATACGTAACTGTGCGCATATCAGCGATATCGGGTAACCAGATAAGTCATGGACAAGTTCTATATGCCATTATACTTTAAATAAGTTTAGATATCAGTAGGATATCAACTTGTATACCCGTTAAGGTTTTAAAACGAAATTATGCCTCATAAGGGCATTTTGGTAATTTTATACCGTAATATAGGAACTTGAAATAATTTAATATTATAGTCATAAGTATTCTAGAAAAATACTTTATTTATGGTATAATATCAGTAGGATGTCAAATATATGTGTAAATTATCTTTTATGACCAAAGTATGCACCGAAGGGGCATTTTGGTCATCTTACACATAGTTTATAATTTATTTGGGATTTTGAATTTATAACATGTACCTACTGTAAATATTTTTAAAATAAGTTTTAAAATCAGTAGGTAACAAGTCTTGGTCCATTAATATAGTTTAAAAACCATACTATGCTCCGAAACATCGCTTATGTCGTAAAATGACGTTTTTAAGTGATATTTATGAAAACTGATGTTAAGGTCAGATTAAAATGTTTAAATATGTTATTTAGTATAATATATCAGTAGGTAAATGATTTATCTTGAAAAGATTTGATTAAAACCATTTTATAAGCCACAAGGGCTAAAACCGTCATTTATCGACATAGTTTAAGAACCTGTTTGAAAACTTAGTTTATAACTTGGTTTAACATCCCAAATAATCCTACTTATAATATTACATCAGGAGGAAACTCATTGTCAAGTTCATTACTATTTAAAACCTTGATTTATACAAAAAGGGCATTTTAGTCAAGAATGATATAATTATGGAACTTGTGCATAAACTTGGATCTTGAATATGATCATGTAATATAACCTCAGAGCGTTATGCTATATTATATCATGATCATAATGCAACTTTAGATCAGTAGGTAACTAATCCAAATCGGGTCGGAATCGAAAGTCAAAGCAAAAGTCACACTTCGCGACTTTCGGTAGCGAGCCGACCCTAAAACTGAAATTGACGAGCCGAACATGTTCTTACATGTTCTAATAATTATTACCAATTTGTTTAAGTGTCAAAACAGGTTTCATAACATATATAAGATCAATTTATGATTTTTCTGAAAAATGGCATGTTTGACTTTTTATTTCCATAACTTTGACCCGTCAATTGGTCTAGCATACGTGATCTTCAGGAGGTGCCCTTTATAGGGACTAAAACCTACCTTATTATGATCACTTAGCCATGTTCATTTCGAACAGTGGCTAGACCATAATGGTCTTAACCGAAAGTCAAAGCGTTTTACGAAAACGCTTGACTTTTGGCTATAAAAGCCTATAAATGAAAATGCAAGAGCAAGGAACACTTACAAGAGGTTCCTACAATGCAAGAGAACTAAGTTGGATGCTCCTTTCAGCTTGGAACTTCCAGAGGAGGGAAAAGAGTTATTATTTAGAAAGGTGCAGCAAGTTGGAATGAAGCACTTGAACACCTATTATAGTTGGAGAACTCAAAGGAGGTGAAGCCAGGTGTTTAGGGGTGTAAGAAGAAGATTACAAGTGTCCCAAAACGTGGCTTAGCAGTTTAGAGAAGCTATGGTTTCGAATTAAAGGTTTTGGAGTCTTGCTTGGTCTCCAAACAAAACTTTTTGCATTAGACCTGTTCTCGGGCCCCGCGAGAGACCGAGGCCTGGTCTCTTGCGGCCCGCGACCACCCCAAGGCCACTTTCAAAATTTGACACTTTTAACCCCTTAACTTATTAAAGCTTATAAAAACCTATTTAAATACCTTTTTGGCACTTTTAGCCTTCCGTAGCCAATATTTGGCATACCCGGGATTATGCCCGGATATTGTCTAGCTCTCGGTTCGTTAAAAGGTCACTCAGAGGTATAAATTAACATGTACTTTTAATCCCTCCATCATCCAACTTTCACATATTTACAAAATTGAACTCTCTCGTCAAACAATGTATGGGAGTTTAGGACTTCACAAAGGATCACTCAGAGGCTTATGATAAGCATGTTGATCCCAATGTCACTCAGAGGCTGGGCATGTTGGCATATCAGTCACTCAGAGGCCAAATTTCAAGCATGTTGACATATCAGTCACTCAGAGGCTAATGATTTAAGCATGTTGACATATCAGTCACTCAGAGGCTGTTATTTATGCATGTTGACATCGGATCGTCACTCAGAGGCTCAGACGGAGCATGTTGACGCCTTTAGTCCTTATTGGTCTTTAACAGACTATATTTAAAAATACAACATGTGTCACTATACTATTGGACACGATTTTACAGGGTGTTATACAACATATGGGTATACAAGTATCTCTTCTTTTCCATGAACTCTCCATGAATTCATGTGTTTTCTTGTATTACTTCTCTTGTATTTTTCTAGTATCTCTCTATCTCAAAATGAGGCACATAGCCTACTATTTTTTACAAGAGTTAAGAATAAGTGAAAAGTCTTACTTAATTAGTTATTTATTAGAGACATAAACTCTAATAATAACAAATAAATTGACATAAATACTTTACTTAAGAGTTTAATATTTAATTCACCACATGAAAAGTTTAATTAGTAATTATAATTTTACTAAATTATAATTTCACTAAATTAATATCCATTCACACTACAAAAATATTCAACAAAGATTTATATGAGTTGTTTCACTTGCCTCATGAAGAACCTTTAAAGATCCGGCCCAAAATCTGTTTTTTTATTTATTAAGTGTGATTGGGATTAAATTGTACGTCTACAGTGTTGTTTATGAGCCAAGCCGAGCTGATCAAGGGGTAAGTACAGGCTTGGCTTGATTATAAACTGACTTGGTTCGGCTCGGCACGACTCTGTTCGGATTTGAAACCAAGTTGAAAATCAAAGCTCCATCTCGACTTCCTTATGCGCAATTTTTTCTAGAAAAAGTTAATATATAGCTTTCAAAACTTAATAGTCTAAAATATCATTTAATAGTTTAAAAGAATGCATCCAAAATAAGTTCAACAAGCCAAAATCAAATTCAACAAAATACAAATAAATTTCAAATTTTAGCGAAATACAATGTAAGTTCATTAGCATAGATATCCAACTATACTTAAATAATTGCAAATGATAACCAATTTTTATAGTAAATTATATGGATGTATAAATAAAATATATTAAAGGTAAAATAATAGCCAATTCAAGACGATATAACGAGCGAGCCAAATTAACTCGGTTTGGCTTGTTACGAACTAAGCTGGCTCGACTTAGTTTCAAACTTAGTCATATCAAACGAGTTTTTTCCGAGCAAAATCCAAACAAACTTTAAACGAGCTCTGAACCACAAGCTTTTTAAACGACCTTAATGTCTAGATGAATAATGTTTAAACAAAATGGGTAGTACTATTATTTGTTTTGTGTAATTAAATAAATATTCATGATGGCACTAATATACATTTTACCATTCCAAAGGATAACGACAACAAAATATATAATATTGATAGATCCTTTAACGAATGTTATAAGTGAAAAAAAATTTACAGCTTAAAATTTAATAACATGCAAGGATCATATATTAGAAATAAGATTTGTACGAAATGTATGTGAACAAGCGAAGAGAACAAGTGTCTTTGTTTTTAAAGGCAATTTAGTTCTTTCTCATTTAAACACATTTCTCTTTTGATTTTTAAACAGCTATAACTCTACGTTAATATATTTATAAAAAAAATTACACCGTATTAACGAGGATTTCATTCTCTTTAATTTGAGCACCCCATTGCTGTAGGTTTCTTAAAAAAATTATAGCATTTTGAGTACCCGTTAGTTCATTACGTGATTTTGAATACCCAGCACATGACTACGTGTTTTTGAATACCATTTACGTGATTACACATTCAACATAACATAACGTGATTACAAATTCAGTATAAATCCATTACTAATTACAAATTCAATATGATTTGTTATAACTGATGTGATTACAATTATGCTTATTACGTAATTACACATTCAACAATAAGAACTTGATTGTTTATGCTTTTATTACGTGATTAAACCTCTAATATACGTCATTATGTGATTATTATAGGTTGATTTGACTATTGTTTTGTATATAATTTATCCTTAATACGTGATTGGACCTGAAGTATTTGGTATTTCATATGAAATATTTTGAATTACATGCTTTTGTTTATACATAATCATGTAATCTCTCAGTGTGGTATCATATATAATAGAGTAAATTGCACAAAACATCCTTTATGTTTCCTTAAACTTGCAGGTTCCAGCCTTAATGTTTAAAGTTGCTAAAAACAACCTTTAAGTTTATTTTTGTTGCGGGTTCAATCCTTTACAGCTAACCACGTTATTTTCTTCAGTTAAGTTCCCTCACATGCATAACATGTGAGGGTATATTCGTCATTTTGGTTGATCATGTGAGGGAACTTAACTGAAGAAAATAACATGGTTAGCTGTAAAGGATTGAACCCGCAACAAAAATAAACTTAAAGGTTGTTTTTAGCAACTTTTAAACATTAAGGCTGGAACCTGCAAGTTTGAGGAAACATAAAGGATGTTTTGTGCAATTTACTCTATATAATACTATAATGAAATCACCTAATTACTAAATGAGTATTCAAAATCACGTAGTCACGTAATAATAAATAGTCAGCTACTGTAACGTGATTACATAATCACTTAGTGGGGTTTCACATAATATAATGAAATCACGTAATCACGTAGTGATGCTAGGTATTCAAAATCATGTAAAAAATTAAGAAAATTATAGCAATAGGCTGCTCGAATTAAAGATGACGAAATGCTTGTTAATGTGGTGTAATTTAAAAAAAAATATATTAACGTATGAAAAATTTATAGCTGTTTGAAAATCAAGAGGGAAAGAGTTAAAGTGGGAAATAACCAGAATACCCTTTTACTATTTGTTTCTTCAATTGTTTGGATCTCATATTTACGAAAATGCCATAATCACGTATCCTCCTACAACACTCTTGTCTTGTAAAGAAGCCACCCTTGTATTAGTTATTAAAATGTAACACATTATTAGCAACATGCAATAAAAGGCATTAGTTATTATAATGTTTAACACATAACTAGTTATTATAATGTTTAACACATAACAAGTAACATGCTAATGTCTAATGATAGGATCAAGAATGAAATGTTTGATATAAATACAAAAATAAAGATCTATTTAAAATAAATAAAGATCTATTTTCTAAAAAGGTAAAAGAATATTAGAAATATTACCTTTGATATTAGTAATCTTTAAATTAGTTTATAGAGAAATGCTAAAAGATGGAGAAATATATAATCATATAAAAGAATGCTATAAATAATATAAATTATAAACTACTGTTTTCTTCGTCTTGTGTTATATAGGTTAATAAAGTGAACAAACAATTCTTATTAGTTCTTGTTTTATATTGCTAAACACAAACCATGTTTCAGGATTGTTATAATCAAGTTACTTATAAAATTTTTTGATTAGATTATTAAAATTAACTTTGATTTTTCAGTTCTAGATATTTTATCAAAATAAAATCTCATCCATCCTACATATCATTTCTTAAGGTTTTTATAAATATTTTGACATGGCTCATAAATGCCATCATGGATTAAAAAGGACAAAATGTTTTGTTTTTTAGAATTGAAAAAAATAATAAAAATTACCAAAAAATGCAAAATAAAAAAATTAATACAATTTTTTTAAAAACTTTTTTTATTAAACAAGAGTCACAAGATATTTTTAACGGCCCAACGGAACTTTTATTAAACTAAATCACAATCACACTCAAAAGCAAGGTGTTTGAGGAGCATTTGGTAGATTTACAACCCAGCAATACTTAAAAAAAATAAAAAAATAAAAAAAACAGAAAACAAGATTTTATCAAATAGGATGTTTACAAAGAAATTAAACCTTCTTTTCCCACATGGTATAGCTCGAATACTAATCACACCGGTTACCAAGGGTTAAAATGTAATATTCGTTGAAGAAAAACAGGTTCTAAGACCCGCTCCGTTTAAATAATTCCAATATATGATATGAGGTTCCGTTACGTATTTATGTTAACCGTTCAAATTCGTTATATAAATTTCTGTAATTAATAAATAAATTAAAAGAGTTAAAATAATAAATAAATAAAAACTAATAATAATATTAATAAATAAAACTGAAAGTAATAAAAAGATAAATATAAAGGGGTGACCGGGTTTCGAACCCGGGTCTGCATGGAACCAACACACACTCCACACCACTACACTACACACACACACCTAATTCATTCTTAAATCAAATGAATCTTATATCAAGGCAAGAGCACTATATCAGTTCAAAACAACACGCCCAGCAACATCTGTAACTCCTAAATTCTCATCAAATCACCGTTTCACTCTAGAATATAAACTGCTAAAACTGATTTCAATTGCACATTAAAGCTTAATCACGACGAAAATCAGTTATAACAATCATTGTGATAGTCAATTTCTTGACCGAAACGGTCAAAACCGAAATCAACTTAAATCCCTCATTCCCTATAAATAGCGACACAACCTTTTCTGTTGAACTCGCTCATTCCCGAAACCTCTCAAAAAGCTCTCTGTCTTCGAATTCTTCGCCGGAATCTTGTGTTGTTTTCGGAAGTATTGCCGAAAAAGTCAGGCCACCATCAGTTCGGTACAACCATCCCTTTAAACCTTCTTATTTTTATATGTTTTGCTAATTGAGGTGATTAATCATAAAAAAAAACAAACCAGTTTTATAATTGAACAATCGGGTATGATTCTGGGTTTTCTTTAAAAAAATCATGAAGAAGATGTACTGGAAATAGTATATGTATAATTAAAATTGAAGTTTATACCGAGTTAGACACACAATCCAGTGGTGGACTGTGTACAAATTTTAAGCAGAGGTCTCGGGTTCGAGTCTTAAAACGTTGTCAATTTCCGAATTTAAACCATAACTTTAATACATACATACATTAACTGTCAGAAAGTGTATAAGATTAATATAAATCTTAGTTTTTCCGGGTTAGTCACACAGCCCAGTTGGTAGGGCCGTGTGCAACGTAACGTTGGGGCGCGGGTTCGAGCCGGTTCTGTAACCGGTTTTGCAAGCATAAAATCTTTTTAAATAAAAAAATAAAGTATAACTCAGTTAGTATATATATATATATATATATATATATATATATATATATATAAATAAAATTAAAATCCAGATTACCCCCAGGGTAGACACGTAGCTCGGTTGGTAGAGCTGCGTGCACATAATCAATAAAGCGGCCGGTTCAACCCCTGTAAAGGGTATATATTTTTTTTAAACAAACTTTTCCTTATTTTTTTTAAATCCTTAAAAATATATTTAAGTTTAGGGCATAAAATTTGTAATAAACATTATAAAAATAGCCTAAAATGCCTAATAACAAGCATTAAATAAAAATATTAATTGCAAACAAAAGAAATATATTTACCAAATTATTACGTGAATATTTAGGTTAGTTTTATCTTCCGTTGGAATCTTTAATCGTGCGCATCCGTTATCAACTCAAGAAATGCACCCACTGTGAGTGAATTCTTACAAACTTCCCCCTTTTTATTCATGTTTTGGGGTGTATCATGTGTCGTTTTACTTTTATCACTTATTCAAATCTTGTATTATCACCACTATATGATCTAACGTGCTATGTGACATGTTTGTTTATTGTTAGTGTGGTTATACTTTCTCATTTCAGTCAAGTATTCACATTAGGCCCATCAGTTCCCTGTATAGACAAGTAGAGCATCGCGTGCCTAATTAGATCGGCTCCGTTTGATTGAGCCTTGATCTCATAGTTCATCATTTATCATGCTCACGTGTACTTTGCTAGATGATTATGTGGTTTGTGGATTTTTTACATATACGTTTACTCATATTTGGTTTATGCACATTTTTATTAAATTAATCAACATATCATTTCTATCTAATGTTTAAACGAGATTCACTCGCCAACTTTTGTTGACCCAAAAACTCTATTTTTACACATGATACATGTGATCATGTTGAAGCAAGGGACATAGGATTGGGTCTTAGAAGAAGAATAAATCGTTACTTGAATGTCTTGTATAGAACAAATTTATGCTTGTATGATTTATGTGTTAGTTGGAATTTTTCCTTTTAAATTGAAATAATAAATATGAAACATTATTATAGTAAATGTTATGAGCTTTGATGAAAACCCAATTATGCCCCAACTACCATTTCCGCTGCGGTCAGGGTGTTACATAAAATTTAGGTGAAATTACAAAAATGACAGTTGACCAAAACTATTTTAGTTTTAGTAAACTCATGCGTCCTTGGAGCGACACATCATATCCTGGATGCGTCCATATGCAGGCACTTCAAACACTCAATAAGTAATGAACACGTGGCATTTTGCAGGTCGACTTAGACGCATTGGAATTGGGATATGTTTGCAACTGGTTAACATTTACTTTAGAAAAGAGGTGGGTCTAAAGAAGTGGAATGCGTCTGAAACTTGTTGTTAGATATGGTAGTGTAATCGGGATTAACTTGGTGACCAAAGAGAATTATGATGCACATCGAACAAGTTAGAAGGTGAGGGAGTGCATGCTTGTTCGAGTTGTTGTAATTCCAAGTATTCGGACTGAGCCCCGAAAAGGAGGTTCCAAGGGGTGGCAGCCCTTGGCGGGGTCCAAGGGGCAGAGCCCCTGGCTGAAGTCAATTTTATAGATAATTGCTAATAACTGTCAAAATTTTATTTTAATTAAATTGTTTTATGTAAAATGCCTTAGAAAATTATTTTATAAAATTCGTCACAATTTTGTAGATAAAAATTAAGACACCAATTTAATTAAATTCAAAATTTGAAATATAACTGCTAATAACTGCCAAATAGCAGTTATCTGGAATTATCCCCTAAAATTCATGGTGAGTTTTTTGGTCAAACCCTGGTTCATACGAATTCCATACAAACGCATACTATTGTTCAAATTCTCGAAATCAGAGTTGTATCCGATTGAATTATTCGGTAGAACCATCAAAATAATTTGATCTGAGAGTAAATACACAAAATCATTCGGTTTCTAAAATTCCTAACACTTGTCTCTTTCATTTTCTTCTGAAACAATGATTCCTATTCATCCCAAACAAATTCAAGGGGCATACGATTCATATTTCATCCCAAACAAACCCTATCATAAATCATTCAAGAGCACAAATCACTTGAAAAAACAGAGCCTCAAACAGCATTCACCGTCGATCATCGCCGAAAAACTTACCGGAATGTTCGTAGAAATGCTCTCCGTACCGTTGGTTCAGTCCTCAACTCTCAATAAGCCGCGAAATGACTGTAGAAGACGCTATTTCTCTGGTCAAAAATGTTTCAGATATGCCGGAAATGTCAGATATGGCGACGGATATTTAAACATTTAGAGAAAGGAACAAAAATTTCTCGCCGTCACATGGGAGGGCCGGTCTGCCAATAGCAGCCGTAAAAGCCTCTCAGTCTCCCTTCCACACTTATGGGTGAGAATTATGAGTGAAATTGTAGAGAGAAGACAACTTTTCTGATGTTTTAGAGAGAGGAAGAAAGAGTTGTGATGTTTTAGAGAGAAGACAGAGGTTTTAGTTTCAAAGTGAGGATGGGCGTTGATGCTTCTGTTTATGGAGGAAAGATGGAAGTGTTTTGTGTAAAAATATGAGAGAGAAGAGTTGTAGGGATGAAGAGTTTTGTGTTGCAGGAGAGAGAAGAGTTGTGGAGAGAAGATGAAGAAATTGTTTTACTTCGTTTTTTTGTGATAATCCTTCTAGACGCGTCTCGGGCATCCAGACGCATCCCAGACATAAAGCGTCGCTCCAAAGATCTATGAGGTTACCAAAATTGAAAATAGTTTTGGTCAAATGCCATTTTTGTAATTTCCCCTTAAATTTACAAGTTGCTAAAGCTTTTATCTACAACAATTACTTAAACTATTACACATAATCAGGGCAAATATTGAAAAAAAAAAAAAAAAAACCAAATAAACCAACATTGAAGAACATGGAAACATAAGACCTTATAAAATAGCTAACTTGATTTATTAATTTTATCTATTGTGCTTTAAAAAATAAACTTATAAAATGTCACATAAGATCGTTTATCTACTATTCAGGTAAATTATATAATGTTGATAAATCTTATTACGAATGTTGTAAGTGAAAAAATGACAGCTTAAAAATTTCGTTTAGGAAGGTATCTTAACTAATAATATAATGATAAAAATTAAATAATAACAGGTATTAATTATTAATATGTAACACATAACTAATAACATGCTAACGTCTAAAATTAAAATGTAACACATAACTAATAACATATTAACGTCTGAATGTCTAGGATTAACAGAATGTCTAGGATTATCAATAAGAGGCATTAGTTATTAAAATAACATGCTAATGTATAGATGTCTAATGATAGGATCAAGAATGAAAAAGTTTGATACAAATACAAAAAATTAAGACCTATTTAAAATATGCAAAAATAAAGATCTATTTTCTAAAAAGGTAAAAAAAAAAAGAAAAAGAAATATTACGTTTGATATTAGTAATCTAGAAATTAATTAATAAAGAAATGCTAAACGATGGAAAACATATTCTAATAAAAGAATGCTATAAATAATAGAAATTAAAACTATTTTTTTCTTCATCTTGTGTTATATAGTTTAACTAGTTTAAGTACTCGTGTGTTATAAAAGTGGCTAACAAAAAATATATCCCTTAACCTTGTTGACGTAAATACTTTAATTATATAAACGTTAAAATAATAACAAAAATGTCAGAGTACACCAAATAATTGAAATACATGAATACAAAAAATAACAACTCATTGAAGATCTCTTAATAAACAACATTAGTTGTTTTATTCGTAGGTTTGCCGTCGTTATTAAGTATTAGTAGTTTGACTCCATCTCGTGTTTTAACCCTTGATAAAGTGACATACAAATTGACCATGTATGAAAACGGGTTGTCTCAAGTACAAACCAACTCTAGATAGTGACTGCCTTTGGCTTTCGTTGATTGTCATTCCATAGATTTCGTTTAATACCGCTAAATAGAAGGATTCCGTTTAAATTGAAAAGAAGATAGTTTCTTTTCGCCCTATGTTTTGCCATGACGATAAATAAAACTATAGGACAATTTCTATGTAAACTTGGTTTGTTTCTAAAATAATCAGTTTTTACACATGACTAACTGTCGCGTCATCTATAGTAAAAAAAACATTTATGTAAATTTATGAAGGTAGTATAAAATTAAATAAATTAAAATTTTATATCATTAAACCCGTGTAGTGCACAGGTCTAATAATCTAGTAGAATGATATAAATTTAGCAATATCAGGTATTAGTTATTAAAATTTAACACATAACTAGTAACATGCTAACGTCTAAATGTCTAAGGTTAACAATAAGAGGTATTAGTTATTAAAATGTTTAACACATAACTAGTAACATGCTAATGTCTAAATGTCTAATAATAGGATCAAGATTGAAAAAGTTTGATATAATGATTCTAGCCAAGAAAAGATATTGTTTAGACGTTGTTGATGATTACTCAAGCTTTACCTGGACTTATTTTTTACACTCAAAGGGTGAAACTACTGAGATCATACAGAATTTCGTTATTATGGTAGAAAAGCAGTTTGATCTGGCTGTTAAAATGCTTAGATGTGATAATGGGGCAAAATTCAGAAATCAAACCCTTGACCCATTCTGTGAATCCAAAAGGATCATGAGACAATATAGTGTGCCCAGATCACCACGGCAAAATGGTGTGGTAGAAAGAAAGAATAGAACCCTTATTGAAGTTGTAAGATATATGCTACCTGATTCAGGTTTGCCACTCTCCTTTTAGGCAGAAGTAGTAAATATTGCGCGATATGTGCAGAAAATAGTTCTAATTAATCAAAGACATCAAAAGGTTGCATATGAGGTGTTGTTCAAACTTAAACCCTTAATTTCATTTTTCGGAGTTTTTGGGTGTCCATGTTTCATTTTAAACTTGAAAGATTCCATCACAAAGTTTGCAGCCGAAGTGGATTATAGGTATTTCATTGGACACTCTTCAACTGAAAAAGCCTACAGAGTGTTTAACTCTAGAACAAAAGTAATTGGAGAGACCTTGAATGTGAAGTTCAATGGAATGTCCCACATTAAGATACCTACCAATTCGGATGAATTGTTTAACCTAGACATCCTAAATTATGAACCAAGAAATGATCTAGTAGTTTCAAGTGTCAATCAACCTGCTGGTTTTGCACAAACAGATTACAAGAACATATGTCTTCATACAACCTTTCCATAACCAAGCAAAACCAAAATACTAAAGTAAGCTTTGACTTTGGAATAATGGTTCCCGCACTTGCTAATGGTTCACAAGAGTACTTTCCTACCAGTGGTTATGAGATACAAACTACTAGTATTTCAAAAATAGTTGATAACTTATTCACTAAACCTAATGGTCCAATACCAACACCACCATCGCAATTCTTTGATACTCCCAATGATTGTTTAAATAATCAATCTGAACACAAATCTTCAAATACCATTACAGACATTATATATTATGCAGGGGGGCATCCTTTCTTGAAGTTTCATCTTCCAGAACAAATCATAGGTGACATGAGTAAAGGGCTTTTCACACGAAGTCAAACAACAAACATATGCTTATTTACTAGTTTTCTATCAATGGATGAACCTTAGAAATATCAAGATGCTTTGAGGATAACAACTGGGTAGAGGCAATGCAACAAGAGCTGCTTCAATTTAAAAGACAAGAAGTCTGGCAACTTGTGTCTCTACCTAAAGGAAAGTACCTCATTGGAACAAAATGGGTATTTAAAAAAAAATCTAATAAAAAGGAATTGTAGTAAAGAATAAGGCACGGCTGGTGGTTCAGGATTCAGGCAAGAAGAAGGGATTAACTATGATGAAACTTTTGTTCCTGTAGCCAGATTGGAGGTTGTTCCTAGAATTTGATGTGACATATAAGATGAAAGTATATCAAATGGACATAAAATGTGCATTTATCTATGGGAAGATCAATGAAGAAGTTTATGTATGTCAACCCCCTAGCTTTGAAGATACACACTATCCCAATCATGTCTAAAAGCTTGACAAAGCTTTGTATGGATTCAAGCAGGCTCCAAGAGCATGTATGAAACTCTCTCCTCATTTTTAAATGCTAATAACTTTAAAAGGGCTACAATTGGCATAACATTATTTTTAAAATGGGAAGGAAAAGACTTAACCATTGCTCAGATTTATGTTGATTGACATATTCTATGCATCAACCAACACAAGATTGTGTGAAGCTTTTCAAAATTTAATGACATCAAAGTTTGAAATGAGTGCAAGGGTGAATTACAATGCTATTAGGTTTACAAGTTAAATAACTTGAAATAGAAAATTTTATACATTAGAACAAATATGTAAAAACTCTATTGAAGAAATTTGAATTAGAAACTGTAAAACATGCACCACACCCATATGTACATCCAAATCATAGGACTTTGATTTAACTAGCAAACCAGTTGATCAAACTTTGTACAGATGTATGATAGTGTCATTGATGTATCCCACCGCATCATGACCAAATATCACGTTTGCCACTTGTGTGTATGCAAGGTTTCAAGCTTCTCCAAGAGATTCACATTTACCTGTTGTGAAAAGGATATTTAGATATCTAAAAGGGTCCCCAAACTTAGGAATCTAGTATCTAGCTAATGACAATCTTGAGCTAGGTAGATTTTTAGATAGTAACTTTGTAGGTTGCCTCACAAAAAGAAATTTTAACCACAGGAGGATGTCAGTATTTAGGCAATGCTTTGATTTCTTAGCAAAGCAAAAAAGCAATCTGTTGCATAAAACTCTACTGCAGAGGCATAATATATTATTGCAGCCAGTTGTACTGCTCAAATCCTTTTGTTACAAAACCAACTACTGGATTATGGGATCACTACTCGTAAAACTCCTATCAAAATGGACTGTGAAGCTGCACAAAACATAATCAAAAAGCCTGTCCAACATTCAAGAACCAAACACATTGATATCAAACATTATTTTGAAATAGATTGTTAGGAGAAATGTCTTATTTCAATTCATCATGTGTCCTTTACAAATGAGCTTGCATATGTTTTCACAAAACTACTTGACACACTAACATTTCAAAGTCTAATTTATAGGATAGGAATGTTAAATCTTGAATGATATATATATATATATATATAGGCTAAGAGTTGGCTACAAAGTCCAAATTTCCAAAAAATTGTAAAAAGTCATAAAACACCATAATGTCAACCATAAAACACACCCAAAACCCATAAATAACGTAATGAAGATTACTAAAACATCATATCTGTGGGTTTTATTTTGTGTTTTGGATGATAAGGTTATGATTATTGAATGAAACATTATTGTGTTTTATGATTATTATCATGTTGTGTTTTATATTCATAGTTCTACGATGGTGCATTTGATGTGTGTATATATATATATATATGTTTGTGAAAACTACTGGAGAAAGTTTCACATCCAACAAAGTTTCACAAACATTCTCATCCAACAAAAATTTTAACTATTTTTAAATTTGGGCCCACTACCCCTGTCTATCCTAAGGAAAATTGCTCTCATAAGATATCCAAGGCAAAAACAGTCCACAAACATTTTGACATGTTACATTCATATTCAACAACCCACTACTCTCAAAAGAAACATGAGTGACACACATGTTCACATAATAAAACACATATGGTACTTCTTCACATTTGATCTTATTGACCATACCAAACCTAAAACCTCTCAGATATTTTCTAAATGTCTGCAGAAAAGACCCAAAACTATTGCTTTATTCTTCCAAACGTTTCTCTATCTTTGCAAAGACACCAGAAATATCTTTGATGAAGGATGAGCATCTAAACGTCATGAAAAAAATCAGATATTTGCTCAGATGTTACAGGGTTCATATCCTAACTCACATGAAGAAGAGGTGAAATCCATCACAAGTATACACTGTTGATGAGATTACAAGTGTGGTTTCTGCTCTTCTGAATGATCTCCCTGGATCATAGACTGACAGTAGAAACATAAATAAGACCACCTTGTTGGCAACAACAAAATGCATTATGAGAATGTCATAAAAAGCTGGAAGTCCCTAGTACCAAGAACAAGGGGGTCACAGATTGTCCCTACAAGTAGTCTCTACTTCATATAACTGATGATACAACCACTTCTGGTGGGTGAGTAGATGATTTCATTAAGATTGAATGATGCCAGAATCTGAAACTTAAGAAATTGATAGAACAAGCTGAGAGCTAAGGTCTCTAATATCAAGTAGATGGTCACCAAAATGCCTCAAGCTAAGTTGATGTCCACTAAGCGGTCTAATTAAACTAACTAAATTCAACCTAAACTAGACACTCTAAGTTGTAAATTTATAAACTAGACTCTCTAAAAGAACCTAGACCACACAACCGGCAAATGTACCAGTCAATGTAGTAAAGCTTAAGTAAGTCCGAGTATAGAACCCACAGTATAGAACCCACGAGACTCTACTATTACGGAAACTAGACTCGATTACTACTAACTAAACTGACTTAACTAATTTGTTTTGTTGTTTGGGGTGTCTAACAAACTACTAAAATTACTAAAGATACACGGACACGAATTAAACTGAAGATTTGATCAGATGATGGGAAACACACTACCTAGGTCAGAATCGTACACATGATTGACACCTTCTATTGGTTATGGAACTATTGTGGAAACTAGGATCTTAGAATACTAAACTTAAAGGATAACCTAAAGGACCCTTTACCTTTCTCGAGAAGAAACCTATGGAAACATAAAAGCTGTTAAACGACCGATTAAGAGGATTCCCTCAAGGGTTTTTTTCTACTGTAATGATAAAGTACCCTCTAGACAATCTACCTCACAACGCAAAAGTCAAGTTAACTATGGATTCCTGATTAGACTCGATAAGCAAATAGTGAAAGAGAAATAAAGGGGATCTCCTCACAAAGCATCTAACCCTAGAAATCTAACACTAGATACATATCGACAACTCTTACCTCACAGTTATTGAGATTGGTAGAACACTTAATCCGATTCAAAGACTCAATCATAATGCCTATAGAAATCATGCGTAATTGACCGTAAACAAATCGCTAACACACAGTCCCTGACCTAACTTGCATTAATACATGAAAGACATCCACAATAACGCAAGTGAAACATGTAATTAAGTTCAAACAAGATTAAATACACATAAACATCTAATAATTATAACCAAAGTTCTTTATTTTATCATAAATCTACAATCAAAGTTCACCGATAAAATAAAGACAATCAATATGTGTATTCATCATAACCTAGGCAGTGATAACAAATTTAGCCTAGCATCATGTTCAAAACAGAAACAAAGCTCAAAACGAGTTCACAAGACATAGTTAATTCAAAATAAACAAAGAAACTCAAAACCCGAATGGTAAAACCCGTGAATCTTGATCCCGATGCTTAAATTCTTCAACTTTCACCTTGCTTGCTCCGAAAATCACTTCTCTCAACTGCTAATTCGTATCCCGGGTTGTAAATTCGTTCAAGGGAGGTTGTGTCACACCCCCCCAAATTACCATCTGCGGGGTTTTACTGTGAGGCGTGTGACGTACTAGGATCTAGCCACTAATCACATTGAATTAATAGTAAATATAAATACACATGTCATGTCCAGCATAATTAGTGTATTTCAAATTAAACGTTTCCAAAAACAAAGTATGAGTTCAGCGGAAGCATAAGTAATCGTTTAATCAATCAAAATCAAATTGTTTCAAAAACATAATATTAAATGTTTCTTCAAGTGAACGACCCATGACATCTCTAGCTCCTTAGACTGCAAGTTCCAATTCAATCATGTACCTAACTACCTGCAAGCATGCAGTATAGTGTATCAGCATAACGCTGGCGAGTTCACAGTTTTAGTTCAACGTAAATCATGTAAGTGTTTAGTTTAAAAGCATGTCAAGAATAATAAACTCAGTACCAAAGTGTTTAAGGTCCTTAGTTCACGCCCGGATCCCAGCACGGTGTGAGGCTTGTCAAACTTAATAGCGCTATCAACTAATAACCCGTTGCCTCCCAGGCAACTAGCTCAGTAGTAAGTAGGGACTTTCGTGATAGAGTTTGAGTTTATTAACTAACGTCGAATTAAACTACAACATATAAAAGTATTCCTCCAGGAATGTTTAGTTTGTCCCCCCCCCCCCCCGTGACGCATGCTTGTGAAAGAATAGTGAACTCACCTTAGTTTGCTCGGTAAGTATTAACGTGCTTCTACGTGATAATAAAGTGTTTGGTCCGTTACACGCGATCTATCGTACAATAATGTATAAGTATGTATTCAAGTAGGGTTTGCAATATCCTAAGTGCCCAAACAACCAAGTGGTGTTCATGTGATCAGGTTAACATGTTTATCATACAACATAGTAACACATAATGGATCCTCTAATTGATGACAAGTAATGTGATTCAAGAAATCCGGTTATAAAGTACATTAATAAACACGAAGCAAGTGAATAGAAACCCTGAACGCTGAACAAAAACCAGAACTCGTCATGTAAATACGTTAACTCATATAGCATGTATAACTTCGGACAACATGTGAGCATATAAATTCAGATGGCATGTGAACATACAAATTCGGATAAGTCATATGCAAATGACAAATTTGGATCATTATATCAACTTATAAACTCGATACACATGTGTATATAAACTCAGATCATCATATCAACTTATAAATTTGGTACATATGTGTATATAAACTCGGACTCAGTACACATGTGTATATAAACTCGGACTCGGCACACATGTGTATAGAAGCTCAGACTCAGTATACATGTGTATATAAACTCAGACTCGGTAACATGTGGACTTGTATAAATTCGGACTAACATATCCACACCTAAGTTCGGACTACAGACTTATGTACATATAAGTTCGGACTAGCTATGGACAAACTTGGACCCCCTTTTGCCCCTCAACAAACTCGGACTCAATTAGCTCAACAAACTCGGACCTACATGGTTATGTATAACCTATGTTTACAAATTCGGACTAGCATATATTTATAAATTCAGACATATCAAGTAAATTCGGAAATATCCTTTTCTTTTATAAGCAAACTCGGGCTTGGCATATATTGTTAACTCCGGATTGTGACTTCACAAAGTCAGACCAGTTAACAATCGCACACGGAACAACCAATATCAGTGTAACAGTTGCAGTTCTACGATCAAAATCCTAATCTCATAATTCAACAATGTCATGAATCGAATCAATCAATTTAGCAGTTTATCATGTCAATAGCAATTCCAAAGTCTAGCAATAATCATGCATTCATTCATTCTAACAACCATCACATATTCATCAGGGCATGAAGAAATAATCACGGATTGTTTGGATGTCTAGGGTTTTGCATGTAATCAAAAGAACAAGGTATCAACATATACCTAAACACTTACCTCAGATTCAGTTTAATGTTTGCTCTAAGAGAATTTGAAAGACCAAGATTGATGATTGTGTGAGACTTGTGTAGCGAAATGATTAAAGAAAAGATATAGAGAAAACTGCCGTATGATGATTATGTGGAGTGTTTAGGGTTATACAGGAGTTTTATTAGAGTTTCAATATTACTCTAAACACCCCTTAATTAAATCACTTTCACACAAAGCATATAACACTCTGTAATTCACAATTTAAGCATATAATTCACGTATTTGTCATGCAACACATAAGTTCGTATAAACCGTCTGTTTAATTATTCGTGTTAGTCACTAACCTTTAGAGAATTAACTTGTGTATGTGTTTCGGTAATTCCCAAATTGCCTATTTAGACTCATTTAACTAACCCTAGTTAAATGCAGTGCTATGAATGTGTGTCTAAGTTAACTGTGGTTAGGTTAAAGTATTAACCTGAAATTGTGGGTTGTCACATGTTGTGTATCTTTAGTTACCATCAAAATTGGTTTTTTTATATCATCATGCTTACAAACCCAAAACCTAAACAATTTTCCAAAAACTAAAGCTCATGCGCGTGACACGACGGGTATTGCATCCCCCCTCGCATTGCGCAACAGGGCTTATTTCCTACATTTCTCGTCTCGTTAATTTCTCATTCATGCGTGACTCATTCGGAGGATTGGTTTTCTTCATATTTTCTCATTTTAGCATCTTTTTACCTCTGAAGCCCTACAAAACATCGGCTCAGTGGTATACAAAAACCTAATAAAAACGACACTAAATGACTCGATAATTATACATTCTATACAATGGAAAGAGAAGTATTTTGCAATACATCAATACTCCAGCTGAACCATAACTAACCCAACAGCTTGCCACCTAACATAGGGGTTTGTAATCACTAAAATGATAACTTACTTCTAAATATTCACTAGCCATAGAAAGTCAGACTACTAGTGAAGTTATAACCACCTCTTTCTTTACTAGTAGTAATACTAAACACTTTTCTCCAAGAACTGTTGATACCAAAAAGAGGGAGATTCTACATAAACTGTTAAAGTTGCTTTCAACTCAAACCCACATTTCATGAGAAACATCAAAAAATCTGGGAAACTTTCACCAAAAGCCAACATTCTTCCTACCCAGAAATTTCGGTTGATGTCTTCTAAAAGCCTCTTACCTACCATTAGAGAAGCAAAGAAGAATCAAGATAGTAGGTTAATAAGGATTAAGAAGTTTCTTTTAACCCAAAACTACTGAAAAGTAAAGAAAAAATGGAATATTATATATACACAGGATGATCAGTAAGTTAAAATCCAGCACTTCACAAAAGAGGAAGTTGCTTAAATAAAATCCTTCATAAGCTTCTGAAGGTCATTTCCTTGTCATAACTCTAAGAATCTTGATTATATCACTTGTTGATAAAGGATTTGTGAAAGAAATATTTTCAAAACTCTCAGTTGTCTATGAATGGAGACATGATACAATGTTCTTCTTTTGAGGTCTAAAAAGTTGCCTCAAGTCTTCCCTTACCCAAAGACTGAGAGATCCCAAGCTCTTACAGATTAAAAGATGTGATGATCAGAGAACCTTTCTCTGAGGTCATGATGGATGAGCATGATGAAGATAAATGATTTGTGCAGGGCAACATTTGCAGTAAAATATTTTCTAGGACTCTTCATAAAAAATAAGAGAATAAAAGACATGTCACAATAAAAATGATTTTGGCATCAACAGATCTAGTGGGAGATTGTTGGGTTATATAAGATCTGCTGATGATGAAAGTAAAAAACCCAAGTGAATCATCTTCCCTGCCTGATAGAATAAGTCTGAAGTATGTTCAATTGTCCAGAAGTTTCCCCCCTTCAAAAGCTTCTCAAGTAACCAACCAAACTTGTGGAACAAGAATTATTGAACTAAAGTGTTGGAAGACAGAGTACAAAGTGCCGGTTGGTAAAGTGTTGGTCAACAAGTCAAAAGCCAAGTCAACAAGTTAAAACTAAAGACAAGAGACCAGTCAACATTTAAGACTAGCTGTACTAGATTCTAAAAGTGTTGGAATCCTTCTAGCGGTTTTGGAATCCTAACTATTTCCTGTATTTAGTCAGCAGTTTCAACGTAACGGTTGTTTTCAAAACTGTCCAGCAGTTTTGCAAACTGTTGACAATTACATCATTAAATAGGTTGTTTAGGGTCCCTTTCATGGTGACATCACCAGCAGTTCTCTCCTCTACATATAGAACAGTACCACGATGTAATATTGACACAGCGTGTTATCCTGTTCAGTTAAAAACCCAGTTAACCTAGGTAGCTAGGTTAAGACGAGTATCGTATCCACGAAGAGCATGTGGTCTGTATTGCACGAGTTGTTTGATTGTTGTAACTATTTACAAACAAGTGCACAAAATAATTATGAAGCGTGCTAATTTTATTTTTAAAAGTTTGTTTAGAATAATTATAAAAAACAATTAATTAAAATAAGTAAAAGACAATAATCTAGAAACAAGGTTCACATCCGGTTCAAAATTGCAACGCCTAGGGTTGCTACATGTTTTAGACTTAATTTAGTTGCACTTGATTATAATCGGGTTTAGTGTTACGTGGCTTAGGTGCCGATAGCTATCAATGTCACAACAATAGACAAAAATGCGCTTCGTTACCAAGAACATGTAAACCCTAACTTATAGCAAAGTATAATTGCACATATTCATATCACAAAGTCAAATTTCACAACTTACTCGACAATTCATGAATTCAATACAAATACAAGACAATTGATATAAGTTTCAAGTGGTTAAACACAACTAGCAGTCACAAATTAAATCATGAACAAAATGTTGAAACCCTAGAATTCTTACAAAATCTACACCTGGGTAAAACCCTAGGAGATTAGCCGCTCACCCCATTTCATAATATCGACTCCAATCTTCGTTTTCTCCTCGATATGCGTGCAAAAGCAGCAAAGTTGCCCTTGTCTTGTGTCACACCATGGATTTCCTACCCAAATCCATACACCGGTGGACCCGGGTGGGAGTATCGTGACGTCAGTTGATAACATCATTTTCAATTAAACACAGCACAGCGGAAGTCTTGGAGTAAAATTACTATTACAAACCGGATGTTCAAAATAGAAATAATATACAGGCTCGTGATAGAAGATCCACAGGCGGGTCATTAAAATGTACAAGAAAGAATATAAAACGGACTTTAGGGCAGATCTAAGGATTTGCAAGATCCTCTTATTCACTACCGAGCAGCTTCCGGCCTATTTCATATTGTACCTGCAGTTTAGTCTTTGGACGATACGTCAGCTTTCGCTGGTAAATACACCCAACTGACTCATTTTGAAAACATTTTAAAATGATTTTAAGTGCACAGGGCACAATATCTTTTATAACTTGGGAAAGTTACTTTGTAACCTTGTTAACAGATTCACATGTTTGTCCATACATACAGGGCCCAGTACAGAGACGAAGACATGATTAAATACACACCACTTAGAACTCACAGAGGAGTTATCCCCAACGTCTTGGGTAATTTGCATTTGAGCGTCTGTCAGGTGTATGCCTACACCCCGCGCTAAGCGTGGCCATTAACTAATCTAATGAGCTGAGGATATCCAGGACACGGTAATTTAATCCCCAATGTTTAAGTTATCAAACAAAACTGATTAAAACAGAATATGTGGATTTACTAGCCATAATCCGGCATTCGATTGATCCCCTTTCTGACCAAGCGGTAATACTTTACCGTATCCCAAGCCCGTATAGGGAAAATAAGTCGAGAGTATTTACCTGAGCTAGTCTTCTTTTAAATTTCAATAACTCGGCCGTATACAAAAGTACTAACGTGCAGATAGCATTTACCGGCAAGTCTCTAGTCTGGATTATGGCATAAGCTAACCAATTAAATACTATCAGTCTTTATTTAAGTCGTAGACTTAGACCGAGTAGTGTACATAATCAAGACGTATAACGCTTGACTAAACGATGATCGGATAGAATGTAGTTTAAACCCGACAAGTACTTTGACTTGCATAATATGGATAAACTATAAACATTATGGATTTTGAAACTTAAATAACAATGTTAAACCCGTTTCGGTTAATTTTTGTAAAATAGTTACATATAATCAACCATATGCTTATAAGCGAAAATGGGTAACCGGATAAGTCATGGACAAGTTCTATACGCCATTATATTTTAAAGTTAAAATATCAGTAGGATATCAACTTATATGCCGGTTAAGGTTTTAAAATGAAACTATGCTTCATAAGGGCATTTTTGTAATTTCATACCATATAAAAGGAACTTGAATATAATTTAAGTTTATAATTATGAGTATTCTGGAAAAATAGTTTATTTATGATATAATATCAGTAGGATATCAATTATATGTGTATTTTATCTTTTATGACCAAACTATGCATCGTAGGGGCATTTTGGTCATTTTACACATAGTTTATAAATTATTTGGGATTCTGAGTTTATAACATGTACCTACTGTATATATGTTTAAAATAAGTTTTAAAATCAGTAGGTAACAAGTCTTGGTCCATTAATATGGTTTAAAACCATACTATGCGCCGAAGCGTCGCTTATGTCGTAAAATGACGTTTTTATGCAATGTTTATGAAGAGTGATGTTAAGGTCAGATTAAAATGTCTTAGATATGTTATTTAATATAACATATCAGTACATAAAAGATTTACCTTAAAAGGATTTGATTAAAACTATTTTATGAGTCCTCAAGGGCTAAAATCGTCATTTATCGACATAGTTTAAGGACCTATTTGAAAAATCAGTTTATAACTTGGTTTAACATCCCAAATAATCCTACTTATAATATTATATTAGCAGGAAACTTATTTTCAAGTTCATTATTATTTAAAACCTTGTTTTATGCAAAAAGGGTATTTTGGTCAAAGATGGCATAATTATGGAACTTGCGCATAAACTTAGATTCTGATTATGATCATGTAATATAACCTCAGAGGGTTATGCTAAATTATATTACAATCATAATGAAACTTTAGATCAGTAGGTAACTAATCTAAATCGGGTCAGAATCGAAAGTCAAAGAAGAAGTCAAACTTCGCGATTTTCGGTTGCGAACCGACCTTAGAACTGAAATTGACGAGCTGAACATGTTCTTACATGTTCTAATAATTATTACCAACTTGTTTAAGTGTCAAAACAGGTTTCATAACTTATATAAGATCAATTTATGATTTTTCCAAAAAAATGGCATGTTTGACTTTTTAATAACTTAACTTTGACCTGTCAATTGGTCTAGTAAACGTGACCTTTAGGAGGTGCCCTTATAGGGATTAACACCTACCTTATTAAGATCACTTAGTCATGTTCATTTAGAACAATGGCTGGACTATAATGGTCTTAACCGAAAGTCAAAGCGTTTTACGTAAAACGCTTGACTTTTGGCTATAAAAGCCTATAAACGAAAATGCACAAGGAAGGAACACTTACCAGTGATTCCTAGGGTGCAAAAGAACTATGTTGGATGCTCCTTTTATCTAGGAACTTCCAGAGGAGGGAGAAGAGTTATGATTTAGAAAGGTGGGTAAACTTGATCACCTATTTATAGTTGCAGAACTCAAAGGAGGTGAAGCCAGGTGTTTAGAGGTGTAAGAGGAAGCTTACAAGTGTCCCAAAACGTGGCATAGCTGATTACAAGTCCATAGTTTCGATTTAATGGTTTTTGGAGCTTTGTTTGGAGGCCAAGACAAACTTTCTGCAACAGAGCCTCTTTCGCGCCTCGCGAGAGACCCAGGCCTGGTCTCTCGCGGCCCGCGACCGCCCTGTGGCCAGTTTCAAAATTTGACACTTTAACCCCTTAACTTTACAAAGCTTCTAAAAGCCTTCTAAAACACCTTTTTGGCACTTTTAGCCCTCCGTTGCCAATTCTTAGCATACCCGGGATTATGCCTGGACATCGTCGAGCTCTCGGTTCATTAAAAGGTCACTCAGAGGTAATAGTAAACATGTTGACACTTTTAATCCCTCCAATATCCAACTTTCACATATTTACGAAATTGAACCCTCTCGTCCAACAAATGTCACGTATGAGAGTTAGGACTTCGCAAAGGATCACCCAGCAGCTTATTATAAGCATGTTGATTCCGATGTCATTCAGAGGCTGGGCATGTTGACATATCAGTCACTCAGAGGCCAAATTTCAAGCATGTTGACATATTAGTCACTCAGAGGCTAATGATTTAAGCATGTTGACATATCAGTCACTCAAAGGCTGTTGTTGCTGCATGTTGACATCGGACCGTCACTTAGAGGCTCAGTTGAGCATGTTGATGCCTTTAGTCCTTATTGGTCTTTAATAGACTATATTTAAAATATAACACGCGTCACTATACTATTGGACACGATTTTACAGGGTGTTGCATCTTGCGAACCAACTGTCGAACTCAAAGTGCCGTCTAGAGGTGCACAAATCAGGTTTTTAATAATACCTGGTTTCGGGTATGATCAGGGATTGGAAAATCATGTATTAAGAGAAACTAGGTAGGGTTCAGGTTCGTGTATTGAAGAGATCAGCTATACCCTACGTACCCGGGTAGGGTATAATCGGGTTCGGGTATAACCGGGTATTGGAACCAGGTATAAATACCTGATTTTAAAAAATATGTGTTTTTTATTTTACATAAAAATAAACGCATTTCGAAATTAAATTTGGTTTGTAATTTGTAAAAGTAATTAAAAACAAATTACGATAACATATATTCACTCAAATACAAATTATTGTTTTATAATGTGCATTTCTAAAAAACTTTAATACAAACCAAATTTAATTCTATTTATTTGATTGGTACATTTTAGGTAGATTTAATTTCGAAATGCGTTTATTTATCATCTTGTGTATATTTAATTTCAAAAAACTAGAATCTATCTAAAATGTACCGATCAAATAAATAGAATTCTTAGAACTGAAAAGACCAATGAATTGCAAAACGTAACACAATTCCGAGAAATATAACACAATACCGAGGAAAAAGACCACAATGAATCGCAAAAAAAGACACAATGACGCAAATAAAAAAGACACAATGTCAAATAAAAAGACATAATGATCTAAACAAAAGTTCTAAAATCTACAAGGTAAAATTTCAAAAGCGAAATCCTAAAATCTAAGATCGTAGCGTTCGACGAGACAAGTCCAATGCTGCTAAAATAAGCTCAATCAGAATCCGTTTGATACCCTTCCCGTGACTTTCTATTTTTAAAATAGTGTGTATTTAAACCTTTCCAAATGATATATTCATTACAATAATAACTCTGTTCATATTGGATTGGATGTATGTAATATTTGATTACATATATGTAATGTTCTTGATAATACATGTATGTTTAAACAAAAAAGTAGCAACTACAAAATTGATGAACCCAATATAATATCATACAAATTGAACCAAAATTTTGGTTGCAAATATAAATATTCGGACAAAAAAAGTACCCAGAAATTACGATAACCAAATTAAATGAACCCAAAATTTGATACAATTCTAAATCTTTTGACGAAAGTGATAATCATTTATTATGAAAATGGTGGTTATGTTCATAATATAGTTGTCAAGATACTTAAAATACAGATCAGTTTACGAATAAATATGAAACCATAACTTGATCATGAAAATTAGTGACAAAACTTTGTTACAAGCAAAACAAAAGAATATAGAACCATAAAAAAGATTGTTATTATTATGTAGATTGCTTAATGATTCAAAACCAAGAAACAAAGCAGCAAGACTGAAAATAAAACTTTTTAAAATTCATAACTTTTACACTAATTGATGATTGAACTGTTTGTTCATTGATAAATATTTAACAATAGGTCATTAACATCTTAGTGAAACGTTTTGATCTAATATGACTTGATGCAACTTAAAGAAAAAACTCACTAACATATGACAATGCCTATTAACGGTGAATTACATTTAAACTTTTAATCAAATTCTATTTTCCTCTTCCATAACAACCAAAAGGCCAAAAACCAAAACAATTAATATACGTTTTCGCTAACTTAAAGTTGCGACTAAGATAAAAGTACTAAAGTGTTACAACTAACAACATAACTAGTACAAGTCTTGACAATCAAATGATAAATATTGCATCCTCTTTTGAAAACTCATTTAGCATCATTATGGAGTCCTTCATTTGGCATAATTAATTGGAATCAAAGCCTCATAGACCTGAATATTGTCTCTCTATCCAATTCTAGGCTTAACAATTAAAAAGGAACCATAACTCAAAAAATGCACCTAAACACATTCGCTTGTAAGTAAATGTGTAAATATATATATAATGTATCAAAAAATAATATTTTTCGATGTCAACCTTGTTTTAGTTTATTACATCATACTCAGTAAATTCCACCGATAGCAAAGCTATGGTAGGGTTTTAGGAGGGTAAGATATAGACAATCTTACATGTACCCCGTAGGAATAGAGAGGCTGCTTCCAGTGAGACCCCTGACTCGATAGTAATTTTGAATTAAGCCTTAGACATAAGGCATATAACATTGAGCAATTAAGATAAAGGCCAGTTAGTGTATATACTCTTTTATCTTTTAGCTATCAACACCACCACATGATGCATAATTAATCATCCCCTTTTTAACATTATTTTCATGATCAACCTTGATTTAGTTAAATTTATAAATCATCGATACTATTGACACTCAATTGAAATCTCAATCACTTATAAGAAGAAAGTTACTTTTATATATATTTTTTACTTATTAACAAAAACTATGTCTGAAAAAAAAACTATTAGGGTTAAGACTATATGTAGTGAGGGTCAAGCCACCAAAGACATCCACACTTGCGAGGCTTGAACACCACATCATGGGCGGCCCCAATGGCACCCCCGTGAGTGAGGTTATCTACGTGTGAACCACATTGATCCGCCTATGAGAACCCTCTATTTCGAGGGAACATTATTGCCGCACAATCTAATAATCATGGTGTTTCTTTATACTATGTCACTATATGACTACATGAAAAGTAAAGTCATCTACGATCCCAATTTTTTTTAACAATTATAATTTAGTTTTACATAGAAAATCAAACACATTTATCAAATAAAATTAATATAAGCAGCTAAAAGAAAACCCACCCTATCTAACATAAAAATACTGTCAGATTGTCGGTAAAAAAATATATATATATATAAGAGCATCCCAATAGGATATTTGTTGATGTTTTTAGAGAAAAGAGAGAGTGAGGTGGAGGAAAAAGAAGGTGAGATGAAGGTAACACATGATGGTAAAGTTTTTGTGTAAAAACACTCAAAAATGAGAATGTGAGAGTGACTTAAGATAGAGAAAATACAAGAGAGAAACATGTTTTTGAGAGGGAAAAGTTTATGTAAGTAGGAAGAGTATGTGGGACAGCTTCCACATCATCCTTTTTTGAGACCTTCAAATACATGACTATTGCTGGTGCTCTAAAGAAGGCTACTTTTATCTTACATATCTTTTGAAGCACGTTAATAGATAGCATTTTTTAAGAAATCATACATAAATCATGGATCAAAAACTGAATCCAACCAAGATAACCAGTTTCAACTTTACTAATCTGGACCAAGTTTTTGCACATTGGCTCAAGGTGCACATCAGCAGTTATTGCACCATAACAAATGTTAAATTAGTTCAACTCAATGCTATTCACAAAGACCAACAACGTTTCCAATTCTCTAAACACACATATTCACAATCTCAATCTAACCCGGAAAGCACAAAGCATGAGTCCCTTAATCTACGAAAAGAACATTTGATTGATCTGCTTCCAGGTTGTGATTGAAGAAAATGAAACCGAAGTTTATGATGCAAGAAGCTTAAAATTCCATTGGAATGGATGACTCAGGAATTATAGAGTTAGCAAGCTTATCATTGAGCTTAAAGCGTAGACTAGAGGTGGCATATTCTTCATCATCACACATATCATTTAATCTTCTGCGGTCATTGGTAATCTATCATTTTAATCAAACCTCAACAAATAGATTACACAGATCTTGTGGTCTAGTTGTGTCAAATGTGTTAGTATGGGACTACGGGTGTAAAGTGTAAACGAGCACTCGTTAGCTATTAGTGATCAGCTAGTTAAAAGCTTGAGCTTTAACAAGATCATGCCTCAAAATAAGCCTGTTTAGTTTAGTAATTATTATGAGCCCAAGCTTCTGTATAATATACTTTATTTATATAATAAATACGTATTACATAATAAAAATAATTATATTTATATAAGATAAATAAAACTAAATAATATATGTTATTTTATATATAAAATTTTAATTACAGATATCATGTATATGAAATAATTATATATTTATATATAAATACAAAATAATTGCACAATTAATATATGAATTATCTTATGAGTCAAACTCGAAGCTTTGAATATAAAGTTTGAAACCAGCCAAGCTCGACTCAGACAACCTTACATCCCTGGTGTCAAATTAAAGAACATCTAAGAGTAAGGATAACAAAAAGTTTGAAGTAGCACAGAAAGAGCTCATGACTTACTCCTTTAAGAGTACTACAATGTTCTCTTATTTTAGAAAAGAAAAAATCTCTACCAATATTTTCAGATGTATGTCAGTGAGGCCCCGTATGCTATGGGTACGTCCATCGGTGATTTGTCGCTAAATTTAGACTAAGACTTTGGATTAGATTCCCAAAAAAAAACTTTTAGTTGTTTATTGGTAAGGACAATTTGCAACGGGGACTTCCGACATTAAAAGCTCCTATATATATGGTAACACAGGTTTGCTATAAACGGTAAGCATCATAATCTCTTCCGTCATTAATAGCAACCGCATTGCCTTTCAAATGTTGAAAATTGACATAAGGGTGTGGTATGTGGAAGAATTATTTGATGGATTAAATGTGGAAAATGTGACGTTGAATATGTCATTTGAGATAATACGGCATTAGTGAATTGTTGGAACCAGTGTCTCAAAACATTAATATGATTCGTTGTCATACTTCAAGTTCAGCTTCGAGATAATTGATGATCACTCCATAGCATGATCGGTGAGACCGATACTTACAACACCGGGGGGTCAATCTTAGGTTATGCCTCCTGATCCAGAGGTATGCAATTATTTTTATATGATGTGGATATTGTATCATCAACAAATTACTAATCAATTTATATTGCCACCATAAAATAAATTTGGAGGCAATGGAGACATGGGACGTGGAGGAGCAGGCACAAGATAATGCGAGGTGGAGAGGCTAAAGAAGAAAAACTACGCCGATAACAATCATGATCTCCCCCCCCCCCCCCCACCCCTTGGTTGGATTTTCCTTTTATATATATATTTTGTAGAGGCCGGTTAACGTACAAGACCTCCTTACCGTGCGATGGTAGTACGCAACCACTAATATAACGTGCGTAATTATGCAAATAATGTGCGTAATTAGAGTTAGCCTAACTCATTCGTAATTATGCAAATAACGTGCGTAATTAGGGTTTAACCAAACTCATGCGTAATTATGAAAACAACGTGCGTAATTATGGATTATAACACGCTTAATTATGCAATAAAGTGCGTAATTATGAAAAGATAATTACTATTGTGCCATCGCGTTCAATTGAAATCCTAGATTAGATCAGATGTGCAGTTGAGATGCTCGCATACACATCACACGATAAGGTGATCTTGTATTGTAAATCTTCTCATATTTTGTATTAGTTCTAACTAGCGGGTTACACCCGCGCTTTGCGGCGAGGGCAACCCAATTTTTAACAAATTTTACATGAATAGTAGACGCAGTGAAAAGAATAACGTGAATGGCAGGAATATGGTCGATATTGGTCTGGTTCATTACAATATCGATATAGTACTGACACTCGATATAGCAATAGAAAGAGAAAACTTAAAAAATAAAGCCGTGTTAAATCCATAAGGATGCCAACACATGATTTATATTGATTATAAACCACAGTAAATGAATACCCCTTACCGCTTCTAATAGTACCAATACAGTAACGATGTTTTTCGGTGGGTATCTGCTCGATCTGCTTAAAAAAATATATCACATTTACAAAAAAAAAACTAACGAAAGAAAGTTATACAAGAAAATACAACCATCTTGTTGAAGACGTATATTATTTTGAGTGTCTTGTGTAAATTTGTATAAAAAAATCAAAGTCACTACCATTCACATAAAGCCGTGTTAAGTCTATAAGGATGCCAACACATGATTTACATCGATTGAAAATCACAGTAAATGAATACCCTTACCGCTTCTAATAGTACCAATACAGTAACTATGTTTTTCGATGGGTATCGACCCGGTCTGCTTAAAAAATATATCGTTTTTACAAAAAAAATAATAAACGAATGAAAGTTATACAAGAAAATAAAACCATCCGGTTGAAAACGTACATTATTTTGAGTGTCTTGTGTAAATTTGTATAAAAAAATCAAAGTGACTATTCATTATCATGTTATGAATTAATATAGATAGATAATAACATTTTTTTTCAATTTATTGTGTATTTTTAGTTATTTGTACGTTTTATTTAGATTTTAAAAAACAAAAAAAATGTTTATTGCTTTTTAATTAATCATTTACTTACCGACCGAATGACTGTACACTCCATCGCTAATCCGTCGGTGAACTGTCATGGTAAGTAGTAACATCCGCTATGATCTGTTAGCAATTCGTCACATTGTTAAACTAGTGGTGATCCCTTGATAATACATGTTAGAAAACGCATTATCCGCTCCCTATTTTCCAACAGATTACCAACGAGTACAACTTTCACCAACGAGTTTTCAGCGGATCAGTCCGTCAATGAAAATCTACATAACACTAAAACCAAAACAATGGGTATATGTTTCTCTAACTTTGAGTTCGATGAAGATGAAGTTCTTCTGTCATAAGTCTTAATTATAAAATGAAAACTTTTGCATTCTGTTTTGAAAGCTTACTTCAACAATACTTAAATCGAAAATATATTAGGTCAGTCTTCTATTTGACATTATATTTTTGGACACAAATTCTTACACCAATCTGTCTTTGGCGGGGATCGAACCCTTGACCTCAAGAGGAGCAACACCTCCATTTGACATTATTAAGTTCGATATAATCACTATCAAATTACATTTTCGAACAACACTTTACCAATGTGTTGTTTTATAGTTTCAGGGTCAAATAAAGCTTTGTAGTAAAATGTTTTAGCCACCGTTAAAAACGACTGCTTCGATTTAGCATCAAGATCGTTGTGTGAGTCACATAGCACGAGTTGCACAAGTTCTTGCATATTGGACTCGATCCTGAAGCTTATGGTACAATCCTGCTAAACACATGTTTCAGGTAGTAGTCCATTTGTTATATGTATTTTTATCGATTAAGCGGATACACGGCATATAACATTTATTTTGCATACCTTATGAGCTATTTGGTGACAAAGGTCATTCATAACGGAGGAGAGTCGTTGATATTGAGGATGTGAAAATGGCTCCTCTAATAAACATAGGCCGCTACTCAAATTTATCGTTTTAACTACAAGTTCGGCTTCTCCTACTATGCCTACTCCTTTTTGCAAATTCAACAACCATGCCTTCCACTTGTTTTCATGAATTGTAACAAAATGAGAAAAAGAAAGATGAAATATACTGCAAAACTTTACTAAACAATTCCATATCAACATAAATACAAGGTAAAGCATATATAGTAGTAACACTACTAGAAAGCTGCTACTATTCCTACCAAAATTTTCTACGAATTTCCTACGAACGAAAATGCCGACACTTTTCCCACAAAATTCCGACGAACAAGAACGGATCTTAGTTTTGTGACAAAAAAGCCACAAATTGGCATGTGTAGGAAAAGTGTCGGAAATTTATGTCAGAATCCGTTTTCATTTTGACCATTAGTAGACTATGCGTAGGAATCCAATTTATCAAAAAAATCCATAAATAAATAAAATAATGATATATATATATACATATATATATTACAATATAAAGTTTTATTATTTATAAAAATTATAAGTTATTTTTAAATTAATTTATCACTATTCGTAGGAAGTGTGTCGGAAATTCCAACAAATTACCGACGGAATGGACAAATACTTAGTAGGAAAATCTGTAGGAAATGCATCAGAAAAGAATTAACCACGAGTAGAATTCATACAACCCATTTTCGTGGGAAATCCGTGGGTAACAGAAGTTACCCACGTATTTTCGACGGAAATTGACGTAGGAATAGTAGCAGATTTCTTGTAATATGAGTCGGATATCATATTTTTGTTACGTTTTAATTACATTTTTTGGATTTAAGTTCTCATTTGGCGGATTAAAAAGAACTTACAATACTGTGGAGGTGTGGGTAGATGTCTACTCCATGAGCCTCCAGTGTGTTCGATGAGATCTGGTTTAGGGTTTCATGTAGTGCATCCATCGTCATGTCCCATGGTTTCCCATTTTTCTCATGGTGTTGCGTGTTAGCGAATTCATTTGCAAATGCTTGAATGTCAGTATTCGAAAACTGGGGTCTTGCAAAGAAGGACCTAATGGTGTTTACTATCACATTTGTTTTGGCCCAAGCGACTCGATCATTGCATCTTTCTGGCTCGAATATGCTTGCTGCTGCCGCGTAATACGACCATAAAAGTTTCGTGTGTAAGCTATCTTCTATATTTAGATGTGCATACCATCTGTTTGAATTTCACAAATGTATAATACTTTTTTTTACTTTGTAGATATTTATTGGTAAATTCATTGAAGAAATTTACATATTAAAAGCATCATTACTAATTAATTAAATTATATATCATAGTTCAAAATAAGGTGAATAGGAAATGACATACTTTTGGAAATTGCTCCATTCCATCTGATGGATTCTTTGGCAGTGATTGTAGTCCAATTTGGCCATCTCAAGATACTGGTTATTGCTAATATTTCCCATCCTACATCCACCCATTTAAATAGTTATATATTTTTTATATGAAAGAAACCAGAAATTATTAAGATACATATATATATACAATGATTTCTGCATAAAATGTAACCTGTAAAGGGTTTTTCCTATCCATATGTCGTCTTCAGCTCCGTATTGTTCCAAGTAATATCTTGCCTCGAGTCGAGGTAAACTTGCGTACCATGGCACATCAAGTGCGTATCCAACCTGTTCGTGATTTTTGGAGTCATTTATTTAACTCGACCATAAGTCTATTGAAATTAACTTTTTTTTTTTCTGTAATAAAATAGCATAACAAGAGATGGAATCTATGCTTAGCAGCTGAATTTTTAACAGTCATAAACGAAACAAAATTGATAATTGAACGACAAGAAATGTTACTTTTCAAAATTTTGGTGTTTTTTTTGGTACTTGAGTGACTTATGAAACATTATAGCTCAATGTGGTCAAGTAGACATATATTCCTTTAAAATTTTGATATAAGTATGTATTATGAATCCCTTAGTTTTTCTTCGTTTGAGTATAAATTTTAACATAATTATTGTTCGCTACGTACCTCTCCAGGCAAGTCCTTGGTGATGATCCATTTATCAAGAAGCTCGTTATTGGTCCGTTTTCCTGTCAAGAAATTATAAGAGAACTTCTTGGCATCGTCGAGGACTTTCTCTCCTCGAAAAAGCACTTGACAAGCTCGATATAGATTGAACATCATCGTCACAGCTTCTGATGACTGCCCATGATAGCACACAAATCGTCCATCTTTCTCAAAGTGTCGAAACACGTCTATCACATCATTATAACTTTAATTAGTTAAAAAAATGCCAACATGTACTGAAGTTTTGATTGTTAATGAAACTAACCAGAAGATACGTTATAACCATTAGTTCTTAAAATCCTAAATGCCATAGCAGTCTCATCGATATCTGGTAGATTGCAATTTCTGGTAAATCCCATTCCTTGTTCATTCCAATACCTTTACACATCGGTTATAAAACATTTAGTAATCTGCCTCTCAAAATTCTGTTATTTGCATGCTTTATGACCAATTCATGGGTTGTTGACAAGTTTGGCTCTCTAAAAGATTATAAAACTTCCAAAAGAAAAAAAATAAGATAAATTTTCAGACTTTCACATAGTTTTCATATACCTCTATATATAATCAACACACTCCTTGATCTCAGACTGAAAGTAGTGTACAATCCCAAGGCGTTGCAGTCGATCAACCATCCAAATTTGTTCAAACATGTCGATAGGATATAGATGCGGGACTGCGTCCAAAAAAGTTCAAATATGCCGGTTTGTGTTACATTGGATTATTAATGGCAGAGAAAAGTATAACTCATGAAGTCAAAAGGTTAAAATGTTGTTTAAAACATTTGAGTTTGGAAATGACGTATTAACTTATTGGAGCCAATAAGTCATTTAGAAAAGCACAAAATACTGGCTTTTGGAAATGACTTATTAACTTATTAGCTTTAAGCTAATAAGTCATTTCCAAACTCAATCCCAACACCCTCTTAATATGCTAGTTATTTTTTATTTCTTTTAAGACTAGAAAAAATGTTATATAGTTCAACCCAACCCATACTTATTTGATGCATTTTAACCAAAACTCGCTAAACTAATTGTCCCATTAACAAGTTGGAGTCACCCATTTTACCACATATAACCAAATGAATGAGATTACCTCCCCCTTTGAACTTGGCAACTAGATTTGTCAAATATGTAACACTTTTGATCTTTAGTCTGCATGAATGCAAAAGTAGTTGCTGCTGGAGAGTAGATAAAGGATCCATTTTCTGATTGAAGCTTTAGAAGCTTATCCCATTCCAAATCTTCCATCCCTTCCAAGATATAAAGCAAGATTGTTGGAGTCTTGTGAAATTTGTCGTGTGGAATCCTTGCAAGCTTCACGTCTCGTCTTTTATAGATCTCTTTTAAGACAGGAGAATCATTTGGCACTTTTATATCTAGTTCTCGTGCAAGCTCAATGAGCGAAGGGAACAATACTTCGAAACCCTGTGTCATATGTTCTTCCTGCTCATCTCCAAGCTTGTAAATATTGTCCTCCACAAATTTCAATCCTGCATGTATACCATCAAACTAATATCAATATTAGTAACTGATAATCAGAGAAGATGAATTTGGGAGAGAATTGTTCTTGTTTTTTATTATCATAATCACGGTTACATTGGAGGGAATAAATACAATTCCACATGGCCACAAATAGGAAACACAATCAAGACAATACGGAAAATATGGCTCTAATTTTGGTGAGCCAATCTCCTAAGTTTAGGAAGGAATATGATGAATATTTTCTGATCCTTGAATGTCTCCATATAAAAATTTTCCCTTTTTTCTAACACTCCCCCTCAAGTTGAGTAATAGGATTTCCAAAACTCAACTTGTCTAAACAATCATTGAAAGCTCTCCCGTTGACTGCCTTTGTTAGGATGTCTGCTAGTTGATCTCCTGATGGGACAAATGGAAGCTTGATTATGCTTGCCTCTATCTTTTCTTTAATGAAGTGCCTATCCACTTCAACATGTTTGGTTCGATCATGTTGCACTGGGTTTTCTGAAATTTGGATGGCATATGTATTATCACACATAACTTTAATGGTTTTGTTAGGAGGAAAGCCCACCTCTGTTAGAAGTTTTTGTATCCATAAAACTTCTGCCACACCTCGTGCGATCCCATGAAACTCAGCTTCAGCACTTGAGAGTGCAACTACCTTTTTTTTTTTGCTTCTCCAAGTGACTAGGTTTCCACCTACTAACGTGAAATACCCTGATGTTGATCTCCTGTTATCTTTACTTCCTGCCCAGTCCGCATCTGTATAACCCTGAATCTCCAAATGCCCATTTGTTCTAAAGAAAACACCATGTCCGGTTGTACCTTTTAGATACCTTATAATCCTCCATACGGCCTCCATATGCCTCACTTGAGGTTGATGCATAAACTGGCTAACTACTCCCACCGCATAGGCTATATCTGGCCGAGTATGGGAAAAGTATATTAATTTACCCACCATTCGTTGATACTTTTCTTTATGAGCCAATTTTTCCTTCCTCCATGTGTAACTGATGATTTACAACCATTGGAGTGTCAGCTGGTTTACAGTCAATCATCCCAGTCTCCGCTAACAGATCAAGAATATACTTTTTCTGGCAAATAAATATTCCTTGCTTGGATCTTAGAACTTCAATTCCAAGAAAATACTTGAGCCTTCCCAAGTCTTTCATTTCAAACTCTGTGAATAGGTTTTTCTTTAGTCTCGACATTTCCTCGTGATCATCACCTGTAATTATCATATCATTAACATAAATAATTAAACAAGTCACAAGGGTTCCCCTTTTTTAAGGAACAAGGTGTGATTAGAGTTGCTTTGTTTAAAGCCATATTTCTTCATAGCAATGGTGAATCTCCCAAACCAAGCCCGTGGGGATTGTTTTAGCCCATAGATAGACCTTTTTAATCGGCATACTTCTTCTATTTCAAATTCTGTCATGAAACCTGGTGGAGCCTCCATATAAACTTCTTCCTTTAACTCCCCGTGTAAGAAGGCATTCTTTACATCAAACTGGTGAAGAGGCCAGCCTTTGTTAGCTGCAATAGAGAGAAGAACCCTAATTGTGTCGAGTTTTGCCACTGGTGAGAATGTTTCTGAGTAATCAATCCTGTATGTCTGTGTATACCCTTTGGCAACCAGTCGATCTTTATACCTTTCAATGGTACCATCGGGTTTATGTTTGATAGAGAACACCCACCGACATCCTACTGGTTTCTTTTCTGTTGGAAGCTTGCTTCTTTCCCATGTGTCATTTTTAATAAGGGCTTTCATCTTTATCTCCATTGCATCCTTCCATACTTCTGAGGCTAAGGCTTCCTCAACAGTGGTTGGAATTTCTTCCGAATATAATGAGGAATTAAATGCTTTGGCTTCTTTGGACATGTTTCCTTTGGCAATGTTTGCCATAGGATATCTGGAGCTTTGAGAATCTTTTTCTGGAGAATACCGTTTCGGAGGAACTCCTCTATTTACCCTAGGAGGTAACAAATACCGATCGGTTGACTCTTGGACTAATTGATATCCGCCATCAGTTGTTTGTTCCCCCTGTTCTACTAATGTTTGCTGAACATCATGATTAGTAGCACATGAAGGATCAATAGGAGATTCGGGTATGGAAGACTCACTTACCTCGGGTATCAAGTCAGGAGGACCATGTTCAGTGGCACTGTCCGATGACTCCACGGGCTGTGTTGGATTTAGTGACATATCTTGGGTATTGTGAGTGGTTTCTTCCGATGAAGGCATCCAAAACAGCCAACTTAATGGATCAACATAGACTTCCTCCCCCTAGCCATTATGTTGGGGGTTATAGAAAAATTATGTTTCAAGGAAGTCACAGTCCATTGTAGTATACATGTGACGTTGTTTCGGGTTATAACAACGATATCCTTTTTTATTAACTCCATACCCTACAAATACACACTTTTTTGCACATGGCTCAAGTTTGTCCCGGTTGGTTTTGGGTAGGTGGACAAAGACAGAGCAACCGAATACTTTAGGTTCAAGAGTGAGTGGTGAAGGGGGTTTGGTAAATTCAGTTAGGGTTTCAATTGGGGTTTTGAGCTTAAGCGCTTTAGTCGGGAGACGATTTATGAGATACGTAGCCGTAGCTAGGGCTTCGGGCCAGAATGATGTGGGAACATGAGATTCAATAAGTAAGGCACGTGTTATTTCTAATAAAATTCGATTTTTCGTTCAGACACACCATTTTGTTCAGGAGTGTAGGAACAAGAAGTTTGATAGATTATTCCTTTTGATTGACAAAATTGTTTCATGGAGTCATTAACAAATTCTCCTCCATTGTCTGATCGAAGAATCTGAATAGGGCAATAGAATTGGGTTTCGATCATGTTATGAAACTCGGTGAATTTTTTAAAGACCTCAGATTTGTGCTTTAAAAAATACATCCACATCATACGAGTGCAATCATCAACAAAGATAACAAAATGCCGAAAATTTTGCCCCCTCCCCACAACTTTTGTTGGACCCAAACATCAGAATGGATTAACGAAAAAGGAACATCAACACGAGTATTATTAGGCTTATAGGAATGTCTGTGGCTTTAGCTAAAACACAAGTTTCACAAATTAACGTGTTTTTTGAAGGAAATAACTATGGAAACATAAGATGTAAGTAACCAATGGATGTGTGTCCCAACCTCCTATGCCATAACCATGCTTCTCTATCAAGACTTCCATGAGCCAACATCACAGTCCCCTGATGAGTCACTTCATCCACATAGTACAGCCCTTGGCCTTCAGTGCCACGCCCAATGATCACTCCCGTCCTTATATCCTGTAAGATGCAAAAGGTAGGATGCATTAGAACCGAACAATTTAATTCTTTCTTGACATGGCTAATGGATAAAAGTTTATGCGACAGTGTAGGAATATAAAGACAGTTTGACAATTTCAAGGTTGGTGACACTTCAACCGTTCCTCCCCCCTTGACGGTAAAAATTTCTCCGCTCGCAGTTTGGATATGGCTTTTTGTTGGTTTTGACTTAGCTTTTATATCTGAAATATCAAATGTTATAGTATCTGTGGCACCACAGTCGAGTATCCACGATTCGTTAAGACGGTCACAGCCTTTTGCAACATTTACTTTTCCCATTGTTCTCAAATCATTATTCTGTTGAAAAATTGAATTTTGAAAGTTTTCTTGTGACAGCTCATGATTTAAAGTGGTGTCTTCAAGTAACTTATGAAATTCAATGGAGAAGTATTCAGGTTTGAAAATAGAGGAGGGACTTGAATGATAATTATTCAAAATATGAGGGCTACTAATAGAAGGGCTTGAGTTGTTAACCTCAAACCCTTTACCTGCGTTGCTTTCTTCTTCATCCACCGCCGCTGCAAGCCCCCCAAAATCCTCCTCCATCACCCTCTTTCTTTCCGGTGAAGCCGCCGTCGTTGATGGCAAACCTATTGTTGTCCACGGAGGCTCCCGTTTTTCCCCATCTTTATTTTTTTTTTGTGACCATCGGTCCACCATTCGGGATACCCACGGATCTTGAAGCATTCTTCCTTGGTATGCCTTGTCATACCACAATGGTGCATTTCAAGTGAGTTTTATCGGGTTTAGGTGGCTGTGGTTGGCGAAAACCCTTTGCTGCAAGGCCGGTTCCGTTGGGGTTTCCTAGTTCGGTTGCTATAAGCCCAGCCGCCACCCCTGATTGCTCGTCTTTTAGGACCAGAATTTTCTGGTGATTTTCTTCCTTCCGGATTGTTGCATATGCCCCTTCTGCAGAGGGAATGGGTTCTAATCGAAGTATTTCCCTTTTTACGGGTTCGTACTTTCGATCTAAAGAACTGAGAAATTGAAATAGCTTTTGTTCAGACCTGATTCTAGTATAGATTTGGATGTCATCAGGGCACTTCATCGGGTTTGGATCAATTCTTTCGATTTCTCCCCATATCCCTTGTAAAGTAATCCAAATATTTTCAAGAGAGTTGTCATTCTGTTTAATCTCATTAGCCCGCACATGGAGATTAAAGGTTTGTAATTTATCCTTTCCGCTACTGTAAGTAACCATCAGAGCTTCCCATAATGTTTTCGCAGTAGGAAACTCAGTTAGGTTGCTTGCGAGTACCATTTTGAATCAGCCATGAGAAAATGACTAGGTCGTCTTGTTCCCATTGCTCATACGTTGCATCAGTCGTATCTGGAGAATCGGTGGTTAAATGCTTTAGTAATGCTTTTGATTTTCCTCCTATGGCCACCCGAATCATTCGGGTCAATAAGGCATAATTCTGATTGTTGAGTTTGAGATTGATTTGCAGGTTGTCGGATAATTTTGGATTTTGGGTCTGGAGGTTTTGAGGATTGAAACCATCCTTGAACAGCTTTGCAAGTTGGATGGCTAAATCCAAACCCGAATTGTTGTCTTCGGACATGGCGATTAGGTTTGGAAAATTGATCGGAGGCTTCGGTATATGATGAGCAGTTTTGTCCTAGAAACAGGAACCATGCTCTGATACCATATTAGTAATTGATAATCAGAGAATATGAATTTGGGAGAGAATTGTTCTTGTTATTTATGATCATAATCACAGTTACATTGGAGGGAATAAATACAATTCCACATGGCCACAAATAGGAAACACAATCAAGACAATATGGAAAATATGGCTCTAATTTTGGTGAGCCAATCTCCTAAGTTTAGGAAGGGATATGATGAATATTTTCTGATCGTTGGATGTCTCCATACAAAAATTTTCCCTTTTTTCTAACAATCAAGACTATGAAAATGGGAATCTTTCAAAACTTCAGTATACTTTTTGTTTGTTTACTATTAGTCATATATATATATATATATATATATATATATATATATATATATATATATAATTATATTTGTAAATTTATAACCTCTTTCGCACTTATCTGGATGGACTTTCCACGTAGTTAAAGCAATCACGCAAGCCAACGTGTTGAGGAGCCTATCAAAAGCTGAAAATAGCAAGGGTTCTCCCCACGAGCCATCAGGGAGTTGATGGTTCACGACCCAATCTAGACTTGATGGGAACTGAGGACCACCACTTGGTCCATTGACGTCTTCTATAAGTGCAACCCAAGCTATATCATAAGCTGAGAGAGATATCACTCCATCATCCAATGAACTGAAAATTGACTTGATAGATTTGGCATACTTGTTGATTGCATGATGCTCATCCACAACCGGCAAATCACTCTGTTGTACTACATCTGTACCATGTTATAAGACTAGGATAAAGGGTCACATGCTAGCTCATGAGACCTATAAACTAAATAAGCCAATTAACCCTTATAAGTTTCTTTTTATGTATAACTAAGTTAAGTTAGGGACTGTGTATTACACGGGTCAATAAACAATAAATTGTCAAATAAAAAAAATGTTCTTAATACGATACATATCAATAAAAGATTAAATGATTATTCTAAGTTCGTTAAGTTAGATAGTTAATAAAATTTTGGCTTCAAAATTGAGAGTCAAAATATAAATGTTAAATTAACAATACTATTTCAGAGTTTATTTTTAATTGTCACCTTATTTGGTGATTACAATATGAGTTTTAAAAATATTGTAAGAATTTAAATGTAGATCGAAAATGAACTCAAAATTATACGAAAAATGATTTTCCATTTTAGAGTATAGTAATAATTTAAAAAAAAAAAACCATATTAGAGTATAACCAAACTTCAGTTATGGTTAATTGGTTATAAAGTTGGTTTTGGTTAATTTCGATTAAGTAACCAAGCAAAGTTAAAAATAAATATGGTTGTGCATGGTTTGGACTTAGCGTGAACCTTTTGTATAAGATAACAAAGACTAAACTTTTTGGTTAACTATCGATATGGGATTCTTTTTAATAATGTAATTCTCAAAAAAAAATTATGATCATAACACCTTAATTTTTCATCAAAATAAAGGGCATCCACATTAAAAGCATTTTGTTACTAACATACTTTTATATTATATGATTATGTAAAACATAAATCCACTATATAAACTTAACATTATAAGTTCGGTTCAATTCAATTTCGGTTATATCAGTTAACCAAAGCTTCATAACTATGACCATAACTGATTGAGCGGTTATACAAAGTTTCGTAATCGATATGTTGGTTATCGATCTAGTGCCACCAATACTAGGTAGGGTAGGAATACCGATCAAAAAACTCTTTTAATTAATTATAAGGTTTCTGCTAGCCGTATGATATAAGGTGAAGCCTGCCTAAATTAATCGATCCCATACTCATCTAACTAGAGGTACAATCAAGCCGAGTCTAGCCTGAGCTCGACTAGCCGAGAAGGTATGATATCAGGTTATACCTGTCTAAAGCTCGAGCTTGGCTCGTAGGTAGTTTTCGAGATCGGACAAGGCTCGTTTATTATTTATTATTTAATTTACATTAATAATTATTAGTATTATTTTTATAAGTTTATATATATATATATATATATATATATATAACATAACACACACACATATATATATATATCTATATATATATATATATTCATTTTCATTTTCAATACATACAAAACCAATGGAGCCTGGCACTCCCCCATTGGTCCAACTAATTACCATTTTATTCCCACTTTAAAATTAGGATTTTGTCATCAGTTCAAGTTACGTTTTTACTCCAAGTTCATTATAAAATTATGCTTTTGCCTGGTTCAAAATTACAATTTTGTCCTTGGTTCAAAATTACGATTTTGTCCTGTTTAAATTTACATTTTTTTCATTAGTTTTGTTTTTTTTTTTCTCCCAGCCAAATTACAATTTTGCTCTCAACTTAAATTTACATTTTCTCCATCATTTTTGTTTGTTTTCACGGTCAGATTATAGTTTTGTTCCCAATGGAAAATTACAATCGTGCGTTTGTTTTAGTTTTCTTTTTTTTGGAGAAAACTGTAATATTGTTTTGTTTTAACTGGTTGACTCGATGTAATAATTATTCGTGTCAGGCGGTTGCCTGATACACACTCATTTGTCCTGAAAATTACAATTTTGCCCTCAGTTTAAAATAATAATTTTCCCATCGTTTTTTAAGCAAAAGTATGTTAATGTTTTATTTTAATTGGTTGACTCAATGTAATTTTTTGAGATCGTGTTATGAGAAGTATGTACAAGTAACCGAAACACAGACGTACATGTTATTGTTATGAGAGAGAAATATTCGGATTACTGCCCTGCAACACGGGCGGAACAAAATCTAATTTGTGTGTATATAATTTAGTTATACTATATAATTTTGCAAATAATAATTATACACTCTTAAATGTGGTGTTCGGTTCCCATAACATCAAGTGACACTGACCTCCACAATACACACTCTGAAATGTGGAAACTACTGTATCTTTTTTATTATTTTAAAAACTATTGTCTCTAAGTTTTCATTTAAGTTTTGTTGTCAAATCTGTATTATTATTAGTACATCAAAATCAACAGAGTTTCCACCTGCTGCAATGGGTGAGTCAAATAATTAGCTGATATTTGTTATATATATATATATATATATATATAAGATTATGATTATTTGTTAACAACTTCTTGAGAGTGAACTGAGTAAATTAATCTTGGCCTTTGATCATTTTCTAGATTAAAAGGGTAAGATTGATATTAGTCAAGTACTTTTAATTAAAATCCTTTAATCTCTTAACTCTCTCTCTCTCTCTCATTTTTAATTATTTATTTATTATTTTAATTATAACAGATTAGAAGGCTAATGTTTATTTTTAAATAAACTCTTATGTTCTTTTTAAAAATAAACATTAAACCTAATTAAATTATGTTTTTTTTCATATGTGTATACAGGTCAGTATATACAAGACTTATACACTTGTGTATAATTACATCTTGTTCCCACATGTCGGTATAAACCAGATTTATACACATGTATAATATTCAAGTACATATGTGTATAAACTAACAGCTGTGTATCTTGTATAAATTTATAGTTAGCGAGACTGTACACATGTGTATAAACTAACATATGTGTATCTCGTATAAACTAATACTACCGAGACTTTACACATGTGTATACACTAACAACTGTGTACCTTGTATATATGGAAACTAGCAAGATTTTAGGAATTTTGATTATATTGTTTAATAAATGCAATTTACAAAAGACGCAAATACCCTTCTATCAATTAATTTAAAAGGAAGTTACAACAGTATAATTACAATCTTGTCATTGTTTAAAAATCTCTAGATGATATAATCCAATGGCTCAGATTAGTTCATACGGTTCACTCTCAACCTAGTGTTCACTCTAGAACTATATATATATATATATGTTCACTCTAGAACTATATATATATATATATATATATATATATATATATATATATATCGTTTAGGCTTTCGAGATCGATAAGTGAGCTCGGACATGAGCTCGTTTAAGCTTGGCTCATTACGAGTCCCCTCAAGTAGCTCGTGAGTAGATTGGTTCGTTTACACCTCTACATTAACGCGACACCAGATAAAAAATAGTACTTTTGAATTTATTTGAAAACTAGAAATAATATTAAGATAAAATTCTCATATAATATTGTGTGCTTGATATCTTAAGTGGGCTTTAGGAATCACATTAGATGTCTTTTACCATATAAGAGTACGTTTTATAATACTAGGTTATGGAATAAATAAAGCAATTTTGCGATTGAAATACCTTTTTTGCTGGCGTTGAGGAACGCTTTACGCTGAAAATTCATAGATTTTAGTGACCTACAAAAAATTTTAAGATAAGAATATTTTATATTGTACCAAAGTGAATAGAAATATAAAAACAAAAAGTTTAACCAACTGTCATACATAAATATACATGAAAACCAGACAAACAAGAGGTAAAGGAGGTGCTTGTAGAGGAATGAAAGGGAGGAAAAGTGGTCGTTTGAGGTGGTAAGTTGATGATATTCATATGGCTTATAGTTGTTTTTACCTGTTTGCTTGTAAGCCACATGCAACTAACACTTTATAGGAATGCAAACTAACATTTAGTCAATAATTCAATTAATGGTAAAGTTTTACTATACCATACACCATCTTATAGGACTCTAAATCTAACACGTAATTTGAAGAAATCTTTAATTGAGAGAAAAAAATACATAATCTATTACATAATATGTGACGCAAAGCGAAAACATAACAATAGATGATAAGTTTAAAAGGGAAGAAATTGATATAAACTAGCTGGAGAATTTGTGCTTCGTGGTATTGAACTTAACGATTTTTAACAAAATTAAAATAAAACATAGATAGAAAAAGAATACTTCTCAATGAAAACCTAACACGTAGTAGGGGTGCTTAGAATTCGATTCAGATTCGAAAAATTTGAAATTCGACTTGATTCGAATTCGGTTATCAAGGTTCAAATTCGTGTTAATTCGTATTCAATTTCGGTAATCGAATACGAATTTATGATTTTCAGTTCGATTCGAAATTCGAATTCAATTATATATATAAAAAATAATATATAAACACACATTTAACTTCTAAACTTGACAAAAGTATGAATTACATCCATAAGTAATAAGTTTATTATTCATAACATTACCAAATCTAATGACGAATACCACATGCTACTTATTTATAATTTTTTACCTAACTTAAATCGCTACCAGTAACCAACCTATCTTATAATTTTCGTGTTTTAACATATTGATAGTTAATTAATTTTGTAAATTATTATATTTTATGTTAATATAATTTGTTTGTAGTAATTTTAAAAATTGAATGTAAAATAGTTTATGGTTACAGAGTAAATTTGAATTAAATCGAATTAATTCGAATTCGGTTTGAATTCGAGTTTCAAATAAGAATCGAATCGAATACAAATTCAAGTAAAAAATAATTATTCAAAAAATCGATTTGATTAATTCAAAAATTCGTTATTCGACTCAATGAACACCCCTAACACATAGGCTACGTAGCGTTTTTATTTTGTTAAAAACACTTCTCAGCGGAAACTTTATGTATAAAAAAACAAAACAAAATCTAACACATCCGTTGCATACCTTTATAAAATCAAATTTACCCCTTTCTTAAACACCAGCCCCGAGCCCGTTGAGGATTTTTATTTTACTTAGACCCATATATTAATAGATAAAATACAAGTTAAACCCTTATGATTTCATTTCTTTTCACTTAGGCCTTTATATTAATAGGTAAAATACAAGTTAAACCCATTTATGTATTTTCTAATAAATTTCACCATAAAGTTATTTATGAAATCAAACTTAATTTATATACTTTTGTAATAATTATATTTATTATTATATATTGATTTATTTATTATTTGATATTATTTTAGGCTTTTTTTAAATATTCAAATATTTAAATATATAAGCATAAAATAATTTCACTTCTCAGTTTATTTATTATTTAAATTAATTAAAATCCTTTAAGTATATAAGTTTAAAAATATCATAGATCACTTCTTAATTTATTTATTATTTGATGTCATTTTGTTTTTTAATTAATTAAAATATTTTAAATATAAAAATTTAGATTATATTAAAATAATTTAGTTATGGAGAAATCTATGATGACATCATGTCTAAAGTTGGTCAAATTTCGACCGATTTACAACACTATTTTTTTAAACTAACATTCAAATTTAAATTTTCTTTTTAATAATCATTCTAAAGCTTTATAAAGATATACTACAAACCATATTTTAAAATATTAATCTCTTTTTAGAAAGCATTTTATAGCAAGTCTCATTGTGTTCTCCATACATTTAAGCTTTTTATTTTGTTAACACAATCTTTTATACACTTATTAACTAAAACCTAGCATGCACGCTGCATACCTTTTTCATTTTGTTCATAGCATTTCTCAATAAAAATGTTATATCAGAAAAAAGCAAAACGTAACATATGCTTTGCATAGCCTTTTATTTTGTCGCAATCAAATTTACTCAAGGAACACCACTTCCAATCTCGGTGTGTATTTTTCAATTAGGCCTTATATTAATAGTTAAAATACAAATTTAATCCTCTTGATTTGATTTCTTTTCTCTTAGGCTTTTATATTAATAGGTAAAATACAAATAAACCCTTTTGTTAGTTTAACAAATTGACCCTAAGTTATAAAATCAACCTTAATTCATACATTTTCTGATAATTATATTTATTATCATTGATTTATTGATTGATTATTTTAAAATGCCATATTTCACCTCTTAGTAAGATGTAACATACGTTTTGCGTAATTTTTTTATTTTGTTAAATCAAATTTATCTTAACCTGGAGTACCACCCCGATTGTGTGGTAGAATTTTTCACTTAGAAACACGTATTAATAGTTAAAATCCATATTAAACTCTCTTGATGTCATTTCATTTAGGTCTTTATATTAATTGATAAAATACAAACTAAACCCTCTTGTTTGTTTTAAAATAAATTCACCCTAAAGTTATAAAATCAAATTTAATTCAATAATTTTATTAAGGTTATAATTATTACTATTATTTGATGCTATTTTACTTTTTTTAAATTATGTAAAATATTATAAATATTTAAGTATAAAAATATCATATTTTTTCGCCTTTTAATTAATTTATTATTTGCTGTTATTTTAGTTTTTTCTAAATTAATTAAAAAATTTGAACATATAAATTTATATTATATTAAAGTAATATAGTTTTGAGGAACTCTCGGACGGCACCATGTCCAAAGTTGGTTTAATTTCGAGTAATTTACAACTGATCCACTTTTAAGTGAGCTTCTACTAATTCTAATCATTTGCTCTTAAACAACACTTTTTATTAAATTAACTTTCAAATTTAAATTTTCTTTTTACTAATTATTTTAAAGTTTTAGAAATAGTATTTTTTTTTTTTTTTTTGTTAACAAAATCATTTATCCCCTTCTCAAGGAAAACTAACATGCATGTTGCATAGTGTTTTTGTTTTGTTAAATGCACTACTTAGTGAAAATGTTATATAAGAACAAACAAAACGGGACACACACTTTACATAATTTTTTTAATTTGTTAGAGTCAAATTTACCCCGTCTGGAAACATCACCCCCTGAATAGGTTTTTCACTTAAGCCTTTATATTAATAGTTAAAAAACAATTAAAATCTTTTGATTTGATTTCTTTTCACTTATGCTTTTACATTAACAGGTAAAATACAAATTCTATCTTTTTGTTTATTTAAAAAAAACTATTTTTCTTATAATTATAGTTATTATCATTGACTGATTAATTTATTAATTTAAAATACAATATTCCACCCCTTAAGTTATTTATTGTTTGATGTTATTTTAGGTGTTTAAAAAATTTATTAAAGTGAAAGGTTTACATATAAATAAGTGAATATAATAAGATTTACCTTCTATTAATAAGGGTTGAATGGGAAGAAATCATTTTCATGAATTGATAAATTGTAAATTTACGGATTAAATTTGTGTTGAGTGTCTTAATTTTTTGTGAAATTACAATGTAGTACAAAGATATCATTTATATAGTAATACATAAATGAGGAAGTCAAGGAAGGAACCATGTCTAAAGTTGGTTCAATTCGAGTAGTTTAGAACTCATCCACTTTCAAGTGAGCTTCTTCCAAATGCGATTCAAGTCATTTCATCTTAAACAATACTATCTTTATAAATTAACATTCAAATTCAAATTTGCTTTTTAATAATCCCTTTAAAGTTTTAGAAACAAATATTACAAGTCGTATTTTGAAATTTAAGCTTTTCTATTGTGTTAACAAAATCTGTTACACAAATTTCAACAAAAACCTAAAATGCACGTTGCGTAGTGTTTTTGTTTTGTTAAATGCACTTCTCAACGAAAACATTACGTAAGAGCAAACAAAACGTAACACATGTTTTGCATAGCTTTTATATTTGTTAAAATCAAATTTACCTCGTTTGGGAACACCACCCCGATCCTAGAGTGAATATTTTCATGTTGACCCTCATATTAATAGTTAAAATACAATTTAAACCTTTTTTGTTTGATTATTTTCACTTAGCCCTTTATACTAATAGGTAAAGTACAAACTAAATTCTTTTGTTTGTTATAAGAAAATGGCCCTAGTGTTATAAGATTAAACTTAATTCATATATTTTTTATATTTATAATTATAATTATAATTATTGATTGATTAATTTATTTTTTTAAAAATGCTATATTCAACCTCTTAATTTATTTATTATTTGATGTGATTTGAGATATTTTTAGAAATGAATTAAAAATAAATGGTTTACATGTTATAAGTAAGTGAAATCAATAATGTTTACATGCTATTAATTAGGGTTAAATGGGAAGAAATCATTTTTATGTATTGATAAATTGTACTTTATACATTAACATTTGTGTTTGATGTCTTAAATTTTAAAAAAAAAATTAATTAAATTACAATGGAGGACATAAAGATGTATATTGTAATATAGATCTAGATTTTGTAAAAGATGTTAAAAGGATTAATACCTTAGAATAGGCATGAGATTTACTATTAAAATTCAAAACAAAAATCTCAAAAAGTAGAGAATAATCCAGAAATACAATGGAAGAAAAAAATAAGAAACAAAAGATTTGCCAAAGATAAAAAAAATTGCTTTTGCTATGTTTTGATGAAAAATGATATAATGCGAATTTTTGTATTGATGCAACCTGACATTATCTAAATTTTAGTTTTGATGTAAAGCGGTACAATGCTGATACAAAAGTACAACGTATAATAACTTTGAGCTTATATATTAGTTGATTAAAGAATGGAAATTGGATTTTAATAATCTCCAGTTGTAGTTGACTAATAATAATATCCCTTTAAAAACCCTATTGACGACAACACCTTTTAGAAAAAATTCACTGGACGAAAATTCAAACTTATGTTTCAAGGCTTTTGATTAAACGAGGATACGAGTTGATTCATATAAAACTTACCTCGAAACAATACTTCAATTGATGAAACGATGCTTCAATTTAAGTGTTTAAACTTCCGGTTAACAAAAATCAAGCCGTTTAAGGCATCGTTTTGAGGTAAGTTTTACATCAATCCACTCGTATTCTTCTTTTGACCAAAAGCCCTAAAACACTAGTTTGAAGTTCGGAAAGAAAAACTTAACAAAATCTAGTTTTTTTAAAGAATGTCCAGTGAGAAAAAAAATTAAAAGGTGGAGCTGCTGTAGGGTTTTTCAATGTGGAATAATTATTGGCAAACTACCATAAAATCAAATTATTTAAATCCAATTTTACCTATTTAGAATTGGGTTGTATTACCTGCTTCGAAACCGGTTGTTGCAATTCATACCTGGTTATGTTACATGATATATTATTCGTTTGTTTAATAAGTAACCGAGAACTTTCCAAGAAATTGCTCGGGTGTGCATTCTCGGATCATGTTATATATTTTAATCAAGCTATTAAACATTTGTAAAGTTATGATTTACTAAAGTGTTACAGCATACACGAGAACAAGGTATTTCATGTCACTCTTATACCATAAACTATTTATCTATCAATGATGCTCTTTTGCTAAAGTGGGTGTGGAGGTTTAAAAATGAGAATAGGAATTTATGGAAGTTGACGATCGAGGCGATTCACATGAACAAAAATATTTTTGGTCTCTGGAGCAAAATTGTGCAAACAGAAAATAAAACGTTTCTTGGAGGTTGAAAAATGCAAAAATACATGAAAGGCATCATTGGTAATGGTAAAAATATTAGGTTATGGTGGATCCTTGGATTCGGTGTGTTCCTCTCAAGGATTTTTTTTTTTTTCGAAAAGTTAACTTCAATAACAAAGCCACAGCTAGGGCAGAAAAAAGGCAAGCTGCAGCAGCAAAACCAACTACATCCGACTATACAAAGTCTAATTTAACGCCATTCGCGTCAAGAAATAGACTTATAACTAGATCTATTCCTAAGCCACAAAAAACCGTATGATCTAATGCTTTCCTTGATGTCTTCAATCTTCCACTCTTTATTAGAGAACACCTTGTCGTTCCTAGCTTTCCAAATACACCAACTCGATATGATAATAATCTCATGCACCACCGTCCTTTTATGAGTTCTGACCCTCTCAAGGATTCATTACCAAACCTTTTTAAATTGGAAGAGGAAAAGTTGTGCCTTGTTGCTGATAGGCTGCTTCGAAGTGGGCAGAATATATGTGGGACTTGGAAGTGGAAAAAGAATATGAGTACAGCAACGGAGTGGTCTGAATGGTACAAACTTTCAGGCTGGATGAAGGATGTTGTTTTGTCAGACAAAAATGACTTTTGGATATGGCAAGGTAACGACCCAAATGGCTTTTCAGTTAGGACGATAAAATAGATTTTGAATGATTCGGTTGATTCTAGCGCAATATATGTTATGGAATGGTGCCGATGGATTCCGATGAAACTAAACCTTTTTGCTTGGAGAGCTGAGATGAAGAGGATCCCTACTGCGGAGGCATTAAAAAGTAGGAACATAGACATTAATTCGGCTGGGTGCGTTTTCTGTGGCGATATGGCGGAAACGTCGGACCATATGTTCACCGGTTGTGTGGTGGCAGCCGAATTGTGGAGTTGAGTGAGTAGATGGCTCAACATTCCTAACATTATTGTTTTTTCGGTTAAGGATCTTTGGGAAATTCATAACTTTATTGGCATAGAAGAGACCAAGAGGACCGTGGTGAATGGTATTATCAAAACCGCTTGTTAGTGCATATGGAAGGCGAGATGTGACAAAGTCTTCTTGAACAAGGATTGGAAAGTCGAAGACATTAAAAATAGTATTAGAGCGTATGATTTTCATTGGTTTAAAAATAGAACTAGGTTTAAGTCCATTTCATGTTTGAATGAAATTGATCTTCCGAAAAAAAAAGGTATCACAATTACATAAAAATATTTTAAATCATTTATAATTAGTATATCAATGACCTTTAAATTAACTATCATTAACGTTAATTGCCACTTAGGTTATAACCTAGTGGTAAAGAGAATTATCTCTCGAAGAAAGACCAAGGTTCAATCCTTAGGAACTGTAAGTAATTACAGGGAAAACTTGGCCGTTACAAAAAATCATTACCATTAATAGACCATAATTAATCATAAATTATCATTAATAATTTGATTTAAATATATACCATTGACCATGAATAACCCTATGAATAGCTCACTCACCCTAACTATCATAACTGATCATAAAAGATCATATAAAATATTTTAAATCATTTATCATATTTTGTGTATCAATATCCTTATAAGGTCACCCATATTGGGGTTGTTTGGGCGTGGAGGCAGCCCAAAATTCTAGGGTCACTTCCCCGGGGTGGTTTTTTTTCGATTTAGGGCTTGGGCGTGACCTTTAAAATGCCGTGAATTTGAAAGTTTTGAGAATTATGATCGTTTAAGCAACAGTAATAGAAAATAATTTTTACTTTTTTTATTTCATTATTCACCTATATAAACTCTAACTCAATCCCATTTTTATATACTTTTCTATCATTCTTATAAACCCCTTTTTTATTCTTTATAAAAAAATATCATGCATTCATTTTGCCCTCCTTTTGGTGTTCCGTCTTAGGCTAGCAACCCAAATTCATATCGCCCGAACACCACCCAACTGCTACCAACCTATAATTACCAAGATATTGACCCGAATATGATGGTTACACGCAACTACTAAACATGCCCCACCAATACTTTCAAGGGCCACTCAATTTTGCATCTAACGTGAACATAAGCATAGGCGGTATGCATGGTTCCCAAGAAAAAGTCGAGCCCGAGATCGAGACGGTTCCGGAGACATAACCGGAGTGCGAACCCGAAGGCTCTCAATGTGGAAAACGCTCGCATAAAAAAAGAATTCTACCACTCCCTGTGCGAGAAGGAGATATCAAGCTTGGACAAAAGACGAGGATTATATGCTCGCACAGGCTTGGCTCGACATCTTGGAGGATCTCGAAGTTAATAAGTGTTTTTTTTTAAGTTATACTTTTTTAAAATAAAGTATATAATTTATATGCTCTAATTTTTGTAGGTAGCCATCAAACTGTAGCCCTTTTTGGATTAAAATATGAGAAACTTGTTTTAAGTTCATGGGTAAAGGGAATATCGGAATAATTATTCGATATCAAGCAAAAGGATTCGATATCAAGCAAATGAACTTGATATAAATGCAAAAAACGTCATTAACATCAATAGACCATAATCATTAATGATTTGATTTGAATATATATCATTAACCATGAATAACCCTATGAATAGCTCAACTGACCATAACTATCATAATAATAAAAAATCACATAAAAATATTTTAAATCATTTATGATATTTTGTGTATCAATATCCATCTAAGATCACTCATATTGAGGTTGTTTGGGAGTGGAGGCGGCCCAAAATTCTAGGGTCACCGCCCCGGGTGGTTTTTATTTTGGATTTAGGGCTTAGGCGTGACCTTTAAAACACCGTGAATTTGAAAGTTTTGAGAAATATGGACGTTTATGCAACGGTAATAAAAAAATAATTCACTTTTTTAATTTCATTATTCACCTATATAAACCCTAACTCAATTCTATTTTTATATACTTTTCTCTCATTTATAGACCCCTTTCTTATTCTTTATAAAAAAATATCATGCATCCATTTTGCCCTTCTTTTGGTGTTCCGTCTCAGCCGAGCAACCCAAATTCATATCGCCGTACACCACCCAATTGCTACCAACCTACAATTACCAAGATATTGACCCGAATATGATGGGGTACACGCATGTCACACCCCGGATTTCCAACCCAAATCCATACACCGGTGGGCTCGGGTGGGGAGTATCGTGACGTCAGTTGATAATCATCATAGTCAATTAAACACGGCACAGCGGAAGTCTTGGAGTAAAATTACTATTACAAAACGAATGTTCGAAAATACAAAATAATATACAGGCTCGTAATTGAAGATCCACATGCGGATCATAAATTGTACATGGAAAAATACAAAACAGACTTTGGGCAGATTTAGGATTTGCAAGATCCTCTATCACTATCGAGCACTTCCGGCCTATTTTCGTATTGTACTGCAGATTAGACTTTTGAAAATACGCCAGCTTTCGCTGGTAAATATACCCAACTGACTCATTTTGAAAACATTTCAAAAATGTTTTAAGTGCGTATCAGCACAAAATCTTTTTATAACTTGGTTAATTGATCGTCCAACATTGTTAACAGATTTACATGGTTTGTCCATATACGGGGCCCGGTACGAAGACCGAGACACAATTAACGTACACACCACTTTGGACTCACGAAGGAGTCAATTCCTCCCAAACTTGTGGGAATGCATAATTGAGCGTCTATCGGGTGTATGCCTACACCCACGCTAAGGTCGTGGCCATTTCTATTGTAATGAGCCGAGGATATCCAGGACACGGTAGTTAACCCCCGATATTTAAATTATCAAACAAAACTGATTAAAACAGAATATGCGGATTTATTATCCCTGAACCGGCGTTCGATTGAATCCCATTTCCGACCAAGCGGTAATAATTTACCGTAACCCAAGCCTGTATAGGGAAATAAGTCGAGAGTATTTACCTGAGCTAGTCTTCTTTAATTTTTAATAACTCAGCCGTACACAAAAAGGACTAAGTGCAAATAGCATTTACCGGCAAGTCTTTAGTCTGGATTATGGCATAAACTAACCAATTAAATACTAACAGTCTTATTTAAGTTATAGACTTAGACCGACTAGCGTACTTGATCAAAACGTATGACGCTAGATTAAACGATGATTGGATAGAATGTAGTTTAATCCCAACAAGTACCTTGACTTGTTTAATATGGGTAAACTATTAACACTCTGGATTTTGAGACTTAAATGACAAGGTTAAACCCGTTTCGGTTTATATCCGTAATATAGTTACATATACGTAATCGTGCGTATAATATCGGGTAACCGGATAAGTCATGGACAAGTTCTATATGCATTACATTTTAAATAAGTTAAGATATCAGTAGGATATCAACTTTTATGCCCATTATGGTTTTAAAACAAAACTATGCCTTATAAAGGCATTTCGGTAATTATATACCGTAAAAAAGGAACTTGAATATATTTAAAGTTTATGATCATGAGTATTTTGGAAAATATTTTATTTATGATATAGTATCAGTAGGATATCATTTATATGTGTACTTTATCTTTTATAACCAAACTATGCTCTGAAGGGGCATTTTGGTTATTTTACACATAGTTTATAAATTATTTGGGATTCTGAGTTTATAACATGTACCTACTGTAATTATGTTTAAAACAAGTTTTGAAATCAGTAGGTAACAAGTCTTGATCAATTAACATGGTTTAAAAACCATACTATACGCCTAAACGGCGCTTATGTCGTAAAATGACGTCTTTATGCGATTTTTATGAAATCTGATGTTAAGGTCAGATTAAAATATCTTAGATATGTTATTTAATATAACATATCAGTAGGTAAAAGATTTACTTGAAAAGATTTGATTAAGACTAATTTATGAGCCACAAGGGCTAAATCGTCATTTATCGACATAGTTTAAGGACTTGCTTGAAAACTCAGTGTATAACTTGGTTTAACATCCCAAATTCCTACTTATAATATTACATCAGTAGAAAACTCATTTTGAAGTACATTACCATTTAAAACCTTTTTTCTGCAAAAGGGGCATTTTGGTCAAAGATGGCATAATTATGGAACTTGCGCAGAAACTTTGATTCTGATTCTGATTATGATCATGTAATATAACCTCAGAGGGTTATGCTATATTATATTACGATCATAATGCAACTTTAGATCAGTAGGTAACTAATCTAAATCGGGTCAGAATCAAAAGTCAAAGCAGAAGTCAAACTTCGGCGACTTTCGGTTGCGAACTGACCCTAGAACTGAAATTGACGAGCCGAACATGTTCTTACATATTCTAATAATTATTACCAACTTGTTTAAGTGTCAAAACAGGTTTCATAACATATATAAGATCATTTTATGATTTTTCTGAAAAATGGCATGTTTGACTTTTTAATATCATAACTTGACCCGTTAATTGGTCTAACAAACGTGATCTTCAGGAGGTGTCCTTTATAGGGATTAACACCTACCTTATTATGATCACTTAGCCATGTTCATTTCGAACAATGGCTGGACCATAATGGTCTTAACCGAAAGTCAAAGCGTTTTCTGTAAAACGCTTGACTTTTGGCTATAAAAACCTATAAATGAAAATGCAAGGCAAGGAACACTTACAAGGGGTTCCTAGAATGCAAGAGAACTAAGTTGGATGCTCCTTTCAGCTAGGAACTTCCAGAGGAGGGAAAAGAGTGAATTAATGAGAAAGGTGTAAGTTGGAATGGTGAACTTAAGCACCTAATTATAGTTGGAGAGCTCAAAGAAGGTGAAGCCAGGTGTTTAGGGGTGTAAGAGGAAGCTTACAAGTGTCCCAAAACGTGGCATAGCTATTACAAGTCCATGGTTTCGAATTAATGGTTTTGAAGCTTTGTTTGGAGGCCAAGCCAAAACTTTCTGCAGCACACCTGTTCTCGTGCCCCGCGAGAGACCCAAGCCTGGTCTCTCGCGGCTCGCGACCGCCCCATAACTAGTTTTAGATTTTGACACTTTTAGCCCCTTAACGTTAAAAATCTTCTAAAAACCTTTTTAAACACCTTTTTGGCACTTTTACCCCTTCGTAGCCAACACTTGGCATACCCGGGATTATGCCCGGACATTGTCGAGCTCTCGGTTCGTTAAAAGGTCACTCAGAGGTATAAATTAACATGTTGACACTTTTAATCCCTCCAATATCCAACTTTCAAATATTTACAAAATTGAACCCTCTCGTCCAACAATTGGTACGTATGAGAGTTAGGACTTCGCAAAGGATCACTCAGAGGCTTATTATAAGCATGTTGATTCCGATGTCACTCAGAGGTTGGGCATGTTGACATATCAGTCACTCAGAGGCTAATGATTTAAGCATGTTGACATATCAGTCACTCAGAGGCTAATGATTTAAGCATGTTGACATATCAGTCACTCAGAGGCTGTTATTTATGCATGTTGACATCAGACCGTCACTAAGAGGCTCAGTTTGAGCATGTTGACGCCTTTAGTCCTTATTGGTCTTTAACAGAATATATTTAAAAATACAACACGTGTCACTATACTATTGGACACGATTTTACAGGGTGTTACATCCTCACCCCCCTTAAATGAAATCTTGACCTCGAGATTTTATTCAAAAAGATGGGGGTACTTTTATCGCATAATGGACTCAACCTCCCATGTATACTCGGGACCTCTAAAAGCGTCCCACTTAACCTTTACTATAGGTATCAACTTTCTTCGGAGCTTCTTAACATGTCGATCCTCGATCGAAATTGATTTCTTAACAAACCTCAGGTTTTCATCTATTTGCACATCTTTATGTGACATTGCTAGCGACTCATCGGCTAGACATTTCTTAAGGTTATTGATGTGGGACACATCATGGATTCCACTAAGCTCCTCTGGCAACCTGAGCTTATAAGCTACAGTGCCAACACATTCGACTATCTCGAATGGTCCAATATATCTTGGGCTCAACTTGCCCTTCTTTCCAAAACGCATCACACCCTTCCAAGGTGATACTTTCAGCATGACCTTGTCCCCTACTTGGAACTTAAAAGGTTTACACCTCTTTTCAGCATAGCTCTTCTGCCTATCTCTGGCAGCTTTGAGACGATCACGGATTTGCACAATCTTTTCTGTGGTCTCCAGGACAATATCCGGTCCTGTTAGTTAGGCTTCCCCAACTTCTGCCCAACACATGGGCATTCTACATTTTCTTCCATACAAGGCCTCAAAAAGAGCAGCCTTGATGCTCGTATGATAGTTATTATTGTAGGAGAACTTTGTTAAGGGTAAGTGATCATCCCAGCTTCCACCTAAATCAATCACACATGCCCGAAGCATATCTTCCAAATTTTAAATAGTACGCTCACTTTAACCATCAGCCTGCGTATGGTAAGCCGTACTGAAATTTAATCGTGTGCCCAACGATTGTTGGAAACTTTTCCAAAAGTGAGAGGTATATCTAGTATCTCTATCAGATACAATAGATATCGGCACACCGTGTAGGGACACAATCTTGTTCACATACAACTTAGCCAATTTATCTGAATTATACGTTTCCTTTATTGGCAAGAAATGTGCTGACTTGGTCAGCCTATCCACAATAACCCAAATAGTGTCATTTCCACTTTTGGTCTTAGGTAATTTGGTAATCAAGTCCATAGTTACCATTTCCCATTTCCACGTGGGAATTTCAAGCTGTTGTAGAAATCCTGACGGTTTCTGATGTTCGGCCTTAACTTGCGAACACGTCAGACATTTAGCTACATAGGTGGCTATGGATTTCTTCAAACCCATCCACCAATAATTCTTCTTTAGATCTTGATACATCTTGTCACCTCCCGAGTGAACTGAGTATCTCGAACTATGCGCTTCTTGGAGGATTAGATCTCTAAGTCCTCCAAAGACTGGAACCCAAATTCTATCATTGAATCTAAGGATTCCATCCTTTCCAGGCATTAACTGATCAATAGTTCCGCCAAATCCCTCATTAGGAATATTAGCCTCTAGTAAGGCTTGATTTTGCGCATCTAATAGCTTCTCACTTAAGCTATTTCTGAGCTCAATGCTCTTGGCGTTAATCCTAATAGGTATAACTCTTTCTTTGCGACTTAAGGCGTCGGCAACTACATTTGCCTTGCCGGGATGGTAGCGAATCTCGCAATCATAGTCATTAAGCGTTTCCATCCATCGGCGTTGTCGCATGTTCAATTCCTTCTGATTGAACAGATGCTGTAGACTTTTATGGTCTATATATATAATACACTTTGTGCCATACAAGTAATGTCTCCATAGCTTTAGTGCAAATACAACGGCACCTAGTTCCAAATCGTAGGTAGTGTAATTCCTTTCATGCACCTTTAGTTGTCGTGATGCATAGGCAATTACCTTGCCATTTTGCATTAGCACACAGCCCATGCCGGTGTGCGAAGCATCACAATAGACAACAAAGTTATCAATACCATCGGGTAGAGATAACACAGGAGCATTGCTCAACTTGTGTTTAAGAATCTCAAAAAGATTCTTGTTGTTTTGCACCTACTTAATATTCTTACGGGTTAAGGAAGTTAAAGGAGTAGCTATTCTTGAAAAGTTCTCAATGAACCTTCTATAATAACCAGCCAATCCTAAGAAACTACGAATTTCTGATGGGGTCTTGGGCACTTCCCAATTCATTATAGCCTCAATTTTTGCGGGATCCACTTGGATACCACGCTCACTTACCATGTGTCCAAGAAATTGGACTTCTCTAAGCCAAAATTCGCATTTAGAGAACTTTGCATAAAGTTTCTCTTGCCTTAATAATTCTAGGATGCACCGAAGATGTTTCCCGTGATCAGCTTGATTACGAGAATAGATAAGTATGTCGTCTATGAAGACAATGACAACTTATCCAAATACAGTTTGCAGACTCTATTCATGAGATCCATGAATGTTGCTGGTGCATTTGTGAGTCCAAAAGGCATCACCAAAAATTCAAAATAACCATAGCGGGTCCTGAAGGAGGTTTTGGAACATCCTCACTTCTAACCTTCAGTTTATGATATCCTAATCTCAAATCTATTTTAGAAAAGTAACTAGCTCCTTGAAGTTGGTCGAATAAATCATCGATCCTGGGCAGAGGATATCTATTCTTAATTGTTAGCTTGTTCAGCTCCCGGTAGTCAATGCACATCCACATTGAACCGTCTTTCTTTTAACGAAAAGGATAGGAGCTCTCCAAGGCGAGGAACTAGGCTGAATAAAGCCTTTCTCCAAGAGTTCGTCTAGCTGCGTCCTCAATTCCTTCATCTCCGTTGGTGCTAGCCTATGTGGAGCTCTAGCCACTAGTGCTGATCCTGGAACGATATCTATTCTAAACTCCACTTGCCTGTCTGGAGGTAGGCCTGGTAATTCCTCAGGGAAAACATCGGGATATTCTGAGATGACTGGTAGGTCCTTCATGTTTGGCTTAGGCTCATTTATGGTTACTTGTGCCAAGTAGATGACACAGCCTTTTCTCAAACACTTGGATGCCTTAAATAACGACACCTTGTCCGGCAATCCATCGTGTGAGTCTCCGGGAATGGTGATCACTTCACTAGATGGGGTCTTAGTTTCGATGAGCTTCTTATCGCAGGCAATGCGGCCTTGGTTATGAGATAACCAATCCATGCCTAATACAACATCGAACCACGCCAATTTCATTGGCAGAAGAGAGATAGGGATGGAATGATTTTTAATGGATACAGAGCATCCATCAAGAATGGAAGAAGCAGTTTCTAAGGTTCCATCGGCGAGTTCTATCTCATAAATTTTGTCTAGAGTTCTTATGGGCAAGTTTAATAGTTTACTAAACTTATGGTCAACAAATGATTTATCCGCACCCGAATCAAAAAGAACTCTAGCGTAAATATTGTTAATGATGAATGTACCTATTATGACGTTGTTGTCATTAACGGCCTCCCTGGCATTCATTTGAAAGGCACAGGCATTCCCCTTCTTGGCCTCTCCAGGCTTTGCATCGTTACTTTTGAGTTTATTGGGGCAATTGTACATTATATGCCCTTTTTCATTGCAGTTATAGCAAACTGCATCCTTAAGATCCTTGCAATCTAAGGTCTTATGTCCTTTTCTTTTGCAGATACCACAGGGTTTTATTTGTGGATTTATGCCACACTGTCCCCAATGCCTATATTTACAGTTCTTGCATAGAGGTTTGTCATTAGACGTGTGCTGGTTCTTCTTGAACCCGAAATTTCCTTTCTTCTTAAATCTTTAGGAGTTATTATCCTCCTGTTTTCTCTTTCCGTCAGTTTCAGTCCTAACTAACTTTTGTCTTACCAGATCTAGGGTGAGGGAAAGAGATAGGTCCACAGCGGACCTATAGCTACTAGGCTGAGCAGCCTTTACCATGCACTTTATTTCGGGCGCCAACCCATTTATGAAACGCGCAATGCGTTTGGATTCGGGGGTGATCAAATAGGAGACTAACCTAGATAGGAAGTTAAAGTCAAAAACGTACTTCCGACAATCTAGGTTTTTCATTGAAAGAGACAAGAAGTCTGTCTCTAACTTCTCCACCTCATGAGGTGGGCAGTAAGTTTCCTTTACCAAATCAACAAACTTGGACCATCCCAAGTTGTACAAGTGTACCTTACCTGTTGATTGAATCATAGCTTTCTACCATATTAGGGCATCGCCCTTGAAGGATTGTGATACGTACTTGACCACATCCTTATCAGCACAATTGTTGATATCTACTATCGTCTCCATCTCGTCTAGCCACTTTAGGGCTTCTACAGCTCCTTTATCCCCGTTAAAGTCTCGGAGCTTACAGGAGACAAAGGACTTATAGGTACATCCGTCTTTAACAGAACGGGACTTTTCAGTAAGATCTATTTTCTTTGGTTCACTCTTCGCATTTGAAGAGTGAACGGAGCTCTCCCTATGAGCTGAAAATGGTGGGATAGATAAGGGTCTAGAGCGAGTGGCACTCAACTCTCTTAGCTTTTCTATGGCCTTTCCCATAGCCTTTTCGATAGCCGCATCAATGCGAGCTTGAAAATTATTATCATCTATATTTTTTTTCAGCCTTGTTAGGTTCAACATTCCTGTGGCTACTTTGTGCTTCATTTGAGTTAGCCATCCTTAAGTCTTGGTTTCTATATACCAATAAAACTTTATTTAGCCATGGTGTATCAACCATATCGGCTTTCAATATGGGATATAACAATCCATTGCCTATACTAGTGTGAAAAACATCACAACTTTTAGGCTTAAGATATCTATATTTGGCCTAGGTCTTAATAGGACCATCATACGCAAATTACAATTTGGACGTACTCCATATGTTATTGGATAGTGGATCGCAATGTCACAACTGTCATTGTCATCATTGACAATTATGTAGCTCATAGGCTTGTCCCTAAATGGACATAATAATTGGGCACATTGGCCGGTCATATTGGGCAAAATATATATATATATATATATATATATATATATATATATATATATATATATATATATATGGCACAACCTGTCGCATTGGACATAAATTGGGCACATTGGCCTACATCATATCAGATGTATATGGCATATCAGCCTGTCCCGTTGGATATAAATTGGGCACATTGGCCTACATCATATCAGATATATATGGCATATCAGCCTGTCCCGTTGGACAATAAATTGGGCACATTGGCCTACATCATATAAGATGTATATGGCATATCAGCCTGTCCCGTTGGACAATAATTGGGCACATTGGCCTACATCGTATCAGATGTATATGGCATATTAGCCTGTCCCGTTGGACAATAATTAGGCACATTGGCCTACATCGTATCAGATGTATATGGCATATTAGCCTGTCCCGTTGGACAATAACTGGGCACATTGGCCTACATCGTATCAGATGTATATAGAATATCAAGCTGTCCCGCTAGACAATAATTGGGCACACTGGCCTACATCGTATCAGATCTATAGGGTATATCAGCTTGTCCCGTTGGACAATAATTGGGCACATTGGCCTACATCGTATCAGATGTATATGGCGTATCAGCCTGTCCCGCTGGACGGTTAGTGTGGTTCCTCAAGCCACACTACCAAGAGTATGAACATTTCTTAATGTTACATAAGAGTACCTTAATGATTGATTACTGGTCCCGGTCACCTTCGACCTTAGCGACCTTGGAGGTTTGGACCTAGTCCCTTACCTCTGGATAGAAGGATAACTTCCATTAACTATCCTGATAGAAGAGCCCTTCGTACTTAACTATCATTTCTTGGCCAATATGTGGTCTACGTCACTTGGCATAATCAATCCATTAAGATCTTTTGGAATTATATAGCAGAACATAAATTTTGAGTAAAATCGAGACGCTCGTTTTCAAGAGGATGATTTATATATATATATATATATATATATATATATATATATATATATATACATATATAATTCCAAAATTAGTTCATTAAATTCCAAATTAGAAATTACAATACTAGAATAATGAAATAAACTTGTCCATGCAAGGACTTAAAGGAATAAAAATGTCCACGCAGGGACTAAAGAAACAACAATGTCCTCGCAGGGACTACATATAATTAGAAGAGACTTCACTCGTCCTTCTTTCCCTTGACCAATTTGGAGAGTTTCTTGAAGAACTTGTTTGTCTTCTTCTCTGTTTTCTCCGCTTGCTGCTGCATCTCTTTCATTCTTTCTAAGGCCTCATTAATGGCCTCAAATGGTGGCGGAGGTTGTGGTTGTGGCATAACCGGAAACTGGTATCCATAAGTTGGATACCCAGTCGATGGATAAGTAGGTGGGAAAGGAGACGGGTAAAGTGCATTGTGCATAACCGCCTGCATGTAGGGGTCTTGTGACCATGCTTGATAGTCTACTGGTGTAGACGGGTTAAAAGGATCATATCCAGACGTGTCTGGATATGTGGGGATTGGGTTAGTATAACCCGATGGTGGTGGTTGAACAGCAGGTGTTGGTGTTGGTTCCACTATAGGTGAAACGTTAGAGGGTCCACCCATTTGTGGGTCCTCTTGAATTGTGGAGTAGGAATTTGGCAAAGGTGGCAGCGATCCTGACCTTTGTCCTGCACGTACCGACATACGTGCACCACGCTTCTTTCTTGGTGGTTCAGGTGGTGGTTGAGGTTGATCCACCGGTTCCATGTGGACATATTCTTGTACAGGAGGTGGTTGAGAGTGATGGGAAGAAGTGTGGACGAAGGTGAATTGGTTCCAGTATTGGTCCCACTCATTTCGACCTTGGTAGGGCGATCCGGCATACGAGTTTGAATCGCTTGAAATTTCGATAGGATGCATATTTGATCCTGACTGTGGCATCTCCGGGTCGAAGTCCTCATCCATGGGGTTTGGCTGGTCCAACTGATTTTGATTGGCTGGAGGCTTGTTAAAATAATAGTTAGGGTTAAATTCTTCATGGTAAGAGTGATGAGAATGGGAATGGTGTGAATGATAGGAGTGGTGAGAGTGGTAAGAATTTTGGTAATGTGAAGGCGAGTGTCTATTAGAGACAGAAGGTCTCGCTGGTTGCCAAGGAGACGAATCTCCTGATTCTTGGTAGGCATCTGAGTTGTGAGGTTGAGGGGGAATGCGCCCCGATGGTCCTCCCCTCATTGGACCTTTTCCTCTCCCACTTTGTCCTCGTACACGTGGTGGCATTTTCCTGTCAAAAATCAATTCAAAAACAATACTAATAACTTAATAATGAAATGAGTAAATCCTAGGTCAATGCCTAGACTCAGAAGTCTAAGGAATGTGCACGTGTAAGTTTGAAATTAAACACAAGAAGGATAGTGTTTAATTCTCTCAAACGTTGGCGCTGATACCAACCTGTCACACCCCGGATTTCCAACCCAAATCCATACACTGGTGGGCCCGGGTGGGAAGTATCGTGACGTCAGTTGATAATCATCATAGTCAATTAAACACGGCACAACGGAAGTCTTGGAGTAAAATTACTATTACAAAACGAATGTTCGAAAATACAAAATAATATACATGCTCATAATAGAAGATCCACAGGCGGATCATAAATTGTACATGGAAAGAATACAAAATAGACTTTGGGCAGATTTAGGATTTGCAAGATCCTCTATCACTATCGAGCACTTCCGGCCTATTTTCGTATTGTACCTGTAGATTAGTGTTTTGAAAATACGCCAGCTTTCGCTGGTAAATACACCCAACTGACTCATTTTGAAAACATTTCAAAAATGTTTTAAGTGCGTATCAGCACAAAATCTTTTTATAACTTGGGTTAATTGACCATCCAACCTTGTTAACAGATTTACATGTTCGTCCATACATACGGGGCGCGGTTCGGAGACCGAGACACTATTAACGTACGCACCACTTTGGAGTCATGAAGGAGTCAATTCCTCCCAACCTTGTGGTAATGCATAATTGAGTGTCTATCGGGTGTATGCCTACACCCGCGCTAAGGTCGTGGCCATTTCTATTGTAATGAGCCGAGGATATCCAGGACACGGTAGTTAACCCCCGACGTTTAAATTATCAAATAAAACTGATTAAAACAGAATATGGAGGATTTATTATCCCCGAACCGGCGTTCAGTTGAATCCCATTTCCGACCAAGCGGCAATAATTTACCGTAACCCAAGCCCGTATAGGGAAATAAGCGAGAGTATTTACCTGAGCTAGTCTTCTTTAATTTTTAATATCTCAGCCGTGCACAAAAAGCACTAAGTGCAGATAGCATTTACCGGCAAGTCTCTAGTCTGGATTATGGCATAAACTAACCAATTAAATACTAACGGTCTTATTTAAGTTATAGACTTAGACCGACTAGCGTACATGATCAAAACGTAAACGATGATTGGATAGAATGTAGTTTAATCCCAACAAGTACCTTGACTTGTTTAATATGGGTAAACTATTAACATTCTGGATTTTGAGACTTAAATGACAAGGTTAAACCCGTTTCGGTTTATATACGTAAAATAGTTACATATACGTAACCGTGCGCATATTAGCGATATCGGGTAACCGAATAGGACATGGACAAGTTCTATATGCCATTACATTTTAAATAAGTTAAGATATCAATAGGATATCGACTTTTATGCCCATTATGGTTTTAAAACAAAGCTATGCCTTATAAGGGCATTTCGGTAATTATATACCGTATAAAAGGAACTTGAATATATTTAAAGTTTATGATCATGAGTATTTTGGAAAATATTTTATTTATAATATAATATCATTAGGATATCATTTATATGTTTACTTTATCTTTTATGACCAAACTATGCTCCGAAGGGGCATGTTGGTCATTTTACACATAGTTTATAAATTATTTGGGATTCTGAGTTTATAACATGTACCTGTTATAATTATGTTTAAAACAAGTTTTGAAATCAGTAGGTAACAAGTCTTGATCAATTAACATGGTTTAAAAACCATACTATACGCCTAAACGGCGCTTATGTCGTAAAATGACGTCTTTATGCGATTTTTATGAAAACTGATGTTAAGGTCAGATTAAATTATCTTAGATATGTTATTTAATATATATATTAGTAGGTAAAAGATTTACCTTGAAAAGATTGATTAAGACTAGTTTATGAGCCACAAGGGTTAAAATCGACATTTATCGACATAGTTTAAGGACTTGCTTGAAAACTCAGTGTATAACTTGGTTTAACATCCCAAATAATCCTACTTATAATATTACATCAGTAGAAAAATCATTTTCAAGTTCATTACCATTTAAAACCTTGTTTTATGCAAAAATGATATTTTGGTCAAAGATGACATAATTATGGAACTTGTTCATAAACTTAGATTCTGATTATGATCATGTAATATAACCTCAGAGGGTTATGCTGCATTATATTACAATCATAATGCAACTTTAGAGCAGTAGGTAACTAATCTAAATCGGGTCAGAATCGAAAGTTAAAGCAAAAGTCAAACTTCACGACTTTCGGTTGCGAACCGACCCTAGAACTGAAATTGACGAGCCGAACATGTTCTTACATGTTCTAATAATTATTACCAACTTGTTTAAGTGTCAAAACAGGTTTCATAACATATATAAGATCCTTTTATGATTTTTCTGAAAAATGGCATGTTTGACTTTTTAATATCATAACTTTGACCAGTTAATTGGTCTAAACAAACGTGATCTTCAGGAGGTGCCCTTTATAGGGATTAACACCTACCTTATTACGATCACTTAGCCATGTTCATTTCGAACAATGACTGGACCATAATGGTCTTAACCGAAAGTCAAAGCGTTTTTCGTAAAACGCTTGACTTTTGCCTATAAAAACCTATAAACGAAAATGCAAGGGCAAGGAACACTTACAAGGGGTTCCTAGAATGCAAGAGAACTAAGTTGGATGCTCCTTTCAGCTAGGAACTTCCAGAGGAGGGGGAAGAGTGAATTAATGAGAAAGGTGCAATTTAGAATGGTGAACTTAAGCACCGATATATAGTTGGAGAGCTCAAAGAAGGTGAAGCCAGGTGTTTAGGGGTGTAAGAGGAAGCTTACAAGTGTCCCAAAACGTGACATAGCTAATTACAATTCCATGGTTTCGAATTAATGGTTTTGAAGCTTTGTTTGGAGGCCAAGCCAAAACTTTCTGCAGCACACCTGTTCTCGTGCCCCGCGAGAGACCCAAGCCTGGTCTCTCGCGGCCCATGACCGCCCCATAACCATTTTCAGATTTTGACACTTTTAGTCCCTTAACTTTAAAAAGCTTCTAAAAACCTTTTAAAACACCTTTTTGGCACTTTTAGCCCTTCGTAGCCAATACTTGGCATACCCGGGATTATGCCCGGACATTGTCAAGCTCTTAGTTCGTTAAAAGGTCACTCAGAGGTATAAATTAACATGTTGACACTTTTAATCCCTCCACTATCCAACTTTCAAATATTTACAAAATTGAACCCTCTCGTCCAACAAGTGGTACGTATGAGAGTTAGGACTTCGCAAAGGATAACTCAGAGGCTTATTATAAGCATGTTGATTCCGATATCACTCAGAGGCTGGGCATGTTGACACATCAATCACTCAGAGGCTAATGATTTAAGCATGTTGACATATCAGTCACTTAGAGGCTGTTATTTATGCATGTTGACATCAGACCATCACTCAGAGGCTCAGTGTGAGCATTTTGACGCCTTTAGTCCTTATTGGTCTTTAACAGGCTATATTTAAAAATACAACACGTGTCACTATACTATTGGACACGATTTTACAGGGTGCTACAACGCAACTATTAAACATGCCCCACCAATAATTTCTTGGGCCACTCGATTTTATATCTAATGTCAACATAAGCATGGGCGGTATGCATTGTTCCCAAGACGAAGACGAAGTCCAGCCCGAGATTGAGACGGTTCCGGAGACACAATCGAAGCGCGAACCTAAGGGTTCTCAATGTGGAAAACGCTCGCATAAAAAAGGATCCTACATCTGCCCGTGCGAGAAGGAGCTATCAAGATTGGACAAAAGACAAGGAGTACATGCTCGCACAGGCTTGGCTCGATTTCTTGGAGGATTCCGAAGTTGGTAAGTGTTATTTTTTAAGTTGTATTTTTTTAAAAATAAAGTATAATGATATATATGTTCTAGTTTTTGTAGCGAGCCATCAAACAGTAGCTCTTTTGGATTAAAATATAAAAACCTTTTTTTAGATCATGATAAAGGGTAATATTAGGACAAGGATTCTATATCGAGCAAAAGGATTCGATATTAAGCAAATGAACCGATATAAATGTAAAAAAATCATTAACATTAATAGACCATAATTAATCATAAATTATCATTAATGATTTGATTTGAATATATACCATTGACATTGACCATGAATAACGCTATGAATAGCTCAACTGACCATAACTATCATAACTGATAATAAAAGATCACATAAAAATATTTTAAACCATTTATCATATTTTGTGTATCAATATCCTTCTAAGGTCACCCATATTGGGGTTGTTTGGGCGTGGAGGCGGCCCAAAATTCTAGGGTCACTGCCCCCAGGTGGTTTTTATTTTGATTTAGGGCTTGGGTGTGACCTTTAAAAAGCCGAGAATTTGAAAGTTTTGAGAATTATGATCGTTTATGCAACGGTAATAAAAAAATTATTCACTTTTTCTAATTTCATTATTCACCTATATAAACCCCAACTCAATCCCATTTTTATATACTTTTCTCTCATTTTTATATATTTATAAAAAATATCATGCATCCATTTGTCCTCCTTTTGGTGTCCGTCTTAGCCTAGCAACCCAAATTCATATGCCCGAACACCACCAAACCGCCACCAACCTACAATTACCAAGATATTGACCCGAATATAACGGGGTACACACAACTACTAAACATGCCCCACAAATACTTTCAAGGGCCACTCAATTTTGTATCCAATATGAACATAAGCATGGGCGGTATGCATGCTTCCCAAGACGAAGTCGAGCCCGAGATCGAGACGATTCCGGAGAGACAACCGGAGCGCAAACCCAAGGGCTCTCAATGTGGAAAACCCTCACATAAAAAAGGATCCTACCGATCCCCGTGCGAGAAGGAGCAAGCTTGGACAAAAGACGAGGAGTACACGCTCGCACGGGCTTGGCTTGTTATCTTGGAGGATCCCGAAGTTGGTAAGTGTTATTTTTTAAGTTGTATTTTTTTTAAAAATAAAGTATAATAATAGATATGTTCTAATTTTTGTAGCCAGCCATCAAACAGTAGCCTTTTTTGGATTAAAATATGAGAAACTTTTTTTAAGGCCATGGGTAAAGGGAAATATCGAGACAAGGATTCGATATCAAGCAAATGAACTGATATAAATGCCAAATAGTATGCATTTCTAGAAGTTTTCCAACATATGTGGGTCAATTGGGATAGTGGCCAAAGCAATGCAGATATATTAGCAAAAGCGTTGGAGGAGTTCAACGCAATGTGTGGGATATTCACATACATGAAGTTTTAGAGCTTCTAAGTGGAAGTCCTAAATGGGCTAACGTACCGACCATGATGCCTAGTTGTAGGCGTAAAGCAAAACGGACCAAAACCTCCTCTACGGTTGATCCGGAAACACCCACTTTCGATGCTCAAAACATCAATTTAACAATCCTATTAACATTAATGAGGATGACAAGGATAAGGAGGTGGAGTTGACCCAACCGCCCGGTAGAAAAAGGAGGGAAGGGCGCAGTTTCTTCGGCGGGTGTTGAAATGAAATAAGATTTGGAAGAAATGAACTGGCGATTTCAAGATATAAGAGACCTTGGCCATGGGCCTTTGGAAACAATGTAAGAAAGAAACGCAAAAAAAGTAGTTTGTCGCGGTCCAAAAAGCGAGGCAAATGAAGAAAGACATCGAGTTTATGTCTAAACCGATCGATCACCTCCAAGGAGAAGCGTTGCTCCTAGCTCAAATGTGTAGATAACAAATCCGTAACAAATTCAAACTTTAGAGCTATAATTTTTTAAGCATTTGTTGGTTTTTTACCTTTAGTACTTTTACATGTTACAACCCAAATTGTTAAAAAAGGAAATGGGTCAAGTGTACTCACGGTTTTGCAAGCTTCCACTTGAGTATTCCGTGAAGGGTTTAGAGAGTTGGAGGAACACCAAGTTATCTGGAAAGTCTTGAACTTTCTTGATTAGATAAATAAATAAATAAAATAAATTAATACAAAATATAAATACCTCAAATAAGTTAGCCACTCAACCCCTTAGAGATATCCAAAAATCTAAAAAAAAAAAAATTTAAACCTGATAGTAGCCTACGGTCCGGACTTTCTGGTTAGAGTTTAAACCTAACCGTAGCCTACGGCGAAGCCTTAGAACTTCAGTTTTGAACCATATAAACTTTCAACTAATAACCCTAAGGTCCCTAGACTTTATTATAACCTTTACCTTGCATATTTAAGTCATTTTTCAACCCGAATGACTCCCGGTTAAGGTAATATCTTGTGATTCACCATTCTTGAGTATCACACATCTTCACCGAACCTTAAACCTTACTAGCTTGGGTGATTTAACCCATTAAACCATAAGTGTTTGTATCTTTCGCGTTTAAGCTAGTAAACGCTTATAAGTCATAAGAACACCTAGTGTGACACCCGTTAACGTTCGGTTGTTCGTACTCTTCTTCAAAACATCTCGTGTTGAACGAATAGACCAAGTTGTATCATTATGTCATTGGATATAAGTCAATGGACAATTCATGACAGTCCACAAAACTAAATTTGAGGAACTAAAAGTGTCAAAACCCCAAAATTCTGTCAAGATGCCACCTCTCCTACAATTTGCCACACTCTTGCAGTTCTTGACACCTTGTTAGACACTTGTGATGATCCTAGAACACCTCTAACACCTGGCTTCATCTTCACACACCCTCTTGCACTATAAATAGCAACTCAAGTTCACCTCATTCTTTGCTCATTCACTTCTTCTTCTCTCTATTACACTCCTGGAAGTTCCTGACCATTTGGGAGCTTCCCTTTGAGTTCTAAGTTTTCCTTGGATCACTTGTAAGTGCTCCATCTCTACTCTTTTCTTTTTATAGGCTTTTAATAGCCAAAAGTCAAGCATTTTCGACAAATGCCTTGACTTTTGGTTAAGACCATTATGGTCCAGCCATTGTTCGAAACGAACATGGCTAAGTGATCGTAATTAGGTAGGTGTTAATCCCTTAAAAGGACACCTCCTAAGGATCACGTTTACTAGGTCAATTGACGGGTCAAAGTTATTGTTTTAAAAAGTCAAACGGGTCAGATTTCATAAAAATCATAATCTGAGTTTATACATGTTATAAATATAGTTTTGACACTTAAACAAGTTGGTAATAATTAATAGAAAATGTGGGAACATGTTCGATCCGTCAATTTCAGTCCTAGAGTTGGTTTGCAACTGAAAGTCGTGGAGTTTGACTTGTGCTTTGACTTTCGATTCTGACCCGACTTAGATTAGTTAACTTCTGAATTAAGGTCACATTATGATCGTAATGCAGTGTAGTATAACCCTCTGAGGTTATATTAATTGATCATAATCATAATCTGCGTTTATGCACAAGTTCCGTAAAATGTCAAAATTTAACTAAAATACCCTTTTTACATAAAACATGGTTTTAATCAACAATTGACTTGCAAATGAAATACCTACTGATATGTTAATGTAATTAACATATTATGATGTTAATATTCTGATCATAAACTGATTTTAGTATAATATCGTAAACTATACTTTTTAAATGACCAAAATGCCCTTTCGAAGCATAGTATGGTCTTAAACCATAAACCACACTTATGTGTGCTATCTTACTGATATTATATCACAAATTAAGTATTTTTACAGAGTGTTTATGATCATAACATCAGAATACACGCAAGTTCCTTTTATACGACATATAATTACCAAAACGCCCTTATGAGGCATAATTTCGTTTCAAAACCTTTTCAGGCATATAAGTTGATATCCTACTGATATTACAACTTATTTAAAGTATAATGACATATAGAACTTGTTCATGACTCATCCGGTTACCCGATATCGCTTATATGCATACGGTTAAATATATGTAACTAGTTTACGAAAATTAACCGAAACGGGTTTAACCTTATCATTTTAACCTCAAATTCCAGAATGTTAATTGTTTACCCGTATTATACAAGTCTTAAGTACTTGTTGGGTTTAAACTATATTCTATCCGGTCATCGCTTAATCTAGCGTATCGTACCGATTTTGATCCTTAAAGCTAGTCGGTCTAAGTCTATGACTTAAATAAAGATCGTTAGCATTCTAATTGGTTAGCTTATGCCATAATCCAGACTAGAGCCTTCCAGTAAATTCTATCTGCACTTATTTCATTTTGAGTATGGCTGAAATATTAAATCTTGCATTTTTAAATCAAGACTTGCTTAGGTAAATACTCTTGACTTTTTGGGTTATGGTAAATCAAATGCTGGACTGTGGCTAGTAAATCCGCATATTCCGTTTTAATCAGTTTTGTTTGATAACTTAAACATTGGGGGTTAATGACCGTGTCCTGGATATCCTTGGCTCATTACATTAGATAATGGCCACGACCAAAGCACGGGGTGTAGGCATACACCCGACAGATGCAAATGCTAAAATTATTTTTACCCACAAGTTGGGGATAACTCTTTCGTGGGTTCATAAGTGGTGTGTACGTTAATCATGTCTCGGTCTCTGTACTGGGCCCCATATGTATTGACAAACATATAAAGCTGTTAACAAGGTTACAAAGCTGACTTTCACAAGTTATAAAGATTTGTGTCCTGTGCACTTAAATCTAATTTTTAAAATGTTTTCAAAATGAGTCAGTCGGGTGTATTTACCAGCGAAAGCTGGCGTATTTTCAAAAGACTAAGTTTGCAGGTACAATACAAAATAGGCTGGGAGCTGCTCGGTAGTGACATAAGAGGATCTTGCAAATCCTTAGATCTGCCCTAAAGTCTGTTATACATTTTTGTACATTTTTACAATCCGCATGTGGATCTTTCGTTACAAGCCGTCTGTATATTATTTTGTACTTTGAACATTTCGGTTTGTAATAGTAATTTAAATCCAAGACTTCCGTTGTGCTATGTTTAATTGACTATGATGATATCAACTTACGTCACGATATTCCCCGCCCGGGCCCACCGGTGTTTGGTTGGAAATTCTGGGTGTGACAGATAGAATCTTTATTGATCTTGACTTGTAGTCCATGTAGTTGATTTAGGGTGGAAGGGGCGCCTGCATGTAAGCCCTTGAGGGTTTGAACCGACGTCTACACCCTTGTAGGTAGGTTGGGCGAGTAATGTGCGAGGGTATAGAAACCCGCTATACATAATGTGTTTTGGTCAAATTTAACCGTTGAAGGTGTGTGGAATGATCATTTGATCGTTGTGACTTAATATTTTACAATTAAATACAACCCATTTCTTTCACAAACACTACACCGCACTTCACATACTACTTTCTTTCTCAATCTTTACACAAACATGACACTTTCTCCTATCACAATCAAATGCCCAAGTGGACCAAAAACTAAGAATTGGTGTTGACCAGTGTTTGGGTTACCATAGTCGTGAACAACGTTCGAGGGTCTTGTGACATGTGGCTACAAATCCTCGACATATTTCATGAGAAAATAGATAACAAAATCCACAAAGTGTACGAGCTCGTGACTGGGTAACATATTATCCAAATTAATGGAGCCAAGTTCGACAAATTGCTCAAAGAGGCGATGAGCAACCAACAAATGCCAAACAAGAAAGATGACATTCAGGTTGCCTTTGATGAAAATAGACGCACACACAAGCCCAAAGAATTTGATTTTTCACCTTAAGGCCTGGAAGATTGTGCGAACTCATCCACAATGGAGAATTTCTTTAATTTATATTTTATGTATTTTATTAATTTTAATTAATGTTATTTTTTATTTCTAACTTATGTATTATTTTTATTTTAATGAAATTATAACTTAGCTATTTAATTTGTTGAATTTGTTTTTTGTTTAAAAAAGAAAGTTTTAAGATAGTTGAAAGGAGTGTTCCAGCGTTTTGGTGGTTTGAGAAATTGAGGGTAATTGATGATAAAAATTATGCGGCAGTACAGAATTAAAGAAGACAAGAGTACTTGAAAGACACCCCTTTCACCCTTTTTGAATGAGAAATATCCATTATCATTATTGATGACACATTGATTGTGTTGTATTTTGCACCAAATAAAAACCAATAAATCAATTATATTGATTAGCAACTTTGACTCACGTATCCTTCTAACATATTAATTCACCTACACGAATTAACTACATCAATTAATTATTTTTGAACGGTGAAGAATTTATTGACAAAAGAAATCGACAACAATAATAATTACGTTTTGGAGTGGTGCAAATAGGTTCCGATCAAATGTAATGTGTTCACGTGACGAGCGGAAATGGATAGAATCCCCTCGGTAGCTTTAAAAAACAGAAACATTGAGGTGGAAGAAACGGTCTGCTTGTTTTGTAGAAGTGAAAAGGACTCGGTCGATCACATCTTCACCAACTGCATGATTGCTTCGATTCTTTGGCAAAACATATGCTCTTGGTGTCGGATGGAAAGTTTTATTACATTCTCGTTCAAAGATTTGATGGTGGGCTTGAAGGATCCGGAAAAAGAAGCGTTTCACTAAATCGTAGGAGCAATCTCATTTTCTCAAATAAAAAGGTGAAAGTTGAAGGCCTCATAAGCGAAGTGAAGACGGTGAGTTACCTTAGGTTTAAAAGTAGATCCAAATTCAAAAACATCTCATGGGATTCTTGTGTAAATTTGTAATTATGTAATTTGTTTCGTTATTTTGCCACCCGGTTTTTAGGTTGGTGTTTTGTTGTCTTTAATGAAGTTCTTCTTTCAAAAAGAAAAAAAATTGAATGGACTTGAACTCAACAAGACCTCCCACTCTCTAAGTGTTTAAAACATTTGTCTTTACCAATAGACCACCACCACATTAGTAAATACATCAATTAAATAATCAACTAATTTATTTTTATTAATTAAGACCCACCCTAATAATTCTATAAGTGATAATGTTCGAATGAAAGTTTGAAATCTGATTCTTTTTAATTTATTGTTTCAATTTTTGTTGCCTCTTTATTAATTAATAAAATTAGAATTGATTCCCCGTTTTGCGGGGTCAATTTTTTTTTAACGTGACTTGATCGTACTAAATGTGTTTGCAATTGTTTATCAATCATAATGTAAACAATTTGAACTTATACTAACCCGCATATAAAAGTAAACACATAAAACGTGAGTGGGTTAAAATAATATTTTACAAAGTTTTTAGAAACTTAGAGGGTCTAAATGTCAATGTTAAAAGTTAAAAGGGTAATTTTTAAAAGCAAAAAATAAAAATAAAAAAGATAGTCAAATGCACTGTAACTAATTCATCAAGCTTTTATATGTATAATAATTAAGCACTTTCACTCTCACAATACTACTGTTAAATCACTGTCTCTTTTTTGCCATAATTCAACTTCTCTTTCTTTTTGTTGGTGTTAGGCTTTGATAAAATACATATACTCTTTATTAAATAACAAAATTAGGCCCCTCACAATATTAGTGTTCAATTTCTGTTTCTTTCTATTGGCCATAATTCAACTTCTCTGTCTTTTTATTGATGTTGGTGTTAGAGTATTCACATCAATCTCCAAAATTATGTAAGGGGGTATTATTTTTTTGAAAAGTAGTTGTATGTGATGGTGAGTAGAGAAGAGAGAAAATGTTATCATTTATATGTAAATTTGAAGGGATATTGTTCACCCCTTATAATTTTGTAATATATATTAAAAGTGGTTGTGAGTGAAGCAGAGAAAATGTAATGATAAAAGTATTAAAATGTATTATTTAATTAAAAGGTAGAAGATAATAATTTTTAATGTAATATAAAATAAAAAATAAAGGGTTGAATAAATATTCTCAGTCTTTAATAAATGCATATCGCTTTAATGATACTGATCTTATATCTGTTATGTAAGTTGGACTTTGTGCATGAAATTATTCATGACAATTTAAATTTTGGAGTTGCACATGCTTGTGAATTTACTAAATATATAAAAGATAATCCAACATAATTGGATATATAGACTATAAATAGTTTGTGGCTTGATAAATATGTATATTTTGTATTGAGCTTTTATGATTCTTAGAAATCTAAATGTTTATTATTAGTTAAAAAGTTGATTAATTGGGTTTTTATGATTTTTAAAAATCTAAATGTTTATTATTAGTTAAAAGTTGATTAATAAATATATACTATATAATAAAGGAAATCATATGTGGAACATATGACGTTTTATGAATTGATCTCATTTATGTTTTCCGGTCTAAATAAAAAAATATAAATAAGATTTAAAAAATATATTATTTTAATTCATAAATTTTATTTGTTTATCCTTTACCCTGAATAAATTGATATAGAGAATATTTATTAACTAATAAGATTCAAATAAAAAGTATATTATTTTAATCCATTAATTATTATCTTCTTATCTTTAACCATTTTGTTTTTCATTTATATTTCTCTTGTTTTTGCATTATAACAGGGATTAATAAAATTGAATTACAATAAACTAAGCAAAAAAAAACATGACTTCTACTAATGTTTTAGACTTTTAATCTAATAAAATGCAATAATAATAACCTATAACAAAATAGTTTATTTTAATACATTAACAAACTATAATATGTAATAGTTTATAATAATGGGTTGAATTCAAATCATTACTTTAATAAAGGGTTGAGCTCATTTCAGATTTTTAAAATATTTTAAAACTTTCAGAACTCTTTAGAAATAACCACTTATTTTATACATTTAGTGTAACATCCCATAAATAATACATATATATATATATATATATATATATATATAATAGGGATATTTAACCTAGTTGGCAATCAAAATTATAAATTGTGATCCTTTTATAAAGAACAAAACTTAAGGGACCAAAATAGTCAATAGGAGAACTATGTTTTATATAAAAGAAAAACAAAATTTAAAACACACACTTGTGTGTGTTTTAGTTGAACGACCAGAGCAAGAAGAATACCCAAAACCCTACATTCGTCAAATTGGTCAAAATTGGAAGAGGAATTGAGTCTGAGTACTTGCATGAATCAATTTTAGTGATCATCTAGTCAAAGAGATCATGAGGTATGTTAAATTTGATGTTTGATGATGTTATAAAGATTTATTGGGTTCTTGAAACTATAATTCCTGCATAAGATGTAGAAATTAAAGTGGATTAAGAGTAAAATATATACTTTTGAATAAACCAAGATGAGGAGTAGTTGTCAAACTCTATGATATGTGTGGCTTTAAGTAAATGTGTTGAATACGTGAGTTGTGATGTTGGAGTCGATGTAAATAACATGAGAATAATGAATTTTAGATGTTAAATTGGGCATACTAATCACACTAAACTCATATGATCTTGAAACTTTGATAAATTCAAGAAATAGGAACCAAATAGGCTCGATGTAAAGATTAATGTCTATAAGGTGTTTGATATAATGCCTAAATGAAAATAAATTGTTAAAAGGGATAAAGAGAAGCATGATAGAGAACTTATAAATGGGATTTTGACAGATTCATGTCATATGTCATGCTATGAGTTCTAAATGGTAAATTCGGATTGAACTTTATAGGCAAATTGGGTGAAGCATCTAGTGCCAAAGCTGAAGTAGACGCGCGGTTGAAGGGAAAGCTTTGAGGTACGTGGTTTTACACCTTGTATGGTTTCATTGATATACTTGATCGTTGTCACACCCCGACCCGCAGCGGAAATAAGAGTCGGGGCATAATTGGGTTATCACCAAAGCACATGACATTTACTATTATGTTTCATAATTAATGAAGTCAAAGTTACATTTTTCAAACATCCAAACATGTTCATTCAATACAAAGGAAATAATCAAAAGGTAACAATCCAAGAACTAAATCGATTTATTCTTCTAGTCCAGGCCCTATGTGTTCCTAGCTGCTGCTGGTTCACCTGTATCATGTGTAAAATGGTAGTTTTTGGGTCAACATAAGTTGGCGAGTGAACCTCATTAGATAAACATTTGATAATGATTTTATGGTTAGTTTATCAATAAAATATTGTGCATAATCATAAAAGAGCAAATGTAAGTAATCAAGCATTGGCAAATAGCAGTTACAATTATAACATACAATAACACTTGATAGCATACATGAATATACCAATAACATACGATAACTAACATAAATGAACTGTGCGATCAAGGCTCAATCAAACGGAGCCGATCGTATTGCATGAACTGGAAATGTAAATTGAACTGTGCGATCAAGGCTCAATCAAACGGAGCCGATCGTATTGCATGAACTGGAAATGTAAATTGAACTGTGCGATTAAGGCTCAATCAAACGGAGCCGATCGTATTGCATGTATTGAAATGTAAAATGAAATGACCGATCAAGGCTCAATCAAACGGAGCCGATCGTGCGGGCACGCCACAGTTCAACCGCATAATAAAATGGGGAACAAGCTCAACCTCATGGATGGGGAGCTGCGGCCTCGGCAAATGCATGTACTGTAATAATGATTTGCATCCAATAATAACTACTTAACAGCAACAAACTAATACACATGTCATGATATGATGTATGCACAATAGTTTCGTTATAATATGTAAATAAACAAAGACACATGATACACCCCAAAATCGTGATTAAAACGGGGAATTTGAAAGGTTCACTCACATTGGGTGCGTTGAATTGGAGATGGTGAGATGCGCACGATTTAGATGAGCGAGTCGACGAGGAGTACTAACCTAAATAATAATGGGAAAATATATTAAATGGATGGAGGTTATTAAGGATTTTAATGAAATTTTTAGATATATTTTTTTTATGAGTTTATGGATATTTTCTATCTTTAAAAGTGCTATTTTTAAGTATTTTTAATTGATTTTTAAATTAAATTAAATAAATAAATATATATAAAAAAATATTATTTTTTTTACTGTTGACCGTTGACCGTTGACCGGTTCGGTCAGCGGATATTTCTGCGCCGGGCGGGATTCGAACCGGCGACCTTCCGTTCACGTGCACGTAGCTCTACCAACTGAGCTACGTGACTAACCCGTTATAAACTCAGTTTTAATTATAATTATATACTTATTTGAATTAACCGAAAATTCCTTTATTTACAAAAACGTTTTAATTCAACTGGACCGGTGCTCGTGACAAGATTCGAACGCGCGACGTGAAGTTCATTTTGCACACAGTCCACCGCTGGACTGTGTGTCTAACCCGGTTATATTCTTGGTTTTTATTATACTTAACAACTACCTGTTTTAACCCGGGATAGTTCATGATTAAAAAGGAATGTTATTACACAAAGCGTGCGCGTAGCAAGGATCGAACTCGGGACGTGTATGTGAAATTTGCACACAGTCCACCGCTGGACTGTGTGTCTAACCCGTTTATAATCCGGATTTTAATTACTCTTATATTCTGTTATAACTTCATCTTCTTCACCGATTACACAGGCAACATAACTCGACTGATTATGATTGATTTGTGATTTACAAGTTCTCCGACATCAACAGTAACTCAAAAGTAAAGAATGGAGAAAGTTTAAGGAACAGAATATACCGATTGATGTTATTCACTGAACTCCGGCGGAGGTTCGTCGGTACTGGAAATGAACTCCGACTGTTGAACCAATTAACAGCGTTGATCGATTACTCATAAAGTTGTGTCACTTAAACAAGGTTTAAAAGAAGTTTTGGATATCATACCAGTTCACAGTTGGATTCCGGCAGTCTCAGAAACTTTCCGGTGAAGATAAGATTTCCGATAAACGTTGGCTAGGATCGATTCTGATGATGGAGTTGTGTTAGAGACTGACTAATCACATGTTTTAAACAAAAAGAGTCGAAGGAATTACCGTGAGAATGTGAGTCCCGGTTTTCCGGTGACTTGCAGGAATTTTCCGGCGAACTGATTCAGAAAATCTTACGGTTCAGAAACGCGACGAAAATGAAATTGAGTATTGTTGTGATAGTTCTGAATCGTGTAAATGAACTGGAGCTCGAATTAAATCAGAACTTGATGAAGTTTTCGGTTTCAAAAGCCGAAATGATAAGGCTTAAAGTTTAATCAATTCTGGCTTAATTAGAAACCGTCACACATCGGTTATAACTGAACCAAATGAATTCACAACGATTTGGCGATTGGTTTGCCGATTACCGTTATTCAGATGGCATCATCGGTTAAGTTGAGTTTGTGTATAAGTTCCAATTGTTTTCCTAGTGTTAACAGAAAACACATTGTGGCGGAGCGGTTTGGGGAATGGATGTTAAGTCTTGGGGCGACTCAGCTGACCCGGGTTCGAGTCCCGGCAGCTTCACTTATTTTTTATTTGTTTTATTTTAACTTTTTATCAAATATGATTTTTATAGTTTAGTTCATTTATTAATTATGTAACGTTTTAACTCAAAATAACCATAAATAATTAATGCACTTTCATAACTTGGTACTTGATTACAAAACGGAGCGGGTTTTGGAGACCCGATTTTTTACAAATGTTACAATCGTTAGTATGATAATAAATGAAGTAATACCTAAAAGAAAATCTGGGACATTCTTAAGCGATGGATTTTGTATGAATGAGTCAGACGAGAAATTAGAGCTTGAACATAATTCGTACTAGCAGTAAGTGATGGAATTCACTTAATTAACCAAAGTTATGATAACACGTAAACCGGATAATGGGAACGCAGGTCGTAAACCGTAAATTAATAATACGGTTGATAAGAGGTTTCTTGTTTAGTTAAAATAGCCAAACAGGTAAAAAAGAAAAATATAATGTTAAAGAAGGTATGAAGACATCGCAAAGACGCAAGCCTAGTGAGGATGCGTAAATTTGAGTTAGCGAACTTATATGAGAGTTGAGTTTCCACCAGGAGACTGATTTTCATTATGTGAATGAAGAAACATGGTTAAACGAGTTAACGGGTCAAATAACTACATGAATAAATTTCATGTCATTGATATAAAGTGTGAGAAATTCACTACTTGAATGATATGATTAAATCCAAAATGAGGAGAATCAGTTTACGATTACATTGAAACACATTTGAGGTTAATCGAACTTATAACGAAAAAGTTACGGACGTTTTCGTAAAGGAACAAAAGTGCAAAAATCTGCAGCTGGGCTGCAGCGTAAGCTTTGGTTCTTAACCGTAGCTTACTGTTATGAATGGCTATTTCGGACAGAAATGTGCACCGTAAGCTACGGTCCTTAACCGTAGCTTACGGCGGGTATTGAAACAAAAATTTTAGGTTGTCATTGGGATATATATATATATATAAACCGTAGCTTACGGTGGGTATTGAAACAAAAATTTTAGGTTGTCATTGGGATATATATATATATATATATATATATGTTTATCTAAATATGTTATACATTGAATATAACTAATGTAAATGATAAATGTTGTTGCATAGGTGATTGCTAAGGAGTTTAAGAATGAAGATCAAGCAACAAGAAGAACCGAACACAAATGAAGAACTTAGCTTCCGCATGCTATTTTAAATCTTTTGTAAAACAATAACTTATATGTTTTGGTAAACTTTAAATGTTTAAATTAAAATGTGGGTTATTTCATGGAATATTATGAAACACAAAACCTTATCTTTTACTTTATGTTTATTTAAAAATGGGTGTTACAATTTGGTAATCAGAGCCTAAGGTTAAAGAATGTGTTCGGTTCGAAGCTTGATCAAGACACCGGTAAGAATGGTTATGAAATAAACCTTAATAAAATATTTAATGAAAGAAATGGAGCAAAGTATATGGGAGGAGTGTAATTATACCCGGAAAATGCATTAAGTATGAATGGTCAATCCATGTTGTATAATTGACCAAATCAAAGAAGAAAGATGCACCTCGTACATTATTAAATGATGAGAACAAATCATCATACGATGATACGGAGATGATTAAACACGTTATTTATCAATTATTATAAACATTTCAGTAAGGGATGTCGAGTAGAACCGGCGATGATACGGTATCCCTCATGACTGAAGAGATATGAGAAAGATTCCCGAAGAAGTCGGAAAAGCTCTTGAAACCAGCCTACCAGGATTCATGGAAAGGCTACAAACCACAATACTCACGACGGTTTAGGAAAGAATCAACGAACTGAAAAAAATTCTTAATTAAGAAAGGAACAAAAGCAAAGAGAAGAAAGCTTGTCCTTATGACATGGCATGCAAACCCCCAATTTATAACGGAGAAGTTGACCCAATCGCTTGTCAAAGATGGATAAGTGATATGGAGGGTATCTTTGAATGAACGCACTGTGATACCAACGATTTTGTAGTCTACGGAACTGGTCAACTAAGAGGCCAAGCTAAGGATTGGTGGAATAATCTTAAGAATGAACAAGGGGTTGAGGCTACGTGAGCTATGACCTGGGAAGAATTTAAGGAACCTTTCCTCAAACACCACAGCCCAAGGGCTGTGATCAACAAGATAAAGGAAGAATTTATGCATTTGAGGATAAGGGTGAAACGATCGACAAGATCACAGGAATATTCCTTGATAAGTTGAGGTTTAGTGATGAGTGGTAAAAAATGAAGAACAAAAGGTATATCACTACCACAATATGTTGAGTGCAGAGTATAGGGAGTTTATGACTCCCTCAAATTATAAGAATCTCACAGAGATTATCAATGCTGCACGGGAGCGTGAAATTGAGCTGAGGAAACAAGTTGAAAGGGTTGAAAGGAGGGGGTTAGATGCAAACCCAAGTCCCACAAAGAAACCAAAGATAACCGAATCCTCAAAGAAAACAAGTGCAAAAGGGGGATCACCTAACTGCAAGACGTGCGGTTGTGGCCATCGGGGTGAATGCTATTTTAAAGACAACCCGTGTATTATATGCGGTAAAAAAGGACATGCAGCTTCAATTTTCCCTGGCAAGGTGTCGGCATGCTACAAATGTTACCAACCGTGTCACAAGAAATCTGAATGCCCAGAATTGGCAGAAAAGAAGGTGATACCTGAGACAAAAACGGAGTTCTAAGAGCGAAAGCAAGATCCTTCCAAATAACTGTGGCCGAGGCTAAGATCGAATCCAACGTGGTTTCAGGTACATTTACCGTAAATAATATTCTTGCACGCATTTTGTTTGATACGGGTGCAAATAAATCTTTTGTTTCACATAGATTTATTCAACATCCTTCATTTACATTAACGAAATTACCTATCCCAATGGAAGTAGAAGTAGGTAATAATAATAGAATTGTTTTTTGTGATATATGTCGGGATTACGAAATGAACGTTGATGGAGAGGATTACTTAGTAGACTTGATACACATGTCGATGGGGGAATTTCATGTAGTGATTGGGATGGATTGGTTGTTCCGTTACCACGCCAAAGTAATGTGTTTTCGCAAGGAGATACAACTAACCTCTCCGAGCGGGAGGCATATCACTATCTACGAAGAAAAGAGCGGCAACCCAAAGATGTGCTCAATAATGAAAGTCCAAAGACTCATTCAACATGGCTGCAAGGCATATCTTACGTATGTGCGTGATGCAGAAAAAGAGCTGCCAAAAATTGAAAACATACCCATGGTAGGAGATTTTAAGGATGTATACCAGGAAGATTTACCAGGGGTACCACCTGAGCGTGAGATAGAGTTCGGAATTGAATTAGTTCCGGATGCGAAACCGGTGGCTAGGGCACCGTATAGGTTAGCACCATCGGAACTTCAAGAACTAATGTCGCACTTACAAGAATTACTAGATAAGAGATTTATTCGGCCAAGTGTCTCCCCTTGGGGAGCACTGGTATTATTCGTGAAGAAGAATTACGGGACCATGCGTATGTGTATCGATTATCGCGAGCTGAACAAACTTACTGTAAAGAATAGATACCCACTTCTGAGAATTGATGATTTATTTGACCAACTACAAGGGGCGAGTTGGTTTTCAAAAATTGACTTAAGGTCAGGTTATCACCAACTGAGGGTAAAGGAAGAAGATGTGCCGAAAACAGCGTTCCGTACACGATACGGACACTACGAATTTCTAGTAATGTCCTTCGGACTAACGAATGCACCCGCGGCTTTTATGGATCTTATGAATCGGGTTTGCAAACCAATGCTTGATAAGTCGGTGATAGTGTTTATCGAAGACATTTTAGTATATTCAAAAAGTGAGACAGACCACGCTCATCATTTGCAAGAAGTATTAAAAACATTGAGACGGGAAAAACTTTATGCTAAGTTTTCAAAATGCGCCTTCTGGCTCCGGGAAGTGCAATTCCTAGGGCATGTCATTAGCGCCAACGGAATATTAGTTGATCCATCCAAGATTGAAGCAGTGTCGAAGTGGAACCCTCCGAAAAACCCTTCGGAAATTATGAGCTTTTTAGGACTTGCGGGCTATTACAGGAGATTTATTCAATACTTCTCCAAGATTGCCTCACCATTAACCAAATTAACTCATAAGAATGAAAAGTTCGTCTGGAGCGACGAACAGAATAAGGCGTTTCATGTGCTCAAAGAAAAGTTGACCAGTGCACCAGTATTGACCTTGCAAGATGGCACCGACGATTTGGTAGTATACTCAGATGCCTCACACCTAGGTCTTGGATGTGTACTCATGCAACGAGGTAAGGTAATTGCTTATGCCTCGAGACAATTGAAAGATCACGAAAAGAAGTATCCGACTCACGACCTCGAATTGGCGGCAGTGATATTCGCCTTAAAGATTTGGAGGCATTACCTATAAAGGGACGAAGTGCATTATTTTCGCTGATCATAAGAGTTTGAAGTATTTCTTCGATCAAAAGGAATTAAATATGAGGCAAAGACGTTGGTTAGAAACAGTGAAAGACTATGATTGCGAAATACATTACCACCCGGGAAAAGCCAACGTAGTGGTCGATGCCCTTAGTCGAAAGGAAGGATACACTCCTATCCGAGTACGGTCGATGCAATTGGTGGTAACTTCGGGTTTGCTTGAACGAATCCGAGAAGCCCAAATTGAAGCAGTAAAAAGAAGAAAATTTAAGAAAAGCCAACGTGGTGGTCGATGCCCTTAGTCGAAAGGAAGGATACACTCCTATCCGAGTACGGTCGATGCAATTGGTGGTAACTTCAGGTTTGCTTGAACTAATCCGAGAAGCCCAAATTGAAGCAGTAAAAGAAGAAAATTTAAGAAAAGAACGAGTGAAGGGACAAGTAAAAAATTTAGTGGATGGAGATAACGGATTAAAATATCGATTAGGTAGAATATGGGTTCCAAACACGTGTGGTGTTAAGGAGCTCTTACTTAACGAAGCCCATAAGGCGCGTTATTCAATTCACCCGGGAGCGACCAAAATGTACTTAGACTTGAAACGAAATTATTGGTGGCCTGGGATGAAAAGAAATGTGGCGAAGTACGTTGAAAAGTGCCTAAATTGTTTACAAGTAAAGGCAGAACATCAAAAGCTATATGGAAAACTACAACCGTTAGACATACCGGTTTGGAAATGGGAACATATCACTATGGACTTGTTGACTAAGTTGCCGAGAACGGCACGAGGTTATGACGCCATTTGGGTAGTAGTAGTAGTAGTAGTAGTAGTAGTAGACAGATTAACTAAGAGTGCTCATTTTATTCCCGTTCGTGAAACTTATACTTCCGAAAAGATAACAGAAGTGTATATAAACGAAATTGTCGCACGTCATCGAGTGCCCGTATCCATCGTGTCTGACAGAGAAAACTAGATTCACTTCAAAATTTTGGCAAGAATTTCAAAAACAGATGGGTACTAAGCTATTAGTTAGTACAGCATATCACCTTCAAACAAACGGGCAAAGTGAAAGAACCATTCAAACATTGGAAGATATGCTTCGAGCATGTATTATTGACTTCGGAGGTAGTTGGGATGCCTATGTACCGCTGGTTGAATTTTCCTACAACAACAGCTATCATTCAAGCATTGGTATGACGCCTTATGAGATGCTTTACGGCCGAGAGTGTCGAACCCCGGTTTGTTGGGGTGAAGTAGGACCAAGAGAACTCGCCCAGAAAGATGTGGTTAGAGTTACAAACGAAAAGATTGACACAGTAAGAGCCCATCTAAAGGCTGCCCAAGATCGACAAGAGTCCTATGCGGATAAAAGACAGAGACCTATCGAATTCCAAGTAGGCGATAGATTCATGTTAAAAGTATCACCGTGGAAGGGGATCATTCGATTTAGAAAAAGGGGTAAACTGAGTCACCGATTTATCGGACCATTTAAGGTTATTAGTCGGGTTGGGAAAGTAGCTTACCAACTAGAACTTCCAGATGAATTAAATGGAATACATAACACCTTCCATGTATCACACCTCCGCAAATGTTTGGCGGACGAAATAGCATATGTACTATATAGTGATGTTGAAGTTGACAACAAGCTTAACTACATAGCTAAACCAATTCAAATCCTTGATCGAAATGTAAAAAGATTGAGGAACAAAAAGATCAACCAAGTGAAGGTCAAATGGGAACATCGGAAAGGATCGGACACTACGTGGGAACCCGAAGAAGAAATGAAACGACTCTACCCCTCGCTATTTGGTGCGTGCACGAGTTTCGGGGACGAAACCCTTTTTAAGGAGGGTGGAATTGTAACGTCCCAGAAATAATATATATATATATATATATATATATATATATATATATATATATATATATATATAGTTGGCAATAGGTAATAACTAACAAAATTATAAATTGTGATCCTTTTAAAAAGAACAAAACTTAAGGGACCAAAATAGTCAATAGGAGAACTATATTTTATATAAAAGAAAAACAAAATTTAAAACACACACTTGTGTGTGTTTTAGTTGAACGACCAGAGCAAGAAGAATACCCAAAACCCTACATTCATCAAATTGGTCAAAATTGGAAGAGGAATTGAGTCTGAGTACTTGAATGAACCAATTTTAGTGATCATCTAGTAAATAGATCATGAGGTATGTTAAATTTGATGTTTGATGATTTTATAAAGATTTATTGGGTTCTTAAAACTATAATTCATGCATAAGATGTAGTAATTAAAGTGGATTAAGAGTAAAATACATGCTTTTGAATAAACCAAGATGAGGAGTAGTTGTCAAACTCTATGATATGAGTGGGTTTAAGTAAATGTGTTGAATACGTGAGTTGTGAAGTTGGAGTCGATGTAAATAATATGAGAATAATGAATTTTAGATGTTAAATTGGGCATACTAATCACACTAAACTCATATGATCTTGAAAATTTGATAAATTCAAGAAATAGGAACCAAATAGGCTCGATGTAAAGATTAATGTCTATAAGGTGTTTGATATAATGCCTAAATGAAAATAAATTGTTAAAAAGGATAAAGAGAATCATGGTAGAGAACTTATAAATGGGATTTTGACAGATTCATGTCATATGTCATGCTATGAGTTCTACATGGTAAATTTGGATTGAACTTTATAGGCAAATTGGGTGAAGTATCTAGTGCCAAAGCTGAAGTAGACGCGCGGTTGAAGGGAAAGCTTTGAGGTAAGTGGTTTTACACCTTGTATGGTTTCATTGATATACTTGATCGTTAGTATGATAATAAATGAAGTAATACCTAAAAGAAAATCTGGGACATTCTTAAGTGATGGATTTCGTATGAATGAATCAGACGAGAAATTAGAGCTTGAACATAATTCGTACTAGCAGTAAGTGATGGAATTCACTTAATTAACCAAAGTTATGATAACGCGTAAACCGGGTAATGGGAACGCAGGTCGTAAACCGTAAATTAATAATACGGTTAATAAGAGGTTTCTTGTTTGGTTAAAATAGCCAAACGGGTAAAAAAGAAAAATATAATGTAAAAGAAGGTATGAAGACATCGCAAAGACGCAATCCTAGTGACGGATGCGTAAATTTGAGTTAGCGAACTTATATGAGAGTTGAGTTTCCACCAGGAGACTGATTTTCATTACGTGAATGAAGAAACATGGTTAAACGAGTTAACGGGTCAGATAACTACATGAATAAATTTTTTGTCGTTGATATAAAGTGTGAGAAATTCACTACTTGAATGATATGATTAAATCTAAAATGAGGAGAATCAGTTTACGATTACATCGAAACAAATTTGAGGTTAATCGGACTTATAACGAAAAAGTTACGGACGTTTTCGTAAAGGAACAAAAGTGCAAAAATCTGCAGCTGGGCTGCAGCGTAAGCTACGGTCGGTTATGAATGGCTGTTTCAGACAGAAGATGTGCACCATAAGCTACGGTCCTTAACCGTAGCTTACGGCGGGTACTGAAACGAAAATTTTATGTTGTCATTGGGATATATATATATATATATATGTGTATATATATGTGTGTATATATATATGTTTATCTAAATATGTTATACATTGAATATAACTAATGTAAATGATAAATGTTGTTACATAGGTGATTGCTAAGGAGTTTAAGAATGAAGATCAAGCAACAAGAAGAATCGAACACAAATGAAGAACTTAGCTTCCGCATGCTATTTTAAATCTTTTGTAAAACAAAAACTTATATGTTTTGGTAAACTTTAAATGTTTAAACTAAATTGTGGGTTATTTCATGGAATATTATGAAACACAAAACCTTATCTTTTACTTTCTGTTTATTTTAAAATGGGTGTTACAATTAGTCTCTTTTTCCTATTAAATATTCAATGTCACGTGTAAATTTTTAATAAAATATAGATTTTAAAGCTATATGACATGTTATTTAAAATTATATTTTAAAAAAAACAATTAAGTAACATGTGTAATACACAGTTTCCTAATCTAGTTGTCTATGTTTGGAGAAGTGTTGCCTCTTTATCATACTAATTAGTAATTACACTAATGGTTCATATGTATACCTAAATTAAGTGTACAATTCTAGGTCCATTGCATTGCATGGGGTTCCCAATACTCGTATTAGAAAAAGATACAAACATGGTTACAGGAGGATACAAGGTTAAATCACACTCTCACCTATTTAGTATAAATTTTTTTATGTTTTCCAAGACACTAAAAACTCAGATGTCTTTTATAAATCCCAATTTGAAAATAATATATTTTTCAGAAGAGAAAAATATGACGTTTATACAAAAGTAGTTTTCAATAATAAACGAGATATAAAATCTTATTACACATATGTAATAGATATTATTTGTAATATGTAATTGTTCATATTATGCTTAATATGATAGTCATTAATAATATCTGATTACCTTATAGTTAATCTTCTTTATAATTCATGTATGTTTAAACAAAAAAGTAGCAACTTCAAAATGAATGAACCCAATGTAATATCACACAAATTGAACCAAAATTTTGGTTGCAAATATAAATATTTGGACAAAAGTACCCATAAATTACTATAACCAAATTAAATGAACCCGAAATTTGATACACAACTAAATCTTTTGACAAAAGTACACAGAAATTACTATAACCAAAAGTTCAATAACTAACTTGTTATTCTTGATCATCATCCTCAGGCACAAAAGGAGCCAACAACTATGTACACACACAAATAACAACTTTCATAAAATTAACACTGTGTAAACAAAATGACTATATAGACGTAATTAAACATGAATTATAATCCATTACTTATGGTAACATGGTATAATGTAAAATGTCGTACTTTCATAGCACTTCAAAAAGACCATCTCTTTACCGCCACCGTCGTTGTTCACGACCACACCAACACTTCGTGTTGCCTCTTTTAACATTGGATCCAAACACTTGTGTAGAGGTGGCATATTCTTCATCATCTCACACATATCATTTTTATCAAACCTCAACAAATAGATTACACAGATTTTGTCGACTAGTTGGGCCAAATGTGTTAGTACGGTTGTAAAGTGTAAACGAGCGCTCGTTAGCTACCATGATCAGCTACCTAAAAGGTTGAGCTTAAACGAGATCAAGCCTCAAAATAAGTCCGTTTAGTTATGATCATCAGCCTAAGATTCATATACTGAGCTCTCGGCATAGGCCCGAGGGCCCAGACAAGCCCTATATTATAATATAGATATAATATATTTATTTTTATGTAATAAACACAAATTACACAAAAACTAATTTTATACGGAGGTTTTGTTGTTATGGAATATAAGTTGAGAAATGAAAGAAGGAATTGAGTGTTAAAAAACTGTTTGATGAGCTTGAATAACTGTTATGACAGTTCTAGAAAGTTTGAAATGTTGAATAATTTTGAGTGGTATTCACTAATAATACTTCTTTCTATCTACCTAATGAGACTTATTAATTAGTAGTAGAGATAATTTTAGCATGGTGATGAATGATGCTATTTGCATTAAGGCTGAGTGGTTTTTTTTTTCCCTCTCCAAATAGAGAGTTTTTATCTTCATCTATATAATCTAATTAAAACACACATGTTCTCTAAACTTTATTTATTTTTTAAAAACCTCTCACATTTGAATTTCTAACCTTTATAACCACGTTAATAGATAGCATCTTTATAGAAATCATACATAAATCATGGATCAGAAACCGAACCCAGCCCAGCTATTGAGCTAACCAGATCCATTCCTGGTTCAGTTCAACTTTATTAATCTGGACCAACTTTTGCACATTGGCACAAGGTGCACATCAGCAGTTATTGCACCACAACAAATGTTAAATTAGTTCAACTCAATGCTATTCACAAAGACCAACAATACTTCAAATACTCTAAAACACATATTCACAATCTCAATCTGACCCGAAAAGCACAAAGCATGAGTCCCGGGATCCCTTAATCTAGAAAAGAACATTTGATTGATCTGCTTCCAGGTCGTGATTCAAGAAAATGAAACCGGGGTTTATATTGGAAGAAGGTTAAAATTCCATTGGAACGGATGACTCGGGAATTATAGAGTTGGCCAGCTTATCATTGAGCTTAAAGGGTAGAGGTGGCATATTCTTCATCATCTCACACATATCATTTAAGCTTCTGCAATCATATACATTCCGTTAACTTAATTAAACCGTAACACATAACTTACGGAGATCCTGTGGACTAGTTGAGCCAAATGTATTAGTACCGGTCAGTGTAAATGAGCGCTCGTGAGCTACTCGTGATCAGCTATTCAGCTCGCTAAAAGCTAGAGCTTAAACGAGATCAAGCCTCAAAATAAGTATGTTTAATTATGATCATGACCCTAAGCTTCATATACTGAGCTCGGATAGGCCAGGGGACCCAAACGAGCCTATTATTTATATAAATACAACAACTTTTATTTTATATAACAAAAATGCATATTCGTAAAAACACTATACATATAATTATGATAAATATAATAAATGTAATTAAACAATATATACAATCTTTTATAACGTAAATTATAATTATATACATTATAGGTATAGAAATATTTATATGTATGTAAGTAAAACAATTAAACAATAAATATATAATAATTGAACCGAGCTCGAGCTTGAAAATTATCTCACGAGCTGAGCTTGAGCTTGAAAATTGTCTCACGAGCCGAGCTCAAGCTTTGGACATAGAGGTCGAAACAAGCCAAGCTCGAGCTTTGAATATCGAGCTTGAAACGAGCCGGACTAAGCTTAGGCGCAAGCTAGGCTCATTTACATCCCTAGTGTTAAATACCATATTTTAAAGAATAAGCACAGCGCGTTTACATTAGTAGTGTCAAATACCATATTTTAGAGAGTAACTATAAGCAAGGATAACAAGAAATATGAAGTAGCAAAGAAAGAGCTAATGACTTACTCCTTCAAGAGCACTACAATGTTATCTCTTATTTTAGAAAAAAGATCGATGTTTTCGTGCACCTGCAACACCAGAAAATTTTCACCATATTAGTTTTATATCACGACTCTAACCCGTTCAGTAAATGCAGCCAAATGGGTGGGTTGGGTAACAGGTCAAAGGTCAAACAGGGTCAATTAAAACGGGTCAAGTTGAGTTGACCAGATTTACTTTTTACACATAAGTAATGTGTCAAATACGATTACAAAAACTATACTATTTTGATTAATGATTCAATTCTTTGAATAAAAATAGGATGGGTCATGCATTAAAAATTTAAAAATATGTTCAACCCTGTTTGACTGGTTAAAATCATTTTCGTTTTAAGCTATTTTTTATTTTACCCGTTTAACCTATTTGAGTCATAACTTGAATCCAGCCATTTACAAGTAAATGGGTTAATATTCTCACATCTAAATGAAAATACCATGATAATTTGGTAAATGTGTATTTAACTATTTATTTACCTTTAAAGAAGAAAAATTAGCAGAAATTTGCTTCATGGCCTGGACATTTTCCTCAAGAAGCTGCCTTGATTCACCACCAATATCTACAGCAACCATTACTTTTTAGTATAAAAAAGGTATATTGCACGACAAAAACATTAAAGTTAAAAACAAATTATGCATCAACCTTTGGTATATTGCACGACAAAAACATTCAAGTTAAAAACAAATTATGCATCAACCTTCATAAGATATGCTATCAGTATCATCACTGTCTGTGGAATTTGATATATGAGCATATGGTTGACCATTGGAATGATTTGTTGCATGAGACAATGGCTTCACCTGTTGATCTGCAACTTTTTTCTGCGTGTAAAAAATGAAATCCGTGAATAATTAGCAGTGGCAGGTTAACAGCTAACTGAGTCAGGTCGACACAAACACGCTGTTTTCTTTTCTTGAATTTTATAAAATAATTGTTTTGTGTATGATTGTAAAAAAATGTAAGATATAAAATAAAGTCAATATTATAAGCCAGTTAGTCAAAGACGCAAGGCTTATTGCCAAGGCGCAAAAAAGTGTATGCCATACATCATAGACAAAAAAGGCACAATGATAAATAAATTTAAAACAAAATTAAATAAAAATAAAGATATAATTGAATAACCTAATATGCATAGCACTTAGAATCATCTAACTAATATCAAAATTTTAGAAAACCTTGAAAAATCATCTGATTAAAAAAAAGTCTTAGCATAACTAGTGCATACTACAGTAATTCTACCAATTTAAACACAGATCATGTTGACAACACGGTGATCCTTCACGGTGTCCATATCTATCATCAAAAACTTGAACAATTTCTTTCCGTGTGTTGTTTTCATCACCAGGTCTGATAAAGTGGTTATAGCTAGGGTATGTTGGCAGTGGTGGTGGTGCGGTGGCTGGAGGCGGCAACATAAATTAAACAGTCATATTCTAATGCTTGGCTAATGGGTTTATAATTAGATTCAGGTCCATTAATATGTAGTTTAGTCTATTTAAATTAAATATTTGTATTTTGTATTTAAAGTTATAATGGCAAGGGTAGTTTGGTCATTTCACAAGAAATGACAAAACTTAACTGAAAATTTTAACCAGGTTAATGCTAAAGGACGTAGAGTGTAACGGGTTTTGCAAATAAATGATTGTGACTGTAATTATTAAAGTTAAAGGCTATCCGTTGTAATCCGGTACAAACATAAAGGACGAAAAATGTAATTTACCCTAATCTATATTCAACACACTAGGTATTTAAATGCACAAATAAAATGTATGCGGGTCAACCCAACCTGTCCTGGTTTGACCCGCACTTAAAACTACTTGTTTTGACTTTTGATCCTAACCACTTGGACCGGTTACCAACCCACCCATACTATGAACTAGGTCCTAGTTCATTAACACAAAACTAAGAGCCCAAGATAATTGTACAATGAGATATTGAGATAAACATTTTGTCATAAACATGACTTTTTTCTTTTCTGTTTGGATCATGTAAATGTAAGATATGAAAAGAAAGCAGAATGTAGACAATAGGGATAGAGATCATACAGTCATCCATACACAACGTAGTGCCACGTCACGCATTGTTTTGTTCTGCAATTTAGGCGCAATTTTTGCATAACGCATTACCTTACTATCCGAAGCGTATCTGCAAAGAAAAACATCAAATATCATCCTAACTTTCTAACAACAAGCACAATTGATGTAGTGATGTGTAAGGGAGAATAATAAAAGAACAATATTAATCACAAAAAAATGATATATGATAAAGCATATTAGCATAATGTTAATAAGTAAATGAGGGCTGAGGCAATTTCAATCCATTTAAAAACAAAAAGTTACTATTACTTTCATATAAAGTTTTTGTCATCATATTACTTATGGATATATAACAAAGAGTAAATTACACGGTTCGTCCCAATGGCACGTTAAATTTCACCTTTCGTCTTTAACTTTCATAAATTAAACTTATTGTCGCTTCACTCATCCGTCACGCTTTTGGTCCCGCGGTAAAAAGTTCACACACATTCACAGTTGGTACTAAAATTTGAAGTCTCAATAACACAGCTTTCAGCAGTTTGGCAAAAACTGATTCTAATTCTAATCATTAAAAATTCTTAGTAGTAAGAAATTATTATATAATCAAGATAAACAAGCATATCATCCAACATTACCACCTAATCATGTAATCATCACAAAATCCCCAAAAAAACCCTAGTTAATAAACACTAACCCACACAATAACAATGTTAATATCAATATAATTATAATTCAAGAAATCAAGATTCATCAACAAAATATTCAAAAACTAACACCCACCCACATAGTATAAACACAACCATTATTCAAGATTCAGCAAAAAGATTTAAAAAGTTACATACTTGGTGAGTAGTTCTTCCAACAGAGACTGTTCATCACAAGTCCAGACCTTTGAGAGAATAATATTCTTGTGCTTCAATGCACGCTCAGAGGGACCCACATCGGAACATTCCGGCACGGCGGAGCAACCACCGTTGACGATGCTGCCATTGGTGGTGGTGGTGATTGTTGGACTGTTGTTATTTGCAGATGGGTTTGTCATAAAATCAAGAAAAGACAATCTTTATTGAGTGGTGTACTTGAAAGATTGAAAGAATATGAATGGAATATAGTAAAAATTGAAGCTTTGTTTTGTTTTTTAGGAGATTATGGGAAGGATTTGTGATTGAGTTGTTTACTGGGAGGGAGAGGAACATGAAGGGAGAAAAAGTGTAAAATCAAAGGAGGAAAAATAGGAGATAACAGGGAGATACTTGATATTTTCACATGACTTTTAGACCTCAATAAATGTTTTTAGGAGAAATTTTTTTTTTTTTTTTTTCCATAGATATCATGTTGATAGTGCGGTTTTGATGATTTTTATGTCAAAGTGTGAGTCAAACTACTAACAACAGTTTTTGGTTATTAGTTATCAAAGCCTAAAATTGAACATTCAAATCTAAAAAGGAGCCATTGTTGTTAATAAGATTTGATTTCGATTTAGTTTCATGGTTTGGATTTTACTTGACCCTTTTATATAAAATGCATAAAAATTCAATTACAAAAGAGTTCCAATATCTTCTACTTATTTCCACACATATATTCAAACTTATGGTATGGGATAAATACAAACCATCATGTTTGTAAAAACTGTAAAAACCAACCATCATTTGACATGTGTCCTTCAATAAAAAAAAAAAGATAAGGGTATTTTAGTCTTTTTAAATCTATCTTTTTATTTAATTAAATCCAAAATTTAATTATCCCTTTATTCATGGACAATTTTAAATCAAAAGTTTGAATTTTTCAGATATTCATGATCTACTACAGAAACCACTAAAAAAAATCTTTTGATTTAGCGTATTTCAGATTCACCATCAAGTTTCAACTTTTACATTAAATTAAAGCTTGAATTTCAGAGAGTGCTAACTATAAATCCTTATTATGCAATTTTTCCATACTGGTGTTTTTTTTTTGTTTCATGGTATTTGTTTTTTCATAATTCATGTGCTGATACAACTGTCGTATGTGCTGCGTAGATGCATTTGTGTTGTGTTTGTTTGTTGGTTGGTTTCATCATTTTTATGGAAAACCATATGATACGAATCGCAATGCTTGGTGAATTTGTGGGCTGGTTTCATCCCTATTTGTTGCTTTTTTGTATGTTTTTTATAAAGTTTCTTCAAATTTTTGTTTTTTCAAAATGTTCTTTTACGTATCCGAAGTGCTGGTTTTAACGCTGAAAAAATGTTTGAATATATATGATTTTTTGTTTCCAGCAATACAAAATGTGCTATTTATAATTGACATGGTGATGATATTATCGCTGACTATTAAGCTTGTTTAGTTGGTATGCATTACGTTTAGGTGTATGATGTTTAATCAAATTCATTTTTTCATTTTTGATATGGAACTGCAATTGTCCGGAAATCACCACATACTGGTAAAAATTAGTTATATTCTGGATGTAAATATATCTAAAAGACCACAAGTCGGTACGCGCTTTAGGACAGTTGATGAAGCTTATGCGTGTTGATCAGTTCTGTTTTTTCGTAGTGTTTTGTTTGTACTGGCCGTTAAGATTTTTAATTTTAGTAAGTATTTTGGTGTGGTTCATAACTTTTGTGCTGGTTTGGACATAGCACAACAAGATGTGATATTTTGGTAGTATTTTTTAATATCTGCAAGTATTTGGTGTGATTCATAAGTTTTAAGTATTTTGATGTGATTATTATGTTTATAAGTAACCAGTGTGTTGGTGTTGACATAGCACAACAAGATCATGTGACATAACCAAAAGTGTTGTGTGCTGACCATGATATAATAGTGAACTAGTTAGAATTTTGTTGATTAATTACCAGGTTGATTATCACAAGTTAATTTACCACAACTATGTCTTTTTTGTTATATTAAACCCAATTTTTTGTAACTAAATTTTCAAATACTATTTATAGTTTATAAATCAATCATTTTTAGCACGTTAATAGCAGATTGAGTTATACATTCATTATTCATAGACAATTTATTTCAAACCACAATGAAAACATATTTTTTTAATCAAATCTATTTTTACTTATTCCTTCCATATAAACCAGGCAAATTTCATCTTAATATAAACAATAACATTATCTTATCTTTCAATTCAAATTGTTTACGGGCTAAGACGCCTACTATCAACTAAAATACGATGTCCATCATTATTGATATATGCAAGACCTTCAAAATACCGACAAACACAAAAACCTTATGCATTGTTATAAACATAGAGATACCAACAAACACAAAAACCTTATGCATTGTTATAAACATAGAAATAGCGACAAACACAAAACCATATGCATTGTTCTAAACATAGGATTACCAAAATAACATAGTCGTTGAGTTCAAAAAAAAAAGTGCTAACTAAATACTTAGAATTCGTTCACCCTCGCATTTATCCTTGTATATGTAATTCTTGGTTTTACATACAAATCATCCTAACTTGGTTGTAAGTAAGTGATATCTTCATCATGTTCTTTAAATGAACCACAAGCATGGTGATGCTACACAACACTCTTGGCCTAAATCATCATACCAACATAAACACAAACTATATAATTCATATAAGCATTCTTTTGATCTTTCCGTATCTAAATGCAAGAATCCATACACATGTTCAAATCATCATTCTAATCATGTTAGCAATTACTATTCCTAGTTTCAAGCTATGAATCCTACTAACAAGTTAACAAGATTCAACAATCATAATCTCTACATGGGCTTTCCAACACAACATGTAAATACTTATGACCAAACATTCAAGAACAAGGACTTTAAACATGAACATGAACTCCAATAATAAGATTAAACATTATTATGAAGATTAACAAAAACAATCACCACATCTACTTCCATGTTATCACATATTCATTAGTTTCATCAAAGTGTTAAACAACACAAATGTTTAGCCCATAAGGCTCATAACTACCAAATTAAGTGCAAGAAAACTTAAATTGTTCATAAGTAACAAGTAAGCTAACCAATATTTAAAGACAAGATTAAATGGTAAATGAGTGGATCTTCAAGTGATTTAATCTTCTTCAAGGCTCCTTCTTGGCTTCAACAAGCTTTCAAGACCAGATTCTTGAGAGAAAACTTTACAAAAATGCTCCAACTCCCTTCCAAATGAGCTTGACACTCGTATTTAAGCTACTGCTTGGTTGGCACGACCATGCCACCTTTTGGCACGGTCGTGCTTGGTAAATGTCAGAGGCGCTTTTTCGTCTGTCGATCTTGTTTGCTACCATTTCTGGAAAGATCCCGCTCAAACTTCCCCGAGGTGGCACGACTATGCCAACAGATGGCACGGTCGTGTGTATCAATGACGTATCCGACAATGACTGTTGCGACCTCCGAAATGAACTGATCAGAGACTGACATGGGTTACGCACGGTCGTGCCAGTCTTGGATTTTCCTGGTTTGCGCTAACAGTTGAGAATGCTGATGAGAGTGCCGGTTGTCGATGGCTTGGCACGGTCGTGCCAAGTGTTGGCACGGTCGTGCGGTATCTGGCAGTTTGCTGGAAAGTCCCATTTTTGCTCCCTTTTGCTCCAAAAGCCTCTGTTTCAACACCGGGCTAAAGCTCGGACCTATATTTTCACAAACAACTCAAATGAGTACCAAAATCAATGAAAATACGAGTTCTCGCATAAACGGGGTATATTTAACGTCACACCCCGGATTTCCAACCCTGAAATCCATACACCGGTGGGCCCAGGTGGGGAGTATCATGAGTTGATAACATCATTGTCAATTAAACATAGCACAGCGAAAGTCTTGGAGTAAAATTACTATTACAAACCGAATGTTCAAAATAAAATACAGGCTCGTAATAGAAGATCCACATGCGGATCATTAAAATGTACAAGAAAGAATATAAAAACAGACTTTAGGCAGATCTAAGGATTTGCAAGATCCTCTTATTCACTACCGAGCAGCTTCCGGCCTATTTTGTATTGTACCTGCAGTTTAGTCTTTGGACGATACGTCAGCTTACACTGGTAAATGCACTCAACTGACTCATTTTGAAAACTTTAAAATGGTTTTAAGTGCAAAACGGCACAAAATTTTTTATTAACTTGGGAAAGTTGAAATTCAACCTTGTATCAGATTCACATGTTTGTCAATACATACAGGTCCCGGGAGATACCGAGACATGATTAAATACACACCACTCAGGCACTCACGAAGGAGTCATCCCCAACGTCTTGGGCATATTGCATATGAGCATCAAAGGGTGTATGCCTACACCCCGTGCTAAGGTCGTGGCCAATAACTAATGTATTGAGCCGAGTATCACGCCCCGCACAAATTCAGCCCAATAATTCAGCATTCTAGAACTTTCCGGGGCTATCTACACGCATCAAGAGCCGCCCGGAAGACTCCGGAACAGCCCAGATTTTTCCAGCAATATAACGACGCTAGAAAGACCATGAACTAGCCAAGAAAGGCCTAGAAATTGCTGGAAATGGCTGGTTACTTCAGCCATAAAAATCTGCATAAGAACATTTTAGAATTCAACAAATATCATGATATTTTGTAACAAATATCTTAGATATTTAGCCATGATATTTTGTAAAGAGTATTCTAGATTTAGAATACTCTAGATAACCTTGCAAACACTATAAATAGGAGTCATGGGAGCTCATTTGAGGCATCCCCAAATACTTGTAAACATCTAAACACTTGTAAGCTCTCTTTGTATAGTACAAAGCTTTTATCTTGTATACTTGTGTTCAAGTATTACAAGCCACTTCCTTGCGATCCAACGTTCCCTTTAGCAACTTTCATAACCAAAACCCAACGACACCAAGTCGGCTAGGCTTACTTAGACCGTGTTCTAAGGCCGCACGCGAGTTGAAGAAAGTAGCTCCGTGACAAGTGGTATCAGAGCAACATTTCGATCCATTTAAGATGGCTGAAGATAAGACTCAACTTACAACCACGGCTACTGGAGAAGAGAACCGTGGGGCGCGATGAAACTCGTAAAGGTGGAAGAAAGAATCGAGACATGTCCAAGGACTTGGTCGCAAGCTTAGACAAACGCGTGGAAGTCGTGGAGACATCGATAGCTGAATTCAAGACGCACGTTGAAGAATTCAAGACTGAAGTCGACATCTTCCAAACAAACACTAACGAGTCGCTAGAACAAGTAGGTGGTGAGCTCGGCGAGTTAAGAGACGCATCAAACTTGCTATGCAGGTCATGCAAGCTGAACTAAAAGAGATGTTTATGAAGGAGCTGGGGCAAGTACAAAGCAAAATAGAGAGCAAGTTTGCTGAAAAATTCAATGAGTTGCAAATGGAGCTAAGCATTTGCAAACAAGCACTAGCAAACCGAGGCGACTCCATCATTTCTTCAAAGTCTGAAGTCCCAAAGCCATCTCCATTTGTTAGAAAACGAGAGGCACGAGCCGTTGACGACTTCTTCTGGGAGATTGAGCAGTACTTTGAAGCTATTGACATCGTTGACGATGGTAAGAAAATCAAGACGGTGACATTATACTTAAAAGAAATCGCGGATCTATGGTGGCGGCAAAAGCACATGGAGATTGAAAAAGGTATGTGCACCATCAACACTTGGGCTGATTTTGTAAAAGAAATCAAAAGCAGTTTTATCCAGAAAATGCCAAACACGATGCAAAGATTCGGTTACGAAACCTTAGGCAAAAGGGTAGTATCAAAGATTATATCAATGAATTCACTACCCTTGTGCTTGAGATTCCGGACTTGTCGCCCAAGGATACTCTCATTTACTTTGTCGATGGCTTGCAACAATGGGCCAAAACTGAACTTGAACGACAAAATGTTCAAGACTTATCATCGGCAATCTCTGTTGCTGAAAACTTACACGACGGAAATGAAAATTGTTCGATAAGATCAGCAACCACAGAGACTGGCGATGCAAAAGGTGGGGGAGCAAAACCCACCAACCAAAATCAATACCTGAAGAATGATGACCGGGCATTAACGTTATATAACAAAGGAAAAACCGTAAACCAAGGATGCTTCCTTTGCGATGGGCCTCATAATGCTCGAGATTGCCAAAATAAATCCAGATTAACGGCCCTTATAAGGACCGACGATGATGAACTTGAGCAAACCAAAGAGGTTCACCTAGGCGCAATGCAACTGCAAGTTTTAATGCTATGGCCGAGATGGACGGAAAACCATTGGCGATGGCAAATCAAACTAACTCGGGGGCAGTCGTGGGCGATACAAAGGGAAAAGGTCTTCGCTTTGTCAATCTAGAAATCAAAGGACAAACTTTAGAAGCATTGGTCGATACCGGTGCTAGCCACAACTTCATAACAAAAATCGAGGCAAGAAGACTCGGCTTAAGAATTACAACTAAAGAAGGCTGGATTAAAGCCGCTAACGGAGATCCCATACCGATTGAAGGTGTTGCTTGGGGCGTAAAAACCAAAATCGGGACATGGGCAGGCAAGTTACACTTCTCGATTGTTCCAATCGAAGACTACAATATAGTGCTCGGAATGGATTTCTTTCGAAATCAAAAGGCCATGCCAGCACCATTCATGAACACACTTTACATCATCAAAGGCGATGAAGTACACACTGCATCCTTAAAGTCCAAGAACCGAGGCAAAATATTATCCGCGATACAACTCATGAAGGCTCATGAGGAATTCGGGCATCGCAACGAGGACGTTACGAATTTAGGTCGGGGAGGATGTCACGCCCTGCACAAATTTAGCCCAATAATTCAGCATTCTAGAACTTTCCGGGGCCATCTACACGCATCAAGAGCCGCCCGGAAGACTCCGAAACAGCCCAGATTTTTTAGCAACATAACGACGCTAGAAAGACCATGAACCAGCCAAGAAAGGCCTAGAAATTGCTGGAAATGGCTGGTTACTTCAGCCATAAAAATCTGCATAAGAACATTTTAGAAATCAACAAATATCATGATATTTTGTAACAAATATCTTAGATATTTAGCCATGATATTTTGTAAAGAGTATTCTAGATTTAGAATACTCTAGATAACCTTGCAAACACTATAAATAGGAGTCATGGGAGCTCATTTGAGGCATCCCCAAATACTTGTAAACATCTAAACACTTGTAAGCTCTCTTTGTATAGTACAAAGCTTTTATCTTGTATACTTGTGTTCAAGTATTACAAGCCACTTCCTTGCGATCCAACGTTCCCTTTAGCAACTTTCATAACCAAAACCCAACGACACCAAGTCGGCTAGGCTTACTTAGACCGTGTTCTAAGGCCGCACGCGAGTTGAAGAAAGTAACTCCGTGACAAGTGGTATCAGAGCAACATTTCGATCCATTTAAGATGGCTGAAGATAAGACTCAACTTACAACCACGGCTACTGGAGAAGAGAACCGTGGGCGCGATGAAACTCGCAAAGGTGGAAGAAAGAATCGAGACATGTCCAAGGACTTGGTCGCAAGCTTAGACAAACGCGTGGAAGTCGTGGAGACATCGATAGCTGAATTCAAGACGCACGTTGAAGAATTCAAGACTGAAGTCGACATCTTCCAAACAAACACTAACGAGTCGCTAGAACAAGTAGGTGGTGAGCTCGGCTAGTTAAGAGACGCATCAAACTTGCTATGCAGGTCATGCAAGCTGAACTAAAAGAGATGTTTATGAAGGAGCTGGGGCAAGTACAAAGCAAAATAGAGAGCAAGTTTGCTGAAAAATTCAATGAGTTGCAAATGGAGCTAAGCATTTGCAAACAAGCACTAGCAAACCGAGGCGACTCCATCATTTCTTCAAAGTCTGAAGTCCCAAAGCCATCTCCATTTGTTGGAAAACGAGAGGCACGAGCCGTTGACGACTTCATCTGGGAGATTGAGCAGTACTTTGAAGCTATTGACATCGTTGACGATGGCAAGAAAATCAAGACGGTGACATTATACTTAAAAGAAATCGCGGATCTATGGTGGCGGCAAAAGCACATGGAGATTGAAAAAGGTATGTGCACCATCAACACTTGGGCTGATTTTGTAAAAGAAATCAAAAAGCAGTTTTATCCAGAAAATGCCAAACACGATGCAAAGATTCGGTTACGAAACCTTAGGCAAAAGGGTAGTATCAAAGATTATATCAATGAATTCACTACCCTTGTGCTTGAGATTCCGGACTTGTCGCCCAAGGATGCTCTCATTTACTTTGTCGATGGCTTGCAACAATGGGCCAAAACTGAACTTGAACGACAAAATGTTCAAGACTTATCATCGGCAATCTCTGTTGCTGAAAACTTACACGACCGAAATGAAAATTGTTCGATAAGATCAGCAACCACAGAGACTAGCGATGCAAAAGGTGGGGGAGCAAAACCCACCAACCAAAATCAATACCGGAAGAATGATGACCGGGCATTAACGTTATATAACAAAGGAAAAACCGTAAACCAAGGCTGCTTCCTTTGCGATGGGCCTCAAAATGCTCGAGTTTGCCAAAAGAAATCCAGATTAACGGCCCTTATAAGGACCGACGATGATGAACTTGAGCAAACCGAAGAGGTTCACCTAGGCGCAATGCAACTGCAAGTTTTAAATGCTATGGCCGAGATGGACGGAAAACCATTGGCGATGGCAAACCAAACTAACCCGACAACAGTCGTGGGCGATACAAAGGGAAAAGGTCTTCGTTTTGTCAATCTAGAAATCAAAGTACAAACCTTAGAAGCATTGGTCGATACCGGTGCTAGCCACAACTTCATAACAACAAACGAGGCAAGAAGACTCGGCTTAAGAATTACAACTAAAGAAGGCTGGATTAAAGCCGCTAACGGAGATCCCATACCGATTGAAGGTGTTGCTTGGGGCGTAAAAACCAAAATCGGGACATGGGCAGGCAAGTTACACTTCTCGATTGTTCCAATCGAAGACTACAATATAGTGCTCGGAATGGATTTCTTTCGAAATCAAAAGGCCATGCCAGCACCATTCATGAACACACTATACATCATCAAAGGCGATGAAGTACACACTGCATCCTTAAAGTCCAAGAACCGAGGCAAAATATTATCCGCGATACAACTCATGAAGGCTCATGAGGCATTCGGGCATCGCAACGAGGACGTTACGAGTTTAGGTGGGGAGGATGTCACGCCCTGCACAAATTCAGCCCAATAATTCAGCATTCTAGAACTTTCCGGGACCATCTCCACGCATCAAGAGCCACCCGGAAGACTCCGGAACAGCCCAGATTTTTCAGCAACATAACGACGCTAGAAAGACCATGAACCAGCCAAGAAAGGCTTAGAAATTGCTAAGAAATGACTTGTTACTTCAGCCATAAAAATCTGCATAAGAACATTCTAGAAATCAACAAATATCATGATATTTTGTAACAAATATCTTAGATATTTAGCCATGATATTTTGTAAAGAGTATTCAAGATTTAGAATACTCTAGATAACCTTGCAAACACTATAAATAGGAGTCATGGGAGCTCGTTTGAGGCATCCCCAAATACTTGTAACATCTAAACACTTGTAAGCTCTCTTTGTATAATACAAGATTTTATCTTGTTTACTTGTATTCAAGTATTACAAGCCACTTCCTTGTGATCCAACGTTCCCTTTAGCAACTTTCATAACCAAAACCCAACGACACCAAGTCGGCTAGGCTTACTTAGACCGTGTTCTAAGGCCGCACGCGAGTTGAAGAAAGTAACTCCGTGACACGAGTATATCCAGGACACGGTAATTTAACCCCCGATATTTAAGTTATCAAACAAAACTAATTAAAACGAAATATGGGGTTTACTAGCCATAAACGGGCATTCGATTGACCCCATTTTGGACCAAGCGGTAATAATTTACCGTATCCCAAGCCCGTATAGGGAAAATAAGTCGAGAGTATTTACCTGAGCTAGTCTTCTTTTAATTTCAATAACTCATCCGTATACAAAAGTACTTAATTGCATATAGCATTTACCGGAAGGCTCTTGTCTGGATTATGGCATAAGCTAACCAATTAAAATGCTAACGGTCTTAATTTAAGTCATAGACTTAGACCGACTAGCGAAATGGATAAAAAACGGTACAATAAGCTAGATTAAGCGATGACCGGATAGAATGTAGTTTAAACCCAACAAGTACTTAAGACTTGTATAATATGGGTAAAAAATTAACATTCTGGAATTTGAGATTAAAATGATAAGATTAAACCCGTTTCGGTTAATTTTCGTAAACTAGTTACATGTGCTTAACCGTATGCATATAAGCGATATCGGGTAACCGGATGAGTCATGAACAAGTTCTAAATGTCATTATACTTTAAATAAGTTGTAATATCAGTAGGATATCAACTCACATGCCCGAAAAGGTTTTAAAACGAAATTATGCCTCATAAGGGCGTTTTGGTAATTATATGTTGTATAAAAGGAACTTGCATGTATTCTGATGTTATGATCATAAAAATTCTGGAAAAATACTCAATTTGTGATATAATATCAGTAAGATAGCACATATAAGTGTGGTTTATGGTTTAAGACCAAACTATGCACCGAAAGGGCATTTTGGTCATTTAAAAGTATAGTTACGATATTATATTAAAATAAGTTTATGATCAGAATATTAACATCATAATATGTTAATTACATTAACATATCAGTAGGTACTTCATTTGCAAGTTCATTGTTGATTAAAACCATATTTTATGTAAAAAGGGCATTTTAGTCAAATTTTGACATTTTATGGAATTTGTGCATAAACTCAGATTATGATTATGATCATGTAATATAACCTCAGAGGGTTATGCTACATTGCATTACGATCATAATGCGACCTTAATACAGAAGTTAGGTAATCTAAGTCGGGTCAGAATCGAAAGTCAAAGCAGAAGTCAAACCTTGCGACTTTCGGTTGCGAACCGACTCTAGGACTGAAATTGATAGATCGAACATGTTCCCACATGTTCTAATAATTATTACCAACTTGTTTAAGTGTCAAAAACATGTGTATAACATATATAAACTCATATTATAATATTTATGAAATCTGACCCGTTTGACTTTTAAACTTTGACCAGTGAATTGGCCTAATAAACGTGATCTTTAGGAGGTGCCTCTTTAAGGGGTTAATACCTTCCTAATTACGATCACTTAGCCATGTTCATTTCGAACAATGGATGGACCATAATGGTCTTAATCGAAAGTCAAGGCATTTGTCGAAAATGCTTGACTTTTGGCTATTAAAAGCCTATAAAAAGAAAAGCGCAGAGATGGAGCACTTACAAGTGATCCAAGGGAAACTTAGAACTCAAAGGGAAGATCTCAAATGGCCAGAAACTTCCAAGAGTGTAATAAAGAGGAGAAGAAGTGAATGAGCAAAGAATGAGATTAACTAGTGTGCTATGTATAGTGCAAGGTGGTATGTGAAGATGAAGCCATGTGTTAGAGGTGTCTAGTATCATCACAAGTGTCTAACAAGGTGTCAAAAGCTGCAAGAGTGTGGCAATTTGCAGGCTAGGTGGCTTCCTCACAAAGATTTGGAGTTTTTGACACATTTAGTCCCTCAAAATAGTTTTATTAAATGTCATGAATTGTCCCTTGACTTATATTTCATGACATAATGACACAACTAGTTCTTTATGTTCAATACGAGATGTATTGAAGAAGAGTACGAACAACCGAACGTTAACGATTGTCACACTAGGTTTTCTTACGACTTATAAGTGTTTATTAGCTTAAACGCGAAAGATACGAACACTTGTGGTTTCATGGGTTAAATTACCCAAACTAGTAAAGTTAAAGGTTTGGTGAAGAAGCAAAATACTCAATGGTGGTAAATCAAGAGATATCCCGTCAACAGGAAGTTGTTCATATCGAGAAATAACTTGTTTAAACAAGTAATACGGAACACATGTAGTCTAGGGGCCTCTGGGTAATTAGCTGAAAGTTAAAATGGTGAAAATAAAGACTTCAGGGGCCCGTCGTAGGCTACGGTCGCTAGACCGTAGCTTACGGTCAGTGTTATTTTGTTTCAGCAACTTTAGACCGTAGCCTACACCGTAGGTTACGGTTAGTTATATATAAAATTTTTGAAGTTTTGGACTTGTTTTAAGTTTAGTTGAGTGGCTAACTTATTGAGGTATAATCCGAGGGTATATACACGTGTCGGTATATTATTGAACACGAATTTTACGTGGTATTACATAACCATTCCGTTGTCCAACATTAGCGGATTTTCATAATTAATCCCTCTCGTCTAACTAGTGGCTCATATGAGAGTTAGGACTTCATAAAGGATCACTCAGAGGCTTATTATAAACATGTTGATTCCGATGTCACTTAGAGGCTGGGCATGTTGACATATCAGTCACTCAGAGGCCAAATTTCAAGCATGTTGACATATCAAAGTCACTCAGAGGCTAACGATTTAAGCATGTTGACATATCAGTCACTCAGAGGCTGTTATTTATGCATGTTAACATCGGACCATCACTCAGATGCCCAGTTTGAGCATGTTGACGCCTTAGTCCTCATTGGTCTTTAACAGACAATATTTAAAATACAACACGTGTCACTATATTATTGGACACAATTTTACAGGGTGTTACATCCTCACCCCCTTAAAAGAAATCTCGACCTCGAGATTTTATTCAAAAAGATGGAGGTACTTTTGTCGCATAGTGGACTCAACCTCCCATGTATACTCGGGACCTCTAAAGGCATCCCACTTAACCTTTACTATAGGTATCATTTTTCTTTGGAGCTTCTTAACCTGTCGATCCTCGATCGAAATTGGTTTCTCAACGAACCTCAGGTTTTCATCAATTTGCACATCCTCGTGCGACATTGCTAGCGACTCATCAGCTAGACATTTCTTAAGGTTAGATATGTGGAATACATCATGAATTCCACTAAGCTCCTCTGGAAACCTGAGCTTATAAGCTACAGTGCCGACACGTTCGATTATCTCGAAAGGTCCTATATATCTTGGGCTAAACTTGCCCTTCTTTCCAAAACGCATCACACCTTCCAGGGTGATACTTTCAGCATGACTTTGTCCCCTACTTGGAACTGAAGAGGTTTACGCCTCTTGTCAGCATAGCTCTTCTGCCTATCCCTGGCAGCTTTAAGACGATCACGGATTTGCATAATCTTTTCCGTGGTCTCCAGGACAATCTCAGGTCCCGATAGTTGGGTTTCCCCAACTTCTGCCGAACATACGGGCGTTCTACACTTTCTCCCATATAAGGCCTCAAAAGGAGCAGCCTTGATGCTTGTATGATAGCTATTATTGTAGGAGAATTCTATTAGGGTAAGTGGTCATCCCAACTTCCACCTAAATCAATCACACATGCCCTAAGCATATCTTCAAGTCTGAATAGTACGCTCACTTTGACCATCAGTCTGCGGATGGTAAGCCGTACTAAAATTTAATCGTGTGCCTAACGATTGTTGGAAACTTTTCCAAAAGTGAGATGTGTATCTAGTATCTCTATCAGATACTATAGATACTGGCACACCGTGTAGGGACACAATCTTGTCCACATACAACTTAGCCAATTTGTCAGAACTATACGTTTCCTTGATTGGCAAGAAATGTGCTGACTTAGTCAGCCTATCCACAATGACCCAAATAGTGCCATTACCACATCTGGTCTTAGGTAACTTGGTAATCAAGTCCATTGTTACCATTTCCCATTTCCAAGTGGGAATTTCAAGTTGTTGTAGAAGTTCTGACTGTTTCTGATGTTCGGCCTTAACTTGCGAACACGTCAGACACTTAGTTACATAAGTAGCTATGGATTTCTTCAAACCCATCCACCAATAACTCTTTTTCAAGTCTTGATGCATCTTGTCACCACCCGGGTGAACAGAGTATCTTGAATTATGCGTTTCCTGGAGGATTAGATCTCTAAGTCCTCCAAAGATCGGAACCCAAATTCTATCATTAAATCTTAGGATTCCATCTTTTCCAGGCGTTAATTGATCAATAGTTCCGCCTAATCCCTCATTAGGGATATTAGCCTTTAATAGGGCTTGCTTTTGCGCATTTAATAGCTTCTCACCCAAGCTATTTCTGAGCTCAATGCTCTTGGCGTTAATCCTAATAGGTTTAACTCGTTCCTTGCGACTTAAGGCGTCAGCGACTATATTTGCCTTGCCGGGATGGTAGTGAATCTCACAATCATAATCATTAAGAGTTTCCATCCAACAGTGTTGTCGCATGTTCAATTCTTTCTGATTGAACAGATGCTGGAGACTTTTATGGTATGTGTATATAATACACTTCGTACCATACAAGTAATGTCTCCATAGCTTTAGTGAAAATACAACAGCACCCAATTCCAAATCACGGGCAGTGTAATTTCTTTCATGCACCTTTAGTTGTCGTGATGCATAGGCGATTACTTTGCCACTTTGCATTAGCACACAACCCATGCCTGTGTGCGAAGCATCACAATATACGACAAAATCCTCAATACCCTCTGGTAGAGATAACACAGGAGCATTGCTCAACTTGTGTTTCAGAATCTCAAAAGATTTTTGTTGTTTTGGACCCCAATTATACTTAACATTCTTACGGGTCAAGGTAGTTAGAGGAGTGGCTATTCTTGAGAAGTTCTCAATGAACCTTCTATAATATCCAGCCAATCCTAAGAAACTACGAATCTCAGATAGATTCTTGGGAACTTCCCAATTCATTATGGCTTCTATTTTAGCGGGATCCACTTGGATACCACGCTCACTTACCATATGTCCAAGAAATTGGACTTCTCTAAGCCAAAATCTGCATTTAGAGAACTTTGCATAAAGTTTCTCTTGTCTTAAAAGTTCTAGAATGCACCGAAGATGTTTGTCGTGATCAGTTTGATTACGAGAATAGATAAGTATGTCGTCTATGAAGACAATGACAAACTTATCCAAATACACATTCACGAGATCCATGAAAGCTGCTGATGCATTGGTGAGTCCGAAAGGCATCACCAGAATTCAAAATGACCATAGCGGGTCCTGAAGGCTGTCTTAGGAACATCTTCACTCCTAACCTTCAGTTGTTGATATCCTGATCTCAAATCGATCTTGGAGAAATAACTAGCCCCTTGAATTTGGTCAAATAAATCGTCGATCCTGGGCAAGGATATCTATTCTTAATTGTTAACTTGTTCAGCTCCCCGTAATCGATACACATTTGCATCGAACCGTCTTTCTTCTTTACAAAGAGTATAGGAGCTCCCCAAGGCGAGGAACTAGACTGAATAAAGCCTTTCTCCAAAAGTTCGTCTAGCTGCATTCTTATTTCCTTCATCTCTGTTGGTGCTAGCCTATATGGAGCTCTAGCTACTAGTGCAGATCCTGGTATAATATCAATCTTGAACTCCACTTGCCTGTCTGGAGGTAGGCCTAGTAATTCCTCTGGGAAAACATCGGAATATTCCGAGATAACTGGTTGATCTTCAAGGTTCGGCTTAGGCTCATTGATGGTTACTTGTGCCATGTAGATAACACAACCTCTTCTCAAGCACTTGGATGCCTTAAATAATGACACCTTGTCTGGCAATCCATAGTGTGAGTCTCCAGGGATGGTGATTACTTCACCAGATGGGGTTTTAATTTCAATGAGCTTTTTATCGCAGGCAATGCGAGCTTGGTTATGAGATCACCAATCCATGCCTAAGACAACATCGAACCCCACCAATTTCATTGGCAGAAGAGAGATAGGGATGGAATGATTTTTAATGGATATCCAGCATCCATCAAGAATGGAAGATGTGGATTCGATCGTTCCATCAGCAAGTTCTATCTCATAGGTTTTATCTAGAGTTCTTATGGGTAAATTTAACAGTTTACAAAACTTATGATCAACAAAATATCTATCTGCACCCGAATCAAAAAGAATTCTAGCATAAATATCATTAATGGGGAAAGTACCTGTTATGACGTTATTGTCATTAACAGCTTCCTTAGCAGTCAATCGAAAAGCGCGTGCATTCCCCTTCTTGGCCTCTCCAAGCTTCGAATTATTCCTTGCATTCTCAGGGCAGTTACTTGCAATGTGCTCTTTTTCATTGCAGATATAACATACAGCATCCTTAAGATTTTTACAATCTAGAGTCTTATGCCCTCTCCTTTTACAAATGCCACAAGGTCTAGCTTGTGGGTCAAGATTTCACTGTCCCCAGTGTCTTCGGTTGCAAGTCTTACAGAACGACACCACAACCGACTTGCCTTGGTTCCCTTTGAACCCAAATCTCCCTTTATTTTTCTTATTAAACTTATGGGGGTTGTCATCTTCTCTCTTTCTTTTTCCATCAGTTTCAGGCTTAACTGATTTCTGCCTTACTAAATCAAGGGTGAGAGAGAGAGATAGGTCTACAGTAGACCTATAGGTATTAGGATGAGCAGTCTTTACCATGCCCTTAATCTCGGGCGCTAATCCATTGATAAAATGCACAATGCGTTTGGATTCAGGGGTCATTAGGTAGGATACTAACCTAGATAAAGAATTGAAATCGGAAACATATTTCTGACAGTCTAGGTTTTTCAATGATAGAGACAAGAAATCTGTCTCTATTTTCTCCACCTCATGGGGTGGGCAGTATGTTTCCTTAATAAGGTCCATAAACTTAGACCATCCCAGATTATACAGGTATACTTTACCTGTTGACTGAATCATGGCCTTCCACCATGTTAGGGCATCGCCCTTAAAGGACTGTGATACATATTTGACCACATCCTTATCAGCACAACCGCTGATGTCTACAATGGTTTCCATTTCGTCCAGCCACTTCAGGGCTTCTACAGCTCCTTTTTCCCATTAGAATCCCGAGGTTTACAGGAGACGAAGTATTTGTAGGTGCATCCGTCTTTAGAAGAACGGGACCTATCAGCAAAATCTACTTTCCTTGGTTCACCTTCTCGCATTTGAAGAGTGAACAGAGCTCTCTTTATGAGCTGAAGATGGGGTAATTGATAATGGTTTAGAGCGAGTAGCACTCAACTCTCTTAACTTCTCTATGGCCTTACCCATGGCCTTTTCTACAGCCGCATCAATGCGTGCTTGGAAGTCATTATTATTTATGGCTACAATTTCGGCATCCTTAGAGTTGACGTTCTGATGGCTACTTTGTGCCTCATTAGAATTTGCCATTCTTCAAAGCTTTGGTTCTATAATACCAAATAAAATTTCTCTTAGCCATGGTATAACAACCATATCGGCTTTTAAACATTGGATATAAAATCCATTGCCTATACTAGTGTGAATAATATCACAACTCTTAGGCTTAATATAACTATATTCGGCCTTGGTCTTAATAGGACCATCATAGGCAAATTACAATCTGGACATAGTCCATTTGTTACTAGACAGGGGATCTCAATGTCACAACTGTCATTGTCATATTTGACAATTTTATAGCACATAGACTTGTCACATAGGACATAAAATATGGCACATAGGCCTGTCACTAATGGACATAAGGTTATGGCACATGGCATGTCACTAATGGACATAAAGTATGGCACATAGGCCTGTATCTCAAATAGATGTAAAATAGGGCACATAGGCACTACATCACTAATGGATGTTTTATTTATCACCGCACCGGCGATATTAGCTGGGACCAAATAGATCACATAGGCTATATAAAATAAATCATAACCCGAAAGGGTAATACATCACTAATGGATGTTTTATTTATTCATCGCACTGATGATATTAGCCGGGATCAAATGGATCACATGGGCTTTATAGAATAGATCATAACCCAAAAGGGTAATACATCATTAATGGATGTTTTATTCATCACTGCGCTGGTGATATTTAGTCGGGATTAAATAGATCACAAGGGCTATATAACATACATCTCTAATGGACGTTTTATCACCACACTAGTGATATTAGCCGGAAACAAACAGATTACAAGGGCTATTTAGCCGAGATCAAATAGATCACAAGGGCTATTTAGCCGGGATCAAATAGATCACAAGGGCCATATAACAAACATCTAATGGATGTTTTATCACCGCACTGGTGATATTAGCCGGAATCAAATAGATTACAAGGGCTATTTAGCCGGGATCAAATAGATCACAAGGGCTATATAACATACATCTCTTATGGATGTTTTATCACCGCACTGGTGATATTAGCCGGAATCAAATAGATTACAAGGACTATTTAGCCGGGATCAAATAGATCACAAGGGCTATATAAGGTTAGGACATAGTCCATTACCTGGAAGGTTAGTGTGATTCCTCAAGTCACACAACCAAGAGTGTGCACATTACTTGAATGTTAACATCAGAGGATCTTAATGGTTGATTATAAGTCCCGGTCGCATTAACCTTAATGACTTGGAGGCTTGAACCTAGTCCACCACCTCTAGATAGAAGGATAACTTCCCTTAACTATCATGATAGAAGACCCTTCCGTTCTTAACTATCATTTATATATTTGGCCAAATATGTGGTCTGTGCACTTGGAAAATCAAAACCACTAAGATCTTTTTGGAATTATATCGTAAAGCATAAATTTTGAGTAAAATCGAGACGCTCGTTTTCAGAGGGTGAATACATATATATATAATTCCAAAGTACTTCATTAAATTTTCATAAGAAATTACAATGCTAGAAAATGAAACAAACTGTCCATGCAAGGACTTTAAAAGAAATAAACATGTCCACGCAGGGAGTAAGGAAATGACAATGTCCTCGCAGGGACAACATATTATTTGAAGAGACTTCACTCGTCCTTCGTTCCCTTGACCAACTTGGAGAGTTTCTTGAAGAACTTATTTGTCTTCTTCTCCGTTTTCTCCGCTTGCTGCTACATCTCTTTCATCCGTTCCAAGGCCTCATTAATGGCCTCAAGTGGTGGCGGAGGTTGTGGTTGAGGTTGTGGCATAACCGGATACTAGTACCCATAAGTTGGATATCCAGTCGGTGGATAAGTAGGTGGGAAAGGAGACGGGTAAAGTGCATTGTGCATAACAGCTTGCATAGGGTCATGCGGCCATGCATGATAGTCTACCGGTGTAGATGGGTTAAAATGGTCATATCCAAACGTGTCTGGATATGTGGGTATTGGGTTAGAATAACCCGATGGTGGTGGTTGAACTGTAGGTGTGGGTGTTGTGAGGTGTTAGAGGGCCCACCCATTTGTGGGTCTTCTTGAATCGTGGGGTAGGAGTTTGGCAAAGGTGGCAGCGATCCCGACCTTTGTCCTGCACGTACCGACATACGTGCTCCACGCTTCCTCCTTGGTGGTTCAGGTGGCGGTTGAGGTTGGTCCACCGGTTCCATGTGGACATCTTCTTGAACAGGAGGAGGTTGAGAGTGATGGGAAGGTGTGTGGGTGAAGGTGAATTGTTTCAAATATTGGTCCCACTCATTAGGATCTTGGTAGGGTGATCTGGCATAAGAGTTCGAATCACTTGAGATTTCAATGGGATGCGTGTTTGATACCGACGGCGGCATCTCCGGGCCGAAGTCCTCGTCCATAGGGTTTGGTTAGTCCAACTGATTTTGATCGGCTGGAGGCGTGTTGAAGTAATGGTTTGGATTAAATTCGTACTGTACCTGCAGTTTAGTCTTTGGACGATACGTCAGCTTACGCTGGTAAATACACTCAACTGACTCATTTTGAAAACTTTAAAATGGTTTTAAGTGCAAAACGGCACAAAATCTTTTATTAACTTGGGAAAGTTGAAATTCAACCTTGTATCAGATTCACATGTTTGTCAATACATACATGGCCCGGAAGAGAAACCGAGACATGATTAAATACACACCACTCAGGTACTCACAAAGGAGTCATCCCCAACGTCTTGGGCATATTGCATATGAGCATCAAAGGGTGTATGCCTACACCCCGTGCTAAGGTCGTGGCCAGTAACTAATGTATTGAGACGAGGATATCCAGGACACGGTAATTTAACCCCCGATATTTAAGTTATCAAACAAAACTAATTAAAACGAAATATGGGGTTTACTAGCCATAAACGGGCATTCGATTGACCCCATTTTGGACCAAGCGGTAATAATTTACCGTATCCCAAGCCCGTATAGGGAAAATAAGTCGAGAGTATTTACCTGAGCTAGTCTTCTTTTAATTTCAATAACTCATCCGTATACAAAAGTACTTAATTGCATATAGCATTTACCGGAAGGCTCTTGTCTGGATTATGGCATAAGCTAACCAATTAAAATGCTAACGGTCTTAATTTAAGTCATAGACTTAGACCGACTAGCGAAATGGATAAAAAACGGTACAATAAGCTAGATTAAGCGATGACCGGATAGAATGTAGTTTAAACCCAACAAGTACTTAAGACTTGTATAATATGGGTAAAAAATTAACATTCTGGAATTTGAGATTAAAATGATAAGATTAAACCCGTTTCGGTTAATTTTCGTAAACTAGTTACATGTGCTTAACCGTATGCATATAAGCGATATCGGGTAACCGGATGAGTCATGAACAAGTTCTAAATGTCATTATACTTTAAATAAGTTGTAATATCAGTAGGATATCAACTCACATGCCCGAAAAGGTTTTAAAACGAAATTATGCCTCATAAGGGCGTTTTGGTAATTATATGTTGTATAAAAGGAACTTGCATGTATTCTGATGTTATGATCATAAAAATTCTGGAAAAATACTCAATTTGTGATATAATATCAGTAAGATAGCACATATAAGTGTGGTTTATGGTTTAAGACCAAACTATGCACCGAAAGGGCATTTTGGTCATTTAAAAGTATAGTTACGATATTATATTAAAATAAGTTTATGATCAGAATATTAACATCATAATATGTTAATTACATTAACATATCAGTAGGTACTTCATTTGCAAGTTCATTGTTGATTAAAACCATATTTTATGTAAAAAGGGCATTTTAGTCAAATTTTGACATTTTATGGAATTTGTGCATAAACTCAGATTATGATTATGATCATGTAATATAACCTCAGAGGGTTATGCTACATTGCATTACGATCATAATGCGACCTTAATACAGAAGTTAGGTAATCTAAGTCGGGTCAGAATCGAAAGTCAAAGCAGAAGTCAAACCTTGCGACTTTCGGTTGCAAACCGACTCTAGGACTGAAATTGATAGATCGAACATGTTCCCACATGTTCTAATAATTATTACCAACTTGTTTAAGTGTCAAAAATATGTTTACTACATGTATAAACTCATATTAGAATATTTATGAAATCTGACACGTTTGACTTTTTAAAACATAAACTTTGACCCGTCAATTGGCCTAATAAACGTGATCTTTTAGGAGGTGCCCCTTTAAGGGGTTAATACCTTCCTAATTATGATCACTTAGCCATGTTCATTTTGAACAATGGCTGGACCATAATGGTCTTAACCGAAAGGCAAGGCATTTGTCGAAAATGCTTGACTTTTGGCTATTAAAAGCCTATAAAAGAAAAGAGCAGAGATGGAGCACTTACCAGTGATCCAAGGGAAACTTAGAACTCAAAGGGAAGCTCCCAAATGGTCAGGAACTTCCAAGAGTGTAATAAAGAGGAGAAGAAGTGAATAAGCAAAGAATGAGATGAACCAGTGTGCTATTTATAGTGCAAGGAGGTATGTGAAGATGAAGCCAAGTGTTAGAGGTGTTCTAGGATCATCATAAGTGTCTAACAAGGTGTCAAGAGCTGCAAGAGTGTGGCAATTTGCAGGCTAGGTGGCTTCCTCACAAAGATTTGGAGTTTTTGACATATTTAGTCTCTCAAAATAGTTTTATTAAATGTCATGAATTGTCCCTTGATTTATATTTCATGACATAATGACACAACTAGTTCTTAATGTTCAATACGAGATGTATTGAAGAAGAGTACGAATAATCGAACGTTAATGATTGTCACACTAGGTTTTCTTACGACTTATAAGTGTTTATTAGCTTAAACGCGAAAGATACGAACACTTGTGGTTTCATGGGTTAAATTACCCAAACTAGTAAGTTAAAGGTTGGTGAAGAAGCAATATACTCAATGGTGGTAAATCAAGAGATATCCCGTCAACCGGAAGTTGTTCTTATCGAGAAATAACTTGTTTAAACAAGTAATACGGAACACATGTGTCACACCCTCAATTTCCACTTGCGGAGTATTACCGCGAGGCGTGTGATCAAACCAGAATCTTAGACACTAGCAATATCGAACGACTCTATATGATTTATTTAAACGTTTTCCGAAAACATTTGTTGTAACCATTCATAGTCATTTTCAAAATATCATAGTTTCAAAGTTTAGCGGAAGCATTAAAATTAAGTAACGGGTGCCAACATAAACGCTAAAACCAAAAATCCCAAACATTATTCATAAATAAGACTCGATAAATATGTCTTGATCAAATGCAAGTGAGTGCACCTAGCGCTCCTAGCGTCCTGAGAAACATGTAAAAAAACAAGTGTCAACATTAAAGAAGAGTGAGTTCACAGGTTTTTATAAGTTCACAAGTTCGGTTTAAAAGATTGTTTTTCCCCGTTATCCCTAACCCGGGATAACGACATAGTTCCATTATTCCTAACTGGGAATAATAATGTTGGTTTGTAAATAAGTTCAATGTTAACATGTAGGTAGCGAGCCTAAAGTTACGTCACATAAGAGTTCGCGATCGAAGTTGACTGTTGTTGCCTCAGTGTTGCCAGGTCTATCACTGACTATGGAGAAAGTTAGGCCAAATTAATCACCCGTTGACCATTCCCGGTCGGCTAGCGCGACTAGCTCGGGTGGGGCTTGTCGGGCCCAGTAGTACTACTATAATTTCCCCGCTATTTAACCCAATACTAACAATCCGAGAGTTGGTTGAGGACTTCCGTGATAAAGCTACTTAGTGACCATAACGTATATTAACATTAACTTAGTTACCGAGTAGTTAACGGCGTTAATTTCGCATAACGTAAAAAGATAGAGTTGTAGAGCGTATACATGTTTCTCCCCCTGTTGTTTAAAACTGGATAAAATAGGGGCCGTGAACTCACCTTAAATTTCTCGATTAGAATAACGCAAAAGAAGCAAATGATGGAACCACTAATCGCGTCCTAACATGTCAACCGATTTAAAGTTAGTGTGTGAACACACTGAGACAAAACCCTACGCATAACTAACACACAGTACGGCACACGTAATAACCAATTCAAAACCATAATCATGCATGCAAAGTATCACCATACAAAATAATGATCAAACCAACTTGTCATAAACACAGATTAACTCGTACAACACTTAGGTACACACAAACGCAAGTGATCATGTTTCGGCTTGTACGCTCATAACTGGGCTGTTTTCGAGGATTTTTATAAAATAGTTCCAACGTTCCAAAAGTTCCAATTGTTTTACAGGAGGTATCAATTAGACTTTAGAATTTTGTGTAAAATTTTCAAATCCTAAATCTTTACCAATTATTTATAAACATTTATATACTAGGCTGTAGTCAGATTCGTCGCTTTCTGACTGCAGTCCACGAGAAAAATTATTTAAAAATCATCGTTCATCCAATTAACAAAATTCCAGTGGGAGATTTTCATAAATTCCCGTCTCCAGTTACTATACAAATTTCGTGACCTAAACCCCTACAGACTATGAGATCCGACTCGATAAACAACGTGCAAATTCTGCAGAATTTACGCAGCTTCAGCTGCTGCACTAAATGACCATTTAAAAATAGGAAACGACCTCAGAAAAATATGAATCCAGCGCCATTTGAAGCGTTTTTAAAAAATACATGTTTTAGGCTTCAGAAAATCCACTTTTCGATAAATAATGATCAGGTTACAGCCAACTGAAGTTGGCTGTAAATGTCAATCAGCTTACTGTTTTCGACTTTATCGCATTAGAACATGTTTAAACGATCATGACGCTTAGGTGTATTGATTAACAACAGGTTGACTTGTCAAATATCATCATATATATCAATATTCATGCAAACCCTAAATATTTATCATGATCTTTATCGCTAAAACGCAGCCTACAAGTATTCAACATATCATCACAACCGCAAAGATTCGTATATTCATCCGAACTAATCATACACCACACACTTTTTCATACTAATAATCATACAAGCACATAATCATGATCAAGATTACACAAAACCTAGTGTGAATCGCAAAACAATTAAACCCTAACCTTGAAACGATGATGATTAGCGAACCAGGACAAGCTTGGAATCAATCCGGGAGTTGTAGGCTTGCGCGACCGTGGAGGGGGGCTGCCGTCGAACTTCTTCTAGGGATTAGGGTTTTGTGTTTTTTTTAAAACATCCCATGCATACATACATATAAATATAACAAGGGGGAAGGAGGCGGCCGCGATAGGGGGGGTTTGGGTTAGAGCCTTGGGCCTCAAGTTTGGGTTAATTCCTTGGGCCGCAAAGTGTGTGGGTCGCAAGGTCGACACGTTTCGCGGCTCGGTTCAGTTTGGCTATTTATTTATTTTTATATTTTTTTACAATTCGGTAACATAAGGCTTATAACTAATAAATCGGGAAATCAAAGCATGATACAATAATCTACAAGCGTCTAATAACACATATCACGTAATTCAGATACAACCCGTCTAATAACACATAGCACGTAATTCACCCTATAGATTCACAAAGTTAGCGTAGTTATTGCGAGCGTGTAATTTAATTCTCCGAATTAAATCAGCGTAGGAATGAATAACCATAAAGTAACGCGTTTAAGATACCTGAAAAACCGGGATGTCACAACATGTAGTCTAGGGGCCACTGGGTAATTAGCTGAAAGTTAAAATGGTGAAAATAAAGACTTCAGGGGCCCGTCGTAGGCTACGGTCGCCAGACCGTAGCTTACGATCAGTGTTATTTTGTTTAGCAGCTTTAGACCGTAGCCTACGGTCCTAGACCGTAGGTTACGGTTAGTTATATATAAAATTTTTGAAGTTTTGGACTTGTTTTAAGTTTAGTTGAGTGGCTAACTTATTGAGGTATGATTCGAGGGTATATACACGTGTCGGTATATTATTGAACACGAATTTAAGTGGTATTACATAACCATTCCGTTGTCCAACATTAGCGGATTTTCATAATTAATCCCTCTCGTCTAACTAGTGGCTCATATGAGAGTTAGGACTTTATAAAGGATCACTCAGAGGCTTATTATAAGCATGTTGATTCCGATGTCACTCAGAGGCTGGGCATGTTGACATATTAGTCACTCAGAGGCTAACGATTTAAGCATGTTGACATATCAGTCACTCAGAGGCTGTTATTTATGCATGTTGATATCGGACCGTCACTCAGATGCCCAATTTGAGCATGTTGACGCCTTTATTCCTCATTGGTCTTTAACAGACTATATTTAAAATACAACACATGTCACTATATTATTGGACACAATTTTACAGGGTGTTACATTTGACGTTTTAAGATGCATGAATTCTTATACATCAACCACCATCACCACTTGCCACTACTGTCACCACCCCATTACCTTGAACAACCACTCGAACTCCAACCACCGCCTTTCAACTAACACCACCCTTTTCCTCCGCAGATTAACCTAGTCGCATCATTTCCACCATCAACATTCATTATCCACCACCATTTTCTCACCAACAACCACCAAACACTAGCTGACCACTCCTCCATCATGAACCAATTTGAAACCCTAACATATCTCACCATCGTCCTAGCCACCACATCACCGCATACAACCTCCATCACGTCACATGTGACCATCTCTTTCACCATTAACTACGCCACCACTGCACCACCTTCAAACAACCATCGTCCCTCGTTGTCATCCACCTTCACCATAACCTACCTACAACCACATATCTCCATCGGAAAACTAAACCCAACCATCACTCTTTGCCCTAACTATTGTCTCCAAATCACTGTCATTCCGTCACCACCACCACCTAAATCTCGTCGCCATCCACTACAACCATGTAACTGGAGAACTTGTTTCCGATGAGACAGAGAAAGAAATAGGTGAGGTGAATTTTAGGTTGTATGAATGCGTAAAAGTGAAAAGCGGTGGTGGTTGTTATGACAAGGGTGGGAGTGGTAATGGTCGGAGTTCGAGTGGTGGTTGCAAGTGATGGTAATGGTGGTAGGGGTGGTGGTGGTGATGATGGTGGTTGTAGCTGGTGATGGTGGTGGCATTATTCCAAATTTATGTCACCTCAAAACTAACTAAAATACTTAAAGTACTTGATTTTGGAAGGGGCATCTTACCCCAAAGACTCTACATTTTTTTCTATTTTTATTTTAAAAAACACAAATTTTAAACATTTAAATATGTAAACTATTTCTTGGATTCTGATTGGATGAGAACATGAGTTGTCGATCACTTTGTAACAAGTTTTGAAGCTAATCATGTGGAGGTGGTCACGCCTTGCATCACCACACTCATACCAGGCCCGTGGGGGCAGTGTGCCATTCCCATGGGGCTAAAGTGGCTAGGCATGTAGACGAATCAAACATTCGTAAACTGTTTGACGGAAAGCTCATTCATGTCCGCTTATTTAATAAACGAACAAACATGAACAAATTTTGTTGTTCATTTAATTAGACAAACAAACCTGAACACACGTTTTGTGTGTGAACGTATGTTTATCTTCGTTCATTTGTGTTTATTTAAATTTAATAAATACATAAGTAGCTATATTGATATAAATATATCTATGTGCGTAAATCTTCAATCGTAGAGTGTTTGGTACTCGCGAAGGGCCTCATCAAACGCTTTCGCGTCCATTCCCCGTCACCGCGATCCATCATGACGTTGAAGAGTTCGTTAAATATGGCAACCTTTCTTATCAATCCGTCTACTTTGAATAGATTTGGTCTGAGCACCTAAATGTTGACGCAATGCTTCAAATAATGCATTACAAAATGATATGGTTCCACATGGTATGCCATCGGCCACATTCACCCAAGTCGTAGCCAAGGCTATTTCCTCATTTTGAGTCCAAGCTCTTTTGGCCATTCGAGATATTAAGAGTGAAAGAATGTTGTAGAGTAGGAGAAGAGATTGAGTTAAATATTTTTTCTGAAGATTTGGTTTATTTATCTAGTGGGATTTTCCATAGGCAAAAGGTGATTCACGTACGCAATCACACACATTGAAAGAATAACCGAAACATATTTGATTTTTTTTAACGTCCAACAAGACACGACCATCCAGGTACACTCAAAGACAAAAAGTCACTTACACACACGATCACAGAAAGCATTGATGACCTGATTAATTCAAGAGAAACCTACCGCAAGACCCGCTATGATAAAACTCATAATTCTCACATAAAGACTTCAACCAACGACTCATTTGAAGTACCTTCAGAGTTTAAACACATTTGATTAAATCCACCCCAGAAGCTCAGCCGGCGACCTTCTCCCTACTCTTCTCCGCCTCTTTCTCCACAGTTCAGCCGGTTCCATCCCCATCTTTACAGCTCGCCTTTAAAAAAGCTTCGAAGCGGAATCCCATAATAAACATAAACAATAAACAAAGAATTATAAAATACTACTACTACTACACAAATATTACGGGCCGTCTCAACAATACCCAAAGCCCAAGAAGAAAGCCCATAAAAAATCCCTAGGGTTTTTGTATATGAACTCACTCGTTCATTCTTCACTGCCTCTACCCCCGCCCGCAGCTCCTCCGATGGTAAGTAACATTGTTCTTTTCTGTTTACGAATCGATCTTGTTTATTCAATCTATGTGCCTGTATTCATTCATGATAGATCCTTCGTCTGTTTTCTTTATGTTTTCTCATCGTTGGTTTGTTCGTTACTGCTGTTAGGGTTTTTACGTATCTGATACCGCAATTTTTTCGTGTTTTGTACGTCAGTGTTTGATTAATTGAAACTAGTTACTGTAAATTGATGCAGTTTTTCTTTTTGTGTGTATAAATTTGTTGATGAAATTAGTAGTTTCTAAAAACTTAGGGCTTTTTGAAATTTTATGCGTTGTATTGTCATTATTTTAGTTAGGGTTCAACCAGAAACTGGCCCAAACCCGTTCAGACTAAATTTAAACCCACGAATTTCGTGTTAGGTTCGTCTCGTGTTTTTGTGTTGTGTCTGAAATTCACACCCTTAGCTATGAATCTTGTTTAATGTTTATATCTATCCGTGGTTATGTTTTGTTTATGTACATTTGTTACCCTACACTTTTCATTTTTTAATGCCCAATTTTTTGTTGTTTTTTAAGGCTTTTGTCAAAGCCCAGAAGTCAAGATCCTACTACAAGAGGTTTCAAGTCAAGTTTAAGCGAAGGAGAGGTGAGAGTTAACGAATATCAACCTAGTAGCCTCACTTGTCATTCTTTGCACCTTTGCATTTGTTACACTATGCCTGCAATTATCTTTTAATTGTGATCTGCTTAATTGTTTCAGAGGGTAAGACTGATTATCGTGCTAGGGTCCGATTGATTAATCAGGACAAAAACAAGTACAACACACCAAAGTATCGATATGTCGTGCGATTTGTAAGTTTTAAGTTATAGTCTACTTTAAAAAGATTATGTTACTTAAGTTTTACATTATGGTTAACCTTTTTTATAAGTGTTCGCTCATTTGTGTTTTTGGGCCATCTTTTATTTTTTTAGACCAACAAGGATATAACGGCACAAGTCATATCTGCAACCATTGTCGGTGATATTGTTCTTGCATCGGCTTATGCTCATGAACTCCCTCAGTATGGTCTTAAAGTCGGGCTTACCAACTATGCTGCAGGTTTGTAATCTTAAATGTAGTTAATGGCCGTACCACTTTGTATTACATGTTTAGAAGTTAAGCTCACCTTACCTTTTGTTTGTTTTAATAGCTTATTGCACTGGGCTTCTATTGGCACGCCGAGTATTGAAGAAACTTGAAATGGATGAGGAGTATCAGGGCAATGTTGAGGTATATCCGTACTATTTTTCATTAGTTTGTATTATTTGTTTTTTGTTTTAGTAGCAGTGCAATGATTTGTTTTGTCGTTTTGTGGTTTTACAGGCCACTGGAGAAGACTATTCTGTTGAACCTGCAGAAACCAGAAGGCCATTCCGTGCTTTACTTGATGTTGGTCTTATCAGAACAACTACCGGAAACCGTGTTTTTGGTGCTCTCAAGGTATTTACAATTCACATTTTTGTTGTCTAAATGGCTAATTATATGTGAGTTATATGATATAAGTGATTTTTTGACGAATACTATTAGGGAGCTTTGGATGGTGGGCTTGATATCCCACACAGTGATAAACGGTTTGCTGGTTTTAACAAAGACGGGAAGAGTCTAGATGCCGATGTTCACCGTAAGTACATCTATGGCGGGCACGTTGCTACCTACATGAACGTAAGTTCAATTTTTTTTCCATTCAAAGTTTTACAAATCTACGGATCTGATTTTATCTAATTGAACGATTTAAAACATATGGTTTTTGTTTGTTACAGACTTTACAGGAAGACGAACCTGAAAAATACCAGACTCATTTCTCTGATTACATCAAGGCTGGAGTTGAACCCGACAATCTCGAAGAGCTGTACAAAAAGGTCCATGCTGCTATCCGTGCCGACCCAACTCCCCAAAAAGTCTGATAAACCACAACCCAAGGAGCACAAGAGGTAGTTACAGTTTTTATTCTAGATGTTGCAACTTGCAAGATCATTTTTGTTTATATTGCAAAATTAATTTGCAAGTAAATAGATAACTATTGTTTAGGCAATTTTTTGATGGGTTTTTGTTGTGTTTATTGTTTTAGGTACAACTTGAAGAAGCTAACTTATGATGAGAGGAAACAAAAGCTTATTGAGAGGTTAAATGCTTTGAATGCCGCTGCTGGAGCCAATGACGATGATTCGGACGAGGATGACGAGTGAGATATATATGTTTTGTTATTTATTGATATTATGTTAGGTCTTTTTTGGACTAAAGTTTGTTTTGTTTCTTTTAGACTCTTGAGAAATGTTTTGATGATTAATGTTATTTTGAACTTGTTTGATTATTGGTTTTGATGTCATGGAAACATTTTTGTCAAGACTAAAGTTTAATTATCAAAGTTACTTCTAATGCATCAGTTTAACTATTTCAACTTTTGCTTATATTTTTTAGAACTTTATATTTAGTTTTTTAAAAATTCGTGATTACACTAGTGTATTAAATCAGCTGTTTAAAAAGCGTGTTAATATAAAGTTTGCAAATGTATTTGAAATTTTCATATTTTGGAAAATGTTCAAACTTTTGATTTCACTTCAACGAGCATTATATGCATATGATATGATTCACAATGGTGCCAATGACCGTGTGGCGACACCGTCTTTCTTAAAAAAAAAGTAAGCACAGCGTTATGGGTTGTTAATAAACCTGATTGAATGATGTGGTTTGATTGGGTGGTCAGCGATCGGATGTTCCAGTTTGTAGCGATTTCGGTGTTGGTGGCAATTGTGTGTTCCATATCGCTGGTAAACCCATGAATCTGGGCGTGTAGTTATTAGAGTTGATCAGAGTAGCACAACGGTTGATGTAGGAGCATCAAAGCCTAAGAGGCTGTTTGGCAACTTCTGAATGGTTAAGTAGTGAACCAATAAGAGATCTGAATCATTAAGTGATGAACCAATAAGAGATCTAAACCATTAAGAACCAGTAAAATGCTTAATCGTTCAGAGGCAAACGTCTGACCAATTCAGATCAAAGGTCTTAATCATTCACTCACTATAATAGTTAACAATTCAGAGATAAATGTATGAACCATTCAAACATCTGCTCATAAAACAAACAGTCTGAATCATTAAGTGTTGAACCAGTAAAAGGTCTGAACTATTATGAGCACTATTAAAAGGTAAACAAACAAACCCTAAGTTGACCCGGAAGCGAATCTTTTTCTAACCGTGGGGTAGGATTTAGGAGCACGTAACCGTTTGTTGACCTGACATGCATTTAACTCGCAACAGATATGGCCCATCTGAATATGGTTTAACATTGCGTTTCTTTGGTTATTTTATTTGAATATGAATTTACTATTTTTACTTTTTTCCTCCTCATGCTTAACATGCACCCTGTCTCGTAAGTAGAGTAAGAATAAATGTCATACCCCTCCTAAAATAATGATATAATAAATATTAAACATATATTATATACCAATTTTTGGTGACGAGAGATTACTATTCAATTTTGTTACACTTTTTACGTCTTACAATTTTCTTTTTTTACAACTTTATCAAAAATCATTTTCTATTATTTACCCCAACATTTTGTCGTTTTACGTTTGGATATAAATTTTGTGAGTTAATATGTGCAACGCGCATGTGTGGTTCAACATTTTTACACTAATTGTTTACCAGTTTAACAGCACTGTTGCAATGCCCGAGTCCTATGTTGACTTAGTTATTCTTTTCTACGTTTTATGTTTCAGTTTTTTGCGAGTTAATATACTACAACACGTGTGTGGTTGAAACGTAAAAGTTTTTACGTTGATGTTTTGTTCTGTTTAACGATCTCGCCGCAAAGTGCAGAACATAAATAAATACTAGTTTGATAAACAAAATAACAAATAAATGAATAAATGTTTTGTCCACGTCCCCTTCATCAAAAATATCTGCTCACCCTGTCTCTCTCACCGTTTTCTCCATCTTCCATCTGAGCTACCCTTCAAACTGGGTTTCCGTACACCGCCACTGACGACCGTCTTTCATCTTCATCTACGACGACGCTGATCATCGTTGCTTGAATCAGACGATTCCAAACGAGATTAGTTTTTATCGTACGAACTAGGTTAGGGTATGTTTTGTCGACCTGTGTTCTTCGATGTTGTCCAATACATGTTTTTTGATTAACGTTTCAGTAAAATTGTAAACCTAAATTGGTTTTACTTTTAGGGGAATCATGAACTTTGGTTATTGTTAGGTTACTGATCAAACGCCAATCACTTTAGATTGATTTAGGGAGTTAGTTTTTAGACCTCAATTGGATTTCTTGCATGAAATTAAGGCTCTGTTTTTCCAATTTATTTACTTCACTTACAGTTCTAATGCATACACCAGTTGTTCGTTAAAAGTCATGCTTATTAAGAACAAACAAGCTGGGACATTATGTTCCCTTGATGTATCTATAAAATGTTAAGTTGGATTGGTGATTAATCAGTTAAATACTTCATAGGTAAAAAAGATTATAATCAATTCTAAGAATAGATGTTAAGTTGGATTAGTGATTAATCACTTAAATACTTCATAGCTAAATATAGTGTAAAAACAAACTCTTAGTAAATCTGTGTTTATGACTTATTAAGAACAAACAAGCCAACCCGAGCTCACTAAGGATAAATGAGACCTACCAAGCTGGTTCCTTAACTTCAAGTCTGAATCCAAGCAGAAGCTTAAGTTGTTATGCTTTCACTCTTTTAGGTAGACATTTGTTAGAATGAGAGATATAGCCCCATGTGAATCTAAGTATCATTTGTAAATCTTAAACATTTAATAACATGTGTGATTAGTAGATTGATGAAAGGTTCTATAAGGTTATTTCTGAGCTATTGGTTGTTTTTTGGTTAATTATAATGTTCGTTGTGCGATGCAGCCAATGTTATAAAGTTTCTCATAAAAAGTTTATTGTTTTCCGAAAAAAGAAGTTTCTTTATGCAAATCAAAAATATATTAGCAAACTTGAACCTACACGGCTAGACGGGAGGTGTTTGATGAAATGTTTGAATGAGGTGCATATTCTGATTCTTGGTACTTTTAAGTTTTTCATCACCACTTGGTGTAAAACTGATGAACTTTCCAAGGTGGTTAATGGTTAAGTGCATTGTTAGACAAAGAAGTTACACTTATCAAAAGGAAGAGCTCACACGCGCAATTGACGTATGGACTGATAATGACCAAGTAATCGCTAGCTATGCGTGTGAGGGTTGTGAAAACTTACTGCAAGACTACATATGACAAAAAAATTTGGTAGATCCGTCAAAGTAGCTCTAATCTTATGATGTTTAAACTTTAGGCTGTGTAAGTTACCAAATTGGAATATTACTCATTAAATGTTTTGACATTTGTTTTTGCATCAGAATTTTACTCATTATAGGTGATTTTATCAAGCCTAATTGTACTTTTATCAAGCCTAATTGTACTTTATGGTACAGAACTTTCCTCTTTCCTCTGATATGTAAATTTTTCTGTTTTCACATGTAAATCAGTGATATTTGGGAGTGCTTATTACAGGTGAGATGTTCACTGATGTGTTGGAAGCCCTTATTACGTGGCCCCAGAGGTCCTGAAGAAATTCTATAGCCAAGAATGTGATATTTGGAGTGGTGGTGTCATAAGATGTATTTTGCTATGTGGGTTCCCACCATTCTCGGTATGATTATCTGCTTTATTTTTTAATAGTTTTTTTCTTATGATGATACGATCTTAAGGTTTCATTTACTTTTTCGTTTTTGACTTGTGATCCGAGTCAGAAACGGAACAAGGAATATTTCAGCAGGTTTTGAATGGTAATCGCAACTTATTCATGAGTGTTTATTTTCATACATTTTGTTTTTTTGTTAGGTCCGATTGAATTACCATTTCAAAAAACAACCTTGGTTGATGGAACGATCTGTTATATCATTTTCGCGTAGCTCTTTTTTAAGGAAATGTCTCAAGTGACTACGAAAAATTTATAATTTGCCTAAATCTTGATTTCATCATTACAGGTGTGTCTATTTGGTATTTGCCTGGCTTCTTTCTACTCTGTTTCACTTATGTCTACGTGTAGGTGTTCGGAGCTGATACACATCCAGCTGCAAGAGGCTATGATGAGTTAAGTCGCAATCGGCTATTGGCGTGGCAGGATCGGAGGACGGAAAGTGCGAGTTTCTCCATTTGCAACCTCTGATGTATCCATGGTGGTCTAATAGACAGATCTGAACCACACTATATTAGTTGGCAAATCTGAGCCAAACAAGCCGGTCGGTTTATGCTAACATATCATTATATTACCTCCTTTTGTAAATGCAATTCATATCTATTCATATTCATACAACTCTTAGACTCGGTGTTTTCTCTTTTGGTTACTTTGGCGAGTGTTGATTCCATAACGAATCAAACGAATACCGAACAATCTTTTAGCTTCTATGATATGTGAATGTGAACCCGGCCGCAACGCGGCGGGTGTTACATCTAGTTAAGGTAAATTTTCAACGTTATAACGTCTCATACTGGCAATACGGGGCGTATAAGGTTAACATTTTCAATATCCAGTGACAGACAATATCATACAAACTTGTCAATCGATCAACCTATAATACACCAAGTATAGGTCTATACGTGGCGTATGGTGTGGGCCCAACAAGTCACATGTCTGACTGCTATACGCCACATATATACCCATACGTGGCATATAGGTTGACCGATTGAACGTGTGTACGATGTTGTCTGTTATTGGAAATTGAAATCAATACGCCTCATATTAACCAATACGTGCACTATTAGGGTCGTCCAAGTAGGTGAAGCAATGTCGTCCAAGTAGGTGAAGCAGTGTTGGTAACAGTACGACCCTAAAACAAATCCAAAACCATACAAATCATGTAATTTTTGTCACGTATATTTATGGAAGTCGGGTCACATTATTATTTTGTTGGTTAATTGATTTTCAGCAACAGATGGTTCTAAGATTCTTGATACATTTGATACTTATTATTGTAAATTTGGCTAAATGTTATTCATGTTAAAAGTAAAAAGATATCAAAGAATAAATTTGGGAGAAATTTGCGGGATCAGTTAAACATCATTTCCCATTTTAGAGGGTCAAAGACAACCATTAACCAGCCTTAATTCCAGCCCGTAAACAACTCATTTTCTATGTTTAGATTGTTTTTTCTTTAGCTATAAATTGTATGCACTTTTTCCTTGTAATTAACACAGAAAAATATAATACAACAATTCTACTTTGAATCCTTTGTAACATGGTATCAGAGCAGCTTATACGGTTCTAAACCGACCTGCTTATCATCATCTACCTTTGTCTCCGGGTCTATTGTTGGAGAGCTGCCATGTCTGAATACGGTAGCTAAACAAACGACCTCTCAATCCAAATAGCCAACCTGTTGAGAAATGGCCTCAATACCCAAAACCAAAAAACAAAACAAAATCTTTCCGACAGCCTCAAGATCAGCCTCAAACTCGACAATCAGAATTACGCCTTATGGACTCTAATGATTCGGGTCGCCATAGGTGGTAAATCGAAAGCCCTTTTGGGTCATTTATCAACCAATCCACCAAACCAAACTAGTGAAGAGTATGAACAATGGGAACAAGACGACCGAGTCGTCTTCTCATGGCTCATACAAAACATTGAACCAACTCTCGCCAGCAATCTAACCGAGTTTCCGACAGCAAAATCGCTGTGGGATGCCCTGGTTATAACGTATAGCAGTGGTTGTAACATTTGTCAAAAACGGGTTTCCAAAACCCGCTCCGTTTTGTAATCGAATATCAAGTTATAAATGTCGCGTTGTATATTTATGATTATTTTGATTTTAATGATACATAATTAATAAACAAACTAAACTATAAAAATTATATTTGATAAAAAGTGAAAACAAAATAAATAAAAATGAAATGTTGCTGCCGGGACTCGAACCCGGGTCAGCCGGATTATAACTTCAAAGACTTAACACTCACCCGCATAACCACTCAGCCACTTGTTTGTTTTCTGTCAACTTAGGGAAACAAATAACTCTTATACACAAATCTAGTTAAACCGGTTGCGCCAACTGAGAAACCGAAATCGGCAATTCAACCGTCTAATCGTTTGATTAATCGCACATTCAGGTTTATAACCGATGCACCGACGATTTTTAATCAATTCAGATTTTAATGAACTTCAATTTTGATCATCATCGGTTTTTATAACCGAAAATAATCAAAGACTGAATTACTTCAATCAAGACCCTCTCGCGACTCAGAAACACCATACAAACCTTCCATTTCACTTTCGTCATACTTTCAGTCCATCAGAACGCTTAAATCAACTCGCCGGAAGTTCCTGCAAGTTCGCCGGAAAACCGTATTCATCATCAAAACGGTAATTCTTTCAATACCGTCGTAGTCTAACAATTGTTAAGCTATTTCTAACTTAAACCTTGCAATTGAAATCGAATTCAGACACCGTTATCAGATAATTCCAGTTCGCCGGAAAATTTCTGGAAATCGTTATCTTCGCCTGTGAAACGGTAAGGACCTTCAAACACACTTTTAACGTTTGTTTATCACTTCAATTCCACGATTGGCTAATCAAGACGGTTAATTGTTTTGATCAGTTGAGGTGCACAAAAACAGAGCCGACGCATTGCCGGAAATTCTGTGATAAATCATTCCTATGGTATGTTACTTCCAACACCGTCTCTGCCATTCCATTTTAGCCTTAAGAATGATTGTTAATCGTAAAAACAAGAAAACGGATTAGTAACACCGTCGACTGTAATTTGAGTGAAGAAGACGAAGATAATTAAGTTATAAGTATAATTAAAATTGGTATTTTAAACGGGTTAGACACACAATCCAGCGGTGGACTGTGTGCAAATAATACGCGCATGTCACGAGTTCGATCCCTGATACACGCAACCCCCATGTAATAAAATGCCTTTTTGATTAAAGCTGAACCGGGTTAACCCCGTTAGTTGTTAAGTATAATAAAAACCGAGATATTAACCAGGTTAGATACACAGTCCAGCGGTGGACTGTGTGCAACACTAAGTCGCACGTCACGCGTTCGAGTCTGGTTAACAGCACCGGTTCGTTGATTTAAAATCTTTTTAAAAACAAATGAATTTTGAATAAATCGAATTAGTATATAAATATAATTAAAAACAAGATTATTTCGGGTTAGACACGTAGCTCAGTTGGTAGAGCTGCGTGCACGCGTACGGGAGGTCTCGGATTCGAGTCTCACCCAGCGCATACATGCACACTGACCGAACCGGTCAACAGGTCAACAAGTCAACGGTCAACGGTCAATGCAAAAAATAAACAATTTTTTTATATTTTTATTTATTTAATTTAATTTAAAAATCAATTAAAAATACTTAAAAATAATATTTTTAAAGATAGAAAATAGCCTTAAACTCACAAAAATATATCTAAAAATTCTATTAAAATCCTTAATAAAATCCACTCATTTACTATATTTTTCCGTCATTATTTAGGTTAGTAATTCTCGTTGTTCAACTCTCCCGACTCGTGCGCATCTCATCATCTCCAATTAAACGCACCCAATGTGAGTGAATCTTACAAATTCCCCGTTTTAATCACGTTTTGGGGTGTATCATGTGTCTTGCTATATATATTATATTTAAATCATTGTGCATACATCATATCATGAACATGTGTACTCAGTTTGTTTCAACTGTTGTGTGGTTATCGTTAGATGCAATTTATTATTTTCAGTACATGCAATTTCATAGGCCGCCGCTCCCCATTACATTATGAGCGTTGAGCATGTTCCCCATTACATTATGAGCGTGAACCTGGCGTGCCCACATACGATCGGCTCTGTTTGATTGAGTCTTGATCGCACAGACATTTTTCATTTTCAGTACATGCAATACGATCGGCTCCGTTTGATTGAGCCTTGATCGCACAGTTTCATTCATGTTATTTATCGTATGATGTTGGTATGTTAATGTATGCTATCATGTGTTATTGTATGTTATAGTTGTGATTGCTATTGCTACTGCTTGGTTATTTACATTTGCTCATTTATGATTATGCACAATTTTTCATTGATAAACTAACAAGTAAATCAATAATAAATGTTTATCTAACAAGGTTCACTCGCCAACTTATGTTGACCCAAAAACCCCCATTTTTACACATGATACAGGTGAACCAGCTGCAGCCAGAAACACATAGGATTGGACTAGAAGAATAAAATGATTTAGAGTTTGGGATTGTTATGTTTGGTTTATTTTCTTTGTATTGTATGGACATGTTTGGATATTTGGAAATGTAACTTTGACTTTAATAAATATGAAACTTCTTAGTAAATATCATGAGCTTTGGTGATAACCCAATTATGCCCCGACTCTTATTCCGCTGCGGGTCGGGGTGTGACAGTGGTAAAGACAAGCTTCAAACCTTTAACCTACATGTCAAAGCCAATGAAGTCAAGCAAAACGGAGTACCACTTGAAGAATTCTGGATAGTGATGCAGGGTATTTGGGGAGAGATCGAACGAATCGACCCCAATCCCATGACATGTGCATCAGATATCAACACTTACGCAAAAATAAGGTCAGAACAAAAGCTGTTCCAATTTCTTAATGCTTTGGACAAAAAATATGACCATATAAAACGAGAAGTTTTAAGAATGGATCCCTTACCCTCTCCGGAAGGTGCCTACGCCGCTGTCCGAAAAGAAGCCGCCCACCAAAAATTTTGGGTTCAGTTTCTGATAATACACCGCAACAGGGCGTGGCGGCCGGGCTTGTTACCGTCGAACCAAGAGAACCCATCGAAGCCGGGTTAGCCTCTAAAGGGCAACGACACTCATCAGGAAGACTTGCTGGAACCGTGTCTAAGCCCGACAAGTCTCACCTCAACTGTAGTCATTGTGGTCTATCGAAACACACTAAAGAGCAATGCTTCAAGATCGTGGGATATCCAGAGTGGTGGAACGATGGACACAAACGGGGACAAGCAGCTGCCGCCGTAGGTAGCTCTACCGGCGCCGCCCAACAAGTGACCGGAGGTAATGGTTTCGGCGGGATGGCAGACGCAAAAGGAGAAGATCCGGTGACAGGTAACGGGTTTGGGGCTGCTCCCTCAAACCCTTTTCTATTTAACCCTAATTCCAAAATAAATGTGTCACATTTAGTCCCTGGAAATAGTGGAAATGCTAATATGGCCCAAGTACACCATAAAAAACAAAAACTATGGATCTTTGATTGTGGCGCGACCGACACAATGACTTATGAGTTATCGGATATTATTTCAACAACCAAACCAGAAAAACACATATTCAAACGGCGAATGGGGGGATAATGGATGTAAAATCGGGAGGGACTATTGAGATTTCACCCACCATAAAAATCTCTAATTGTCTTTATGTTCCCTCGTTGTCACAAAAGTTGCTTTCCATTAGCCATGTCACAAAAGAACTCAACTGTACCGTCCTAATGCACCCTACATTTTGTATTTTACAGGATATCAGGACGGGAGTGATCATTGGGCGTTGCACTGAAAATCAAGGGTTGTATTATGTGGACGAGGTGACTCAAAGTGGTACTGTGATGTTGGCTCATGGGACATCGGAACGAGAAGCTTGGCTATGGCACCGAAGATTAGGTCATCCTTCTACAAGTTATTTGCATATTTTATTTCCAAAACTATTCCCAGTTAATGCTATGTCACATTGTGAAACATGCGTTTTAGCAAAGAGCCACAGAAAAACTTTTAAACCCAATAACACTAAGGTTGCTTTGCCATTTTCATTAATCCATTCTGACGTATGGGGTCCTGCCCCGGTTCTTGGGGGGCAAAACTTTCGTTACTTTGTGATGTTTGTTGATGATTGTACCCGAATGACCTGGGTTTATTTTTTGAAGAACAAATCCGAAGTCTTTGAAAAATTCACTATGTTTTACGCCATGATCCAAACTCAATTTCAAACAAACATCCAGATTTTCCGATCCGATAATGGTGGTGAGTTGTTAATACCCCTTTAAAATTTTTTTTCCAAAACAAGGGAATAATTCACCAAACTACATGCTCAAACACCCCAGAACAAAACGGTGTCGTCGAAAGAAAGAATCGCATTTTGCTGGAAATGACACGAGCCCTCCTAATTGAATCCCAAGTTCCAAAATATTTTTGGCCTGAAGCCCTTGCTACCGCTACCTATCTTCTCAACCGACTTCCAACAAATACCCTCAAACTTAACACTCCATTACAAACCCTTTCAGAATTTTCCAAACTACACTCGGTCCTTACTCTTCAACCACGAATCTTTGGATGTACCGTCTTTGTTCACATACCTAAATCAAATCGAACCAAACTTGACCCTTGTGCTGAAAAATGTGTCTTTGTTGGGTATGGAATAAATCAAAAAGGATACAGATGTTATAACCCAAAGACACGTCATATGTTCACCACAATGAATTGTGACTTCCTTGAAACCGAGTATTACTACAATTCCCAACTCCGTGGTCAGGGGGAGAAGGAATGTTTAGACACACTAAGTTGGTTGAAATATGTTCCCTATGTACCAACTACAGAGTCACCAGAGTCCAATTTCAGTGCCACTGAAGGCCCTAATGTTCCTCCTAACCTGGTGTCTGAGGTAAGTAATACTCACCCTGTTCAGTCTGGTGATACTTTTGAAGTTTCTAATGACTCCGAAGATACCAATGCTTCTAACCATGAAACTGCCACAGAACAAGCTGAAACTTTGCAGGCAGATGAACCCATACAAGAAGAACCACTATCAAGATATGTGTTACCCCTAGAACAAACAGAGGGGTTCCTCCGAAACGGTATTCTCCTGAAAAAGAGCCAAAAAGATCCAGTTATCCTATAGCTAATGTGGCTAATGGAAATTTCACTAAGGAAGCAAAAACATTTATCTCATCTGTTTATTCTGAAGAAACTCCTACAAACGTGGATCAAGCCTTAAAGTCTAAACATTGGAAGGAGGCAATGAAAACAGAAATGGAAGCCCTAATCAAGAACAATACTTGGGAAAAGTGTACTCTCCCGTCGGGAAAGAAATCGGTGGGGTGTCGTTGGGTCTATACGATTAAGTATAAACCGGATGGTACAATTGAAAGATATAAAGCCCGACTGGTAGCGAAAGGGTATACCCAGACATATGGGATTGATTATGCTGAAACATTCTCCCCGGTCGCCAAGATGAACACAATTCGGGTCCTTTTTTCGATAGCTGCAAATGAAGGGTGGCCACTTCAACAGTTTGATGTAAAAAATGCCTTTCTACACGGGGACCTAGATGAAGAGGTATTTATGGATGCTCCTCCAGGATTCACAAAAGATTTCAAAACTGGAGAGGTTTGCCATCTAAAGAAGTCTCTTTATGGTTTGAAGCAATCTCCCCGGGCTTGGTTTGGCAGATTTACCGTAGCTATGAAAAAGTTTGGATATAAACAAAGTAATGCTGATCATACTTTGTTTCTCAAAAAAAGAGGCAAATTCGTAACCTGCCTAATTATCTATGTAGATGATATGATCATTACAGGGAACGATAAAGAAGAAATGGTAAAACTGAAAGAAAACTTGTTTGCTGAATTTGAAATGAAAGATTTGGGCAGGCTCAAGTATTTCCTCGGAATTGAAGTACTAAGGTCAAAACAAGGAATTTTCATCAGTCAGAAGAAGTATGTCTTAGACTTGTTGGCAGAAATTGGAATGATCGATTGCAAACCAGCAGACACTCCTATGAGTGTAAATCAAAAGCTTTATATGGAGGAAGGAGCAAAATTAGCAAATAAAGAGAGATACCAACGGATGGTGGGAAAACTAATATATCTCTCACATACTCGTCCAGACATTGCTTATGCTGTAGGGGTGTCAGTTCATGCACCAACCTCAAGAGTCCCATATGGAAGCAGTTTGGAGAATTATTAGATATCTCAAAGGAACAGTGGGTCATGGAGTCCTGTTTCAATCACATGGACACCTAAATGTTCAAATCTACACTGATTCAGACTGGGCAGGAGATAAGGGAAGTCGGAGGTCAACAGCAGGCTACTTCACTTTAGTTGGTGGAAATCTTGTCACTTGGAGAAGTAAAAAACAAAAGGTGGTTGCCCTTTCAAGTGCAGAAGCTGAATTTAGAGGCATAGCTCGAGGTTTAAAAGAAGCCATGTGGATGCGAAGACTCTTAGCTGAGATTGGCTTTCCTTCAAAAGAAACAAGTAAGATTATGTGTGATAATAAAGCTGCAATTCAGATTTCAGAAAACCCAGTACAACATGATCGAACTAAACACGTAGAAGTTGATAGGAACTTCATCAAAGAAAAATTGGAAGATGGTACGATTGAACAACCGTTTGTTCGATCAAAGGATCAGCTCGCTGACATTCTAACAAAGGCAGTTAACGGAAAAAATCTTCAGCGATTGTTTAGTCAAGTTGAATTTTGGAAATCCGACTATTCAACTTGAGGGGGAGTGTTAAAAATAAAAAGATATCAAAGAATAACTTTGAGAGAAATTTGCAGGATCAGTTAAACATCATTTCCCATTTTAGAGGGTCAAAGACAGCCATTAACCAGCCTTAATTCCAGCCCGTAAACAACTCATTTTCTATGTTTAGATTGTTTTTTCTTTAGCTATAAATTGTATGCACTTTTTCCTTGTAATTAACACAGAAAAATATAATACAACAATTCTACTTTCAATCCTTTGTAACAATTCAGACATCTGAAATTTTTAATAACTTAACCCTTGGAGCACCATACTAGATAGACCCCAACTTTTTTGTTAGTTGTCATAAATACATGCAGCTATAATGCGTCACAAGTCATGCCTTCACCTTTAGATAACTTTGTATTGTTTGGCATACATATTTTGTTTATTGTTGTTTTTTCTTGTATGTGTTCAAAATGGCCTACAAGCTGGTTAATTGAGGATATGGGCTAAGAAGTGTAGATGGGTTGTTGATGAGGAATGAGCTTAATGTGTTCGTGGCCGTGGGCTACCTAGAGTTGGGTATATGAAGCGACTTTATAATCATAATCACGGGTTTTAATTCAGAGTGTTCTTCATTTTCTTAGAGCTTTTAGCGTTTGTTGTGCGCCTGATCATGTTGATTATAGACTAGTAACATCCTTTGTATTTATGAAGTTTGTCTTGTATTTTTTAAGGTTAAACAATTTTTAGAAGGATGTTATGGTTTTGTGTTAGTTTATTGATTTTGTTAGTGGTAGTGAATACATGTGTCTATTTGACGTGTTATTTGATTTCAGGGGCGGACCTAGGTTATAGGTTGGGTGCGTGGACGTATCCTTTAAAAAAATTAGTGTATTTTATAGGCAAAAATCCCGACCGCACCCCTTGAAATGTTGGTTAAGACCTACGTTCGCACCTCCAATAAATAATTTCTGGGTCTACCACTGCCTAATCCTATTATATGTTTTCATCATTTCTCGTGTTTGGTAGCTTAGTAAGAATATCTTCATTACTTTTTATGTGTTTATATGTCTACGCATGTTTTTATTTGACTCTTTGGTCTGGATATGAATTTGGAGATAGGGACTCATCGGAAGCAGACTCTCTATCCCACCCTACCAGATCTACCAATGGCTTGACCATGTGTGTGATTATACCGGGTATGATTGATTGATTGTAAAAAAATTATTTAGTAGACATAGTGGCGGCTTTAATGGTATGCGAGGAGGACCTCCGCACAAGGCCCGGTGATACCAAGGGTACATAATTTTTTTAAAAATATTCGGTACATATATGTTTTTTTTATAAATAGTAAACACATACCAATTCTAATATAGACCCGTTTACAAATCATTTTTTATGATTCAGAATTTAGCTCACTTGACATTAGGTTTATTGAGCCCAATACTAATTTAATTTCTTTTAAATAAAAATAAAACATTATCAAAAGACATATTTTTTTCGAGCTTGAACATAATACGTGAATTCTTAAAGGCATCTGAGTAGACAGAACATACGTTGTTATCATTCATGAGTGAAAAGTACATACGCTAGTGACATTACGTGTATAAGTACTTTCGTGATCTTTTCTAAAAATTATATTATTCTCATATTGGTATTTTTTATATCTATTGACCATCTTTTTCTGAAACTGGAATTTGGATATCTATCGAACTTTCTGTTTAAGGCGTGGGTGTTGACGTTTTCAAAGTATTAAACAACTTAAAAAGTTTTATTTTATGGGTATGATTGTATATGTTAGTTGCCTTTTTTATATCAAGACTCGTTAAAGTCAACTAATGTTGTTCATTGAATAGAATTTCGGTTTATTCATTTTAATATACTCGGGCTCCTCAAATTTTAATTTTAACTCTTTAAAACTGCAATCAAATTTTAATATTCATTTTAATTTTAACTGTTTAAAACTGCAATCAAATTTTAATATTCATTTAAAACCTGAAATCAAACCAAATTTGCATTTTCTTAAAGCAACAAAAGTATGATAGAGGAGGGTTTAGGATCAACTCTAAAAGGTAGCTCCTTGGTCAGTATCTGCAATTAAAGAACACCGTTAGTCTTAACGTAAGATGTGGCCTCCCGCGTTTGGACTCCGGCGTGAGAATCAGCAGGGTGATCTTAAGAGTCTAAGCGAAATGAAAGGATAAGAGTTTAGAGTGAGAGTGAGAGTGAGAGAGATGGACTTAGCTTGGGCTAGAACAAGACTCTCCTTTTATAGGCAGATGGCTCTGCCCAAGGGAGTCTCACGCCAGCTGGTACCTTCTAGTCTTGGTAAGCTTATCCTTCCTGATGTTGTTTGCAGGGTTAGCCTTGCCTTTTTGGGTATTTTTCAGGTTTGTGTGTCTCGGGGACACCTTTACGTGTTGTAGAGAGAGGTCAAATCAGTTTGACCTGTTTTGTTCAAGTTCCGAGGTTGTACAGTAACCTAGCTTCCTGTCACCGGCTGTTGGTGTATCAGCTTCTTGTCTTCCAGCTTCTTTTTTAGTTTATGTTTTTAGCATTCTTTACTAATTTCTTGCGATTGTTGTTGACTTTGACTTTGCTGACTGGGATCTCCGGGTACCCACGTCATTAGCCTCCCAGTCATGAGTATCGATATTGCAAATAGCGGTGCTTATAACTCTTATTTTAGGGGTTTTTGTTTTCCAATCCTTTTCTTAAAAGTCTTTAGCTGCCTTGTTATGCTTATGTGGCGTGTTAGATAAAATGCAAGTCGTTTCTAGAGAGAGAAAAGGTTTGCATTTTATCGAACTAGTGAACTAAAAGCATTGGTCTCTTTTGTTTTTGTGGCCACGGGCTTTTTTTCGGAAGGTATTGGTCTTCCCTTGGCCTTTTACCTTAACTCCCCTTGCAATTTTTTCATGCGCCTTTTACAATTAAAGCCCATTTGTCCACTTGTGTATCTAGGCGGCCCGAAAGTGATTGATTGGACAGTGCGGCAAGGTGGCCTTCGAGTACCCTAGGCTGCTAGCTGTGGCAGTTACATCCTGCCCTCCACCTGTCTGATTTATTTGGGATTTGAAATTTTTGAGCTTTATAACCTTTGCTAACCGCTCATTTCCCTTTTCAACTTCTCCCTTTTGATTTGCATTCTCTCTTTCATCCGACAGTTTTTTCAGTGATATTTTCCGTGGTTTATCTTTATAAACTTGGTAAGTTGTTTCTTTCTTGCTTTACTTGTTTCAAATGGGGTTTAATAAAAATGATATGCTCATCCAAGTTTCAAAACTTACTAGACCGGAGATCGATCAGTTCTTTGCCGATCATGGCATTGATCCTTCCTTTGAAACTCAGGTTCCAGGGGAAAGGACTGCAAATCAATATCCGCAGGGTTTTCTTGTGTTTTATACCTGAATTCTTGATCAACCAAACTTGCGGTATCCTTTTACAAACTTTTTTCTTGAATTGTTGAAATACTATCGTCTTTCTTTGGGTCAGTTAGCCCCTATTGGTGTTGCTCGTATAATGCATTTTGAAATCCTTTGTCATGCACTGAGTTATGAACCATCATTACTGATGTTCCATCGTTTTTTCCGACTTGCCTGGAATGGCGATTGGTTTACTATTGTGAAAACTCAGTGCGAGGCTCCCCTTCTTTCCACAGCTGTTGGTCACACTTATGCTTGGAAAAATGAGTTCTTTTTTTATTTCTGATTGGTTGCTTCCTTTCACTGTTGTTACTCGTAAGTTTTATGAGGGTTTGAATGAAAAGGAGCCGGAAGTCCATGAACTTGAACGGGAATTACTTCTCAGGCTTCGTGCTTATTGTACAAAGTTAAGGGCTTATCCTGAGAAGCTTCTTGTTGTGTTGGGTATTAGTCAAGATTGGGTTGATTCTGGTTTTGAGCCAGTCTTTTTTGTTAATCAAAAGGGTATGCATTGCGATTCTCGTGTTTTGATATATTTTCCAAATTCTCATTATCTGTTAAGTTTGTTTATTTTGTAGATATGAGTGCTTTGGATTTTATTCTATTGAGCGATCTGTCTGTGTAGAGATTGAGCAGAGGGAAATTCCTGAAGGTGGTCCATCCATAGTTCGTCGTACTGAGCATGTTAGAACTGCTGGGGATTTGGAGAGTGTCCCTGTTCAGCCCATCATGGATGGTTCTTCTGCCAAAAAGTTACCTACTCTGATTCGCAAGTCTACTAGGAGAACTTTTTCTCCTAATGTTGCTCCTCAATCTTCTGATCCTATCTCGGTTGAGAGCGGTGATGAAGATGATGCTAGTGTAATTGCTTTTGTTACTAGGGTGAAGCTTATTAAGAAGGAGGTTCCGGAAGCTTCTAGCGGGGCATGTGATGTTCCTGGTTAGAAGATTTATGCTGTTTTGAAGAAGCTAAACGAGGCGAAGAGGAGTGTCCCGGAGAAACATGTTCAAGTTTCTAGTGAAGTGAAAGCGCCGAAGTTTGTTTTAAAGAAAAGGGTTAAAGGGGGTTATTCTAAGCCAGTTTCCCCTGGGGGAGCTGGTGGGTTGAGAAGGAATCTGTTTCATCTTTGGTTGCTAAGGAAGGAGAGAAGGAGAAGGTGAATGCTAAGGATGGAGAAAAAAAGAAGGTAGAAGAGAAGATGGAGGTGGTTATGAAAGGGAATGTGGGTGTTGACAAGGTGAAGGGGCCGTTTAAGTCTGATTTACCTGTCTTTGTGCCTCAATGGAAGGTTCGCTCTTCTGACACTACCAAGAGTAGTGTCGTTTGTCACGATATGTTGAAGAACCTAGCTACTCCCGCGGAGATGGAAGCTTTGTCAAAGTTGTCTGATGAAGATTCTGCCTACCGGATTATTAACCAAGCTGCTTGCCTAGTTACTTCCCTTCCTGATAGTATTGAGCGTTGGGCTGCCTCTGTTAATAAAAGTGAGCTTGCTGCTACCTTGCAAAAGAAAGAGGTAGAGCTTAAGACTTCCAAAGAGGACTTGGCAGCATTTCAAGTTAAGGTAACCAAACTTGAAGGTCAATTGCTATTTTCCCAGGGCAAGATGGACGAGGAAATGAGGAAAGTTGAAGTCTATGTTGGGGCAGCTATCTGATTTCAACAACCAGCTTTCCAAGGAAAGGGCCGAGTTTGGGATTAAGAGGGCCAAGTATAGATAGGAGCGAATTGCCGATGAAGCAGTTATGGCAGAGCCGAGGCAACAAGTGAAATAGTTGAAGAAGACAGGAAGTGGTGGGTTGGGTCTGGCATTCCTTGTTTTATGACTTACCTCCTCCATAGTCAAGAGTTTAATCTCCATCTTGCATGTATATATTCTAAAGCAATGGCTCATGGTCGCCATACAGACCTTCTTATAGGAGTTAATGTTGTCTCCCAGAGGGAAGTCGTACAAAAGCTTCCTGGCTTCAAGCCAGACCCTCTTTCTGACTTTGTGAGTGCTGTGAAGAAGATGGAGGCTCTATCTTATCCTATGTGGAGGCTTTATCCCAGATGGTTGATTGTTCTATAGTTGAGCTAGAGGCGTTGGAGCCGGAAGGTCTGAATAAGGAGCTTTGTGGACAGCTGCTCTCTATGGCTTCTGCTAAGCGAGCCTTGTTTGAGACTAGTGATGAGGAGGGTGGAGATGCTGGCCTCTCTTCAAAAAAGTTGAAGGTGACTCCGGAGCCTGAGCCAGTTTCGACCATGTCTATTCCTATTAATGCTCCCCCTTTATCTTTTGCAAGGGGTTAGCCGGCTCCTCTTGTTCCTGGTGATGATGAAGGCCTTGGTGATTTGGACGGCTTATATGTTAACCTTCCTCAGAACAAGAATCCTTTCTTCGGGGGTGCCGGTGGGTCTAGCTCAACTTGATGGTTTTCTCTATTTCTTTTGTGGTTGTAATATGAACACTCTTTGAACCTTCTTTTGAAGGTGTTTTTAGTTGGTTGTGCCCTTATGAGGGTTTATTATGTATGCACTATGTTAACTTTTCTAATGACATGGGAGCTACCCCATTAGGGGTGTTTAGCTTCCCTTTATGTTTTTGTACTTGTGCATTTATATTGTTTCTCTTTCTATGATATTTTATTTTGTTATCAAACTTGTGTTTTGGCATGCGTCGTGGGGTAACTTATGTTTTAGTTTTCCTTTGACGGTTGTATTTGCAATGTCTTTATCCATCAAATTGAAACTAAGTGCTGCAGTCACTTGGCTTGAATTTTCTATAAAAGAACCGTTGCAAGTTGTTGTAGTTCTATCACTTTTCTAGTCCACATTTCATTTTTATTGTTGTGGTATATTGGACATTGGCTTCGTATGTTTTATGTGTTTTAGCCTATGAAGCTGGATTGGTGTGAGGTGCTTACCCTCTTTAATGGACTTGTTTTTTCTTTTTGTTTATGAGTCCATGGAGTCGTATTATTTTAGGGATTTACCCTTTACACAAGAAGGTATAGCGCCTTGTTCTCTGTTGAGCGATATGGCCAAGGAGCTCATCCCTTTTCATGGGTAGATATAGCGTCGGATCCCATGGATCTCTGTTTGGAGGAGCTCACCCTTAGGATAGAACAATGATAATTTTTTAGCAAAAGTGTTATCTTTGTTTCCATTAAACGAATATAGCCAAGTACAAGTTTGTCTTCATCATTACATTAGTCATTCAGACTATGAACTTTTTGAGGTGCTTTCTATTCCAATGTCTTAGTAGCCTCTTGCCATCAGGTGTCTCAAGTTTGTAGGAACCTCCCCGGTGCACTTCATCGATAACATATGGGCCTTCACATTTTGGGCCCATCTTTCCAAGATTTCCTTGTCTACTTGCCTCGTTGTTTTTGAGTACCAAGTCACCAGGCTTGAAAGCTTCTTTCTTGAGCCTTGCATTGTAGTAGGCTTCCATTTTCTGTTTGTATTTTACCTCTCGGATCAAAGCAGCTTCCCTGGCTTCTTCAAGTAGGTCAAGTTTCAAAAGTATTTCTGAATCACTGGAGGCGTTGTCTTTCCTTGAACTTCTTTGTGTCTTAACTCCGATCTCTGCTGGTATCACAACTTCTGAGCCATATACGAGGCTGTAGGGGGTCTTTTGGTGGCTTGTTTTTTCTAATGTGCGAATGGCCCATAAAACGCTGGGGAGCTCTTCCAGCCATTGTTTGCCATGTCTCCCTAGCCGAGCTTTCAACCCCTCTACAATGTTGCGATTCATTCGCTTTACTTGTCCATTTGATTGTGGGTAACAAACAGAGCTGAAGACTTGTTTGATCTGAAGGTCTTGACACCAAGTACTAAATGGCTTTTCTGCGAATTGCTTCCCATTGTCGGTCACTATTTCCTCCGATATCCCAAACCTGCACAATATCTGTTCCCAAAAAATTTTTGATGACATTCTTTCCTGAGATTTTTGCTAATGGCTTGACTTCTGGCCATTTTGTGAAATAATCTACTGCCACCAAGAGGAATTTGACTTGCCCAGCTACTGTGGAGAAGGGTCTCATTATGTCCATTCCCCATTTGTAGAATGACCAGACAGCTATGATAGGGACAAGATAGAGATGTTCAAAAAAACCGTTTTTTCAACCGAAACTGGTTTTTTTATTAACCGTTTTTTTGTAACCGGTTCGGGTACAAACCGGTTTGACCAGTTACGAAGCGGTTAGACATTTCGTTGATCAGGGTGGTTATGAAACCGGTTATTAAGAAAAACCGGTTAAAAACTGAACTACAAAAAAAACTGGTTACAAATCGGTTAATCGGTAACGTATAAAAACATGTTTACCCGGTTAAAAACGCCCTGCTATGTGCGACGGTCATATGACCGTTTGGAGCTTATCCTACCTGCAGTTTCACTTGTGCTGCTGGTTTAAACCCTTGATTTAATGTTTTTGAAACCGGGTCTTTGATTGAAAAAATTGCAAACGAGTTGAATTTAAACACCGAACAACTACCTAACTTTGGTGAAGATGCAAAAATTCGTTTCAACGATCAACTTTCAAAAATGTTTGATGTTTACGTAACAAAATATGGTATAACCTCGTCACACATTCACGAGTCAGTGAGAAATGCCGTGTTCCGTGAAGATTCAAGTATGGAAGATCAAGATTTGTATGTTTATAACCAATTTTGTGATGAGTCTGAGTCAAATGCAAAGTGGTAACACTACTAGTAGCAAACTTGGTCGGTATGGTTGGTCGAACTTTCTACAAATGATGACCTCACAAGAATTTAAAAATTTTGATTTGTTGGCTTGGTGGAAAAGTATGGAAGATCAATTTTCGATCTTAGCCACAATGGCCCGAGATTTACTAACGGTCCAAGCTTCCATGGTAACTTCGGAAAGTGTTTTTTCTATCAGTGGTAGGGTGATTTCGATAAGGAGGACTCGACTAACACGAAAGGCGGTTGAGATGTCGATTTGCTTGAAAGATTACTTGGATACGGCGGAGAGATGTCAGCACATACGCTCACTCCAGGGAGAATTGGATTACGAATGCGAAGTGTAAAAGGACGAGGACGAGGTCGAAGCCGAATTGACAACCCCAATGACCGACGAAGAAGCCGCATTGGATGATTTCCTACACAATAGTTCAAGTTCGGGTTCGAGCGAAGAAGATTAAATGAGGCTATTCAAGATATATATTAGTCCCACTAAATATATATATATATATTAGTGGACGTTCTTGCGGTATAACCTTATAACTTTATGTATTTCGTTTGTAACGTATTTTCATTGTTATGTAATCGTTTGTTCCAAGATTTAATGATATGATATTTTAACCGGTTTATTGTTAAGTTTTTTATATGAAAAAAATTGCATTTCAGCTAAAAAAAGCTGCAAAACAGCAGCAAAAACACATTCTGTGATAATTTCTGCAGAATCGGTTTTTTACCGGCTTTTTTCACCAGGTTTTTTAACCGATTTTTATTCGGTTATTATTATATAAAAATAGTTTTTCCTTAAACTGTTTATTGAACCGGTTCCAACCGGTTACACATTTCCATTAAAAAAACCGGTTTGTAACCGGAACCGGTTTTTAATTAACCCATGTTCATTGAACCGGTTTTTAATTATTGAACCGGTTCAGTTATTAACCGAAACCGGTTTTTGAAAAAAAACCGATTTGTACACCTCTAGGACAAGATCATGTTTCGGGCTTGTTTTCACGGGAGCATGTAATTGGCATGGTTCACATTTGTGGATGACTTTACCGTATCCTTCTGCATCATGGGCCAAAAGTAACCCAAGTTCATTAGCTTTGCCACAATTGTTCTTACTCCCGCATGTGATCCGTAAATGCTCTCGTGGACTTCTTTGATCAAGTAGTTGCTTTGGTTTGGACCTACACAACGTAGTAATGGGGGTAGGTAACCCTTCTTATAGAGCTTCCCTTCTTCCAGGACATATTGTTTGGCTTTTGTCCTGATCTTGGCAAGTTCTGCTTCTTTGGGGAGGGAGCTCTTCAACAGTATACTCTGGGCTTCTTGGAAGGAAAAGAGGGGAGCTAGTGTGATAGCTCCCAGCCCAAAGTGATCCATCATGTATAAGATATGGATTTGGGTCAGGACTAGGTCCTGCTTGACTAATACTTGGAGATGTAGTAGAGCACAACGGAGCGGGCATAGGGGAGAGTGTCACCTCCGGCTCGTCATAAGACAAACGTACTCTAACCCCTTTTATCCGTTCTTCTCGAACGTACCGATTCAAGAGGTCTCTCAACTGTATAAAGTTACTTCTTACTCCCTCTAGAGTTATTTTCATGGTTTCAACCGGGAATAGAACTTCACTCGGTGAAGATGGAGGAACTCGTGTAAAGGGAGGTGTCTGGAACTGTTGTGCATCTTGCGATGTCGGTGCGGCATGAAGTCCGTCCGTGTTGGTAGGGCAGCTGCCGACTCCGGGAGTAACTAGAGGGCTTGACCGAGTCAGGGAACTTCTTGAGACTTCCTTTGGATGATGATCCTTTCCGGCTATAAAAGAAGATAACTTAGGAACAGGACTGAACTACCGGGAAAAACTGTTCTAAGCAGCGCAGCCCCACGGTGGCACCACTTGTTAAAGCAACAAGAGTATGGCAGAGGGTAAGGTCCAGAATTAACTCCAAAAGGTAACTCCTTGGTCAGTATCTGCAATCAAAGAACACCGTTATTTTTAACGCGAGAGGTGGCCTCCCGCGTTTGGACTCCAGCTTGAGAATTAGCAGGGTGATCTTAAGAGTCTAAGCGAAATGAAAGGATAAGAGTTTAGAGTGAAAGTGAGAGAGATGGACTTACTTTAGGATGGAACAAGACTCTCCTTTTATAGGCAGATTGCTCTGCCAAGGGAGCCTCACGCCAGTTGGTACCTTCTAGTCTTTGTAAGCTTATCCTTCCCTGATGTTGCTTGTAGGGTTAGCCTTGCCTTTTTGGGTATTTTTCAGGTTTGTGTGTCTCGAGGACACCTTTACGTGTTGTAGAGAGGTCTAATCAGTTTGACCTGTTTTGTTCAATTTCCACGGTTGTACAGTAACCTTAGCTTCCTGTCACCGGCTGTTGGTGTATCAGCTTCTTGTCGGGAGCTCCTAGCTCCCGACTTCCAGCTTCTTTCTTTAGTTTATGTTTTTAGCATTCTTTATTATTTTCTTGTGATTGTTGTTGACTTTGACTTTGCTGCTGGCTAGGCTGGTGGGAAACATGCTTGTGTGAATCTCACAGGGTTTCCCCTTTGGTTGGTTTAAGGAAGAACGGGTTTGTAGCTGGACAAGCATCAAGAAAGGCAGATTCAAAGAAAGTGGATAAGCATGCTAAAATTTGCGCAGAGAACCAGCATGTCTTTGTCCCTTTTGCCTTTGATACATTTGGCTCCCTAGCGCCAGAAGCTATCCATTTCTGGACCAAGGTCCAACGGGTTATCCACAACAATTGTTCAACCCCGGGGGGTAGGGGTTTGTCTTTGGAAGGTTAAGGTTTGCTATTCAGAAAGGGGTGACGGCACAAATTGTTGTTTGTCTACCTTCTGTTTTGATGTAACTTGACAAGTTTTTTTGGTGAAATATATTACGTAATTTACTTCTAAAAAAATTATTATTGTTTCAACTTAAAAAATAATCTATAAGTTTCTTATCTTTAAGTTGTTAAATTATTTTATTTCTTTAAGTTTATTGGGGAAAAAACTTATAAATTATTTTATTCATTAATTGCAAAGACTTTATGATATGGCCCTCATTAATCTGTAGCAATACTTACATTCTGTCCTTGATATAGTCTTACCCTTTGTGTTTGTCTCACTCATAACTGCAAAGGAAATAACACTTGAGTATGGAAAACCATGATTTGGAGCTTGGAGAGGAAGCTATAATCCTAAAGCCATTCCAAAGTCTACTTGATGGTGTAAGCATTGAAGGCAAGCATGCAAACCAATCTTTTACATGGCACCTAATATGCTAACAGATCTCAGCCCGAATTCTTTCAAGCCTCGGGTGGTCTCTATTGGACCTCTGCACAGAGAAGATGAGTGTCCAAGGATTTGAAAAGCATAAAGAAGCTTATCTGATTAAGCTGATGAGTCGTATTAGTTCCTCACTAGAGGATGCATTGAAAGTATGTATGGAGAAGGTGTACGCTTCAATGAACGAAATCAAGGGATGCTATATGTTTGGACGACGCTCTATGAGGATGCTGAAATTGCCAAAATGATGGTTATGGATGCTTGTTTCATACTTGATTTCATAATTTTCAGGAAAATCGCTGTTATTTCAAAATATAATGCCTGACTTGGTTTTGCTAGAAAATCAGATCCCCCCTTTTTTTTCTTGATCAAATATTTCAGTGCACTGTATTAAAATTTAAGCCTGATGCCATATCCCTTAGTGAATTTATGTGTCCAGTTCTATCTTACCTTACGAACAATCATCTCGAACATGCAATTATATTACATCATATGTCATTGCCATGGATACAGGGGCGAACCTAGCATGTTACTAGGGGTAACCTCTGCTACCCCTTGACGTTCCGGCGGTAGTGTAAATTTTTGAAAAATTTGACGTTTTTTCAATTTTATTACCCCTTTTTGTATGAAACGTTGCCCCTATAAAGATTTTCTAGACACGCCACTGCATGGATATGCTAGTGAATACTCAAGAAGATGTCTTCCCTTTTGAAAATCATGCAATGACATAATAATCCACTACAAACCAAGTTAAAAGTACCAACTTTTGATTCCGCATGCACAGTCGCGGATCTAGAAAATCCGCATAGGGATAACGTTTCAAAGAAAAGGGGTAACAAAATCGAGAAAACGTTAACTTTTTCCAAAATTTACACTACCGTCAGAGCGTCAAGGGGCAACGTAGGTTACCCCTTCTATCACTCTAGGTCCGCCCCTGCGCATGCACCACCCTCTGTTCACCACAGGAAGCATCGAGACACAGACTCGTTGAATCAAAGTGCTTCATATGTTTTATGTTCACTAAACAAGTTCTCAGACAACCTAATCACTTAGACACGCACATGTGTCAAGTGAGAATCAACTGCCATGCACAATCCGGCTACGGCGTCTTAATCGATAATTATTCATGAAAGCAATTAAGGCAAAAACAGTCCAATAGAAATCAAGAGTCATGCTTTTAATCCTCCAAGCTACCTACAAAAGAAGTATACCATTTAAGGGGACGGTTCAAATAGGAACCACATCTTCCTGAAAGAACTCGACAACATTTTGATACAAAATTTTTTTGAATTTTTTTTTGACGAGATTATTATTTCTTATGTCACTTTTCAAAAAAATAAAAAAAAGTTAAAGAAATTTACGTGACTTCTTACGGTGGTGTATATCAGATTTACACTGTCGTAACGTTCTAGGGCTGCTGACATCATCAGTCATTTACACCGGTGTGAATGAAACTTACATGTCAAATAAGTGTTGGCTTGTAAATTTTTTCCCCGATTTTTTTCACAAATCTCTCAGTGTGATGTTAATCTACCTTTGTGCAAAATTTGGTTGAAAAAATCACACAGGAAGTAAGAATTCTCACGGTTCTTGCAGTTTCAAACGGTTCTTACATGAACCTATCCCTACCATTTAATCCCTATATTAACAAAATAAATTGTACTAAACTACACCCTACATGGACTTTACCATGAATCCATTAATTTTTAATGATTTATTATATTACCACCACTTTATTCGTACAAGGAGTTGGAGGAGAATGATTTTTTTTTAATTTTTTACAAATAGGCATGTTGGATCATATCTATATATCCATATATCAGGATAGATAGATTGATCATTACACCCGATTATTTTGATAGTGGTGGTACCCTCTCATATGGCCACGTTCTACTGGTAGGAATAAAATTAAGTCGTCTTTTGAAGACTGGTTGAGTGGTTGAAAAACCGGTCTTGAAAAACTGGTATAATTTACGATCAAGGGTTCCAATTCCTCTCTCCCCTGTTTTGCTTGTTGAATAGAATTGTTTTCTTATTGGATTGGTTTTAGCCGGATGGTTGAGTGTTTGCTCAATGAAATTGAGCTTAATTTTTTAATTTTGATTCTAAGGAAAGAAAGTGTAACTCACTCAAAAAGCTTTTACATGGTACAATTAGTTAAAATAAGCCCTTCTTCTAGCATAAATACTCAACATCTTGTGAATCGTCAGGTACTGTTTTATTCAGTGTTTGTTCAGTTACTATTTTACCTGCAAAGGTAATTGGATTCAACAATAATGATATCCCCTAACATATTAAAACTGCTCTCATAGTTTGCTCCTTTGTATCTTTTTTACATTATGTATGCTATTTTCTGTTTATGTTTGATTTGTTTTATTGTTCCAGAGGGCAAGACTGATTATCGTGCCAGTATCCAATTGATTAATCAGGATAAAATAAGTATAATCAAACGAAGCACTTATTATTTTTAGCTGCTTGACGTATAACCTTAGGGTAGAAGGGGCACTCCCCAAATGGGGAGTGGTAAAAAATTTTTTTAATCAATAATATCATGTCATGTCAACTCACCACTCCACTCCCTATTTTGCACTCAATCACTAGGGGTGCTCAAACACATGGGGTGTTTGATTTTTTTTTATATTTTGCACTCAATCGGCTTCTTCCTCTTCTCGGTGAGTAGTCACCATTTTGGTGAGTCACCGCGCGTGACAATGGTGGTGGCGGCACTCTTGTCGATCGTCAAAATGGGTTACAGAAGGGGTCACCGAAAGTGCCCCTTCCACCCTTATATACCACACCACTAGACATGGGTGATTGAGTATATCAAGCGTAACCGTTATGAATGTGAGATGAAAACTAGACATGGGTGATTGAGTATATCAAGCGTAACCGTTATGAATGTGAGATGAAACTAGAGTGACAAAATGTGTGTGTTTTTTTTTAACAAGGGCACCCATTAAATTTATTTTTATTTTTTTTTACTTTTCTCACCCTTTTATAAACTCCTCCTTCCATATTTTTGAACTTAAAAAAACAATTGATAAAGCCACTTAAATTAAACCTACTTTAAAATCACATAAGCCCGTCTATATATAACACACTTAAATTAAGCCGAAGTGTTAAGCCATTATCCATTTAACATAATGCTAGTATGATTATTCCATTGGTAGTTTAATGTTAGTTTGATTTGTTAGGCAAGATGTTCCTGTGTGCCCTTTGCGGCATGAAGGGTGAAAAAAGTTCTAACCTCGTGTGTCACACAGGCTGAATGAAGAAAAAATTCATATAAGTAATACTGAAAGTTTAAGAATTATAAAACGATATTTTTGAAACACTTTTCAAATATCGAAATAAATTTTATGTCATATATGATCAAACCTTGTGGCGTTTACCAAGTTTATAAATATGAAATATTTAATCTATCTATACATAACATGTTTTAAAATAAAAATAGTCACAATTGCACCATAATCATAATAACAATCCACATATTAATAGTAAAATCCAAAACACAAACATATAATTGAAACTAAATGTCATGTCTAAATTGAAAAAAAAAACAAATAGTACGACATTGGTTTTCTAATATTTGTTGGTAATTTTTCGTATGTAACATTGTGGATCAAACAACTATGACACCTCACATAATTAGTATGTATTTCTATATACTAACTTTTCGGTGTTTTGAAATTATATTAAGAAAGTGATAAAAAATATAATTTGAACGGTTATCATTTTATGAATGTTAGAGATACAGACATTGCATATTCTTAGCATTTATCATTATCAGTATATATTGTTATTGGCTATAAATATTTGGCACTACATAATTTTAAAACTTACATAACAATGCAACTAAATAATTAACTAATCATACCTATATAAAAGAACTTCTAAATCAATTTCAATATTTCATGGTTTACCAATTGTTTTATTTTTAGGAAACCTTATAATTGCATTCCTTTAACTGAATAATGATAAGACTAAATACAATGGACATTATAGAGTCGTGAAGGGGCTTGATAATGCCCCTAACACCGCCCATGGGCGTTATAGGGCATGAGAAGAGAGAAACATTTCTTGTATAACAACAAATGAGAAGGAAAAAAAATTAAAAAGTGATTATTAAAAAGACATTAAGGGACGTTAACCATTACACATTTTTAAGAGGTATTATGCTCTTGATATGGCGGAAAATGCCCCTTAAAGAACATTAACCATCATAGATGAGGTTTGGGCAAAATAATCTAATAGGTAGTAGATATAAAATTTGATTTTAGACAAAACAAAAACGGTTATCTATAAGTAAATTAGTTGTTTAAGAAAAAAAGAGAGTAGAATTACAATAAAACAACATATGATGAAAGATATAATAGTTATAATTAGTGTTAACGTATCATTTTAATACTATTAAAGAATATAATAATACAATCAATTATAATAAAATAATGTTGTTATCGTGTTAATTAAAGATAAAAAGTTTATTTTTATTATGATAATTTTTTGCAAATTTTAATAATAATATTTAATTTTCAAAAGTGTTATATTATAGTTATTTGGTTTATGATATAATTATTTATAATTAAATATCTATAACTAAATAGGAGAGAAAAACGAGAAAAAAAAATAGATGGGTCCAATGATGATATGTGTTGCCTACTAATTTACTTTATTATAGAGTATAGATTATTTATGTTTGGAAGAAGTCAACTATGCCATAAACATTGCAATGCTCAACATGAACTACACTTACATTAACACAGAAACCCAAAGACAAATGATTTCATCACATATTGTGTGATTATTTCAACACGTTGTTATACATGCAAATCAAAGAGTTTAAGAACCGTTTTAACAAGACATCTGCATATTTTGTGTATGCGTAGTTTGAATCTGTGTGATGATTTTCGTGATACCAAAGATATTAAAAGTATTTGAGATGTATCTATCTGCTTTTTATGATGATAAAAAAGACATAGTAACCTCCATGCACCTTGATAATATGAAAGCAGATACAAGATTTGCTGACAAACTTATTAACAACTTTTGGGTCAAGATGGGTATTTAATGTAAAGAGTTTGGGTTGTCTTGGGCAAGCAGTAAAGTGTTAGTAGGTCTAGATGGGCCTAAGTAAATAAAGTTAAAAAACGGGTGGGTCATGATGGGTAAGACAAAATCATAAAGCAGGTCAGGATGAGTGATCTCCTCAAAAGCATAGCCACATACTAGGACCATTTGGGGTTTTTAGCAGACTGGGGTATTGAGAAAAAGGTTTTTACGATCACGGTAGACAATGCTAAATATAATGATGTCTTAGTAGATTGTTTAAGCAAAAACTTTCATTTGAATAATATTTTAGTTTGTGAGGGGGATTTTACACATGTGTGTTGTAGTGCACACGTGTTAAATCTTATTGTTCAAGGAGGATTGAAGGTAATTGAAGGAGCTATTGAGAAGGTCCGGGAGTCGGTGAAGTTTGTTAGAGGAAGTGCTCGTAGAAAATATAAATTTGTAGAATGTATACATCAACTTTCATTAAAATGTGGGAAACTCGTGCGTCAAGATGTTGTAACTAGATGGAATTCTACATATCTTATCTCGATATCGTATTGGCCTATCGTAAAGCTTATGCTTGGTTAGCACTAGTTGATTCCAGTTATAAGACTTTTCCATCCGAATAAGAATGGGCAAGGGTGGAAACAATGACAAAATTATTGAAGCCTATTTTATAATATCACGACTTTATTTTCTAGTAGCTCTTATCCTATTTCTAACTTATATTTTCATAACGTGTGGAGAATTCAAAAGTGTATTGAAGAAGCGGTCAACAATGCTGATAATGTGATAAGTGGCATGACAAAAGAAATGAAAAAGAAGTTTGACAAATATTGGGAAAATTATAGCATGGTGTTGTCTTTTGCAGTTGTTCTAGATCCGCGATATAAGTTTAAGGTTGTTGAGTTTCGGCTTAATAAACTTAACATGACAAACGAAGTGCGTAAAGAGAAATTGGATGTTATTTTATATGCATAAGCTATATAATAAGGAGTATGGTATCTTTTCAACGACAAGTTCTTCAATTGTCAGGAGTCATTGGACGACTTGGATAGATTTGAGTCATTTACAAGCGAATTTAGAATTGTTGAAAGAGAAAAATCACAATTAGACATGTATTTGGAGGAGCCTACACTTGATAGAAAAGAACAACTTGACATCTTACAATATTGGAAGGAGAATCAAGAAAGATATCCTCAATTGTCTCTCATGGCTCGTGATATATTGAGCATTTTAATCACTACTGTGGCTTCAGAATTATCTTTTAGTATCGGAGGTTGGTTCTAAGTAAATACCGAACTTCACTACTTTCATCAAGTGTTGAGGCTTTGTTATGCGCTCGTGATTGGTTGTTTAATTTAGAAGGTATTAGGTTTATTTTATTTGTTTGTTAACTTTATATAAAATGCTACTTCATCTTTTACTTTTTTTTGCATACCCAGATGAAAATGAGAATGATATGGATGGACTTGCAGAAAATATTGAAGGTTTGTAGTATCCAACGTATGATAGTAGCAACGTTTAGGTAATATTGACTTTATTAGTATTTTTTGTAGACACTTATTGCCAATTCTAATATTGTTGTAATTTTAGGGGTTGTGGGACTATAGAGCTGTAACACCCTAAACGCGTTTTGGCCCAAAATGACGCAGCAGAAATACCGACTCAAAAATTCTTTTTTTATTGTCTATATGACCTACTTGAAGGTTCATATATAAAATGTTATTTCTTGAAACGATTTACAACTTTCATTCTTGATTAACTTGTTAAATGTAGTATATGGATACAAATTATGAGACCGCTCTTCCTGTACAATCCTTACTCTTGGACTCGATCTTCAACCCTTTTAATTTCCATAGTATAGATAACTCTATGCAACCTGCAATCACCACATACATTCGCAATATTAATATTCGGTGACTTCATTCATAGTATTTAAATATTCATTATTAATTAATCACTCCATATTCTTTCTTTTCATGAAATTCCTTTCGATTATCATTCCATGTATGATTTTGCATCCCAAATGTCAATCTTCAAAGGTCATCAATAGTGAACCTGCACTTTCATTTCATTCTTTGGACAATCATTAGTAACGTTGATGCTCATAAATATTGAAGCCGTGTATACATATTTACAAGCCCTTACATACCACTTACATTCTCATGAAATTATACTAACATATCCATATAATTAAGTCTTACACATACGAACCCATACGCATGCTTACTTCTATCGTGTCTACCCAGGGATTCCACCACTATCATATAATTTAGCCACACTCATACATGCTTACATACTTATTCACCTCCGACAATCACTACCTTTCAGTAAATCCACGTAACTCGTTATTAGTTATTTTCCCTTTTCGGGGTTCATTGAGTATTTTGGAACAGATATTAGGAGATATGGAACTTGGATGCGAATAACTAATAAAATCAGCATGCCAAGTTTGCAGGATGCGTCGGCGACGCGCTTCTATAGCGTCACCGACGCCACCTAAAATGTCGCGCCGGTACACAATTGCGTAGACAGTTAGTTAGTGCGTCGGAAGAAGGGGACAGTATCGGCAACGGCTAAGGAGGTCGTCGGCGACGCCCCTTCTGTATTGTCGACACTGTTTTTCTTTACTCAAGCTTACACAACCCGTTTCCGATTTTCGTTCTAACCGAACTGACTCATTATGTCCCGTATCATCCCATAACATTCCATAAGCTTCCCGTATCCTTTTAACACTTAACCCATGTCTCCTTAATCAAATCTATACTTCTATCATACTTACTTGATTCTTTTGACCCGTTCGACTATTCTAAGTTATTTCCAACATAGCTACTGTTTACAGCCCGTTATAACAATACTTTCTTTAGTTCTGTAATTACTTAAACATTCTTATGTGGTTCCCATACCATAACATCCAAAACCCACACCCGACACATACTTCTACATTTCGACCCGTTTACTTCCATTATGATTTCCGAACATAGTTGACATCCTATAACTTATCAACAATACATACCTTGATTCCTTCCCTTATCCGTCATTTCTTACACAATCCACAACACTCAACATAACAAAATTCGTTTACAAAAGAAGAAGTGATTCCGGAAAGCACTTACCTTATGCGTCCATGTTCATGCTCGTCTTCTTGTCTTCCTTCGACTCGTTAGTCACCCGTGCTTGAGTCCTTGCTAATGTAAATTCCTATTCTTTCATGCCATCATTTTTATAACTCGTTAGTATGCATGTTCATTCATATTTCAAATTCTTAATTGCAGTACTTTCATTAGTCAATCATTTACTAACATGCATATGGCATGAAAAGATAATCACATTGTTCCATGTTAGTGCAGTTTAACTCCTATTTATACATAGCACATCATTTGCCCAACGCATATCACACGATTACCCCAAATCTTACATTTACGGCAAAAAGTCTAACCATGTCGACTATGCGCAGTTTGACTTTCAGAGGTCAACTGCTTATCACATGAACTTTTAACTTAATCTTTTACATCCTTCTTATTATAGTGGGTTAAACTACATACGTTATAATCATTTTGTACTCATGTATTGACGTACATGCGAACACATAATCATCTAGTTACACAAACAAACCAATTCGATCAAGTTAGTATTTTCATAACTTCCCAACTAGTACTTTACCGTATATTTAACTAACCCGACATCATTCCAACATTACCCCTTTCAAGGATCTCATAGGCTTCACCCTTACTTACAAATCGCTAATAAAAATCAAATAATCCACAAGATGTGCGTTACATCAATCAAGCACATAACACATTCTTAGAACATACTTCTTCTTGATCATGATTGAATTTCACTTGCACATAGATTTCATTACGAATATATTCCTCATGGTAATTTATTATTAATGCATCACATTCACCTTCTATACATATTTGTCTTTGTTTACATCAATTTTCTTCTAACAATCTCACCTATGCATTTCATCAAACACTTGGTGTGCCTACACCATTTAATGCAAAATGTACAACTAATTCATGCATGATCTTCTAACATTCATACATAATTCATCAAATACAACCTGAATCAACTAAATTACATACTATACTCATTCTATTTAACAATGATCCATCACATACAACATACACATCAATGATTTAAGCGAGTATTTGACATGGGTGAACACCTATGTCATTATCTTCTCCACTAGAAGTGAGTTTTACTTCTAGTCATCAATTTACTCAAAATCCTTCATAATCTATGTTTTATATGGTAATTCTAACACACATACATAATCAATTTCATGGATTAAACATAAACCCACTTCATACAAGATTATGAAATCTCGAACTACAACTTACCACATGTCTTGCATTCTTAGATGATTAGGAATCTTCAACCATGCAAGTGTTTTGGCTCAATTCCATCATAAATTTTCTGGATTTTGGGTGATTGGGAGAACTCTCTTCTTCTTCTTCTTCTTCATGTGTGTGTGTCGACACACATATATACACATACTAAAAACACTGAACTTTCTAGTTTATATGAATTTTAGACTCAATTTCCACTTTAGTCCCTCAAGTTTATTACTTGCTTATAGTTGTTCCAACTTTCATTTCTTTCTATTTAGCACATATTCTAACTAGGTTAACTAAACTAGTTAGACCACTTCATGTCATATACAAGAAACTTACTAGTAACCAAACATTCGGGTTTTTGGGGCGTTACAAATCTACATCCCTTAAAGGAGGTTTCGTCCCATAAACCTTTCTCATTTCTAATACACCAATTCTACTCTTACTTTTTCATCTTTTGATGATGCTTACTACATCATGAGTACAATCGGGATCTTGGCAAAAGTTTTAGTTCATGCATAAACACAATTATTCGCATTGCCCCTACCTTTTTTTAATCAAGCAAAATTACTTTCATATTCATATAAAGTTGTAATCTTATCCAGAGCTTTTATTAGTGTCATCTTTGCTTTATAATGCTTGTTCCTAGCACACATGATCACTAGCGGTTCATTCGTTGAATTCATTCCAAATGCATACTATTGCTCGTGCTGGCCTAAGTTTACGGCTTGTTTCTATCTTTCCAATTAAAGCTAATACAATCATACATTTATTAATCAAAATAAATCGATTTATTTCATCCTATTCATATATCATATATGATATTTTCATTTTTTTTACTATGGGCAAACCCCAACATCCCATTATTAACGTTCTTTCTTATTACTTTCATATCCATATCATTACACGGTTATCCTCCTTCACGCACTACTTACCCTACTAAGCAGATAAGTAACGCGAGCGCTCCACGCGAGCGTTTAATCGATACCCTAAATTCTTACCTAAAAATTTTGGAGTTATCCTCCTAATGACATAATTTCCTTCTTACATTACCCATTAAAGCAATTCATTTAATATACCAATTCTTACTAATGGTTGCGAGCTAAACATTTTACTAACCATCAAAAACTGCAGTTCTGTAGAAAAGCAAACAGCTTCTGCAGTTTCCGGGCCAGTTTTTTGGCAGTTTTTAATAGAGAATAACTTAATTCATGACAAAGTATTTCTCTAACCCCCGACCTAAATCCATTACCCAAACGCACTCAACTTGCCCACTTTACCGCCCTAGGCAAATTAATAATTTACCTATATATCTTGTATGATTGATGTTGGAAATAAGGAAACAACTTTTATTCACGTTGATGAATCGATTATTAGGGTTATCATTAGTTTAGCTGGTTTTTATCAAGTGTTGAGAGATGTTTTAATTCAATGAAGTATGTGAAGTGTAATTTGCGTAACAAATTTATGATAAATCTATAAATAATAGTTGTCTTTGTAATAATATTAATAACAAGTAAAAAATGCAAATTAATATTAATATTCCGATAGAATGAAAACGTGGAAGATAAAGGAAAACGCAAATAAAAAAAATAAAATAAAATTGCAATATCCCCACTGTTTTGGTAAATGTTAGTTTTATAATTATAATATAATTATAATTACAATTATATAATAATAATAACAATAATAGTAATAAGGGCTGTTACGCTAAATTATAAAATAAAAGGATAGTAACCGACAATAACCCAAAATTTAAAGGTCTTCAATAAACTTTCGTGATAAACCAAAAATCGAAATCGGAAGGGCTCAAAACTCAATACACCTTCACCGTTCATCATCCCCGGCGACGATACGCTCTCAAATTTCCGGTATGCAATCTCTCTCCTGATCTCTACGTACTTTTCACGTGTATGTGATTGTTAATTGTATGTGTTTACGTGTTTATGCTTGTTAATTGTATCTACAGACCATCAATTAGGTATAATCTGCGTCTTAATATGTTAAATTTGTTCCTACATTCTTCGAGCAACAAGTTGATTGACTAAATTTCAATGCACTGCACTGTTGTGTTAACGATTTTGTAACTTAAGTTCATACAAGCTTCTGCTATTTGTTGTGTATTGTATTTACTAATTGTAGTTTGTTGTTTGCTAACATAATGTTTAATAATAATATGTACTGTTTTGATATTTATCTGTTTTAAGTTGTATCTATAGACTATCAATTAGGCATATAAATGTTTTATCATTTATATATTATATTATGTTATTAGCACTTGACCTACTTGAAGGCTTGGTTGAGTGATTAGCATGCGATAAGATTGGTTGTCGTATATTTTATCTCATCGGTGAGTTGTTCGAACAAAATTTAGATCTCGTTTTTTCTATTCCCTTACTGTGTGTAGTTGAAGTTCTTATTCATTGTTCGTTAGAAACTTTGCGTTGTGCAAGGGTTTCTTTCTTGTTTTCTATAAAGTTGTTAATGGATTAGGGTCATACGATGTCTTACGATGGTGTGTATCTTACCTTTTTTGTTGATTATGTTTCTTTCATCAGTTTTTAGGATAATTTGGCATACAAGTGAAAAAATGGTTCATTTGTTTCTTTCTGAACCTGACTGGAATTGGGATGGAGGTGATGATCGACAGAGAATATCTCTCTTGAATGACCTTGAATCAATGATCTGCTCGTTGATTACGTCTCAAAGTCGATCAGAGGCACGGCTTTGGCTTTGCAAAGATGTTTCAGGGATAAGTTCTCTATCTCGCAGGCAAAAGTGTGAGCTGTTTTTAACTTTACTCAGAACCAGCTCACAGAAGAGAGACCTAGCGGCTCAAATTTTGCAGATGATTTTTGAGAAACAGCCAAAAAGAGCAGGGTCTATATTGGCTAAAAAAAGTGACATGCTGGAGGATTTTTTTAGAGGTAAGTCAGTTAATTTCTACACCTTCTTGTTTATTTATTACAAGATTGGTTCCTCTTTAGATAATTACTACCTATATTTGATATTCAGGCTATAACAGTAGTTTTATACTTTGATAGGATATAATTAATCTTCTTACTGAAAATTAAAGAAATACCGATGAACTACAAAATTCAGTCAGCCACACGTCTCTCTGAATGACTCTCACTTCAAGCAAATTTAATAATCAAAACAAACCTAATAAACCATATCTTATTATCCTTTTCTATATACTTATCAGGTATTGAACGTAGTTTGTTTTAATTGTTATTCTGCCTAATTAAGTCATAAAAATACCATCATTGCTTATTTCGATCAGGTGAAAATATGAGTGTTACCTTTTTCACTAATCAACCCCAATAGCATGACTCTTTAACATAATCACTGCGTTTTGATATATATTTGTGTTAAAGTGATGGTATTAGTGAACAACTAAATACTCGTGGTACTCCTTGAGGTTGAAAAGGTCAAACTTTTGAGGGCAATCATTATTAAATATGCATTAAAGCAAGTTCTTGTTAGAAGGAGATGCAAAAATAAAATCTACATAGCAGCAACAGGTAATTTTGGGCATACAACTAGTATGGAAAAGTTGACCTTTTAGTGTCTCGGATGCATCAAGTTATTAAAGGTGTAAAACTGGGCGAGTAAAAACGGGCAATCCTTGTTACTAATGCCATAACTTTGCCACCTTTTGTATAAAGTTTGTAACATTTTTCAATGATGTGTGCCAAAAATGATCAAAAAAATTATATATTTTCCAATGATGATAATCTTATTTCATGAATAAATGCTTAGGAAGTTTCTTACATCAAAACACACTTAGAATAACTTTAGACGCATTGGACTCATTTAACCTGTTTATCTTTAAGCTAGATTTTCATTTTAACCAGTTGACCCATTAGAGATAAAAATAACACAAGTCGACCCTTTCAGAAGCAAATTAGTCGAAATCAACACCTTTAGGAGTATCTTTTTTACTACTAAGTAGGTGATGGTACTATGCAAATGTTGTAGCTTTTACTTCTTATTCGATTAAATATTTTTCTATTAACGATACATAAGGGTTACCAACACTAGTCTCGTTGTTAATCATACAGGAAATACAAGGCGAATCTTGCTTTGGTTCTCAAATTTTTCCGGCACTAGTGATTCGGAGCATAGAAAGGGTGCCAAAGCTTTATCCCAGTTTGCTTTCATGAATCGTGACATTTGTTGGGACGAACTCGAATGGAAAGGCAAACACGGACAATCCCCTGCCATGGTTGCCACAAAGCCTCATTATTTTCTCGATCTCGACGTTGAACAAACAGTCGAAAACTTTCTTGAAAACGTGCCTGAATTTTGGTCATCTAGTGAGTTCGCTGACACATTAAAAGATGGTGATATCTTGTTTCTGGACATGAAGTTCTTCGCAAACATGTTCTTGAGACTAATGTACAAAGAAGATATGGATGAGATTTGGAAAACCGTTAACGAGTTTCTAACGGAAGAATCTTTCTCATCCTTATGTTCACACCTTCTAAGCGCACTTAACGAGAGTGAAATGTGTGTGTTTCTGGATTCGCTTAAAAATTTTCTTGACCCAAATACCAAACCGAAAGATTCTGGTGACACGTGTCGCTATCTGGAGGTCATACTTCCCAGATTCAACGGTTTAGATTCGAATTCGATCGATGAGTTACTTTTGTTGAATACTGTTATTAATCGAGGGCGTCAGTTAGTGCAGCTTTTACAAGAAGATGAACACCGGGAAGAAAAGACTCAAATCAAGGATATTGGGCAAAAGATTTGCGGTTTACGAGAAAACCCTAATTGTTTAGTCTCGTTAATTAAAGGATGCTCCACAAAAAAAGCATAAACTCAATGAAGTTACTAGCTTTGCAGTCTTGGGCTCTTCATTACTTCATGTCAGAGGGATATCGGGCTTCCAAAGAGTGGGAATCTTTATTTAACGAAAATGGAGTACGTTTTCGCCATGCTGGCAAGCATGAATTGTTGCATGATAAGATGTTAACAGATGACAGTGACTCTGATTCAAGAAGAAAGAAGAAACGAAAACATAGAAAGAAAAGAAGGAGAACGACACGCGATGACAGCTATGATGATGATTTTGTGGATTTTGATTTTGAATATAACAGGATGGATTTTCAATCTAAGGGGAGTTGTTGGTTGTTATCTACTGATGGATATTCTACATCATGGAGCAGTGTAAGTTCATTGAGCCCACATAGTTATTTAGGATCCTTATTATTATTATTATTATTATTATTATTATTATTATTATTATTATTATTATTATTATTATTATTATTATTATTATTATTATTATTATCATTATTATTATTATTATTATTATTATTATTATTATTATTATTATTATTATTATTATTATTATTATTATTATTATTATTATTATCAGTGCATATGACGGGTTGTGTAAGTTTGTAACGGGTCAAAACGGGTTTGGGATGAAACAGGTAATTTTTTAATGAGTTGAATTTTGAAATGGGCTGGGTAACGGTTAATAAATAACCCATGTGTTAATTACTACTATTACTATTATTACTATTACTTTACTATATATAACAAATGTCAAGTGGATGAACATTACACGTAATAATACTATTTTATTTTAGTTTCATTATATATAGCAATATTTTATTGTTGGTAATTTATTTAACTTTTTACTTTTACTAATATTATTTTATTTTTTTAACTTTTAACTTTTCTTTATTATATTATATTTTGTCTATTTGTAATTTTATTATTATATTATAGTTACTTTTGAGTATATTTTGTTTTTCATTTATAACTTTATTCAAACGAGTTAAATACAATTTCTTTGTCGTGAGGAACCTGACTGATATCGTTTGAACAACATTGGTATTGGTAATGTATTCGTTTTAAGGGTTTCATTGATATGGCGGTATAAAGTTTGTTATGAATGGAGTTGTATACAGAATAGGGTATTTTTTTGTACCGTAAGCTATAGCAAGTGCCGGTATAGTATTATAGTAACTTTACCATGACAAACCGAACTAGTACCAGCCACATAACATTGGTACCAGTACCAGTATTTGTTTTTCTGGTTTTCAATCGATGTAAAACACGTGTTGATATCCTATTGCGGGTGTCTTTTTCGGTTTTATTCCAAGTGCTGGTACGTATCGATTCTAACTGATACCAACCGAACCCCGCTGCAGAGCGCAGGTAATCCCACTAGTTATGAGTACAAAACCGACATTATTGGAATTATAATTCTAATATTTGTGTGAATAAAGTTTGGTCTAGTTTCAATCTATTCATCCCACTTAAGATAATAAACAAACACATCTACCCATTCATAAGTAAATGGATCGAAATTGCCACATCTAAGTTAAGAGATCCTAATATCACTTTTTCTAATCTCTCTGATCACTATGTAATTTTTCAGGCTGATTTACCAGAACACTTGTCAAAGCATTGTTTTTCTACTTGGATGAAGTGGGGTTTTTATAGACGGGGAGATTCAGCTTCATAATAGCATAATGGATTCTTCATGTTGTACTCAAGGTACATAATAATTCTCTTTTAAACAAGCTTCGATTTAGGCTCGTGCTTGAGCTTGTTTAAGCACGGCTCGCTTTCACCCCTAGACATGCACATATTGCCACCTCTACGTCAACATAGAAATAATTCAATACCTTTTTCTCATGCATTTGTTTATTTATTAACTTTGGATTCTTAAATTCTTTAGGGTTTGTTAATCTTGAGCCTTGCTACAAATTGGTAAAGTGAAGCTGCTACTTCCATGGGATAACAGGCATTCATCAAAATGTACGCCAAGGCTGCAGAATTGGAATCAGGAAAGCCATGTGATGGTGTGGATTCCTTTTGAGTTTCTTTAAACAGAAGGAATTTGGTATTCGCAAAATGCCCTTATATTGCTATATAATAAGATGGACATATGTTGGTTAAATCCATTAGGGTTATCCATAAACTAGTATGATGCACGCGCGCGTTGCGACGCAGGCATCATGGTGAAAAGACGTTATGTTTGATACTAAATATACGATTGATTGTGTTATATGTGATACTAAATATCCGATTGATTTTGTAATAATATAATAACATAATACTATAATAAGAGCTAATCTAGCTGCTAGTTTTCTATTTCCACCGTGTAACGCGTGTATAGATCAATATGTATAAGAATATTATAAAAAATATTTTTTTGTTTATATATATATAGATCAATATGTATAAAAAAATACAAACCTAAAAAGATTAAATTTACTAGCTTTAATATATGTGACCACATTGTTTTTAAATTATATTTAAAATATTTAACCATGAAATTGAAGTAAATTTTATAAATTAAGTGTACTGGTTGGCTTGATCGATTTTTTAGTTTTTTTTTTTTGACTTTTTACAATTTGTTGATTTTTAAGAATTGTTATATTTTTTTTTATTTTTTTTATATTTTTTAGTTTAGGTTTTTTTTTAATTTTTTTTTTCATCTCATCTTTACCCAAACCTATATTAACCTAAACCCATCCTAACCCAAACTCATCTTGACCCATTACCCATTCGACCTGTTTTTTAAAATACCCATCCTAATCTACACCAATTCTAACCCAAACCCATCTTGACCTATTACCCAAACCCAATGGCGGATCTAGAAAATTTTCGTAGGGGTAACGTTGTATAAAAGGGGGTAACGAAATCGAAAAAACGTCAAATTTTTCTAAAACTTACACTACCGCCGGAGCGCCAAGGGGTAGCGGAGGCTACCTATTCTATTAAGGTAGGTCTGCCCCTGCCCAAACCCATCCAACTTGCCCACTTTGCCACCATTACTCACAACAAGTATCTCATACGACGTGTTTTTGAGTTTAAGAAGGTCAGTATTATATTAAGTTCACTTCTTGATTTATAGATACTGGTAGTCCAATGGATATACTATCATACATTGTTTAACAAATAAAATAAAAACAAAAATCATCTCATTCGTGGTTGGGGTTAGTGATGGATGGGTTATGGAATTGTGTTTAATGAACTTTAAGTGTTGATTATTATTAGTTTTTTATGTGTGTAATTGCTTGGAATTAGTTGATTATGAGTTATTGTGTTATTGCAGGTAAAACACATAATAGGACTACAGAGGCGCGCTAATATTGAACACTTGCTGATCAGGTCCATGTGCTTAGGGAGGCCGGGCACCATACGGGTAGGCTCCCATGGGTTGCTACCCGGGCAAGCACACCCGCCGCCACCCATGCGGGTTGGCTTGGCGGGTTTTCTGGGCCAGCTCCCGCTAACCATTGCACACATCGAGAAAAAAATGACCGTTTTAAGGAATGGTGCCAAAACAACCAGAGGACGCCCCACAAGCAACGTTTTACACCACTCCCGCAGATTTGTCTATACTTGTATGCGGGGAGTGTGGTTTTGGTCACACTCTTAGTATTTGCAAAGCACTCAAGGATCCCACAAAAGTTATCGCAACCACACTCGATACGAGCGGTAAGTATTTTGAAATCGTTTTTTATGTGTGTGTTTAAGATATACCGATACTGATCCATAAAGAATAATTATGTTCAATAGATGAAACATGCAGCCAGTATAAGAGAGCGGCGGATCATATCAAGATGTTGGAAAAGTTAGGTGTAACAATTTTGTTCAGAATCAACGCAACCAAATTATCTGGATACGGTGAGTTGAAGGGTAAGTCTTTTGACTGTATCATTTTCAATGCCCCTCATTGTGGTACTTTGGGAAAGGAATGGAATCCGATCAATATCGAGTGTGCGATGGTTAGCGGTCAATTTCTTTTATTGAGTAAGAGTTTTTAATCTTCTTTTATTGGCAAACTTTGCAATAACATGGCTTTGTATTTTTCAGGAATAACAAGAAACTAATTGTTGATAATTTTATAAAGAGCAGCTCCGGCCACATGAACCCGGAGGGTCAAATTGACTTGACCGTCAAGACTACCGGTCCGTTTGTGAAGTGGGAGGTTAAAATTTGGCTCGCAAAAACGAACTCTTTATGAAGAGGTCGGAGGCCTTCCCCGAGTAGGAATACAAATACTACATTTGCAAGATGGGGGCCAGGAATAACCCGGACAACAGGTTTAGCACCAAAGACATGCGTACTTTTATGTTTGCTAAACGTGTTTTGAGTCTTGTTAGTGAGATGTGTGGTTGGTCATGGTTTTATATCTTTTGTTAGTTTGAACATGTTATATCTCATGAAAATCTTACGTTTTTGGTGTTATTCCTTATGGTGATATGTTGTATGGATGTTTTTTGTGTTATTCCTTGGTAAGAAATTTTAGATTACATATTTCAAATTTGAGATGGCTTATTTCACTTTGGGGTTTTCATCTATTAACAATGACAATAAAGGTTCTAGACTTAATGAGCGAAACTTAACAATATTAATATTCACTTTTGGGTATTCATCTATTAACAATGACAATAGAGTATTTAGACAATGAAGTCTAACTGAACCACAACATAACGACTCCTCTTTGGTCCCATATAAGTATCTAACTCCAATTAGATATACGAGTGGACAAGTGGTGCCACAATTGTAAGTTTGATTCATTTGACATTCCTGCAACTTTGGAGCATTATGTTCGAGTGTTTGACATCCAACATTGTACATGTATTCACCTTCACCACTTATTTAACTTTCGTTATGTTGCACAATAAAACATATATGTTCATGTTCTGTGTGGATCTAAGGTGTTCATTATTCGATTCAAAACGAATCTGGATTTTAAACATTCGGGTCGGTTTTTCATCTGAACCGAACTTCAAATTCGGATTTAGAATCGAATCCGAAATTTCAGTTTCAACCGAACCAATTATTTGAATTTAAATAACATCCCCCATCTTTGTTTTTTTCTATCTTATGCTAGTTTTTTTTACCCGCCGCACGTTGCGGCGGCATCGTATGCGACGTGATAAATTATAGACTACAATTAACCCGACTAGTTATCGAACTAAATTTACGTTGAAACGTAGTGTAGTCCAGATTCATGTCATTGAATGAAGATATTATATTTGACACGACTTGTTCCAAACAAAATTTACGTCGAATCATAGACCAACTCAAAACATACATAAAATAAACGTGTGCGGTGGCGTCGTACACGTCATAATAAAGTATAGACCACAATCAACCCGACTCATTTTCGAACTTAATTTACGTCGAATCGTATAGTAACTCAAATTTATACCATTGAACGAAAACGTATTATATTTGACCCGATTTGTTTCCAACCAAAATTTACGTTAAAACGTAGTCCAACTCAAAACGTACATAGCAATAAAACATTTTATAACTGACCTGACTCATTTCCAAACATAAATGACATTAAAGCGTAGTCAAACTCGAATTTACAATGACACACATCCAAAAATAAAAACGTAAGAAATTAGTTTTATGGTAAACTTGAAACTTTAGAAACTTCAGAGGGTCAAAGTGATACTTACAAATTTAGAAGGTTACTTTTGACATTATAGCAAAGTTTGGGGTCATTCTTACGTCGCACTGGTATATCCGAAGATCAATAAAAAGTTATGTCATAAAAATGAGTTTAAACACGACAAAATATTGAAAAATAAAATTATATTATTATTTGAGTCGACTCAGTTTTTACTAGGATTTACGTTAAAATATAGACCGGCTCAGTTTTAACCAGTTTGCAAAAATATAAAAGTTCAGTATTTATGTGTTTAGTAATTATAAAGTCCACTATTTATATGCTTGGTAATGGTAATTCTAGAATAGCTAAAGATGAGCATATTAAAAAGGAAGTTAAAAACAGTAAAAAAAAACAAATAGAAAAGAAAAGGTGAAAGACATAAAAACAAAGAGAAATGGAAACAAAAAGCAGAATAGTCTCGAAACTGAATAGAATCGTTTAAAAGACTTTAAAACATTAAACAATACCACCGGACAAATCTGATTACCATTACAATATTTGAAACTTTTACATAGCGTTCGTTTTACGGAATGGAATGGAATCTTGATGGAATTGGAATACTGATTTCATTTCTAATTTGAAATGAATTAGAATTGAACAAAAACATAAGGAAGAGAATCTATGTTGCAATTCTATCCAGATTCTATTTCATTATCTGAAACAAATACACCTAAATTCCAAAATAAATTTCAATTTCTGCACAAATTCTAAATCCATTACAATTTCAATTTCCGGATTCTATTCCATTATGTGAAACAAATACACCTAAATTCCAAAATAAATTTCAATTTAAGTCGGTGGCTTTGACCACCAACCAATGCATTTTAAGGGTATAGTAATATTTTGACATGATATCCTCATGGGCTTGGGCTTACTCAATTGCAGATGGCCCAAGTTCAACCCTTACCAAATTCCAAATATTTTATCCAGTACTATCCCATCTCTCACATCTAACCTAAATTCATATATATAAAAATAGAAGATTCGTTTAAAATTCAGCCAAACATTTGAAGTCTTGAACCCTAGCAGCCACCAACACATCGTGCGACCTGCTTCACTTCACCAAACTTTTTTTTTTTTTACTTCAGTTCACCTTCAAACCCACAAATCTTATTGTTAGTTATTTTCGAAGTTTTTTTAATAGGATTTGTCAACAAGGATGAGGTTTATTAAGATCCGTCAAGCAAATCTCCAATGGTGTCTTGTTGAACGACACTTACAGCAACTATCTCACACGACGTGTCTTTGAGTTTCAGAAAGGTTAATCTTATATTACGTTTGCTTCTTGATTTATAAATGTTTATGCTCATTAATAAAGTAACAACACCAAGAACATTGAGAAATGTTTTGCTACTGGTAGTCAAATGGATATACTATCATACATTATTTAACAAATAAAATAAAAACAAAAATCATCTCATTCGTGGTTGGGGTTAGTGATAGATGGGTTATGGCATTGTGTTTAATGAGCTTAGTGTCGATTATTATGAGTTTTTATGTGTGTAAAACACATGATAGGACTACATAGGCGTGCTAATGTTGAACATTTGCTGATAAGGTCCATGTGCTTACATGTGTTTATGTATTGTACTTTGTTATGAGTGGTGGTGTGATGATCATAAATTATTTAACACTCACCGATCAGTCCATATGCTTATATGAGATTGTGTATTATCCGATGCCACCTATCATCCTAAACTCCCCTCATCCGACAATACCCGAAACCCAACCAATTTCCTCCAGAGGTGGACACATAAGAAGGCACCGTAAGAAGAGTGAGAATGTTGAACGTGCTCCCAAAACGATCGAGAGATGGAAGCCTACTGAAGAGCTAGCATTGGCACGAGCATAGCTCGACATGTCGGAGGATCCGATTATCTGTAACTTTTTTTCCATTAACTATATATATATATATATATATATATATATATATATATATATATAGGGTGAGGTTATTGTAAGAAAATTTAAAAGTGTGAGAAGGATAAGAAGACTCTAAACCATTAGATATTTAATCTAATGGTTGAGATCTTAGTGGCAATTATGTAAATAATGTTGACTATTAATCTAACTAATTTTCTAGATTAACTGTATAAAGGTAAATTTAATATTTTTAAATTAAGAAACTAACATTAATACACATGCAAAGTTTCCCCTTTCTTTTTTAAACATCAATAACTTTTTATACGTAACTCTTTATAAAAAAATACACCATAATAACAAGTGTTTTTTTATTTTTAATATAAGTACCATATTGATATGCTTATGTAGAGTTATTTATGTTTTTATATATTTAGGGTGTTATTTCTGTTTTTATTCTGATTAAAGTGTTGACTTGTGTTATATTAGGGTGTTATTTTTGTTATATTTAATGTTAGGGTGTTCTTTATAAGATGTGTGTCTTCAAATAACTGCTGTGGTGTTTTTATGAGTTTTGGTGTTATTTTTGTTATATTTTTGTTTTTTATAAGATGTATGTCTTCAATATACATGCTGTGGTGTTTTTATGAGTTAGGGTGTTTTTATGAGTTAGGGTTTTATGAGTTATATTTCTGTTCTTTATAAGATGTATGTCTTCAATATATATGCTTTGGTGTTTTTATGAGTTAGGGTATTATTTCAAATTCGAAAATCGCTACAATAACTGCCAAAAATCGGTTGCATATATTCATTCCAAAATTAGATTTTATTAGTTAAATTACACTTATACCCTAAATCTCCAAAAAAAAATAGGACATATAGCACCACCATATTTTTTCTTACCCTTTTTACACTTTTAAATTTTGTTACATGAACCTATATATATATATATATATATATATATATATATATTCGTATAATTGTAATTTCCCTAATAAAATCTATTATTGGTAATTATATGTTATAACCAAACAAGCGGTTATTTTCGAGATCTCTTCAATTCAATTTGCTGTCAAGATTGTGATAAAATCGCAGAGAAGTTCTTATTTGTTTTAAAATTCAGCAATTTTTGCTTGAATGCATACGTGATTTGCGATTGAAATTCGATTACATCTACCCTGATAAAATCGATTACATTTGCGATTGAAAATTCAGCATTTTGATGGAGAATCATGGACCAGTGTTTGTTTGTATTAGATCTCGGATTGTTCCATCATTTTTGTTTTTCTTGTGATCGGAATGAATAACTGTGTTCTCAATTAGTTAGAATGATTTGTTAGTTTCCAACAGCGTTGTGTTGATACGATTTTTTCAATTTTGCACGTCATGGTGTCTTTTGTTTTCTTATCTTTTATATACGTGCTATTGCAGGGTATTTGTTCAGGTATCGCATGGTAGTTTTTAAAGGAAATGATCAAATGTCGCACCATTTTTTAATCGAAAAAACCCCATAAAATGATCATACGTCACACCATTGTTTAGAGCAACCAAATCGAAAATGTACCAACTAGATTAACTTGTTTGAAACCTACATTATACCATCCAACCTGTGACAAATCCTCTGTATTGCATTTTCTTCGAGCTTCACCCTTTCATCCTCGTCTAAAACATGCAAACTCTCTAACTTCTGTCTCTACAATCACTCGTACTGTGTTCACCTCACTAAGAAACATTTTTGATACATACTTCTTGCGTAGATCGGTGATTTCCTTTCTTTGATTATCTAAGACTTCCCCCTTTTCGTTTCTCTCTGATGATATTCCACACTTCCACTCTTTCACGCTTGTTCCTATACAAGTCAAAAGACTATGTGTTTTCATAAGCAGATACATTCATGCGCACTTACATGTATGTTTTTCAATTTACGAGGTAACCTTTAGCTTACCGTTGTAAGTCTCCATATGTCGCATTAAGAAAATACCACAGTCGGTACCGTTAAATAGAGTCTGCCATGGGAATTCCAGTCTTACGGGTTTGGTAACTCTTAGTTTCTCAGTTACTACTGGCTGTATACGGCTAAGGAACCCACAAAAGGCACTTACCTGAAATAATACATCCGGTAACATTATTGTTTTTTACAATATATAAATATAAATATAAATATAGTTATGTATATATCTGATTTTTCCGTACCATCTTTTAAACCGTCCCACCGTATCTGTCTTCTATACCCGCATCCTCCTCTATGTTGTCGATGATCAATATTTGGCTCATTGCCAAGTTGAAAAAAGCAGAAAGTAGTGTTCCCATTCAAGATAGGGATGTATACCATCTGGAAACCTTTAAAGGTTTTTTTTTTGTTCCGTACCGTCTAGCACATACTTCATGTTCTTTGCAAACCTTGATATCTGGTCTTTTTCAGGTAAGTCGAACTCCTTTTCAAGCTGCATATATATATATATATATATATATATATATATATATATATATATATATATATATATATATATATATATATATATATATATATATTAAAAACACTGTTAGATGATATGGTGTTATTACATCTCCAAAAACAGAATTTACATAAGTTATTACAGCTCCAAAAAACAGAATTTACATAAGTTTATAATAGGTATAACACCATGAGAGAACTTTAGTTTTAACAGGAATAACACCATATACTTTAAAGAACACATAAAAACACTTCAACAGTAGTATAACACATGAAAGAACTTACATAAGCACACATATATCACCAGATGGCATACAATTAACATTTAGTTATAACACCATGAAAGAACTTCACTTTTAATAGAAACCACACCACAAGTATATACGCAGACATATAAACACCAGAACAGTAGAACAATCAACACCATAATCAATAAAGAACACATACCTACATTCCAGCGTCGCAGAACAATTTTGGGGCTGTTTCCTATCTTCCTTAGTCTCTCCTCGTAGTTCAAGACTACAGCCCATGCACTGATGACATCAATATGTACCGTGACACCTGGTATCATCGACTCGAATGGTGCCCTCATCACCGAAAGTTGACCCTTATTGCTGAAAATTACATCCCTACAACACGAGAGACTTATTTTAAATAAATAATGTTAATAAATAATTATAGTTGTATGATTGATACGTACCACGCGTTACGCACCCCGCAGAAAGTACACCGTGCAACGACTTCTTCTGCCTTCTCTCGTCCGGCCTTCAACGAAACTACGCGGCTGACATACGGCGACCGTAGCGTAGGCGGCAAAATTATTGTCCTTTTTGGCCGTGGTGTTTTTTCGTGCATCGTAGATCGCGCCACCTTACCACTTTCCTCATGACCCCAAACACTGTCAAGTCTTTTTGACAGGTTCACGGCCTCAAGCCCTGACACATTGAACCGTGTTTGGGGTGTCTTTGCAGTATACACCGCGTCTATCGCTGCCTCTACCTCTGCCACAAATGATGACGTCATTGGTGAAAAGGGAGATTTTTTTGCGACATACTTTCATGATTTCTCCTATTTGGAGTAGTGTTATCACTGGTAAATGTTACACTACCTTCATGAGGGTTGACATCATGCGTGCTGGCCTCATCCGAATTAGATGTTTCAACTTCATTGCATTCCACGTCAATGCTTTTTTCTTCAATTTCTCACTTTTTGGATACAATGCACACGATTCCGCAATTGTCTCATTGATGCTGCGTACGCATCCTTTAAAATCACGGAACAATTTATCCAAAAGGTTGCATTTATCCTGTATCAAAATCCGGCTAAACAACATTTTTGGTAAAACAATATATATGGTATCCATCTATTTACAACCTATTGTTTACTTACCACATCAGATTCCTTTCCAGATGCGGATGGTGGTGATTGTGTGTCTCTGTATTGCGATACCATCGGCACACGAAACGCTCCATCTGGACCTACAAGCATGGTACATGTTTGCGTGTCAGTTGGTGTCAGAAAGTAGTCCCCGCAATACTTGTATATACCAAGGTGTGCGTCATCATCTTCAACTTCTGTAGTACCTTTATTCACATTTTTCTTTTCCTTTCCACTGATCTCCTCCGATCCACGTTTCCTTTTTCCTCCCTTTCTTGCTGACTCAACATCTTCAGCTGATATCTTTTTACGTTCCATCTCTGAAGCCAGCTCGTCAAACAAGTCATCAGTTGCTAATGCAATCAGAGCCGAACTATGTGTTGAAGGTATCTTTTTCTTCTAGATTGCATAGGCAATCTGTCAAGTTTCATGGAAAGAGGTTTATTACATTTCTACAAATGTTTAATGCATGAATTCTTTTTGTTTATATTTTATTGAGTATTAACTTACTGTCAGTAAAACCATTAGGCCCCTGAAATGATCCCCGTCACCGTGCCACGATCTCTTCATGCGGTTGAGGCACGCAACCATGTAAGCACACCAATCAAAACTTGATATTTCAACTTCTGGTTTTATGCACGGAAGATACCGGACATTAACCGAGTTGTTGCTCGTCGTTTCTCCTAGAAATGAAAAGTAGACAACTAGGAAATTCAGAACAAACAACCGTTCATAGTCGTTTATACTCAATATGTACAGGATCAGCTGTAATGGAGACAATCTTTTTCTTTGTACATCTTTAAATTGATCCCTAAATTCCTGCGCAAAACTGATGACGTTATTTAATATATATGTTTGAGTGCGCAACAACGAAACGCAAAAATTAAGCCAAAAGTTTCAATAGATAATTTGATAAATCTGACGCATGGTTTGAGTGCGAAACAACAAGAAAAGATTTACGAAATTGGATTTGGCTCCATTTTCATCCTTCAAGTTACTTGTGTCCCAACGGCAATAACACACTGGTTGGTCTCAAATTATGACCCAGATTCGTGTGTCTTGAATATTGGAAATGACCGGCTAGTACCCATTACAGCCGACCTTGTATATCGTGTATTCAAGCTGCCTCATGGAAAAACTATGTGGTTACAGAAAGGCAAGTAAAGGGAAATTTGCGAGTTTAGGATCATTTAAGAATACAAAGGCAAAAGATTGTCGCATACACTATCTTAATTGGAGACACTATGGCGTTGTTCTAATTTCTAGTATCATGTTCGTTTGGGAGAGAATCTTAAAGTATACAACTCATAATGTCGGTCCTTCATGACATAAACGGAAGTTGAAATAATATGTCTGAATTTGGTTATCTACTTTGTGTGCTGCCTCAAACGCTATGAAGTAAACCTGGCACGGTGATGTCGGATGTTTCAGATAAAACCGGAAGTTGAAATAATAAGTTTTGATTGGTGTACTCACATGGTGGCGTGCCTCAACCGCATGAAAAGATCCTGGCACGGTGACGACGATGATTTCAGAGGCCCAATAGTTTCACTCATGGTATGTTAATACTCATTAAAACATAAACAAAAGAATTCATGCATTAAACATTTGTAGAAATGTAATAAACTTCTTTTCCATGCAATGTGTCAGATGGCCTATGCAATTGAGAAGAAAAAAAAAATACCTTCAACACATAGTTCGCCTCTCATTGCATTAGTAACTGATGACGTGTTTGAAGAGCTGGCTTCAGAGATGGAACATAAAAACAAATCAGCTAGAGATGTCGAGTCAGAAGAAAATGGAGGAAAAAGGAAGCGTGGATCGGAGAAGAAGAGCAGTGGAAAGGAAAAAAGGAACGTGAATGAAGGCACTACAGAATTTGAAGATGATGACGCACACCTTGGTATATACAAGCATTGTGCGGACTACTTACTGACACAAACTGACACCCAAACGTGTGCCATGCTTGTAGGTCCAGATGGAGCGTTCCGTGTGCCGATGATATCGCAATACGGAGACACACCATCGCCATCATCTGCATCTGAAAGGGAATCTGATGTGGTAAGTAAACAATAGGTTGTAAATAGACTGATACCATATATATTGTTTTACCAAAAATGTTGTTTAACCGGATTTTGATACAGGATAATTGCAACCTTTCGGATAAATTGTTCAGAGATTTTGAAGGATGCGTACACAACATCAATGAGACAATTGCGGAATCGTGTGCCATGTACCCAGAAAGTGAGATATTGAAGAAAAAAACATTGAAATGGAATGCAATGAAGTTGAAACATCTTAATTCGAATAAGGCCAGCACGCATGATGTCAAAACTCATGAAGGTAGTGTAACATTTACCAGTGATAACACTACTTCAAAAATGAAAAATCATGAATGTATGGCACAAAAAATCTCCCTTTTCACCAATGACGTCGTCATTTGTGGCAGAGGTAGAGGCAACGATAGATGCGGTGTATACTGAAAAAACACCCCAAATACGGTTCAATGTTTTAGGGCTTGAAGCCTTGAACTTGTCAAAGAGGCTTGACAGTGTTTGGGTTCATGAAGAAAGTAGTGAAGTGGCGCAAACTGCGATGCACACTAAAACACCATGGCTAAAAAGGACAATCATCTTGCCGCCTATGCTACAGTTGCCGTATGTTAGTCGCGTAGTTTCGTTGAGGGCCGGACGAGAAAAGGCAGAAGAAATTGTTGCACGATGTATAGTCTGCGGTGTACGTAACGTGTGGTACGTATCAATCAAATATTAAAATAAGTCTCTCGTGTTATATGGATGTCATTTTCAGCAATAATGGTCAACTGTAGGTGAGGAGGGCACCATTCGAGTCAATGATACCAGGTGTCATGGTACATGTTGATGTCATAAGTGCATGGGCTGTAGTCTTAAACTACGAGGAGAAAATGAGGAAGATGGGAACAACCCCAAAATTGTTCTGCAACGCTGGAATGTTGGTATCTAATCTTTGATATGTTTCAATAATGTTTGTGGTGTCTAAAAAATACTTGGGGTGTTTTTAGAACCTGCATTGATTCTAAGTTCTTTCTACAATAACTGTTGAAGTGTTTTTATATGTTCTTTATTATTTATGGTGTTAATTGTGTTTTAATGGTGTCTAAAGTGTTGACATGTGTTATACTACTGTTTTGGTGTTTGTATGTCTGCGTATATATTTGTGGTGTGAGTTCTGTTAAAACTGATGTTCTTTCATGGTGTTATAACTAAATGTAAGTTGTATGCCATCTGGTGTTTCTATGTGTGCTTATATAAGTTCTTTCATGTGTTATACTGCTGTTAAAACTAGTGTTTGATTCTATGTTCTTTCTACAATAACTGTTGAAGTGTTTTTATATGTTCTTTATTATTTATGGTGTTAATTGTGTTTTGATACTGTCTAAAGTGTTGACATGTGTTATACTACTGTTCTGGTGTTTGTATGCCTGCGTATATATTTGTGGTGTGAGTTCTGTTAAAACTAATGTTCTTTCATGGTGTTATTTCTGTTATAACTAATGTGAGTTCCAAACAATGTTTTTATGAGTTATGGGCATACATATGACTTGATGTTGTTAATTCTGTTTTGGTGCTGTTTAAAAAAATTGACCAGTGTTATAATACTGTTTTGATGTTACAACTGTTGTGGTTTGAAAAAAACATAATAACACCATATCATCTAACAATGTTTGATAAAAAAAAATAAAATAAACATATGCTGCTAGAAAAAGAGTTCGACTTGCCTGGAAAAGACCGGATATCAAAGTTTGCTGAGAACATGAAGTATGTGCTAGTCGGTACGGAACAAAAAAACCTTTAAAGGTTTCCAGATGGTATACATCCCTATCTTGAATGAGAACACTACTTTCTGCTTTTTTTTCAACTTGACAACGAGCCAAATATTGATCATCGACAACATAGAGGAGGATGCGGGTATAGAAGACATATACGGTGGGACGGTCGAAAAGATGGTACGGTCAACTCAGATATATACATAACTATATTTATAGATTGTAAAAAAACAATAATATTTGACATTACCGGATGTATTATTTCAGTAAGTGCATTTTGTGGGTTCCTTAGCCATATACAGCCGGTAGTAGCTGCGAAACAAAGAGTTACCAAACCCGTTAGACTGGAATTCCCATGGCAGACACTATTTAATGGGACCGACTGTGGTATTTTCTTGATGCGACATATGGAGACTTACAACGGTAAGCTACAGGTTACCTCGTCTATTGAAAAAAATACCTGTAAGTGCGGGAGCATGAGTGTATCTGCTTACGAAAACACATGTCTTTTGTCTTATATAGGAACAAGCGTGAAAGAGTGGAAGTGTGGATTATCAGCAGAGAGAAACACAAAGGGGGAAGTCTTAGAAAATCAAAGTAAGGAAATCACCAATCTACTCAAGAAGTATGTATCAAAAAATGCTTCTTAGTGAGGTGAACACCGAACGAGTAATTGTAGAGAAAGAAGTTAGAGAGTTTGCATGTTTTGACGTGGATGAAAGGGTGAAACTTGAAGAAAATGCAATCCAGAGGATTTGTCGCAGGTTGGACGGTATAATGTAGGTTTCAAACAACAACTTAATCCAGTTGGTACATATTTCGATTTGGTTGCTCTAAACAATGGTGTGACATATGATTATTTTTTGGTGTTTTTTATTTTCAAAAATGGTGTGACATTTGATTATTTTTTTTGCGTTTTTTTAGTTTCTAAAATATTTTGCTGCAATAAACTAATTTTATATCGTTCAAAACAGATGAGATTACCCCATCAGGGAGGATTATAACAACAAAAAAATGACAACATAACGACACAATATCACAATAGAAGTATATATGCTTAAAACAAAACCCTATTACATAAAGACACAATAACAACCATGTAAATTACAAGTTATACCATTAGTACATATTTCATTTTGGTTGCTCTAACTCATGGAATAAACCTATTCAGTTGGCAGAACCTCTATTTAAATAAAAAGAACAACGTAATAACCAATTGAAAAGACACCATATGATATATAAAAATACCATCCATTCCGATACATGACAAAATACATTGTTATAACACCATGCAATATGTACACTTTTGAAATTGACACGTAAAAAAACACACATAAAAGAAAAAAACTAATCAAGTGTAAAATGTTTCAAAAACAAATGAAGTTTAGGCGTTCAACCGAAATCCACTTTGGACAACACAAAAAAAGACTTATCCAACAATCCCAAATCCTCTCCTTCCTCCTCGTCTGCTTCATCCTCATCTACTCCCTCGTCAGATTCGTCCGCTTCTCCCCCCATCTTCCTCAGAACTAGCATCTTTTTCTTTCCTTTTAGGGTGTTTACAAGTACATCTGTTATGACCGTACCTAAAACAGTTTTGAAAACGACGTCTCTTATAATCCGTTTGGCTTTTTACAATTTCACGTTTAGACTTCATCCGTTTCGGCTTACCCATACCTTTATATCTAGTTCCAACAGGGACCCGATAGTAACTGTACATGGTTGTGTATTACCAGTTATTTCAGCAAACCTTTCCCTACGACTCTTGCGAGGTGCATTACCCACGACCTCATCAGCTGAATCGAAAAACTTAACCACATGATCCCTAAATGAGCACAATGCATCGAAATTGGTAACAAGCTTGTTAATAACCGACTCAGTATATTATGTTATCTCACGTACAACCCGGTTAACTTCATTATACCGATCTTCATTCTCGTTCATACCTAAAATTGCACCAGGAGCGCTATTGGGAACAACCTCCCTCGTCCAACGTCTAAGGTTATATCGTTGTGGGAATTCCATGACGTCAAGCATCCTAAGCACACAGAATATGTATGAGCACAACAGCCCAAACTGTTCGAATCTTTTGCATGTACAGTTTATAGTCATGTCGGTCTCCCGCACCATTACCTATGAGACACAATAAAAACAGAAAAATTCACACAAAAGGCATATAACTATAATTTTTTTTATATATAATACCAAATGACACCATACTAATTCATGTGTCGGGACCAACTACATTTAATCTTGGTATATGACACCATACGATTGTATACTGTCACACCCTGACCCGCAGCGGAATAAAAGTCGGGGCATGATTGGGTTGTCACCAAAGCTCATGATATTTACTAAGAAGTTTCATATTTATTAAAATCAAATTACAAATTCAAATATCCAATAAACAAGGTTCATACAAATACAAAAAAAAAAAAAAAATCTAAATGTTTATTCCAACGCAATATCTTGTTTATTCTTCTAGGCCATCCTAAGTGTTTCTTTCCTCAACCGGATCACCTGTATCATGTGTAAAACAGGGGAGATTCTGGGTCAACAAAAGTTGGCGAGTGAACCTTGATAAAGCATTTTAAATAATTGCTTGTTTTATTTATTTAAAGAAAATTCGTGCATAAATCACATGTGAGCAAATATATATATGTAAACAATCACAAACCACATTGAATGAATATATGACATGAATGATGATGTATTTGAGATCAAGGCTCAATCAAACAGAGCCGATCTAATGAGGCACCTGATGCTCAACCCGTATCCCACGAGGAACTGATGGGCCTATGAAATGAGTGCACTGAAATGATAAATTTAATCCACATAATATTCACACAACAACCATTACACATTTGATCACAAGATGATATAAGCACAAGTGTTTAAATAAAATAAAGGAATTGTACGACACATGATACACCCCAAAACGTGAATAAGACGGGGAATTTGTAGAGATTCACTCACCTTGGGTGCGTATTCCTGAGCGGTAAAGAGAGCGCACGAGTTGGGAATTTATCTGATGAAGGAGTACTAACCTAGAAATAATAACGTGGTAATTCGGTAAATAAATAAATTATTATTTAGGTTAAAATCCTTTGTTTAGGTTTTTAGGTTATTTTTGTGGCTTGTGTTGATATTCTAGACCCTTGAAAATGTATATTCTTAAACCTTTTATTTGATTTTTCTTTTAAATAAAAACCTTAGAATTAAAATATTAATATAAAATAAATAAATAAAAAAATAATAAAATAATATACAAATCTTGTCAGTCTGACAAGCCTGTCAGACCGGTTCGACGGGAGCAGGTATGCGCGTATGCAGAGTCGAACCCGGGACCTCACGTTCACGTGCACACAGCTCTTCGAACTGAGCTACGTGTCTAACCCGTCATATTCTGGATTTTAATTATATTATACACACTTTAGATTATTTATAATTTAATTAAATTTACAAAAAGGGTTTAAGTAATCCGACCGGTGCGTGTCACAGTGCTCGAACCCGTGACCTTGGCGATGTGATGCACCCAGCCCAACCAACCGGGCTGGGTGTCTAACCCAATGAAACTTGATTTTATATTATACTGCTAAATGTTATAATTTATCAAAAATAAAAACTGTTATATAACAGTTATACGGTCATGAACCAGACTCGAACCGGGGACGTGAGTGTCGTGTTTGCACACAGTCCACCACTGGACTGTGTGTCTAACCCGGTTAAAACTTAGGATTTAATTTCATAAAAACACTTAAGCCACTTCGTCCTCTCCATTTTAAATTGATTCCATAATACGTTCTTGGTTTCAAAACTCGATTAACTTGCTTGCTGTACTTTTGAAGTTACCGAAATGAAATGAAATAATATACGAACTGAATTCGAAAGTAAAGAACAGTTACCGGTTGGCAGTGAGTTTTCCGGCGAGTTAATTTCCGGTGACAGGCTGCGGTTTCCGGTGAAACAGGTTTGAGCAGAGTAAACTTATGATTAGAGGGGAAAGAATTGAGCGAGTTGGATAGTGGGATTGGGTCAGTATTTATAGATTGAACAAAGGGGGGGGGGGGGCTCGATTTCAGTTTTAGAAACCGAATTGGGTGATTGCAATTAGGATGGATTGAATCAAACTCGGAAATGATTAACGCGGATTGACAGCCGGTGCTTACCAGATTTCAGAGACAAGGGCGAAATCGGCGGTTTATTTTGCTGATTTGAACTTGCAGGAAACATTCGTTTTCGTATGTTTATATAAGATGATTTCAAAATCTTACCAAGTGGTGCGTGTGTCCCGGTGGTGTTTGTGTTGTGCGGTTACTCGGGTGACCCGGGTTCGATTCCCGGTTTACCCCTTTTTTTGGTGTTTTAATTTATTTATTTAATTTGCTAAATCTATATTTAATCATATGATATTATTAATTATAAATTGATTAATTATTTTATTATATCATTAGATTAATTATGTATGTATAAATTTACCATTTTAAACAAAATAAAAAAAATTAAAAAAAATACACTTGATTAATGGAAATGGTGCGGGTTTTTGAGACCCGTTTTACACCGATGTTACAGTATCCCCTACTTTTAGAAATTTCGTCCGGAAATTTAAGTAGCAGTTGTAACTGGAAAAAGATGCGGGTACTTTTCGCGCATTGAGTCTTCACGTTCCCAAGTAAACTCAGGTCCTCGTTTTGACTCCCAACGTACCCTGACGATTGGAATACGACTTCGCCTTAAGCGCTTCTCACCGAAATCCATGATTTCTACTGGTCTTTCGACGAAGTGCATTGACTCATCGATTTGAATGTCTTCTAGGGGAATATGGAGGTTTTCATCGGCGAGGCACTTTTTCAAGTTTGATACGTGAAACATGGGATGAATTATGTTAAGCTTTTCTGGTAGGTCAAGCTTGTATGCTACAGGACCTACTCTTTCGAGTATCTTGAAAGGTCCTACGTAGAGCCCTACTCAAAGATTTCATGGCACATGGAGGAGGTGATATATCTTTTGGTAACAATTCAAAAGAAAAGGTGTTAGGGTCAGGATCCAGGCTGGGAAACTCAAGTTTGAGCATGTCAATCTTATTGACAATCTGAAATTTAATCTTCTTAGTGTATCTTAATGAGTGATAAAGGCTATGGTCATTCTTCACTAAGAAAACTTGTCAAATTATTGGGCCATAAATGGTTAAAAAGATTGATCAAATCATAGCTGAGAGCAAAGCACAGCTTGTTGCTCACAGGAGTGGAAATATGTATGTGGTTGATATGTTGAAAGATAATCCAACGTCCACCGCATGTCTGTACTCAGTTGTTTCTAACAAAGATAAAGAACTATGACATAGAAGACTTGGTCACACAAATCTTAAAACTATCACCACATTCTCAAAACAAGGCCTTGTAAGAGGTCTTCCATGAAAACAATTCACCTGTGATAAATACTGTGTTTCCTGTTTAAAAGGTAAACAACATAAAAGTTCATACAAATCAATTGAAGAGTCCAAAACAAGCTAGTGTTTGTAATTGCTAGACATGGACTTGTTTGGCCTTGTAAAAATCATGAGTCTTAAAAAGAAGAGATATTGTCTTGTCATAGTTGATGATTTTTCAAGGTTTACATGGATTTATTTCATGCACTGCAAATATGAGACTGCATGTATTTTGCAAAATTTTGTAAAACAAGTTGAAAAGCAATTTGACCTACCAGTCAAAGTCTTTAGGAGTAACAACGGAACAAAGTTTAAAAATAAGGAGTTGGAATATTTCTGTGTGTCAAAAGGGATTGTTAGGCAATATAGCATCCCAAGGACACAATAACAAAATGGGGTGGTTGAAAGGAAAAATATAACTTTAATTGAAGCTGCTAGAACAATGCTTGCAGACTCAGATTTACCCTTGTCTTTTTGGGCTGAGGCTGTAAACATTGCCTGCTATGTCTAGAACAGAGTTTTGATTAACCCTAGACATCAAAAGACTGCTTATGAAATTCTGTTCAAAATCAAACCTTTGATCTCATATTTTAAAATCTTTGGTTGCCCATGTTTCATTTTAAAGTTAAAAGATTCAATTTCAAAATTTGCAGCCAAAGTAGATTGTGGTTATTTCTGGGATACTCAACCACTGCTAAAGCCTACAGAGTCTTTAATTTAAGGACTAGGTGTGTGGAAGAGACCTTGAATGAAAAGTTCATTGAACTTTCTTCATTAAAAATCTCAGCAAATCCTGCTGAACTGTTTGATTTAGATAAATTTACATTTGAAGATGTGTCTACCAAGACTAACAATGCAGGTACACCACAGTCTTCACTTCAAGATTATGGATTTGACATTGTGGTTCCACAATACAAAGTCACTTCCACAACCAGAGGAGTAGATGTTCAAAACACTGGTCAAAACTCTGCCGCTACTACATCAACAGTTGTTGATCCTCAAGCTTCGGCCACCTCTTCAAGTCAAACCACTGTTGATAAAAGTCCTATTTCTTTGAACAAAAAATATGTTAGTTCAGAGGATTTCCATCTGCAGCCTTCACCTCAAAATGCCATTGTTCCATATAAGGGAGATCTAATCTACCTTAAAAACTATCCATCTGACCAAATTATTGGCAACATCAATGAAGGGTTCTCACAAGAAGTCAATCCCAAAAAAATTGTCTTTTTGCTAGTTTTCTATCACTCTCACAGCCTATCAAGTACCAAGAGGCACTAAAAGACAATAGTTGGGTAGAGGCCATGCAAGAAGAGCTCTACAGTTCAAAAGACAACAAGTATGAGAACTTGTACCATTGCCTAAGGATATATGTCCAATTGACACAAAATGGGTCTTCAAGAACAAAACATATGAAAGGGGCATTGTTGTCAAGAACAAAGCTAGGCTTGTGGTTCAAGGTTACATACAAGAAGCGGGAATTGATTATGATGAAACATTTGCTCCAGTTGCAAGATTAGAAGCCATCAGATGGTTCTTAGCCTTTGCTGCCAACCACAACATCAAGGTGTATCAAATGAATATAAAGTGTGCATTTCTATATGGCAAGATTAAGGAAGAGGTATATGTATGCCAACCCCCTGGTTTTGAAGATGTTTTTTTTATCCAAATCATGTTTACAAGCTAAACAAAGCTTTATATGGCTTGAAACAAGCACCTAGAGCCTGGTATGAAACTCTCTCCACTTTTCTCTTATCCATAGGCTTTACAAGAGGTAAAACTGATAAAACTTTGTTTTTAAAATGGAGAGGAAAAGATTTGATGCTTGTCCAAATTTATGTGGATGAGATCATTTTCGGATCCACATGCTCTGCCATGTGTGAAGAGTTTAGAGAACTCACGACAACAGAGTTTCAAATGAGTGCTATGAGTGAACTCTAATGCTTTCTTGGTCTCCAAGTTAAGCAATTGCAAAATGGTACTTTCATTCATCAAAGTAAGTATGCCTAAGAATCACTTACCAAATTATATATTAATGATTGTAAACCATGTAGTACACTCATGGCCATATCAAAGCTGGTCACTATTGATGAAAAAGATGACTTGGTTGATCACACTCTTTATAGGAGCATGATTGGGTCTTTATTGTACCTAACAACATCTAGGCCAGATATCATGTTTGCAACATGTGTTTGTGCCAGATCCCAGTCAGTACCTAGGAAGCCAAATCTTATTGCTGTGAAAAAGATATTCAGATACATAAAAGGTGCTCGTACACTTGATATCTGGTATCCTGCTAATGGGAATATTGAGCTTTTAGGTTACATAGATAGTGATTTTGCTGGATGCCATGCCACAAGTAAGTCAACTTCAAGAGGTTGTCAATTTCTAGACAATTGCTTAGTTTCTTGGCAAAGCAAAAAGCAAGCTGCATTTTCAACATCAACAGGTGAGGCCGAGTAATTGCTACTGCAAGTTGCACTGCTAAACTCCTATGGCTTCAAAATCAATTGCTGGATTTTGGTGTAACTGCTATAAAGACTCCTCTCATGTTAGATAGTCAAGCAACTGAAAACATAATTAAAAATCTAAGTCTCACGTTCAACAATCAAGCACATTGACATCAGACATCACTTTGTGAGGGATTGCTATGAAAAAGGTTTGATTTCTCTGTATCATGTTCAACCTAAGGATTAGCTGACAGATGTTCTAACAAAAGCTTTAGATACATCTACCTTTGAAAGCTTGATCTCTAGGATTGGCATGCTTAACATGGATTAAAGCAAAATTTTTGTTTTCCATGAATAAAAGGCATTAAAATGTTTTCAGAAAATCAAAAATCCATCTTTAAAAATAGATAAATTGAAAATATTTTCAATAATTCCTAAAGTCTATTCGAATCCACTATTTTTCAAAACCTCTGTTTTGGCTTAAATTTTTATCCACTGATAAATGTAACCTCTACTATCCTTGTCCACTGTTCACATCCACTACTTGGGCTAAACCACAATTTTGCCTTATCCACTGATATCTATCCTCTGATAAAGTAATATCACCACTGTTCATGACCAATGTTCTCAACCACTACTGGTTTCTAGCAGCTGTTTCCCTAAAAATTGTCATCCATTATCCATCAGAGGCTACACGTGTACAGATGTTAGCCATCAGATCTTTGAAACCGATGCCATGTTAGCATTTACTTTTTCCCTTTATATATCACTGTTCCATCCAAACAAAGCTTTTTACTTGTCGTCTTGAATTCAAACTTCTCAAAAGCGGTTTTCATTACTATCATCTCCTTCACTTCTTCTCAATATCATCTCCGATCATGGCTCTAAACATCAAACTCCCATATAACTACCTCCCCACATTTGAGAAAACCAACAATAATACTTTGTTCCATCCAATAATTGATGTTCTCACATCCTTTAAATACAAAAACATCATCTTGCAAATGCACCAATTTATGTGGATACACTCCGGCAGTTCTTGGCAAATGCCAAACTCGAATCTCAAAAGAACAAGCCATATGCTATCATTTCCAAGATTGGAGAACCCATTGTTCAAATTTCCCCATCTTCAATTTCCACAACATTTGCACTGAATGACATGGAAGGTAAAACTTCTTTTGGTAAGCAAGAACTACATGCTGAGTTTATAGAACGTGGGTATGAGGGTCAATCAACTAGTGTTACTATACATAAACCAAATTTTCCTACTGAAATGAGATATTTTTTTTCATAGCTTACTCACATGTCTTTCAGCAAAGACCACCTCATTTAATGAGATTCCACCACATATTCAGTATCTAGGATACATAATTTTCACAAAATCTGATTTCAATCTATCCCATGTATTGCTTATGGACTTGGTGACAAATTATAATAAAATTTCAAAAAATAAAGCTTTTCTTTTATATCATAGACTCTTGAGATATTATCTACAAAAACAAGTTCAAGAAAAAGATTTTTAACAAGATGTTTTTGAAATGAAGAGTCTTACAACTGAAACTTTTACAAGAATAAAGAATATGGAGTCAAAGGTTTCAAAAAAAGCAAAAGGGGATGAGAAATTTTGTATAAGTCCACATCACAAGCTCAAACCTCTATTGTTGAGCCTAATGCTCCTGGTGACCATGACGCCATAACCGGTGTTGTGCAACTCCCACCAAAAAAATCCAAAAAGAAACCATCCAAATCCAAAAAGCCCACCAAACCAAAACAAAATAAAAAGGCACCTCTGGAAGATGAGATCCCAGAGGATAATCTTGTGGTAACACGAACACCACTAGAAACCACTGTTGCTACTTCCTCACAACAGTTGGAAAGATCTCAACCCATCCAAACTCCTCCTGCATCCTCATAAAAGGATCAGGTTGTAAGCTTAGGGACACCACACTATGAAACAGATCTTTCACTTGAAAATTTGTTTCACATCCCCTCTCCCAGGGCAAATTCTCTTTCTACCCCACAACCATCTCCCTCAATTGCACATACTATTATACCTATGTTTCATGCAATTGAGATAACTCAGACATAAATCAGTTCCTCTCAATCACCTGTTGAAGAGAGTACACCCCCAATGTGATTGAGTCTTAGAAAAATCTCATTGCTAACCCAGAAATAGCTGAGGAGGCTACACCCCATGAGTTACAAGTAACTTGTAACACCTCGCTTTTTTGTACTTTCCCTAATTAGAAAGTATAATCGTATTTCTATTTATGGAAACTTGTATTCGTATTTCTTTTCCCAATTTTGTAATCGAAGACTTGAATCGTAATAAAAATTCATACTTCTTATATATACATGTCTTACATGCATTCAATCGTTTAAACTGATACTTGTTATATGTGCAAAGACTCATACATTCACACTCGATACTCAAATCATACTTATATGCGTTATACATGCAAAAATATCAAGATTTACCATGAAATGAAAGATAAACTAAGTTTAAGGACTAAAAATAGCATAATCCGGAGAAAGTGGTTTCTTGCCCATGGATTGGTCCATTTAGTGCTTGTTGCATTAAATGCACCCAACTAACAACCCCCTAACCCAATCTATAAACACCCACCTCCTCCAAATCTCATTTCACACCTCAAACACTTATCCTCTTCTCTCTAAAGCTCCAAAGCTCTCTCTATCTAAAGGTTCAAGGCTTTCAAAAGATAGCTTGGTGTTACTCCAACCCTCCAAACCCATCGTGATGTAACAAGTGAAAGCTTGCAAAACTGTGAGTACACTTGACCCATTTTCCCTTTTTTATACAATTTGGGTTGTAACATGTTAACTTAAAGAAATACACGAATACACACTACATGCTTTATACCCTTGATCCGTTATACATGCTTATTGATATGCTTAGGTTCATGCTAAATTCATACATGCTTGTTGTCATTAACTTAGCTAGCCCCAACTTAACATATATAGCGCTATAGGAGTAGTACACCGCCCGTCGGGGTAATGTTAAGCTTAAGCTGATACTCATTCTTATTCATACTATTAGTCTCGTTACTTCGTGTGACAAGGGACACTTAATTCTTGTGGACACTTGGGTTTGACAATTAGTATTGCATGCTAGCCTACCTTGTATACAATTGCCATGTGGATTTGAGTAAACTCTTTTATACTTATGCTATGTATTAAACTTGTGTACTCGCCAATACTTTTGTATTGAACTATACTTTTAACATGTTACAGGTTGATGATGATGCTTATGACAAATCTAATAGGGACGACATAGAAACGCACCTAGAATGTTAGGCTTTCATGTTATAATTGTATTTTGATTTCTGTTGTAATTGACAATTTGATATATGAAATGAACAAGTTTTGATTTAAATATTGTCGCAAATAGTGTTATGATGCATTGAGCAATCTATTTCGTCTCACTCCAATGTTTCCGCCATCGGTTGGGGTGTGAAATAACTATTGGTGGTAGTTTAAGTGAAGCAGCTACTACAACTGATGACACAACAGTGTTTCAGTTGGACAGTGGTAACATCAATAATTCCTTAAAGGCAATAAATGTTGAGGCTACAATTGTAACCTCTGCTCTAGTTGGAAGTCCCTAGTACCAAGAAATAGTGGCATTTGGTTCTGACAACTTGGAGTCTTCTCCTGTTAAATAATCAAATACAACTACATCTGGTAGGAATTCAGATGATCCTATTAAATTAGGTGATGAATGAAGATACAAAGAATCGACAGAGAGAATAACATCAATGGAGTCTTCAATTACTGAAATGAAAGAAATGATGAAGTAGATGTTACAAAATTCTCAATACCAACCATCAACACTGCAAATTACCACTGTGTTATGAAAAGCTGTGCAATCCATCCATCAAGCTTAGAGGAATTTAGTTGATATTAACCACAACACTCACATGGAACTCATAAGAAATTTGGTTGAGGCCAGATATAAAGTTACTCAAGCTGACATCAAGGCCGTTAGAGAGCATCTGGTAAAGACCATTGGTTCTGCCCCTGCAACATTTCTACAAGAAGAAGTAAAGGATGATGCCAAAAGGGGAGAATGATAAGCTTAGAAAGTTGTAGCCTTCATCACAGACTAAACCAAAGGTGCAACAACAAACACCAGGGTATGTTACAACCATTGTTGTAAAACCAACTTCTGCTGAGGCATCAGATGTTGCTTGTGAAAAAGGGATTGACGAGACCCTAAACAAGCAAGCAGAAGAAATTGCCTTGGAAAAGCAAAAAAAGGCAAGATACACTGGAGAGCAAGGCTTCCCAACTGATTGAAGAAGAAAAGGCCAAGCAGAAGGAAAAAGAAGACATTGGCACTTCACAAAGAAGGAAGTCAACTAGAAAAGCTAGACAGTCAACATCCATCCCTTCTAAAATCTTCGCCATGCCAACACAAAGTGTATCCTCTACTCCAACTAAAACAACACCACCACCTCAAAAGAAACAAAAACCCTCACCTAAGAAATCATCTCCACTACCAACATATGTTGGTACAAAAAATGTACCAACAGATGTTACATCACCACCATCAAACCAACCAACAAATGTTGTTACATCAAATGTATCAAAAGAGGTTACCTTAACCACTGCCATGATAACTTTTCCCATCTTATCTCAACCATTATCAACACCACCAAGAATACCCTCACGACCACATTCACCAAAAAATCAAATTCCAACGCCAAAAAAAAAACTTTTGTTGTTGAAGATGATAAAGGGATTCCATCACCAATCCCTTTGTCATCAAAACCTGTCACTTCATCACCATCCTCATCATCTTCAAATAGAACCACTTCATTTCCACCCCTTTATCAACCACCATCTATCATACCTTTTGCTACTAAATATTCTATAGAACTTCTTGCTGCTCAAAAAGAAATTTAATTAGTCTTCATAGTAGAGGATATTTCCAAACTAGACTTCCCATCTCTCTTTGGATAGCCAAGAAATTTAGATGAATATCTTAAGTTGAAAGCTAAACTGTAATACCCCAAAAACGAGTTTGGTGATCAAACCACGTTAATATTTAAAAGTGGGTAAAAGACCGTTAGTGGTAAAAATAAACCCGTAAACAAAAATAACTAGGAACAAATAAACCTAGTTAAAAACATGCATATAAGTAACCAAACAATGAGTTGTAGTCTCATTGTTAATCAAGACTAAACTTGAGGGACCAAGGCTGCCAATAAGGAAACTTGTTTTATTAAAACACAAAATTAACACATAATACACACACTAAGTGTGTGTATATGTCGATGATCAGGAGAAGAACAAGGGGAAACCCTAGTTCAATCAAGAATCAACAAATTGAAGGTCAACTCTAACTTCAAATCAATGCATGAACGTATATAAACGATCACCTAAACGAGGGGATCATGAGGTATGTCTCAAAACCTTGATTGGTGAAAGTTATAATTTGAGACAAGTAGAATACTTGCAATTAGATTGTTGGATGATGATCCAAAGATGATATTAAGTGTATGTGTATGCTTGATTTCATTAAACTTAAAGAAATTATGCATAATTAGGTGTAAGATTACATGTTAGTGATTAACAAGTAGATTATGAAGTAGGTTTTCTACTTAAAGATGTAATTGATGATATATAAGTGTTCATGATCATCATACTTGTATGTATGTGCAAAATAATTGAACAAATTAGAGGTTCGAATAAATGTTCATACATAACTTGAAATGGGTTTTCGCATGACATGATGAAATTAACGCTATGTCAATGTTAATAGGTGTTTGAGATCATCTTGTTTACTAATTTGTGCGTAAAATTAGATTATATTAGGTATTCGGAATGAATGTCTAATAATATGATGAAATGGGTTGTTACATAAAGATGAAAACCTAGCTAATGGATAAATTAACATTTGTTAATCAAAAGCTAAGTTAACTTGATGTTAACAATCGCTTGAATTTGTTTAAGTGAAAGAAACGACATGAACTTGGTTTGGGAAACGTAGCTATAATGCTGGCCTAAGAATAGCGTTTACCGGGTAATTAACGAAATGCCTAAATAAGTTGTTAAACTTATTTGTGAGTTTGTATGTGTAAATAGGCAGTTGACTTTTAAAAGTCAAACTGACCCGTAATAGGATCGAATGATAAATTTGATGTAAAATCCGTAAGATGGAATAGTCGTGTTAAATGATGACTAACCTAACCATCTTGCAAATGATAAAAGGTAGTTTGACGCTTGACAAGCTAGGTGGAGGCTTTCGAAGAGGCGGATCAAACGGATCAAGTGCGCGGAAATAGCATAATTGGATTTCGAGGTAAGTAAAGCTTACATCTTTAAAATAGTAGAATTACTTATGTAGTGAATAAATGTTTTGGGTATTCGGGACAAGATTTCGAAATATAAAGTTCCAATACGGATAGATACGGGTTGGAACGAGTGAATATGGTATTAAACCATGAATTATCGTAAAAAAGGGTAAAACGGTAAATTATTCATGTGATGACGAATAAATAAGGGGTTTCAAAAAGATACCATATGGCGCAAGGCATAATGGGTCAAGTGAATTAAGAAATGAGTTTTTAAGCAATATGATCATACCGTGTAAACGAAATGGGTTAAATAGGCGAGATGGCAAATAAGTGCCATCTTATAATGACAAACGATTATTTATACCGAACGGGTCAAATGGTGATAGTATCACCGTATGACAATGATGACTAATATCGCTTGTTAAATTTGTGTGCTCTTAGAAAGAACATAGCATGATATTTGAACGAATCATGGTATGAGCCGAGCCAGGTACGTGTAACGAGTCAAAACTCTCATCACGGACCTAAAGGTCCGATGAGAGTTAAATAGGTCATAATTGAATAATGGACTACCTAAGGTAAGGTAAATCCAATAATCTAATCAGTAAACATTATGTTCTTAAGAACATAATTATTTTACATAGATAATGGTTAAATGTTCATTTTGGTCAGAACATGTTAAGGTAAGTCCTTCGTCGTAAAAGAAGAGACTAAGTTGACCAAAATGCCCTCGAGTGATGAAAATAAGTAAACGACTCTAATATTAGTTTAAAATTGAGTTTTATAATATAATAGATCCTTTCGGTAAAGTAAAAGAGAAAAAGCATAAGCCTTTTGGTTTAATGCCTTTTTAAACGGTCTGGTCCGTGAACTATCGAATTAAAGGGTGGATATTGGATAAAATGAATTTTTGATAATAAATCCACCACAAATAATGTTGTGGTGGGAATTATATAGATATCATAGTGAAGAAATGTCAAGATAGAAGTTTTGGTTTAAATAAGCGTTGGATTACGCTAAAACAACCAAACGGGTCAAAATAGTTGATATATAAAGTTCAGTTGAATAAAGCGATTTATTTTCGCTAAGACAACTATACGGGTAATAATGGAGTGTTAATGCATACCGAAATGGATGTGTAAACGTATAGTTTAGTTTAAATGGGGTTAAAGGGCAAAATCGGAAATGTAGAGTATAAATCAGAATAAATGCGTAATTCATAAGGAATAAGTACCCGGGTTAAGGATTTCGGGTGAAATTTGAAAGAAAACATTTTATGGTTATTTAGAAACAAGTTTCATGAGAAACGGATATAGATTTAATAAGTTACGAAGATTTCGTTACAAAAGCGGCAAAACTAGAAAAGTTCTTACGATGGCCATATCAAGCTACGATGGCCAGCCTAGCCTACGGCTAGCAACCGTTGAATGAAAGCAGTCAATAGTGTTTTATTGATGTGTCACCGAAAGCCCCGAGTCGTGTTTTAATGTTCGGGACTTGAAACGGGTCGAGTGGGTAATTAAATAAAGCTGCAGCAAATCTGCTGCAGCAGATACCGCCGCCGACGGTACACCTGGCCGTCGCCGACGCATCCAAACTGTTCCGATGTCTTAAGTTACTACCTACGGAAGGAAAGCCCCGACGCAGGTTTTAAGAAGGCGTCGCTGACAAGACTTTCGGCCATCGCCGCACCACCTCAGAAACGGTGTTTTTGTGATTTGAATATTTTACCAAGTTATTACATTATGCTTTGGGTTATTTGCTATAATACTAATATTTTGCAAATTTCCGGTTCAGGGGATTCGCAAGTACCTCCGAAGGATGATCAAGCTCTATGAATAACGAACACAATCAAAGATCAAGCTTCCGCATTTGGGTTTCAATGTTAGGAAACAAAATAGTAAGGATACGTCGAAATGTTTAACGTAAATAAAGTTTTAATAAATGCCAAGATTTTAAATGACGTGTAATTGCATTTTCTCGTTTAAATGTGAATTTTTATAGAAATTTCAATAGTATAAGAAAGAAACTTACATAAACAGGATGAGAACATTGCTAAAGAGAAGAGCAAAGGCAAAGATGATAGGACTACTCAAGGTATTTTATCCTATGAACTGATCAAACTAAGAAAGATTGAAGATTTTTCCTAAGATATGAGTAAGTCTATGTCAGAAAGGCATGTCAATGCTGAGCTTGAAGAAGAACTGAAACATGATTATATTGATCACATAATGCAACACAAACCTTACAAAGCTACCAGAGCATAGTTCAAAGACTGGTCAACAAATAATCTCAAAGAAGAAATTGACAGAATTCAAGCAATGCTCAAAGATCCTTTACATAAGCCTACACCACCTGAATGGAAGAAGAACACACAAGTGGATCAGAACATAGCTTTGAAGCTTAAAAGAATGAAACAAGAACTGGTTGCTTCAAACTATGGTAGTGCAAGGCCAGTTGCTAGATGGTCTGAATCCAAGGTTGTAGATGCATACAAGAAACTGGAAGAGCTTAGAAAGAAAGATTTTACAGTTCCAAGAAAGCCAGATTATCCATTGGGTGCGTTCTTTGATGACGTTGGATGCGCACGAATTTAGGATTCAATCAATGAGGGAAAAACTAGCCTAGATAATAACAAAATGATTCGATAAATAAATAAATTTTTTTGAGATTAATATTTTTAATTAGTGCTCTTAATGGATTTTTAGATTTATTTTTGTGAGTTCAAGGAAACTTTCTAACTTTAAAAAAAATCTTATTTTTAAATATTTTTAAATGATTTTTCTATTAAATAAATAACTAAAAAGAAATAAATAAAATAAAAAAAGTTGACTTTTGACCATTGACCGTTGACCGTTGACCGGTTAGACTGTGTTTTTATATGCCCTGAGTGAGGTTCGAACTCGGGACCTCTCGTATACGTGCACGCAGCTCTACCAACTGAGCTACGTGTCTAACCCGAAATATACTCAGATTTAATTATATTTATATACTAACTAGAATATTTCAGAAATTAGTTATTTTAAAAAGGTTTTAAAATCTGCAGAACCAGTGCGTATAACCCGCATCGAACCCGTGACCATTGCTTTGATTTGCACCCAGCCCAACCAACTGGGCTGGGTGTCTAACCCATTTAAATGAAGATTTATATTAAACTTAAGTACTATATGAGGGGTGTTCTGTTACACTTAAAAGAAAAATGTTTTGTTATTGCGGGAACCGGATACGTACACGAATCGAACTCGGGACTTGAATGTTATAATTGCACACAGTCCACCGCTGGACTGTGTGTCTAACCCATTTAATTTTCTGGTTTTAACTATATTAATACACAAGTCAACTTCGTCTTCTTCATTTATAAGAACACAGAAACTGTGAAGCCGATTGTTTGTTTAATTGACCAACAACACTTATAATTTGATTGAATTGGAATAGAAAAAGAAGGATAAGGATTATGATGTACCAACTCAGAGTGGTTTCTTCAATTTTCGGCAAGAGTCGGCTCTGATTCTGCTATTTCCGGCGGTATGAACTGTTTTAACATTCTGGTTAATGATTTGAACGATTAAAGTTTAAATTAAGAGATAGCAGAGAAGTTTAGACAGTTATACCGACTGATGAATGAATACGGTTTTCTGACGATCGATTCCGGCAAAGTTCCGGCGAAATTGAAATTCTCCGGCGACGAGCTAAAGCTTCGAAAAAGTGCATGGTTCTGAGCGAAAGGATTTCCAGAAGATTGAGTGGGTATATATAGTGAAGAACTGGATGAATTGTGTCTGCTTTTCAGTCTTGATTCGCGATTGAAGATTTTCCGACGGTTATGACCGAATTTGACGGTTAAACATCGCTTATAATTGATGCCGTAGTCGGTTATCGCGTTTTAGTCAAAAGGAAAGGCCACATTTGCGGAGTTTTGGTCTTACTCCGGCGATTCCGCGTTCTGAGCGCGCTGATGTCCGGTTTTGATTTTCTGGTTTTACCTTAAGTGTTATTTGTTTCCTTGTTCATCACAAGTGAAGTGGTGTGGCGGAGCGGTGTGTTGTGTGTTTGGGTTTGTGGGTGACCCGGGTTCGAAACCCGGCGTCTCCAATTTATTTTTTATTCACTTTTGATAATTAATTATAAATTATGGTTTTTAAATTCTAATATATTTATTAATTATGTATTGTTCAAAATTTATTTAAGCAATAAATACGCAACGAAAAATTATAACTGAATATTTGATTAATAAACGAAGCGGGTTTTGAAACCCGTTTTTCGACGAATGTTACAGTATCCTTTACTTTTAGGAATTTCGTCCCGAAATTTAAGTAGTAGTGGTAACAGGAAAAAGATGCGGTATTTTTCGCGCATTGAGTCTTCACGTTCCCATGTAAACTCAGGCCCTCGTTTTGACTCCCAACGTACCCTGATAATTTGAATACGACTTCGTCTTAAACGCTTCTCTCCGAAGTCCATGATTTCAACTGGTCTTTCAATGAAGTGCATAGATTCATCGATCTGAATGTCTTCTAGAGGAATATGGAGGTTTTCATCGGCGAGGCACTTCTTCAAGTTTGATACGTGGAATGTGGGATGAATTCTGTTGAGCTCTTCTGGTAGGTCAAGCTTGTATGCTACAGGACCTACTCTTTCGAGTATCTTGAAAGGTCCTACGTAGCGTGGTGCTAGCTTGCCCTTCTGGCCAAAACGAACCACTCCCTTCTACGGTGATACTTTTAAAAGTACTTGATCACCAATGTCAAACTCCAAGGGCTTTCGTCGTTTGTCTGCATAACTCTTTTGACGACTTTGAGCCGCTAGAAGATTGTTTCGAATTTGAATGACCTTGTCGGTTGTTTCTTGAATTAACTCTGGACCGGTGATTTGTGATTCCCCTATTTCGTGCCAACATACTGGAGATCGGCACTTACGACCATATAAAGCTTCGAAAGGAGCCATGCCGATACTTGAATGATAGCTATTGTTGTACGAAAATTCCACTAACGGTATGTGAGCGTCCCAGTTCCCTTTGAAGTCTATGACACATGCTCGCAGCATGTCTTCAAGGGTTTGGATGGTGCGTTCAGATTGACCATCAGTTTGAGGATGAAAAGCGGTACTGAGGTCTAATCGTGTACCCAAGGCGGTTTGTACGGCTCGCCATGTTTGTGAAGTGAAACGACCATCACGGTCTGAAATGATGCTTAAAGGTACACCATGACGGCTTACGATCTCGCTGATGTAGATACGAGCTAGCTTCTCGTTCTTGAAGTCATCGCGAATCGGAATGAAATGAGATGACTTTGTAAGACGAACGATTATTACCCATATGGTGTCATACCCACTGGAGGTGCGAGGTAACCCGGTAATGAAGTCCATGGTTATGTTTTCCCACTTCCATACAGGTATTTCAGGTTGGACTAGAAGTCCTGAAGGTCTTTGATGTTCAGCTTTTACTTTGGAACAGGTAAGGCACTTTGAAACAAAAACAGCGATATCCTTTTTCATGCCAGGCCACCAGTAGGTGTATCATAGGTCTTGATACATCTTGTCGGCTCCTGGGTGTACAGAGTATCGTGTTTTGTGCGCCTCATTCATGAGGAAATCACGAAGGTTATCGCGATCCGGAATCCATATGCGATTTAAATAGTATAGAATACCGTCGGATTTGGTTTCGATTTTTAGTTCAGCTCCATATGACAGCTCATCGCGTACGTCATTTTCTGTTACAGAAACATGTTGAGCTGCTCGGATTCGATCTTTGATGTCGGTTATGGTTTGCGAACAGAGAAGACGAATGGAGTTCGCATAACCTTTTCGACTGAGCGCATCGGCCACTACGTTTGCCTTGCCAGGATGATACCAAATTTCACAGTCGTAGTCGTTAAGAAGTTCGACCCATCTTCGTTGCCTCATATTCAACTCCTTTTGGTTGAAGATATGTTGGAGGGCTTTTTTGGTCAATGTATATTTCACACTTGGTACCGTAGAGGTAGTGTCTCCATATCTTGAGAGCGAACACAACGGCTCCAAGTTCCAGGTCGTGGGTGGTGTAATTCTTCTCGTGAACCTTGAGTTGCCTAGAAGCATAGGCTATCACTTTTCCTCTTTGCATTAATACGCAGCCTAGCCCTTGCCCTGACGCGTCGCAATATACTACAAAGTCATCGCAACCTTCAGGGAGTGTGAGGATAGGTGCGTCACAAAGTTTTTTGCTTTAGAGTTTGGAAGACCTCTTCTTGCTTAGGTCCCCATATGAAGGGTTTTCCTTTATGAGTCAAGGCCATGAGTGGGACAGCAATACGAGAAAAATTGGCAATGAAGCGTCGATAGTAACCAGCAAAACCAAGAAATGACCTTACTTCGGTAGGGGTACGTGGCGCTTGCCATTCTTGCACTGCCTTGATTTTTGAAGGATCAACATGAATTCCCTTGTCATTGACGACATGTCCAAGGAATTGTACTTCTCCTAACCAGAATTCACATTTTGAGAATTTAGCGTAGAGCTTTTCAGTCCTTAAGAGTGTAAGGATGAGTCTAAGGTGTCGCTCATGATCGGATCTAGACTTGGAGTAGATAAGAATATCGTCGATGAAGACTATGACGAAACGATCGAGGTAGGGTTTGCATACCCTATTCATTAGATCCATGAATACAGCGGGGGCGTTGGTTAAACCGAATGGCATGACCATGAATTCGTAATGACCATAACGAGTCCGGAAAGCGGTCTTTGGGATATCTTCTTCATGTACTCTGAGCTGATGATAACCAGAACGAAGGTCGATTTTTGAAAAGCAGGTGGCGCCTTGAAGTTGATCTAGGAGGTCATCGATGCGAGGTAGTGCATAGCGATTTTTAACCGTTAACTTGTTGAGTTCTCTATAATCAATGCACATGCGAAACGTTCCATCTTTCTTCTTCACAAAGAGAACAGGTGCACCCCAAGGCGAGGAGCTAGGACGTATGAATCCTTTGTCAGTCAGCTCTTGCAGTTGACTGGCCAGCTCTTGCATTTCGGATGGGGCTAACCTATAAGGAGATTTTGCGACTGGTGTAGCGCCAGGTACAAGATCGATGCGGAATTCGACTTCTCTCACAGGAGGAAGTCCTGAGATGTCGTCGGGAAAAACTTGTGGGAATTCTTTCACAACTGGGATATCTTCGAGTTTCTTCTCCTTGTTTCCCTTTTTGACAACGTGAGTTAGGAATGCGACATAGTTCTTGCGGAGATATCTTCGGGCTTGAAGGCAGGACATTAATTTGAGTCCTTTCGAAGGGGTTTCCCCAAAAATACGTAGGGTCTGACCGTCTGCAAGAGGAATGCGAATGAACTTTTTGCGGCACACTACTTCAACGTGATGCTGGCTGAGCCAATCCATACCGATTATAACATCGAAACTTCCCAACTTCATAGGAATGAGGTCAACTGGAAAATCGTGATCGTTTAGAGTGAGGGTACAATCGCGTATAATAGAATTTAATGAAACGGGTTTTCCGTCAGCAACTTCCACCGTTAGAGATTCCATGAGTTTAACACGAGTTTGGTTGAGGATAGGTTCGAATTCTAAGGACACAAAACTCTTATCCGCGCCAGTATCAAATAACATGGATGCAGAACTACCATTGATGAGAAACGTACCGTTGACCACGTTGTTGTCAGCCCTAGCTTGGTTGGCATTGATGTTGAAAGCTCTTCCTCTGGCAGGTGGAGGGGCTTGGTTAGCTTGGTTTACTGGGTTCGCTTGGGCTTGAGCATGGATGATGTTCACTAAGCGTGGACAAGTGTTTCTGAAGTGGTTTGAGTCCCCACAGTTGTAACAAGCTTGCACGGGTTGCATCATGGGGTAGGTGGGTTGGTAGTAGGATTGGGCTATGTGTTGTGCAGATGGTAGAAGTAAGGGTTGTTGGGCTTGACCCACTATCTGATGGTGGGTTTGGGTTGGGGGTTGATTGCGGTTCATTCGTTGAAGAGTGCGACAGGTTTGGATGGTGTGACCCGCACGGCCACAACTTGTGCAACGTTGGCAGGGGTTTTTGGGAGGGTGATGGTATTGACAGCGGTTGCACTTTGGGTGAGGGCCGGTGTATGGCTTTTTGAATGGTACCGTTGAAGGAGTAATTTGGGTGATTGGTGCAGCAGTGATAGGAGGGTTGGGTTGAGTGACAGCAAATTTCTTGCTATTTCGTTTCCTCTTACCAGCAAACTTTGAGGATGAGACTGAGTGGTTTGCAGTTGAGGTCTCTATGGGTGCTTTCTTCTTTTCATCTTTGAATTTGCCGTTTCGAATGCGATTTTCAGTGAGTTCTGTAGCTAACTCCATCGCGGCTTCAAGTGTTGCAGGCGAAGTGCTTAAAACCGAATCTTGGATTTTCGAGGGGAGGCCTCGAATGTAGTGTTCGACTACGCAATACAAGGGGGTGAACAAATTAGGGTCCATTTGGTTCAGCTCGAGGAATCGCTTATTATAGGAGGTGTGATCTCCTTCCTTTTGTTTCAGCGCGTGGAATTCATCTTCCAACTTTTTGATTTCGCTTCTTGGACAGAAGCGTCTTGTCATGAGTTCCCTTAACTCTTCCCATGTTAAGGCCATGGCATCTTCAACTCCTCGTTTACCCTTTTCCGTGTTCCACCAGATAAGGGCTACCCCAAACAGTCTTCCAGTTGCATAACGTACCTTGCGATCCTCGGGACAATCGCAATTGAGGAAAGTGTTTTCCATTTCTTCAAACCAGTGAAGGACGGCGGTAACACCTTCGGTCCCTTCATATTTTGGGGGATCGCAAGATTTGAAGTGTTTGTAGGAGCACTTTTTGGAGGGAGGGTTGGCGACGCTCTGGTCTTCTTGATTGGGAGGGTTGATGGGATTTGCGGTGAGGGCTTGTTGAACTTGAATTACGATGTCAGGAAGCACTGCGGCCATTTGTTTAGCAATTTGTGTGGCCAAGCGTTCGTTTGATCTTCCTGACTTTCTACCTCCACGTAGTTGCCTAGCCGACATCTACAGGAACATACATAGGAAGATTGTGAGTTTAAGAATTTTCTAGGTGTCATGTGTCGTAAAAAGAATGAAAAATAACATAACTGACAATAAGTCAACTACATCCATAGGATGTCTTGGGTTTGCTCATGTTTGGGCCTCCAATGTCCCCCATACCATCGCTTGTGTGGTCATGTGGGCCCCCATGACTATTGGGCTTGGTTGGATTCACATTGGGTTGGCGGATTAACACTCGCACCACCCGAATGAAAACCGTAAAATATGATTGCGAGATGTATGGTAGGAGGGTGTCCAGGTGTAGACACAATGACAACCCAAAGTGGGGTTAGCTCACACGACGTTTGGTATAGCATGCTTTGGCCTAATAGGTCCTTCGTACTCTCATCGTTAGTCCCCAGGTAGGCAAACTGGTCCTTTATTTTGGATTTATACGAATGCCAAGCCTAGACAGGACGTTCCGACTACCGGTACTCGTACCCTTCCAGTTACTACATGCCCGTCATGAGAACTCACTTTGATGTGATCTGAAAAATACAAAAATCATTGCAAAAATCATGGGAATCGTGAGGTGTGTGCTCTCATGGATATGATATGCTATGAGGATATGATTCATGATGAGTATTGTATAATAACATGTATTTGTGAGCATGCTTGCATAACATTGAGTGTAAGAATAAACATAAAGCATATAAACATCATGAATTTTGTATGTAATGCATAAACAATTTAAAATTTTAATCAACTATAGTATAGGCTCTAAGGGTCTAATAACCTATCCTATATCCCTATAGTCATGGCTCTGATACCAATCTGTCACACCCCGACCCGCAGCGGAATAAGAGTCGGGGCATAATTGGGTTATCACCAAAGCTCATAATGTTTACTAAAATGTTTCATATTTATTAAATTCAAATTACAACTTAAATATCCAAATCAAAATTCATACAATTACAAGGAAATGAAACTATGTAAATAATCCAAAGCTTAAACTGGTTTATTCTTCTAGGCCTTCCTATGTGTTTCTTGCCTCAGCTGGATCACCTGTATCATGTGTAAAACGGGGGATATTTTGGGTCAACAAAAGTTGGCGAGTGAACCTTGATAAAACATTGTTATTAATTTCTTGTTTTATTTAATATGAAAAATTTGTGCAATAATCACATGTGAGCAAACATATATAAATAAACAAACACAAACCACTTTGGATGAGTATATGATATGAATGATGATGAATGTGAGATCAAGGCTCAATCAAACGGAGCCGATCTTATGAGGCACCTGATGCTCAACCCGTCTCCCACGGGGAACTGATGGGCCTAATGGAATGCGTGCACTGAAAATGATAAATCCAATCTACATATAATCCACACAACCATTGATACACATTTGATACAGATTAGATCATGGATATGATATATGCACAAGTGTTTAAATATAATAAAGAATTGAACGACACATGATACACCCCAAACATGATTAAAACGGGGAATTAATAGAGATTCACTCACATTGGGTGCGTTCTTTGATGACGTTGGATGCGCACGAATTTAGGATTCAATCGATGAGGGAAAAACTAGCCTAGATAATAACAAAATGATTCGATAAATAAATAAATTTTATTTGAGATTAATATTTTTAATTAGTGCTCTTAATGGGATTTTTAGATTTATTTTTGTGAGTTTAAGGAAACTTTCTAACTTAAAAAAAAAATCTTATTTTTAAGTATTTTTAAATGATTTTTCTATTAAATAAATAACTAAAAAGAAATAAATAAAATAAAAAAAAGTTGACTTTTGACCATTGACCGTTGACCGGTCAGACTGTGCTTTTATATGCCCTGAGTGAGGTTCGAACTCGGGACCTCTCGTATACGTGCACGCAGCTCTACCAACTGAGCTACGTGTCTAACCCGAAATAAACTCAGATTTAATTATATTTATATACTAACTAGAATATTTCAGAAATTAGTTATTTTAAAAAGGTTTTAAAATCTGCAGAACCAGTGCGTATAACCAGCATCGAACCCGTGACCATTGCTTTGATTTGCACCCAGCCCAACCAACTGGGCTGGGTGTCTAACCCATTTAAATGAAGATTTATATTAAACTTAAGTACTATCTGAGGGGTGTTCTGTTACACTTAAAAGAAAAATGTTTTGTTATTGCGGGAACCGGATACGTACACGAATCGAACTCGGGACTTGAATGTTATAATTGCACACAGTCCACCGCTGGACTGTGTGTCTAACCCGTTTAATTTTCTGGTTTTAACTATATTAATACACAAGTCAACTTCGTCTTCTTCATTTATAAGAACACAGAAACTGTGAAGCCGATTGTTTGTTTAATTGACCAACAACACTTATAATTTGATTGAATTGGAATAGAAAAAGAAGGATAAGGATTATGATGTACCAACTCAGAGTGGTTTCTTCAATTTCCGGCAAGAGTCGGCTCTGATTCTGCGATTTCCGGCGGTATGAACTGTTTTAACAGTTCTGATTATTGATTTGAACGATTAAAGTATAAATTAAGAGATAGCAGAGAAGTTTAGACAGTTATACCGACTGATGAATGAATACGGTTTTCTGACGATCGATTCCGGCGAAGTTCCGGCGAAATTGAAATTCTCCGGCGACGAGCTAAAGCTTTGAAAAAGTGCATGGTTCTGAGCGAAAGGATTTCCAGAAGATTGAGTGGGTATATATAGTGAAGAACTGGATGAATTGTGTCTGCTTTTCAGTCTTGATTCGCGATTGAAGATTTTCCGACGGTTATGACCGAATTTGACGGTTAAACATCGGTTATAATTGATGCCGTAGTCGGTTATCGCGTTTTAGTCAAAAGGAAAGGCCACATTTGCGGAGTTTTGGTCTTACTCCGGCGATTCCGCGTTCTGAGCGCGCTGATGTCCGGTTTTGATTTTCTGGTTTTACCTTAAGTGTTATTTGTTTCCTTGTTCATTACAAGTGAAGTGTGTGGCGGAGTGGTGTGTTGTGTGTTTGGGTTTGTGGGTGACCCGGGTTCGAAACCGGCGTCTCCAATTTATTTTTTATTCACTTTTGATAATTAATTATAATTTATGGTTTTTAAATTCTAATATATTTATTAAATATGTATTGTTCAAAATTTATTTAAGCAATAAATACGCAACGAAAAATTATAACTGAATATTTGATTAATAAACGAAGCGGGTTTTGAAACCCGTTTTTCGACGAATGTTACATCTATGAAGAACCGAACACAATTAAAGATCAAGCTTCCGCATTTGGGTTTCAATGTTACGAAACGAAATAGTAAGGACACATCGAAATGTTTAACGTAAATAAAGTTTTAATAAACGCCAAGATTTTAAATGACGTGTAATTGCATTTTCTCGTTTAAATGTGAAATTTTTATAGAAATTTCAATAGTATAAGACAGAAACTTACAACTTGGTAATCAGAGCTCAAGGTTAATGATCGAATGTGTTCGGTTCGAGACTTGATCGCATGATCTGGTAAGTCATTATGAATATTAACGGTCTAGCATGTTTAAGTGTTGAAAACAACACAAAGGGTTATTGTTTAAATGTGTATTACCCCAACCAGATTGGTAAAAGACCGATACAGTTAACAAATTACGTGTGTTAACACGTATTGTAGAGAGCCTTGTATTCTAATACGAGTGCCTATTAATGTCAATGCTACTAATATTTTATAATGAAATTTCAAGTTGAAGGACCCTCGCATCTGAAGATGACGGGAGTCTAAGGATCTATCGATATGATGACGAAATGGTTCGAAGTATGACAAGTAGGCATGCTCACTAAGGACCTAAATCAAATATGGATTCGGAATAAAGATGAAAGACAATGAAAGCTCATGAGGGAAAATATCACTCAGGTGCACACTCTAAATTATTGCACGAATAGTAGTATACGATAGATGAGCAACGAAAAATGGTTGCATACAAAATTTAACGATTGGGAAATTCGAATGGGATTCCCTTTCAGAATAATGTTTCCAAAGGGAAATTGGGTGGGAATTACGCGTTATTCACAAATTGTGAGTAACAAAACAATAAAAGAACTCAGATTTAGAAACTTGAATGGCATCGACCATCCAAGTAGAAATTTTCAACAAGATTTTATTGAGCAAAAGTAAAAATCATATAGATAAATGTGGTTACGTAAAGTCTTATAAAAAGGGAAAACATTTATATGTTTTGAGATGAGAAGGGTAAAAACTAATAATTGTTAAATAACAATTAAACAAAGTTTTACTAAATAAATCAGAAATATGGACATGAACCGAGGATTTACTTACATGGGAAGTAATATGTTAGTTATAAGAAGGTCATGTGTACCATGTGTTGATCGCTTACTCTGGCCAAGTAAATGATAAACACATGATACCATGAACTTATTATAATAAACACATACATTCAATGTGGTAAAATCGAGGTGAATGGGAAAAGTTAAAAGATCCTTGGGGTCAAGAAACTTACAAGTATACTTGTATAGATGGTTTTCGTGGAAACCATAAAAAGGGTAATAGGCGCACATAGAAATAAATTACCCAAGGAAACCATGGTTGACAAAAGGGCACGTAAAACCAAGGTATAAATGACCCGTGAGGTCATAGAAACGGAGGTAGTGCCCACACGGAAAATGATCAAAGTTGATGACTATGATCGTAGAAAAGATAAAATGAGAAAAGAAAGAAATGATGATGATAATCATCATTCATGGTCTGTGAGGCATAAAGAATGATTGAATAAAGAATAAAGTTTGACTGTTTAGAAGTGATGGATTTCACACGGACAAGTCAAACGGATTAGATAAAGGATAAAGTTTGACTGTTCAGAAGTGATGGATTTCACACGAACAAGTCAAACGGGTCAGATAATAGATAAAGTTTGAATGTTCAGAAGTGATGGATTTCACACGAACAAGTCAAACATATTAAATAAAGGATAAAGTTTGACTGTTTAGAAGTGATGGATTTCACACGAACAAGTCAAACGGGTCAGATAAATGATAAATTTGACTGTTCAGAAGTGATGGATTTCACACGAACAAGTCAAACGGATTAAATGAAGGATAAAGTTTGATTGTTAAAAAGTGATGAATTTCACATGAACAAGTCAAACGGAAGGATAAAGTTGATTGTTCAAAAGTGATGTATTTCACACGAACAAGTCAAACGGGTCGGATAATGAATAAAGTCTGACAGTTCGTAAGTGATGAATCTCACAAGAACGAATCAGACGGGTTAAATAAAGAATTAGATTCGATCACTCATAAGTGATGGATTTCACACGAGCAAGCCAAACGAGTCAAAAAAAAGTATAGTGATTGAATTTAAAAGTAAACGCAAACCGAATAATGGGAGCGTGAAATAGAAATGAACCCATAAATGGGTCGTGAATGAATACAAATGAAGCCGCAAAACGGATAACGGGAACGTTAAAACATTAAGATAAATAACCCAGGTAACGGGTTGTAAAGAAAAAATAGGCTTAAACCGGAAAACGGTAAACGTAAGGAAAACCGACGCATAAATGACATATGAAGTCGTAGAGTTGGAAGAGTTGTTCGAACAAAAATTGATCTAGTCATGGACTACAATCGCGTAGTCGCGCACGGCTATCAACAGACAGTGTCTGATCTGAATAAATGTTCGGGGCAACATACACAAAATGTTGTGGTTGCCACTAAAGATGGTAGTTGTGACTCGGTGGTGACAAGTGGCCAACGCCAATTGACATTGCGCCAGGTTTAGACGCAAATGATCATCACCCAATGGAAATGAAATGACTAATAGATCCGACAAGTGAAAGTAATTCATAAATGACTCGCAGAGTCATAGAAAACGAAAATGTTAATAAACCGGATCAAACATGGCCTGAGGACCATAATTGAAGTAAAATAAATTAGCCTTCATGGTAAAAGGGAGCCATGATTTGGCGAAAAAAGCAAGGACAACATAAATAATTTTTCCTTTCAAGTACAAAAGAGGTGCATTGACACCAAATATATTTAAAGAACGACACGAGAAAAAGGATGATTTAAAGGATCACCACGACCTTCGGGTTACGAATAGTGTAATAATCTAAAAGGTCAAAATGACATTGGAATCACGAATTAAGAGGAATGATGCATTAAAAGACATCACCTTAAGAGGCTAAGTAAAAGAAAATTTTCAAAAACGAAAAGGATAGATATAAAATTTAAGATGACGTGATGCAATCACGATTAATATATATATCTTATATATATATAACATGGTATACGATTACCTTATGACACGAGCTATGAAACTAGGGTCTCGAAAGTTAGTAAAAGCTTTGCGAAGGCAATATAAGTGTACCTAAATTATGAAGGTTGCGTAGAATAAGTATGTTTAAAACTTGTTGAATATTAATATAAGGTTGCGTAGAATAAGTATGTTGACAGGTACATATGACCGAGTGGGAAAATGGCGACTCGAATGAGTAAAGAAAAAGGGATACTAGATGAAAGTAATGGCACATGAGGCCATACACATGAAGAGCGCATGCACCTTGGAGCCTAATAGGCACTGTCGTACCTTCCTGGTAGCAATTTTTGAATAATTAAAATATGAGCAATACTCAGGTGAAAACGAAACCAAGTCCATTGGGTTGAACCCAAGGAACTACGTAAGAAAAGTTTCGAGGACGAAACCTCTTTAAGGGGGGTAGATTTGTAACACCCCAAAAACGGGTTTGATGATCAAACCATGTTAATATTTAAAAGTGGGTAAAAGACCGTTAGTGGTAAAAGTAAACCTGTAAACAAAAATAACTAGGAACAAATAAACCTAAGTAACCAAACAATGAGTTGTAGTCTCATTGTTAATCAAAACTAAACTTGAGGGACCAAGGCTGCCAATAAAGGAAACTTGTTTTATTAAAACACAAAATTAACACATAATACACGCACTAAGTGTGTGTGTATATGTCGATGATCATGAGAAGAACAAGGGGAAACCCTAGTTCAATCAAGAATCAACAAATTGAAGGTTAACACTAACTTCAAATCAATGCATGAACGCATATAAACAATCACCTAAACGAGAGGATCATGAGGTATGACTCAAAACCTTGATTTGTGAAAGTTATAATTTGAGACAAGTAGAATACTTGCAATTAGATTGTTGGATGATGATCCAATGTAAGATTACTTGTTAGTGATTAACAAGTAGATTATGAAGTAGGTTTTATACTTAAAGATGTAATTGATGATATATAAGTGTTCATGATCATCATACTTGTATGTATGTGTAAAATAATTGAACAAATTAGAGGTTCGAATAAATGTTCATACATAACTTGAAATGGGTTTTCGCATGACATGATGAAATTAACGCTATGTCAATGTTAATAGGTGTTTGAGATCATCTTGTTTACTAATTTGTGCGTAAAATTAGATTATATTAGGTATTCGGAATGAATATCTAATAATATGATGAAATGGGTTGTTACATAAAGATGAAAACCTAGCTAATGGATAAATTAACATTTGTTAATCAAAAGCTAAGTTAACTTGATGTTAACAATCGCTTGAATTTGTTTAAGTGAAAGAAACGACATGAACTTGGTTTGGGAAACGTAGCTATAATGCTGGCCTAAGAATAGCGTTTACCGGGTAATTAACGAAATGCCTAAATAAGTTGTTAAACTTATTTGTGAGTTTGTATGTGTAAATAGGCAGTTGACTTTTAAAAGTCAAACTGACCCGTAATAGGATCGAATGATAAATTTGATGTAAAATCCGTAAGATGGAATAGTCGTGTTAAATGATGACTAACCTAACCATCTTGCAAATGATAAAAGGTAGTTTGACGCTTGACAAGCTAGGTGGAGGCTTTCGAAGAGGCGGATCAAACGGATCAAGTGCGCGGAAATAGCATAATTGGATTTCGAGGTAAGTAAAGCTTACATCTTTAAAATAGTAGAATTACTTATGTAGTGAATAAATGTTTTGGGTATTCGGGACAAGATTTCGAAATATAAAGTTCCAATACGGATAGATACGGGTTGGAACGAGTGAATATGGTATTAAACCATGAATTATCGTAAAAAAGGGTAAAACGGTAAATTATTCATGTGATGACGAATAAATAAGGGGTTTCAAAAAGATACCATATGGCGCAAGGCATAATGGGTCAAGTGAATTAAGAAATGAGTTTTTAAGCAATATGATCATACCGTGTAAACGAAATGGGTTAAATAGGCGAGATGGCAAATAAGTGCCATCTTATAATGACAAACGATTATTTATACCGAACGGGTCAAATGGTGATAGTATCACCGTATGACAATGATGACTAATATCGCTTGTTAAATTTGTGTGCTCTTAGAAAGAACATAGCATGATATTTGAACGAATCATGGTATGAGCCGAGCCAGGTACGTGTAACGAGTCAAAACTCTCATCACGGACCTAAAGGTCCGATGAGAGTTAAATAGGTCATAATTGAATAATGGACTACCTAAGGTAAGGTAAATCCAATAATCTAATCAGTAAACATTATGTTCTTAAGAACATAATTATTTTACATAGATAATGGTTAAATGTTCATTTTGGTCAAAACATGTTAAGGTAAGTCCTTCGTCGTAAAAGAAGAGACTAAGTTGACCAAAATGCCCTCGAGTGATGAAAATAAGTAAACGACTCTAATATTAGTTTAAAATTGAGTTTTATAATATAATAGATCCTTTCGGTAAAGTAAAAGAGAAAACGCATAAGCCTTTTGGTTTAATGCCTTTTTAAACGGTCTGGTCCGTGAACTATCGAATTAAAGGGTGGATATTGGATAAAATGAATTTTTGATAATAAATCCACCACAAATAATGTTGTGGTGGGAATTATATAGATATCATAGTGAAGAAATGTCAAGATAGAAGTTTTGGTTTAAATAAGCGTTGGATTACGCTAAAACAACCAAACGGGTCAAAATAGTTGATATATAAAGTTCAGTTGAATAAAGCGATTTATTTTCGCTAAGACAACTATACGGGTAATAATGGAGTGTTAATGCATACCGAAATGGATGTGTAAACGTATAGTTTAGTTTAAATGGGGTTAAAGGGCAAAATCGGAAATGTAGAGTATAAATCAGAATAAATGCGTAATTCATAAGGAATAAGTACCCGGGTTAAGGATTTCGGGTGAAATTTGAAAGAAAACATTTTATGGTTATTTAGAAACAAGTTTCATGAGAAACGGATATAGATTTAATAAGTTACGAAGATTTCGTTACAAAAGCGGCAAAACTAGAAAAGTTCTTACGATGGCCATATCAAGCTACGATGGCCAGCCTAGCCTACGGCTAGCAACCGTTGAATGAAAGCAGTCAATAGTGTTTTATTGATGTGTCACCGAAAGCCCCGAGTCGTGTTTTAATGTTCGGGACTTGAAACGGGTCGAGTGGGTAATTAAATAAAGCTGCAGCAAATCTGCTGCAGCAGATACCGCCGCCGACGGTACACCTGGCCGTCGCCGACGCATCCAAACTGTTCCGATGTCTTAAGTTACTACCTACGGAAGGAAAGCCCCGACGCAGGTTTTAAGAAGGCGTCGCTGACAAGACTTTCGGCCATCGCCGCACCACCTCAGAAACGGTGTTTTTGTGATTTGAATATTTTACCAAGTTATTACATTATGCTTTGGGTTATTTGCTATAATACTAATATTTTGCAAATTTCCGGTTCAGGGGATTCGCAAGTACCTCCGAAGGATGATCAAGCTCTATGAATAACGAACACAATCAAAGATCAAGCTTCCGCATTTGGGTTTCAATGTTAGGAAACAAAATAGTAAGGATACGTCGAAATGTTTAACGTAAATAAAGTTTTAATAAATGCCAAGATTTTAAATGACGTGTAATTGCATTTTCTCGTTTAAATGTGAATTTTTATAGAAATTTCAATAGTATAAGAAAGAAACTTACATAAACAGGATGAGAACATTGCTAAAGAGAAGAGCAAAGGCAAAGATGATAGGACTACTCAAGGTATTTTATCCTATGAACTGATCAAACTAAGAAAGATTGAAGATTTTTCCTAAGATATGAGTAAGTCTATGTCAGAAAGGCATGTCAATGCTGAGCTTGAAGAAGAACTGAAACATGATTATATTGATCACATAATGCAACACAAACCTTACAAAGCTACCAGAGCATAGTTCAAAGACTGGTCAACAAATAATCTCAAAGAAGAAATTGACAGAATTCAAGCAATGCTCAAAGATCCTTTACATAAGCCTACACCACCTGAATGGAAGAAGAACACACAAGTGGATCAGAACATAGCTTTGAAGCTTAAAAGAATGAAACAAGAACTGGTTGCTTCAAACTATGGTAGTGCAAGGCCAGTTGCTAGATGGTCTGAATCCAAGGTTGTAGATGCATACAAGAAACTGGAAGAGCTTAGAAAGAAAGATTTTACAGTTCCAAGAAAGCCAGATTATCCAACAGTTGTTATCCCTCAACAGACCCAAACACTAAAAAAGCGTTCTTCAACCACTGTCTTATCCACACTTGCCTTAAACCAAGGAAAAAGGCAAAAGAAGATGGTTGAAGATGATGCGTAGATGTTTGAAGAACATAGAAAAAAGGGAATCAAGAATCAACTGCTCTTTCACACTGATGCTGTAACATTCGTAAAAAAAATGAATGAATCCTAAAACCCGACTTGTTTTTGTAACTCGATCCGTTTTCATATCCCACATAATTTTGTTTAATGTTTAAGCAATAAAATATCTTGGATTCTATGTTTTGATCATACATGTTATCATATCTGGTGATTTATAGTCTTATACATGTTTTAGACAACCTTGTAAATTCATTTCCATGTATTTTGAAGCAACCCTCCATATCTCAAGGTCTAAAACTAAGGTTTTCCTTAAGTTAATCAAAAACTTTGGAGACCTCGTGAACATACCTAACACATCACATCCTAACCTTCTTATCATTCAAACTTCATTATATACATGCCTTAAGATAGGACATTGTGTTATGAGAGTTTAGATGTAAATGGTTGCAAGTAAAAAGCTCTACATGTCGTATTCTTAGTTTTGTCATAAGATGACTTTCGGGTGACTTTCTTGCTAACTTTTCTCCATCCTTGAACTATTATTCTGGTCCATTCAAAGCTCCAATATATACTTGGTATACTAAGGATCAAGTAGGTTCAAATGGTGCATAAAACTGAGCTCCAGCTTAACGGGAATCACAAACACAAGTTTTAGAACATAACCCTTGACCCGCATCAAGACCCAAGGTTTAAGCCCAATTCTCGACACCATGGATGTTGGATTACTTTCTTCTGTATGATAGTACTCTGAAAATAATGAATGTAGGCGAAAACCATGCACGAAACAGAGTTATAACAAAGTGGGAATCGCGGAAACAAGTTTGGTGTTTGTTGCTGATTTAAAAGACGCGAAAATCTTGTTTTAAAGTCATCCCACATCGCCCCAATCACCATTTTGTGATCCATTTCGCACCTATAAATACCCTTGATTGGTTCTTTATAGCTTGCAACTCCTAGTTTGAGTATAAACAAGTGGAAACCAAATTTGGTGGCTCCACAAGCACAATACCCCTTTGGGTGTGGTGTGTAGTAGTTTTTATTTCCGCTTTCGACGAGGAGGTTGTGCCTTCAAGCTCTTCTCATTTTGTAAAGTTCTTCTTCGAGGTAATCTTCCTTTCTTTGTTTTTTTTTTAATATTCATTTATTTATTGCTTTCTTAGTTTAATTAGTTTAGTTTAGGTTCTTAGTTAAGGAGTATTAGGCTCGCCTTTAGGCTTTTCATAGTATTGTAGAGGCTCGTTAGGCTCAACGAGGCTAACATATCATGTTCGTTCATTTAGCTATGCCTAGCATAATGTTTACTTTTTTTGTGGCATTCGTTTGTCTAGCTAAAATCACGCTTACCAATTGGATTTTCTCCTTATTCTCGTGCGGTTTTTCACTAAGGATTAAAAACACAAACACTGTGAGTGAATCCTTACAAATTCCCCTTTTTATTCACGTTTTGGGGTGTATCATGTGTCGTAATTTACTTTATTTATACAAATACATGTGCTACCACCATTATGTGATCTAATGTGTATATTTGTTTGTTGTGGTTACGTGTGGTTACATTTTATCATTTCAGTGCAATCATTCATTAAGGCCCATCAGTTCCTCATGGGATACGAGTTGAGCATCAGGTGCCTCATTAGATCGGCTCCGTTTGATTGATCCTTGATCTCAAGTTCATCATTCACCATGTTCATATGTTCATTGTTGATATTATGTGGTTTGTGATTTAATTATATATACATATGCTCATATATGGTCCATGCACATTTTTATTGAAATAACCAATTTAACGAACTATTACATGTTTAAGTTAGATTCACTCGCCAACCTTTGTTGACCCAAAAACCATTTTACACATGATACAGGTGAACATGTACGAAGAGAAGATTGAACATAGGATGGGCTTAGTTAACAAGAAATGAATTAGTGCAATATACTTGTTATAAACATCGTCTTGTGTTTGTAATTGTTTATGTGAATTATTTGTATTGTGAGACACTTGATATGAATTAATGAATATTTAAAACAAGTAATAGCAACTCATAAGCTCTCGAGTTAACCCAATCATGCTCCGATCACCTATTCCGCTGCGGGTCGAGGTGTGACAGATGCTTCAAGTGAAAAACTGATAGAAACAATTTCTAACCTTGTAAGCAAACCACTTTCACCAAGCTCAACAATAAGTCTTTCCCCAAGAAAACCAAATGATTCAAAAATTATAAAATGGTAGTCATCCTTAAACACCCATGAATTGACTTTGCTCAGATCAAATATTGAGATTCAAAGGCTAAAAATGGAGGATGCATATGGTCGGGATGAAGATGACCTCCAAGACTTATTGAACCTTGAATTACAAAGGGATTTTGAAGACATGTTTTCTAGGAACTTTGAATTATAGTTCAAATGGCAAATTAGGGAATTACTATTGAGAATTAAAGATCAGTAATAAAGAAGGGTTTTGGCATCATCTGTTCCAGGGAGAGATTGTTGGATCTATTGAACCCTATAAAAGATTAGGTGATTGGAAAGCCAAAATAATCTATAACATCTGATCCTTAATAATAATACTTAGAAGATCTGCTGCTCTAAACTCTTCTCATACTTAAAGACTGTTCACAAGATCTGTTAAAGGAAAAGCTCTGCTAGAAGCAAAGGTCTGCTGGAGAGAAACTCTGATGAAGTATAAAAGGCTGTTGAAGCAAAGGTCTATTGAAGACCAACACAGGATATCTCAGCAGTTGTTGTTTAACAGAATCTATCATATATTTAATGTAACAGTGTTTAGGTCTAGCAGAGGTTAGAGCTTGTTAGTTTGTTAAATGTCACTATCAATGTGACGTCAGCCTAAAATGCTCAATGGTTTGAAATATACTATAAATAGAACAGTGCCTATACTGTTCTATCCATCACTTTTCTTCTAAACACCATGTACGAACAAAGAGAGTGATCCTAGGCTGAGGGGAAGTTGTATATTGCATGCATACGTGATTATATTTACAAAAGCATGTTCATGAAAACAATATCTCTCTATTGTTGTGATTTCAAAGTTTACTTAATTCCGCTGCCCTGTTTCATTATTGTTTATCATATTTCATTGATTTCATCTAAACAATCACATCAATATCAAACTCAGATTCTAACAATTATTTATAAAGTGTATTATTTTAACTTGTTCTTATATGTATTTGTTCTAAAGAGTTTATTAGTTTAAAATGAGTTAAATGTTTTTAAATATATATTTATTTAGCTAGTTGGATTGTGAATGATTAAAACTAATATACGAAATGGATCTTAAGAATGAGAATTAATGATATTAAATGTTGGAATGAATAATTAAATAAAAGTTTGCTAATTCAAATTCAAATCCATATGCGTTTGATCATTCAAGGTGGGCTTATGTTGAACCAATCAAGAATAACAAAAGCGGTAGAAGTAACGGGAGTCCACCCTACGAACGTACAGAGGAGGGGGCCGAAGGACGCAACGAGGCAGCCATTGGTTGTTTTGCATGAAGATTAAGAAAGATAAAAGATTTTGGGTTGCGACTTTGAACGTGATGTGTGGCTAATTCATCACGATTATCCCTGGGTGTGGAGTTGTAAGTGTTCTAGGTTTTCACATTTGTTTAATGGTTTGATTTGTGACAAGATGTTTAAGTATTTAAATCTTTTGATAATTTTCTTGCTTTTGTATTGAATTCACGAATTGTCAAGTGAGTTATGAAATTTGACTTTGTGAAACGAATATGTACAATTATGCCTTATCATAGGATAGGATTTACATGTTCTTTGTAACGAAATGCAATGCGGTCCGTTGTCTATGATATTGATAGCTCTAGGCACCTAAGCCACGTGACACTAAATCCGTTAATAACTAAATTCAACTAAACTGAATCTAAAAAATGTAGGAACCTTAGGTCTTGTAATTTCAAACCCAGGTGTGATTATTTTCCCATATTATTGTTTTCAACCAATTTAAAAGTAGTTACCTTAACCAAACATTTCAAAAAACAAAATTTAATCATAGCAAACTTCATAATTATTTTGTACATTTCTTTGTAAATAATTTAGACAAATGAATAACTAGTGTGATATTGACCACATGCTCTTCGTGGATACGATACTCGACTTACCCTAACTACCTAGGTTAATTGGGTTTTTGACTGATCAGGACGTCACGGTCTGTCAAAGAGTAAACTATGAAACACATATAAATGTATAATACCTTTAGTCTCAAAACGAATGAATTGCAACTATTGCTGATCTATATTTGTAGGTGTGTCGCGGTTGATGTTGAACTGATGTAGACCTACATTTGTGACTGTCAGCAGTGTCAACAGCAGATGGACAAGCAATGAATCGGCTGATGCCATAACTGTATCAACTGGAGTATGTCGCTGTCCCTGATGGAGTTATCGTCGAAGTATGTCGCTGTAGATGGTGGAGTTATCGTTAGAGGAGTTATCATTGTGGTGGTGGGATGATATGTTAACGTCAATTAGGTAGCCGTGGATGCCACCGTTGTTGTCGTCGTGCCGCTGTGAACGATAGTCAAACCCTATTAGAGCTAAAGGTTATGTTCAGTGATATGAACAAAGATGTGCACGCGTGTTATAGGAAACATGATATATTATAAGGAACATGATATATTTACAAGTTTGTCATGTGTTTACATTGGTTCTCGCAATAAAGGGTGGTTCATTAGTGAACAACCCCCTTAATTGTGAACACTAGTGAACTAATCGTAGCCCTTGATTATCAATACACAAGTGTAAATCAATGACCAGAATTTGATGATGAAAAAATAGTGTATTTTACGAGTTGATGATGTAAATCAATGGCCAGGATTTGTTCACTTAGTTCACAGATACACTAGTGTTCACTCCAGAACTCCACCCTATATATATAGGGAGAGATAGAAAGAAAACCCATATTTGTTAAGAAAACTAAGAAACCCCAATGAATGGACCTCCTTTTGCCACGTGTTACTTCTTTTTGCAGACTATGCTACGTGTAACAACCAGAGGCTGCCACGTGTTATGTGTAACAACTTCTGTAGACTTTCAGTTTTTTCTGAAAAAGTAAAAGTTGTTACGTAACACGTGGCAACCTTTGGTTGTTACAAGTAACACGCCTGCAAAAAGGTGCAATACGTGGCAAAAGAAGGTCTATTAATTTGGGTTTCTTAGTTTTCTTTACTAATATGAGATTTCTTCCTATAATTGACATAAATATATACATACATACATATATATATATATATATATATATATATATATATATATATATATTGTTGCTTCTAATTTTAATTCTTTTTTTTCTTCAAATTATAGCCACCGACCAAGATATAGTTAGAAGTTTTTCAACACAATGGCTCGTACTGAATATCGAATGCCCGATCCGTTTTTAGGCAAGTGGACCGCAATGCGCACCAAGATTAGCAGCTTCAACAACATATACAATAGCCACACCAACAATCACACAAGAAGAAATGGTTCAAACGACATGGACATCATGACTGCCGTCCACAACGAATATAGATTGTATCATGGGCATGCGTTTACAATGATACCTTCTTGGGAGCTTATTCACAAATCTCAAAAGTGGCATCTTGTACCACTGTTTGACCCAACGACCCATAGGTTAAAATGGTCCAAATCAACGACTAGCAAACTATCCGAGTCCGATGCTCGTACTACTATTAACTTAAAGGACGAGTTGGATGAATTGAATTTTGAGTAACCCCAAGAGCTGTTACGACCAAAGGGTAGGGATAAATGCAAGGCAGTGTCACGAGCACAAGACACCTCCTCGTCAACGCTATCGGATGACCCATCAAGGTTGGATGAGTTCGACGATAGACTCACTCGGCTTCTCTCGAGAAAGACTTTTCCCACCTACCGGAGGACGATGGGACCATTTTAAAAGCTCGTAAGGCAAATATCCGAGCAAAACATATGAAGTTTTTAGTAGGTTTTTATTTTTAAGTAAGTTGGTGGTTTTTTTTAAATTAACCATGTAGTTTGTTTAAGTATTAACTTTTCTTAAGTAACATTTTAAGTAGGCTGTAATTTTTTATCAATTTTATTGAAATTATGTTTGTTATACTTTTTCAATCTTGTTTTACATAAAAAAGTTATATAAATTAAAAAAAATAATTAGGTAATAGGGTTTAAATCATTGTATGCCAATTACGGGGATGAGCTTTAAAGCCCTTTGTGACATGGATCCTACGTGTCATTGACGTAGTATTATAAAGCCCCTAGGGGTTTTATACCACACAACTCAGCCTTAGTCGTGGCCATATTTTTTGAAATGCGAATGAAATGTTTTCAACATGTTTTTTAAAAAAATGTATATGGATTATCTTTGGTTTTGATCTCCTAGAAATTTATGTAACATTTGATTGATTGTTTGTTGCTGTTGAATGTGCATAGAGATGAATTATACAACACTGATTGATCTACTAGAATGTGCATAGAGATGAAATTTCTGATCTACTAGAAATTTATGTAACATTTGATTGATCTACTAACATAGAAATGAATTATACAGCATTGAAATAAAGAAAAATAAAGAAAAGGGGAGGTAAGTCTTGTAGTTGGTGGTGGTCGCACGTCTAGACCTGCTGGTCCTGGAGGTGAAGGGGGCTAGGGTTTCAATGGGGCTGAAGGGGAGAAAAGGAGGAATATATAGTTTGGGTGTTTATAAACTATAAGGATGCATACAAGATGACATACATAGTCCTACGGACTTCAATGGGGCTGAAGGGGAGAAAAGGAGGAATATATAGGTTGGGTGTTTACAACTTCAACCACTTGTATTTAAAAAATACGTCATTCGACCCATCTACTAACAACCCAAATACAATCTTTAATTCCTTCGCAAATGATTTTGGTTACTTTTTTCGCAAAACATTTGATAATCTCCTTTTGTAACGAAGGAGCTGTTAATTGATTATTATTATTTTGCATTCTTTAACGTGTGCTTACCGATATCCGGGTTATTTAACTAACTATTTTTAGAGTTGAAAGAAAGCGACTTTTGGAAAGAGATTCTTTCGATTCGTCATTACCATGAAATGGTAAAAAAAAATTTTAACAAGAATATAGCACTACGAACAAACCCACTTAATTGAAACCAATTTGCAATCTTTTCTTTTTTTACTTAGTTTATTGAGTGCCACATGAATGAACCACTTTTATTTCAAGAGAGTGTCACATTTTTGCATAGTCTTATTATGATAAGTGTCAGTTTTCACAGCATGATCTTTTAAGACATTCTTTTACTCCATTTACAAAAGCCTTGATTGAAAAAGTCTATCTTCCACCTTAATTATCAACATTTTTGTTAAACAATCAACAAGATGAGCAATATGTTTTACCTACTTTAGTACTATACTCTGACCATGGATAATTATTAAACCATTCTACAACAAAACGTCTTTGCTTACCATCTAAGTCTTTTAATAATAGAAATTTATGAACACGTGGTTGAAAAGCCCCTATAATAAGATATGCTCTTCTTATGTCATCTATTTATTTGATTAGGGTGATAAGTAGCAATGAGTGGCCTATCAGAGGACAATACGAGGAAGATCATTCAAATCGATTGTATTTGGTATTGAAGTCGAAGGAATATTTGAACAAATATTTTGACTTTTATCATATGTCATCATTTTCTTGTAATGTGGTTTCATCTTCCAAACCCCTAGTTTAGAAGAAACAAAATGTAAACAATAATCAAATACATAATAACTAAAATTTGTAACTAAACCCTAACCTAAAATTTAATTTAGTCCCTTTCGTGCTAGACAAATACAATTTGCACATAAACCCTAAAATCAAAATAGAAAGAATAGCTTGGCGTTCGATTTCAAATTTTGTTTCTTTTGTGCGTTGTTGATGGCCGACCTCTCTCCCTTCGAATTAACTGGCTGGCGATTTTTTTTGTTTTGCCTAGCCCTTGCCATCGATCTCTCTCCCTCTGTTCTCTGTTCGTTTTTTTTTAGCTCAAGCCTCGTCGGTCGCCATCATCTCTAATCCCTTACCACACAAGAGTTTAGACTTTAAAAAAAAAATGGGGCGTTTTAGTTAAATCTGGGATTTTAAGTAAACTAAACGTGCACTTTTAACTAAGTTTGGTCTTTTGATTTTAAGGTGTTTGGGCTTTTAATAAATTGTGAGTGGTATTTTAATATTTGCTTAAGGGAGTCTGATACGTAAAAAAATGCATTTCATAACTAGAATTGAGAAGTATCCTGTATAACCCCACCACAACCTAAAAAAATTGCATTTTGGTGACTAGAATTGAGAGGTATCATGGGTACCATAAGCTTACATAGAAGTAACCACCCTTGTTTAGAAGTGGCGTGGTTAGCCGTTAAAGGAAAAAAAAACCATTGTGGATATGATTGGTTCAAATCAAATAACGATAACTTTAATATTTTAACAATAGTTCAAATTTTTAAATAAAACACTTTGGAAGACTTTATATCTTAAGTATACATTTTTAGGAGATTTGTATCCTTGGTTCATTTCTTTTTTAGCTATTTTTTCTCTTACCTTTTGGTCATTAAAAAGTGAACAAAATGCCGTTAAAGTTATTGCCTCTGACCTCTATACTTTTTTTTTTGAACGTCCAACGAATTCTCCAAATGGGTTACTGGCGAATTCACCACATCGGGATATACTCGCCTTCCGAACCGGGGAAAACCCTCACCTAGGGCCGAAACCCGTCAACACTCGCCTGAAGGCACGACATTGCGGTGAGATAAAACCCGCTCAGTTCAAGGATCGAACTAGTGATCGCCGACAACTCGCCTAGTCTCCCATCATCATCACCAGATGCCGTAGAAACTAAATGCTGGGGGCAGGAATTGAACCTGTGTCACTTGGAACACAAGGTCTCTCCCTTACCACTCCACCACTAGCTCATTGGCCTCTGAGCTCTATGCTCAATTAAGATTTATGTGATGACTAGCATTACTTTTTGGTCATTAAAAAGTTATCAAATTGCGGTTAAGACTATGGGGTGTGGGGCGTGGGTTGAGGCGGTGGATTGGAGCCACGCCCAGCTAAGCCATGCCCCACCACACCCTTAGTTTTTGAGTATTAGCTTGTGGATCCCACCTTCGTCACGTGTCACGCAATCCCAACCCAAACCCTTCCACACCTATTGTCTAAATTTGTAGTGTTATTTAGGACACGTCCTACAGTACAATTTCCTTCACAGGACAATAATCTATTTATAAATAGCGTAATAAATGCAATCCATGACTATATTGAATATTTTTACGTATTCATGTCTTGTCTAGTGTATTAGAAAATGTTTATAGATGTTTTAACGCTCAACCAATAATTTTTTTATATAAGTTTCATTGTTAACCCTTATTTATAAAAGCAGGGCTCCAAGTTTAGTGTGCCGTAATTGTTAGTTAAATTTTATGTGTAACTGTTACGTAGCTATCAGTTTGCTTAATTCGTGACTTTGATGCTAGTTTAGTATCTCACAAAATGAGAGTCGATATGTGGACTCGATACTATAAAAGAAATCATGCAAAGCATCAATGGTTTTGGAATTTTGACGAATCGAAAGGATAGTACATGCCGTATTTTCACTAACTTTGTGGTATGTGGAAGAGTCTTGAGTGAGTGTCCTGCGCCTATAAATAGGTTGGTCATGCGCATGAATCTCCTAAGTTTTGAATTGGAGCTTTTGAAAAGGTTTGTGATTGTAACGAAGTGCTGCTGAAACTTAATCAGAAAGTTTATTTAGAGAATTCTGAGCATACACAACACATCTACATGGATTCCGCACTTGTATTTGTGTAGTAGATTCCGTTCACGTTGCTCTTAACGTCTAATTGCGTCACATGTAACGATTCTTGGAACTTTCAATCTGGAACACGAGGAAAGGTAAAATTTATAATGGGAAAGAAGTTGGCCCGTATAAAATGGTGGAAGATATCAAAGAACAATCGTTTGAATGAGTGACGAACAGAGCGAAAATCTCCAATATGGTTTGGGACAAATGAAGAATGTTTGAAATAAGTGATTAGGAGAAAAGCAATTTCCAGTACTTTAGCTTTATATCTTATGTGTGGTTTTTTTTAAGATGCAAGTTATAGCATCTTGCTGTGTTTTGGTTTTTTAAGTTAATAAAGTGAAATCTCTGTTGCCTTTCAAAAAAATGTGGATTCTAGATATATCTATAAAAGAATTTTAAAATTTACTATGCCAATCATGTTGATCAAACCAGCAAAATATTTGACTTTAAATTTTGTTATTATATCAAGTTATGTTGGTAGTATATTTGAAATAGCAAATATAACCAATTTCTATACAAAGTTTGTACGGAACTTTTGATATACTACTCATACATTAAGATATTGAAAATTATTGATATATACTACTGATACATTAAGATATAGAAAATTAGAAAATGATATTTCAAAATAAACGATGAATAAAAATTTATTAAATACTGGAATCAAATAAGTTTGAATTAATAGGCTAATTAAATAGCCCTGACTTTTGTATCACCAAGGCCCCTCTCAAATCTCAATACTCAGCTGATCAGATCCGATCCACACAACCACCATATTCCAGTATCCCATTCCTTCTTTTGTGACTCCATTTTGAGATCTGGTAAGTAGTATTTGTAGCTGACTCATCAGTAGTTGCTAGTTAGTGATTGTAATCTTCATATTTGTGATTTGTTGAAGTTAAATAGCTTACTGTCTTATTATTTGGCCTGAAAAACGGAGAGATTCTTTAAAAAGAAAAAACCATCTTCTTCAAAACATCCTGTGTAATGATATCTTAGGGGATGTGAGCTGGCTTGTTGATGGTTTTGGGTTGGTGGGTTGACAGGATGAAATTGATGAATGTATTACCACTATATTTACTCATGTCAATAATATTAAAACCGTGTAACTGGTTTATCTAAACGGGTTATCACGTCGTAAAAAGTTACTAGTAGAATACGAGTATACGACCCGTTTATTAATCGGTTAGTGGGTTGCTCTTGTTGTAACTTGTTTAGGGATTATGTTGAGCACCAAGGTGGGAGTAATTTATTTTTTACGAAAGGCTTTATTGGTTAGAAGTTTACACATATATATCGACCACAGCTTAATGTAAAGTTACTCCTATAGGAATAGGATGACATATCATATGCAGCTATTTCATTGGAATAAACTCAAGTAATGTGTAATCCGGTTTTCTTTTTCATTTAATCTATAGGTAATCAAATGAAAAATTATTATAGAGTTATCTCTCAGCAATCTTCAACAATATGTATTTGTATTTTGTTCTTGTTTAAACAGTCAAGACATATATGCATTCATACTCTCTTACTCTTTAGTCTTAACTGGAATAACTCATAATTGTAGAGGAAACAACATTCACTATTGCTATGGAAGAAGGTGATGTGGAGCTCGGAGATGTAGACATAATCAAAGAGAGCGTCCGAAGTTTGCTTGATTGTGTAAGAAACAAAAACAACTATATTAATCCATTTTCACCATCAATTTACATGGTACCTAGTGCACTACGAGATGTGAGCCCAAGTTCTTTCAACCCTCAGGTAGTCTCTATTGGACCTCTACACAGAGAAGACGAGGATGTACAAGCATTTGAAAAGCAGAAAGCAACTTACCTGATGAGTCTAATGAGTCGTTTCAATTCCCCACCAGAGGAAATACTGGAATTATGTATGCAGAAGGTGTACTCATCCATGGAACGAATCAAGGCATGTTATATTTGGACCAAGACCTATGGTGATGCTGAGATTGCCAAAATGATGGTTATGGATGCTTGTTTCATACTTGAATTCACGCTCCAGATTTGGGAATCGCATTATCATAAATCAAATTTGCGGAAAAAAGTTCAAATCCGGACTATAATTTATGACTTGGTGTTACTAGAAAACCAGCTCCCTTTCTTTTTTCTTGATGAAATACATCAGTGTACTATAATGAAGATTGGCAACGACGCCTCCCTTGTTGAATTTATTTATCCAGTTCTATCTCGCCACAATCTCTTCGAAAGGTACATCAAAATTGACAACGTTTCCACCAACACCCCTCATCATATGCTTAGCCTTGTACACGAATGTTACAAGCCTCATGATAGTATCATTCCAATGGATTCTTTAAGATCAAGAATCCATTCGGTTGTAGATCTAGATAGGGCAGGGGTAAACTTTGAACCTAACAAAGATCCAACATGGTTGATGGGGATGGAAGTGAAACTATATAGGTTCCCATGTTTTTTTGGGTCTTGGAGTAAGCCTACTCTTAGAATGCCAGTATTGTGTGTTGATGATTCCACCGAGGTACTTTTAAGGAATCTCATTGCATACGAGCAGTCGTTTGAAACTGGTAATCATATTAGGATATGCTAGTGTCACAAGAAGATGTTGCTAAGTTGATAGACTCTAGAGTCCTTGTCAACGATATGGGTTCAAATGAAGAAGTTGCTAATATGATCAACAGTGGGAAACACTGAATAAATACTGCAATAGTTACTGGCCAAAACACTTAGCTAGGATGAGGAGTACTTACTTCAATAGTCCATGGAATATGATTGCTCTACTTGTTGGAACCATTATATTTTCTCTGACGGTGGTTCAAACCTACTTTACCGTTAAGTCTGCTTGATACAACTAGATTTTTATATATGATGTGTTTTTCTTTTCTTTTATTGTTAACTATTATAAGATATATGCTCAACGGTTATTACCTGGAAGTTTGGTTAACATAACTTGTTAGGAATTGGAAGAAGAACAAATTTTTTATACATAGAAAGATCTATAAAAGAGTTCATATTTTTGCTTTTTAATTTGTTTTTAAAATTTTGAGATGTATTTGTGTACTATATTTTGTTAATATCTTCTGACTATTCTTTTAAAGTTCAAACAATCACTTTTGGTAAAGCCATAACAAGCATCACAAATGCTTTGGCATCAAGGTCAAATTTCTGGAAGTCATGAGTAATATTTGGGATCCTCGGGCACTTGTACCTTTTGGTACTTCAGTGCTTGGTGAAGTTGGAACATAAGGTGCATGCATCACAGATCTCCAACAACCAATGTTCTGATGTGATAGAAAATTACTCATCCAGCTTTACCAAATGTTGTATTCATGACGAATAAGCGTCAGAGGTTTTGTTGATGATCCGGTGCTATGAGGATCGAGAAAGGAATTGACATGTTTGTTGAGTTCTTTGTAAATCTTAGAAAACTAAGCACAAAAACTTTTGAAAGCCAAGTGACAATTTCTCTGTAATTAACTACAAAGAAATTGTATATCAATTATATGAGCTTAGAGCTTTGTTTTAAATAGAATGTTACCTCGAATTTAGAGATATTGCTCTTACATCAATTGTTAGGAGTTGAGGGTTTCTTGTGTGTGTTTTATGTTTTAGAATCAATTAAACAATAAATACCTATGCAGCGGAATAATAGAAGATAAATTCACACAAATACAATCACAATAGAAAAGATGAATCATCACATATTCTATTGATTAGAATTGACACATATAGAGTACACGCATTAATCCTCCTCACCAATAGCTCACACTCTTTCTCACACTAAGAACAACCTCTTTACAATTCGTGCAAAGTGATAGATTGTTCAGAAATTGAGCTTGTTTAAGTTCAACTTGATACGAGCTTTTAACAAAATCCGTCTCAAATAGCGCATGTGTGGCTTGACTTGTTTCCACACATATTACTTGTGAAATTTAACTATACACATATACAGAGGCACAACATAGTGGGGGCTGGAGGGTGCCCGACCCCCGAACTTTTCACTTATTATTATTGCCCGTTATGTAGTTTCGTATAGAATTTTGTAGGTATATACGTTTTTGACCCTCCGGTTTTATTATTTTTTAGGTATGTATGTTTTCGACTCCCGGTCAGAAATCTCAAGCTTCGCTACTGCACGTATATTGCTGGTGTTTTTATCTTCCTATTTGAGTGACTCTTGAATTAAATAGCTTTATTGATTTTTTTGAGCATTTACTAGTAAAGCTTCAAATAATATTGATAAATAAGTTTTATTTTACTTACAGTTTATCACAATTTACGAAAACGAAGTTTTCAGAAACAATCTAACTTCTAATAAAAGACTCCAAACAGTGACACATGGCATTCTTTCTTTCAATCTTATATTTTTTATTTATATTTTTTTAATAATTAATATATTAATATTACTTATTCTTGTATTCTAAAAATGTTTTAATTTAAATTATATATATTTTTCAACATTATTATCTTATAAAGACTAAACACTTTATATATTTTAATAGAAAGTATTTTAAAATTTTAGTTGTTGATGTTAATCAACTATAACGTAATATTTTTTTACTTAAAAATAGATTTTAGATTAGGCATATAATATTAGTTTTAAATATGTATTTAAAATACAATATTATTACTAGATTATAGACAAGGCATATAATATATTAATTTTAAATATTAAGTACAATATTATTAATTTTTACCATAATAAATTAATATTTAATATATGGTTAATCCTAATATAATAGTTTTAATATTTCGTTTTTCATTATTTTAAAATTAATATTTTGATTCACTGATAAAATTAATATTTTGATTCACTAATAAGGTTAACTTTGTATAGAAACGAAAAATGACATAAGAATGGCAGACAAAGAAACAACCAAGTTGCGTCGTAACACCCTTTTGAATAGCAAATCAAATTCTATGGAAAACAAAACTTTTATTCCTCGACGTTGAAAATTGTTGTTCATGACTTTTTGCACCCTGTCCAGGAAACCGACAGCGAATCAAAAGTATTAAAGGCAAGAGGAATGAAGACATGTTGATATTCAGCACAAGCCTTTTCACGCTAAGCAAGTTTCCTTGATTCTGTTTTCAACACAATCTAGCCAACCACGAAACAGTTTTCCTTTAGCCTAACAAGAGGGGACACTCCGTTAAGGTCCACACAAGCGTGTTTCCCACCTACCCAACCAAACACAAGAACATTCGATGGCTGAAGAGTAGACCTCATTCAAGCGAGTTTGTTAGAAAATTCACATAGGCTTTTTTGTGATTTACAAAGACTCTCAAGATCATATATAAATTTATGATTTTTACATTTTTTATATTTATATCATATAACATACGGATTTATAAAATAGTTTGGAATAATAGAGTCAAGTTGATGACCAAGTAAATGCTTAGAAATATCTTCTTCAATTATTCTTGACTAACCAGAAAGGAAATTAAAGAGAAAATGGACACACAAAATACAAGTTGTTCTCTTGTTTAACTTTCTTCATTTTCTTTATTTGAGTTGTCATATCAATATTAATATATTGTTAGACTGTGGGTACGGGGTTTTAAATTGGGGCATGACGTAATATGTGGTGACGTAATATGGTGAGTGTGAGTTTTATCAGGTCATTCGAAAAAAGTGGGGGTATAGAAATGGCGTGAACTAGTCGGCATGGGGTGACATGTGATATATATATATACATATATATATATTTTGTTAAAATTTATATAGAAACACAAACCTATACTAATTTAGAAAAGAGTTACATAAAGTTCTAAAAAATTTAAAAAATTCTACTTATTGAATCCTAAAATATAAAAAAAAACAAGTTAATTAATCCAAAAAATAAAAAAAAACTTCATAATAAATACTAAAAAGAATTACAAAGTATGGTAAATATAAAGTGAGGAACCTAACGAAACAAACTTTAAACCGATCCAACTTTGGTTTGAGCTCGCGCCACTTATGTTGACACGCGTTTAAGTTGTGACGCATGTTCCCAGCGTGTTGTTGGTGTTGCTTATACACTTGTGAGCAATAGGCGCTGTAACATCCGTCGTAAAAACGAGTCCCAAAACCCGCTCTGTTTAAAACTTTGGAAATTATTTAAATATTTCGTTACGCATTTGTTCATTTTATAAAATATGTTAGATAACCTTCATAATAAATTAGATAATTAATATATTGATTAAATAATATATATATATATATAATATATATATATATATATATAATAGGTATATACCAATAACTAAGAAATTTAAAATATAAATAAAGAAAACAGGGACAAACGGGATTCGAACCCGGGTCTCCCATATAAATACATACACACCAAACACCACTACACTGCAGGCACATTTGTGCTTAGAAATGAAAACAATTAAGTTTTATTTTTTGAAAACCCGTTAAATCTGCAACTCAAATCACTGAACCAGAAAACTGTCGAAACTTAATCCAAGCAATCAAGCGTGATTAATGGTTTTTCTTTGATTACAAGTAAGTAACTGATTTCAACTTCAGTTACAACCGAAAATCAAAATCAATTGGTTTGAAACAGAAAGAAATCATTGGTCTTAAATTTTGGATTTTTTAACCGAAGCTATAACTGTCTTGATGCCTATAAATATCGATTCTACACTTCAACTAAACTCACTCATTCTCTTAACATTATTCTGAACTCTCCAAAAACCTCCTCTGTTCAAATCAAAACGTCGCCGGAAAACCATCCACTCGCCGGGATCATCACCGGAGGATTTCAATTCGGCTTTGATCGGTATAATCTTTTGATTCATGTTCTTTTATAATTTAAATTACTAAAGTATGCTAGATTTCTGATTTAGCAGTCGAGTTTGAATTCTGAGAATTAAACATGAAGAAGATGAAGTTTATATAGTGTATATGTATAAATAAACCGGTTATAAAACCGGGTTAGACACACGGTCCAGTGGATGGATTGTGTGCACATGAATCACAGGTCCCGGGTGCGAGTCGTTATACGCTGCCGATTCTTTAAATAATACAAAACCTTTTTATAACTCGCACATGAAACAATTCAGTTAGTATATAAATATAATTACAATCCTTTATTTTCCGGGTTAGACACCCAGCCCAGCTGGTAGGGCTAGGTGCATTACATTGTATGGGCGCGGGCTCGACTCCGGATAAGTGCAACGGTTCGATGCTAATAAAACTCTTTTTAATTAAAGGAATTTATGAATTAACCCAGTTAGTATATATAGTTAATAAAAACAAGTTTATAACGGGTTAGACACGTAGCTCATTTGGTAGAGCTGCGTGCACGTATACGGGATGTCACGAGTTCGAACCTCACACGCTGCCTATAATAAACGAATCTGACCGGTCGTTGACCAGTCAACCCTGAAAAAAAAGGGAAATTTTTTTATAATTAAAATCCTTTTTATTTTTAAAAATTAGTTAACTATACTTAAAAATAAGGTTTTAAAGCCTACAAAATTTGTATAAATTCCACAAAAATAACCTAAAATCCAATGAAAAACATTAATTAAAATATCAATTTCTTGTAGAATTTATTTATTTATCGAATAATTACGTTATTATTTAGGTTAGTTTTCTCTCGTGGTTAAATCCTCAATTCGTGCGCCCTCTTCAATCGATCAAGGAAACACACCCACTGTGAGTGAATTCTTACAAATTCCCCTTTTTATTCATGTTTTGGGGTGTATCATGTGTCGTTTCATAAATTTCGTTTATCAAACACTTGTGCTATTACCATTATATGATCTAAACGTGTGATGTAAATGTTGGTTGTTGTGTTGCGTTTTATATTTTGTCAAGTTGCGTGCAAATCATTCATTAGGCCCATCAGTTCCTCGTTGGAGACGAGTTGAGCATCAGGTGCCTCATTAGATCGGCTCCGTTTGATTGAGCCTTGATCTCATTGTTCATCATTTGATATGTGTGTGTGTGTGCATTAATTGATATTATGTATTTTGTGGTTAAATTTACATGTACGTATACTCATATTTGGTTATGCATATTTTTATTCAAATAACTAATACATGTTGTGCTTGTATGTTTATTTTAGTCTCTTCTTTAAATGGAAATAATAAATAGGAGACTCTATAGTAAATGTCATGAGCTTTAATAAAAACCCAATCATGCCCCGACTACCATTTCCACTGCGGGTCAGTGTGTGACAGATTGGTATCAGAGCTTTTGACTATAGGGATATAGGATAGGTTATTAGACCCTTAGAGCCTATACTATAGTTGGTTAGATTTTAATTGTTTATGTGGTTACATGCAAACTCATGATGTTTATTTGTTTCGTATTTATTACACACAAATGCATGCAAACACTTCCACTATCATTTTGTGTGATACTTAATGAGTTATACTTGTTGTGAATCATAACATGCTTACATATACATTTATCACACATATTTCAATGTTCACATCATCCTCATATTTTCTTTATTCAAGATTTTGTGGTATTTTCGTTTTTCAATCTCCTCAAAGTAAGTTCTACGGCGGGCATGTAGTAACTGGAAGGGTACGAGTACCGGTAGTCGAAACGTCCTGTCTAGGTTGGCAATCGTATAAATCCAATATAACGGACTAGTTTGCCTACTTGGGGACCAACGATCAAAGTACGAAGGACCTATTAGGCCAAAGCATCCCCCACCAAACGTCGCATGGACTAACCCCACTTTGAGTCGTCACTGTGTCTATACCAGGACAACCTCCGACCCTATACTTTGCAGTCATGTTTTACGATTTTCATTCGGGTGGCGCAAGTGTTAACAGGCCAACACCAATGTGAACCCTACCAGAGCCCAGTAGTCATGGGGGCCCAAATGACTACCAAGGCCAAGTAAGGGGACATATGGGAGCCCATACATGAGCAAAGCCCAAGACATCCTATGGATGTAGTAAATTTATTTTTCTTCATTTGTTTTGTGAATGTTCATTTCTAAATACGACACATGACACCTAAAACGTCAAACTCATACTCTCGATACGTACTCCTTGTAGATGTCTTCTAGTCACTCTCGTAGAGGTAGGAGATCAGGAAAATTCCGCGAGCGCATGGCTGCCCAAATCGCTCAACAAATGGCCGTCGTAATACCCAACATCGTAGTTCAAGTCCAACAAGCCCTTGTCGCCAATCCTATCACCCCAACCAATTTAGAAGGACAAAATGTCGCCAACCCTCCTCTCAACACCACTAAATGCACCTTCAAGCATTTCAAATCCTGCGATCCTCCAAAATACGAAGGGACTGAAGGTGTCACCGCTCTCATCCATTGGTTTGAGGAGATGGAAAACATTTTTCTCAATTGCGACTGCCCCGATGATCGCAAGGTGCGATATGCTACCGGTCGTTTGTTCGGATAGCACTTACATGGTGGAATACAGAGAAGGCCAAGCGAGGTGCTGAGGATGCTATGACTTTGACTTGGGAAGAGTTGAGGGAGATCATAACAAGAAGTTTCTGTCCAAGAAGCGAAATCAAGAAATTAGAAGATGACTTCTACTCTTTGAAACAAAAGGAGGGCGACCACACCACATACAACAAGAGATTCCTTGAGTTGAATCAGATGGTCCCCAACTTGTTCACTCCCCTCTACCGTTTGATCGAGCACTACATTCGAGGCCTTCCTTCAAAAATTCAAGACCCTATAATAAGTACCACACCTGCAACTTTGGAAGCAGCAATGGAGTTAGCTACAGAGCTCACCGAAAACCACATACGGAATAAAGACTTCAAGGAGGAGAAGAAGAAGGATAAAGCATCAACCGAAACCTCAAACTCAACCCAGACCGGATCCTCTTCTCAACCCACTTCTAAGAAAAAACGAGATGGGCAAAATTTCGCTGTCACCCAAGGCAATCAACCAGCTCCACAAGCCGTACCCCTCCAAGCTATCCCAATCACTCAAGTAGCACCCAACACTACTTACCCAAATAAGAAACATTACATTGGACCTCACCCTCAATGCAACACCTGTTTTTATTGTCACACCCCGACCCGCAGCGGAAAAGGTGATCGGGGCATGATTGGGTTATCATCAAAGCTCATGACATTTATTAAGCGTTTCATATTCATTAATACAAATTAAATGGAAATTTACAATAAATGTTACAACATGATCTAACTAACAATCTAACTTCTTTGTTCTCTTCTAAGGCATATCCTATGTTTTCCTTGCTTCAACCTGTTCACCTGTATCATGTGTAAAAAGGTTTTTGGATCAACATAATGTTGGCGAGTGAATCCTAAGGAAAACATTTGAACAACTTTATTTAAATTGATTATGAAATATGTGCACAACCAAAACATGAGTAAAAATAGATGTAACTTAATCAACAATCATAAGATATTAAATGAAACACTCATGAACAATAATGGGACAATTAGAGGCACGCGATGCTCAACTCGTCTCTCACGAGGAACTGAGGGGCCTGATGAATGAATTGCATAAACATGATAATATAAATGACACAACTACAAACAATATAAACTCAATGATACACACATGAACAATAATGAATTTGATTTGAAGCACGCGTTGTTCTACTCGTCTCCCACGAGGAACTGATGGGCTTAATGTATGAGTTTCATGTAATTTGACAAAGGCAATAAGTAAATCACAACAATAAAAAGACAATCTAAGTTTAGGTCATGATGTGGTATGGCACAAGTTTAAATAAATAAATTAATTATTTTCCTATCACATGACACACCCCAAAACGTGTAATTTAAAAGGGGGAGTTGTAAGATTCACTCACAGTGGGTGCGTTCGGTTGATGACGTTGAATGCACGCGAAGTGGTTTTAACCACGAGTGAGTTTAACCTAGATAAATCGCATTATGGTTTGGTAAGTAAACGGATTTTATTAATCTATTTTAGTAGGATTGTTGGGTGTATTTTTGTGAGTTTGAGGCTATTTTCTAACCTTAAAAATGTTATTTTTAAGTATTTTTAATTGATTTTTAATTAAAATAATTAAATAAAAAATAATAAAAAAAATTGATTTTTTTTCTGACCGTTGACCGTTTGACTGACCGTTGACCTGACCGTTGACCGGTTCAATTCGGAATACAAGTGCGCTGAGTGAGGCTCGAACCCGAGACCTCCCGTACGCGTGCACGCAGCTCTACCAACTGAGCTACGTGTCTAACCCGTTATATATCTGATTTTAATTATATATATATATTAATTAGATTAAACCGAAATTCATTTTATTTTAAAAACATTTTAAGCGAAACGGTCGTGCACTCCACAGGTCTCGAACCCGAGACCTGTGGTTTAATCTAACACACAGTCCACCGCTGGACTGTGTGTTCAACATGTTATATAATTTGATTTTTATTATACTTAAATACTAATTAGTTATTTCCTTTTCTGCCTTATTTAAAAAGAAGAGATAATTGTCCGAGTCGGTGCAGAAGACCGGACTCGAACTCGTGACCAGTGATATAAACAAACACACAGTCCACCGCTGGACTGTGTGTCTAACTTGGTTATTATTCCGGTTATTAATATACTTAACATGTATCAGTGGCGACTCCGGTTCAGTTTAACAAAAAAATGGTTTTTATTTAGGCAGCGTGTGTGTGACCGGAATCGAACTCGAGACGTTTGTGTTTTATGTGCACACAGTCCACCGCTGGACTGTGTGTCTAACCCGATTAATTTCTTGATTTATATTATACTTATACGTTATAGCGGTCATCGTCTTCCTCGTCAAGTTAGAACCAGAAATCGGAAATCGACTGGTTCAAGGTTTTTATCAGTTTATTAGTGTTTTACAGTCCATTAAGGTAAGATAAAGGTGAAAAGATAAAGAAAATAAGCGAAAGAGGTGTACCGACTGGACCCTCTGTTTTCCGGCAGAACTCCGGCGACAGCAATCAACTCCGGCGTCAGGTGTCTTGCAGCAGCAAGTCTCCGGAAAGCTTGGAAAAAGTATGGGTATCTCCGGTATAAGCTTCAGGGGCTCAGTGAGGTTCAGAAATAAGGAAATCGGTTTTCCGGCGACGAACAGAAAAGTTCCGGCGAAGGAGTTTTCGCCGAGAAAGAGTGTGGTTTTGAGCGAAAAGGTTTTCAATGGGTTGAGGGTGAATTTATAGGGGAAAATCGAGATGTATTTGGTCTGATTTCTGACTGGATTCATTGATTTAAATTTTCCGGCGGTTAAGGTTTGGTCGCGGACTTCAAACATCGGTTATAACCGATGTCTGGTTAATGGTTTACGTTATAACGTAAATTGTAGTTAAGACTCGCGAGATTTCTGGGATTCCGACGACTGAACTGTTTGGGCGCCGGTTTTGAATTCGTAACGTCCCTTTATGAATTAAATGATTCTATTATTTATCAAACAGAACAAGTGGCGCAGTGGTTTGTGTGAGTGAGTTAAGTTTGTTTGCTGATTCGGTACAGACCCGGGTTCGAAACCCGGCAGAGTACTTTCATTTTTATTTTGCGATTTTCAACAGTTTTTCAAAAACTAAATATATATTCCCGTATAATAATTGATTACAGATCGTTTAAAAATATTTTGGGCATTTAATTCGCAACAAAAATTTTGATTGACTGTTCGGTTGATAAACGGAGCGGGTTTGGTAAATCCGTTTTTGGACGGATGTTACAGTATCCCCTGCTTTTTAGAAATTTCCTCCCGAAATTTAAATTGTGATATATTTGACTAAAAGAATGATGGTGTTTTGTTTGACAGTTGTATGCTTAGAAAAATAAGGGTTTAAGTTTTTTGTTCGAGGCGGTAACGTTCCTTGTAAGGGTTAGGTACCCTATTCAGGAATCGCTTTTTGTTACCTACTGTATAAGTATTGATAAACAGGAATGATTCGCTAAAAATGATATCATGCATAAGAGTTTAGATACGTCTGGGAAAGTATGGTTATATCCTAAGGCAAAACTTCTAACACTACAACCTATATGGGACATAAATAAAAACACAACAGCTGATATTTGAACATAAGTAAACACAACAGCTAATATTCGAATATGAATAAACACATCAGCAAATATTTGAGCATGAATAAACACAACAGCAAATATTTGAATCCACATTCTGATAGCATATATGTTTGAATGGTGGAAGTTCCTCTCTCGTTTGTTATGATGGAGAGGTTAGTTTATGTAGAAATGGAACACAATCCAATCTCTTTAAATAACATGATGATATAAATGTAACACAAATTCCAACCAAGGCAATACTAAATCCTACATGGAACTTCTCATAACCGCCTGATAATGCCTCTGATCCTTTGGCAAGAATACTTATATATAGGAAGTACCAGCGGCGTATCCACCATATTCTTGCCAAATTTTCATTAGTTTTATCCACAAGTTATGATTGGTTACCAAGAAACTAATAAATCCTACATAGAACTTCTCATAACCGTCCGATAATGCCTCTGATCCTTTGACAAGAATACTTATATATAGGGAGTACCAGCGGCGTATCCACCATATTCTTGTCAAATTTTCATTGGTTTTATCAGTGAATTATGATTAGTCCTATAACTCTACAACCAATACAACAAACATAAAATACTGAAATGAAATATATCTGTGTGATCAAGGCTCAATCGAACGGAGCCGATCGTATTGCATGTACTGAAAATGAAATGGATGTGCGCTCAAGGCTCAATCAAACGGAGCCGAACGTATTGAATGTACTGAGATTGAAATTGTGTGCTCAAGGCTCAATCAAACGGAGCCGAGCGTATTGCATGTACTGAATATGAATAACTTAACCACACAAACAGCCTATGCATGGAACCTCTCATAACCGCCTGATAATGCCTCCGATCATTTGACAAGAATACTTATATATAGGAAGTACCATCGGCGTATCCACCATATCCTTGTCAAATTTTCATTGACTTTACCCGCAAGTTATGGTTAGTTCGATGCGACTCTACTACAAACACCACAACCACAAGATACTGATAATGAAATTGTCTGTGCGCTCAAGTCTCAATCAAACGGAGCCGAACGTATTGAATGAAATTGTATGTGCGCTCAAGGCTCAATCAAACGGAGCCGAACGTATTGAATGTACTGAAATAGAACAACTTAATCTAAACAACCATCACACAATCAGCCTATGCATGGAACCTCTCATAACCGCCTGATAATGCCTCCGATCATTTGACAAGAATACTTATATATAGGAAGTACCATCGGCGTATCCACCATATCCTTGTCAAATTTTCATTGACTTTATCCGCAAGTTATGGTTAGTTCGATGCGACTCTACTAAAAACACCACAACCACAAGATACTGATAATGAAATTGTCTGTGCGCTCAAGGCTCAATCAAACGGAGCCGAACGTATTGCATGAACTGGAAATGTAAATTGAAATGTGCGCTCAAGGCTCAATCAAACGGAGCCGAACGTATTGCATGAACTGGAAATGTAAATTGAAATGTGCGCTCTAGGCTCAATCAAACGGAGCCGAACGTATTGCATGTATTGAAATGTAAAATGAAATAACTGATCAAGGCTCAAACAAACGGAGCCGATCGTGCGGGCACGCCCTGATCAACCGCATAATAAAATGGGGATCAAACTCAACCTCGATGGATGGGGAGCTGCGGCCTCAGCAAAAGCATATACTGAAAACAATATATAATATATAATATACCATAATTACTCTAACAGTCTACACATGTGATAAAGAAAAAACATCAAACTAAACGATAGGAGTTGAATCTGGATCTTCGGCGAAGAGGACTAGCTGAGTATCTTCGTTTGGGCCGTTAATATCTTCAACAGGATTGGCGTTGATATTGAAGACTCTTCCTCCTGTTGGTGGCATAGTGGTTGGGTTCTCTTGGTTTACTTGGTTAACTGGGTTTGATTGGGCTTGAGTGTTGATAACGTTAACCAATTGAGGGCATGTGTTTCTAAAGTGGGTAGGGTCGCCACAATTGAAACAAGCTCGAGCATATGGAAACATGGGGTATTGGGGTTGGTGATAAGTTTGGGCCATGTTTTGAGTAGGGGAAAAGGTTTGGTCTTGAAAGGTGCGACAAACATTGCTCAAATGACCATAGCGTCCACAAGTTGCACATAGACGACAAAGTAGGGTATGGGGATGGTGATAAAAACAGTTGTTGCATCGCGGGTGAGGTCCAAGATATGGTTTCTTATTTGGGTAAGCTGAGTTGGGTGCCACTTGGGTGATTGGGATAGCTCGGATGGGTATGGCGTGTAAAACTGGTTGATTCCGTTGGGTAGCAGCGAAAAGTCGCCCGACTCTTCTTCTCTTAGGATTGGGTTGAGAAGGGGATTCGGTTTGAGTGGAGTCGGAGGTTTCAGTCGATTCTTTATCCTTCTTCTTCTCCTCCTTGAAGTCTTTGTTTCGGGTTCGGTTCTCGGTGAGCTCTGTTGCCAGCTCCATTGCTGCTTCCAAAGTTGCAGGCTTGGTACTTATCACAGGGTCTTGAATCTTTGACGGAAGACCACGAATGTAGTGCTCGATCAAACGGTAGAGGGGAGTGAACATGTTGGGAACCATTTGATGTAATTCGAGGAACCTTGTGTTGTAGGTGATGTGGTCTCCTTCCATTTGCTTCAATGAGTAAAATTCATCTTCTAACTTCTTGATTTCGCTCCTTGGGCAAAATCGTCTGGTCATGATTTCCTTCAATTCGTTCCAAGTTAAGGACATAGCATCTTCCACACCTCGTTTGGCCTTCTCTGTGTTCCACCATGTAAGTGCTATCCCATATAATCGACCGGTAGCATATCGCACTTTGCGATCGTCAGGGCAATCGCAATTTAGAAAAGTGTTCTCCATTTCTTCAAACCAATGGAGAAGAGCAGTGACGCCTTCAGTCCCTTTGTATTTCGGAGGGTCGCATGATTTGAAGTGCTTGTAGGTACATTTAGTGGTATTTGGGGGAGAGTTGAAAATGTTTTGATTTGCTTGATTGACAGGATTATCGGTAAGTGCTTGTTGAACTTGGATTACAATGTTGGGTATTACGGCAGCCATTTGTTGAGCGATTAAGGCAGCCATGCGCTCGCGGGCTTTTCTTGCTCTCGTCTTCCTACGAGCGAGGTTAGAAGACATCTACAAGGAATACATGACAAGAGTATGAGTTGGATGCTTTTGGGATCATGGGTCGCATTAGGAATGAACATTCATAAAATAATTATAAAAAAAATACTACATCCATAGGATGTCTTAGGCTTTGCTCGCTGTTAGGCCCTTCATGCCGCCTATACTTTACCTGTGTAATCATGTGGGGCCCCATGAATACCGGTTTTTCATATGGTTCGCATGGTTTCTGCCCGGTTGCGTACACAAAAACCCGGAGAAAATCGAGAAATATGTATACAACGTGTGATATTCGGAATGTGTCCAGGTGTAGACACGGTGACACCTCAAAGTAGGTTAGTTCGAACGACGTTTGGTGTGGCATGCTTTGGCCTAATAGGTCCATCGTACTCTCATCGTTGGTCCCCAGGTAGGCAAACTGGTCCGTTATATTGGATTTATACGAATGCCAGCCTAGACAGGACGTTCCGACTACCGGTACTTGTACCCTTCCAGTTACTACATACCCGTCGCAGAACTTACTTTGATGAGATTTGAAAATTGCACAAAATCTTTGGATAATGAGAATATGAAAATAAATTGAATTCATGAACATCGATATATGTATAATGAATATGTATATATGTATAACGAATATGTATATAAGCATGTATGTTTGACTGAAATGTAAACAAATATGAAACAAATAAATATCACAAGTTTGTATGTAACCACCTAATCAATTAAAATTTAGGCAGACTATAGTATAGGCTCTAAGGGTCTAATAACCTATCATATATCCCTATAGTCATGGCTCTGATACCAATCTGTCACACCCCGACCCGCAGCGGAAAAGGTGATCGGGGCATGATTGGGTTATCATCAAAGCTCATGACATTTATTAAGCGTTTCATATTCATTAATACAAATTAAATGGAAATTTACAATAAATGTTACAACATGATCTAACTAACAATCTAACTTCTTAGTTCTCTTCTAAGGCATATCCTATGTTTTCCTTGCTTCAACCTGTTCACCTGTATCATGTGTAAAAAGGTTTTTGGATCAACATAATGTTGGCGAGTGAATCCTATGGAAAACATTTGAACAACTTTATTTAAATTGATTATGAAATATGTGCACAACCAAAACATGAGTAAAAATATATGTAACTTAATCAACAATCATAAGATATTAAATGAAACACTCATGAACAATAATGGGACAATTAGAGGCACGCGATGCTCAAATCGTCTCTCACGAGGAACTGAGGGGCCTGATGAATGAATTGCATAAACATGATAATATAAATGACACAACTACAAACAATATAAACTCAAAGATACACACATGAACAATAATGAATTTGACTTGAAGCACGCGTTGTTCTACTCGTCTCCCACGAGGAACTGATGGGCTTAATGTATGAGTTTCATGTAATTTGACAAAGGCAATAAGTAAATCACAACAATAAAAAGACAATCTAAGTTTAGGTCATGATGTGGTATGGCACAAGTTTAAATAAATAAATTAATTATTTTCCTATCACATGACACACCCCAAAACGTGTAATTTAAAAGGGGGAGTTGTAAGATTCACTCACAGTGGGTGCGTTCGGTTGATGACGTTGAATGCACGCGAAGTGGTTTTAACCACGAGTGAGTTTAACCTAGATAAATCGCATTATGGTTTGGTAAGTAAACGGATTTTATTAATCTATTTTAGTAGGATTGTTGGGTGTATTTTTGTGAGTTTGAGGCTATTTTCTAACCTTAAAAATGTTATTTTTAAGTATTTTTAATTGATTTTTAATTAAAATAATTAAATAAAAAATAATAAAAAAATTGATTTTTTTTCTGACCGTTGACCGTTTGACTGACCGTTGACCTGACCGTTGACCGGTTCAATTCGGAATACAAGTGCGCTGAGTGAGGCTCGAACCCGAGACCTCCCGTACGCGTGCACGCAGCTCTACCAACTGAGCTACGTGTCTAACCCGTTATATATCTGATTTTAATTATATATATATATTAATTAGATTAAACCGAAATTCATTTTATTTTAAAAACATTTTAAGCGAAACGGTCGTGCACTCCACAGGTCTCGAACCCGGGACCTGTGGTTTAATCTAACACACAGTCCACCGCTGGACTGTGTGTTCAACATGTTATATAATTCGATTTTTATTATACTTAAATACTAATTAGTTATTTCCTTTTCTGCCTTATTTAAAAAGAAGAGATAATTGTCCGAGTCGGTGCAGAAGACCGGACTCGAACTCGTGACCAGTGATATATACAAACACACAGTCCACCGCTGGACTGTGTGTCTAACTTGGTTATTATTCCGGTTATTAATATACTTAACATGTATCAGTGGCGACTCCGGTTCAGTTTAACAAAAAAATGGTTTTTATTTAGGCAGCGTGTGTGTGACCGGAATCGAACTCGAGACGTTTGTGTTTTATGTGCACACAGTCCACCGCTGGACTGTGTGTCTAACCCGATTAATTTCTTGATTTATATTATACTTATACGTTATAGCGGTCATCGTTTTCCTCGTCAAGTTAGAACCAGAAATCGGAAATCGACTGGTTCAAGGTTTTTATCAGTTTATTAGTGTTTTACAGTCCATTAAGGTAAGATAAAGGTGAAAAGATAAAGAAAATAAGCGAAAGAGGTATACCGACTGGACCCTCTGTTTTCCGGCAGAACTCCGGCGACATCAATCAACTCCGGCGTCAGGTGTCTTGCAGCAGCAAGTCTCCGGAAAGCTTGGAAAAAGTATGGGTATCTCCGGTATAAGCTTCAGGGGCTCAGTGAGGTTCAGAATTAAGGAAATCGGTTTTCCGGCGACGAACAGAAAAGTTCCGGCGAGGGAGTTTTCGCCTAGAAAGAGTGTGGTTTTGAGCGAAAAGGTTTTCAATGGGTTGAGGGTGAATTTATAGGGGAAAATCGAGATGTATTTGGTCTGATTTCTGACTGGATTCATTGATTTAAATTTTCCGGCGGTTAAGGTTTGGTCGCGGACTTCAAACATCGGTTATAACCGATGTCTGGTTAATGGTTTACGTTATAACGTAAATTGTAGTTAAAACTCGCGAGATTTCCGGGATTCCGACGACTGAACTGTTTGGGCGCCGGTTTTGAATTCGTAACGTCCCTTTATGAATTAAATGATTCTATTATTTATCAAACAGAACAAGTGGCGCAGTGGTTTGTGTGAGTGAGTTAAGTTTGTTTGCTGATTCGGTACAGACCCGGGTTCGAAACCCGGCAGAGTACTTTCATTTTTATTTTGCGATTTTCAACAGTTTTTCAAAAACTAAATATATATTCCCGTATAATAATTGATTACGGATCGTTTAAAAATATTTTGGGCATTTAATTCGCAACAAAAATTTTGACTGACTGTTCGGTTGATAAACGGAGCGGGTTTGGTAAATCCGTTTTTGGACGGATGTTACATTTATCACCATCCATCTACCGTACCTTGTCGACTGTGTGCTAATTGTGGGCGTTATGGTCATTTGAGCAAAACTTATCGCACCCCTTGAAACCAAGCTTCACCCCCTACCCAAAACATGATCCAATCATATCAACAACCCCAATACCCCATGTTTCCACATGTTCGAGCTTGCTTTAATTGTGGGGACCCTACCCATTTTAGAAACACGTGCCCTCGATTGGTTAACATCATAAACGCCCAAGCTCAAGCAAACCCAGTTAATCAAGCAAATCAAGAAAACCCAGCACTACCACCAGCAAGAGGAAGAGCTTACAACATCAACGCCAATCCTGTTGAAGATAATAACGGCCCAAACGAACAACCCAACTAGCCTTCCCTCACCAAGAATCAAGACTCAACTCCAACCGTCTAGTTCTTAATGTTTTTCTCAATCTTTACGTATCCCAGTTATAAATTGGGAATTTATGTATCCAAGAGTTTTAATGCGAATTGATATTACAGTTTTGTTTTATATCTTTACTCATTGATTTAACTTTCATATCATCATACACCACGACGTATCTCGATCTCATCATTTAAAGAAGTTGGGTTGTGTCTCACTTTTTCATAGACTGACCCCTTCATCATAAAAAAGGAGAGAGGTACTGTCGTCATTCAGTCATGTATTCTTTCAGATTTGAGACTCAAGCTTTGGCTGTTGTGTTTGTTTTGTAGATTTTAGAATCACATAGAACTAATCATAACTTACTGACAAAGCCAATGAAAATTTGACAAGAATATGGTAGATACGCCGCTGGTACTTCCTATATATAAGTATTCTTGTCAAAGGATCAAAAGCATTGTCAGGCGGTTATGAGAAGTTCCGTGTAGGTTTTAATATCGTCATGGTTGAAGTTTTGTTTTATGATATAACCTTATCTTTTCAAACGTATCAGTTCTCTCAAAACTCTTATGCATGTGATCATATCCAGTCAAACAACTATGTGCATCAATGTTTCTTATCTTAGGCATCAAAAAGCGATTCCTGTAGCAGGGTATTCAACCCATACTAGGAACGTTACCGCCTCAATCAAAATCCAAACATCGCACCACCCTTTTCCTGTTAAGAGATGTTCAGATTTTAGTCAGAGTACGTTGGGGGTCAGAACGAAAACCGGAGTTTACTCGGGAACTCGAAGACTCAATGCAAAATACCTATAATTTATCCCTATTAAAACTTCTACCTAAATTTCGGGACGAAATTTCTAAAAGTAGGGGATACTGTAACATCCGTCGTAAAAACGAGTTCCAAAACCCGCTCTATTTAAAACTTTGGAAATTATTTAAATATTTCGTTATGCATTTGTTCATTTTATAAAATATGTTAGATAACCTTCATAATAAATTAGATAATTAATATATTGATCAAATAAAAAAAATATATATATATATAATAGGTATATACCAATAATTAAGAAATTTAAAATATAAAATAAAGAAAATAGGGACAAACGGGATTCGACCCGGGTCTGCCGTATAAATACATACACCAAACACCACTACACTGCACGCACATTTGTGCTTAGAAATGAAAACAATTAAGTTTTATTTTTTTAAAACCCGTTAAATCTGCAACTCAAATCACTGAACCAGAAAACTGTCAAAACTTAATCCAAGCAATCAAGCGTGATTAATGGTTTTTCTTTGATTACAAGTAAGTAACTGATTTCAACTTCAGTTACAACTGAAAATCAAAATCAATTGGTTTGAAACAGAAAGAAATCATTGGTCTTAAATTTTGGATTTTTTAACCGAAGCTATAACTGTCTTGATGCCTATAAATATCGATTCTACACTTCAACTAAACTCGCTCATTCTCTTAGCATTATTCTGAACTCTCCAAAAACCTCCTCTGTTCAAATCAAAACGTCGCCGGAAAACCATCCACTCGCCGGGATCATCACCGGAGGATTTCAATTCGGCTATGATCGGTATAATCTTTTGATTCATGTTCTTTTATCATTTAATTTACTAAAGTATGCTAGATTTCTGATTTAGCAGTCGAGTTTGAATTCTGAGAATTAAACATGAAGAAGATAAAGTTTATATAGTGTATATGTATAAATAAAACCTGTTATAAAACCGGGTTAGACACACGGTCCAGTGGATGGATTGTGTGCACATGAATCACAGGTCCCGGGTGCGAGTCGTTATACGCTGCCGATTCTTTAAATAATACAAAACCTTTTTATAACTCGCACATGAAACAATTCAGTTAGTATATAAATATAATTAAAATCCTTTATTTTCCGGGTTAGACACCCAGCCCAGCTGGTAGGGCTAGGTGCATTACATTGTATGGGCGCGGGCTCGACTCCGGATAAGTGCAACGGTTCGATGCTAATAAAACTCTTTTTAATTAAAGGAATTTATGAATTAACCCAGTTAGTATATATAGTTAATAAAAACAAGTTTATAACGGGTTAGACACGTAGCAAGTTTATACAGGTGGACAGGTAGAAGCAAGGAACACATAGGAAATTGCCTTAGAAGAAAAATAAAGAAGTCATGAAAAAAGTATTTGAACATGTTGTGCTTGTATGTTTATTGTAATTTCTTCTTTAAATGGATATAATAAATATGAAACTTTATAGTAAATGTCATGAGCTTTGATAAAAATCCAATCATGCCCCGACTACCATTTCCGCTGCGGGTCAGGGTGTGACAGGCGGGTTGACCGCGACGTAGGGTTCGTTGTGCGTTAATGATCGACGTCTCTAGTGCTATTTCCTCCTCATCGGTCCAATGAACCATTTTTCGTATTTTGGTATGGTTTTGGATAAAGATTTGTGTTTGGTTTTGGTTTGAAGAAAGTATATATAAAAAAATTTGATGTTTGGGGTGAGTATTCCCAACGGCTAGCCCAAACGGCTACCTCAAACAGTCATAAGTCCCCAGCCATCCACATCATCTCTCCCCCTCCCCACACCAGCCTTCAAAGCCACACCAACAGGGCAACGCCGTGGCCAACGTTGGCCCGGTGTGGCTGAGTCGGCGTTACTTGGCAACCTTTGTCCCAACCCACGCCCCATACCGCACGGTCTTAGAGCATTCACATCCTACCCATCAAAATTTGTGATAAAGGAGTTTTCATATTATAAAAAGTATAAAAAGTGGTTGTGAGTGGAGGAGAGAAAAAATGTTAATGTTTTTCTGTATATTTGAGGAGACACCCTCTATAATTTTTTAATATATTTTGAAAGTTGGTGCGAGTGGAAGTGAGAGAAAATATAATGATAAATGTATAAAAATATTATTTATTAAAATGAGAGAGAAAATATAGTTGTTTTTAGTGTAATTAATAAGTAAAAATTGATGGATAGAATGTAAATGCTATAAGAGTTTTGAAAATAATCATTAATGATTAAATATAATATTATTATTAATAAACTTCATTTGTGATCTTAGCGTGGGGTCATGTTAGTTCCGGAGCTAAAAGAACATGAGATGTGATCGGGGATAAATTTTTAATACAATCAAGAAAACAAAATTCTAATTTATGAAAAAGTTCTTTATTTGATGCTCAATTGGTTTAGTTGAATCATTAGTTTAAATGACTATCTAATAATATTGTTTATCTTTTTTATGACTGTCTTGGGAAGTTTTGAGATGGTTTAATTTAACTATTTAAGGTTTCTAAACAAGCAAGTGTATAATTTTAAAATTCTAAACTAATTTATGATGTTATCCTAGTTAGTAGATCCGGTTGAACCGGTCCGACCAATATTATCCTAGTTAATAGATCCGGTAAGGTTGTCGGTTTGTTGTCTAATCCGATTATGAAAACATTGCTTTTCAGAGTAATGAGTTATCTCAATCCTATGATTAGAGGAAGTTTGGTTTACAAACAAATTTTTAGACAAATCGAAATCTGTCAAATGTAGAATTTATGTCAATCTATGTTCAATTTCATGTATTAGAATCTCTCAAAATATTATAATAGTTGTCAAAATAATTATGTCTACCTTAAAAAAGTTATTAAAGAAATTATAATGTGGTGACTGAAGAAAACATTACAATTCTTTAATTGAATCAGTGATAGTTAGAAGAACATAATAAGACATTTATTAGAATTCCAACTTAATTGGAAGATTAGTGAAATGTGAAATCTTTTAGTTGGAAGAATATTATAAGATATTTATTAGAATTCCAACTTAGTTGGAAGATTAATGAAATGATAGAATTCTTTTAGTTGGAAGAATATTATAAGATATTAGCATTCCAACTTTTCCGTTGTCCAGCAAATCTATTTAGATATTCACTAGAAAACTAGAAATGCTGGCTCCACAAAATTGTTAGAAATTATCGCCAAACTGAACATGTGGCCCTTAGAAATCAAATGTCTTACGCTATTGGTCACAACCTGTGAGATAGATTGGTTGTCAATTGTTGAACACATGCACTTCACAACTTGTGATGTGGCTAGCTACAGAGGCGGATCCAGTCCTGTTTCATGGGTTCATAAAAACCTATTTGGATTGGAAAAAAATAGGAAAAATGGTGAGAACCTTGTATGATTTGAAAATAGTTAGTGAGGATCTACCAAACGAACCCACTGAAAAAAGTTTCTGGATCCGCCACTGGTAGCTAGAGTTTAAAATTGAGACGATCGGAACTTGCAGCTTAAAGTTTGTCTTGATTGGTTGTCAAGTTGATAACATACTATTCAATATTTGTGAGCGTGGCTGAAAATTGAGATGATCGCAACTTGCAGGATTAAGTTTGACATTGATTTATAGGTTTGTTGTAGTATTATGGATCGAAAAATTGAACATCTCAACTATGGTTATAAAATATAAGGTAAAAAACAATATATATTAGTTGTATGGTTATTTAACACAACTTTAATTCGGGTTAGCTGGTTTAGTGGGCTTGATCTAAATGCACCATCGTAGTTACTAATTATACCATCCTTGTGAGAGGAAAAGTATCGGTCGCACACAGGCCCCACCCGTAATTATGTGTGAGGAAGGGGATGTATTGAGTAATTAGGAGGTGTATTCGATTCAGTGTCAATTTTCACCGGTTAATGTGAAATTACTCACCTCTATCGAGGCTCTAGCCCTAAAAAAATCATAAAGTCTAGTCAGTAATACTAATTATATTTACTAGTTTTACTTAACATTTCGCGTTGCGACGAAACCGAACAAATGATAATGTAAAACAAACGTGATTTAATAATAAAACTGTTGTTTAGAAAGCCAAACCATTAGAACGATTTAGTTTATTATTATAACGTTATATGATACCAAATAAATACTTTATTTTGAGTATAACTTTTTTTAACAAAACTTATACCGGAATGTCGAGAGAAAAATTAAGCTCATCTATGTACTTAATGTTGAGAAAAAAAGTTATAAAGTATCAAATTAATTGATAAATTAATATATATTTTAAAAAAGAAAAAATATTATTAAAAATGATTAAGGAAATATTATATGGTTTTAAAAAAGGGAAAAAAAGTTAAAAATATGTTTATAAAAGTAAGTATAATAATAAACTATTATAATATATTAAAAATAAATAATAAAAAGCCATATATTATTATAAAAATAAAGTTAGTATTCATCATCATAATATAATATAATAACGTTCCTTATCAACTTAGAGAGAGGTTAAAAAAAAAATCTCAAATGATTGAGATCTAACAACATTTGGGAGAAGTCGTAAAGAAGGTCACTATTTTGATTAGAGAGAAATATTGATGATTAGTGGTAAGATTAGACAGAATTTGTCGACATGAATCATTGAATATGTTTTAAGATTAAGAAGAAGATTATAGAAGGCAATCAATTATTTTAGAGGGTGATGAACCCAACTCTTAGTTGAAGACTAATAAGTGGACATAAAGTGAATTACTTAATTTACAATTGAACCAGTATACATCCTTCTATTAATGTGATAATATATATCTTACTTCAATTTTTCTTTACTTATTTATTGTACAAATCTACAAGCCGTCCAGTAAATATATTCTTAACGAAAAGAAAAGAAGGTTTTATTCACACATCTGAGTTATTAGGGGAGTGGGGGCACAGCGTTGTGACAGCGTGGTGGCCGCTGACCACGCGTGGGACACCGCCGCCACCCAAGGTTCTAAGTGGGAGAACCTCTGAAGGAGTAACGATGGAAACATACAAAACGTATTAAGGGGTGTTGAAATATGAGGGTAACGAGTTGCATGAAAGAATTCGTTGTTTTTGAACTGATGTGTGGCTGTTCAAAAGTGCAAGAACCTCTGAAGGAGAACCTCAAAAATGAATGATGTTATAAGTGCTTGGAGTTCCTCTGAGAAAGAGTATCACTGCTTGTTGTTCACGGATATAGAGTTCTTAATGATTAAAACCAATGTTCATGCATACGAAAAGCGGTTCAACTTCCAGACATAACGTTGATGAGAGAAGCATGACAATTGTTGTTGGTGGTCGTTGGACAACAACACTTGCAAGTGAGATTGTAGAATTGAGGTTAATGTTGAGTGTTTACGTTAACTTTTTGTTTGTTTATATCCAATCAACTCTGTTTGTTGAATTATTATATTTAAAACTATAATGTTTTTTTAGAATCATATGTTGTTCCTTTACCTGATTTTTGACCTGGCCCATATTATTCTTACATCTAGTGAGTACACGCACTAAAAATATATAGGGTAAAGATCATTTACTAATAGTCTTATCGTATAAAATGTACCAAAAGCATGAAAAGGTAAAAAAAATATGGTTGCATTTTCGTAATTATTTTACTCGTAATTACCCTATATGATCAAAATTATCCTACAAGATTAAAATTACCCTACAAGATTACTTGTAGACTAATTATGATGCTCTACAAAATTACCCTACAGGATCATTTGTAGAGTAATTATGATACTCTACAAAATTACCTTACAAGATCATTTTACAAAATTACCCTACAAGATCATTTGTATGGTAATTTTGATAATTACTCTACGAGTAAATAGTTACGAAAAATGTTACCACGTTCTTTTATCTTTTCATGTCTTTCTAAGTTTTGTATAATAAAGTTCTTTGTATTTGATCTTTTATCAAAATATATAAAGATTTTATTTTCATTGCGTTTATTAACATTCTTCAATTATGGTAAACTAGAAAATAATATTTCAAAATATGAAACGTATTGAATACTCGACCAATACAAAACTATCATTAAATTAAAATTTTAAATATCTTGAAAGGTATTTGACACAATAATAGACCATGGGGGTGTAAATGAGCCGGTCGAGAACGTATTGAATAGTCGACCAATACAAAACGATCATTAAATTAAAATTTTAAATATCTTGAAGGGTATTTAACACAGTAATGAACCATGGGGTGTAAATGAGCCGAGTCGAATCGAGCTCGACCCAGTTCGAGCTTGGCTCAAACTCAATTCGAGTTGGCTCGGCTCGAGCTCGAATTTCAAACTGAGTTGAGATTTGAGACTCGAGCTCGACTCGATTAAAATTCGAGCTAGCTCGGCTCGACCTAGCTCGAACTAATAAAGAACTGCAAAATTTACTACTTAGAAAGCCTTAAAAATGAATCACTTCGTAGAGTAACGGCCATAATTGCAATTAATTTAACCAAATGGCTAAATATGCAATTACAAATAGTTAGTTCACTTTGTACATTATATTTACCTTCTTTTATAGGATGTAAACCTTATCGAGCCGACTCACGAGCCAAGCCAGGCCAAGCTCGAGCTCAGCTCATTTAAAAACCGTGCCGAGCCGAGCAGAGCTATTTCGAGCCGAGCTTTCTTCAAGCCTTTTTCAAACGAGCTGGGAGCCACGAGTTTTTTGAAAACCATGTTGACCAATCACATATTCAATAGTCAACTAACGATCCAAATAAGTCTGAAAAAGTTATTGTAAAATAAAAAAAAAAAACGTCGGTCCCACACAACATATAATGACGTCTCACTGTATCAGCCTCTGCACTATATATACTCTCGTCTCTCCATGTGGCCTCTCAACAAACTCAGCTTATTAGCGCATATTCTCTCTTCTGCAACTCCATTTTAAGGTCTGGTATTATATATGATATTTTGGCAAACGAAAAATTTTTAGCTTGTTATTTTGTGATATTGAATGTGCTGGTTATGATTTTGAATATGCTTATAATTGCTATTATAGTATTTTTCTTGTAAACAGTATCTTGTTAACAGATTTTGTGATTTTCAATATGAAGTTATTTTTTCATCAGCAGTTAGCTAGTGATTTAAACTTATGGCTTGTGGGTTGTAAATAAGTTGTAAACGGGTTGTAATAAAGTTATAAATGACTTAGATGGGTTGTAAAACGGGTTGATGGGTGTATATATTATCATCCTTTTCAAATTCAAATTTAAATCTAGCTACTAATCGATTGGGATTTGAGGGGGGGGGGGGGGGGGGGTTACGTTAAATAGTTACAGATGATATGAATAATAGTTCTATTTTTATGAAAGGCTTTTGGTTAGAATAGGATGACATATCATATTTTACTCATTCATAAGAATGCCATAACTCATTCTTAAGTAATGTGATGCTCTCTTTTCATACTGACTTGTGCTTTCAATCACTATTCATATGAGAAATTGTTATAATGTCTCTCAATAATATTCGACAAACATCTTTCTTACCCCTTAGTCTTGGCCGAACTGCAGAGAAAAAAACATTCACAATGGAAAACGGGGACATCGAGCTAGGATATATGGTTAAAGAGAGTGTCAAAAGTCTTCTTTACAGTTTAAAACAAGAAGAAAACCATGCAAGCCAATCTTCACCATCTATTTTCATGGCACCTCGTGTCCTACGAGATCTGAGCCCAAGTTCTTTCGACCCTCTGGTGGTCTCTCTATCGGACCTCTGCATAAAAGACATGAGAATGTGCAAACATTTGAAAAAAAGAAGGCAAGTTATCTAACTAATCTAGTAAAGCGCACCAAATCCTCACAAGAGGAAATATTGAAATCATGTATGCAGGAGGCATACTCTTCAATGAATGAAATTAAGGCATTTTATGTTTGGACAGAGAACTATAACGATGCTAAAATTGCCAAAATGATGGTTATGGATGCTTGTTTCATACTTGAATTCATGCTCGATAGTAAGGACTCTGCTAATCAATCATATCAAGGAAGATTGTTGCAACACTATAGTGTATTGCATGACATGGTGTTGCTAGAAAACCAGATCCCATTATTTTTTCTTGATAAAATATTTCAGCGTACTATATTAAAATTTATGCGTAACACCTCCCTTGTTGAACTTATCGTTCCGGTTCTAAAAGCCCACAACCTCTTTGGTGTAGATATGGAAGCCGACAATATTTCCATTGATCGTACCACTCATCATATTCTTGCCCTACTACACAAATGTTACACGCCTCAGAATTATAATACCACTAATACTGAACCAGCTTCCCGAATCCCAACCCATTCAGCTGTAAATCTATACCGGGCAGGGATCAACATCAGACCTAACCAAAAACCAACATGGCTGATGGAACTTGATGTGGAAAAAAATTGGTTCCCATGTTTTTTTCGGTGGAGTATGCTTAGTTTAAAAATGCCCGTATTAAAAGTTCATGATTCTACAGAGTTTCTATTAAGGAATCTCATTGCATACGAGCAGTCATTCCAATCTGATAAACATCATAGTTATGTTACATCATTTGCTCTTGCCATGGATATGCTGATGAATACTCAAGAAGATGTTGCAAAGTTGATAGACTCAGGAGTACTTATCAACCATATGGGTTCAAATGAAGAAGCTGCTAACATGATCAACAACATATGCAAACATGTTATATGGGAAGAATTCATTTACAAAGAACAGTGGATAGAAATGGATGATTATTGCAATAGTTACTGGCCAAAACATATAGCCAAGATGTGGACTACTTACTTCAGTAGTCCATGGAGTATGATTGCTCTAATTGCTGGAATCATGTTATTTACTCTAGCCGTGATTGATACCATCTTCACCGTTAATCCCCCTGAGTAGCTTTTTACTGTAAGTTTTATCTTCTTTTCTAATTCATATATAGACTAGCTGTACTTAAGGATTCTTATTCGTCTAAAGGTTCATATAATAATTTAATCACAAACCAAAAACATTGATTCTTAAATCACAATCTTCTTTATTTATGTTTTAGTTCAATGATAATATTAAATTGTCAATCATAAATATATCTAATTAGTTTTGAAAACGATGACAATACTAGTATATGAAATAGTTTAAATTTGAATGGAGAATCACCGATATACTTTTATCTCAACTTTATATATCCTATTTAATATAAATTAGAATTATCCCCCACGCGTTGGATCATGATAAGGAATGAGTGACTGGGTTTATTGGGGGACACTGGGTCCCGGATCGACCGAAGCGGCGACATATGGCGTGTCGCCGCTATTGCCCGGTATTCTTATAGTGTTGCAGCGAGGATCGTTAAATTGTGTCAAGTAACATCAAAATTACATTTCTTACATACAAAAATCCAATCAAACCTCATAACAAAAACAATAATAGGTACAAAGGTACATTAGTCAACTAATGCCAGATCCAAGATATCTCAAAGAAAAGTAAAAAAAATAAAAAATTAGATAATTTATGTGAAGGTCACCCATGTGTTTAACTTCATAATAAGTTTCACATATGTATTGAAACGTTTTTATAGGCCATCCAGGTGTCCAAATATGTATGTGATTTCATTCAAACCAATTCCAACAGAAAACATGTCTAACGACTAAAATAGATTAATTTTTTAATAGATGTTAACCTATTACATGTCAGCACCTCTTCATACGTATTTCTTTTCAAGACGTGTAAGAACATTAACTTGTCATTTGTCGTAATTTAGCAAAATTACATGTATATAAACAGTAGATCTTATACCCACAATTACAACATGTATAATGAGTTACAATTACAATTCAAATAAACAATTTGATGACCTATAACAATAACACTATCCAAGTCAACCAACTTGAGGAGCTTTGTAGTATGCTGGAGCTGTTGCGGGATAAAAAAACATTTGTCTAACCCCTTCTGACTTGATAATTTTGGAAAGATGATCCCAGATGCACCCTGCAAACAATTTTTAAAATTTTATAAAATTAAATTCAAAAATATGCATGTCTTGCATTGGAGTACAGGAACTGTTTGACTTGTTTCTTCTACATTATTAGTAACAACTTTGCGACAAAACAAATAACTATTTTTACTAAAACAGTTTCCTGTACTACTTGCATTTTGTATTTCGAATAAAATAACTGCACATAATACCATACTTGCATTGCAATTTTCTTCGTCCCCATTCCTTCTACATCTCGACCCTTCTTGATTAGTACTCTGGACACAAATCTGATTAGAAGCACTCTTTGATAATTCGTAGGTGGTTCAACAGTATTAGGAACCAATATCTGAACTTTGTTGTGATCAATGGACTTTCGGCCTACATACAACCATGATTAGACGATTCTTTTTATAATTCAACATTTATGAAACATGATTATGGTTGCAAACCAAACCCGAAGAACACTTAACAGTTCCTATAAGTGCAGATTAAAGAGAGTATCAAGCCAAAAAAGGTATTTTCATTATATTCCAACTATACACATACTCATATATATAGGCAGTTCTAACTAACTCTCAACCTAACCAACTCTCACACTAAAGTAACAGTCACAAATAACTAACACCAACTAACTCTTAGCTCACAATCCATACTCTCTAATATGCCCCCTCAAGCTGAACGGGGAGCATCCACGTGAATCTTGGACCGCAGAGTGTCAAAACGATTCAAAGACAACCCTTTAGTCAAAAGATCTGCAAGCTAAAGTGCAGTCGAAACATACCGAACATGTAAAATCTGAGCCAAAACCATATCACGTATAAAACGTAAGTCAATCTCAACATATTTCATACGCTGATGAAACACAAGATTGACAACAAGATAAGTGGCACCAATGTTGTCACACCAAAGAGTTGGTGGAAAAAGTAAAGTAATATGTAGCTCCTACATGATAGATGTAATCCAACGAATCTCTACAGCAGTGTGAGCAAGAGCCCGATACTAAGCCTCTGTAGAAGAACGGGCAATAGTGTGTTCTTTCTTGGAACTCCAACGGATAAGAATGGGTCCAAGAAAACCACAATAACTAGTAGTCAAGCGTTGATCATCAGGGCAACCAGCCTAATCAGCAAACAGAATAAGCATGTAAATCAACAAAATTATATCAATAAATACACATCCCATGAGAAAGAGTACCCTTAAGGTACTGCAAAATACGCTTAACCGCCACCCAGTGACGATCAGTGGGAGTCTAAAGAAACTAAGACACCTTGGTAACCGCATAGGCAATCTCTGGACGAGACAAAACTAGATATTGTAACGCATCAACAGTACTCTGATATAAAGTAGGATCAGACAAAGGGATACCAGTATGACGAGACAATTGTCGTCTAGAAGAAACTGGTGTAGATAATGGACAACACTAGCAAGACCACTACGCTGTAATAAATCCAACAGATAATGCTGCTATGATAAATGCAAGATATCCTCTAAACAAGTGGCTTGAATACCCAAGTTAAGCCAACAAAGCCTGGAGGTTGAGACACATATACAGTCTCAAAAGATCACCATGAAGAAAGGCATTGTTGACATCAACCTACCGAATCGCCCGTCCACGACTAAAATTAACAGACAACACAAGTCCTATAGTAGTAGGTTTGACCACAAGACTAAAAGTCCCCCTCTGTCTAATGAAAGCCCTAAGCAACAAACCGGGCTTTGTAACGACTCACGGAACCATCATATTTATGTTTAATCATGTAGATCCACTTATAACCAACAATTGGCACCAGTGGGAGCTGGAACCAAACTCCAAGTCTGGTTGGCATGTAGAGCATTTATGTGATTTCAATACACTACAAGCAGTACAATGAGTATCTTTGGATTTATTTGGAAAATGTAAAAAGGGAAAATCTAGTCATGACTGTCTCAGATTGATGACCTAGACTGGACTGCGAAGTCTCTCGAGAGGCAGAAGCAACTGCAGTGAGAGAGTACAGCTGATGCAGACTAGTAACAAACAAATAACCAAATACAAAAAAATATGCACATTATAATAAGTATTAAAACTGAGTTATGTTAATATCTTTAACAATAAACATTTGGATTGGGTTGACTGAAATAATATCCTAAGCTCTAATTAAATTATGTCAAAATTGAGGGAACTCAAAATCGAGAAAAGGAAGTGTTTTGCTTGATTAAGGAAGTTAGTAACGGGTGGGATTAAGGCCTTTGAGTTTCTTAACTAACGCCAACTTCAAGAAGTTGAAGTAAATTGAGTAAATAGGTGTAGGACATGAATTATAATTGAACCAGTTTATGCAAATTGCTTTGTAATCTTGTTAACAAGAAATAAGTGTATGCAATACCGGAAAGTCTTGGATACAAAGAAGTTGGATAAGATTTCTAATAGACAAGGTAAGTACACCATTTATAACCTAGAACATGTACATATGTGAACTGAATACTTATGCTCAGTTACGAATTCCATAATTACTCGGTGGATATGATACATTAATGAGTTGGTACAGTGATATGTGCATAATTCTAGTTGATATGATTATATATATAGGGCTGTTCAAAAATTCGTACCTCGCTGCTCGCTTGAAGTTTTCTCGAAAAGAGTTTGAATAAAGCCCGGTTCGAATTTGGCTCAGTTTTAAACAAGCTGAGCCGAGCCCGAGCCAAGGTAGGTTCGATTCGTGGCTCGCTCGTTGGCTTCGATACAATTTAACGCTAATTATATATGTGAGTGTGTGTATATATATATTTATGGTTATCTTTGTAGTAAAAAAAACTAATCCCTTCACAAATACTAGTATAAAACAGTATAAATAGAATCAACATTTTAAAATAGAATCAAGTTTAAAATGAAAGCTGTGATTTCTTTATTTAATTACCGTTTATCTTTGTAGTAGCATTCACCCACTCACCGATCATATATTTCCACATTAATAGCTTTTAAGGCTTGGTTGCCTCATTGATATATTATTAAATAAGTTATGTGAAAATTTTGATCCTAACAAATCTCAGCTTGCATTTAACCAAACATAAGAAAGTTCAAAATTGCACATCCATGAATGTCCCACAAATTAATATGCAAGTTTTATAATGGAATTGGCATAGAAAAGAAGTCCCACTTCGGCTTTGAATTAATGTATGAAAATGTTGGGTTACCTATAAAAGAAAAGAGAGGATTGGGTTAAAAGTTTGACCCACATCCTAAAGTTACAACTCATTGCTCAAAACTTACGTTGGACCCGACTTTTTATTTCTAAGCTGTTTTTGGTAGAAGTTTTTGGATATTTTTTTGGAGCATGATAATTTTTATTTGGTTCTGTACATGCTTAGTGTTACGTTAACAAATTGTTTATATCTACATGTTCAGGTGAAGGATGGTCTCGTGTGGGCAAGTAATTTCTTCCCAGTTTGCATATTTGGATGAGCGCTTACAAGTGTTTACTATTTGTGTAACGGTGTATTTTAGTTATGTTTTAATGTTTGCCTCTGTTTGTGTAAGGGTATACTTTAATTAAGTTAAAGTTTGTTTTGTATTTTTTTTTGTAATTTCCATCTAAGGCCTTTGTAAACAATTGGGACGTATCTTTCCGGTTATAAATGCTTGAGCTTTGTTGATTGTCTCTATTTAAAATCAGTTAACCATTTAAAAAATGTCTGAAATTTGGGTTTTACATTATAATTGGTACTTTTTGACTTCTAGTGTCAAATTAAATTTCATCTACATACGTACGTCATGGAGGTGCTATCCAAAAACGCCAGAACTCCTTATTCTTTCAAAAGATTTATGTGCAAGTAAGAAGGTGGTGGTAGAACACATAAATCATTTGTAAAACCGTTCCAAACCATTTGAGACTTTTGTTATTTCAAGCCTTTCCTTTCGATCTGTTTTGCTACAAATATCATGAGCTTAGAGATCTAATATTCAGGCCAGGGATGTTAATGGGTCGGATATGGAACATATATTAGTAATTTCAATCCGGTGCTTGCTTATAAAACGTTTTCCCATACCCGGCCCAATATTCGTTGAGTATATATCTGCAATTAGTCGTTGGTTATTGGGTATACCTGTATTAGGTATATATGTTAATTGTTAAAAAAAATTATCCTTTGGGATTTCCAAAGAAGTTTTTTTAGTGTCATTCTAATTCTTATATAATCTCATTATTGAGTATATGTCATTTTCGTCACTGATGTTTGGTCACATTGCGACTTTCGTCTAAAAGGTTTTTATTTTTCGCATCTAGGTTCTCGAGTTTTCAAATCTTACCATTTCCATCCAATTTGATAAATCGTATCCGGGACAATTCTTCCTAACCAAAACTGTAATTTATAACTTGTTATTGCTAGAAAACCAGATACCTTTCTTTATTCTTAACAAAATATTTCAATGCACTATACTGAAATTTGATCCCGAGGCCTCCCTTATTAAACTTTTTTATCGAGTTCTAGCTTTCCTCAACATATTTAGAGCAGATTTAAAAATCATCAATATCTCCATTAACTCCACCCCTCATATTTTTGGCCTTCTACATGAATGCTACAAGCCTCAAATTTATGTTACGCCAGTCTACATTCCCTCAATAGTTCATCCAGCTATAGATCTACAAAGAGAAATGATAACCAATATGCAGAGTGCATGATGAATATTTGCAACAGTCACACATAATCAGTTGATGTATGTAACTCAACCCTTAAGTATCTCCAGGCCTTTGAATGAGCTTCTGGTGTCTGCAAACAAACACTTAAGAACTCATTAAGTTATACTTCAATTAGCTTGAAACAAACAATAGGGGCGACATACGGATTTGGCACTTTCATCTTTGAGATCAAAAACTGCAAACCAGTACCATACTGGCACTCAGCATAACAATCCTTGCCAATCAACACGTGATTTACACCGATTGAAAGCAATAAAAACGAATACATGTACCTGTACCAGTACCGGTGTTGTTTCGGTCGGTATCGGTCCGTTATCGTACAGACACTCGATATAGCTTACGATACCAAAAAATACTTTATTGTAATTACATCTTTGTGTTCAATGAATTTTATACCGTCACGTCGAGAAAACTATAAAAACTAATACGGTACTGTTACCAATGTTGTTTGGTCGGTATATGTTCGGGTTTGTGATGATAAAAAAATCAATTATATATGGTCCGTTCGAATAGAATTTTTATCGAATCGTATAGCTAACAATAAAAATTATACAGATGTCATACGGTACAGTACCGATGTTGTCAGATAGTATCAGTAAAAAGAAAATAATTAAAAGTTAAAACTAAAGAAATATGTTTAAGGTTAAAAGTAAATATTTCTATTGTAATATTGAAATACTAAAAGTATGGAAGAAAACTATATATATATATATATATATATATATTATTAAAATCAAATTATAATATTAAAAAGCTATATTGTTTTTTATAATACTATATAGCTTTTTAATATTATAATTTGATTTTAATAATATATATATATATATATATATATATATATATAGTGTAATTATCGCGCGCTTCACAGTGGGGCTTTGGTTATTATCGGTTTAGTTCATTATAGTTCTTGTACCGGTACTTGGCATGACAACCGTTGCCAAATGACACCTGTTTTTATATAGATTAAAAACAATAAATGCGAATACATGTACCGGTACCGGTGTTCTTCATTCGGTATCGGTCCGTTACAATACCAGAATCGTACAGACACTCAATATAGCTTCTGATACCAAAAAATACCTTATTGCGAATATAACTTTGTGTTCAATGAATTCTATACCGCCACGTCGAGAAACTATAAAAACGAACACGGTACAGTTACCAATGTTGATCTGTCAGTATATTTTCGTTTTGTGATGATAAAAAAAATCAACTATATATGATTCGTTTAGATAGAACTTTTATCGAACTGTACATAATAAGAAGCACACGATACGTTAATAATAAAAAACTACACTGATGTTATACGGTACGATATTGATGTTGATCAGACAGTATCAGTAATATTAAAAAAAAGAAAATCATTAAAAGTTGAAATTAAAGAAATATGTTTAAGGTTAAAGTAAATATAATAGTAATCTATTGTAATATTGAAGTGACAAAAGTAAAGAAAAAAACTATATTATTATTATAAAAATCAAATTTATATTCATGATCACTTTTCAATTATACTTGTTGACGTCGCACGTTGCAGCAAAACGAAGCAAATGATGAATCATGTAATTTAGAAAGCCAAACCATTTGAATCGATTAGTTTACCATGGTCCTATTTTAAGATACCAAATAAATACTCCATTTTGAATACAACTTCATTTTTAATAAAACTTATACCATAATGTCGAGGGAAAAAATAATGAACGGAAGTTACTAGAGATATATCAAATTAATTGAGAAAAAAATATATAATTTTAAAAACAAAAAAAAAATAATTAAAACCAAATGATAAAGGAAATGTGATTTTAAGAAAGGAAAAAAAATATGTTAAAACTAAAAATAAATATAATAATAAAGTAATAAACTATTATAAGATTAAATAATAAAATATTAAAAAACATATATTATTATAAAAATAAAATCACTATTTATACCCACTATCCAATTATATATATATATATATATATATATATATATATATATATATATATATATTAGATAGTAAATTTCTCTCGCGTTGCGGCGGCGTCAAAACGTAAGATAATTCGAATTTATGTATCATATTTGACCCAACTCATTTTCAAAGAGCATTTACGTCAAAACATAGACCAACTAAAAACGTACATAAAAATTTGTGTGAAAACGTATTATATTTTACCTGACAATAATTATGTAGGAATGTAACAACTTAAATTTATACCGACACATACATATATACAAAGCAATATCGATATGGCGGCAATATGATTGGTTTCCCTCGTGTTACACGGCGTGACTTTGGGACTTTGGTCGTTATCAGCTCGACTCATCAGAAAACCAAAAAGCAAAGATTGATATAAGTATATACCGATATCGATTCGTACCGGTTAGAAAAAATAAAAATAGGTTTTTCCCAAGTGAGAGTTTGATCGTTATATCACGTACGACGCGGCGTGACATTGATCGTTATTGGCTCTACTCATTCAAAGCGAATATCAATACAGGTTCCGATAATACCAATGAAAAAAAGCAAAAATTAACATTAAAAGTTTAAACCCTAAAAGATAAAAAAGAAAAAAGGAAGAAACAAATATACTATTCATAGTGGTTGTCATATATATATATATATATATATATATATATAGGATCAGGATCATTTGTGAACAACTTCTTAAGAGTGAACTAATTTTGGCCTTTGATATTTTTAGATTAAAAGGGTAAGATTGTTATAAGTCAAGTACTTTTAATTAAAATCCCTTAATTTTCTCATTTCTTAACTCTCTCTCTCTCTCTCTCTCATTTTAATTATTTCTCTATTATTTTAATTATAAGATATTAAAGGGCTAATGTTTATTTTTAAATAAACTCTTATGTTCTTTTTAAAATTAAATATTAAACTTAATTAAGTTATGTTTTTTTACATATGTGTACACAGGTCAGTATATACAAGACTTATACACTTGTGTATAATTACATCTTGTTCCCACAGGTCGGTATAAACCAGATTTATACACATGTGTATTATTCAAGTATATATGTGTATAAACTAACAGCTGTGTATCTTCTATAAATTGATAGTTAGCGAGACTGTATACATGTGTATAAACTAACATCTGGTATCTTGTATAAACTAATACTATCGAGACTGTACACATGTGTATACACTAACAACTGTGTATCTTATATATAAGATAACTAGCAAGATTTTAGGAATTTTGATTATATTGTCTAATAAATGCAATTTACAAAAGACACAAATACCATTCTGTCAATTAATTTAAAGTTACAACATTATAATTACAATCTTGCCATTGTTTAAAAATCTCTAGATGATATAATCCAATGGCTCATATTAGTTCACACAGTTCACTCTTAACCTAGTGTTCACTCTAGAACCCTACCCTATATATTAAATAATGGTATTTCCGCGCGCTTCGTTGCGGGCCTTTGGTTATTATCAGACTGGTTCATTATAGTATCAGTATGATACCGGCACTCGGCATAGCAATCGTTGCCAATCGACACGTTTTTACATCGATCAAAACTAATTAAAACCAATAACCGTAAAGATACAAGTGTTGTTTGGTTAGTATTTGGTCCATTACGATACCGTTATAGTACAGATACTTGACATTGCTTTCCATACCAAAAAATACTTTATTACGAATATTACTTTGTGCTCAATAAATTTTATATCCTCACGTCGAGAATTCTATGAAAATGAATACGGTATCGTTACTGATGTTGTTTGGTCGGTATATGTTCGGTTTGTGATAATAAAAAATCAACTATATATGACCCGCTCGAATACCGATGTTGTTTGATCGGTATATGTTCGGTTTGTGATAAAAATCAACTATATATGACCTGTTTGAGTAGAACTTTTATCGAATCGTACATAATAATAGGTACATGATGACGTTAATAAAAAAAAAACTATACCGATGTTATACGGTACTGGCATCGATGTTGTTTGTCAAAAGAGTATCAGTAATATTAAAAAAATAAAATTATTAAAAGTTAAAACTAAAGAAATATGTTTAAAGTTAAAAGTAAATATAATAATAATAATAATAATAATAATAATAATAATATATTGTAATATTGAAATAATAAAAATATGAAAAAAAATATATTATTATAAAAATCAAATGACTATTAAAAAAGAAACTATATATATTATTGTAAATTCAAATTACTATTCATATTTACTTTTCAATAGTTTGTTTCCCCGCGCATTGCGGCGATACGCTATCTCGGGCATTCGATCGGTATCGTTTAGGTTTGTTATAGTATCCGTACGATAGATACACCCAGTATAGAAATCCACACATGGTTTCCAAACGGTATCGACCGTGATGATAAAAATGAATACAACTGGAAATCATAGATAGAGTTGTATAAATGAAATTATCGTAACTGGAAATCCAAAAATGAATTCAGGTACATGTAACAATGTTGTTCAGTAGGATATGTCAGTTTATTAAAAGTAAAAACAATGAAAATAAGTACCGGTCCCATACCAATGTTGTTCGTTCAGTTGACTACGGTTGCGACACAAAATGAGTACAGGTACCGATGTTATTCGATATGGTATAGTAGCAATATGATTTCAGTTTATTGAAAGCAAAAAATATAAATAAATACTGTTTTGTCGAAAGCAAAAACAATTTAAATAAATACTGGTACCGATACATATATTATTCGGTCGCTTTCGGTTCTTTTTGATACGATATCGATACAATTAAATGTAAATAATAATATGTATAATAGAATCTATTGAGTATTAAAAATAAAAACATAAAGAAAAAAACTATATATATTATAAAAATAAAGTTACTATTCATACTCACTTTTCAATTATCTATAATATAAATATAAATATAACATAACATAATAAAATAGCCATTAGCCCCCAGTGTTGCGTGGAGGTGGTCTAAAACCATGCTACCATCATTACCGAAGAGGGGGCATAAAACATTGCTAAATAGCAATCGAACGGCAATCAACATAATATAAAAATACAAATTCTAATACCAAGTTACTCAAGTAATATGACACACAGATGAAGTCGAGTTGTATACGACTCATATTAGAAAGTTGGGGGGTAAAAAAGCTTGCGGATCAAATGTGACCACCAAACACCGTACTAAGTAGCCACCAAACGACGATCATATCCGAGAAAATTAAAGCCTAAACAGAAACTAATACAAAAAACTAAACTGATTAAAACTTTTGTGGAAAAATTATAAAAATCTAAAGTTTTCTAATAAAAATGAAAACCAATAAGTTCAAAAAAAATAAAAAAGAAAAACCCATAAAAGACAAAATGGAAACTATTCCTCATATGTTACGGATTAATACATACTAGTTTCTTTTGATATCGCGCGTTACGGTGATAACCGAGCAAATAATAATGTAAAGCAAACGTTATTTAAAATAAAGCATGTTTTTAGAAAGCCAAACTATTAGAACGGTTTAGTTTATCATTGTAACGTTTTATGATACCAAATAAATCATTTATTTTGAGCACAACTTCGGTTTTAACAAAATTTATAAAGGAATGTCAAGGGAAAAAAATCAAGCACAACTAACTACGTATTTTTTATAAAAAAGTTATAAACATAAATTAACATATGTTCTAAAAAATAATTATTAGAAAAGGATAAAGAAAATATATGGTTTGAAAAAGAAAAAAAAGTAAAAATATGTTATTTAAAGTAAATATAATAATAAACTATGATAATTTATTAAATAAAAAATAACAAAAAGCTATATATTATTTTAAAAATAAAGTTAATATATATATATATATATATATATATATATATATATATATATATATATATATAGTAAAACTTCAGTTTTAACAAAACTTATAAAGAAATACCGAGGGAAAAAATTAAGCACAACTAACTACATACTTAATTTTTTATATAAACATAAATTAACATATGTTCTAAAAAAGAATTATTAGAAAAATGCTAAAGAAAATATATGATTTAAAAAGAAAAAAAGGCAAAGTATGTTATTAAAAGTAAATATAATAATAAACTATTATAAATTAGTAAATAAAAAATAATAAAAAGCTATTATTTTAAAAATAAAGTTACTTTTTATTTTTCTTTGTAAAATATATATATATATATATATATATATATAGGGTAGGGTTCTAGAGTGAACACTAGATTGAGAGTAAACTATCGGAACTAATCTGAGCCATTGGATTATATCATCTAAAGATTTTTAAACAATGGCAAGATACGAGTTGAGCATACGAGTTGAGCATCAGTTGCCTCATTAGATCGGCTTCGTTTGATTGAGCCTTGATCTCAAATTTCATCATTCATCATGTTCATATGTTCATTGTTGATATTATGTGGTTTGTAATTTAATTATATATACATATGCTCATATATGGTCCATGCATATTTTTATTGAAATAACCAATACAACAAGCTGTTTAAATGTTTTACTTAGATTCACTCGCCAACCTTTGTTGACCCAAAAACCATTTTTACACATGATACAGGTGAATAGGTACGAAGAGAAGATTGGACATAGGATGGGCCTTAGTTAACAAGGAACGGGTTAGTGCAATATACTTGTTATAAACATCGTCTTGTGTTTGTAATTGTTTATGTGAAATTTGTATTGTGAGACACGTGATATGAATTAATGAATATTTAAAACAAGTAATAGCAAGTCATAAGCTCTCGAGTTAACCCAATCATGTCCCGATCACCTATTCCGCTACAGGTCGGGGTGTGACAGATTGGTATCAGAGCTATTGACTTTAGGGATATAGGATAGGTTATTAGACCCTTAGAACCTATACTTTAGTCAACTAGGACCTATGTGCTTATGTGATATCATGTTTTGTTTGACTTATGATTTGCTATTGCTCACACATTTAAATTCCTTTTATTTCACACACAAACGCATGCAAACACTCTATTTGTTACTTGATTATGTGATACGTGTAATGTGTTATAATTATGTCATGTAGTCTACATATATGTTACATATATACATATTACTCCACCTGAAATGTACCATACGAAACTTATGAAACCCTAATTTATAAGTTCTCGATTTCCTTTAAATTTTCAAAACATTTCTCTCCATTTTCCTAATACTTATTTTTATGTTATTCAAACTTTTGTGATGTTTTTTTTTCGTTTTCAAATCTCATCAAGTTGAGTTCATGTGACGGGCATGTAGTAACTGGAAGGGTTCGAGTACCGGTAGTCGGGACGTCCTGTCTAGGATTGGCATTTGTATAAATCCGAATTAACGGACGAGTTTGCCTACCTGGGGACATCTGATGAGAGTACGAAGGACCTATTAGGCCAAAGCATGCCAACACCAAACATCGTGTGAACTAACCCCACTTTGAGGTGTCACCGTGTCCACACTTGGATGCACTCTAACTTTCATACGTTACATTCATATTTCTCGATTTTCTCCGGGTTTTAGTGTACGTTACCAGGATAACACATGCGAATCATACGAAAGCCCGGTAATCATGGGGGCCCACATGATTACGAAGGTGAAGTATGGTGGCATGCAAGGCCCAATTACGAGCAAAGCCCAAGAACACTTTAAAAGTGTTGTGTTATCATAAGTTAATGTTTTCAAATACACACCAAAAGTTTTCATTTTATCATATGTTTATATATATATATATATCTTTCGCATCCCTGCTAGAAAATCTATCAACAGAATCTCACAATATCGTTTTCGTAAATTCCTGTAGATGTCCTCTAGACACCTTCGCGGAGGAAAAAGAACCGGAAACTCCGGTAAACACATGGCTACCCAATCGCCAAGAAAATGGCTGCCATGATTCCTAACATTGTGATCCAAGTTCAACAAGCCCTCGCTAATAACCAAGTCAACCAAGTCAAACCAAACGCTGTAAATGCTCCCGCCACTACATCCAAGTGCTCCTATAAGCACTTGAAGTCTTGCGACCCCCCAAAATATGAGGGAACAGAAGGGATCAATGCATTTCTTCGATGGTGCGAGGAAATGGAAAGCACCTTCCTAAATTGTGATTGCCCTACTGATCGTAAGATTCGTTATGCTACCGGCTGTCACACCCCGACCCGCAGCGGAAAAGGTGATCGGGGCATGATTGGGTTATCATCAAAGCTCATGACATTTATTAAGCGTTTCATATTCATTAATACAAATTAAATGGAATTTTACAATAAATGTTACAACATGATCTAACTAACAATCTAAACTTCTTTGTTCTCTTCTAAGGCATATCCTATGTTTTCCTTGCTTCAACCTGTTCACCTGTATCATGTGTAAAAAGGTTTTTAGATCAACATAATGTTGGCGAGTGAATCCTATGGAAAACATTTGAACAAATTTATTTAAATTGATTATGAAATATGTGCACAACCAAACATGAGTAAAATTAGATGTAACTTAATCAACAATCATAAGATATTAATTGAAACACTCATGAACAATAATGGAACAATTAGAGGCACGCGATGCTCAACTCGTCTCTCACGAGGAACTGAGGGGCCTGATGGATGAATTGCATAAACATGATAATATGAATGACACAACTACAAACAATATAAACTCAATGATACACACATGAACAATAATGAAATTGAATTGAAGCACGCGATGTTCTACTCGTCTCCCACGAGGAACTGATGGGCTTAATGTATGAGTTTCATATAATTTGACAAAAGGGAATATAAGTAAATCACAACAATAAAAACAATCTAAGTTTAAGTCATGATGTGGTATGGCACAAGTTTAAATAAATAAATTAATTATTTTCATAACACATGACACACCCCAAAACGAGTAATTTAAAAGGGGGAATTGTAAGATTCACTCACAGTGGGTGCGTTCGGTTGATGACGTTGAATGCACGCGAAGTGGTTTTAACCACGAGTGAGATTTAACCTAGATAAATCGCATTATGGTTTGGTAAGTAAACGGATTTTATTAATCTATTTTAGTAGGATTGTTGGGTGTATTTTTGTGAGTTTGAGGCTATTTTCTAACCTTAAAAATGTTATTTTTAAGTATTTATAATTGATTTTTAATTAAAATAATTAAATAAAAATAATAAAAAAATTTATTTTTTTCTGACCGTTGACCGGCCCGTTGACCGTTGACCTGACCGTTGACCGGTTCAATTCGGAATACAAGTGCGCTGAGTGAGGCTCGAACCCGAGACCTCTCGTACGCGTGCACGCAGCTCTACCAACTGAGCTACGTGTCTAACCCGTTATATATCTGATTTTAATTATATATATATATTAATTAGTTTAAACTGAAAATCATTTTATTTTAAAAACAGTTTTAAGCGAATCGGACATGCACTCCACAGGTCTCGAACCCGGGACCTGTGGTTTAATCTAACACACAGTCCACCGCTGGACTGTGTGTTCAACATGTTATATAATTCGATTTTTATTATACTTAAATACTAATTAGTTATTTTCTTTTCTGCCTTATTTAAAAAGAAGAGATAATTGTCCGAGTCGGTGCAGAAGACCGGACTCGAACTCGTGACCTGTGATATAAACAAACACACAGTCCACCGCTGGACTGTGTGTCTAACTTGGTTATTATTCCGATTATTAATATACTTCACATATAACTATATGACTTCCGGTTCGGTTAACAAAAAGAAACGTTTTTATTAAGGCGACGTGTGTGAAACCGGATTCGAACTCGAGACGTTTGCATGTTTAAAGTGCACACAGTCCACCGCTGGACTGTGTGTCTAACCCGAGTAATTTCTTGATTTATATTATACTTATACTTTACAGCAATCATCGTCTTCTCCGTCAAGAGTTAACCAGATATAATGTCTGACTGGTTCGAGTTATTATTCGGGTTTCTTTAGCGTTTTAGGTTAATTACTGGTAAGATAGAAGTAAAAAGAAAGGAAAATAAGCGTGAGATATACCGACTCGCTTTCCTCTGTTTTCCGGCAGAACTCCGGCGACAGAAATCACCTCCGGCGATGAGTTTCTCGTAGCAGAGAGTCTCCAGGAAACTTATAAAGGGCGTGGGTAACTCCGGTATAAACTCAGGGGCTCAGTAAGGCTCGGCAATGGGGAAAACGGTTTTCCGGCGATGAGCAGAGAAATTCCGGCGAGTGGAATTACGCCGTGAAAAGATGTGATTTTGAGCGAAAAGGTTTGCAGTGGGTTGTGGGTGAATTTATAGAGCAAATTGTTGAAGAATCTGGTCTGATTTCCGACTGTATTCGTAATCCATAAAAACTCCGGCGGTTATGGTTTGGTCGCGGACTTCAAACATCGGTTATAACCGATGTCTGGTTAATAGTTTACGTTATAACGTAAATTGTAGTTAAGACTCGCGAGATTTCCGGGATTCCGACGACTGAACTGTTTGGGCGCCGGTTTTGAATTCGTAAAGTCACTTTATCAATTAAATGATTCTATTATTTAACAAACAGAACAAGTGGCGCAGTGGTTTGTGTGTTGAGAGATAAGTCTGATGCTGAATCGGTGTTGACCCGGGTTCGAAACCCGGCAGAAGCAAATCATTTTTATTTTGCGGTTTTGACAGTTTTTCAAAAACTAAATATATATTCCCGTATAATAATTGATTACGGATCGTTTAAAAATATTTTGAGCATTTAATTCGCAAGGAAATTTTTGACTGACTGTTCGGTTGATAAACGGAGCGGGTTTGGTAAATCCGTTTTTGACGGATGTTACAGTATCCCCTGCTTTTTAGAAATTTCGTCCCGAAATTTAAATTGTGATATATTTGACTAAAAGGATGATGATGTTTTGTTTGACAGTTGTATGCTTAGAAAAATAAAGGTTTAAGATTTTGTTCGAGGCGGTAACGTTCCTTGTAAGGGTTAAGTACCCTATTCAGGAATCGCTTTTTGTTGCCTACTGGATAAGTATTGCTAATCAGAAATGATTTGCTAAAAATGATATCATGCATAAGAGTTTAGATATGTTTGGAAAAGTATGGTTATATCCTAAGGCAAAAACTTCTAACACTACAACCTATATGGAACATAATTAAAACACAACAGCTGATATTTGAACATAAGTAAACACAACAGCTAATATTCGAACGTGAAAAACACATCAGCAAATATTTGAACATGAATAAACACAACAGCAAATATTTGAATCCACATTCTGATAGCATATATGTTTGAATGATGGAAGTTCCTCTCTCGTTTGTTATGATGGAGAGGTTAGTTTATGTAGAAATGGATCACAATCCAATCTCTTTAAATAACATGATGATATAAATGTAACACAAATTCCAACCAAGGCAATACTAAATCCTACATGGAACTTCTCATAACCGCCTGATAATGCCTCTGATCCTTTGGCAAGAATACTTATATATAGGAAGTACCAGCGGCGTATCCACCATATTCTTGCCAAATTTTCATTAGTTTTATCCACAAGTTATGATTGGTTACCAAGAAACTAATAAATCCTACATAGAACTTCTCATAACCGTCCGATAATGCCTCTGATCCTTTGACAAGAATACTTATATATAGGAAGTACCAGCGGCGTATCCACCATATTCTTGTCAAATTTTCATTGGTTTTATCAGTGAATTATGATTAGTCCTATAACTCTACAACCAATACAACAAACATCAAATACTGAAATGAAGCATATTTGTGCGATCAAGACTCAATCGAACGGAGCCGATCGTATTGCATGTACTGAAATGAAATGGATGTGCGCTCAAGGCTCAATCAAACGGAGCCGAACGTATTGAATGTACTGAAATTGAAATTGTGTGCTCAAGGCTCAATCAAACGGAGCCGAGCGTATTGCATGTACTGAATATGAATAACTTAACCACACAAACAGCCTATGCATGGAACCTCTCATAACCGCCTGATAATGCCTCCGATCATTTGACAAGAATACTTATATATAGGAAGTACCAGCGGCGTATCCACCATATCCTTGTCAAATTTTCATTGACTTTATCCGCAAGTTATGGTTAGTTCGATGCGACTCTACTACAAACACCACAACCACAAGATACTGATAATGAAATTGTATGTGCGCTCAAGGCTCAATCAAACGGAGCCGAACGTATTGAATGTACTGAAATTGAACAACTTAATCTAAACAACCATCACACAATCAGCCTATGAACCTCTCATAACCGCCTGATAATGCCTCCGATCATTTGACAAGAATACTTATATATAGGAAGTACCAGCGGCGTATCCACCATATTCTTGTCAAATTTTCGTTGACTTTATCCGCAAGTTATGGTTAGTTCGATGCGACTCTACTACAAACACCACAACCACAAGATACTGATAATGAAATTGTCTGTGCGCTCAAGGCTCAATCAAACGGAGCCGAACGTATTGCATGAACTGGAAATGTAAATTGAAATGTGCGCTCAAGGCTCAATCAAACGGAGCCGAACGTATTGCATAAACTGGAAATGTAAATTGAAATATGCGCTCAAGGCTCAATCAAACGGAGCCGAACGTATTGCATGTATTGAAATGTAAAATGAAATAACCGATCAAGGCTCAAACAAACGGAGCCGATCGTGCGGGCACGCCCTGATCAACCGCATAATAAAATGGGGATCAAACTCAACCTCGATGGATGGGGAGCTGCGGCCTCAGCAAAAGCATATATTGAAAACAATATATAATATATAATATACCATAATTACTCTAACAGTCTACACATGTGATAAAAACATAAAACTAAACGATAGGAGTTGAATCTGGATCTTCAGCGAAGAGGACTAGTTGAGTATCTTCATCTGGGCCGTCATTATATTCGACAGGGTTGGCGTTGATATTGAAGACTCTACCTCTTGCTGGTGGCATAGTGGTTGGGTTTTCTTGGTTTACTTGGTTAACTGGGTTTGATTGGGCTTGAGTGTTGACAATGTTAACCAATTGAGGGCATGTGTTTCTAAGGTGGGTAGGGTCGCCACAATTGAAACAAGCTCGAGCATATGGGAACATGGGGTATTGGGGTTGGTGATAAGTTTGGGCCATGTTTTGAGTAGGGGAAAATGTTTGGTCTTGAAAGGTGCGACAAACATTGCTCAAATGACCAAAGCGTCCACAAGTTGTACATAGCCGGCAAGGTAAAGTAAGGGGATGGTGATAAAAACAGTTGTTGCATCGAGGGTGAGGTCCAAGATATGGTTTCTTATTTGGGTAAGCTGAGTTGGGTGTCACTTGGGTGATTGGGATAGCTCGGATGGGTATGGCGTGTAAAACTGGTGGATTTCGTTGAGTAGCAGCGAAAAGTCGCCCGACTCTTCTTCTCCTAGGATTGGGTTGAGAAGGGGATTCGGTTTGAGTGGAGTCGGAGGTTTCAGTCGATTCTTTATCCTTCTTCTTCTCCTCCTTGAAGTCTTTGTTTCGGATTCGATTCTCGGTGAGCTCTGTTGCTAGCTCCATTGCTGCTTCCAAAGTTGCAGGCTTGGTACTTATTATAGGGTCTTGAATCTGTGGCGGAAGGCCACGAATGTAGTGCTCTATCAAACGGTAGAGGGGAGTAAACATGTTGGGAACCATTTGATGTAATTCGAGGAACCTTTTGTTGTAGGTGGTGTGGTCTCCTTCCATTTGCTTCAATGAGTAAAATTCATCTTCTAACTTCTTGATTTCGCTCCTTGGGCAAAATCGTCTGGTCATGATTTCCTTCAATTCGTTCCAAGTTAAGGTCATAGCATCTTCAACACCTCGTTTGGCCTTCTCTGTATTCCACCAAGTAAGTGCTATCCCATATAGTCGACCGGTAGCGTATCGCACTTTGCGATCGTCAGGGCAATCGCAATTTAGAAATGTGTTCTCAATTTCTTCAAACCAATGGAGGAGAGCGGTGACGCCTTCAGTCCCTTTGTATTTCGGAGGGTCGCATGATTTGAAGTGCTTGTAGGTGCATTTAGTGGTATTTGGGGGAGAGTTGAAAATGTTTTGGTTTGCTTGATTGATAGGATTATCGGTGAGTGCTTGTTGAACTTGGATTACAATGTTGGGTATTACGGCAGCCATTTGTTGAGCGATTAAGGCAGCCATGCGTTCGCGGGCTTTTCTTGCTCTCGTCTTCCTATGGGCGAGGTTAGAAGACATCTACAAGGAATACATGGCAAAAGTATGAGTTGGATGCTTTTGGGATCATGGGTCGCATTAGGGATGAACATTCATAAAATAATTATAGAAAAATACTACATCCATAGGATGTCTTGGGCTTTGCTCGCTGTTAGGCCCTTTATGCCGCCATACTTTACCTGTGTAATCATGTGGGCCCCCATGAATACCGGTTTTTCATATGGTTCGCACGGTTTCTGCCTGGTTGCGTACACAAAAACCCGGAGAAAATCGAGAAATATGTATACAACGTGTGATGTTCGGAATGTGTCCAGGTGTAGACACGGTGACACCTCAAAGTAGGGTTAGTTCGAACGACGTTTGGTGTGGCATGCTTTGGCCTAATAGGTCCTTCGTACTCTCATCGTTGGTCCCCAGGTAGGCAAACTGGTCCGTTATATTGGATTTATACGAATGCCAGCCTAGACAGGACGTTCCGACTACCGGTACTTGTACCCTTCCAGTTACTACATGCCCGTCGCAGAACTTACTTTGATAAGATTTGAAAATTGCACAAAATCTTTGGATAATGAGAGTATGAAAATAAATTGAATACATCAACATCGATATATGTATAATGTATATGTATATATGTATAATGAATATGTATATAAGCATGTGTGTTTGACTGTAAATGTAAACAAATATGAAACAAATAAATATCACAAGTTTGTATGTAACCACCTAATCAATTTAAAGTTTAGGCAAACTATAGTATAGGCTCTAAGGGTCTAATAACCTATCCTATATCCCTATAGTCATGGCTCTGATACCAATCTGTCACACCCCCGACCCGCAGCGGAAAAGGTGATCGGGGCATGATTGGGTTATCATCAAAGCTCATGACATTTATTAAGCGTTTCATATTCATTAATACAAATTAAATGGAATTTTACAATAAATGTTACAACATGATCTAACTAACAATCTAAACTTCTTTGTTCTCTTCTAAGGCATATCCTATGTTTTCCTTGCTTCAACCTGTTCACCTGTATCATATGTAAAAAGGTTTTTGGATCAACATAATGTTGGCGAGTGAATCCTATGGAAAACATTTGAACAAATTTATTTAAATTGATTATGAAATATGTGCACAACCAAACATGAGTAAAATTAGATGTAACTTAATCAACAATCATAAGATATTAATTGAAACACTCATGAACAATAATGGAACAATTAGAGGCACGCGATGCTCAACTCGTCTCTCACGAGGAACTGAGGGGCCTGATGGATGAATTGCATAAACATGATAATATGAATGACACAACTACAAACAATATAAACTCAATGATACACACATGAACAATAATGAAATTGAATTGAAGCACGCGATGTTCTACTCGTCTCCCACGAGGAACTGATGGGCTTAATGTATGAGTTTCATATAATTTGACAAAAGGGAATATAAGTAAATCACAACAATAAAAACAATCTAAGTTTAAGTCATGATGTGGTATGGCACAAGTTTAAATAAATAAATTAATTATTTTCATAACACATGACACACCCCAAAACGAGTAATTTAAAAGGGGGAATTGTAAGATTCACTCACAGTGGGTGCGTTCGGTTGATGACGTTGAATGCACGCGAAGTGGTTTTAACCACGAGTGAGATTTAACCTAGATAAATCGCATTATGGTTTGGTAAGTAAACGGATTTTATTAATCTATTTTAGTAGGATTGTTGGGTGTATTTTTGTGAGTTTGAGGCTATTTTCTAACCTTAAAAATGTTATTTTTAAGTATTTATAATTGATTTTTAATTAAAATAATTAAATAAAAATAATAAAAAAATTTATTTTTTTCTGACCGTTGACCGGCCCGTTGACCGTTGACCTGACCGTTGACCGGTTCAATTCGGAATACAAGTGCGCTGAGTGAGGCTCGAACCCGAGACCTCTCGTACGCGTGCACGCAGCTCTACCAACTGAGCTACGTGTCTAACCCGTTATATATCTGATTTTAATTATATATATATATTAATTAGTTTAAACTGAAAATCATTTTATTTTAAAAACAGTTTTAAGCGAATCGGACATGCACTCCACAGGTCTCGAACCCGGGACCTGTGGTTTAATCTAACACACAGTCCACCGCTGGACTGTGTGTTCAACATGTTATATAATTCGATTTTTATTATACTTAAATACTAATTAGTTATTTTCTTTTCTGCCTTATTTAAAAAGAAGAGATAATTGTCCGAGTCGGTGCAGAAGACCGGACTCGAACTCGTGACCTGTGATATAAACAAACACACAGTCCACCGCTAGACTGTGTGTCTAACTTGGTTATTATTCCGATTATTAATATACTTCACATATAACTATATGACTTCCGGTTCGGTTAACAAAAAGAAACGTTTTTATTAAGGCGACGTGTGTGAAACCGGATTCGAACTCGAGACGTTTGCATGTTTAATGTGCACACAGTCCACCGCTGGACTGTGTGTCTAACCCGAGTAATTTCTTGATTTATATTATACTTATACTTTACAGCAATCATCGTCTTCTCCGTCAAGAGTTAACCAGATATAATGCCTGACTGGTTCGAGTTATTATTCGGGTTTCTTTAGCGTTTTAGGTTAATTACTGGTAAGATAGAAGTAAAAAGAAAGGAAAATAAGCGTGAGATATACCGACTCGCTTTCCTCTGTTTTCCGGCAGAACTCCGGCGACAGAAATCACCTCCGGCGATGAGTTTCTCGTAGCAGAGAGTCTCCAGGAAACTTATAAAGGGCGTGGGTAACTCCGGTATAAACTCAGGGGCTCAGTAAGGCTCGGCAATGGGGAAAACGGTTTTCCGGCGATGAGCAGAGAAATTCCGGCGAGTGGAATTACGCCGTGAAAAGATGTGATTTTGAGCGAAAAGGTTTGCAGTGGGTTGTGGGTGAATTTATAGAGCAAATTGTTGAAGAATCTAGTCTGATTTCCGACTGTATTCGTAATCCATAAAAACTCCGGCGGTTATGGTTTGGTTGCGGACTTCAAACATCGTTTATAACCGATGTCTGGTTAATAGTTTACGTTATAACGTAAATTGTAGTTAAGACTCGCGAGATTTCCGGGATTCCGACGACTGAACTGTTTGGGCGCCGGTTTTGAATTCGTAAAGTCACTTTATCAATTAAATGATTCTATTATTTAACTAACGGAACAAGTGGCGCAGTGGTTTGTGTGTTGAGAGATAAGTCTGATGCTGAATCGGTGTTGACCCGGGTTTGAAACCCGGCAGAAGCAAATCATTTTTATTTTGCGGTTTTTGACAGTTTTTCAAAAACTAAATATATATTCCCGTATAATAATTGATTACGGATCGTTTAAAAATATTTTGAGCATTTAATTCGCAAGGAAATTTTTGACTGACTGTTCGGTTGATAAACGGAGCGGGTTTGGTAAATCCGTTTTTGACGGATGTTACACCGGCCGCCTCGTTGGAACAACTCTAACCTGGTGGAACGCTGAAAAGGATCGAAGAGGGGCTGAGGCTGTTGTGGCCCTAGCCTGGGAACAACTCAAGGAACTTATGACTGAACGGTTCTGTCCTAGGAGTGAGATCAAGAAGTTAGAGGATGAATTCTACCTCTTAAAGCAAAATGATGGAGACCACATGGCCTATAACTAATGTTACCTCGAGCTAAACCAGATGGTCCCAAATATGTTCACTCATCCTCACCGTCTCACTGAACATTACATTAGGGGTCTTCCTTCTGTATCCAGGATTCCGTGATGAACACTGTACCCGCAACATTGGAAACTGCAATGGAATTAGCCACCGAAAACCATATTCGAAATGGATACTTTAAAAAGAAGGGCACAACTGACAAGGCTTCGGTGGAAGAGCCAAAAGCAATCAAGGCTGAATCATCTTCCCGTTCTGATACCAAACGAAAGCATGACGGTACAAACTACGCTATTACCTCGACCAACCCAACTTCATAAGCTGTACCCCTCCAAGCCATCCCAATCACCCAAGTGGCACCCAATCCAGCTTACCCAAACAAGAAACCCTACACTGGTCCCCACTCTCAATGTAACACCTGCCATTATCACCACCAACCCATCGTACCTTGCCGACTGTGTGCCAATTGTGGGCGTTATGGTCATCTGAGTAACACATGTCGTACTCCTCAAACAAAGCTCCACTTTTTGCCCAAAACATGATCTAACCCTATCAACAACCTCATTATCCCATGGTTCTATATGTTCGAGCTTGCTTTAATTGTGGTGATCCTACTCATTTCAGAAAACACGTGCCCAGGCTAGTTAACATCATCAACGCTCAAGCCCAAACAAATCCAGTTAACCAAGCGAACTAGAAAACTCATCACCCCCACCAGCAAGAGGGAGAGCCTATAACATCAACGCAAACCCAGTTGAGGTCAACGACGGTGCGAACGAACAGCCTAACTAGCCTTTCTCCCATCATGAAGACTCAATACTCTGCTCCAGTTGTTTATTTTTTTTATTTCCAATCCAAGCTTTAATAAATTCCATTTTTTTATTCCCAATCCAAGCTTTAATAAATTGTTTTCAATTTGGGTAATAATGTTTCAAGATTTCATTATTTCATATTAATGCCATTAATGCAATTTATATCACGCTATGCCAATTTGTTTCATTACATATCTCTATACAACGATTAAATTCCATGTCATCATACATCACGACGAACCCCGTATCATTTAGGGAAGTTGGGTCGTGTCTCACTTTTTCATAGACTGACCACTTCCTCATAACACACGAGAGAGGTACCGCCGTCATTTAGTCTTGCTTTCTTCGGATTTGAGACTCAAACATGGGTTGTTGTGTTTGTTTATTTTTGGTAGATTTTAGGACGAGTCACATAGAACTAATCGTGACTTAATAACAAGGCCAATGAAAATTTGACAAGAACATAGTGGATACACCACAGGTACTTCATATATATAAGTGTTCTTGTCTGGTGATCAAAAGCATTGTTAGACGGTTATGGGAAGTTCTGTGTAAGTAGTATCAATCTCAATTTGGATAAAGATGTGGTTGATGATTTCGTTTTGTGATGTAACTTTATCATTATGACGCTTCGATTTTCTCAAAACCCCTTATCATGAGACAATATCTGGTTAGCCATCTCCGCGTTACAATGTTTTTCACTTCTACAGCTCAGGCATTAAAAAGCGATTCATGTAGCAGGGTATTCGAACCTTACTAGGAACGTTACCGCCTCAATCAAAATCCAAACTTCACACTCACCTAGTTATGTATATCCTTAGCATCATCAAGATTTTTATTACCTAGCATACTCGAGATCCAATCTATAAGAAACCCTATTAACTAACCCTCAAGAACGGTTCCCTCCTAATTTTGGAACGAAATTCCTAAAAGTAGGCGAGACTGTAATATCCGCCAAAAACGGTATCCAGAAATCTGACCCGCTTTGAAATCCGGATCCTAACCTTTGAACCTCAGAAATTTTCGCGAAATAAATAACCGTTGAAAGATTTTACTCTTAAATTTAAATTCATTTATCTATTTATTTATTTATTAATTTAATTTAATTAATATCACAATTAAAATCATTAATAAAATCTAGTTAGGTTTTAAAGTGAGTTTTAAGGTAATGTGAGTTAGTAGCCAAGTTAGTTCGGATAGTAGAGTTAAGGGTTCTGATTTGTAACATTTCAAAACTTTAAATTTAAAAAAAATATAAAATAGTGGACCAGGGATTCAAACCCGGGTCTCGCCAACAAACGAAATACTTGAGGCACTCCACCATATCAAACCTTTGTTAAAATTTCCATTTCCAAAATCCTTAAATACTGCAATCCCTTTTGAATTACCTTAACCACCCAAATGTTAAATAGCTAAACGTTTACCTCCTAATTTCGGGACGAAATTTTCAAAAGTAGGGGAGACTGTAACATTCGTAAAAAAAATAAATCCTAAAACCCGACTCATTATTGTAACTCGATCCGCTTTCATATTCCACGTAATTTTGTTTAATGTTTAAGTAATAAAATGTCTTGGATTCTATGTTTTGATCATACATGTTATCATATCTGATGATTTATAGTCTTATACATGTTTTAGACAACCTTGTAAATTCATTTCCATGTATTTTGAAGCAACCCTCCATATCTCTAAGGTCTAAAACTAAAGTTTTCCTTAAGTTAATCAAAAACTTTGAAGACTTCGTAAACATACCTAGCACATCATATCCTAACCTTCTTATCATCCAAACTTCATTATATACATGCCTTAAGGTAAGACATTGTGTTTTGGAGGGTTTAGATGTAAATGATAGCAAGTAAGAAGCTCTACATGTCATATTCTTAGTTTTGTCAAAAGATGACTTTCGGGTGATTTTCTTGCCAACTTTTCTCCATGCTTGAGCTATCATTCTGGTCCATTGAAAGCTCCAAGATATACTTGGTGCATAAAACTAAGCTCCAGCGTAACGGGAATCACAAACACAAGTTTTAGAACATAACCCTCGACCCGCATCAAGACCCAAGGTTTAAGCCCAATTCTCAAAACCATGGATGTTGGATTACTCTCTTCCATATGATAGTACTCTGAAAATAATGAACGTAGGAGAAAACCGTGCGCGAAACGGAGTTATAACGAAACGGGAATCGCGAAAACAAGTTTGGTGTTTGTTGCTGATTTAAAAGACGCGAAAATCTTCTTTTAAAGTCATCCCACATCACCCCAATTACCATTTTGTGGTCCATTTCACACCTATAAATACCCTTGCTTGGTTCTTTATAGCTTTCAACTCCTAGTTTGAGTATAAACAAGGGGAATAACCAAATTTGGTGGCTCCACAATCATAATACCCCTTTGAGAGTGGTGTGTAGTAGTTTTTATTTCCGTTTTCAATGAGGAGGTGCTGTCCTTCAAACTCTTCTCATTTTGTAAAGTTCTTCTTCGAGGTAATCATCCTTTCTTTTATTTTATTTTTATTTTTTTTCATTATTATTTTTTTAATATTCTTTTATTTATTGCTTTCTTAGTTTAATTAGTTTAGTTTAGGTTCTTAGTTAAGGAGCATTAGGCTCGTTAATGTGGCCTAGTTTAGGCTCGCCTTTAGGTTTGGCGTAGCCTTGTAGAGGCTCATTTGGCACAACAAGTCTAACATATCATGTTCGTTCATTTAGCTATGCCTAGCATAACGGTTACCCTTTTCTTGTTGAATTCGTTTGTCTAGCTTAAATCACGCTTATCAATTGGATTTTCTCCTTATTCTCATGCGGTTTTTACTAAGGATTAAAATCGCAAACACGGTGCGTGAATCCTTACAAATTCCCCCCTTTTATTCACGTTTTTGGGCGTATCATGTGTCGTTATTTATTTTATTTATACAAATACCAGTGCTGCCACCATTATGTGATCTAATATGTATATTTGTTTGTTGTGAATATGTGTGGTTACATTTTATCATTTTAGCGCAATCATTCATTTAAGGCCCATCAGTTCCTTGTGGGATACGAGTTGAGCATCAGGTGCCTCATTAGATCGGCTCCGTTTGATTGAGTCTTGATCTCAAGTTCATCATTCATCATGTTCATACGTTCATTGTTGATATTATGTGGTTTGTGATTTAATTATATATACATATGCTCATATATGGTCCATGCACATTTTTATTGAAATAACCAATACGACAAGCTGTTTAAATGTTTAACTTAGATTCACTCGCCAACCTTTGTTGACCCAAAAACATTTTTTCACATGATACAGGTTAACAGGTACGAAGAGAAGATTGGACATAGGATGGCCTTAGTTAACAAGAAACGGATTAGTGCAATATACTTGTTATAAACATCGTCTTGTGTTTGTTATTGTTTATGTGAATTATTTGTATTGTGAGTCACGTGATATGAATAAATAAATATTTAAAACAAGTAATAGCAAGTCATAAGCTCTCGAGTTAACCCAATCATGTCCCGATCACCTATTCCGCTGCGGGTCGGGGTGTGACAATGTTCGAATACCGATGTTGTTTGGCCGTTATATGTTCGGTTTGTGATAATAAAAATATCAACTATATATACCTGTTCGAGTAGAACTTTTATAGAATCATACATAATAATAGGCATATGATGATGTTAATAATAAAAAAAACTTACAAATATTATATGGTACCGATACCGAAGTTGTTCAGACAGTATCAGTAATATTAAGAAAAGAATATCATTAAAAGTTACAATTAAAGAAGTATGTTTATGGTTAAAAGTAAATATAGTAATATCTATTGTAATATTAAAATGATAAAAATATGAAAAAAAAAACTATATATATTATTACAAAAATCAAACTACTATTTATAGTCACTTTTAAATTATAATATAATATAATATACTATAATATAATATCATATAATAATATTAAATATTAACATTAATTTGGTTGGTATCTGTTGGTTTTGTGATGATAAAAAATCTCAATAATATATACCTGTTTGATTACAACTTTCATCAAATCGTGCATAATAATAGGTACATGGTGACGTTAATAATAAAAAACTTACAGATATTATACGGTACCCTTACTGATGTTGTTCAAACAGTATCAGTAATATTAAAAAAAGAATATCATTAAAAGTTAAAATTAAATAAATATGTTTAAGGTTAAAAGTAAATATAGTAATAATCTATTGTAATATTAAACGATATATATATATATTGATATTGTTCTGAGCCTCTTTATTGTAATTTATTGACACGCGCTATACTTAGGCATATTTCTTTTATATTTCTTTTAGAATGTCGTCTTCAATTGAAGAACCCAACGTGTTTGTAGGGCTCCAACTAATTAGAGGATATCATCGCTTCCGATAGTCGAGTAACACAAAAATTTAACAAATTAACCGAGAAAGTAAGTAACATCTGTAAAACCCAAACTGAGTTGCAAGTACCCATGGACACGCTATATGTGCGTTATGAAGCTCGCAAACATGTTAAGGACTAGATTAGATCTAAGCATGTTATGTATTAAAAAAATTTGTTGTAAATTTTGTAATATACAAGTATACAATCAATCATGTTAGTAAAAATGACTCATTGTAAATTTTGTGTAACAATAATGTATAATCAAATGCGTTGATATTTATGTCTGTTTGATAGGTGACATACCCGCAGGGCGACGAGGACATACAAAATTCTAGTTGAAATATATTTAACAACTAATTAGTTGATAAATTGAATATCTAGATACAAAAAGAAAGCAAACAAAAGAGTAAAAGAGCATTCACATTCCATTCTTATTTTTTTCTTTGTAATTTAACTAAAAAATGTTATTTTATAACTTTCTTCTCATTTTTTAAACTCTCACATCCCATTTCATATCCATAAAAATATAAAGACTTACTTTGATTTCTCTTATATATAGAATTCACTTTAGGTATGATGTTTAGCGGGGAACAACAAAAAAGTGAGTAAGTGGAAACACTGTAAAATACCCATAAAGAATTTATTTTATATTTTAACATGTAAAGAAATTAATTATTACCTAATATTTTTTGTAGTTTTTGTTGAAAAAAGTTCCAAAAAATATGTAAAAATGATTTTAAATGATTTCTTACATGTAAAATTAGTGGTTATTTGGTTCCTCACTTTTTTTGACGTTCTCCACTGAAATCATCCCTTTACTTTAGTTTTTCTTAAAAATTATATGAATAATGTATAATCATAGGAAATGTTATGGTGGGTGGGGTGGGAGTTATGTAATTTTCTTTAAATTTAAGGATGAAATAAGTTTAAGAAATGAAAGGGGGAGGGACACTCTAGGCTAGTACCTTAACCTCAAACAAGCTAGTGATGTCATGTCAATATTACTACAAAGTGCTCTAGCACTATAAAACACTTGTGGCATCTACCCTAAGTACCCTTAGATTTTTTTTAATTTAAGTAAATTGAAATGTAATTAAACTTTTAATTTCATTAAAATAAAAAAGGATACATAATTCAAACTAAAAAAAATAAAAACCGAATATTAAAAATAATACAACATGACAACTTTAAAGAAAACATATCCGGTAAATGATTCGTCAGCCAACCATATTCTTCCGCAATTTCTCATCTGGGAGCTATAACGATATTTTGCACACCGTACTCTATATGGTCGTCTAGCCGAGTACACGTCTCAAAGTCTCTATCCCTCGTCTCTTGGGCGACACTTTTACGTTGTTCCTTAATCAAGGCTGTAGATTCGATGATATTTTGTTGTCTATCTTTGATCAAGGCTTGCATCCTCGCTTCCATTATTGACGCGTGCGCTTCTATTTTCTCGCCTACTCCTCAACTTTGGCTTGATGAACCGGGTGTCTTGACGTGTACCCTCCTCTTCGGTTGTGTTGGACTAACTTCCTCGTTCAAGTCTGACACCGACTTATCGGTTGTCCTAACATCTTCGAATGCACCGACTTATCGGTTGCCGAATCCGATTATTTTCTCTTGTTTGAACTTCCACCGAAATCTTCGTTCAACAAATAGATTTGACTCCATTTTGCGAATTTTTTAACAACATTCCACGCTATAATTTGCTTGAAAGCTTGTTTGTTTTTATCTCGATGATCTTGAAGCATCTTTTCTATAACATCCAAATCCGTGCACCCGTTTTTACGTATGTGATCCTAAAGGATTAAAATAATACTATATTTTTATTAAAATTAAATAAAAAATAACGAATGTATTTAAAAATAAATATAAACTGGACCTCTTAACTAAAATAACCGATGAACCAATTCCTTTTAATCAACATCGACGAGCATTTTGAGTTTAGTTGATCCCTCAATCGTCCCTACAACCCCCAAGCCCTATGTAGTTTTTAGAACGGCTTTCTACAAACTATATATTTTGTCAATTTCCTTTGTTCCGTCGTATTAACATGGAAATATGATTGAGCCAACAATACTTCTTCGGTACTCAATTCCACATCATCTTCTACATAGTTATCACTTGCCATGCTCAATTCATCCAAGTTGGCCTCGAATTGTATTTCTTAGACCTATTCTTAATCATCAATCAACGTCTTGATAATGAAGTGGTGGTTCTTTATTCACATTTTTGTCTCATAATGATGAGATGTGTCCCTATACAGTGTAAACAACTCGAAGTTATTCATAGCTTCTTGAGAAATCGAGCTAAACGGATGGAACCATAGGTTGTGAAAAATAATCGGTGGTTGGTTATGAAAATAACGAGGTTGGTGTTGTGGCGTTGGAAGATGTTGCGTGGTGTATAAATGTCACCACCAAAATGCCACCTCTGCTCGAACCCCCTGCGTCCCCTCTGTAACATTCGTCGAAAAACGGGTTTCAAAACCCGCTTCGTTTATTAATCAATAATCAGTTATAAGTTTCGTTGCGTATTTATTATTCAGATTAATTTTAAACAATACATAATTAATAAATACTTTAGAATTTAAAAACCATAATTTATAAATAATAATAAATAGTGAATAAAAAATAAAATGGAGACGCCGGGTTTCGAACCCGGGTCACCTGCAAGCACAAACACACGCCACACCACTCCGCCACACACTTTCTTTGTGACAAATACTGAAATAAATAATACTTAATGTAAACCCGAATTCAAAACCGGAAATCAACGCGCACTCAGAACGCGGAATCGCCGGAGTAAAACCAAAACTCCGCTAATGTTGCCTTTTCCTTTTGACTAAAACGCGATAACCGACTTCGACATCAGTTATAACCGATGTCTAACCATCAATTTCAGTCAAGACCGTTACCCTTGAAGATCGAAAATCTTGACCGCGAAATCATGGTTTCTAAATTGAATCAATTGGCCTGTTTCCACTACAAATACCCACCCAAACACCTTGTAAACTTTTCGCTCAGAATCCCGCTCACTCATGAAGCTTTAGTCCACTCAGAACACGTCGCCGGAAATTCTCGCACTCGCCGGAAAATCACCGGAGAACCGAAACCTTACTCCTAATCGGTACAATCATCTAAACCTTTCTTGCTATCTCTTGATTAGTAATCTAATTGCTCAACACAATAATAGAAACTGTTAAACAGTTCACTCAGCCGGAATCCGCAAATCAGAGCCGACGAAATCTTGCCGGAAATCTGAAGCAAACTCGCTGTTCTGGTATACCATATCATTTAATTTTATGTCCATTTCAATCAAGTATAAGTCGTGATCGATTAAACAGAACAGTCGGATTTCACTGTTCTGTGTTCTTCTTAATGAAGAAGACGAAGTTGAGTTGTATATTAATATAATTAAAATCGGATATTCAAACGGGTTAGACACACAGTCCAGCGGTGGACTGTGTGCAAATACAATATGCACGTCCCGAGTTCGAATCGCACATGTTACCGACTTTCAGAAATAAAACCAACATTTTTAGAACCTAATCAGATCAAGTCACAGAATGTTTATCAGAGGAATATAATTCAGTAGTTAAGCAGATTAGACACACAGCCCAACTGGTTGGGCTGTGCGCACTCGAACCGAATGACCCGAGTTCGACTCCGGGTCTCTGAAGCCAGTTCGGCCATATAAATCATTTTTAATAAAAACCAAATAAGTTTAAGGTTAATTAGTATATATATATATATATATAATTAAAATAGAGAATATTTCGGGTTAGACACGTAGCTTAGTTGGTAGAGCTGCGTGCACGTATACGAGAGGTCCCGAGTTCGAATCTCACTCAGCGCATAGAAAACACAGTCTGACCGATCAGACCCGGTCAACGGTCAAAAAGTCAACTTTTTTTTCTTTTTATTTATTTATTTAATTGAAAAATTAATTAAAAATACTTAAAAATAGGATTTTTAAAGTTAGAAAATTTCCTTAAAACTCACGAAAATAAATCTAAAAATCCCATTTAAGAGCACTAATTAAGAATATTAATCTCAAATAAAATTTATTTATTTATCGAATCATTTTGTTATTATCTAGGTTAGTTCTTCCCTCGTCAATTGAATCATAAATTCGTGCGCCTTCATCGTCATCAAAGAACGCACCCATTGTGAGTGAATCTCTACCAATTCCCCGTTTTAATCATGTTTTGGGGTGTATCATGTGTCGTATAATCCTTTCCTTTTATTTAAACACTTGTTCATACGTCATATCCGTGATCAAATGTGTATCAAATGTGTATCAATTGTTGTGTGAATTATATGTAGATTGGATTTATCATTTTCAGTGCACGCATTTCATTAGGCCCATCAGTTCCCCGTGGGAGACGGGTTGAGCATCAGGAGCCTCATTAGATCGGCTCCGTTTGATTGAGCCTTGATCTCACATACATCATCATTCATGTCATATACTCATCCAAAGTGGTTTGTGATTGTTTATCTATATATGTTGCTCACATGTGATTATTGTACGAATTTTCCTTATTAAATAAAACAAGAAATTAGTAAAAATGTTTTATCAAGGTTCACTCACCAACTTTTGTTAACCCAAAATATCCCCCGTTTTACACATGATACAGGTGATCCAGCTGAGACAGGAAACACTTAGGAAGGCTTAGAAGAATAAACAAGGTAAGCTTTAGAATAATTATGTAGTTTCATCTTCTTGTAATTGTACGAATTTTGTTTTGGATATTTAAGTTGTAATTTGAATTTAATAAATATGAAACATCTTAATAAACATCATGAGCTTTGGTGATAACTCAATTATGCCCCGACTTTTATTCCGCTGCGGGTCGGGGTATGACAAATTGGTATCAGCGCCTCATTTGCTTGAACCGGCACCTAGGGATTTTTTTTTTGTGAATCCATGACTAAAATGAGAGTGAGTAGAGAAATGATTTGGTCTAAATTGGTAGTGAAATGAGATTGTATGTGATTAAATGGAAGTGGAAGGTTATATATATAGGGGAAGGTTCATTTGAGAAGAAATTTAACGTGAGAAAAAAATGAAGAAAGTGTATAATGGTAAAACATTAAATAGTTTATAACTTCTTTATTAATTATGTTATTTTTCATTAATAAAGCAAAAACATTTTATCCGAAAAAGTAACGTCTCTTTTCGAATTCCTTGCGCGGCTTGCTTTACCCGAAGAAGTAACCCGCTTGGGCTACCCGTGGGGGTGGCGACGGTGTTACCCGGGGTTTAAACCCGGATCACCTACCACAAAACGTGTCATGATGAAGATGGGTAAAGAATTGATTGTCAAATTAGAAACGTTGCCCCCACATAACGTGTAATGTCGCCTCATACTCTCACAGAGTTTCATTCTCCGTACAGTTTCATTACTTTTTATACTAAGTCTTTCCAAGTCACTACTCAACACTCACCTCATCAGCTCTACACCACCAATTTAATGCTCCCTCTTTTGCTTTTCCATTATTGAGGTTTGTCATTTTGTGATATTATATTGTAGTTTTCATTTGTTTTTGTATGTAATCAGTAAACAGTATAAAGTTACTTTCTCATAAATAGTATGTGATTTTAAACTTATCTTTGTGGATCTGATGAATTTAGCTAATTGCCAATCATATGCTCTTTAGAATGAGATAAGTAGATTACTCATTCTAAGTAATATAATATAATGTTCAGACTTTCATACATGGTGATGTTTTAACAAAAATACTTGTTATATTTTGTGCTTACTAACACATGCTCTCTTTGAGAGTTGGTATAATTTTCTTTGTCTATTTCATAAAACCAATACCCTTTAAATGTAACATTCGTGAAAAATCGGGTTTCCAAAACCCGCATCGTTTCTCAATCAATTATTCAGTTAAAAGTTCGTTGCGTATTTAACTTGTCGGTTATTTAAAATAATACATAATTAATAAATATTTTAAAGATTAAAGACCACAATTAATAAATAATAATAATTAATGAAAAATTTAAATAAAGAAACAGAATGGGGTAGCCGGGTTTCGAACCCGGGTCTCCCGGATATACACATACACAACAAACCACTACACCACTTGCCCACATCTGCTACATCTCAAAACAATTATAGATTTGTAATCTCATTCCTTTGATCCGGATTCAAACAAAGAAACAGCCGCGCTAAGTCACCGGCTGTCATCAAGATATCTCGGATCCCTCTCAATCATCGAATGTAACCGATCACGTAATAGACTCAATCAGGGAGTCAACAATCCCCAAATCAGTTATGCAATCATCTCGGCAATTACACCTTGACCGAAATTCTTGAAACCGAAATCGGTAAGCTACTGGTTACTCTATAAATACTAATCGTTTTCACCACAAACGAATTCGTTCAATCTCTCAAACCCTCTCTTAAAACACTCTAACGCTGTCCCTGCAAGTCGCCGGAATTATCAGTTACTTGCCGGAAAACCGAAGAACCCTTTCCATTATTGCCTTACTCTAAAATAGGACTTCTAGAGCTCAGACAGAAATCACCCACACTCACCTCAAACTCCCTGTAGAGCATCTGTCACAAGTCAAGCTTCGCCGGAAAAATTGGAACTCGCCGGAGTTGGTCACCGGGATCCTCAAAATTCTGTTCTCCAGTAGGTATGAACCTTTAAAACCTTTTTATGTTCATATTTATTTCCGTCAGTTCGTAAACCAGTAACCAGACTTGAAAAGATGTAGATAACAGTCGGTTTTTGTTTCTGGGTAATGTCTAGGAAGAAGATGAAGTTTTGCCTAGAAAATAAGTATAATTAATCTTGATGTTTTAATCAGGTTAGACACACAGTCCAGCGGTGGACTGTGTGCAATTATAAAGCATACATCCCGGGTTCGAGTTCTGTTTGTGTTCCGATCCACTGAAATAACATACCCTTTTTAAAAGCCAAATCCTGAAGCACGTGATAAGTGTATAAATATAATAAAAACCGGAATAATAACCGGTTAGACACACAGTCCAGTGGTGGACCATGTGCAAAAACACTAAGCACGTCACGGGTTCGATTCCAGACTCTCACACCGGTTCGACAGTTTAAATCCTTTTTAAAAATTGTATAATTTCTGAATAATCTAAATAGTATATAAATATAATTAAAATCCGAAATATTTCGGGTTAGACACGTAGCTCAGTTGGTAGAGCTGCGTGCACGTATACGAGAGGTCCCGAGTTCGAACCTCACTCAGCGCATATAAAAACACAGTCCGACCGGTCAACGGTCAACGGTCAAAAAGTCAACCTTTTTATTTTCTTTTTATTTATTTATTTAATGGGAAAATTATTTAAAAATACTTAAAAATAAGATTTTTAAAGTTAGAAAATTTCCTTAAACACACAAAAATAAATCTAACAATCCCATTAAGAGCACTAATTAAAAATATTAATCTCAAATAAAGTTTATTTATTTACCGAATCATTTCGTTATTATTTAGGTTAGTTTTTCCCTCGTCGGTTGAATCATAATATTCGTGCGCATTCATCGTCATCAAGGAACGCACCCACTGTGAGTGAATCCTTACAAATTCCCCTTTTTATTCATGTTTTGGGGTGTATCATGTGTCGCTTTAATTATTTCGTTTATTCAAACTTGTGCTATTACCATTATATGACCTAAACTTATGATGTAAATATTGTTTGTTGTGATACGTGTTTACATTCTTGTCAAGTTGTGTGCAAATCATGCATTAGGCCCATCAGTTCCTCGTGGGAGACGAGTTGAGCATCAGGTGCCTCATTAGATCGGCTCCGTTTGATTGAGCCTTGATCTCATTGTTCATCATTTGGTGTGTGTGCTTGTGCATTAATTGATGTTATGTGTTTTGTGATTAAATTTACATTTACGTTTATTCATATTTGGTTATGCACAATTTAATTCAAATAACCAACATAACTAATCCTTTCAAATATTTAAATAAGATTCACTCGCCAACTTTTGTTGACCCAAAACCCTATTTTACACATGATACAGGTGATCCAGTTGAGAAAAGAAACTCATAGGAAGGCCTAGAAGAATAAACAAGTTAATGCCTTGGAATGAATGTTTAGTTTTGTTTTTCTTTGTAATTGTACTATAGTTGTAATTTGAATGAAAATGTATTTGAACATGTTGCGTTTGTATGTTTATTGTAACTTCTTCTTTAAAGAGAAATAATAAATATGAAACTTTATAGTAAATGTCATAAGCTTTGATGAAAACCCAATCATGCCCCGACTACCATTTCCGCTGCGGGTCAGGGTGTGACAGATTGGTATCAGAGCTTTTGACTATAGGGATATAGGATAGGTTATTAGACCCTTAGAGCCTATACTATAGTTGATTAGATTTAGTTGTTTACGTGGTTACATGCAAACTCATGATGTTTATTTGTTTCGTATTTATTACACACACAAATGCATGCAAACACTTCCACTATCATATTGTGTGATACTTAATGAGTTATAATTATTGTCAAACATAACATGCTTACATATACATTCATCACGCATATTTCAATGTCCACATATTCAAACCATCCTCATATTTCCTTTATTCAAGATTTTGTCGCAATTTTCGTTTTCAATCTCATTAAAGTGAGTTCTACGACGGGCATGTAGTAACTGTAAGGGTACAAGTACCGGTAGTCGGAACGTCCTGTCTAGGTTGGCATTCTTATAAATCCAATATAACGGACCAGTTTGCCTACCTGGGGACTAACGATGAGAGTACGAAGGACCTATTAGGCCAAAGCATGCCACACCAAACGTCGTTCGAACTAACCCTACTTTGAGTTGTCACTGTGTCCATACCAGGACACCCTCCGACCTCATACTTTGCTGTCATGTTTTTGAGATTTTCATTCGGGTGGCGCAAGTGTTAACAGGCCAACACCAATATGAACCCTACCAAAGCCTAGTAATCATGGGGGCCCACATGACTACCAAGGCCAAGTAAGGGGACATATGGGAGCCCAAACATGATCAAAGCCCAAGACATCCTATGGATGTAGTAGGTTATTTTATTCATTTGTTTTTGTGAATGTTCATTTCTAAATACGACACATGACACCTAAAACGTCAAACTCATACTCTCGATACGTATTCCTTTTAGATGTCTTCTTGTCTCTCTCGTAGAAGTATGAGATCAGGAAAATCCCGCGAACGCATGGCTGCCCAAATCGCTCAACAAATGGCTGCCGTAATACCCAACATCGTAATTCAAGTACAACAGGCCCTTACCGCTAATCCCGTCAACCCAATTAACCAAGAAGACCAAAACATTGTCAATCCTCCCCCAAAAGCCACTAAATGCACCTTCAAGCATTTCAAATCCTGCGATCCTCCAAAATACGAAGGGACTGAAGGTGTCACCGCTCTCCTCCATTGGTTTGAGGAAATGGAAAACACTTTTCTCAATTGCGACTGCCCCGATGATCGCAAGGTGCGATATGCTACCGGTCGTTTGTTTGGAGTAGCACTTACATGGTGGAATTCAGAGAAGGGCAAGCGAGGTGTTGAAAATGCTATGACTTTGACTTGGGAAGAGTTGAGGGAAATCATGACAAGACGTTTCTGTCAAAGAAGCGAAATCAAGAAACTAGAAGATGAGTTCTACTCTTTGAAACAAAAGGAGGGCGACTACACCACATACAACAAGAGATTCCTTGAGTTGAATCAGATGGTCCCCAACTTGTTCACTCCTCTCTACCGTTTAATCGAGCACTATATTCGAGGTCTTCCTTCAAAAATTCAAGACCCTGTAATAAGTACCACACCTGCAACTTTGGAAGCAGCAATGGAGTTAGCTACAGAGCTCACCGAAAACCGCATACGGAATAAAGACTTCAAGGAGGAGAAGAAGAAGGATAAAGCATCAACCGAAACCTCAAACTCAACCCAGACCGAATCCTCTTCTCAATACACTTCTAAGAAAAAACGAGATGGGCAAAATTTCGCTGTCACCCAAGGCAATCAACCAGCTCCACAAGCCGTACCCCTCCAAGCTATCCCAATCACTCAAGTAGCACCCAACACTACTTACCCAAATAAGAAACCTTACATTGGACCTCACCCTCAATGCAACACCTGTTTTTATCACCATCCATCTACCGTACCTTGTCGACTGTGTGCTAATTGTGGGCGTTATGGTCATTTGAGCAAAACTTGTCAGCTTCACCCCTACCCAAAACATGATCCAATCATATCAACAACCCCAATACCCCATGTTTCCACATGTTCGAGCTTGCTTTAATTGTGGGGACCCTACCCATTTTAGAAACACGTGCCCTCGATTGGTTAACATCATAAACGCCCAAGCTCAAGCAAACCCAGTCAACCAAGCAAATCAAGCAAACCCAACTCCACCACCAGCAAGAGGAATAGCTTACAACATCAACGCCAATCCTGTTGAAGATAATAACGGCCCAAACGAATCACCCAACTAGCTTTCCTCACCAAGAGTCAAGACTCAACTCCAATCGTCTAGTTTTAATGTTTTCTTTATGTTATCTCAATCTTTACGTATCCCAGTTATAAATTGGGGATTTATGTATCAAAGAATTTTAATGCGAATTGATATTACAGTTTTGTTTTATACCTTTACTCATTGATTCAACTCTCATATCATCATACATCTTGACGTACCTCGATCTCATCATTTAAAGAAGTTGGGTTGTGTCTCACTTTTACATAGACTAACCCCTTCATCATAACAAACGAGAGAGGTACTGTCATCATTCGATCATGTATCCTTTCAGATTTGAGATTCAAGCTTTGGCTGTTGTGTTTGTTTTGTAGATTTTAGAGTCACATAGAACTAATCATAACTTACTGACAAAGCCAATGAAAATTTGACAAGAATATGGTGGATACGCCGCTGGTACTTCCTATATATAAGTATTCTTGTCAAAGGATCAACAGCACTGTCAGGCGGTTATGAGAAGTTCCGTGTAGGTTTTAATATCGTTATGTTTGAAGTTTTGTTTTATAACCTTATCTTTTCAAACGTATCAATTCTCTCAAAAACTCTCATGCATGAAATCATACATAGGCAATCAACTCTGTTTATCTATGTTCCGCATTTTCATACTTTAGGAATCAAAAAGCGATTCCCGTAGCAAGGGTATTCAACCCTTACTAGGAACGTTACCGCCTCAAATAAAATTTAAACTCTCACCCTCTTCTAATTATGTAATTGTCAAATTAAAACACCCTCCCTTCGAGTCAAACATACCACTACTTAAATTTCGGGACGAAATTTCTAAAAGTAGGGATACTGTAACATTCGGGAAAAATCGGGTTTCAAAAACCCGCACCATTTATTATTCAGTTAAAAGTTCGTTGCGTATTTAACGTGTCGGTTATTTAAAATGATACATAATTAATAAATATTTTAAAGATTAAAGACCACAATTAATAAATAATAATAATTAATGAAAAATTTAAATAAAGAAACAGAATGGGGTAGCCGGGTTTCGAACCCGGGTCTCCCGAATATACACATACACAACAAACCACTACACCACTTGCCTACATCTGCTACATCTCAAAACAATTATAGATTTGTAATCTCATTCCTTTGATCCGGATTCAAACAAAGAAACAGCCGCGCTAAGTCACCGGCTGTCATCAAGATATCTCGGATCCCTCTCAATCATCGAATGTAACCGATCACGTAATAGACTCAATCAGGGAGTCAACAATCCCCAAATCAGTTATGCAATCATCTCGTCAATTACACCTTGACCGAAATTCTTGAAACCGAAATCGGTAAGCTACTGGTTACTCTATAAATACTAATCGTTTTCACCACAAACGAATTCGTTCAATCTCTCAAACTCTCTCTTAAAACACTCTAACGCTGTCCCTGCAAGTCGCCGGAATTACTCGCCGGAAAACCGAAGAACCCTTTCCATTATTGCCTTACTCTAAAATAGGACTTCTAGAGCTCAGATAGAAATCACCCACACTCACCACAAACTCCCTGTAGAGCATCTGTCGCAAGTCAAGCTTCGCCGGAAAAATTGAAACTCGCCGGAGTTGGTCACCGGGATCCTCAAAATTCTGTTCTCCAGTAGGTATGAACCTTTAAAACCTTTTTATGTTCATATTTATTTCCATCAGTTTGTAAACCAGTAACCAGACTTGATAAGATGTAGATAACAGTCGGTTTTTGTTTCTGGGTAATGTCTAGGAAGAAGATGAAGTTTTGCCTAGAAAATAAGTATAATTAATGTTGATGTTTTAATCAGGTTAGACACACAGTCCAGCGGTGGACTTGTGTGCAATTATAAAGCATACATCCCGGGTTCGAGTTCTGTTTGTGTTCCGATCCACTGAAATAACATACCCTTTTTTAAAAGCCAAATCCTGAAGCACGTGATAAGTGTATAAATATAATAAAAACCGGAATAATAACCGGGTTAGACACACAGTCCAATGGTGGACTGTGTGCAAAAACATTAAGCACGTCACGGGTTCGATTCCAGACTCTCACACCGGTTCGACAGTTTAAATCCTTTTTAAAAATTGTATAATGTCTGAATAATCTAAATAGTATATAAATATAATTAAAATCCGAAATATTTCGGGTTAGACACGTAGCTCAGTTGGTAGAGCTGCGTGCACGTATACGAGAGGTCCCGAGTTCGAACCTCACTCAGCGCATATAAAAACACAGTCCGACCGGTCAACGGTCAACGGTCAAAAAGTCAACCTTTTTATTTTCTTTTTATTTATTTATTTAATTGGAAAATTATTTAAAAATACTTAAAAATAAGATTTTTAAAGTTAGAAAATTTCCTTAAACACACAAAAATAAATCTAACAATCCCATTAAGAGCACTAATTAAAAATATTAATCTCAAATAAAGTTTATTTATTTACCGAATCATTTCGTTATTATTTAGGTTAGTTTTTCCCTCGTCGGTTGAATCATAATATTCGTGCGCATTCATCGTCATCAAGGAACGCACCCATTGTGAGTGAATCCTTACAAATTCCCCTTTTTATTCATGTTTTGGGGTGTATCATGTGTCGCTTTAATTATTTCGTTTATTCAAACTTGTGCTATTACCATTATATGACCTAAACTTATGATGTAAATATTGTTTGTTGTGATACGTGTTTACATTCTTGTCAAGTTGTGTGCAAATCATGCATTAGGCCCATCAGTTCCTCGTGGGAGACGAGTTGAGCATCAGGTGCCTCATTAGATCGGCTCCGTTTGATTGAGCCTTGATCTCATTGTTCATCATTTGGTGTGTGTGCTTGTGCATTAATTGATGTTATGTGTTTTGTGATTAAATTTACATTTACGTTTATTCATATTTGGTTATGCACAATTTTGTTCAAATAACCAACATAACTAATTTTTTCAAATATTTAAATAAGATTCACTCGCCAACTTTTGTTGAGTCAAAACCCTATTTTACACATGATACAGTGATCCGATTGAGAAAAGAAACACATAGGAAGGCCTAGAAGAATAAACAAGTTAATGCGTTGGAATGAACGTTTAGTTTTGTTTTTTCTTTGTAATTGTACTCTAGTTGTAATTTGAATGAAAATGTATTTGAACATGTTGTGTTTGTATGTTTATTGTAACTTCTTCTTTAAAGATAAATAACAAATATGAAACTTTATAGTAAATGTCATGAGCTTTGATGAAAACCCAATCATGCCCCGACTACCATTTCCGCTGCGGGTCAGGGTGTGACGTTAAATAGGGAGTGTATAATCGAAAATAAAGAAACAAAATCAGGAAACAATATAGAATGATAATATACAATGAATGTTAACCTATTCCTAAGTAGTGGAACAATCTTTGGCTGGAAATATGACTGGCTAAGACTCCCCCCCCCCCCAGTTTGAACGGGCGTAGGACAAACGCTCAAGCTGGATCTAAAAAATTCAAACAATTGTCGAGATATCCCTTTGGTGAAAATATCCGCGTATTGCATGAAAGATGGAACGTGTAATACACGTATTTGACCAACCCAAACTTTCTCGCGGACAAAATGGATGTCAATCTCAATATGCTTCGTCCGTTGATGCTGAACTGGGTTGCCAGAAAGATATATGGCAGAGACGTTATCACAATACACCACTGAAGCTTGACGCAGAGGAAGGTGTATTCGAAAAGCAAATTGCGAATCCAAGTCTCCTCGGCGACTGCGTTTGCAACACCACGATACTCAGCCTCGGCACTAGACCGAGAAATAGTTGGTTGACGTTTGGATGACCACGATATTAAATTATCACCAAGAAACACACAATATCCGCTGGTTGAACGTCTAGAATATGGGCACCCACCCCAGTCAGCATCAGAGTAGGCCACTAAAGCATGAGAAGTGGATTTAATCAGCTGAATACCGTAATGAATGGTGCCCTGTAAATACCGTAAGATACGCTTTAAGAAATTAAAGTGTGGATCCCGCGGCTCATGCATGAAAAGGCAGACTTGCTGAACTGCATAAGTAATATCGGGTCGTGTAAAAGTAAGGTATTGTAATGCCCCAGGAGGCTCTGATAAAGCATGGGATCATGAAATAATGCACCATCTGATGCACTAAGTTTGGATGCTAAATCAACCGGTGTTGTGCACGGTTTGCAGGTGGTCATATTTGTACGGGAGAGGATGTCCGAGCATATTGTGTCTGGTCCAAAAACAAACCTGTCGAGTTCCTAGATACCTTGATGCCCAAAAATGGTGAAGACTACCCAAATCAGTCATTGCAAATTCCTCAGACAATGTGCGAATGGTATCATGCAAAAATACGTCCGAGGAGGCTGTGAGGACAATGTCATCAACATAAAGGAGCAAGAAAGCTGTGGGATCACCATGTTTGTAAATAAAGAGAGATATCACATGTACTGCTCTTAAATCCGTGGGATAGAATAAAAGTAGCAAAGCGTGTGTACCAAGCACGTGGGGCTTGTTTCAGGCTATAAAGTGACTTCTTCAAGCGACAAACATAATTAGGATGGTTGTTGTCGACGAAGCCCGTAGGCTGATGCATATAAACAGTTTCATTCAAAGTACCATGTAAAAATGCGTTCTTTACGTCCAATTGATGAATTGGCCAAGAACGAGAGACTGCTATAGAAAGAACAGTGCGTATGGTGGCCGGTTTAACAACCGGGCTAAACGTATCCCCACAATCAACACCTACAGTTTGAGATTTCCCATTGACAACTAATCTGGCTTTATACCGTTCAAGAGAGCCATCAGACTTAAATTTGTGGCGAAATAACCATATGCAACGAATAACTGGCCTGTCAGCGGGACGAGGTACCAAGTCCCATGTCTCCTTATCCTGTAAAGCACGAAACTCGGCTTGCATGGCACGCAACCAATGAGGGTCAGCAAAGGCTTTGGCATAGGTAGTTGGAACAAGGGACATGGTTGTGGTAGTGTGTAAAATTTTGGCTTTGGAACGGGTTGTCATGGGGTGTGTGTTGTGTGATTGAGTGGATTGGATAAGAGCTGGAGGGATAGCAGCCGTAGGTTGGTTGGGGGGAGGGGTTGTCATGGGTTGGGCTCGGTGGTAGGCTGGGGGTTGGGTTGGCGTGCTCGGCGAGAGTAAGTGATAGGGTATGGGGCGGTAGAGGGGTGGGTCGTAGGAATGGGGAAGGTTGGTGGTCTTGGAAAGTGGAATCCTGGAGGTGTGGAGTCGTCAAGGAAGTTGTAGGAGGTGGTGGATTGGGGAATGGTGTATGGAAAAGTATGTTCGTCAAATATGACGTGGCAAGATATGGAGACCTTGCCCGTGGTCGGGTCAAGGCATCGATAGCCCCGGAAATCTGGTGGATAACCGAGGAAGATGCAACGAATGGAGCGACTGTGGAGTTTGTGTGGTTGGGTGGCGGACTGGTTGGGGTAACAAGCACACCCGAAAACCCGAAAGTGATCATACGTAGTATGGCGAAGGTATAGGGAAAAAGTAGGTGTAAAAAATTTTAGGCGTTTGGTGGGTAGGATATTGTGAAGGTTGGCTGCCGTGTGGAGGGCTTCCACCCAAAAGGATGGTGGGAGATTGGCATGAATAAGGAGGGAACGGATGATGTCATTGAGGCGTCTTATCATCCGTTCTGCACGACCATTCTGAGAGGATGTCTGGGGGCAGGAGAATCGAAAAAGAAGGCTGTGTTGGGTTGCAACACTTTTAAATGCATGATTGTCAAATTCGCCGCCTAGATCACATTGAAAGGTTTTGATATGTCTGTTAAATTGAGTTAAAATAAGGCAGTGAAATTTGACAAAGGTTGTAAAGGTCTCGGATTTAAATTTTAGGGGGTAAACCCAGATAAAGTGTGAAAAATTGTCAATTAAGACCATGTAATACTTGTATCCGGTGTTACTGGGTTTGGGTGATGTCCACATGTCACAATGTATAATATCAAAGGGTGTAAATGTAAATGTAGAAGAGTCATAAAAAGGTAAACGTTTACTATTGGAAATCAAACAAGAATTGCAAACACGGGAATGTGACTGTTTATTAGAAGAAAAATTAAAACGACGACTAAGTATATCTAGGACTTGAGCTCCCGTATGTCCTAGTCGATCATGCCACGGCAAGGTTGTTGATGCAAGAAAACAGGCTTGAGGCGGAAGGGTTGATGGGGTGACTGGGTAGAGATTTCCCGTGCTATTGTGGCGGGACAATAGGCGTCCCGTTTTGAGGTCCTTTAAAGAAAACCAAAAGGATCAAATTCAATAGACACATTATTATCACGGGTAAATCGTCTAACAGATAAAAGGTTTTTAATGATTTTGGGGCTGTATAAGATATTTGATAAAATGTATGTGCGGTTATGGATGATAAGTAAACCAGTGCCAGAGCCCTCAATTGGTAATACATGACCATTGCCAACCAAAAGGTTAGTGGAAACAGGAAACAAGTCAGGGTAAAGAATTGTACCGTTATTATTAGTGACATGACTTTCTGCTCTAGTGTCAAAAAACTGAGTGGGCTCCGTGTAGCTCATCTGCATTGCACTAAAAGCTGCATCAAGTCAGACGGGCTTAAGGCATTAAAACCATATGGGGCGTAGCCGTATGGGCTTGTTGGGGCCTCAGGTGGATAACCGGCATAATGTGCCGAAGGTGGCGGGGGGAAGGGTGGTTGGGTCGCCATTGGGTTTGATCGGGTTTCGTCATGGAGATCAGCTGGTGGATGTTTCGAACAAGAACAGGGATGGAGCCGAGGCTCTATTGTAGGGCCGGCTGGGAGGAAAACCCAAAAAAAAGAGAAAAGAAGGTATTCAGAACCGAGGCTCTGATACCATGAGAGTTGGTATAATTTTCTGTGTCTATTCCATAAAACCAATACCCTTTAAATAGGGAGCGTACAATCGAAAATAAGGAAACAAAATCAGTAAACAATATAGAAAGATAATATATAATCAAACAATGAATGTTAATCTATTCCTAAAATAGTGGAACAATCTTTGGCTGGAAATATGACTGGCTGAGACTCTTAGCCTCTAGTCTCGGCCTAACTTGTAAGCGCAGAGGAAAGAACATTCGCCATGGAAAAAAGCGATCTGGAAATCGGAGAGGTAGACGTGATTCAAGACACCTTCTAAATTCTTCTTGATTGTGTAAAAAGTGAAGTCAATAGTAAGAACCGAGTGAAGCCATCAATTTACATGGCACCCTGTGTACTACAAGATCTAAGCCCAATTTCTTTTACCCCTCGGGTGGTCTCTATTGGACCTCTGCACAAAGAAGATAACATTGTGCAAGCATTTGAAAAGCAGAAACCAATTTACTTAACTAATCTGATGCATCATATCAAATTCCCACTAGAGGAAATACTAAAATCATGTGTGGAGGAGGTGTATTCTTTAATGGACCGGATCAGGGCCTGTTATGTTTGGACGAAGCATTACGATGACGTTGAAGTTGCCAAAATGATGGTTATGGATGCTTGTTTCATCCTTCGATTCATTCTCCGTTACAGGTATAAGAAATACAATGATGAATTATTTTCAGGAACCGCTATGCTAAAAAACACCATAAAGTTTGACTTGGTGTTGCTTGAAAACCAGATCCCATTCTTTATTCTTGATACAATATTTCAGTGCACCATATTGAAAATTATGCGAAACACTTCCCTCATGGAATTTATCCGTCCACTTCTTTTTTATCTCTACATCTTTGAAGGAAATATAGATATCGGCAATATTTCTAGTAGTACCAATCATCATATTCTTGGCCTTCTACATGAATGTTACAAGCCTCGAACCAATATTCCATCACAGTACCTGAATTCAAGAATAAATTCAGCTGTAGATCTAGACAGGGCAGGAGTGAACTTCAGACCTAACCAAAATCCAATATCAACTTGGCCGATGGGGATGGAAGTGAAAATTCCTCGGTTCTCATGTCTTTTTGGGTCATGGAGTAAGGCTACTCTTAGAATGCCAATACTGCTAGTTGGTGATTCCCGTGAATTGCTTTTCAGGAACCTCATTGCATACGAACAGTCATGTCAAACTCATAATCATGTTACATCGTATGCCTATGCAATGGATATGCTAGTGAATACTTTAGATGATGTTACCAAGTTGGTAGACTCGGGGGTCCTTGTCAACTATATGGGTTCAAATCAAGAAGTTGCTGATATGATCAATAATATTGGAAAAGAAGTTACATGTAAAGATTTCTTTTACGAACAAGAGTTGGAAAAACTATATAAATACTGCAATAGTTACTGGCCAAAACATATAGCCAGGTTGAAGACTACATACTTCAGTAGTCCATGGAATATCATTGCTTTAGTTGCTGGAATTCTCCTATTTATTCTAACTGTTGTTCAAACCATCTTTACAATTAAGCCTATGAAGTAGCAACAAGTCTCTTACTGTAAGTTTTCTTTCTTTTGTTATTCACTATTAGACTATGAAACTAATTTCATTTAAAAACATGTTTGGTGCTTTGGCTGGGTGGTAGAGACTCTTGTCTGGTGGAAAGAAACCTGGTTTCAAATCCTGGCATGGGTAAATTAGGATTTATTTGTTGTAATTTAGGAGTAGGATATGAAATTGGAATTGAATTTAAGTCGTTCAATGTCTGACAACCAAAGGAATTTTAGTTTTCTTCAAAGGCAAGTTACATGGATGGAGACCACCGTCATTTTCTCCTAGGGGTGTAAACATGCTGAATTATGCGCTCGCATAGGCTCAAGCTCGACACATTTAACTTTGAAATAGCTTGGGCTTGGCACGTTTGACTTTCAGAAATCTTGATTTGTTTACGGTTTTATTTCTAAAGCAAGAGTTCGGCTCGCAGGTAGTTTTTCAAGCCCGGGTTTGTTTCTTTTATAATTTGTCATATATATATATATATAGTTATAGGTTTTTTATAAAAAAATGGTATATGTTATTTAGTTATTAAATAAAAATTATATAAATCAAGAGCTCGTTTAGACTCACAAGTCATCTCGAGCTTGATATCTGAAGCCCGGGGTCGAACTCGCTTAAAGCGAGCCATGGCAAAGCTCGAGCTCATTTAAGCATGGATTCAAGTTTTTCGCGAGCCGATCTGGAGTAGGGTATAAACGAGCCGGGCGAAGCCCGAGCCCGACAAGGCTCGAGCTCGGTTCGTCGTGTTTTTATGAAGCTCGAGCTCGAGCTTGGCTTGGTTCGAACCTACTTATTTGAGCTCGAGCTTGGCTCGCGAGTAAAACCCAAAGCTCGAGCTCGGCTCGAGCTATTTTGAGAACAACCTCAAACAAAAAGCTCGACTCGAGCTCGATTCAATATCACTTAAATGAACCAAAGCTCAGCCCGAGTTTGGCTCGCAAATGTTATCATCATTATAATTATATTAGGTACAAAAAAAACTAAAATTTTGTTTGAGCTTGTTTAGGCTTGCGAGCCTAGACGAGCTTTGTATTTCAGGCTCGAGCTCGGGCTCGATAACTAAGCGAGCCCTATTTCAGGCTCAGGCTCGGGCTCGGGCTCAGGCTTTCGGTTCATTCGAGCTTTAACCAAGTCAATAACGAGTAGCTCTAGAGCATCTGGGCTTGTTTACACCCCTAATGAGCCGCCCAACTCCTTCACTCCCCTAGTTTCACCTCATATGTAAAGGATGAATCATCTGGTTTGATGTCCTTTGCAGATTCTTCGCCTAATTCTACGTTGCTCGCATTTTTGTTTCCAGTCGTTCTTTTTAGTCTGATTTGATGTTCCTCGCAGCAAATGCAGCTAGCAAATGAAGATCATGGAATTTGATGTAATATACAACTACTGAGGCATTTCCAAGCTTGATGCTTCTTTCTGTGTTAACTTTTCTTCTTATATGTATTCCCAGCCACAAGACTGTAATTGCATAATCATATCATTATGTAAAATGTTGTATTGCAGTATATATGTCGACATGGACAGGGCTGCTACATTGAAAAATCGCCCCATAGAATATTGCAAATTATAAAATTATATTTTTAAGATACAGTGATTAATAAAAAGATTAAAATACTGAAACTTATTTAACACGTAAATTTTGTAAAACTACAAAAAGTGGATCCATCAAACCTATATAATGTGGAAATTTGTATACAGGTTTAAAGTGTCTTTCAACTATATAAGAGAGTAAAGCATACAGCAATTTAAAACACATTTATAATCTCACACCAAGGGTCCAATTGAAAAAACTCAGGAAACTGAAATTAAAAGAAGTAAACAACCAAATGCTGTTAAGAAATTAAAATCTTTGAAGTGTGCGTTGGACAAATTATAGTAGTTGATGAAGGAACCAAATGTTTTCCTCCACAGGTATCCACACCAAGCTTTAACCAGTTCAAGCGGTGCGATCCAAAAACGCGAAAAATCATTATCACATGTTCTAAAGAATCAAGAATTCCTTTATCTTCCGAACGATATATGTGCAAGTAAGAAGGTGGTAGAGCATATAAATCCTTTGCAAAACTATTCCAAATTACTTGAGACTTTTGTTAGTTCAAGTCTTTCCTTTCTATTTTGCTACAAAAGCCATGAGCTTAGAGATCTAATATTGTGGATTGGGATGGTAGTGAGTCGGGTATGGGACGTATATTGGTAGTCCAATCTCGTACCCGCTTATAAAACCGTGTCCCGTACCCGACGCAGTATTCGGCGGGTATATATCGGCATTTAGTTGTTGGGTAACGGATATACCCGTGAGTATTACGTATAAATGTTAGTTTGTTAAAAAAATACCCTTTGCGATTTCCGAATGCAGTTTTTAGTGTCATTCAAAATGTCATTTTCGTCTTGAGGTTTAGTCAATTTTGTGACTTTTGTCCAAAAGGTTTTTTTCCGTATTAGGGTCCTCGAGGTTTCCAAATCTTACCGTTTCCATCCAATTCGTTAATCTCATCCAAAATTTTCGATAACTTTTTGTTAAAATATCAAAATAGCCTTGTTTTAAAATCCTTATTTATTAAATAAAAAAATCCATAAAAATTTTAATCAAACCCACCCACCCCAGTGATATGTGCTTGTGATATCTATCGATTCAAAGAAAAGCTAATAAAAACAAAAACGTGTTGTACATTGAAGTGTTTATATAATTAAAATAGGAAAACATATTCATCTTCTCAAGTTTGTGTTACATACAAAATGAGAGAACTCAACCCAAAAGATTAATTTGGTGGGTGAGAGAACTCAGTTGGTATACAAACCCCACATTGATTGACCATACAACCGATGTGGGACAATTCACATACCTTGCAATGGTATTAGTCCATAACATGCAACCCTCCTTAAGAGCCAACGTCCTCCAACGTCTGGCTCTGATACCAATGTTACATACAAAAAACGAGACAAGTCAACCTAAAAGAGAGTGGCATGGCTGTTAGCACCAGTGTCTGGGTGCCATGTTGCTCCTGATGTTGAACCGGTGTCAGAGAAACTGGTAAAATTGACCTGAGGAGCAAACCGAGTTGTGGGGGTTGATTGTGAGGCTGATTGAGTGGGACATTATGATGGAATATGGGCTATACCACAACGGTTGCAGTGGCCAAATACGGTGTTTTGCGTTGAAGCCCAAGCAAACTGCCGAGGGGAGGTTGAAGTATTAGTATCACGACCCCGATTATTGTAATTTCCATGTGAGCCACCTCGGGAGTTTCCCATACGATTGCCCTGGTAACTGGAAGGTTTGGAAGCATAAAATGCTTGGGGTTGAGGGTTGTTCGAGATGATTGGACTCAGTTGGTATCCCAATTGGGATGCTAACTATTGCAAATTGCTAAGTTGGGGCGTATGGTGATTTAATGTTCATGTTGTAGTGACAAAGGATTGTGGTGTTGTAGTAGAAATTGTGGGGTTAGGTTTGTTAATCATGTAATCATGATCAGATAAGAGACCATTCAAATCATTGAAGGTAACTGGTGGGTGACGAGCCAAGAAGTTGGATTTTAACCCGTTGTACTCATCTCGAAGGCTAGAGATGGTCAGCATAACAAGATCTTTATCTTTCATAGGTTCCCCAATATTAGCTAGGGCTGATGCGTATTCCATAGCACGACTTAGATAGGCAATAGGAGTCTCATCACCCTTCATTTTTATGCGAAGCAATTGAGTTTTCAACGTGTATTCACGAGAGACATTATTTGGTGCATATGCACGTTCTAGGGAGAGCCAAAGTTCTCTGGAAGCGGTGGTGTTTTGGGCATGTTAAAAAGAAGCTTCAGATATGGTTGATAAAATGATCATCTGGACGTGAGCATCATATGATACCCAACGAGAATAGCTTGGATTATCAGTGGTTAACGAGGACTCACCTTCTTTGGATGGTTGGATGGTGATTGTTGTAACTAGGCAGGGAACTGTGCCATCAATGTATTCAAACAGATGATTAGTGATGAGCAATGGTTGCATCATAGCCTTCCAGTACCCATAATTTGTTGGTGAGAGGGTGAATGCAAATTTGTGAGTATTGTGGGCAGTCTTTTCAGCAGTGGTAAAGGCACCGATTGTAGCCATGGTTGTTGATCGGAATTTTCTGTCTTGGTCGGAATATTAGAAGTTTATTGGCAGGAGAATAGGGAAGGGGTAGGCTGTCAGTTCCTTGGCTCTGATACCAAAAGAAACCAATAGGTTTGTTTTTGTATTTGATTTGGAATGAGAATACAAGAAAATATAAAGGCAAGATAAGTTACATTTAAGACCCAATATAATAATTACTATTAATTACTTAGACTAATAGTCGTGAACAATAATAGGACAGAACATTAGCAGGTCAAGATCAATTAACAGATAACCAAAACACAAGTACAAAGATCAACCAACTCCATTATTCAAGCATGTATGGAGATGGACCATCTCAATCTCAGTTCATCATTTTGCTTGCTCTGCATGTATGGAGATGGAGTTGACGCAAACGTTCTACCTCCAACCATTTTGCTTGCTCTGCAAGTTTCCTTTTGTAGGCACTGTAATAAACTTGTCCTTATCTACAAAAAGACGGTCGTCTTTGCTCCTTTCTTTTGCAAGCTTTCTCTCATATATTATCTTATGTTCTGTCTCACGCACTTTTGCTTTGTCTATTAATGCTTGAATATATCTTGGTTGTAACCGGAAATTCAGACAATCATTAATCATTTAATAATTCCATTTTGGATGTAAACTCAATAATCAATATGATACCTTTCTTTCTTGTCGATCTTGTGCAACAGGAAGGACTGCTTTCTCCTTAATTTCATCATATACACCATCATAATCAAACACTAATGGATCCTCTTCTAAGGCCTTCTTATGTTGTTCCTCTACCCAAAATAGAAAAAGAAACTCAAATTTAAAATTTAAGAAACCAGAAAAGAAATATATGTTGTCATTACTCACTTACATCCTTAAGAGCCTTGTTCTTACCAACTTGTCGAGAAATTTCCCTCTTAACATCATCATTATCATCATCTTCACCAAAACTAAATGCAGAAATGCGAGGAGGTCTGGTAGGTTGCTTTTTTGGTTGAAAATATGATCATCTTAAGTTTAATCCGTACTTCATTTCAGTTTCTAGCTCTGTGCAGAAAGAAGAGCTAAAACATGAGTTGTAATATACATAACACACACTTGCTAATGTCAAGACATTTAGAATAACTATTAACTAGATTCATTCTCAAAATCTTTTGAAGAATATGATTCAAAGAGATAAAGTAGAACAGAAGTTAACGGTTTCACAAAAGGGGAAATGGTGAGTAATTTATAACAGGAATTACTCAGAGTCAACGATGAACTATGATCATAAAATTCATTTAACCAAATGAATATAAGCGGCCAACTATGGAATCACTTTTTGTCCTAAATAAGCACGAAACATAAGTTATACAATTTATGATTGTCTGACCTTAAAGTCAATCTTCATGGAGATCGTTGATTCAAACAAGAAACCAAGGTTCATCAAAAAACTATTCAACCATGGAAATAGCTATGGAGAAGATTATGTCAATATGTCAAGAAGTTACGATTGATGACTACTGTTAAGAATTCAATTTCTTGTTCAATCAGGTCAAAATTAATGAAGCCTATGCTGTATATCTATTTATTGATGGACTAAAACAAGAAATTGTTGATGTTTCTATTTAGTGGCACCAATAAGTATTCAAACAGTGAAAGACATGATTTTATTAGCCTTGGAAATTGGATGCAAATGAATAGAGAGACTCGTTTTCTCCTTATTATCTAAATCCTTCTAAATGCATAAAAAATGAGTGTGCACCTAAGATGTTTGATGAAATGCTTAAAAGGTTTTGTGATGAGATTCAAGAATATATTGAGGAATCTCCAAATGAGAATGAGATTCAAGAAACTAGTACCTATGAAAAATGATAATGGCATGTTTGAAAATGAAATTGGCTCTTTAGATCAAATTTTTAGCATTCAAGAATCATCTGAATATGATTTTTTTAAACAAAGATAAAGCTTGAGGACATGCCAACCTGTACACATGAAAGAGGCAGCGTTGTTCAATGACAAAGGTTTACGTGAGGCGATTGAGGAATTGGTGGTTTGTGGAGGTCCTTTCTTTAGAGACTTCCAGTGGCAATTTGTTTCCTTGCCTATTAAGTTTGAGGGTTTAGGGTTGTACTCGGCTATAGAGGCTCCATCCTATGCTTTTGTGGCCTCGAGGGCCCAATCTTGGGTGCTACAGAATAACATCTTAAGAGACAGTGGCATATGTGGTATGAATTATGATTATGTTTGTGCTTTGGCTTGTCTTCGTAATACGATTCCAAACTTTGACTTCAGTCGTTTCACTAATAAGGACATTGCCCCCTTAAAGCCTAACATGCATTGTCGAGTGCTCTTTTTAGTAAAATTGTCTACGACATTAAAGCAAAGTTTGACTTAACCGTTAGACAAAAGGCCGTTTTTAAGTGTCTACGAGCACCACATGCCCAAAATTTCTTCTTGCTATACCCGTAGATGGGTTAGGCCAGCATATGTCACTGGTGGAGTGTCGTACTATCCTTAAGTATCGCCTCATGATTCCTTAATTTCCAGTTGATGAGATATGCCATGTTTGTTATAAGGCGTGTTTGGATTATTTTGGGGACCATGCAGTTCATTGTAGAGAGCTCCTAGGGTTCAAATACCGACATGATTTGGCAAGCGATGTCCTTTTTGACATATTCAGGCGCGCTAGTATTTCTGCAAAGAATGAGGCACCCATTAATTTCCTAACTGACCCATTGGAAGGGAGATCTACCCTTCGACCAACCAATATTTTGGTCTTTGGATGGGTAGGAGGAAAACATGCATGTGTGGATCTAACATGGGTTTCCCCGCTTGTGGGCTTAAGGGGTAGTGCTTTCACGGTGGGTCAGGCTGCTTTAAAGATTGCATCGGGCAAAGTAACCAAACACGAGAAAGCGTGCCTTAACAACCAGCATGTTTTTATTCGATTTACCTTTTGATACTTTTGGTTTCCTGGCACCAAAGGATGTGGACCTACTTAATCGAGTTCAAAGGATCATGCATAGTAATGTTATGACCCCGAGATCTATGGACGTAATTTTTAAAAGATTTAGTTTTGCTATTTAAAAAGAGGTAGCGGCGCAGCTTGTTGCCCGTTTACCATCTATCTCGATGTAAATTAATAACTAAGAAAATAATATGATACGGAGGTTGCAATTGAAGTGAATGATGATGATGTTAACAAATCTGAAAAGGAACCAGTTGTTAAATCCAAAACTAAAAACATGATGGGTGAAGGGATATTGTCCTAGAGACCTGGAACCCATCCCCCACCTCGCGGGCAGCGACTAAGTCCTCTAAAGCCTAGGACCATACTCATGTCCACCCCAAAAAACAACCGGCTAGTCATAACAATCCATTCGTGGGTGACTCATGCGGGCACGATACCACACCAGGAGACATGTAGTACAAGATGAAAGTGACTTGTAGCCAATCACAACTCACGAGCCACTGTACCAAAACATCTCCACGATATGTCATTATGCAGATGTATGACAACAATATTTATAAGTACAAAACAAATGAACAATTTACATTTCTGAGTATTTTAATAATTTTCAAAATTGGTTGAAGAGACTAAATCTATATAACCTTTAAAGAAAAGGTCGGTGGCTTTTTGCCACTGACCCATTCTACACCTAAACTTTTGTAAAGTGTTAAAAGTAACCCTTTAACTTTATAAATGTCACTATGACTCCGTTAAGTTTCTAAAGTTTCGAGTTTACCCTAAAAACTAATTTCTTATATTTTTATTTTCATGTATGTGTTAGTATAAATTTGAGTTCATCTACGCTTTAACATAATTTTTATTTGGAAATGAGTCGGGACAATTACAAATGTTTTTTATGTACATTTTGAGTTGGACAACGTTTTGACGTAAATTTTGTTTGGAAACAAATCCAGGCAAATATAGTACATTTTCATTCGACTTTATATATTGAGTTACTATACGTTTCAACATAAGTTTAGTTCGAAAACGAGTCGGGTTGATTGTCTCTATACTTTATCACGCCGCGTACAACGCCACCGCACATGTTTATTTTATGTATGTTTTGAGTTGGTCTACGGTTCGATGAATTTTTTGTTTAGAAACAAGTTGGGTCAAATATAATATATTTTCATTCAACGGTATGAATTCTGATCACTCTACGTTTCATTGTAAATTTAGTTCGGAAACAAGTCAGGTCGATTGTTGTGGTCCCGTGGTCGGCGGCGGTTCTAGACGGAGGTTTTGGGGATAGAGCAGATCCGGCAGAACGAACATAGACGTTAGGCACAAACAGAATCAGCGGAAGCTTTTCATTCATTCATCATACCGAAAGAGCTTACATCTGGTCTGGCTGGCGGAGTTCCCGGAGAGAATCCGCCAGCGTTTCCCCTCAGGGAACTTCCAAAACTTACAAACAATGAACACACAACGCCTATATATAGACATGACATTTTGTGCGAATCAAGCCTGAGTCACTCGTACGAATATTTCGTACGAGTGAGTCACTCGTACGAATATTTCGTACAAGTAAGTGATTCGTACGAATCATACATGATTCGTACGAAACAGTACTTGTTCGTACTTGGGTTGTGTGTTCGAATCTAATCTAATACAATATTCAATACACACTCTATATAGTCTATTCGCACAATGACGACCATAAAGTGCATCAACAATTTCCCCCTTGGACGTCACTGTCGAAGCTTGAACTTGAAATCTTGAGAGTTGTGTTTGAATATTCTGGAACTTCAATCGGGTATCTGTTGAGATTGTAATTCCCCTTGATTGAAGATCCGGGTTTGCATTATTTATGTTTAAACACCATTCCCCCTGAAATAATTTTCTCCAGAAATTAATCTTTAGGCTGTTGGTTGCATGGTTCAGAAACCTCCTCTGATTTGCTTGATCTTCAAATTTTCTCGAACAATCACCAACTTGTCATTAAACAATGTAGCTTTCTCCATTTCAACGTTTAAGGATATCCGCGTTCGGTTTAACGCACCCCCTTGATGCTCGATCCTCTGATCTTCAAAACCCAACCGGCAATTGACAGAAACTTCGAAGAACCACACGGAAAACTTCAAACCAATGAGTATCCGCAAAATCTTTTCAATCAGTAAATCAACAGAAACAAACTAACTGGTAACACATCGAATCTGAGAAACATTCTTCGGCAATCAGAATCACATTCTTCCTTTTTAGTCATAATAACAGATGTATAGCTATCTCCGCTGGAATGGGGCACTGAAACTACAAGACATCCCTGTTTTCTGGCGGTTAGTCCGAAAAACAGTTCATTTGCAATGTAGAGTTAATGATAGAATGACGTGTTCACATCCACGCCGTCATGTGTGCTTCCACTTCCACATTGGGGATCAGGTGGTTAGCCCTTGAGCATCAATCTGAAACATGATCTGAAAATTCTGAACATTCTTCGATCACCCATTCTGAATGTGTAGTCTATTCGTCAATAGACATGAACGCTATTTCATCTCTAATGAACCTTCGATCCTCTGTGTTTCCCAAATAATTTGCGGCCTGAACCACCCGGATACTGTTGCAGCGTCACGAATTTCAAAAATGTCGGAATTTTTATGAAATTTTATTCCCCCTCATTTTTGCAAATTCTGACGTCGAGTTCTTATGGGAATGCGGATTATGGTGGAACTGCAGCATATGATATCACAAATCTTGCCGAAAATTTCTCAAAATTTGCAGTTTTGACCAAATGCTGACTAAACATTAAGGCACAATAATAATCACTACACCATATGATCAACGTTTTGCGCATGTATCAGTGACTATCCCAAAATCTTCATCCCATTGCGGTCGTATCATCAAATTTGTACGTTGAAGCTCTAGACGGTATCCCCGAACAACTCGAATTTGACGTTAAAATCTCGAAAAAAATTGTAATCACCAAATTTTTCCTGGACACTCGTCTCGTCAATACGATCAAAAAATGCCTTTTTTCATGCGAAGCCGGTGTTTTGTACGAATTATGTTTCGTATGAATCATGTTTCATACGAATCATGTTTAGTACGAATCATGTTTTGTACGAAACTGATAACGTCTTTCAAACCAGAATCTTCATTTCTTCGAATTTTGACATGATTTTTGCACAGATCTGGTCGAAAATCAGTTTCTAACAATCCTATGGGATCAATTTAACATTATGTCCGTGGATTGTCCGTTTATTCGATGTTTTACGTCCAAAACCCCTCATACATCCAATAATCATGAGCGTAGGTGATTTATCAACTGTTAAGCTGAATGAATCGGTACCGTAGCTCTGATACCAGTTGTGGTCCCGTGGTCGGCGGCAGTTCTAGACGGAGGTTTTGGGGATAGAGCAGATCTGGCAGATCGAACATAGACGTTAGGCACAAATAGAATCAGCGGAAGCTTTTCATTCATTCATTTATACCGAAAGAGCTTACATCTGGTCTGGCTGGCGGAGTTCCTGGAGAGAATCCGCCAGTGTTTCCCCTTAGGGAACTTCCAAAACTTACAAACAATGAACACACAACGCCTATATATAGACATGACATTTCGTGCGAATCAAGCCTGAGTCACTCGTACGAATATTTCGTATGAGTAAGTGATTCGTACGAATCATACATGATTCGTACGAAACAGTACTTGTTCGCACTTGGGTTGTGTATTCGAATCTAATCTAATACAATATTCAATACACACTCCATCTAGTCTATTCGCACAGTGATGACCATAAAGTGCATCAACAATTGTAGTCTATAACTTATCACGTCGCGTATGGCGCCGTCGCAACATGTAGCTAGTGAAAAAATATAGTTTTTGATAAAAGCTTATTATGATTATTTTTAGAGAAAATTGTTGTTTTGGTCCCTATGATTTATACTAAATATCTAATATTACAAAAATTAAAAGTCTTACAAAAAACGCACTCAGATTTCTTATCCTTGCGATTTTAGTCCACTTGACTAACATGCATCCATTAATGCCATTAAGTGATGGGCAAAATTGTCATTTAATATCAGATATTAAAGAAATTATTTTTTTCCTTTTAAGCCACATAGAGTCAGGGACCAAAACCGCAACTTACTTGTCTTATTACTCTTCGTGTATAATTGGAACAAGTAATAACTTAAGATATTTATAAATTATAAGACGTAAAAGTTTTTTATAAGTTTTAACAATATATTTAGGTAAGAGAAATTAAACTGTGTTATAAAACTAAAATCATTATATTATAAATTAAAGTGTGTTGTATAACTAAAACCAATGTGTTATAAAAGAAAATTGTTTAAAAAAACACTAAAACCATGGTGTTCAATATTTTTAAACCACTCAAAAATCAAAAAATACAGACGTGCAATCAAATGGTTATTTTTATTATTAATATTATTGTTGTTGTTTCTTTCAAAAATATGCATTGCATATCGGATGTTAATCTATCATATATTCAAAGATATGATAAAATAGAACAGCTTGGATGAAACAAAAACTATAGGTATTTAATTATTTAAGTGATATTAGATTTAAATAACTTTAACTTTTACCAATTGGTCGATAACACTTCCAACTTTCGAATTCTACATTAACACCCAACTTTTAACTTATTGACCGATAAGACTCCTTAACTGACTGAACCCTAACCCAGTTAGTTTTTGTTGATTTGGCATCTGATGTGACCCTTTTTGCTGATGTGGCATTTTTAATGATGTGGCAACTAACATGGCATTTTTCAATGACGTGGCAGCTGAAATGACATTTTTGATGACATAGCAGCTGAGATCAGCTAACTAGGTTAGAGTTCAGTCAGTTAGAAAGTGTTATCAGCCAATAAGTTGAAAGTTGGGAGTACTGGTGTACAAATCGAAAGTTATGAGCGTTATCGGCCAATTGGTGAAAGTTATGGTTATTTTTTACTCTGATAAAATGTTACGTAATACTCCGCAATGCGCATGCATAGTTCAACATTTTAACTTTTATTTTTTTTCGATTTAACAGTACCACAACACACAGAGATAGTATGTTTTAGTGGTTGTTCCTAATGTTATGTATGTTGATTTGTACCACTAATGTAAGATAGAAATAAATGTTTTGTTTATACAAAATACATTTTGCATTTGATAATAAAAACTTTGATTAAGAACGTCTCATCGTAATGTGTGGATAACATCAACTTGTTATCACTAAAAATTAATCAATCACAATCACCCAATTTATCACATCATCACGTCATCACTTGCACTATCCATTGCTTGAACCATTTCTATCACTAATTTGTTTTTTTAATATAAAATTTAAAAATTAAAAACAACTTTTTTATTACATAAAATTATATTATATAATAATACAAATAGCAACCCTTTACACACAATTACATTGTTTCATTGGAAGGACCATTTATAAACAAACATTTTGAATTAATAAAAATGTATGCCATTTGATGTTCCACCGTTTCAATATAAAAACAAATTCCATATATATGTTTGGATTAATATTCCACCGTTTCTCAAAAACAAATAGCAAATCATACTTTTAGATTTTTTTATTGGGTAACAGAATTAATCCCGAGCATTTTCGGGACACTCACTGAATCAAATGGAGTACTCCGAGAATAACCCGAGTTCACCATCAATTTTGAGAAAAACCAGGTAACCCACCCGTCCGTAGGCACGACAATGAAATTATTGATAAAAACTTGTTTGCCTCAAGGATCGAACCAATTTTTCTTACATCTTTTATCATTCCCCACCGATGTCTTTCTCTACACCAAGTAAGAATTAAACTTGTAACTCGATATACACAAACTTTCCACCACTTAATGTATACCAAGAGATTATTGCCTAC